>CM060394.1:118972967-120456653 GCA_030545235.1 Helianthus tuberosus | reverse complement strand
GAATGTTGACGTACAAGCCGAATGCATGGAGGGTCAGATGGTGACGTCATGTCGAGTTAAGCGTGTAAACAGATAGAATGCATAAACAGTTGTCGTAGAGGGGTGACTGAGAAATTAGAATAGAATTTGACCACCATTTGTCAAATTTCAAGTAAACAATTGCATATCATAAAGAATGCAGTAGGGCTAATAGACAACATGCTACCTACCCTAAATAAACACAACCATAAACACCACACCGGACAAAAGTAATCTAGCAAGTAAGAAATATAAACTTAAATCATACCACCTAGTGTGTTGAGTCTTGCACGTGGAGCGAAGCATCGTTGTGGATCGTTGAGCACTGTACTGGTTTATAGTCTGGTTTTATATCAAAAACTTTTCCCCTTTTAAAAACCAAAGTTCACTATAACCAATGGCTCTGATACCAATCTGTCACACCCCCAAATCCACCATGCGGAGTATCACCGCTTGGAGGCGTGACATGACCAGGATCGAGCCACCAATCATATTGAACGACATCAATTAAGTAAATAAAACCAAACATAATACGATTGGGTGACCAAAACTAGTTAACCTTGTTTGGTTTAAACAGCGGAAGCATAAACGTGAGTTCAAAAGCTTAAGTCCATAGTTCATAAGTTAAAGTTCAAAACGCAAGTTTAGTAAGTTCATAAGGATTTAAACGTTTAAGCACGGAACATAACAGTCCGTACACCACAACGACTCCTTCCCCCGTGCAAGCTCCAAGCATTTAGCGACCTGTAAGGCATGTAACAACGAGTCAACAACAAAGTTGGAGTGAGTTCACGTTTGGTTGTTTGGTTTTAAGTTGTTTCTGAAAAACGTGGTTTGACTTTCGTTGGCTTATTTGCCGTGGGGGTTACCCCGAAGTTGAAAGTATTTTTAACCAGTTCCTTTTTCTTTACCCAAAACCATATCCATAATCAGTGGGGGCTTTCCCCGTTTGAACTACTAGACGGAATGATATCGACTGCTACGCAAATAAGTTGTGCCCTATATCAGTGTCTATCATCACTGACAATCTGCCATAGTCCATTAGTACACGCCCCTCCTACCGGCACGGTGTGAGGTTTGTTAAACCTAATAGCGCTATTAACTAATGACCCGCTCGCCATTGGCCTCGGCGATTAAGTCGATATAAATTGAGGGAATTCCATGATAGAGTTTTGTCTAGCCAGTTTTAAGGTTGTTGTCCTGCACCAGGAGGACCACAACGTATGTATTCTGCACTAGGAGAATTCGTAGGATTAATAATGCATCCAATCTATGGAGGATGGCCGTACATATCCTACCCAAGGAGGATATGTAGATTTAGTTTAATTCTTTAACCCATTCCCAACCACCGGGAATCCCATGCCTTAGAAAGTGTGTGAACTCACCTCGGTTTGCTCGGTTAGATTCTCAATATAGCTAACAGTCAGGGTCGGTCAATCGCGTCCTAGTATGATTTATCAGTTAGTCATTTAGTGGCTTTCAATTAGAGCACAAAGTTCCTACACGTATCTAGCACATAACATGCATTACTTTAACTGTTTATGCCCATGTATGTTTCCCATCCATTCCCCACTCATAATCAAACATACGATAATACACATAACATATATAGCATAACTTAGATCATTCACGAGATAGCATACTTGACATTTAGACACGCGAGTCACAACTTATGTCATTTCAGCATTTATATTCAAAACCGGCTGTTTTCGGACATTTTAATAAAATAGTTATGTTATTCAAAAATTCCCAATTTTTACAGAATGTCATAAACGTTCCATATTTTATTGTGTAAAAATATCGGGGTCCGGTTCATTACTCATATTTTATAAAATTCATATTCGGGACTGAACTCAGATTTATGGTATTTCTGACCACAGTCCACGAAACAATTTATTAAAAATTCATCGTAAGTCCGATTTGCGAAATTCCAGTGGGGTAATTACAAATACTTCAGTTGTCATCTACAGTAAAATTTTCATGGTCCGATTGATCACAAAACTCAGGTTATGACTGAAAGTACGACACCCATTTATTGCTGTAAAAATTCAGCTTAAGCTGTCGTTACAAATCGACACATTAAAAATAGTAAACAAAGTCCAAAAATTACGATTCTGGTGCCATTAGAACCCGTATTTCATATAACATATTTTAGATTCAAAATATCGGTTTTTCGTTGAATTTAAGGACCTGTTTACAGCCCACTGAAGTTGGCTGTAAAGTTGGACAGATTCTGATTTTAAGTGTTTAACCTTCTAAATCGTGTTCGATCGATTCCGTTAACGAGTTTAGTGACCACAACAATCATCAATCATCAATATTAACTAACAAATCACCAGATAATCACAACTATGCAGGATTTATAAGATTTACACACATATCTTTTCTTTATCCATCATTAAACACTTATGTTCAAGACTTTATATCATGTTCTTGTGTGTTCTTCATATATCATCATACAAACATCTATTAACCACTAAAATCAAGAACAAGATAGTGATTTAGAACACTTACTACTAGCACAAGGCTAGGGAAGAAATAAGATGCAAATGTGGTGGATAAAAGGATTCTAGAGTGGTTCTTGAACTTCTGAAAGCACCGAGCTTAGTTGTCGACCTTCTAACACCTTTGTGTGCTTATAAAATGCTTGAAGGTGATCTAGTAATGGTGGTGGTGTGGTGATGATGGGGCTGCCGATTTCAAAGAAAGAGAGGAGAAGGAGAGCTTGTTGGGTTGAGATTGTGATGAAAGAGAAAGCTTATCTCATGGGTTTATTTATAATCCAATTTCCTCATTGTCCATCATATAATATGTCTTCAAGATTCTAAACATGATTATTAAAATAATCAAGAATGTGTAGGTGTGTCTCACATGGGGGAACCGATCGGTTGGGGGGGGGGGGGGCAATATGGTTTGGTTTGAACTAGATAGTTAGGTGATATTTAGTTTAGTTAGGAGTTTAAACTAACTACTAGTGTGTTATGTATTGTAGCGGGTGTTGGGGTATTCGGGGACCCTAATTGGCTTAGAAAAAGAAAAACAATGGTAATGACAATATTTTTATGTCCCGGGTTAAGTCCGGTTGTTCGGTTTGACACTGTTCCGCTAAACTGCTTAATTAATTCGTAACGTGTCCTATGTATATATTTTGTAACGTTTTTACTTTCTAACACTTAGGAAAGTATAACGGACTATTTAGTGACCTATCTGTACACTATTGGTATATTAACAAATACGTGTAAGCATAACACAGATATCAGAAAGCAGTTAAGTGATTCCACACAGTCGTCAAGCACATTAATTATTATTAATAAATTGTACGGAATACATGGAATTATGAGGGTTGTCACATTCTCCCCCTGTTAAGAGAATTTCGTCCCGAAATTTAGCGCGTGGTTACTGAGGAAGCTAGTTAAGTTGCGTTGTTTTCCAGATTTTCCTGGGGCGTCACATCATCCCCCCGTTGATTTGGAATTTCGTCCTGAAATTCTGCAGTAGCTTCAGCCTCAGTAGTGGTTGCGTTTTTCTTAAACAGTTGGGGATACTTGAGTTTCATCTGGTCTTCTCGTTCCCAGGTATACTCTGGGCCACGACGAGCATTCCAACGAACTCGGACTAGAGGTATCCTGGTATGCTTGAGGATCTTAACATCTTGATCCGTAATCTCTACTGGTTCCTCGACGAATCGCAGTTGGTCGTCGATTGTGAGTTCCTTGAGGGGAACTATGAGGGTCTCATCTGACAGGCACTTTTTCAGATTCGACACATGGAAAACATTGTGAACTCCGCTGAGTTCTTCAGGTAGATTCAACCTGTAGGCGACTTTGCCAATTTTCTCGGTGACTTCGAATGGTCCGACATAACGCGGATTGAGTTTGCCTCGTTTGCCAAAGCGGACTACACCTTTCCAAGGTGAGACTTTGAGTAGCACTCGATCCCCAACCTGGAGCTCGAGTGGTTTTCTTCCCTTATCAGCATAGCTTTTCTGACGGTCACGAGCTGCCGCCATTCGCTATCGTATCTGAGCAATTTTCTCGGTGGTATCTACCACAAGTTCTGGGTCAGTGATTTGGCTGTCACCAACTTCTGCCCAACAGAGAGGTGATCGGCATTTGCGTCCGTACAATGCCTCAAACGGAGCGGCTTGGATGCTGGTGTGGTAGCTGTTGTTATATGAGAACTCCACTAGCGGGAGGTGCTTCTCCCAGCCATTACCAAAATCGATTACACATGCCCTAAGCATGTCTTCAAGGGTTTGGATGGTGCGTTCAGATTGCCCATCCGTCTGCGGGTGATAAGCGGTGCTCATATCTAAACGTGAGCCAAAGGACTTGTGCATTGCTTGCCACAGTTCTGAAGTAAAACGTGCGTCACGATCAGATATAATAGAGATTGGCACTCCGTGCCTTAACACCCCTTCCTTTAGGTAAATGTCTGCAAGAGTAGAGAACTTGTCCGTTTCTTTGATAGCCAGAAAATGTGCAGACTTGGTTAGTCGATCTATGATCACCCAAATGGTATCGTTTCCGCGTTGAGATCTGGGCAGGCCAGTAACGAAATCCATGGAAATTTACTCCCATTTCCATTTCGGGATCTCCGGTTGTTGAAGTAGGCCTGATGGTTTCTGATATTCAGACTTGACTCTCGCACAAGTCAAGCACTTACTGACGTAGGTTGCTATGTGGGCTTTCATGCCAGGCCACCAATACGTAGTCTTGAGGTCGTGGTACATTTTATCCGAACCAGGATGTACCGAATAACGAGACTTGTGTGCTTCATCCATCAGAAGCTCGCCCCGTAGGTCTCCATAAAGTGGAATCCGGGTGCGTCCGTTAACATAGTAGGTGCCGTCTTCCTTTTGTTTCCAGCCGTTGCCTCGATCCTCGTAAGGACTCAGCCCTGATGTTCTCTGCTTTCAATGCTTCAACCTGAGCATCGCGAATCTGAGCGGGAAGGTTAGATTGGATGGTAAGCTGTAAAGCACGTACACGCCTAGGTATGGTACCCTTTCGACTAAGGGCGTCGGCCACAACATTGGCTTTGCCCGGGTGATACTTGATTGCGCATTCATAGTCATTCAAGAGCTCAACCCATCGGCGTTGACGCATGTTTAACTCCTTTTGCTTGAAGATATGCTCGAGACTCCTGTGATCGGTGTAAATGGTGCACTTGGTACCGTACAGGTAATGTCTCCATATCTTAAGTGCGAAAACAACTGCTCCCAGTTCCAAGTCGTGTGTAGTGTAGTTCCTTTCGTGAACTTTAAGTTGGCGCGATGCGTAGGCAATGACCTTGTCACGTTGCATCAACACGCAACCAAGTCCTTGGATGGAAGCGTCGCAGTAGACTACAAAATCGTCTCTGCCCTCAGGCAATGAGAGGATAGGCGCGCTACAAAGTCTATCTTTTAGGTGTTGAAATGCGGACTCCTGTGCATCACCCCAACGATAGATGACACCCTTCTGAGTCAGTGAAGTGAGAGGTTGCGCAATCTTGGAGAAATCTTTTATAAACCTTCTGTAATATCCGGCCAAACCCAAGAATTGGCGGATTTCTGTTGGTGTGCGGGGTGCATGCCAGTTCTTGATCGATTCAACCTTAGATGGATCCACATGAATTCCATCCTTGTTTACCACATGGCCTAGAAAGTGGACTTCGCGAAGCCAGAAGTCGCATTTTGAAAACTTGGCATACAACTGTTCTTTTCGAAGAAGTTCCAGCATAAGTCGTAGATGCTGCTCGTGTTCCTCCTGACTCTTGGAATAGATCAGGATATCGTCAATGAACACAATAACGAACTTATCCAGGTAAGGCTTGCACACTCGGTTCATGAGATCCATGAAGACCGCTGGTGCATTCGTTAGCCCGAATGGCATAACCAGAAACTCGTAATGGCCGTAACGGGTTCTGAATGCTGTTTTGGAGACGTCCTCATCTCGGACTCTCAGCTGATGGTATCCCGATCTCAATCAATCTTAGAGTAATAGCTCGACCCTTGCAGCTGGTCGAATAAGTCGTCAATACGTGGAAGAGGATAACGATTCTTCACAGTCACCTTGTTGAGCTCGCGATAGTCAATACACATCCTGAAAGTACCATCTTTCTTTTTCACGAATAGTACTAGAGCTCCCCAGGGCGAAGAGCTAGGACGTATAAAACCCTTTTTCAAGAGTTCTTGTAGTTGTGTGGACAGTTCTTCGAGTTCTGATGGAGCTAGACGATATGGTGCTCGAGCTACTGGCGCTGCTCCAGGAGCTAGCTCGATTTGAAACTCAACTTGGCAATGGGGCGGAAGACCAGGTAATTCCTTGGGAAATACCTCAGGAAAATCGCGCACAATAGGAATATCTTCAATTCTCTTCTCTTCCGTGGATGTGTCAGTGACGAGCGCTAGAATGGCAGTGTGGCCCTTTCGTAGACATTTCTGGGCCTTAAGGAAAGAGATGATGCCTTCGACAGCACCACTCTTGTCGCCACGAATCATGAGAGGTTCTTCACCAGAACGAGGAATGCGGACGATTTTCTCCTTGCAAACAATCTCCGCTTGATGATGGGATAGCCAATCCATCCCAATAACAACGTCGAAACTACCAAGTGTGATAGGAATAAGATCGATAGAGAAAGTCTGACCAGCTAAGATGAGGTTACAACCTTTAACTACGTGTGTGGCTTCAAGACTTTTACCGTTAGCTAGTTCTACCGTGTGTTTGGTGTTCAAAAGTGTTGGAGTGCGCTTGAGCAATTGACTAACTTTTAAGGATACGTAACTAGTATCGGCACCCGAATTAAACAAAACAGTAACAAAGAAGTCGTCCAGAAGGAACTTACCCATTACTGCGTTGGGATCGTTCTTTGCATCGCTCTGAAGGTTTCAAGGAGTGATCACCGAGGATCGAGAGTCGAGCCTTCCAAACTCTCTATGGTAGAGGGTGTTCATTTCAGTGTCTTTGCATGGTGGAGCGAGAAAGAAATGTCACTGTGGTAAGAGAATGACGGTTTGGTCTAAGCAAATGGTAGAAATTAGACATAACATAAACCAATAATCATGCGTCGGTACAAAAGCTAGTACAAAGATTCCGCGTTTTTAAAAAGACTATCATGGAATAATGTGACTTCTTATAGTGTAAGGCGGGTCAGGTAAGCGTATAGATTATCGTGTTCGCCTGTAGGTTGAGTAATCCATATTTCTGTCCTCGAGCATCCTGATGACTATCCTATCAGTAAGGGCATCCATTCGCTCGGTTGGGTTTTCGAAGGAGTAAATCAAGTAGAAGAAGCATTAACCACCCAATAAGGTAATGGGGGTAAACTTGTGATCGGTGGAAATAGTGGTGTGGTTGTTGGCGTTTCGTTAAATCAGTTGCCAACCGAAGAAACAGGGAGTTAATGAGGTTCATGCGAAGAATCGAGCGAAAACAGGGGTCCACCAATAACAGAAGAATTCAACCAAGTAATATGTCGCTTAGAAGCAATTCTAGTAGTAAGGTGTGGCGGCATGACACAAAAAGGGGAGTTCGTTGCATCACGATTCACGGAAGTATATCACTTGTCCAAAATAGAGTTTGGTTGGTAGAGTTGCGAGTTGCAAAGCGACGAACGCGCGTAACTGTGGCTGCTTCGTTTCTGGTAACGACGACCAGTGGAGATGATGAGGTCCGTCAACGGGGGATGCGTGGGTATAGTTCTCCAAACCCCAAGTTCGTTTGAGCCAGGTCGGGTCTTCGTGAATGTTGACGTACAAGCCGAATGCATGGAGGGTCAGATGGTGACGTCATGTCGAGTTAAGCGTGTAAACAGATAGAATGCATAAACAGTTGTCGTAGAGGGGTGACGAGAAATTAGAATAGAATTTGACCACCATTTGTCAAATTTCAAGTAAACAATTGCATATCATAAAGAATGCAGTAGGGCTAATAGACAACATGCTACTACCCTAAATAAACACACCATAAACACCACACCGGACAAAAGTAATCTAGCAAGTAAGAAATATAAACTTAAATCATACCACCTAGTGTGTTGAGTCTTGCACGTGGAGCGAAGCATCGTTGTGGATCGTTGAGCACTGTACTGGTTATAGTCTGGTTTTTATCAAAAACTTTTCCCCTTTTAAAAACCAAGTTCACTATAACCAATGGCTCTGATACCAATCTGTCACACCCCCAAAATCCACCATGCGGAGTATCACCGCTTGGAGGCGTGACATGACCAGGATCGAGCCACCAATCATATTGAACGACTCAATTAAGTAAATAAAACCAAACATAATACGATTGGTGACCAAAACTAGTTAACCTTGTTTGGTTTAAACAGCGGAAGCATAAACGTGAGTTCAAAAGCTTAAGTCCATAGTTCATAAGTTAAAGTTTCAAAACGCAAGTTTAGTAAGTTCATAAGGATTTAAACGTTAAGCACGGAACATAACAGTCCGTACACCACAACGACTCCTTCCCCGTGCAAGCTCCAAGCATTTAGCGACCTGTAAGGCATGTAACAACGAGTCAACAACAAAGTTGAGTGAGTTCACGTTTGGTTGTTTGGTTTTAAGTTGTTTCTGAAAAACGTGGTTTGACTTTCGTTGGCTTATTTGCCGTGGGGGTTACCCCGAAGTTGAAAGTATTTTTAACCAGTTCCTTTTTCTTTACCCAAACCATATCCATAATCAGTGGGGGCTTTCCCCGTTTGAACTACTAGACGGAATGATATCGACTGCTACGCAAATAAGTTGTGCCCTATATCAGTGTCTATCATCACTGACAATCTGCCATAGTCCATTAGTACACGCCCCTCCTACCGGCACGGTGTGAGGTTTGTTAAACCTAATAGCGCTATTAACTAATGACCCGCTCGCCATTGGCCTCGGCGATTAAGTCGATATAAATTGAGGGAATTCATGATAGAGTTTTGTCTAGCCAGTTTTAAGGTTGTTGTCCTGCACCAGGAGGACCACAACGTATGTATTCTGCACTAGGAGAATTCGTAGGATTAATAATGGCATCCAATCTATGGAGGATGGCCGTACATATCCTACCCAAGGAGGATATGTAGATTTAGTTTTAATTCTTTAACCCATTCCCAACCACCGGGAATCCCATGCCTTAGAAAGTGTGTGAACTCACCTCGGTTTGCTCGGTTAGATTCTCAATATAGCTAACAGTCAGGGTCGGTCAATCGCGTCCTAGTATGATTTATCAGTTAGTCATTTAGTGGCTTTCAATTAGAGCACAAAGTTCCTACACGTATCTAGCACATAACATGCATTACTTTAACTGTTTATGCCCATGTATGTTTCCCATCCATTCCCCACTCATAATCAAACATACGATAATACACATAACATATATAGCATATTAGATCATTCACGGATAGCATACTTGACATTTAGACACGCGAGTCACAACTTATGTCATTTCAGCATTTATATTCAAAACCGGCTGTTTTCGGACATTTTAATAAAATAGTTATGTTATTCCAAAAATTCCCAAATTTTTACAGAATGTCATAAACGTTCCATATTTTATTGTGTAAAAATATCGGGGTCCGGTTCATTACTCATATTTTATAAAAATTCATATTCGGGACTGAACTCAGATTTATGTATTTCTGACCACAGTCCACGAAACAATTTATTAAAAATTCATCGTAAGTCCGATTTGCGAAATTCCAGTGGGGTAATTACAAATACTTCAGTTGTCATCTACAGTAAAATTTTCATGGTCCGATTGATCACAAAACTCAGGTTATGACTGAAAGTACGACACCCATTTATTGCTGTAAAAATTCAGCTTAAGCTGTCGTTACAAATCGACACATTAAAAATAGTAAACAAAGTCCAAAAATTACGATTCTGGTGCCATTAGAACCGTATTTCATAATAACATATTTTAGATTCAAAATATCGGTTTTTCGTTGAATTTAAGACCTGTTTACAGCCCACTGAAGTTGGCTGTAAAAGTTGGACAGATTCTGATTTTAAGTGTTTAACCTTCTAAATCGTGTTCGATCGATTCCGTTAACGAGTTTAGTGACCACAACAATCATCAATCATCAATATTAACTAACAAATCACCAGATAATCACAACTATGCAGGATTTATAAGATTTACACACATATCTTTTCTTTATCCATCATTAAACACTTATGTTCAAGACTTTATATCATGTTCTTGTGTGTTCTTCATATATCATCATACAAACATCTATTAACCACTAAAATCAAGAACAAGATAGTGATTTAGAACACTTACTACTAGCACAAGGCTAGGGAAGAAATAAGATGCAAATGTGGTGGATAAAAGGATTCTAGAGTGGTTCTTGAACTTCTGAAAGCACCGAGCTTAGTTGTCGACCTTCTAACACCTTTGTGTGCTTATAAAATGCTTGAAGGTGATCTAGTAATGGTGGTGGTGTGGTGATGATGGGGCTGCCGATTTCAAAGAAAGAGAGGAGAAGGAGAGCTTGTTGGGTTGAGATTGTGATGAAAGAGAAAGCTTATCTCATGGGTTTATTTATAATCCAATTTCCTCATTGTCCATCATATAATATGTCTTCAAGATTCTAAACATGATTATTAAAATAATCAAGAATGTGTAGGTGTGTCTCACATGGGGGAACCGATCGGTTGGGGGGGGGGGGGCAATATGGTTTGGTTTGAACTAGATAGTTAGGTGATATTTAGTTTAGTTAGGAGTTTAAACTAACTACTAGTGTGTTATGTATTGTAGCGGGTGTTGGGGTATTCGGGGACCCTAATTGGCTTAGAAAAAGAAAAACAATGGTAATGACAATATTTTTATGTCCCGGGTTAAGTCCGGTTGTTCGGTTTGACACTGTTCCGCTAAACTGCTTAATTAATTCGTAACGTGTCCTATGTATATATTTTGTAACGTTTTTACTTTCTAACACTTAGGAAAGTATAACGGACTATTTAGTGACCTATCTGTACACTATTGGTATATTAACAAATACGTGTAAGCATAACACAGATATCAGAAAGCAGTTAAGTGATTCCACACAGTCGTCAAGCACATTAATTATTATTAATAAATTGTACGGAATACATGGAATTATGAGGGTTGTCACATTCTCCCCCTGTTAAGAGAATTTCGTCCCGAAATTTAGCGCGTGGTTACTGAGGAAGCTAGTTAAGTTGCGTTGTTTTCCAGATTTTCCTGGGGCGTCACATCATCCCCCCGTTGATTTGGAATTTCGTCCTGAAATTCTGCAGTAGCTTCAGCCTCAGTAGTGGTTGCGTTTTTCTTAAACAGTTGGGGATACTTGAGTTTCATCTGGTCTTCTCGTTCCCAGGTATACTCTGGGCCACGACGAGCATTCCAACGAACTCGGACTAGAGGTATCCTGGTATGCTTGAGGATCTTAACATCTTGATCCGTAATCTCTACTGGTTCCTCGACGAATCGCAGTTGGTCGTCGATTGTGAGTTCCTTGAGGGGAACTATGAGGGTCTCATCTGACAGGCACTTTTTCAGATTCGACACATGGAAAACATTGTGAACTCCGCTGAGTTCTTCAGGTAGATTCAACCTGTAGGCGACTTTGCCAATTTTCTCGGTGACTTCGAATGGTCCGACATAACGCGGATTGAGTTTGCCTCGTTTGCCAAAGCGGACTACACCTTTCCAAGGTGAGACTTTGAGTAGCACTCGATCCCCAACCTGGAGCTCGAGTGGTTTTCTTCCCTTATCAGCATAGCTTTTCTGACGGTCACGAGCTGCCGCCATTCGCTATCGTATCTGAGCAATTTTCTCGGTGGTATCTACCACAAGTTCTGGGTCAGTGATTTGGCTGTCACCAACTTCTGCCCAACAGAGAGGTGATCGGCATTTGCGTCCGTACAATGCCTCAAACGGAGCGGCTTGGATGCTGGTGTGGTAGCTGTTGTTATATGAGAACTCCACTAGCGGGAGGTGCTTCTCCCAGCCATTACCAAAATCGATTACACATGCCCTAAGCATGTCTTCAAGGGTTTGGATGGTGCGTTCAGATTGCCCATCCGTCTGCGGGTGATAAGCGGTGCTCATATCTAAACGTGAGCCAAAGGACTTGTGCATTGCTTGCCACAGTTCTGAAGTAAAACGTGCGTCACGATCAGATATAATAGAGATTGGCACTCCGTGCCTTAACACCCCTTCCTTTAGGTAAATGTCTGCAAGAGTAGAGAACTTGTCCGTTTCTTTGATAGCCAGAAAATGTGCAGACTTGGTTAGTCGATCTATGATCACCCAAATGGTATCGTTTCCGCGTTGAGATCTGGGCAGGCCAGTAACGAAATCCATGGAAATTTACTCCCATTTCCATTTCGGGATCTCCGGTTGTTGAAGTAGGCCTGATGGTTTCTGATATTCAGACTTGACTCTCGCACAAGTCAAGCACTTACTGACGTAGGTTGCTATGTGGGCTTTCATGCCAGGCCACCAATACGTAGTCTTGAGGTCGTGGTACATTTTATCCGAACCAGGATGTACCGAATAACGAGACTTGTGTGCTTCATCCATCAGAAGCTCGCCCCGTAGGTCTCCATAAAGTGGAATCCGGGTGCGTCCGTTAACATAGTAGGTGCCGTCTTCCTTTTGTTTCCAGCCGTTGCCTCGATCCTCGTAAGGACTCAGCCCTGATGTTCTCTGCTTTCAATGCTTCAACCTGAGCATCGCGAATCTGAGCGGGAAGGTTAGATTGGATGGTAAGCTGTAAAGCACGTACACGCCTAGGTATGGTACCCTTTCGACTAAGGGCGTCGGCCACAACATTGGCTTTGCCCGGGTGATACTTGATTGCGCATTCATAGTCATTCAAGAGCTCAACCCATCGGCGTTGACGCATGTTTAACTCCTTTTGCTTGAAGATATGCTCGAGACTCCTGTGATCGGTGTAAATGGTGCACTTGGTACCGTACAGGTAATGTCTCCATATCTTAAGTGCGAAAACAACTGCTCCCAGTTCCAAGTCGTGTGTAGTGTAGTTCCTTTCGTGAACTTTAAGTTGGCGCGATGCGTAGGCAATGACCTTGTCACGTTGCATCAACACGCAACCAAGTCCTTGGATGGAAGCGTCGCAGTAGACTACAAAATCGTCTCTGCCCTCAGGCAATGAGAGGATAGGCGCGCTACAAAGTCTATCTTTTAGGTGTTGAAATGCGGACTCCTGTGCATCACCCCAACGATAGATGACACCCTTCTGAGTCAGTGAAGTGAGAGGTTGCGTAATCTTGGAGAAATCTTTTATAAACCTTCTGTAATATCCGGCCAAACCCAAGAATTGGCGGATTTCTGTTGGTGTGCGGGGTGCATGCCAGTTCTTGATCGATTCAACCTTAGATGGATCCACATGAATTCCATCCTTGTTTACCACATGGCCTAGAAAGTGGACTTCGCGAAGCCAGAAGTCGCATTTTGAAAACTTGGCATACAACTGTTCTTTTCGAAGAAGTTCCAGCATAAGTCGTAGATGCTGCTCGTGTTCCTCCTGACTCTTGGAATAGATCAGGATATCGTCAATGAACACAATAACGAACTTATCCAGGTAAGGCTTGCACACTCGGTTCATGAGATCCATGAAGACCGCTGGTGCATTCGTTAGCCCGAATGGCATAACCAGAAACTCGTAATGGCCGTAACGGGTTCTGAATGCTGTTTTGGAGACGTCCTCATCTCGGACTCTCAGCTGATGGTATCCCGATCTCAATCAATCTTAGAGTAATAGCTCGACCCTTGCAGCTGGTCGAATAAGTCGTCAATACGTGGAAGAGGATAACGATTCTTCACAGTCACCTTGTTGAGCTCGCGATAGTCAATACACATCCTGAAAGTACCATCTTTCTTTTTCACGAATAGTACTAGAGCTCCCCAGGGCGAAGAGCTAGGACGTATAAAACCCTTTTTCAAGAGTTCTTGTAGTTGTGTGGACAGTTCTTCGAGTTCTGATGGAGCTAGACGATATGGTGCTCGAGCTACTGGCGCTGCTCCAGGAGCTAGCTCGATTTGAAACTCAACTTGGCAATGGGGCGGAAGACCAGGTAATTCCTTGCGAAATACCTCAGGAAAATCGCGCACAATAGGAATATCTTCAATTCTCTTCTCTTCCGTGGATGTGTCAGTGACGAGCGCTAGAATGGCAGTGTGGCCCTTTCGTAGACATTTCTGGGCCTTAAGGAAAGAGATGATGCCTTCGACAGCACCACTCTTGTCGCCACGAATCATGAGAGGTTCTTCACCAGAACGAGGAATGCGGACGATTTTCTCCTTGCAAACAATCTCCGCTTGATGATGGGATAGCCAATCCATCCCAATAACAACGTCGAAACTACCAAGTGTGATAGGAATAAGATCGATAGAGAAAGTCTGACCAGCTAAGATGAGGTTACAACCTTTAACTACGTGTGTGGCTTCAAGACTTTTACCGTTAGCTAGTTCTACCGTGTGTTTGGTGTTCAAAAGTGTTGGAGTGCGCTTGAGCAATTGACTAACTTTTAAGGATACGTAACTAGTATCGGCACCCGAATTAAACAAAACAGTAACAAAGAAGTCGTCCAGAAGGAACTTACCCATTACTGCGTTGGGATCGTTCTTTGCATCGCTCTGAAGGTTTCAAGGAGTGATCACCGAGGATCGAGAGTCGAGCCTTCCAAACTCTCTATGGTAGAGGGTGTTCATTTCAGTGTCTTTGCATGGTGGAGCGAGAAAGAAATGTCACTGTGGTAAGAGAATGACGGTTTGGTCTAAGCAAATGGTAGAAATTAGACATAACATAAACCAATAATCATGCGTCGGTACAAAAGCTAGTACAAAGATTCCGCGTTTTTAAAAAGACTATCATGGAATAATGCGACTTCTTATAGTGTAAGGCGAGTCAGGTAAGCGTATAGATTATCGTGTTCGCCTGTAGGTTGAGTAATCCATATTTCTGTCCTCGAGCATCCTGATGACTATCCTATCAGTAAGGGCATCCATTCGCTCGGTTGGGTTTTCGAAGGAGTAAATCAAGTAGAAGAAGCATTAACCACCCAATAAGGTAATGGGGGTAAACTTGTGATCGGTGGAAATAGTGGTGTGGTTGTTGGCGTTTCGTTAAATCAGTTGCCAACCGAAGAAACAGGGAGTTAATGAGGTTCATGCGAAGAATCGACCGAAAACAGGGGTCCACCAATAACAGAAGAATTCAACCAAGTAATATGTCGCTTAGAAGCAATTCTAGTAGTAAGGTGTGGCGGCATGACACAAAAAGGGGAGTTCGTTGCATCACGATTCACGGAAGTATATCACTTGTCCAAAATAGAGTTTGGTTGGTAGAGTTGCGAGTTGCAAAGCGACGAACGCGCGTAACTGTGGCTGCTTCGTTTCTGGTAACGACGACCAGTGGAGATGATGAGGTCCGTCAACGGGGGATGCGTGGGTATAGTTCTCCAAAACCCAAGTTCGTTTGAGCCAGGTCGGGTCTTCGTGAATGTTGACGTACAAGCCGAATGCATGGAGGGTCAGATGGTGACGTCATGTCGAGTTAAGCGTGTAAACAGATAGAATGCATAAACAGTTGTCGTAGAGGGGTGACGAGAAATTAGAATAGAATTTGACCACCATTTGTCAAATTTCAAGTAAACAATTGCATATCATAAAGAATGCAGTAGGGCTAATAGACAACATGCTACTACCCTAAATAAACACACCATAAACACCACACCGGACAAAAGTAATCTAGCAAGTAAGAAATATAAACTTAAATCATACCACCTAGTGTGTTGAGTCTTGCACGTGGAGCGAAGCATCGTTGTGGATCGTTGAGCACTGTACTGGTTATAGTCTGGTTTTTATCAAAAACTTTTCCCCTTTTAAAAACCAAGTTCACTATAACCAATGGCTCTGATACCAATCTGTCACACCCCCAAAATCCACCATGCGGAGTATCACCGCTTGGAGGCGTGACATGACCAGGATCGAGCCACCAATCATATTGAACGACTCAATTAAGTAAATAAAACCAAACATAATACGATTGGTGACCAAAACTAGTTAACCTTGTTTGGTTTAAACAGCGGAAGCATAAACGTGAGTTCAAAAGCTTAAGTCCATAGTTCATAAGTTAAAGTTTCAAAACGCAAGTTTAGTAAGTTCATAAGGATTTAAACGTTAAGCACGGAACATAACAGTCCGTACACCACAACGACTCCTTCCCCGTGCAAGCTCCAAGCATTTAGCGACCTGTAAGGCATGTAACAACGAGTCAACAACAAAGTTGAGTGAGTTCACGTTTGGTTGTTTGGTTTTAAGTTGTTTCTGAAAAACGTGGTTTGACTTTCGTTGGCTTATTTGCCGTGGGGGTTACCCCGAAGTTGAAAGTATGTTTAACCAGTTCCTTTTTCTTTACCCAAACCATATCCATAATCAGTGGGGGCTTTCCCCGTTTGAACTACTAGACGGAATGATATCGACTGCTACGCAAATAAGTTGTGCCCTATATCAGTGTCTATCATCACTGACAATCTGCCATAGTCCATTAGTACACGCCCCTCCTACCGGCACGGTGTGAGGTTTGTTAAACCTAATAGCGCTATTAACTAATGACCCGCTCGCCATTGGCCTCGGCGATTAAGTCGATATAAATTGAGGGAATTCATGATAGAGTTTTGTCTAGCCAGTTTTAAGGTTGTTGTCCTGCACCAGGAGGACCACAACGTACGTATTCTGCACTAGGAGAATTCGTAGGATTAATAATGGCATCCAATCTATGGAGGATGGCCGTACATATCCTACCCAAGGAGGATATGTAGATTTAGTTTTAATTCTTTAACCCATTCCCAACCACCGGGAATCCCATGCCTTAGAAAGTGTGTGAACTCACCTCGGTTTGCTCGGTTAGATTCTCAATATAGCTAACAGTCAGGGTCGGTCAATCGCGTCCTAGTATGATTTATCAGTTAGTCATTTAGTGGCTTTCAATTAGAGCACAAAGTTCCTACACGTATCTAGCACATAACATGCATTACTTTAACTGTTTATGCCCATGTATGTTTCCCATCCATTCCCCACTCATAATCAAACATACGATAATACACATAACATATATAGCATATTAGATCATTCACGGATAGCATACTTGACATTTAGACACGCGAGTCACAACTTATGTCATTTCAGCATTTATATTCAAAACCGGCTGTTTTCGGACATTTTAATAAAATAGTTATGTTATTCCAAAAATTCCCAAATTTTTACAGAATGTCATAAACGTTCCATATTTTATTGTGTAAAAATATCGGGGTCCGGTTCATTACTCATATTTTATAAAAATTCATATTCGGGACTGAACTCAGATTTATGTATTTCTGACCACAGTCCACGAAACAATTTATTAAAAATTCATCGTAAGTCCGATTTGCGAAATTCCAGTGGGGTAATTACAAATACTTCAGTTGTCATCTACAGTAAAATTTTCATGGTCCGATTGATCACAAAACTCAGGTTATGACTGAAAGTACGACACCCATTTATTGCTGTAAAAATTCAGCTTAAGCTGTCGTTACAAATCGACACATTAAAAATAGTAAACAAAGTCCAAAAATTACGATTCTGGTGCCATTAGAACCGTATTTCATAATAACATATTTTAGATTCAAAATATCGGTTTTTCGTTGAATTTAAGACCTGTTTACAGCCAACTGAAGTTGGCTGTAAAAGTTGGACAGATTCTGATTTTAAGTGTTTAACCTTCTAAATCGTGTTCGATCGATTCCGTTAACGAGTTTAGTGACCACAACAATCATCAATCATCAATATTAACTAAAAAATCACCAGATAATCACAACTATGCAGGATTTATAAGATTTACACACATATCTTTTCTTTATCCATCATTAAACACTTATGTTCAAGACTTTATATCATGTTCTTGTGTGTTCTTCATATATCATCATACAAACATCTATTAACCACTAAAATCAAGAACAAGATAGTGATTTAGAACACTTACTACTAGCACAAGGCTAGGGAAGAAATAAGATGCAAATGTGGTGGATAAAAGGATTCTAGAGTGGTTCTTGAACTTCTGAAAGCACCGAGCTTAGTTGTCGACCTTCTAACACCTTTGTGTGCTTATAAAATGCTTGAAGGTGATCTAGTAATGGTGGTGGTGTGGTGATGATGGGGCTGCCGATTTCAAAGAAAGAGAGGAGAAGGAGAGCTTGTTGGGTTGAGGTTGTGATGAAAGAGAAAGCTTATCTCATGGGTTTATTTATAATCCAATTTCCTCATTGTCCATCATATAATATGTCTTCAAGATTCTAAACATGATTATTAAAATAATCAGGAATGTGTAGGTGTGTCTCACATGGGGGAACCGATCGGTTGGGGGGGGGGCAATATGGTTTGGTTTGAACTAGATAGTTAGGTGATATTTAGTTTAGTTAGGAGTTTAAACTAACTACTAGTGTGTTATGTATTGTAGCGGGTGTTGGGGTATTCGGGGACCCTAATTGGCTTAGAAAAAGAAAAACATTGGTAATGACAATATTTTTATGTCCCGGGTTAAGTCCGGTTGTTCGGTTTGACACTGTTCCGCTAAACTGCTTAATTAATTCGTAACGTGTCCTATGTATATATTTTGTAACGTTTTTACTTTCTAACACTTAGGAAAGTATAACGGACTATTTAGTGACCTATCTGTACACTATTGGTATATTAACAAATACGTGTAAGCATAACACAGATATCAGAAAGCAGTTAAGTGATTCCACACAGTCGTCAAGCACATTAATTATTATTAATAAATTGTACAGAATACATGGAATTATGAGGGTTGTCACAGCCCTTTATACTAGTTTGCTGCTAGGAGTCCCTCTAGTCGAATCCATAATCCATAGAAGTCCCAATAGAAGTTTACTGACATGGCTCTTCCATCGACGATCTACTGCTCCCTCTTAGTTGTAGATACCCATGCTTTGATTCGAAATCCCTAGCCAGTGATGAATCCCCAGGAAGAGAGGACTATTGAATTCCTCCTCCCTTCAGTCCAGTTTGAACCCGTCCTAGCAACTAACACCTTCCTACTGAAAGCCTTTGCTCTGCCCTTCCACTAGAATCCACTACAGGTCGGAGGAGCAGCTAGTCCAACTTCTTAAGCAGCCTAGAGATTGAAGAACGAACATTTGCTTGAATTCCTTGCCTCACCCTGAGATGAGAGGGAAGGTCGATTTGACTCGAATCCTGGACCTGATCTTTAATCCTACACCGGTTAATGATGCGATGGGAGAAGTTTTTCTTTTGTCATTTTTCATCAATGCTGGCCCAGTCGTCCATGCCCAATCCCAATGGACAAACCTTAGCCCCTAGCTCTATAATCCACCCTACCCAGTCCCTGAAAGCCCTCCCGGGGGCCTAGCCCTTTGAGTCTTAAGCGGCTTTCATCGTTCCTGCGCTAATAAGACAAAGAGGGAGTCTATGCCTTGAATGAATCAGTAAAGTAATAATGGATTAGTGGAATGAGGGATCAAGAGACAGATAGGGGGAGAATGGCAATCATTGGTGGACCTTCCCTTGAATGAGTCACGGAGCTCTCAACGGAGTGGTTTAGGTTCTGGAATTCCATCTCTAGTTGGGGCTTTCGGTTCGAAGGTTATAAAATGTGGTGCGGGTTCATCTCTCTCGACCAGTTCAGGTTCAAGGGAGGGTGATCGAGGGGACCCAGACTTTAGATCTCTTCTCTTTGGCGGGAGGTCTCTTTCGTATCAAGAGTGTTTTGGGGAGGCCAAGGGAGACGGATTTGATCGAGAGGCGATGCTTATACCTCTTCTTTATCGATAGGATTCCCGTCATTTGCAGTCTCTGGTGAAGGAGATAAGGGCGAGGGACTGAACATGTTCTATCCTCAACCTCCATCCGTCCTTAGTAATCTCAATTCGCTTTTCCTATTCACTAGTACAATGCGCGCTACAACTAGCAGCCCCTTACTAGTAAGGGAAAAGGCTAGCGCGCAAGGGCTGATGAAAAGCCAGCAACTTGTTAGGATTAGGTTTTGGCTTGCCCCTTTCTTCTTATTAGGAAGATAGGTTTGGAACCCTATACAAGGGGCTGCTTGCTGCTCACCCCTATCTCTAAAGGGGCGCACACTCGTTACCACTAAACGACGAAGCCGGGAGCGGAAGAAGGGACTTGAACCCTCAACCTCAGCCTTGGCAAGGCTATGCTCTACCAATTAAGCTATTTCCGCCAGCTACGGTAGTGGCGAAGCACTACTGAGCAATTCACGTATCACTTGATACGGACGACTTCTGTTTTTCCGCCGGACCACAGTCTTGACCTCTGATCGAGCTACAATCACTAGTAGGTAGGCGGCTAGGGGGCGGCAGGGCTGCCCCTTTTCAACCAATCTCCGGCCGCTCCGCTATTGGTGCGAGCTGTAAGGAGTCTTGATCTCGAGTCAAGCTGGGGCGTCATCTGTCTTTTAAGTTATGTCATTTCCTAAGACGGCTCCTCTTATTCTTTCTACGATAATCCAAACTGCAAGCTCCACGAGTCTGCTCGGAACCAGTCGATTCCTGAGCCATTCGTTCTCCCCTCTCGGTTGGCCTTTGCCAGCCACTAGAGCAAGTAAGAGAACCTACAGTTAATGCGCAGATTTTGACCGGATTGTACACCTTTGTGTCTGGCTATGTATATGGATGTGCATAAAGAAGGGACGGGGCTTCTCTATCCTTTTTTGGGGGAAGAGAGAGGGAAGAAGCTGCAGCGGCACCTCACGAACTTCTTACTAGAGCAGTACTATAGGCTCGAGTGTTTGGATGCCCGTCTTTTGTTCATATTCCTGCGCAGTTAAGAGAGAAATTGTCCCCAAGGAAACCACTTGTGTCTTTCTTGGATATGCCCAGTCTGGGTATAGACGCTATGACGTGAAATCCAAGAGACTCGATGTATCCTTGAATGTTCTCTTTAACGGGGGCGCTTCATCTTTTCCTTAACCTAATTAATAAGCCCCGGGGAGAATGATGATGGAGATGTATTGCGGCCTTCTCCTGTTCATCAACTCTAACTGCATTCTTCTGTAGTTGACGTTACGGATCAGCCTCACGCTTCAAGCAGCTTTGCTCAGCATCTTCTGCCGATTGTTAGCCTGTTCAGCTGACCTCAGAGGATTCCAGTCACCCGGCACAGCATGGTTATTCTTGGCAGCGATGACAGTCTCTTTCCCAGGGTCAGACTACTCCATAAGATCAGCAGTCTAGCCCAGTTGCTTCCCTTTTAGGCGCTTCCTCTAGTTAAAGAGTGAATTCAGGAGTTCCAGGCAGGCGATAGGGGCTTCGGGGGGATAACATGAATCATATAAGCCTGAACCCTATTAGTTATGTGCTTCCCCCTTTAAGAGCTGGGCTACTACCCTAATCAAGTTCTTCCTAGCATATAGTATTGGGCAGATTGAGTCTTTCTCTAATATAGTACCTAATAGTTAGATTAAGCATTAAGCGCAACTTCGACTATAAAGCATCCCGTTAATCTCTTCTCTTTCTGTCTTCAAGCTTCAAGCTTTTGCCTAGGAGCTCGGATTCCAGTCCTATCGTTAGAAGGCAGCAAAGTTGGAATTTCTTCCTGCGGCGAATAAAGGAAGAGAAAGGGCTCTCTAATGCCTTATTTGTACGATATGATGCAAGCAAGGAATCCTATTAGAGTGTTGCAAGTCAGCCTATAAGATGAAACCGAAGATACTAAGCCTGGAATCACTCGCTCTCTATGTCAATTTATCTTTAGCAAGAAGCCCTGTGAAAGCTATCAGATAATGACTTTATAGAGGTCCCTCGCTGACGCCTTCATTTTTCTTTTTTTTCATCTCTTTATGATGCTATCTTCCTTTAGCCAGACTTCCCGCATTACTGTGATCAAGAGGAAGCGCTAAGGTCTATCATTTCCTTAAGTTAAGAGTGAAGGACGGATACTGGCTCTTTAGGACTGATAGTAGCTGCACTTCTGGTAGTATAGCTGGTAGCTCTGCTTATGCTAGCCCTCTTCTTTCTTATGAGAGAGATTCGCAATAGGGGCATTTCTCTGTAAGAAGAAGGCCTGTTACAGCTATCAGATATAGGGGATTTACTTCACCTTGAATCACTATCGAAAAATGGCTTTCTTTTCAGCCGCTTTCCTATTTCATTAAGGTAGTTTGCTTACTTAGTGCTTTCGCTAAGGTGACGACTTGAATGAAACTTTCATTGTTGATCAGAGGAAAGGGAAGACCTCGATAAGGAAGAAGAACAAGAGCTACATCGACAGGACTCTCTGCAAGTGGAAGGTCGCGTAGGGACTCTCGGGAAGCTCTTTCCTTTATACCAGAAGGAAGATGGTCGAGGAGATCAGTAGCTAGAAAGCTCCTTTGGGAGAGCAAGGTAGCAAAAAGTATATTACAAAGTACATCACTATTAAGTCGACTACAGTAGTCTCATGAGCATGTAACTACATCCCCAAGCTTCAAGAGGAACCAAGGAGAAGAATACTCTGTAGTAGCAGCAGCAGTGGCCGAGCATCAGTCATCAAGTGAATCAGTAGATGCCCGCGCACGTGAGCAGCAATCACTCCATTGCAGCAAGACAAAAGTAGCATATGTCACATGGTAGATCATATCCAAGCAGAGGTGCACAAGAACGAGCACAACTTCACTCAGAACTTGTGACAAAGACTTGGTGTGCATTAGAACACGACTGAAAGCCCTTGCTGCTTCTTCATTCCAGGTGAAGCTATCTTTATTCAGTAAATTGGTCAGTGGCTTGTTGATAACCCCATACCCCTTTCAAAATTTTCGGTAATAGCGTGTTAAACCCAGAAAGCCTCTCAACCCCTTTACAGTAGTGGGCTGTGGCCAGCTCAACATGCTGTCAATCTTGCTTTTATCTGCTGATGCCCCTTCACTGCTCACCACATGCCCGAAATACTCTAACCTTGCCTGACCGAAAGAGCATTTCGATTTCTTCACAAACAATTTGTGTTGTTTTAAAGTTTCAAACACTATCCTCAAGTGTTGCAAGTGGCTATCTAGGCTGTCACTGTCAATCAAGCTATCATCGAAAAAAACCAGTACAAATTTCCTCATATAATCCATGAAAACCTCATTCATGAAAGCCTAAAATGAGGCTGGAGCATTAGTTAAACCAAAGGGCATAACTATGAACTCGTAATGGCCCTGGTGAGTTCGAAATGCAGTCTTGTGTATATCATCTTCAAACACCCGAATCTGATTGGTAACCACTTCTCAAATGAAGCTTCGAAAATATCCTGCTACCATGTAATTCATCAAGCAATTCCTCAATGGGGAATTTCTCTTTCATGGTGATGGCATGGAGTGCTTGATAATCCACGCAAAATCTCCAGGTATTGTCCCTTTTTTCACCAGCAACACTTGAGAGGCATAAGAACTCACACTTGCCCTGAGAATACCACATAACAGCATCTCCTTGACCTATTTTTCTATCTCAGCCTTTTGGATGTGGGGGTATCTGTAGGGCCTTACACTCACAGCCTCACTACCAGGTTTTAAGGGAATGTGGTGGTCGTGATTCCTCTTAGGAGGAAAAGGTCAGGCTAGTCGCTAAAGGCTTCGGCTTTACTCAAAGAAAAGACTTGATCCAAGGAACTATACAAGTATGGTGGGAGGGCTAAAGTCTTTCACTTCACAGATCAGATAGAGATCTACTTTTTATTCCATGGCCAGCTCAAGAAAGAGGCAGGCTAGAAAGCATACGATCTGAGACTCTTACCTAAAGCCAGCAGGGTGGAAAGAGGGTCTTAGAGTGCTGGCTAGATGAGATAAAGCATATCAGTAAGCGATTGAGGGACGGCGAATGCCTACCCTCAGAATAGTATATCTTCTAGTGATTCGACCTGAAGTTATAGACTTATCTTATCTATAGAAAGAGGTTGGATTCCTTGTCCGACCATCCTATCCTCAAAGACAGCCTTCTAGCTCTTACCCTTCTGCCTTTCGAATACCCCTTCCTACTTCTTCATCCTAGCTCTCCAATTGATTGTCTTACTCCAGCTTTACTGACTCGCCTATCCTCTCCCTTCCGGTCGAGCTAGTTTTTATTCCTCTATCAAGGCCAACATTCATTCTAAGACTTTCACCAGCAAGGGCTGAAAGAGAAGAGCAGGGGGTGGTAGGCTTAGTAGGGCTCGAACCTACAATATCACCGTTATGAGCGGTACGTTTCAACCAATTAAACTATAAGCCCCTACGGATCTCTACATGCAATTCACTCACTTCGGGAAGAGCGAACGGAAAGAGGAGGCCTTTGCTCTATCTGCTTCTTCCTCTCCCCAGGAATGAACGATTGGAAAAAGAAAAAGATTCTATATATCTTTTTTATAGATAGATATAGAATTCTATTTATTATATATATATAATTCTTTTAGAATATAGAAAAATGAAATTAAGCAAGCGGCCCTTTCGCGACTAAAACTGCCGGTACGCTTTCCGGCTCGCAACCGATCAAACGGGCGGAGGCTCTCTATTTGCTTGCAATGCCGGCTCTTCGCCTTTAGTTAGAAGTAGAAGTAGAGGGCGCCGTTTGCCCCACACTTCATAAAAAGTAAAAAAGTATGGATGAAGTAAGAAAAAGTACATAAGGAATGAGAAAGGTGGATGTTCTTTAACTGTATACAGTTGTCCAACTACTTTCTTCCTCCGACTTCTTTAGCCACTTCCGGCTTCCCCACTTCCGCATCTGGGGAGAGCTTGCTTCGTGGCGGAGCATTTAGCAATGCCTGGTGAGGGCTGGCTGTCTGGGGACATTTTAAGGGCTGGGCTTGCTTCTCATGAGATTGGGTAAGGGAATCGGAAATGGGCTCATAAACCGGCCTTTGGGCACACGGAAAAGGGGAAGTGGATGGAGGGTGCTTCTCAGCTAGAGTTGGGGGTGGGGTCGCTATAGTGGCTAGGGTGAGTCTTCCTACACGGCTGGACGCCCGGCTCTAGACGAAGCTGAGGGGGTTACCACCACATCCTCTCCTGATAGACTCGAAGCTCTTCATAGTCAGGCGTGGTAGAAAATCTTCTCTCAAAAAGAGACAGACCAGAGATGACAGAGGAAGGTATTCGGTTCAAAAAAGATACGGCAGTCAGAACAGCTTCAGTCCAAAATTAACTCGCTAGCGCTAGCGCACTACGGCTTTTCAGCCTCCTGCAGTTCATTCCATTCCCTTCGCTATACTCGACTTAAACCACCTACGAACTCACCCATAAGGAAACTTGTCAAGTAGGTCTTTCGAGCCTTTCCTTTTTTTACAAATCCGGTAAGGTGGGGTATTATCCTTAAGTCTGCTTTATAAATCTTTAGTCGTCTTTCAGTACTAGCGAAGCTTTAGTTGAAGACCCTTCAGTGCCGTTTCGTTTGGTCCCCTGGGTACCTTCTCCACACTTAGCTGTAAGCATTCAAGTAGATAAAATCATAAAAGAAGAAATGGGAAGGAGTACTTACATTACGCGATGCGCTATTATTTGAATCCGAAGGTCAATCATTCCCAGTGAAGGTATGGAGGGAAAAGGAGTACGTTAGTCAAATAGAGGGCTCTCACGGGGGCGTAGTCCATGGCTTTAGCCTTAAGCTTGGGTTGTAGTTCTTGTATTGGGCGAACCAAAGCGTTAAATAGCGCCGTTTAGTGGCGTGCAGGGGGTAGTCGTCTTGTTGTGCTGGTAGGTGCGACTATGTGAGTTGACAAGAATACACTGCGATATGTGTGAGTAAAGATTTTCCTTAGTGATCCAAAGGAGCAAGTAGAGTTACTGCAGACTGGCTTCCCCCCGTATACCCCCGCGGATGCGGATTTCCTACCATTGAAGGAAATAGATCAAACTGCTAATCCCACCCACGCGATGCCCTACCTGATCCATTTCAAATCTAGCCAGAGGTCTTCGAGCCTTATTACGAACTAAAGTTCTAAAGCAAAGTGCCCTCCCCAGCCCAGGTCAAAGGTCTCCCCGCTCTTTTTAGGGGGTTTGTTACGGTCAGCAAATAAGCCCTGCATCGTATCGATAGCGATTCAGATCACCTCCCCAAGCCTGCCTAACCTAATTGTGTGTGAGCAATTAATCATGACAAGTCGACCGATCCATAATGAAAGCACCTGTAGATAGAAGTCGTTTGCCGACCGGTGGACTCATCCTTAATGCCGTTTGGGCTCCCCAGTTCAGTCGGTTGTCCGCCGCTTTTCTTTCCCATGCCGGGTATGGCCTTATGGGTAGCAGCCTCCCACAGAGATGGCTTTGTGGTCACCTTCTATTCTGCTTGTTGGAAGGTTCGTCTGGGCCCGGGTCAACCCACCCTCAACTAAGAATCATGAGAAGCAGTACTGGTTGAAGGATCGGCTTTGGAACAGGCCTATGTACGGTCTCTCCACTAAACTTTGATCTACACCCACTAGCTTTCTCGGCGACTAATACCCTTCCACGGGTCTCTCGTTCATTGCCTATGGTATCCGGTAAGTTGTCTATAGTTCACTTTCGTCTATGGCCCTGCTCTCTCTTCAACTTAGTTATTAGTACTTCGGAGTGGTGCTGACTCTCCAGCTTGGTTATTGAATGAATCTTATGCTTGTCAGGTCCACACTTGGGTCTTCTCTTGCCTATCGTCCACTTCGGTGACTCCAACCCAGAAACATGAACTTCCGGAGTCCCTATCTAATAGTTACCCCTCTCTTACTGACTAAGGCTAAAGTGGTGTCAACCAAAGGCGCAAGAAGTTCTCACATAAATAGACGTTTGAATATTAGCTCAGTAACATCATTCTCTTATGCCAGCTCTACCTCAATTCCCTTCTTAGCCTCAACAGCTAAAGCAACCCTTTCTGCAGCTCCAGGAACAGCAGAAGAATCTGGGGTTTATGATTCCGGCAGGAGAGGTTCTTTTATAGCTCAGCAGGAGTGGTTTATGCTACTATTTTCAGTTACTTAGAAACCTTTCTAGTTGAATTAAGAGGACATTCCTATACTGCAACTAAAGAAAGAAAAGCTGAAGTCAAGTAAGATTACTAAACATGTTAATTTTAGATTTTTAAAATCTGAGGAAGTGCTTGAGGATGTTGATATTGTTCTTCCTAGAGAGACTGTTAGAACTAGCCAGGATAAGTATGCTAACACGTTATATGGTTATTTTCTGGGGAAAAGACTTGCGTTTCCAGTCGTTGAGTATTTTGCTAGAAAAAATTGGGTGAAGTTTGGCCTTCAAAAATCAATGATGAATTCGAACGGTTTTTTCTTTTTCAAGTTCTCGGATGAAAAGGGAATGAAGGAGGTTTTGGAAGGTGGGCCATGGTTAATTAAAAATACCCCGTTCTTGTTAAATGCTTGGTCTCCAACTACGATTCTGAAGAAAGATGATATCAAGAAAGTGGCAGTTTGGATTAAAATTCATAATGTTCCATTAGCAGCCTATTCGGATGATGGTTTGAGTATGTTAGCAACTAAATTGGGTAATCCAAAGATGCTTGATTCTTATACGGCTCAAATGTGTTCTGATGCATGGGGTAGGAGCAGTTTTGCTCGAGCTTTAATTGAATTATCGGCTGAAGAGGAATTAAAGGAGGAACTGAAAATTGCTATTCCCATGGTAGATGGTGAAGGATATGTGAAAGAAACTATGAAGGTGGAATATGAATGGCGTCCTCCGAGGTGTGAAACATGCAAAGTCTTTGGTCATCAGGATTCGAATTGCCCTAAGAGTGTTAAGATTGTGCAAAATAACGTGGTAGAAAAGGATGTTGATGGTTTTATCTTGAATAAGGGTAAGTCTAATAAAAAGAAGGGGGTCATGGTTAATAAAGCGAAACAGAATTTTGTTTATCGACCAGTTGAGAAGAAATCGGTTAATATTGGTGGAGGAGCGTCTACTAGTAGTTCGGTTCCTATCTCTAATCCGTTTTCTATATTGGAGAAGGAAGGTGAGGGATCTGGTAAAACAGTGAATGTTCAAAACAATTTATATACGACTCGTAGTGAAGTAAGTGTTGAGGATGATGAGAATGTTGAAACGGTGTATGATGAAACTGCACAATTTATGGAAGCAGGTACTCAGCCAAATTCTGAGGGGGCAAGCACTCCCGGTTTTGTTAGTTTTAATGGGTAGTATAGAAGTGTGGAATATTAGGGGATTGAACCTCTCCCTTAAGCAGAAGGAGGTTCAGGAAGTTGTCAATGAAAATCATCTTAACGTTTGTGCGATATTGGAATCTCATATGGATGTTTCTAAAGTATATGATGTTTGTCGGTTTATTTGTAGAAGGTGGAGTTGGACGTCTAATGGGGCGATTTGTGATAAGGGTACTAGGATAATTGTGGGTTGGAATGCGGATGTTGCTGATTTAATGGTCATCTCTCAAACAAATCAGGTGGTGCACACTCAAGTGATTAATAAAGCTGATAATAAAGCGTATTTTTGCTCCTTTATCTATGCGGAGAATAATTATGTTAAAAGAAAGGAATTGTGGCAGAATTTAATGGTTCATAGTTGCTTTGTTAATAATAAACCATGGGTCTTGTTGGGTGATTTTAACTCATCGTTGAACTTGGAGGATCATTTATATGGGTCTTCAAGTATTACTACGGCTATGCGGGATTTTAAGGAGTGTGTCGAGCAGATAGAAGTGTTAGATATAAACAAGTTCGGGTTACACTATACTTGGAATCAAAAGCCGAAGAGGGGGATAGGTATTATGAAAAAAATCGATAGAGTTATGGGAAATGCGCAATTTCTGGTGGAGTTTCCGTCGGCTTATGCTGTTTTTCAACCGTATCGTGTTTCGGATCATAGTCCATGTGTTCTAAAACTTCCTAGTCTTTCGAAAGTGGGCCCGAAATCTTTCAAATTTGCTAATTTTTTAGTTCACAAGCCTGAATTCAAGGAGGAAGTTTCAAAAGTTTGGAGTTCAACATGCAATGGTAATCGTATGTATAGCGTTGTTAAACGTTTGAAGCAGCTTAAATCTCCTATGAGGAAACTCTTGTATAAGCAAGGAAATCTGCATGAGAAGGTTGTTAAATTAAGGGCGGAGCTAGATGATGTCCAAAAGGCTATTGATGGGGATCCGTTTAATGTCAATTTACGTGGGAAAGAAGCGGAGTTAGTCAATGTTTTTAATGAAGCTAAATTGGATGAGGAACGATTCTTGAAACAAAAATCTAAGGTGGAATGGCTACAAGTAGGTGACTCAAATTCAGCGTACTTTCATAATGCGCTCAAGTGTAGAAATCATGTTACCCGTATTGATTGCATTAAAGATCGAAATGGTATTGTCTTTGAAGGGGTGGATGTTCCCACGGATTTGGTCGACCATTACACTCAGTTTTTAGGTGTTGAGGGTAATATTATGGAGGTCATGAATCTGGAGTTATTTCATAGGAGGTTGTGTCCGTTGAAGGCTCAGAATATGGTTCGGAATGTCTCTATAGAGGAAATAAAAGAAGCTATGTTCTCTATTGGTAATGATAAGGCGCCAGGTCCAGATGGGTTTTCGGCTGCTTTCTTTAAACATTCTTGGGATGTGGTGGGTAATGATATCTCTTGTGCTATTCAAGAGTTTTTTGTTAATGGGCAGCTGCTAAAGGAGATAAATCATACGATATTGGCTTTGATTCCTAAAGTGCATACTCCTAATTCGGTTCTGGATTACCGTCCCATTTCTTGCTGTAATGTTCTTTACAAGTGCATAAGCAAGATTATCACAAACAGAATTAAAATTGGCCTTGATGATGTGGTAGATATTAACCAGTCAGCGTTTGTCCCCGGAAGACGTATTTCTGATAATATTTTGCTGACACAAGAGCTGATGCACAATTATCACCGTAATTTTGGTCCGCCTAAATGTGCTTTCAAAGTGGATATTCAAAAGGCGTATGATACGGTTGATTGGTCGTTTTTAAAGTCTTTGCTTTTGGGTTTTGGTTTTCATCCCAAAATGGTGCATTGGATAATGGTTTGTGTTACTACTGTCTCCTTCTCGGTTGGAGTAAATGGTAATATTCATGGTTTTTTCCAAGGAAAAAGGGGGTTGCGACAAGGTGATCCAATGTCACCTTATTTGTTCACGGTGGTTATGGAAGCATTGACTCTTATTCTAAAAGACTTGGTGAATAATTCTCCTAATTTCAAGTTTCATAATCTTTGTAAAAAACAAAGAATTGTGAATATTTGTTTTGCGGATGACTTGTTTATGTTTTCTAGAGGCGATGTTTTTTCGGCTAAGAGTATTATGGATGGTTTGGAGAGGTTTAAGAATGTGTCGGGGCTAGTTCCTAGTATGGCGAAAAGTACTGTCTTCTTTGGCAATGTTGCTAGGGAAGTTAAGCAAAGCATTTTACAGTTGATGCCGTTTGAGGAAGGTTCTTTACCGGTTCGGTACCTGGGTGTGCCACTTATCTCATCAAGGTTAGTGTATAAAGATTGCAAGATTCTGGTAGAAAAGATGGAAGCTAGAATTGATAGTTGGAAGAACAAAACTTTATCTTTTGCGGGTCGCCTTCAATTAATAAAATCAGTCTTATCTGCTATGCATATTTATTGGGCATTGGTGTTTATTCTTCCGGCTAGAATTATTGCTGATTTAGAGAAAAAGATGAGGGCTTTTCTTTGGTGTCAAGGTCCTATGAAGAAAGGTCGTGCGAAAGTGAAATGGTCGGACGTCTGTCTTCCCAAGTATGAAGGTGGATTGGGTATTAGGAGAATTCGTGACATGAATATGGCGCTAATGACTACACATATTTGGAGTCTCCTAAATAGAAGGCATTCTATATGGGTTACTTGGATCCATGAGAACAAACTAAAAGGTCAGTCTTTTTGGTATGTTCGGTCAAGGGGTAACTGTGCTACGGGTTGACGAAATATTCTGAATATTCGGGATCGAGTTCGCCCGTTTATTTTTTCAAAGATTGGAAATGGTCTTAATACGTCAGCTTGGTTCGATCGATGGACTCACATTGGTCCGTTATGTGAGTTTGTTTCAGCTCGTCGGCTTCATGATGCGGGGTTTACTATAACTTCCAAGGTAAATGATCTTCTTAATAATGGTGATTGGGGGTGGCCGAGAGCTTGGTTGGATTTATATCCGGTTTTATTAAACATCCAACCGCCTATAATTGTGCCTCATAAATCAGATGTTTTAGTTTGGCGTGATGATAGGGGTTCTGAGCATGATTATTCAGCTTCAATTGTGTGGGATACGATCAGAATTCACGGCGAAAGAGTTCCTTGGATCGAGATTGTATGGTTCGCGAATTGTATTCCTAGACATGCTTTTCTTGCATGGCTTATTTGCAAGAAGAAACTCAAAACACAAGACAAATTAAGGCAATGGGATGTTGGTGATATCACTAACTTAAACCTGCTTTCGTGTCCTCTGTGTGGCGCAGAACCGGACTCGCATGAGCATTTGTTTTTTCAATGTCCATTTTCAATGCAGGTTTGGTCTTCTATTAAATCTCTTGCTGGTATTCAATTAACATCTAGTAAGTGGGAGGATATTGTTCAATGGTTGATTGCTGTTCCTTCGAAGAAGTCGATGCGAAGTGTGATTGGCAGATTACTCCTAGCGGCAACTGCATACTTCTTGTGGCAAGAGCGTAATCAGAGGCTTTTTAAATCAAAGAAACGATCGGTGCGTGTGATTTCTGAAGCTATTGTGTCTACGGTTAGATTGAAGCTAGCCTCGGTTAAGGTCAAGAGCTCTACGACTGGATTGAGCTTATTAGAAAAATGGAATGTACCAAGTATGTAGTTTCATTGGGTGTCTCTAGTTAGTGTCTAGAGTTTGTGGTATCCTTGTTTTTTTTTGTGTTTGCTTGTTTCTAGCTTGTTTTACACTACCTGGCATGTCAGGATAGTGAACTAGTAAGGAATCACCTTACTACTTGTTTGTTTTTGGTTTGTGATATATAAAAGTGAACCGGGGTAACCCTTTACCCAAAAAAAAAAAGAAAGAAAAGCTGGTGAATGCCTGACCGGTGAAGCCTTTATCCGAGACTTATTCAGCTCCTGCTAAACCATTTGTCATCCCTCCATCTGTGAATGTCTTTCAGGCATAAGAACCTGTCGGAGGCCTCTTACAGTTGATAGTAAGGAATCAGCTATTTTTTTTGGGTAAAGGGTTACCCCGGTGATTTTGTAACAATACCAAAAAATTACAAGTAGGAAGGCTGACAATGCCCCCTAATTCTCTTCGTGACATACTACAAAAGAGTAAACAAGATACGACAACCAAACAGTGAGACTAGTACAAAAAGAAACAAACTGCAAATGCTTTCATTGTTCTTCAAAGTACTCTACACCATCAATCTTCCACTCCTCCAAGAGTCTCCTTACATTATCAGCCGCTTTATACTTGAATGACATTAATTTGCTTCGAACAGTTCTAAGAATAAATTCCGATAATTGCTCAAGAGGTCGCAACCTGTTGCTAAAGAATCTAGTATTCCTTTCACTCCAAATAGAATACGCCGAAGCAGCAACAACCAGCTTACTAACAATCGCTGCAACTGATTTTGAATTAGCTTTCGGAATCATCCATGCTAGGCGACTTCAATTCAGCTCTTAGTCTGGATGATAAGTCCATGGGAGTTTCGAATATCTCGGCTGGTATGAGAGAGTTCCAAGACTGTGTTTCGGATATAGAAGTTTTTGATATAAATAGTTCGGGCATGCACTTCACGTGGAACCAAAAGCCCAAGAAAGGTGTTGGATTATTAAAGAAAATTGATAGAGTTATGGGCAATACCCCTTTTGTTGATCTTTTTCCCAACTCGGTAGCTCTTTTCCATCCGTATCGGCTATCCGATCATTGTCCTTGTTTGTTAAAGATTCCAGCTACGGGGAAGATGAAGCATAGATCGTTCAAGTTCGCTAATTTTTTAGTTTATAAACCGGATTTTATTGAGGCGGTGAAGAAGGTGTGGGATACTAATATTGAAGGAGTTCAGCAATTTCAGATAGTCACGAAACTTCGTCTGTTGAAAGGTCCTCTTCGAGCTTTACTTTTTCAACAAGGTAACTTACATAAGAAAGTAGAGGCTCTGCGTGGAGAACTGGATATGATTCAACGGGAGATAGATAAAAGCCCCTTGAATGTCAATCTTCATGACCAAGAAACAAAGATTACGGCTGAATTTCAAGAGGCTTGCTTAGATGAAGAGCGTTTCTTAAAACAGAAATCTAAAGTGGAATGGCTTCGCGCTGGGGATTCCAATACGGCTTTCTTTCATGCTTCGTTGAAGAGCAGAAATCATTCGACTCGCATTGATGTTATTATGAATTCAGAAGGGGAGCTGTTTGAGGGGGATAGTGTCTCAAAGGCGCTTGTTGCTCATTATGAGAAGTTCCTTGGTAGTGAAGATGATATTGCGCGTCGTCCCTCGTATGAACTTTTTATGAATAAGTTGAATGCTGATGATTCTATCCATATGATACGTCCGGTGACAAGTGAAGAGGTTAAACTGGCAATGTTTTCTATTGGTAACGAAAAAGCTCCTGGCCCAGATGGGTATACGGCGGCGTTTTTTAAGAGTGCGTGGAATATTATTGGGCATGACGTTTCGAATGCTATTATAGACTTTTTTAATACAGGTAAACTTCTTCGGGAGCTGAATAATACTCTTATTGTTCTTATCCCTAAGAAGCCCACTCCGTCTATGGTTACGTATTATCGGCCTATTGCTTGCTGTAATGTTATTTATAAATGTATTAGCAAGATTGTGGCTGATCGTATTAAGGGATCTCTGAGTCAAATTGTAAGTATTAACCAGTCGGCCTTTGTCCCGGGAAGGAAGATATCCGATAACATATTTTTTTGGGTAAAGGGTTACCCTGGTGAATCTATTAATCACAAACAAAAAGAACAAGTAGGTGGCATAAGCACTACCTAGTTCACAAAAGCGACATACCGCTAATGTGTAAACAAGACAAAGACAACACAACCACCCTAAAAAGGGAACCAAAGAGAAAAAAACTGAAAGATTACATGAATAGACACTAACAATCTACCAAACTAATCTCCCACTTTTGTAAAACCCGCCGCACATGTCTTGTGTCTTTGAACTTCAATGATTTGAGCTTTAGTCGAACATTACTGATAATGAGTTCAGCCAACTTCTCCGGGGGACGCAACTGGTTATTGAAAAACCTGGAGTTCCTTTCTTGCCAGATAAAATAAGCTGATGCAGCAACCAAGAGTTTACCAATAACAGTAGCAATAGACCTCGACCGAGCCCGAGGAAGTAACCAATCCACAATGCTCTCCCAATCTGATCCCACAGTGTTCATAGCATAATTATCCCGAACTATCATCCAAATCTTAGATGCAAAGTTTTTTTTTGGGTAAAGGGTTACCCCGGTGAATTTTATAAACCAAAAAGCACAAATTGTGCAACTGAAATGTTACACACCAAAACCTTGGCATACCAAGGAAATAACAAAAACAGCCAAACAGACAAAACGACCCAAACAACACAACTAACTAAACAACCCAGCTCAAAAGAGCAACAAACACAAAACAAACAAAACTCTACTACTCAGCCTGGATCAATAGCCATGTTACTACTGGGAAGCTGCCATTTGTCAAGCAACCTTCGAAGACCAGGTCTCCACTTGAATTTGAATGACAATAATCGAAGTCTAACCGTCCGAATGATCTCACGAGCAATCACCATCTCCGTACGTTGGTTTTTTCCGAATAGCCTATTATTTCTTTCTTGCCAAACAAAATAAGATGCAGCTGATAGAACCAACCTGCTAATAATATTTTCCGGCATCTGCATGTTCGAATTCTGATTCATCCAAGACATAATTTCGGCCCAAGTACCACTAACAGTTTCCATATTCGTCCAAGCCTTTATATTATTCCAAACCGCCAATGCAAACGAGCATTCAAAGAATAGATGATTCCTTGAATCTTTATCTCGGCAACACAAAGGACAACACATGAGGTTTAAATTTGTAGCACTTCCTGCCTCCCAAACCGACAATCTATCTTGTGTCTTCAATTTATTCCTAATGACAAGCCACAAATGAAACGAGTGCCTTGGAATGCAATGTTTGAACCAAACCATATTAACCCATGGCACTAAGTTTTCACGGTGCCGGATATTATTCCAAACCTCCCAAGAAGAGAAATGTTGAAAATTACCATCTAGATCCTTCCATATGAGCCGATCCTGTCTATCAATAAAAATAGGAGCCTGAATATTGATTAGAACTGGGAATAAGTCATACCAAGCAATCGGCCATTTCCACTCCCCATCAGCCGAAACCAACTCAGCAACCGAAGACTGAAGATGAAAACCAGCGTTAGAGATGCGTCTCGGGCTGATAAAACTACTCAAAGGACACTGATCACACCACATGTCACTCCATATGTTAGTATGAGACCCATTGTCGATGGAAGACCACATATAAGGCCGAATTAAGCTTCTAATTGCGAGAAGCTTCCTCCAGCCCCAAGTCATACGGCCACGGCTCTGAACCTCCCAAAAACTCCTACCTTTAAGCTTATACATATGGATCCATTGAACCCACAGCGATTTTCTGTAAGTAAGGATACTCCAAACATGAGTAGATAGAAGGGCTTTGTTGACATCAGAAATACATCTAATACCCAATCCCCCTCATACTTTGGTAAACAGACAACCTTCCAAGCCACTTTAGCCTTAACAGACGGCTTGTTAGCACCCGACCAAAGGAAAGAACGCATACATCGCTCAAGATCATTAACAATTTTAGCTGGTAACATGAAAACAGTAGCCCAATAAATATGCATAGCAGAAAGAACAGAATTGACTAACTGAAGTCTACCAGCAAATGATAAAGATCTCGTCATCCAATTATCAATCTTCTTCACCATTTTATCCAGTAAAATCTTGCAATCTTTGTAGGATAGTTTCGTTGATATTAGAGGAACTCCCAGATAACGAACCGGAAGAGATCCCTCTTGGAAAGGCATGATATGGAGAATTTCCTGTTTGATAGGCCGACTGACATTGCCAAAATAAACGGTACTTTTCGGCAAACTAGGAACTAGACCCGACACACTTGTGAACATCTGAAGAGTGTCCCGAAGAACCCTAACCGACGCCGCATCCCCATTAGCAAACAAAAACAGATCATCAGCAAACGAAACATTAATAATCTTCTGTTTTTTGCAATAAAGATGAAACCGAAATGCATTACTAGAGTAGGCAGCCTTTTTTAATAACAACGTGAGAACCTCCATGACAAGAGTAAAAAGATAAGGGGATATAGGATCTCCCTGCCTGAGCCCTCTTTTACCCTTAAAATACCCATATAGGTTACCATTAATGCTCAGCGAATAAGATACATTCTTAGATGCAAAGTTGCATTGAAAGAAAAGGTGTTCATGCGAATCAATATTATTTTTTATGGGATTTTAACATGTTTATCAAAGTAATTTCATCCATATGAAATAAAAACGCAGCAGAAAATAAGTTTAAAACATGTTACTTTTATAAGATATAAAACCATTTATATGCAAAATCCCAAAACCCGGATCCATATATGAGATGTATACTATCAAACACAACCATAGGATGTTTAGAAAACTACCTTCCATGAAGTAATGGATATGAAGAAGATGATGCTTCTTGAACGGTTGCCTTCAAGTGTAGAAAACCTCAAGCTTGTATACCCCAAGCCTTCCAACAAACACCTTGCGTTTAGCTAGGATTTGAACACTTGCAACTCACATGAAAGATCCCCTCTTGGAACCATCATATGGCCGAAAATTAGAGAGTCTTTTGTTGAGTTCTTGCACTTGAAATGTGAACTTGAAAAAGCCTACTAGATCAACCATACATGACCCGATCTTTAGAGAGTCTTACACTTGATTTTTGAATCAAAAACCCCTCTTGAATGATCATGTTATGGCCGAAAATTATTCAGCCATTTTCTCTAGTTTCTTCAAGTTCGTTCACCTTGATCAAAATTCATCAAAATGAATATAAAAGACTTGAGAGATTTTGCCACCCACATTGCCCAATAGGAGATCAACTAACACATGCATTTGCATGCAATATGATTGGCCAAAGAGCTTAGGGAAGACCATCCAATCAAAATGCTTCTAACTTATGACAACATGCATGGAACCTCATTGGACAAGAATATTTTGGGAAGACCCCATGGGGGGGGGGGGGTGGCGGCCAAGCTTTTATAAAAAAACAATTTCTTTTATAAAATATAAGTCTTACACATATATATATATATTTTTTATAACTTTTATAAAATATAACATCATATGTTATAAGACTTATGCTATTTTTATTATGTTATTTAACCAATTAAATAACAAAATAAAATATTCTCTCAAAATAAATTATCCATATAATTTATTAGTTTGTCAAGTGCAATTATTTAGAAAACCAATTTCTAAATATTCTAAGTGTTGATATTTATTTATTTGATCATATCATAAATAAATATTGTAAGTGTTTGTCTAGCTTGTTATTGGGTATGACTCGACTTGGATCATAACGTACTAGCCACATCAATTTAATATGTGTCTTGGGCATACAGAGTCCAACAATCTCCCACTTGCACAAGATACATAGAAGATTGATGCAAGTAGTAAATGACGCCTAACTACGGTTTACTACCCCTAATACGTATGACTATATGTGCCATTCAATAACATCATCCTCGTCAAGTCCCTTACTTGAAAATGATTTAGGTGAATCTATCATTTATCCTTTCGTTACAGATGTCATGTCAAATCCAGAGACACAGAGTGATCACTCTCTGTTGATTTAACTTTAGCAGGCCTTAGACATCTTACTCTCAACGAATAAGAGGAACAAATCCCATTTTGACTACATACGTCTCTCACAATCACCTTGTACCACACCTGAGCTTAGTCTTATGTACTGTCATATTACTGACAGCGAAGAAATAAGTCAAGGCATAATATTTGGTGAATATCAAGACCCAATATGTATCTCAGGTCTGAGGATACTATGATATTCTCCTTTACTCAAATTTACTTATGATCAATCACAAATGATTCCATGCAGTAATATTTGACAGCGAGTCAGTCCAATATTTGTATCTCACAAATATCTATGAACCTTGGCAGCAACGCCTTGCTCTATATTCATACTTCATGAATATCTACCAATCCAAGTTCATAATAGTCTTACATTCATATTTGTTCCCACAAGTATGATCGACTACGGACATTTAGAATAAGTAACTTATTCACGGATTTAAACATGCTAAAATGGAACATAACTCAACATACCATAAAGAGTTATAATAACAATTGTTCCAATATCCAAATATAAAATAGATCAAATCCAATCACTAGAATATCGAAGTCCTAAGGCACAAGTATGACCCTTTCATGCTTTGCCCATTCAAGGAGCTTCGTGAGTGGATCCGCAATATTTTGATCAGTGTGAACTTTGCGAATACATATCTTTCTCTTTTTCAACTTCATCCATTATGTAGTTGAAAGTCCGCTCAGTGTGCCTAGTCTTTTGATGTACACGAGGTTCCTTGATTTAAGCAATCGCACCATCGTTATCACAAAGATCTCTAGGGGTCCTGAATGGTAGGGACTTCCCCTAGATCGGCAATAACTCAAGTGGCAGATCCATATGAATTATCACAATCAATGAAGCGGCGATGTATTCTGATTATGTAGTGGACAATGCTACCCTGTTTGTGATCGAGAACCATCTTGAACATTTTGGAAACTCGTATCCATGTAACCTTTTACAACGAATTCCGAAACTTGCATCCTTGTAACCCTTTTACAACGAGTTCTTTTTCACCAGATCCATATATTAGAAACATATCCTTAGTCCTTCTAAGGTATTTCAATATATATTTTTAATAGTCACCCAATGACTGTTACTCGCTGGTATCTTTTCGTCATGCCTAAAGCGCATGATATGTCCGTTCCAGTGCATATCATTACATACATAATGAATCCTATAGCTATCGCATATGGGATTCCTTTCAATCTTTCTTGCTCATCCTTTGAGCTTGGACATTGAAACGCTTTCAATATTGTCCTCTCTTTGAATAGGTACCAAACCTTTCATAGAGTTCTTCATCTTGAACCTTTTCAAGACTTTGTCAATGTATGCACTTTTGTTTAAACCTATCTAGCGCCTTGACCTATCCTTATAGATCTTTATTCCTAAATATAGGCGACTTCACCAAAATCCTTAATGGAAAAACAACTTTCAAGCCAGGCTTTTACACCCTCCAAGGTTGGAATGTTATTTCCAAATAGTCGAATGTCATCGACATATAATACAAAGAAAGTGATGATGCTCCCACTAGCCTTCTTATACACACAAGCTTCATCGACGTTCTTGATGAATCCATATTCCCTAATTTCTTCATCAAAACGGTGATTCCAACTTCTAGATGCTTGTTTCAATCTATAGATTGATTTCTTTAACTTGCATACTTTGTCAGGATGCTTTGGATCAACAAAACCTTCAGGCTTAACTATATAGACATCTTCCTCAAGATATCTATTAAGGAAAGTTGTTTTGAGATCCATTTGCCAAATCTCATAATCATATTGTGCAAGTATGGCAAATGATATCCTAGTTGACTTTAGCATCGCCACGGGCGAGAAGGTCTCATCATAATCAACCCTTTGAGTTTGAGTGAAACCTTTTGCTACAAGTCTTGCTTTACAAGTATCCAAGTTACCATGCATATCGGTTTCCTTCCTGAAAACCCACTTACTTCCAACTACTTTGGAGTTAAGAGGTGCTACAACCAATTTCCATACTTGGTTGTTATACATGGACTGCATCTTTACGTTCATGGCTTCAAGCCATTTGTCATAATAGGATTTTGACATTGTATCATGGTATGTGGTATGTTCATCCGAATCTACTACGTAGCATCCATTCATGAAAGATCCATATCTTTTAGGTGGATTACTAATTCTACCAGATCTGCGAACGTATTGTGTGTGTTGATCAACCACTTGATCATTTTCAACAACCTCTTGTTGAATGCTAGTATCAACCAAACGTGTATCGGCTTGTGGTTCTCGATACTTATCAAGTTCCACTGTTCTACTAATTCCTTCCACAAGGAACTTAGTTTCCAAGAACTCAGCCTTTCGAGCAACAAATACCTTTTGCTCTGTTGGATCGTAGAAATAATATCCTATATCATCTTTAGGATATACTAAAAATACACTTAGTGGATCGTACTTTTATTTGGGGTGTATTGCTTCACAGAAGCTTCACAACCCATACTTTTAAATATGATAATGATGGAACCTTTCCATGTCATATTTCAAAAGACGTCGTATCCACTTTCTTGGTTGGGGCCATATGGGCCACGGAGAGCAAAGCGTAACCCCAAAGTGATAGAGATAATGCGCTCCTAGCCATCATAGATCGAACCATATCTAATAGAGTTCGATTCCTCCTCTATCAAAACGAAGAACTTTAAAAGAGTTGATTTTGTACTTCACTTTTTGAAGATTCCGAATGTTTCAAAACTTCTTCTTTGTGTCAAGTACACATAACCATAACTACTATAGTTGTCGGTTAAAGTAATGAAGTATCTTTCACCATACCTAGTCATTGGCTTAAAAGGATCACATACATCCGAATGTATGATACCTAAGAATTTTTTTGCCCTTTCCCACTAAAGGGTTTCTTAGTCATTTTACCTTGTAAACAAGATTCACATGTATCAAATGAACCAATTTCATTTGTTTCCAAAAGATCATTCTTTCGAAGTGTTTACATGCGACATCTGTTTATATGACCAAGGCGATAATGCCAAAGATAAGTCTCACTCAAATCCATTTTGAGTTTGTTGGTGATTGCTTGGTACATTGAACTATCAAATGATGTATTGTTATGAACCAATTCATAACTACCATTTGAAGGCATAGTTTTAAAGTAAAACATGTCATTCATCGAAATATAAATGTCATTGTTTACAAACTTTAAATCAAAACATATTGTCTCAAAAGGGAAACTTGAATAACGTTCCTAGTCAAACTAGGAGCATTCAAAACATTTTAAAACAATTTCCAAACCATTTGGAAGTTTCAAAACATAGTCTCCTTTCTTGTAATGTTGATTTCTTTTGAACCTTTTGCAACGAATTGCAAACATGAGTTCCACATCCGGTATCTAATACCCATACTCAAAGCATGAATCGTTCATGGCAACCTTTGCCTTCTTCTCTTTTGGTTTCGGTGGTTTCGCTTTAGTCTTTCTAATTATTTCCCTTTGAATTACCCGTTTCCATTTGCAACATTTGCTTTGGTGTCGGGGTGATGCCCTTTCTTGTTGCCACCCTCATTGATCGTTAGAATGGATAAAATCCTTTTATCCATATCGAGCCTTTCGAGGTGATCAATGTGGCTTTTCATCTTAAAACATAAGATGAGTCCGATTGGGTTTCCTCCATTCGACATGCATGAAGCGCTCGAACGGTTTCGAAGCGTTCTACCCTTAGGAACATTTCCTATAATTGGGTAATCATGTCGTGTGCTCATGATGTTCAAATCCTTTTGAATCTCGGGAATCATGATTCCTAACATGAGGCAAGAGGCTTGCATAGTATTCTCGATATACTTAATCCGATCGTTATAGGCATCCTTATCTTCCATAAGATGTTCATCGGGATTAGGATCGTTTTCTAGTGATAGGTTACGGACGGTTTGGGTAATATTGTTAGCGGCCATCTACAAAATTTTGCAAGGTTCAATTTTAGTATTTTCGATATTATTATATTTTAATTATTAATACCCTTTGTGTCTCATAGACAATTAATAATTAAAATCTAGAATCCAACGTTACATTTAAATATTGGTTAGGTGACCTTTATCCCTCTATTTAAATTAACAAGGTAGTCAACGTTTGACAATTGCAACTCTTTGCAACTTCTAGCCATATGGGATCGGTTAAACATCTTTATGTTTAGTTGGCATGTTTAATCCCATCAACACCTTTTGTTCGCCATGCTTCGGTGACCCTAAGTTCATGGTTTCCAAATCAAGTCGTCCAACTTACACACACGTGTGAGTTTATACACATAAGTGGTTAGGTGACCTTTATCCCACAAACATGGTAAACCCACCTCGAATATACAAGTTCCCTCAAATGTGGTTAGGTGACCTTTATCCCACAAAAGAGTTCCCAAGTGTTTCGAGTGTTGTATAAAAGGATGGTGTTTGACTTGTTTTATAAAAGGGATTTTTGAGTTTTCAAAAATTCTAGTTTAGAAAACTTTATGTACCATATATTTGCATGCATTCAAATCCTTGGTACTTTAGTGAAAATCAATTTTCAAGGTTCTTTTTAATAAAACCCATTTTATTATAAAATCATTAATTTTTAATAACCTTTTATTAACCAATTTTAATGATCTTTTAAAGAACCAATTTTAAGCTTGTTGTTGATTATTAGTTTGTTAAGCATGCATATCCAAATATCATCTAAACAACATAAATAACCACACAAGCACAACATATATAACAATAGGTGCATAACCATAGCCAACTATTTTGACAACACTTGTTAGCCGAAACAAGTGTGCCAAAAGGTCCTTCCTAAAGGGTGAATATTGACACAAATAATGTGTCGTTGAACTCCCACTTGATCCCGCATCCAAATGCTTCAAGTCTCCCTTTTGTGTTGTGATTTCTCCACTTTCTTTGATCTTCCAAAATGTACTTTAATTCAGCTCCAAACTCCTTTGGGCTCCGAAAATGTGTTTTGGTTTTCGGGCTAAAATCCCGTTAAGAACTATGAAGTCCTTTATGCCCGAAAATGGCAAAAACCAAAACCGCATTTTTGTGTGCATCTTCTTTTACAAAATATATCCTAATACATTTTTCTTGTAAAATAAAATGCACCTAATCTATTTATTTTACATACCAAATGAAAATAAATAAATTACATAACTTTACAAGTGGAAGAACAAAATAATAATTATTACAACCTTTGAAATAATTTAATAAATAAATCACAACACAATCATTCAACACAAGGTCATGGCTAGGTTATATGCACCAAAATATATATATCCACATATATATTTATATAAATTTCAAGAAGCATAAAAAAATGGTTCCCTTTTAATAACCATTTTCGGCTATTACCAAAAAACCGAAAAGGTGAGTTTTGTCCAAACAAACAAATCATCCATATGAAATAATTTTTCAAGATTCATTTATGCATGTAAGAATATAATCTTGAAAAACAAAGGGATAACCATACTTAAAATTTCGGCCATAGGGTTTTCACCAAACCCGAAACCCGAAAATTTTAAGTCTATTGAAGCATGCACTCATATAAGCGGCTCTAGATGCCATTGATGGGATTTTAACATGTTCATCAAAGTAATTTCATCCATATGAAATAAAAACGCAGCGGAAAATAAGTTTAAAACATGTTACTTTTATAAGATATAAAACCATTTATATGCAAAATCCCAAAACCCGGATCCATATATGAGATGTATACTATCAAACACAACCATAGGATGTTTAGAAAACTACCTTCCATGAAGTAATGGATATGAAGAAGATGATGCTTCTTGAACGGTTGCCTTCAAGTGTAGAAAACCTCAAGCTTGTATACCCCAAGCCTTCCAACAAACACCTTGCGTTTAGCTAGGATTTGAACACTTGCAACTCACATGAAAGATCCCCTCTTGGAACCATCATATGGCCGAAAATTAGAGAGTCTTTTGTTGAGTTCTTGCACTTGAAATGTGAACTTGAAAAAGCCTACTAGATCAACCATACATGACCCGATCTTTAGAGAGTCTTACACTTGATTTTTGAATCAAAAACCCCTCTTGAATGATCATGTTATGGCCGAAAATTATTCAGCCATTTTCTCTAGTTTCTTCAAGTTCGTTCACCTTGATCAAAATTCATCAAAATGAATATAAAAGACTTGAGAGATTTTGCCACCCACATTGCCCAATAGGAGATCAACTAACACATGCATTTGCATGCAATATGATTGGCCAAAGAGCTTAGGGAAGACCATCCAATCAAAATGCTTCTAACTTATGACAACATGCATGGAACCTCATTGGACAAGAATATTTTGGGAAGACCCCATGGGGGGGGGGTGGCGGCCAAGCTTTTATAAAAAAAAACAATTTCTTTTATAAAATATAAGTCTTACACATATATATATATATTTTATAACTTTTATAAAATATAACATCATATGTTATAAGACTTATGCTATTTTTATTATGTTATTTAACCAATTAAATAACAAAATAAAATATTCTCTCAAAATAAATTATCCATATAATTTATTAGTTTGTCAAGTGCAATTATTTAGAAAACCAATTTCTAAATATTCTAAGTGTTGATATTTATTTATTTGATCATATCATAAATAAATATTGTAAGTGTTTGTCTAGCTTGTTATTGGGTATGACTCGACTTGGATCATAACGTACTAGCCACATCAATTTAATATGTGTCTTGGGCATACAGAGTCCAACAATTTTGGCAAAGAAGACAACACATTAAATTCATACTACCCCCGTTAATAATGTTCCATCTTCTTAATCTGTCTTGAGTGACTAACTTACGTCTGAAAATCAGCCAAAGGACAAAAGCATGCCTTGGAATGCATTGCGAAAACCAAACTAGATTGTACCAGTTCACCTGCTCATCTCGATGACGGATGCAATCCCAAGCATCAGAAGTTCTGAACGGGCCGAGGCGACCATCTACATCTTTCCACATAGTAATATCCTGAGTACCCTCGGTTAAATTGAGAGGAGTAAGCTGATTTAGAATCGGGTATGACACTAACCAATGATTTGGCCAATTCCAATTCCCATCAGAGATAAGATCCGAAACTTTAGTATGAATAGAAAGACCAGCTTGTCTCATAATCGGAGGGGAGATAAAACTCCCCAACGGGCACACTTCGCTCCACGAATCATACCAAGCCGATGTAGACATACCATCTCCAATTCTGGTCCAGAAAAACTGTTGCACATGGTGTCTACCTTTCAAAAGATTCCTCCAACCCCAACTGCAATTACTTGGAACCGGAATGTCCCAAAAATTCCTGTCTTTTAAGTGATATAGTTTAATCCAATCCACCCATAACGACTGCCTACCTATAAGAATACTATTGATATGTTTAGTCATAAGACTTATATTCATATCATTGAGCCTTCGAATACCTAACCCCCCTTCAGCTTTAGGAAGACAAATGGACTTCCAAGAAACTTTAGCTTTACCTCTCATCAACGGCCCATGGCACCAAAGAAAACCTCTCATTTTTTGCTCAAGGTCTCTTATGACTCTAGTCGGAAACGTGAACACAGACGCCCAATAAATACTCAGAGCCGAGAGCACTGAAAGAATTAACTGAAGTCTTCCGGCAAAGGAGAGAGTCTTATTCTTCCAATTAGAGATTCTACTTTCCATCCTCTCGATCAGGACCCTGCAATCTCGAAACGACAATTTAGTGGTTATAAGGGGAACTCCCAAATACCGAATAGGGAATTCTCCTTGCTGAAAAGGAAGCAAATTGAGAATTCTTCTTTTTACTCTCCTATCAATATTACACATGAATATAGTACTTTTAGCAAGACTAGGGTGTAAGCCCGACATGTCTTTAAACCTGTTGAGAGAACACATAATCATCTTGACTGAAGCAACTTCCCCTCTAGCAAAGAGGAAAAGGTCATCCGCAAAACAAAGATTAATAATCCGTTGCTTGACACACCTATTATGGAATCTGAATGAAGCATCAATTGCCGACACATTCTGCAATATAGAAGTCAATATTTCCATAACTAAGGTAAAAGGTATGGAGACATCGGGTCGCCCTGCCTTAATCCTCTCCTTCCTTTGAAATACCCACAAACATTGCCGTTAACACAAATAGAAAACGAGGTAGATGAGACGCAAACCATTATCCATTTAACCATAATTGGATGAAATCCAAAACCATTAAGAATGGCCTCCAAAAAGTTCCAATCCACCGTGTCATATGCTTTTTGAATGTCAACTTTAAAAGCACAACGAGGGGGGCCATAATCACGATGATAATTGTGCAATAATTCTTGAGTTAACAGAATATTATCCGAAATACATCTCCCAGGAATAAAAGCCGATTGATTCAAACTAACTATACCATTCAGTCCCTCCAAGATTCTGGCTGTGATTAGTTTACTAATACATTTGTAAAGCGCATTACAGCAGGCGATGGGTCTGAAATCAGAAACTGAGGCTGGAGTCGGAACTTTAGGAATTAAAGCCAGAAAATTGTGGTTTAATTCCTTAAGGATTTTACCCGACTGAAAGAATTCCTGAACAGCATCACAAATGTCAACACCAATAATGTTCCAAGCATGTTTGAAAAAATCCGAAGAGTAACCATCAGGACCTGGCGCCTTTAAAGAGCCAATCGAGAACATGGCTTTCTTAATATCATCATTAGAAAAAGGTCGTACCATGTAATCAGCAATAGTCTCATCTATCTTATGCATGAAAAGGTCATTAGTAGGCACACAATTGGTAGCCCCCCTTTGTCCGAAAAAAGATTCATAATGAGCAACAAGAGTTTTTTCAACATCCCTTACTTCGGAAATAATACCATTAGCATCTTTAATAGTATCTATTCTGCTATAGTGATTTTTGCATTTAACAGAATTATGAAAAAATGCTGAATTAGAGTCACCTACCTCCAACCATTTGACCTTGGATTTCTGCTTTAAAAAACTTTCTTCTTCAAGAACAGCATCCTGAAAAATCTTTAAACAATTCGACTCTCTAGCTCTCAAGTCAGCGTCATAAGGATTAGCATCAATGAGACCTTGGACATCATCTAACTCCCTGCGAAGACGTTTCACCTTCTCATGTAGATTACCTTGTTTTACAAGTAAGGAACGCAGCGGGTGTTTGAGCAATCTCAATTTTTTCACCACTTGTAACATTTTAATACCCAAAACTTAGTTTTCCCAAGTCTTTTTAACAATATCAGGGAACTCCTTCTTGAAAACCAGAAAATTCGGAAATTTAAATGGCTTTGGTTTTTGACTGGCAGATCTGGGATTCTTAAGAACACAAGGACAATGGTCAGAAACACGATAGGGGTGAAAAACAGCAGCTGCTTCTGGAAAAGAATGAATAAAAGATACATTGGCCATGATACGATCAATTTTTTTAAGCACACCAATAACTCTCCTTGGTTTTTGGTTCCATGTAAAATGGCAACCCGAACGATTCACATCCATAACCTCAATATCTTCAACACAAGACTTAAACTCCCGCATGTTAATGTCAACCGATGAAGAACCCGTGGACTTGTCTTCCAGATTTAAGGCTGCATTAAAATCACCAAGAAGTACCCAAGGTTTATCATGAGCAAAAGCTTTATGAAGCTTCAAATTATCCCAAAGTTCCCGTCTATCCTTATAAAAATTCTTCGCATAAATAAACGAGCAGAACATAGTTTTATTACTGTCTTTGAAATTGACTTGAGCATGCATAACTTGGTCAGTTTGAGCCAAAATCATGATATCCACGACATTACTATTCCATCCCAGAATAATTCTCGTGCCTTTACTACAAAGATTGCCATTAGAAGTCCATTTCCACGTTCTTTTAATTCTAGTACAAATCTTATCAAGATTGGTGACATGAACATGCGACTCTAGAATTGCAATAACACATAAATCAAAGTCAATAATAGCATTACGGACCTCATTTTGTTTCAGGGGAGCGGTTAAACCCCTTATGTTCCAAGCAGCTATACTATCCATTTAAACCATCTGAAGCAGGAGTGCTTGCCCCTGTAGATTGAATGCCATCAGTCATTATTTTTGCCACCCCTTCGTCTACTTTAAGGACCTCATCAGTCTCTGAATCCGAGTTCTCATCAACATTATGGGAAGTACTTAACGAAGCAAAGGAGTTACGAAGATTAATATTAGCAGTCGAAGTGGACGCTTTATTCGGGTTAAAAGGTTCACGTTTATGAGCTGGCTTCTGCCCAACATGATACTCAAACTTCTTCTTAGGTTTGTTCAGCATGATACCCGGCTTCTGATTCCCATAAGTTTTCTTTTTGTTAGCATCAATAAATCCATCGTCATCTATTTTTTGCTTCATCCTTGGCTCATTGGAAATAATAACATGTTTCGGACAGGTTTCGCCATCGTGTCCAAAAACACAGCAATGATGGCATCTAGGAGGCCTCCATTCATATTCAACACTAATCGTAGCCTTTGAGACACCCTCACCCTCCAGATTCGGAATAGCCACTCTCAAGGAGTCCTTCATCTCGTGTGTAGCATCTATCTCAATAACAGCTCTCGCAACTACTTTTACCCCAAGATTCCATGCACATGTTAGAGGTATATTTATCCAGAAACATTGGTTTCCCAATTCTAGATGCAAGTAAACTGAGGCCATCATCTGTATAAGCAGCTAGGGGAACATCGTGTAGTTTTACCCATACCGGAACATGTTTAAGTTCATCTTTCTTAAGGTCTACATCAGTCGTCCAAGCCCTCAGGAAGATAGGGACATTATGGATCAGCCAAGGTCCCTCAGTTAGAACTTGTTCCATACCCGCCTTATCCGAGAATTTAAAAAAGAAAAACCCTTTTGAGTTCATCATGCACTCAGGAACTGATGCACAATTATCATAGGAGCTTTGGCCCACCACGGTGTAACAACTGTGCTTGTAATCATTGTGAACAGTTCTATTATCAATAAAACAATGTTATTTGATCCCAATGTTTGTTTTGTTATGTTCTACATTTTTCATGTTTTGACTTTTATGTAATTTCAAACTCTACATCGCTTTCTGGAGAGTTATACGCAAACTAGTGCGTAAACGTACTCAGTTTAATGCGAGAAATACTCCGGAACATCAACATATACTCAACGTACCTTAAATAACCTTTACATAACTTAGAAATAAGTTTAGAAGGCTTTGGTATGTCAAAAACAAGTTAATTCGCTTACAGGGACTAAACTTGACAAACTGCGAAAGTATGTCGATTTGAACTGTAACGAACATTCCGGAACATGACCTTAAGTTAAACACACCTTAAATATCCTTTACATAGCTTAGAAATAGGCTTTGAGGGGTTCGGTGTGCTAAAATAAACTTTTGGGTCATTCAGGGACTAAAAGTGTCAAAAAGTGCACAAGTTTGCATTTTCGCGCATAACTTACGTTCTGAATACATCCGGACATCCAAAATTTTATGAAAGCATGACTACATTATATTTTAGTGTTCGCCTTAAGAAAAATCCATTCGTTGCGTCATTTGGATCGTTTTTCGCGCTTATGCGCATTCCGTCGTAATTAACCGAACATCGCGACCGTACGGCCAAACGAACCGACATCCGAGATATTTTTGAGCATGTTTTAAGTTCCCTATACTTTAACTTCATTTTAGAGCTTAGAAATGGGGTTAACGGGCCTTAAACGTGTCGAAAATGGGCTGAATGCATGACAGGGACCAAAAGTGTAATTCTGCCAAACTTGTAAGTAGCGCACCTCTACACTTTTAGTGTAACGGTGCGCTAGCCTGTGCCAGAACAGATAATAACAAACAGTCAGCAGATTATCAGCTGATTAAACCACAACCACATGCTTGCAACTTGCATTTTCAGCTGATAAACATCATTTCTAACCACCACAACTTTGCAACAAATGTACGGATGGGATTAAGGCACGTTTTCCATGAAACGATCTTAACGGTTCAACGAAAACTATATATACCCCATGCCTTTCATTGTTTTAAAGCACTAGAATCTGATTAATTGTGTTCCAAGTTGAAACCTTTGTTTCATACCTGAACTATATTGATCTAGATTAGCATTCGGGGACCCTTCGTAAGTATTCTTTCGTTCTTTTCCTTATTTTACTGCTTTTCGAGTCCGAAAGTCAAACTTTGTTTGACTTTCAGCGTTGACCAGTAATGGTCAATGCGAAGTTCGTTTGAACTTCGCAACGTGATTGTAATCACGATGGTCATAGTCCCTTGGGACTATGCCTACTGATTACCACGTTGTCTAGGGTCGTAGGGTAAGCGATCTAATAAATCGCTTATACCTCGAACCCGACCCGTTCGGTCGATCATTAGGATCCGACCAAACACATTAGGTGACCATAGTATATAGGGAATAACCTTATGAGGTTATACCTTATGGTCGCTTCGTTTAAGTAGTTGTATGATAGGTAGTTTATATGCCTTAGGTAAATTACCAAAATACCCCTATGATGCCAAAATTCATTTTAAACATATGTAACATAACTTTTGACATCTAAACTGATTTGACAATCATATTAGACATGTTAAGGCATATATTACTTGTCATAGGACTAGTTAGGCGGTCCGAACGCGTTTCACGCGAACGACGCGTTAAAGTAGCATAAGCTACCTAAACGGGTCGTAATGGGTCACAAGCACTTAGGTTAGGTTTCATTTAGTATGTAGGCTTTGTTAAACCATACTACATGAGTTCCCATACTCATTTGGTTTACGAACCCTCATTCTATCCGATCTTCCGATTTAGGTCCGGTTATTAACATAGATACCTATATTAGGTGCCGTTTGATTCCGAGATCTCTAGCATTACTTGGTGATTATCTTTATACATCTGAGCAATCTCAGGTGAGTACATAGACCCCTCTTTTACTGTTTTCCAAACGTTTTGGGGTGGAACACATGTGCCTACTTGTTACCTTCATGCTTTCCTGTTTTCACATCATATACCGGCTATGTTTGATAGTACATTATAGTACATGATTTCATTACATTTCATGCTAGGTGTGCCCATTGTGTGCATTACTTAGTACATTGTTTTACATTACATTTCATGCTAGGTGTGCCCATTGTGTGCATTACTTAGTACATTGTTTTACATTACATTTCATGCTAGGTGTGCCCATTGTGTGCATTACTTGGTACATTGTTTTACATTACATTTCATGCTAGGTGTGCCCATTTTGTGCATTACTTAGTACATCGTTTTACATGACATTTCACGCTATGTATGTTCATTTGATTACATACTTAGTGCATTGTTTTTCACATGCTTACATATTGGTATGACATTTGGTTTGTTTACATGGGACAATACATTCATTAACATTAGCTACGCCGTTCGTTAGTAGGTAGTGGTACCATAGGAATTGACAACTCCCGTTCCGGACGTCCCAGGGAAAGGGGATGAAAGGAATGACCGAATTCGATGATATAAGACAGATAGACCTTTAATTTGTTTAAAGGGTTTATCACCACAGTCACAAGGCTTGGATGTATGCATTTTCACAATACCGCATAAATGTTCATATTAAATATTTGCATGCATTTTTCCACAAAGACATAAGATTGATTTAAACCATGTTTTACTTCAACATTTTGTTTTTGTGCATATGGTTTAGTTGAGACATTTCACTTGCCATACATGACATTTTGACATAGACATTTTACACAAAGACATTTGACAAAGACATGTGACATGGATATTTGACATAGACATTTGACATGGATATTTGACATTTACATTTGACATGGTTTACATTTGACACATAACATGTTTGACAATTGTTTCACACTACATGATTTACATCTTGACATGAATACTTTGACACATTATTCAATACATTTGACAATTGGTTTAAACATAGACTTCTTACATTGGTTGGTATGGTTTGATTAAGTGATTAAGTAACGATGCGTGTGTAATATGATACAAGCATGGTGGATACGCCGCTGGTACTTCCTATATATAAGTGTTTGTATGGTATTACATGTCGTAACGTTATTTGAATCATTTCAATATTGAGACATAGAACATTTTATACAAATAACATACTTTTCACAATACATTGTTTTACAAGAAACTTATCTTATACAAACTCAGTTTACATGGTTATTCATTTAACCATACATTATTCACTTATTTATACATATCATCTGAACTCATTATTTTTCAAATGATTTACAAGACAAAGCAAATTACAAGGTTCATGACTAAACATTTTCTCAAACCTAAGTCATGAAACCTATTTTCACAAAACCTATGTATCTCACAGGCATTTTTATGCTGACGTACCTATTTTCACATGTGTTTTCAGGTGCTTTTCCATAGGATGTTGATCATGATACTAGGGCGGACCTGTGCCTTAGAGACTTTAAAAGAAGATAGACTATGTTTAATTATGTTCTGAACTCTTAAATTTCCTGATTGAAACAATGTAACACCTTTGTTTATAAATAAAATACAGCTTTGTATGCCATGGTTATGAAACAATTAATTCTGTTGCAACACTCCCCGACGTTTCCGCCGCGATTTGTTGTTTTACGCGGTCGGGGTGTGACAGAAGAGTTGGTATCAAAGCCAATGGTTATAGGGAATTAGGTTATTAGTAATGCTTTGACCTAGACTATAACTTTTCTAGGACCCTAACACAAGTTATCTTGTGTTTAGATCTTAAAACATATACATCACCTATCCTTAGGTGATTATCAAAACAAGAACCAAATTTTCCGAAACGATTTTTGAAAAACAATCATCTGTTTTTGAATAATTTATTACAAGGTTTTGAACCCTCTTTTGTAAGGTTTTGAACCCTTCTTGTTTGACTAAATTTTTGGCCTTGTGCCTTCAAGTTTTCAAAATCTCATCAAAGTTTTGGGTTTTAAATAATGTGAACACGTGCAAACTGGAAGGGTGAATGCCTGTATTCTGAGTTTTCTGTCTAGGCAAGCACTTCGTATACATCTCAACCAGACGCGAGACCAGTTGTGCTTACCTGGGAATTCTTGGGGTGAGTGTTCGCTTATAGGCGAGCATGTCTTCATTATACATTATTTTTGATCCATTTACTTTAATTAGTCACTGTGTGTCGTTTGTTTGCTTTGTGATACGGACGAATGACCACCATCTATGCTATTTGCAATTCTTGTTTTTATCATCTCATTCTTTTCATCAAATCATCTCACTCGTTTCCTTTCATGTTTTTCCTCTTTTAGAATGCCTCCTCGACGCGACAATCTGATAGCAACTGCCGAACTGGCAGAAATTATTGCGCAGCAGATGGCTGCCCAATTCCCAAATCTCTTTGCTCAATGGAACCAAGCCAACAACAACAATGTTCCATGCAAGTACAAGGATTTTAACCAGGCTAAACCACTCAAGTTTAGTGGTTCTGAGGGAGCGACTGGGCTTCTTCAGTGGTTCGAGAGCATAGAGAATACTTTTCGCCATGTGCAGTGTCCGGATAATCGCAAGGTCGAGTTCTCCTCGAGCGTATTTCAGAAGAGGGCTTTGACATGGTGGAACGGGGTTATGAGGGACCAAGGTGCAGAAGTTGCTCTTGCACAGACCTGGGCTGAACTTAGAGCCCTTATGATGAGGGAATTCTGTCCTCGTCATGAGCAACGAGCGTTGGAGAAGGAGTTTGATGAGCTGAAGCAAGATAGTGGTGAGCATAGGGCTTATACTGATCGGTTTGAAGAGTTGAGTCTGCTTTGCCCAACAATGGTCACCCCACTCGACAAGGCCATCGAGAGATACATCGATGGCCTACCTGACTCGGTACAAGACATTCTTACTGGTAGTAACCCTGCCACACTTCGTCAGGCGATCGAGTTATCTGCGACATTGACTGAGTCGCAGATCCGGAAGAACAAGTTACACCGGAAGGGTGACAAGGGCAAGAAACAATCGGCTGACAAGGTGGATAGCAATAAAGGTCAAAACGGGAATGGAAAGAACTCTGGTTCTTCGAAGAGGGCAAAGAAGCGTAAGGCTTCCCAAAACTATGCTGTCACTGCCCAAGCTAACCAGGCAGCTCCCAACCAACCCGCACAGCCTCCAGCGAAGAAACCCTATTCAGGGAATGCACCTTTGTGCAATAGGTGCAACAGTCACCACCAGCCGCAACTTCCATGCCGTTTCTGTACTAACTGTGGGAAATCAGGCCATCTTGCCAATGTTTGTCGGTCTGCTCAGAATCCCGCGGTTCAGAACCCGGCTCAACAAGTTGCTCAGCCTCCTGCTCCGCAACAGGGTCAAGCTACACGACCACAATACCCACCAGGTGCTTGTTATAATTGTGGGGACCTGACCCACTACAGAAACCGGTGCCCAAGACTAGTCAACCAGAACCAGAACCAGAACCAGAATCAGAATCAGGCTCCGGCTCGAGGGCGAGTTTTTAACATGAATGCCCAAGAGGCACAGGCTGACGATAATGTGGTGAACGGTACGTTCTTTATTAATAATCAGCCTGCATCTGTTCTTTTCGATTCTGGTGCCGATAAGAGTTTCGTGTCTTTGTCCTTTGAACCAATGCTTCGAGTGTCTAGAACGAAACTAGGCAAATCTTTGACAGTAGAAGTTGCTAGTGGTGAACCCATTGTTCTTGATTCTGTTCTTCACAACTGCCAGTTGAATCTTAACGATCATCTTTTCCCAATCGACCTCACGCCTATGCAACTTGGAAGCTTCGACGTCATAGTGGGTATGGATTGGTTATCTAAGCATCGTGCAGAGATAGTTTGTTCTGAGAAGATTGTTCGTGTGCCGCTTTCGACAGGCGAGATCCTACAAGTTCAAGGTGAGAAACCTGCCGGTGGTCTTAAACTCATGTCTTGTTTTAAAGCTCGGAAGTATTTGCGGAAGAACTATGTGGCTTTCTTAGCACATGTTACAGAAGATAAAGGCAAAGGTAAGTCTATTTCAGATATTCCTGTCGTTCGGGATTATTCTGAAGTCTTCCCTGAAGAGTTACCTGGTCTACCTCCAGCACGCCAAGTCGAGTTCCGCATTGATCTCGTACCTGGTGCAAATCCCATTGCCAGAGCTCCATATCGTCTTGCACCATCCGAGATGCAAGAGTTGTCTAAGCAGCTTCAGGAGCTCTCTGACAAAGGTTTTATCCGTCCTAGCTTTTCACCCTGGGGTGCTCCCGTTCTTTTTGTCAAAAAGAAAGATGGATCCTTTAGGATGTGTATCGATTATCGTGAGCTTAACAAGCTTACCATCAAGAATCGATATCCCCTACCTCGCATTGACGACCTCTTTGATCAGTTACAAGGCGCTTCTTATTTTTCGAAGATTGATCTACGTTCCGGGTATCATCAACTTCGGGTGCAGGAAGAAGACATTCTGAAGACAGCGTTCCGTACTCGTTATGGGCATTACGAGTTCACAGTCATGCCATTCGGTGTGACTAATGCTCCTGCTGTTTTCATGGACTTAATGAATAGGGTCTGCAAACCTTATTTGGATCAGTTCGTCATTGTTTTTATTGACGACATCTTGATATACTCTAAGACGCGAGCTGATCACGAGCAACATCTTCGTCTTACCCTAGAACTCCTAAAGAAAGAACAACTTTTTGCCAAATTCTCCAAGTGCGAATTTTGGCTTAAAGAAGTTCAATTTTGGGGGCACATTATCAACGAACGAGGTATTCATGTAGATCCCTCCAAGATCAGTGCGATTAAGGATTGGGATACGCCTACTACTCCTACTGAAGTTCGTTCTTTTCTTGGTCTAGCGGGTTATTATCGCCGCTTCATTGAGAATTTCTCTAAGATTGCAGTTCCTCTAACTGCTCTAACTCAGAAGAAAATGCCCTTTTACTGGGGATTCAAGCAAGAGGAAGCTTTTCAACACTTGAAGCAGAAGCTTTGCGATGCGCCTGTTCTATCATTGCCTGAGGGTGATGATGATTTTGTTGTGTATTGTGATGCATCAAAATTGGGTCTTGGCTGTGTTCTTATGCAAAGGAACAAAGTCATAGCCTATGCATCGAGGCAGTTGAAGATACATGAGAAGAACTACACCACTCATGATCTTGAGTTGGGTGCAGTTGTCTTTGCTCTCAAGATCTGGAGACACTATTTGTACGGTACAAAATGTGTGGTTTTCACTGACCACAAAAGTCTTCAGCATATCTTCAACCAGAAAGAACTCAACATGAGACAGCGACGTTGGGTTGAGCTTTTAAACGACTATGACTGCGAAATTCGCTACCATCCTGGTAAGGCGAATGTCGTAGCTGATGCATTGAGTCGTAAGGAACGTACTAAGCTTCATTGTGTACGTGTTCAATCTGTTATTCAAGCTCGATCCGATATCCAAGCACGCATTTCTCAAACTCAACAATCTTGTGTTTCACAAGGTCTAATGGATAAGGAATTTCCCTATCACATAACACCTGCTCTTGAACTGAAGGACAATGGATTATATTACTTCATGGACCGTTTGTGGGTCCCAAGCCTAGATGATCTTCGTACCTTGCTTATGGATGAAGCCCATAAGTCTCGTTATTCTATTCATCCGGGCTCAGATAAGATGTATAAGGATCTTCGTATTCAGTATTGGTGGCCTGGTATGAAGAAAGACATTGCCTTATACGTATCCAAATGCCTTACTTGTCTTAAGGTTAAGGCTGAACATCAGCGTCCTTCGGGTTTATTGGAGCAACCAGAGATCCCAGTTTGGAAATGGGAAAACATTACTATGGATCTTGTTACCAAACTCCCGCGCACAAAGAAAGGTCATGATGCCATCTGGGTAGTCGTTGATCGTCTTACAAAGTCAGCACATTTCTTACCAATCCGTGAGGATTTTCCTGCTGACAGACTTGCTCAAATCTATGTGGATGAAATTGTAGCTCGACATGGTGTTCCGTTGAACATCATTTCTGACAGAGATGCTCGTTTCACCTCTCACTTTTGGAGAACCATGCAATCTGCCATGGGGACCCAACTTAATCTGAGCACAGCTTATCATCCGCAAACGGATGGTCAGTCTGAGAGAACAATCCAGACTCTGGAGGATATGCTAAGAGCTTGTGTGATCGATTTTGGTGGTAGCTGGGATTCACATCTTAAATTGATTGAATTCTCCTACAACAACAGTTATCACACTAGCATCAAAATGGCTCCTTTCGAGGCTCTCTTTGGTCGAAAATGTCGTTCACCGGTCTGCTGGAATGAGATTGGCGAGGCTCAACTTACTGGACCTGCCCTCATTTTAGAGACAACTGACAAGGTCAAGAAAGTTCGTGATAACCTTCAGGCAGCTAGAAGCCGTCAGAAGATTTACGCGGATCCAAAACGCAAAGCCTTGGAATTTCAAGTCGGTGATCGAGTATTACTTAAGGTCTCACCTTGGAAAGGTGTGATCAGATTTGGAAAGAAAGGAAAACTTGCACCTAGATACGTTGGACCATTCAAGATCGTCGAAAGAATCGGAAAGGTAGCCTACAGACTTGAGTTACCTCCTGAACTGGGAAATGTTCATCCAACTTTTCACGTGTCCAATCTCAAGAAGTGTTCAGCTGAGGAGAACTTCTCCATACCGCTTGACGAAATTCGTGTTGGCAAAACACTGAAATTTGTTGAGAAACCAGTGGAAATCATGGAACGTGAAGTCAAGTGGCTTAAACGCAAGCGCATTCCTTTGGTCAAAGTTCGCTGGGAAGCTAAACGTGGACCCGAGTTTACTTGGGAACGCGAAGATCAAATGAAAGCGAAATATCCGCATCTTTTTCCACGAGTTTCCTCTAAATAAATTTCGGGACGAAATTTCCACAAGTAGGGGAGACTGTAACAACTGTGCTTGTAATCATTGTGAACAGTTCTATTATCAATAAAACAATGTTATTTGATCCCAATGTTTGTTTTGTTATGTTCTACATTTTTCATGTTTTGACTTTTATGTAATTTCAAACTCTACATCGCTTTCTGGAGAGTTATACGCAAACTAGTGCGTAAACGTACTCAGTTTAATGCGAGAAATACTCCGGAACATCAACATATACTCAACGTACCTTAAATAATCTTTACATAACTTAGAAATAAGTTTAGAAGGCTTTGGTATGTCAAAAACAAGTTAATTCGCTTACAGGGACTAAACTTGACAAACTGCGAAAGTATGTCGATTTGAACTGTAACGAACATTCCGGAACATGACCTTAAGTTAAACACACCTTAAATATCCTTTACATAGCTTAGAAATAGGCTTTGAGGGGTTCGGTGTGCTAAAATAAACTTTTGGGTCATTCAGGGACTAAAAGTGTCAAAAAGTGCACAAGTTTGCATTTTCGCGCATAACTTACGTTCTGAATACATCCGGACATCCAAAATTTTATGAAAGCATGACTACATTATATTTTAGTGTTCGCCTTAAGAAAAATCCATTCGTCGCGTCATTTGGATCGTTTTTCGCGCTTATGCGCATTCCGTCGTAATTAACCGAACATCGCGACCGTACGGCCAAACGAACCGACATCCGAGATATTTTTGAGCATGTTTTAAGTTCCCTATACTTTAACTTCATTTTAGAGCTTAGAAATGGGGTTAACGGGCCTTAAACGTGTCGAAAATGGGCTGAATGCATGACAGGGACCAAAAGTGTAATTCTGCCAAACTTGTAAGTAGCGCACCTCTACACTTTTAGTGTAACGGTGCGCTAGCCTGTGCCAGAACAGATAATAACAAACAGTCAGCAGATTATCAGCTGATTAAACCACAACCACATGCTTGCAACTTGCATTTTCAGCTGATAAACATCATTTCTAACCACCACAACTTTGCAACAAATGTACGGATGGGATTAAGGCACGTTTTCCATGAAACGATCTTAACGGTTCAACGAAAACTATATATACCCCATGCCTTTCATTGTTTTAAAGCACTAGAATCTGATTAATTGTGTTCCAAGTTGAAACCTTTGTTTCATACCTGAACTATATTGATCTAGATTAGCATTTGGGGACCCTTCGTAAGTATTCTTTCGTTCTTTTCCTTATTTTACTGCTTTTCGAGTCCGAAAGTCAAACTTTGTTTGACTTTCAGCGTTGACCAGTAATGGTCAATGCGAAGTTCGTTTGAACTTCGCAACGTGATTGTAATCACGATGGTCATAGTCCCTTGGGACTATGCCTACTGATTACCACGTTGTCTAGGGTCGTAGGGTAAGCGATCTAATAAATCGCTTATACCTCGAACCCGACCCGTTCGGTCGATCATTAGGATCCGACCAAACACATTAGGTGACCATAGTATATAGGGAATAACCTTATGAGGTTATACCTTATGGTCGCTTCGTTTAAGTAGTTGTATGATAGGTAGTTTATATGCCTTAGGTAAATTACCAAAATACCCCTATGATGCCAAAATTCATTTTAAACATATGTAACATAACTTTTGACATCTAAACTGATTTGACAATCATATTAGACATGTTAAGGCATATATTACTTGTCATAGGACTAGTTAGGCGGTCCGAACGCGTTTCACGCGAACGACGCGTTAAAGTAGCATAAGCTACCTAAACGGGTCGTAATGGGTCACAAGCACTTAGGTTAGGTTTCATTTAGTATGTAGGCTTTGTTAAACCATACTACATGAGTTCCCATACTCATTTGGTTTACGAACCCTCATTCTATCCGATCTTCCGATTTAGGTCCGGTTATTAACATTGTTTGATTCCGAGATCTCTAGCATTACTTGGTGATTATCTTTATACATCTGAGCAATCTCAGGTGAGTACATAGACCCCTCTTTTACTGTTTTCCAAACGTTTTGGGGTGGAACACATGTGCCTACTTGTTACCTTCATGCTTTCCTGTTTTCACATCATATACCGGCTATGTTTGATAGTACATTATAGTACATGATTTCATTACATTTCATGCTAGGTGTGCCCATTGTGTGCATTACTTAGTACATTGTTTTACATTACATTTCATGCTAGGTGTGCCCATTGTGTGCATTACTTAGTACATTGTTTTACATTACATTTCATGCTAGGTGTGCCCATTGTGTGCATTACTTGGTACATTGTTTTACATTACATTTCATGCTAGGTGTGCCCATTTTGTGCATTACTTAGTACATCGTTTTACATGACATTTCACGCTATGTATGTTCATTTGATTACATACTTAGTGCATTGTTTTTCACATGCTTACATATTGGTATGACATTTGGTTTGTTTACATGGGACAATACATTCATTAACATTAGCTACGCCGTTCGTTAGTAGGTAGTGGTACCATAGGAATTGACAACTCCCGTTCCGGACGTCCCAGGGAAAGGGGATGAAAGGAATGACCGAATTCGATGATATAAGACAGATAGACCTTTAATTTGTTTAAAGGGTTTATCACCACAGTCACAAGGCTTGGATGTATGCATTTTCACAATACCGCATAAATGTTCATATTAAATATTTGCATGCATTTTTCCACAAAGACATAAGATTGATTTAAACCATGTTTTACTTCAACATTTTGTTTTTGTGCATATGGTTTAGTTGAGACATTTCACTTGCCATACATGACATTTTGACATAGACATTTTACACAAAGACATTTGACAAAGACATGTGACATGGATATTTGACATAGACATTTGACATGGATATTTGACATTTACATTTGACATGGTTTACATTTGACACATAACATGTTTGACAATTGTTTCACACTACATGATTTACATCTTGACATGAATACTTTGACACATTATTCAATACATTTGACAATTGGTTTAAACATAGACTTCTTACATTGGTTGGTATGGTTTGATTAAGTGATTAAGTAACGATGCGTGTGTAATATGATACAAGCATGGTGGATACGCCGCTGGTACTTCCTATATATAAGTGTTTGTATGGTATTACATGTCGTAACGTTATTTGAATCATTTCAATATTGAGACATAGAACATTTTATACAAATAACATACTTTTCACAATACATTGTTTTACAAGAAACTTATCTTATACAAACTCAGTTTACATGGTTATTCATTTAACCATACATTATTCACTTATTTATACATATCATCTGAACTCATTATTTTTCAAATGATTTACAAGACAAAGCAAATTACAAGGTTCATGACTAAACATTTTCTCAAACCTAAGTCATGAAACCTATTTTCACAAAACCTATGTATCTCACAGGCATTTTTATGCTGACGTACCTATTTTCACATGTGTTTTCAGGTGCTTTTCCATAGGATGTTGATCATGATACTAGGGCGGACCTGTGCCTTAGAGACTTTAAAAGAAGATAGACTATGTTTAATTATGTTCTGAACTCTTAAATTTCCCGATTGAAACAATGTAACACCTTTGTTTATAAATAAAATACAGCTTTGTATGCCATGGTTATGAAACAATTAATTCTGTTGCAACACTCCCCGACGTTTCCGCCGCGATTTGTTGTTTTACGCGGTCGAGGTGTGACACACGGTGTGCTTTTAAAGTGGATATTCAAAAAGCTTATGATACGGTTCATTGGAGTTTTCTCAAGGATGTGCTCGTCGGGTTTGGTTTCAATTCGAGGATGGTGGATTGGATTATGATTTGTGTGTCTTCTCCAACCTACTCTCTTTGTGTTAATGGGGAAGTGCATGGGTATTTCAAGGGTCGTCGAGGATTACGTCAAGGAGACCTGCTCTCTCCTTATCTTTTCACGCTTGTCATGGAGATTCTAACTTGTATTCTTCAGCATGCTTCTCGGCTGGATACTTCGTTCAAGTTTCACAATAAATGTGAAAAGCAGCGTATTATTAACCTTTGTTTTGCAGATGATTTGTTTCTTTTCGCTCGTGGAGATGTTCACTCAGCTCGGTTTATTATGGAGGCCCTTACTCACTTCACAAACATGTCGGGCTTGGTCCCTAGTATTCAAAAAAGCACAGCGTTTTTCTGTAATGTTTCCAACATTGTCAAGGATGCTATCTTGGATGTTTTGCCGTTTGAGGAGGGCTTGCTGCCGGTTAGATATTTGGGTGTTCCTCTTATTTCTTCTAGACTTCTTGCTAAAGATTGTAGTGTTTTGGTGGAGAGATTGGAGAAACGAATCGCTAATTGGAGGAATAAGCTTCTTTCGTTCGCTGGTAGGTTACAACTTATTATCTCTGTTTTGGCGTCGATGCATGTTTATTGGTCCTCGGTTTTCATCTTACCCGCTAGTATTATCAAAGAATTGGAGGCTAAAATGCGGAATTTCCTACGGTCTCAAGAAACTTCTTTTCATGGAGGGAAAGCCAAAGTCTCTTGGAATGCTATTTGCGTCCCAAAGTATGAAGGTGGGCTGGGAATTCGGAGAGTTGGAGATGTCAACAAGGCTCTAATGGCTTCTCATGCATGGAGTGTTTTGATTAAGAGGAATTCGTTATGGGTCGCATGGATTTATTCTTATAGGTTAAAGCACCGTAATTTTTGGATGTGTAATGAAGTAGCGAATTGTAGCTGGTCCTGGAGGAAGATTTTGCAAATCAGGCCGCTTTTGAGAAATTATATTTGGTCGAAATTGGGGGATGGTAAAACAACTTCAGCTTGGTATGATATCTGGAGTAATCTGGGGCCTCTCACAAACTTTTTATCGCCTAGAATGATAACCAATGCAGGTTTTATGTTACATGCCAAGGTTGCGGATGTTTATTCAGATAATACATGGGCATGGCCGCATGTATGGAGGTCTCGGTTTACTGTTTTAGATCAGCTGGATAATATCCACTTGCACCCGAATAATGTGTACAGGTTATGCTGGAAAGAAGGTGATGATCTACATGACTTTTCATCGTCTAGAGTAAGGCACTCGCTTCGTTCTAGGGAGCAAGATCTCGACTGGGTTAATATTGTTTGGTTTAATCAATGTATTCCTAGACACGCTTTCTTAATGTGGCTCATTATGCGTCGGAAGTTCCTCACGCAAGACATTATTTTAAAGTGGGATATCTCAAGACGAAAAAACATGAACATGATGTGTTGTCTCCTTTGTTTCGAAAATGTTGACTCCCATGAGCACCTTTTCTTTGAGTGTAGGTTCTCAACTCAAATTTGGTATATGGTCCGAGAGAAGGCGGGTATGGCTAATGGTGATCAGAAATGGAGCTCGATTGTCAGTTGGCTTAAGGATCGAGGGAAGTCGAAAATGGCGGTTGATTATGTTAGCAGGCTTTTGGTTGGGGCGACGGCTTATGTTATTTGGCAAGAGCATAATGCGAGATTATTCAGGAATCAAACGAGACCCCCAGATATTATACGCGATACAATACTAAAGACTATTCGATATAAACTAATGGACGTGAAGTTCAGACAGTGTGCTAATGTGAGAAATCTGCTGGGAGTTTGGGAGATTGCTGAAGACACAACGAACGACGATGGAGGCTAATTATCATGTTTTTTAGATAATTGTGCGGGTTCTAGATGATAGTCTAGTTGTATTTTTTAGTTACTCGTTGTTGGGTTTTTTGTCACACCCCGACCACGTAGAACATACAAAACGTGGCGGAAACGTCGGGGAGTGTTGTAACAGAATTAATTGTTTCAAATCCATGGCAATTAAAGTTTCGTTTTATTAATCAAACATGAAAGTTTACATTGTTTTAAACAAGAACCAAAGAGTACATAACATAAATTAACTAGTTCTTGTCTCGTTTTAAGTCACTAAGGCAACAGGTCCGCCTAAGTATGTCTTGATAAGTCCTACGCATCATCTCCTGAAAACACATGTGAAAATAGGTACGTCAGCATAAAAATGCCTGTGAGATACATAGGTTTGTGAAAACAGAATTCATGACTTATGTTTGAGAAAATGTTTAGTCATGAACCTTGTAATTTGCTTTGTTTTGTAAATCGTTTGAAAAACAATAAGATCAGGTGATATGTATAGATAAATGTAAGGTTAAATGAATAACCAAGTAAAACGAGTTTGTATAAGATAAGTTGTTTGTAAAACAATGTCTTGTGAAAAGTATGTTATCTGTATAAAATGCTATATGTCTCAAATTGAAATGATTCAAATAACGCTACGATATGTAATACCATACAAACACTTATATATAGGAAGTACCAGCGGCGTATCCACCATGCTTGTATCATATTACACACGCCTCGTTACTTAAATCACTTACTCAAACCAAACCATCAAGATGTAATGTTTAACAATTATAGAAATGTTTATGTATAGTCCAATGTCTATTTTCAAATGTAAATCATGTCAACAGATACAAAAGGTTCACACGGTTCAACAGTTACAAACAGTTCATGTAATCAAACGGTTACGACGGTTCACATAGTCAAATGGTTACAACGGTTCAAAATGTAATATAATGTGTTCATATGCTGGATGAGCGTATGCAACAGAAATGCAATGTAGAACAATGTACTAAGTATGCACAAAATGGACATACCTAGCATGAAATGTAATGTAAAACGATGTACTAAGTATGCACACAATGGACATGCATAACATGAAATGTACTGTAAAACAATGTACTAAGTATGCACACAATGGACATACATAGCATGAAATGTAATGTAAAACAATGTACTAAGTATGCACACAATGGACATACATAGCATGAAATGTAATGTAAAACAATGTACTAAGTATGCACACAATGGACATACATAGCATGAAATGTAATGTAAATCATGTACTATAAATGTACTAATGAACATATCAAGTATATGATGTGAAAACAGGAAAGCATGAAAGTAACAAGTAGGCACATGTGTTCCACCCCAAAACAGTTTGAAAACGGTAAAAGAGGGGTCTATGTACTCACTTGAGATTGCTCAGAAGTCCTAAGATAACCACCAAGCAATGCTAGAGATCTCGGAATCAAACGGCACCTAATATAGGTAACTATGTTAATGAACCGGACCTAAATCGGATTTTTAGATATATTCTCTCCCCTAGCATGGCGATTCCATTCTTCACAATCGCCGCCTGAATCTGTGTTTCGAACAGGTTGGATAGATCTATTGTTTTATCGGTCCTTCTGGTTGGGCAGAAACCTAGAGTAAACAAGAACTCTATTCGATTTTGTTAGAAGCATGGCCTAGGGTTTTCTGCTAGATTAGGGTTTTTTCGTTTTTCCTGTTTTGTGGTTTTCTGGTATTCTGGTTCTCGTTCTTTGCTGTGCATGGTCAGCTGCTGTTTGGTTATTGGAGAGAGTCGACTGTTTCAATATGGATGATCGTAAAAAACCTCCAGGATTCTAGCCGGAACTTAATCTAAAATCTGTCTCTTCTTATCAGGGTTTAGCAAGCCGGGTTGTCAATATTGAGGGTAACACGTTAGCTCCAAGACGGGGAGTAGTTCAAACGTCCCAGTCTCATACTTCTCAATCTGAACCGAGGGTGTTTAATATGATTGATGAACTCACTAAAGTGACAGTACCAGTCCAGATGGAGAAGGATCAAACGGAGAATACAACGCTAGGTGGTGATGGGATTCCGAGTATTGCTGAAAATTTAGGTAATATCTTTGAACCGGTGTCATATGCATCAAAGGTTTCATCAGTTAAACCGAAAAGCAAGATTAACTTTAGATATCTTGAGGGTACGGATCAGATGGAGGATGTGGATGTTATGATTCCCATGGATTCGGTAAGGCAAGTGCAAGACAGGTTTGCCAATGTTTTATTCGGTTACTTTCTGGGTAAAAGGCTAGCATTTCCCGTAGTTGATAATGTTAGCAATAAGTGGAATAAATATGGTATTCAAAAGTGCATGATGAACGGCAAAGGATTTTTCTTTTTTAAATTCAATACTAAAGAAGGGATGGAACAAGTGCTTCAAGATGGGCCATGGTTGATTAGGAACATTCCAATTTTCCTTAAAAATTGGTCTCCGAACACTGAGTTGAAGAAGGATGAGATGAAGAAAATTCCTGTATGGGTCAAAATGCATGACGTTCCGCTTGCTGCATACACGGAAGATGGGTTGAGCTTAATTGCATCAAAGATTGGGGAGCCAAAAGTGCTTGATAATGAAACGTCTAAGATGTGTGAAGATTCATGGGGTCGTAGTGGATATGCCAGAGCCATTATTGAACTGAATGCTGATAAGGATTTGAAAGATGCTATAAATGTCGCTATTCCGAATGTAGAAGAAGGTGGATTCCTCAAAAGTACCATAAAGGTGGAATATGAGTGGAAACCTCCAAGGTGCGCAACATGTATGGTGTTTTTTTTTGGGTAAAGGGTTACCCAGGTGATTTTATATATTCACAACCAAAACAAAACAAGTAGTGTAGAGAGCCTACACTAGTTCAATCAAGAGGCATACCTCAAGAAAGTTCACCACGCAAAAACAAAAACAAAAACAAGATAACCAAATCAACCACTAGTCTAAAGAAACTAGAAAACTCTAACTCGAATCTCTAATCAGCCACCTTCGTATCCATCATCACGAATATCCCAATCCTGCAACAGCCTTGCCACTCCATCAGTTCTCTTCAGCCGAAGTCCCATGATTTTATACCGAACCGTATCCAATATTACTTGACATAAGTGCTCCGGTGGTCTCAATTGGTTCTTGAATAATCTAGTGTTCCTTTCTTGCCAAATAAAATAAGCTGTAGCCGCTACTAAAATCCTGCTGACATACATACCAGCCGATTTAGATTTTACACGCAACATAAGCCATCCCACCACATCATCCCACTTTGGATTCACATCTTCCATACCCACTTTTCGTCTAACCGTAATCCATATCTTCGAAGAGTACTTGCACTCAAAAAATAAATGATCGTGAGAATCATGATTTTCATAACAAAGCAAGCAACACATCATATTCATATTCTTCCTGCGAGAAAGATCCCACTGTAGAATAATATCTTGGGTTAACAATTTCTTCCTCATAATCAGCCACATGAGAAACGCATGCCTTGGAATACATTTAGCACACCAAACTAAGCTGCTCCAATCCACTTCTGCTTCAGTATATCGGACCGTTTGCCACATATTCGAAGCCGATACCTCCACCATCAGATTTCCATCCTTCCATTGGACTTTATCTCTTTTATTATGGCTTAACTGGATCTGATCAAGCTGTATAAGGACCGGAAAAATATCACGCCACGCAGCCGGCCATAACCACTCCCCATTATCATAAATGTCCGCAACCGAATCCTCCAATCGAAAACCTGCATTTGTTATTCTCCTAGGAGTAATGAAATTACCTAGCGGCCCTGCATCGGACCACGAATCATACCAGGCTGAAGTCATTCTCCCGTCCCCAATTTGAACCCTGAAATGATCCCTCATCAATGGCCTTAGCTGAAGAAGCTTTCGCCAACTCCAACAACAATTAGCAGGCATTTTACAGACCCAAAAGCTCTTGCCTTTCAACCTGTAATCATGCATCCAGTCAACCCAAAGCGATTTACGTTTAGTGATAATACTCCATATATGAGTTGCCATAAGAGCCTTATTGACATTAGCAATCCGTCTAATACCCAGTCCTCCTTCAAATTTAGGAAGACAAACAGATTTCCAAGAAACCTTTGCCTTCCCTCTTTGGAACGAAACATCCTGAGTCCATAAAAAAATCCTCATTCTCGCCTCCAAATCATGAACCACCCGAGTTGGCAAAATAAAAACGGAAGCCCAATAAATATGCATCGAAGAAAGAACAGACAACACTAACTGTAATCTCCCTGCGAATGAAAGCATTTTATTCCTCCAATTCATAATACGCTTCTCCAATTTCTCCACTAGGATACTACAATCCTTGTAAAGAAGCCTCGTTGATATTAAAGGGACACCCAAATATTTAACCGGTAACAAGCCCTCCACAAACGGCATCACACTCAGAATCGCATTCTTCACATTACTAGCAACATTACAAAAGAAAACTGTGCTCTTCTGGATACTAGGAACCAAACCTGACATTTTAGTGAATTTAGATAGCGAAGACATAATGCACTTGGCTGATTGAAGATCTCCTCTAGAAAAAATGAACAAGTCATCTGCAAAGCAAAGATTAATAATTTGCTGACGTTCACATCTGTTATGAAATCTGAATGAAGAGTCAATAGAAGTCTCGCGTTTCAAAATAACCGTCAGAATTTCCATAACCAGAGTGAATAGGTAAGGGGATAACGGATCTCCTTGCCTTAGCCCACGCTTACCTCTAAAATAACCATGCACATTTCCATTAACACACACTGAAAACGACGGAGTACCCACACAAGTCATAATCCAATCCACCATCCGAATATTGAACCCAAACCCTAGCAGAATTTCCTTTAAAAACTTCCATTCAACCGTGTCATACGCTTTCTGGATATCCACTTTGAATGCACATCTAGGGGGACCCGAGTTCCTATGATAATTGTGCATTAACTCTTGGGTGAGGAGAATATTGTCCGATATTTTCCTACCTGGGACAAAAGCAGATTGGTTCACATTAACAATCCCGTCCAGCGCCACTTTAATGCGATCAGCAATAATCTTACTAATGCATTTATAAAGCACGTTACAACATGCAATAGGCTGATAATCCGTAACACTAGCTGGTGTAGCCGTCTTTGGGATGAGAACAAGAAGAGTATGGTTGAGCTGACGAAGCATTTTACCCGTAGAGAAAAAATCCATAATCGCCATCGACACGTCATGCCCAATAATCGGCGAAGCGTTTTTAAAAAACGCTGAAGAGTACCCATCAGGCCCCGGAGCATTATCTATACCAATCGAGAACATAGCCTTCTTCACCTCCTCTTCCGTAACTTGACGGATCATATGGGTTGCAATTTCCGGCTGCAATTTATTAGAAAACAAATCTGGAGTAGGAGATAGCGAGACATCATCATGACAACCCAAAAAATTTTCATAATGTTGAACAGGCGCCAATTGAACTGTATCCCCTTCATAAACAATCCCATTCACATCTTTAATAACATCAATCCGACTCCTATGATTCCTGTTTTTTAGCGATGAGTGAAAGAATGCCGTGTTCATATCCCCCGCACACAACCAGTCCACTTTAGACTTCTACTTGAGAAACCTCTCCTCATCCAAGCAAGCTTCCTGATAATCATTTGTAACTTTGGACTCTTCATTTCGAAGTGCCAAGTTTAACGGGTCTTCATCTATCTCCCGTTGAATTAAATCAAGCTTCGCTCGAAAATCAGCAACCTTTTTATGGAGATTCCCTTGTTGAAATAAAAGTGCTCGTAATGGAGATTTTAACATACTAAGCTTCTTGACAACACGGAATTGCTGAACTCCATCCACACTTGATTCCCAAGTATGTTGAACTATATTTTGAAATTCAGGTTTGAAAACCAAGAAGTTCGCAAACTTAAAAGATCTCCGCTTTATGACTCCCACTTTCGGAATTTTTAGGATGCAGGGGCAATGATCGGACAGCCTATACGAATTGAAAACAACCACCGAGCTCGGATATTCCACAAAAGCCGTATTTCCTAACACCCTATCAATTTTCTTCAATAACCCAATTCCTTCTTTCGGTTTTTGATTCCACGTAAAGTGGAATCCTGTTCTGTTGATGTCAAACACCTCAATGTCATCAATACATGCCTGAAACTCTCACATACTTATAGAAATACCCGATGTCCCAAATGAATTGTCTTCAAGATTTAAAGCGGAGTTGAAATCCCCCATGATGACCCAAGGATTACTACCAACCAGCACCTTGTGCATGGACAACTGATGCCACAACTCTCTTCTAGAGACGTAGTAGTTAGCCGCATAAACAATGGAACAAAAGAACATTTTCTTATCAATCTTAAAGAAAATTTGGACATGCATAACCTGAGCCGTCTGATTGACCACCATAACATCAAAAATATCCGGGTTCCATCCTATTATAATTCTCGTACCCTTCGTACATTGACCCCCATTAGACGTCCAATCCCAATTACGAAACACATACTTACAAACTTTCCCCAGATTAGCTACATCAACGTGCGACTCAAGAATAGCACAAAAATTTAAATTATTATCCTTCACCACCTGCCGAACCTCCTTTTGTTTCAGGGGGCGGTTCAACCCCCTTATATTCCATGCCGCTAGACTAATCATTGAGAACCGGTTGATCAGGAGTGCTTGCCCCTGTGTTGCTCTTCCGATTTTCTGACCCGCGTGTCATGAATTCATCCATTTCATTGTACACCTCCTCTACCTCATCATCATCTTGATCCTCATCATCCAAACCAGAACCCTTTTTTTTCTCTCCCGTATCGGCATCCACATCATTTAGAATATCAAAAGGATTCGAGGATTTTACAACGTTAGATGATGAACCTCGATTATTATCGCCCCTCGGTTTTTGACCCACCGGCCGGTACTCAAACTTTGGCTTTTGTTTGTTTACAGGGACTCCAACCCTTTTTGCTGCCTTCTTCCCATACACACCTATATATCTGTCTTGATCCATAGTCGGAAATCTCTTAACTGGCTGCTTATGGATATTCCGGTTATGATCCTCCTGCACAGGTTTCCTCAGTTTCATGGGCTGTTTTGGACATGTCTCCACGAAATGACCAAATACACAACATGTAGCACACCTATGCGGACTCCATTCGTACTCCACGCACATTGTTTCTTTCATAAAACCTTCTCCCTCAGGCTCTGGGATTGCCATTTTAATCTCTTCACGTAACTCCTTTTCAGCCGATACTTCTATCAATGCTCTTGCATAGCTACTTCTACCCCAAGCATCCATGCACATCGACGTAGTGAAAGAATCTAGCATCTTCGGTTCCCCAATTGTCGTGGCAATTAAACTGAGACCATCTTCTGTGTAAGCGGCTAAAGGAATGTCATGAATTTTAACCCAAACTTGAATCGTCTTAACCTCTTTCTTTTCCAGTTTTGTCGTTGGAGTCCAGGTATTAAGAAACATCGGCTGCGATCTTATTATCCAAGGACCATCCTTAATCACATTCAACATACCAGTTTCATCCTTAAACTTGAAAAAGAAAAAGCCATTTGCATTCATCATTGTCTTTTCCAATCCATATTTCTTCCAATTGTTCTTAACATAGTAATCTACAACTGGAAACGCCACTCGATCCCCTAAAAAATACCCATATAATGTATTTGCTAGCTTATCTCGAACCACCCGAACCGACTCCCTAGGGAGGACAACATCACATCCTTCATGCACATCCGAATTTGCAAAAGAACGAAAATTTACCTTAGTATTATTGTTTGCAACCGATTCCGCATAAGACATGGGCTTAGATGAACTACTCTGATCCGCACACAAACCCTGAACCTCTTGACTTCCAGCCGATTTATTTTCCAAATCATAAAATTCCGGTGGCAACTGGACCGGAACTGTAATCTTTTGAAGTTCGTCTATGACATTAATTCGTTTTGGTTCCGTTTGCACTACCCCTCTCCTCGGAAGCATTGGGTTCCCATCAATACTCACCACCCGACTAACCAATCCTTTTAACGGCAATGGAGGTTTACCCCGATCATCTTTGGGATTATCTCCAAGCTTTGAACGTTCATCCATATTTAAGCAGACAACTCTCACGTGAGTCTAGAAGCATGCACAAGAAAACCAAACCCTAGAGCCGCAGCAACCAAGAACAAAGCAAAAAACCCTAATCCTATAAACCTTAGTTCGAAACCTGAACCCTTGATCGATTAAACCTGAGCATCAATCTAGCTAAATTAATCTCAGTTAACCGCAATCAATGACTACCAGTTTAATAAATTAGGGTTCCTGAATCAAATCTAAGGCAGCGATTTTGAGAGAACAAACGAAAAACCCTAGTTCTAGATCGATCCCTAGTGCTAACTAGTTCGTTATAGAGATTTGAAATATCAAACCTCTAATCACAGACTGTTATACACAAGATCACGAAGAAAAACATAGGATTCATGAAAGAACAAGAGAATCGCCTATAGGAGAGAGAGCATAGGGTTTCACACACATAAGTTTGTGCCAGTTTTTTTACAACATGTATGGTGTTTGGTCATAGTAATGATACTTGCCCATTAAAAGTGATTGAACCGGTTCAAGTGGATGAGAAAGACAAACAAAAGGTTGATGACCAAGGGTTCAGGGAAGGTAATAAGAGAAAGAAAGGGAAGAGGCAGCCGTTCCAGGTTAGAGATAGACAGAAGTTCATTTATAAGCCCAAAGTGTTATTGGATCAGCATGAGAAGAATAAGGCGAGCACGTCAAATGCTCCACCAGTCAATTTAAAAAACAAGTTTAATGCCCTTAGCACTAATGAATCTGAAGGGGAGTATGACCAAGATGAGGTGCGAGTTGAAGTAGAGAATGAAACTGGTCACTTCATGGACAACAAGCAGAATGGATCCGCAAATAATACAGGTGCAAGCACACCTGCTGATGAGGTGATCAATGGTTAGTCTAGCGTGTTGGAATATAAGGGGTCTGAACCGAACCCTTAAACAAAATGAGATTCGAAAGATTATTAAAGATCAAAGTCTCAAAGTGTTTGCGGTGCTTGAATCACATGTGCAACCTGATAAGCTAGAGCATGTGTGTAAGAAGGTGTTCAGGAGATGGGATTGGACGTCTAATGGGAGTCAATCTAGTAAAGGAACCAGAATTATCATCGGGTGGGATACGGATACTGTGGACGTGATGGTCTTAAATGCTACGAGTCAGCTTATAAATACTAAAATGGTGGTAAAGGAGACCAAAACGGCTGTGTATGGTACGTTTGTTTACGCCAGCAATTGTTATCAGGATCGAAGAAATTTGTGGGAGGATTTAAGTTTGCATAAAAATATGGTTAAGAATAGTCCGTGGGTTGTTCTTGGTGATTTTAACTCTACCCTCAATATAGAGGATAGTAGTATGGGGTCTTCTACTGTTAATCTAGCCATGAGGGATTTTAAGGAGTGTGTTCAGAATTGTGAAATTTTTGATGTCAATGCCTCGGGTTTACAATTCACGTGGAATCAAAGTCCGAAGAAGGGGGTTGGAGTTCGTAAGAAACTAGATAGAATTATGGCTAATGTGCACTTTATTGATCTTTTTGTTAATGCTCATGCGTCCTTTCTTCCGTATGGAGTGTCGGATCACTGCCCGTGTATTCTCAAGGTTCATGACAACATCAACCAAAAGCCCAAGCCTTTCAAGTTTCCAAATTTTCTGGTGCACAAGAAAGATTTTTTACAGCAGGTCAAGGAGGGTTGGGATATGCCAGTCAATGGTGTTCCGATTTTTAAAGTGGTAAAGAAGCTTAGGAATATCAAACCTTATATGAGACGTCTTTTGTTGAGGCAAGGGAATATTCATAAAAAGGTCGTTAAGCTGAAGGAGGAATTGGATAAAATTCAGATTTCTTTAGATAAGGACCCATGTAATGTTAATATCCGAGAGGAAGAAGCAGCCTGTTTAAAGCTATATCAAGAGGCCATGATTGATGAGGAGCGATTCCTAAAACAGAAGGCAAAACAGAAATGGTTGGAGGTGGGAGACGCCAATACGGGTTACTTTCATAACGCCATTAAATGCAGGAATCATATTAATAAAATACATTTTATTAAAGATACTAAGGGCAATTCTTATGAAGGAAATCAGGTGGCTAATGCTCTAGTTGAACATTTTAAGTCTTTTTTGGGTAGCGAAGGTGATGTTACTAAGAAGACGTCGCCGGATATTTTTTCTAGGAAGCTTCCTAGAGAGGTGGCGGAGAGTATGGTCAGGGGAGTCACAAAAGAAGAAATAAAAGACGCCATTTTCTCTATAAATGGGAATAAAGCTCCAGGTCCAGATGGATATACGTCAGCGTTCTTTAAAGGAGCTTGGTCGATAGTTGGGGAGGATGTTACTAAAGCTATAGAGGATTTCTTTGTATCGGGGAGAATGTTACAAGAAATTAATCATACGTTCATTGCCTTAATCCCAAAGGTTAGCACTCCTTCTACTGTTACGGATTTTCGGCCTATAGCTTGTTGTAATGTTATTTACAAGGCTATTAGTAAGATTATTACTAATAGACTGTTAGAGGGGTTGCAATCGATCATCAGTGGGAACCAATCGGCTTTTGTCCCGGGGAGAAGAATCTCGGATAATATCCTTATTACGCAGGAGTTAATGCATAACTATCACCGTAGAGCGGGTCCGCCCAGGTGCGCTTTTAAGGTTGATATACAAAAAGCTTATGATACGGTTCATTGGGGGTTTCTTGAGGATATTTTGCATGGTTTCGGGTTTCATAATACAATGATTCACTGGATCATGACATGTGTAACTTCAGCTTCGTTTTCTTTAAGCATCAATGGGCAAATCCATGGTTATTTTAAAGGAAAACGGGGCCTTAGACAGGGAGATCCGATGTCTCCATTTCTTTTCACTATGGTTATGGAAGTTCTTACGTTAACTCTTCAAAATTCGGTAGAGGAAAGTAATTCATTCAGGTTTCATAACAAGTGTCAAAGTCAAAAGATTATTAATTTGTGCTTTGCTGATGATCTTCTTCTATTTGCGAGAGGGGAGGTTAATTCAGCGAAAGTTATTATGGAATCTCTGAATGTGTTTAGAGACATTTCAGGCCTCGTCCCAAGTATCTCTAAAAGCTCAGCGTTTTTTTTGTAACGTCTCGGATGGGGTTAAAAACAGAATTTTGCAGTTTATTCCTTTCGAAGAAGGTAAGCTACCCATTAAATACTTGGGAGTGCCGTTGCTAGCATCGAGACTAATGAAGAAGGATTGCAAGGTTCTTGTTGAAAGAGTGAATAATAAAATCACGAACTGGAAAAACAAGTTCTTGTCTTTTGCAGGTAGACTACAATTAATCAGATCGGTGCTGTCATCTATTCATGTTTACTGGGCGTCGGTTTTTGTTCTTCCGGCTGCCATCATGAAAGAGCTTGAAACGAAAATGAAGTGGTTCCTGTGGGGTCGAGGTTTGGTATCTAAAGGCAAGGCAAAAGTTGCATGGAAGGAAGTATGTTTACCGCGTAATGAAGGAGGGTTGGGTATAAAGCGGGTGGCTGATGTAAACCATTCGCTGATTACCTATCACCTTTATAGTATTATTTCGCGAAGGGATTCTATTTGGACTAAGTGGGTGCTTGATAACAGACTGAAACAACGGAGTCTTTGGGATGTTCCGCTGAAGTCTAGTGCTCCGTGGGGTTGGAAAAAACTTCTCAGGTGTAGGGAGAAGGTGCGGCACTTGTTCTGGACTAAAGTGGGTAACGGCAAGAGTACGTTCTTATGGAATGACAAATGGTCTGATGATTCGCCGCTGGGAACCATGGTAACTCCGAGACATATGTCTCAGCATGGCTTTACTATAGCTTCAAAGGTGGCGGATGTTGTTCAAGATGGTACTTGGAGATGGCCTGATGAGTGGAGGACTGTATACCCTTCTTTATTTCAGCTTTCAGCGGTCGAGCTAAACCTGAATCGGGAAGATGTGGTTATGATTAGGAAATCGGATGGGAATCTAGATGAGTACTCTACCAAAGAAATATGGGAGGCAATCAGATCTAGAGGTTCCGATGTAGCTTGGGTGGATGTTGTTTGGTCAGCGTTTAATATACCAAAACATTCATTCCTTTGCTGGTTGATTTTCAAAAAGAAATTATGGACTCAAGACCGAATGTTAAACTGGAATTACAACATTACTCGATCAATGAACATGATTTGCTGCTTACTTTGTTATAATGGTGTTGATTCTCATGAACATTTGTTCTTCGAATGCAAGTATTCTAGTAAAGTGTGGTCTGCTATTAAAGAGAAAGGGGGTATGCAGTCTCTTTCGGAGAAGTGGAAGGACATCAGCCAATGGATGGTCCCGAAAGCGAGATCCAAGTCAGTTCATATGGTAACGAATAAATTGCTTATCTCAGCTACGGCGTATTATGTATGCAGGAGCGTAACACCAGATTCTTTAAAAACCAGCTTCGTCCACCGGAACAACTTATAGATTTCATACTTCAAACTGTGAGAATGAAGCTGATGTCGTTCAAGTTTAAAAGGAGTGCACCAGTTCAGGCGTTCTTAGAAGAATGGAAGCTGGAAGAAGTTGATAGGTTTGGAAATGACTAGGGTCTAGTTTGGTTTGCTTCTAGTTGTTTTGCTTTTGGCTGTTTTCTTGTTTAATTATATGTGGCCTGTCACATATAAGAATTAGGGGGCATTTCGGCCTCTCTACTTGTACTGTTCAATTTTGTTTATAATAGAATCACCGGGGTAACCCTTTACCCAAAAACCGGACCTAAATCGGAGGATTTAGATAGTATGAGGGTTCGTAAACCAAACAAGTATGGAGACTCGTGTCATATGGTTTAACAAAGCCTATATACTAAATGAAACCTAACCTAAGTGCCTACGACCCGTTTAGGTAGCTTATGCTACTTTAACGCGTCGTTCGCGTGAAACGCGTTCGGACCGCCTAACTAGTCCTATGACAAGTAGAATATGCCTTAACATGCCTAATATTATCGCCAAATCAGTTTAGATGTCAAAAGTTATGTCACATATGTTTATAATGAATTTTGGCATCAAAGGGGTATTTTGGTAATTTACCTAAGGCATATAAACTACCTATCATACAACTACTTAAACGTCGTGACCATAAGGTATAACCTCAGAAGGTTATTCCCTATACACAATGGTCACCTAAAGTATTTGGTCGGATCCTAATGATCGACCAATGGGTCGGGTTCGAAGGTATAAGCGATTTATTAGACCGCTTACCCTTACGACCCTAGACAACGTGGTAATCAGTAGGCATAGTCACAAGGGACTATAACCATCGTGATTACAATCACGTTGCGAAGTTCAAACGAACTTCGCATTGACCATAAACTGGTCAACGCAGAAAGTCAAACAAAGTTTGACTTTCGGACTCGAAAAACAATAAAAGAACGAGGAATACTTACGAAGGGTCCCCGAATGCTAATCGTGATCCAAGTAGCTCAGGTATGAAACAATGGTTTCAACTTAGAGCTTCTAAGATCAGATTCTTGTGGGTTTAGAAGTTGGGGGATGTGGGTATTTATAGGATTTCCCGAACCGTTAGGATCATTTCTTGGAAAATGTGATCGAATCCCGTGCGTACACTTGTTGGAAAGTTGTGGTAGGTTAATTGGCCACCCACCATAAGGAATCAACAGGTGGAAAGGGGTTTGGGAGTGCACGACAGCTGGAAACAGGCTGTTCGGAAGCTTCTGATGTGCTGCAGACCTCTTACGGACCGTAAGGGTTAGGCTTACGGTCCGTAAGCCTTCAAGTTTGGGGAAATGGCAGTTTTGGTCCCTGTAGTGTAATAAGGCCATTTCCGACGCGTTTAAGGCCCGTTAACCCCATTTCAAAGCTCTAAAATGAGGTTAAAGTATAGGGAACTTAAAATGTGCTCAAAAATATCCTGGATGTCGGTTCGTTTGGCCGTACGATTGCGTTGTTCGGCAAATTACGACGGAATGCGCATAAGCGCGAAAAACGATCCAAATGACGTGACGAATGGATTTTTCTTATGCCAAACACTAAAATAAAATGTTTTAGTGCTTACATAAATTTTTGGATGTCCGGATGTATTCAGAACGTAAGTTATGCGCGAAAATGCAAACTTATGCACTTTTTGACGCTTTTAGTCCCTGAATGACCCAGAAGTTTATTTTAGCACACCGAACCCCTCAAAGCCTATTTCTAAGCTATGTAAGGGATATTTATGGTGTGTTTAACTTATGGTCATATTCCGGAATGTCTGTTCTAGTACGAATCGTCATACTTTCGCAGTTTGTCAAGTTTAGTCCCTGTAAGCGAATTAACTTGTTTTCGGCATACCAAACCTTCCAAAACTTATTTCTAAGTTATGTAAAGATTATTTAAGGTATGTTAAGCCTATGTCACTATTCCGGAGTGTTTGTTGCATTAAACTGGTTATATTTACGCATTAGTGCGCGTATAACCTTCCAGAAAGCGATTTAGAGCTTGAAATCGAACAAGAGTTGATATGTGCAAAAGATACACATATTTATACCAGCATATGCTTTCTTTGAAGGAGGTTGAGTCGGTGGGTTCTGAGGAGCCTGTGCTGTAACAGCAAAGTTCTGGGAAGCCTTGCGGTTCCTTGACTTTTTAGAAGACTCACCCTGCTTCTTTCCCATACCCTTTTCCTTGATAGAATCGGTCGTCTTCTTCTTATCACCCTTGCGGGTAAGTTTACCCTTCTTGACTTGAGACTCAGTCAGGGTAGCAGACAACTCGATCGCGTGACGAACGGTAGTAGGATTAACACCGGTCCCAATATCCTGTATGGAATCGGGTAAACCATCGATATATCTCTCGATTGCTTTCTCCAGTGGGAAACAACAAACTGAGCTCCTCAAATCGATCTGTATAAGCACGGTGTTCTCCCCCATCTTGTTTCAAATCATCGAATTCTTGTTCCAAAGCTCGAATCTCGTGACGGGGACAGAACTCTCTCATCATGAGAGCTCGGAGCTCTTCCCAAGTTTGTGCTAATGCCACTTCGGCACCCCTATCACGCATCACTCCGTTCCACCATGTAAGAGCTCGCTTCTCAAACACGCTTGAAGCAAATTCAACCTTACACGCATTCGGACACTGCACATGTCTGAATGTGCTCTCGATACTCTCGAACCACTGCAGGAGCGCAGTTGCTCCTTGCGACCCAGAAAACTTAAGCGGCTTCGCAGAATTGAAATTCTTGAAATTGCATTGTGCATTATTGTTGTTATTATTGTTGTTGTATAACTCATGGATTTGGGTCACAACACCTGGAAGCACATCAGCCATTTGCTGAGAGACAAGGACTGCGACTTCCTCAGCAGTAAAAGTTCGAGCATCGCGTCGAGGAGGCATTGTCTAAAAAGGAAACATGAGAAACGAGTGAGGTCGATAATTGGAAAAAACAAAAGAGGCATTGAAAACATTGACAAAATACAAGGAGTGCGGTCATTTGTTCATTACCACGAACAAACAAACGACACGCAGTGACAAATCAAAGTAAATGGGGCTAGCCTAGGCGATTTTTTGTTCTTTTTGCAACCCTAGATTTTTCTTCGTGATTTAATGTATAACAGTCTGTTACTAGGTTTTGATTCATCAAATATCTGGTAAGAACTCGTTAGCATTCATTGATCGATTAGAAATTAGGGTTTTTCGTTTGTTTTTGTTAATCGCCGGCCTTATATTCTGGATTCGGATTTGATTGAATAGAGAATTGGGGTTTTCGGTCCTACTGGTAAGGCAGTAACCTTGATTATTCGGGTTCTCTGTTTGATTTCGTGAAAAATTCTGGATTAGGGTTTTGCTAGATAGGGTTCTCTTTTGCGGCTTTTGGGATTTCTGGTTTTTATGGTTTTCTTTGCATGGTGGTCTAGTTTTCTTGCTGATGGAGGGAGTTGATAATAACAATCAGAATACTCGTAAAAAACCTAGGGAAAGTCTGTTTTTTGATCGTGGAAAGCCGTCAACTTTGTACCAGGGGATTGCGTCTAGGGTTGTTGATATTGAGGGTTCCACGTTAATGCCGCGTAGGGATGTGGTGACATCTACGCGTGCCGAAGGTAAGTTTAATGTCATTGATGAGCTGACAAAGATTACTGTTCCTGTGTCATTGGATAATATCCGTTCTGATCTGAAGTGTGATCCTGTGCATGTTTTGGATAATAGTCAGAATGATATTCGTGCTGAACCGGTGATGGTAGATTCTATGCATGGATCGGGTGCTACTCAGAATGAGGGAGATAAGGGCTCTAAACCGGTATCTTATGCTGATTTGGTGACAAAATCTAGTGCTAAAAACCTAAACTTTCGATCTCTTGCTAGTCTTGATAAACATGAGGATTGTGATGTGGTACTTCCAGGGGAATCGATTTGAGTGGTGCAGGATAAGCTAGCTAATACGCTTTATGGGTATTTTCTGGGAGATCGTATAGCCTATCTAGTTGTGGAGTTTTATGTGAAAAATCAGTGGAGGAAATTTGGGTTACAAAAAACGATGATGAATGCGAACGGATTCTTTTTCTTCAAATTTGCGGACCAAGATGGTATGAAAGCGGTTCTTAAAGAGGGACCATGGATTATTCAATCACAACCGTTGTTTTTATGTGAATGGTCTCCCACCACTAAGTTGGAAAAAAAGGAGGTTAAGAAAGTGCAGTTATGGTTCAAGATCCATGAGGTTCCTATTGCTGCATATACAGAGGATGGTCTTAGTTTGATTGCCACTGCTATTGGCGAACCTAAACTTCTTGACTCGTACACAACGACGATGTGTATGGATTCATGGGGACGTAGCAGTTATGCTAGAGCTTTGATTGAAGTTTCAGCTGAAAAAGATCTGAAAGAGGAAATTACTATGGCCATTCCGAAACTGGAGGGTGAGGGGTATGTAAAGGAGACTATGTACGTTGTGTATGAGTGGAGTCCGCTAAGGTGTTCTCATTGTTGTGTTTTCGGGCACTCGGATGATCAATGTCTGAATCAGCAAAGGAATCCGGGTAAACGGTCGACTGGTGATAGGAATCGATTGCATGTGGATAAACTGAAACATGTTGATCAAGGACGGAGGGCTGATAAAAAACCGGTTATAGATGAGGATGGGTATATGGGGGTGCATGCTAAGAAAGTGGCCAGGAAAACAGGTTTTCAAATGAACAAACCAAAGCAGAAAATTGAGTATCGTCCTATTAGGGGTAAGCCAAAGGATGTGGTGACAAATGTGGTGTCATCTAACAGTGTTCTCTCTAGCAATCCGTTTGATGTTTTGAGTACTGAAGGTGAGGCTCAAGGGCAAAGCAGCAAAGATGCGGGTGGTGGTCAAGATGATTTGGATGATGAAGAGGTACTTGAAGTTTATAATGAAACTGACGAGTTTATCATGGAAGGCACTCGTAATACTAATAAAAAAGGGGCAAGCACTCCTAAACCGAAAGTGTCTGATGGTTAGTCTAGCTGCGTGGAATATAAGAGGGTTGAATCGCCCTCTTAAACAAAAAGAGGTTCGTCAGGTTGTAAAAGATAGTAATCTTAATTTGTGTGCTATTCTGGAGTCTCATGTGGATGTAGCGAATTTGAGTAGGGTGTGTCTGTCAGCTTTTCGTCGTTGGGATTGGACATCTAATGGGGGTTGTTGTGACAAAGGTACTCGTATTATCATAGGGTGGGACCAGGACATTTTTGATGTTATGGTCTTATTTCAATCGTCTCAACTTATGCATATCCAGCTTGTGTTTAAAGAAGGCAAGAGAAGTTTGTTTTGCTCTATTGTGTATGCGGCCAACTACTATATTACTCGGCGTGAATTATGGGCTCAAGTATCTATGCATAAACACGTGGTAGCCGACAAGCCATGGGTGATTATGGGAGATTTTAACTCGGCGTTGCACCTAGAGGACAAGTCTGTGGGAGCGTCCTCTATTTCAGCAGGTATGCGTGATTTTCAGAATTGTGTGTTAGACATTGAAGTCATGCATATTAACCGGTCGGGTCTCCATTTCACATGGAATCAAAAGCCAAAGAAGGGAGTTGGTTTGCCCAAGAAGATTGATCGTGTTATGGGTAATACTCCGTTTATAGCTGAATTTCCGAATTCAGTTGCTTTTTTTCATCCTTATCGGTTATCGGATCACGCTCCTTGTATTCTTAAAATCCAACATCATCTTAAACGGAAACATAAACCATTTAAGTTTGCTAACTTTTTGGTGCATAAGCTGGATTTTATGAGTATTGTGAAGGAAACCTAGGAAGCAAATGTCAATGGGGTGTTTCAGTTTCAGGTTGTGAAGAAGCTTCGGCAACTAAAGTCTCCGTTGCGAGCTTTATTATTCAGGCAGGGTAATCTTCACAAGAAAGTGATAGAGCTTCGTGGTATTTTGGATGATATTCAGCATGATATTGATATCGACCCTATGAATGTGGACCTAAGAGCTCGAGAAACTAAAGTAACTTCTGATTATCAGGAGGCCTGTTTAGATGAGGAAAGGTTCCTGAAACAAAAGTCTAAAATGGAGTGGCTTAGGGTGGGTGATGCAAATACTGCATATTTTCATGCAGCCTTGAAGAGTAGAACTCACCGGAATCGGATTAAGGTTATTTCGGATGTGAACGGGATAATGTATGAAGGCGAGGATGTTATCTCTATTCTAATTCAACATTACGAGAACTTTTTGGGTTGTCAAGATGACCTTTTAGTGCAACCATCTTCGGATTTGTTTACTAAACATGTGAACCCAATGGATGCTTCTTTTATGGTTCGGCCAGTTACGGAGGATGAGGTTAAAAAAGCTATCTTTTCGATAGGTAATGATAAGGCTCCAGGTCCGGATGGATACACGGCTTTTGTCCCTGGGAGGAAGATTTCGGATAACATCTTGTTGACTCGGGAGCTCATGCATAATTATCATAGAACTACAGGTCCCCCTCGGTGTGCTTTTAAGGTGGACATTCAGAAAGCTTATGACACAGTTGACTGGAAGTTCTTGAAGAGTGTGTTGATAGGGTTTGGTTTTGATTCTAAAATGGTCGACTGGATTATGATATGTGTCTCCACTGCTTCTTATTCCATTTGTGTTAATGGAAATATTCATGGGTATTTCAAGGGAAAGCGCGGCCTTCGGCAAGGAGATCCTTTATCCCCTTATCTTTTCACTCTTGTAATGGAGGTTTTGACGTGCATCCTTCAGCATTCTACCAGGATTGATGCGTCTTACAGGTTTCATAATAAATGTGAAAGGCAACGGATTATTAATCTTTGTTTTGCAGATGATTTATTTTTGTTTGCAAGAGGAGATATTAATTCGGTTAAATGCATTATGTCTTCTCTTACGAACTTCACAAAAATGTCTAGATTGGTGCCTAGTCTTCAAAAGAGTACCAGGTTCTTTTGTAATGTGCCTACTAATGTTAAAGCCCATATTCTAGATATTATGCCTTTTGTGGAGGGATCGTTACCGGTCGGATATCTGGGTGTTCCGCTTATTTCATCTAGACTTCTATATAAAGATTGCAGTATCTTAGTGGAAAGACTGGATCAACGAATTATGAGCTGGAGAAATAAGTTTCTATCGTTCGCTGGAAGGTTACAACTTATCAACTCGGTGCTCTCTTCGATGCATGTATATTGGTCCTCATTTTTTATCCTTCCTGCTCAGGTTATTCTAGAGCTGGAAGAGAAAATGAGGAATTTTTTATGGTTGTCAGCTGGTTCGTTTCAAAAAGGGAAGTCGAAGGTATCCTGGAAGTCTGTTTGTGTTCCCAAGTTTGAAGGGGGGTCTGGGGGTTCGTAGAATTAGTGAATTTAATAAAGCTCTTATGACCTCTCACATTTGGAGTCTCTTGGTTAAACGACAATCCTTATGGGTTGATTGGATACATACGTACGGATTAAGAGGGAAGAGTTTTTAGACTTGTAAATCGGCTTCTAATTGTTGTTGGAGTTGGCGAAAAATCCTTCAGCTTAGGCCTTTCATTAGAGATTTTGTCTGGTCCAAAATAGGGGATGGTAGCAATACTTCGGCTTGGTATGATTCCTGGTGTCAATTGGGTCCGCTAGGTAATTTTATTTCGCCAAGAACTATTACTACAGCGGGTTTTAGTCTTACTGCTACGGTTCAAGATGTTTATCTTAATGGTGGTTGGAGATGGCCGGTTGCATGGAGAGATCTCTTTCCTGTGCTTAATCAGATCGATCACATTCATACGGCCCCTAATTCGCGTGATAAACTCCTCTGGAAGGATGGTAACGATTTGTTTGAGCATTCGGCTTCCCAGGTTTGGCATTCGGTTCGGCAGAGGGAACAAGAGGTGGACTGGGTGAATTTTATTTGGTTCCCTCAGTGTATTCTGAAGCATGCCTTTTTTATGTGGTTGGTTATTCGTCGTAAACTTTTGACTCAAGACAAAATCCTCCAGTGGGATATATCGAGAAGAAAGAATACGAACATGATGTGTTGTCTTCTTTGTTATGCGGATGTTGACTCTCATGCTCACTTGTTTTTTGAATGTACTTATTCGACACAAGTTTGGAACTCGGTTCGCAACAAAGGTGGTATGAGAAACGTTGGATCAGATTGGCGTTCGATCGCTAACTGGATGGCTGCTAAGTCATGTTCGAAATCGGTGTCTAATTATGTTAGCAGGTTGGTTCTTGCTGCTTCTACTTATTTTATTTGGCAAGAGAGAAACGCGAAACTTTTCAAGAACCAGACAAGATCTCCGGAAGTTTTATGTGATACTATTCTTCATACGGTTCGATATAAGCTTATGGGAGTGAAGTTAAAGGACACTGTGAAGGTGAGGGAGTAGCTTCGTGCTTGGGAGATTTATGATACCCGTTTGTCTGATGATGGCGGCTGATCATTTTTAGTTTGTGTTTCTTTCTAGATATGTAGTCTACTTGTTTTTTTCATTGGTTGTTTTCATTGGTTGCCTTGTGTTTGTGTATTACATTCATGGGGGATGTCCCATGTTTGAACTAGTATGGACTCTCCATACTACTTGTATTGTTTTGGTTTGTTGATATATAGAATCACCGAGGTAACCCTTTACCCAAAAAATATCAAAGTAAATGGGTCATAATAATATATCACTGAAGACATGCTCGCCTATAAGTGAACACTCACCCCAAGAGTTCCCAGGTAAGAGTGACTGGTCCGATACTGCGGATTTGTACAAACACTCTAGCCTTAGACAAAAAACTCAGGGTACAGGCATTCACTCTTCCAGTTTGCATGTGTTCACATTATTTTGACCCAAACTTTGACGAGATTTTGAAAACTAAGAGGGCATAAAGTCGAAAATGTATCAAACTGGAAAGGTTCAAAACCTTACAATCAATCATCTAAGAATAGATGATTAATTATCGAAGCGGATTTGTTACTCTGTTCTCGTTGTGGTTATCACCTAAGGATAGGTGACGGTATTGTTTTAAAATCTAAACGCAAGAATACTTGCGTTAGGGTCCTAGAAAGTTATAGTCTAGGTCAAAGCATTATTAATAACCTAATTCCCTATAACCATTGGCTCTGATACCAACTCTTCTGTCACACCCCGACCATGTTATAACAACAAACCGTGGCGGAAACGTCGGGGAGTGTTGTAACAGAATTATCGTTTCACAACCATGGTAATTAAAAGTTTCGTTTTATTGATTCATTTAATAAATTACATTGTCTTAATACCAAAACAAACAAACTACACATTGTTTATAACTGTTTTAAGTCACTAAGGCCTCGTCCAGGTCTACGATAGATTCCTTCCTTGACAGCTGCAACTTGTCGTTAACCTTAGCCTCTAGTAATGGTAACAAGTGTTTCATCAGACAAACACTTCCTTAGATTCGGAACATAAATGACATCATGTACGTTATCCAATTCGTCGGGTAACTCGAGTTTGGAAGCGACGTGACCGCTTCTTTCCAGAATTCAGAATAACTCAACGTAACGTAAATTAAGCTTACCACGCTTCTCAAGTGTACCACACCCTCCCAGGGTGAGACTTTCAACATGATACGATTGCCTACAGCGAACTCCCAATGTTTCCTATGTTTATCAACTTTTCTGACGGTCACGCGTTGCCGCCAAACGAATTCTGATCCAAACAATCTTCCCCAAGAGTTTCGAGTACAGGCTGTCACCCACCTTAGTCTAATATGGAGATTGGCATTATCATTCATGCAATGCCTCAAACAGAGTTATCTGAATACCAGATTGGTAACTGTTGCAGTAAACTCAACCAAAGGTAGGTGTCCTTCCAATTCTTACTAAGTTAATCACACACATGCTCGCAGCATGTCTTCAAGGGTCAGGATGGTTCGTTTACTCTAACCGTTCATCCTATGATGATAAGTAATGCTCATGTCTAGACGTGAGCTAAGAGTGTTGTTTAGCGCTTGTCATAAATCAGGTATAGATCAAAATCAGAGATAACAGGAGTTGACACCTCGTGCCTAGAAAGCCGCCTCTCTCAGAGGAGTGTTTACAAGCTGAGAAGACTCATCACTTCCCTTGATTGCAAGAAGGTGTGCTGATTACATGAGGCGTTCAACGATATCCATGTGATACTGTTTCCGTTCTGAGTTTTAGGTAAACCAGTGACAAAATCCGTGGCAGTCTGTTCTTACTTCCAAGTGAGGGTTTTTGGTTGCTGGCACAAACCCAAAGGGTCCTGATATTCCACCTTGACCTTCGCACAAGTCAAACATCGCCCACATACATTGCTATATGGGCCTTCACATCCGGTTACCAGTACAAGATCCTGCGATCGTATTATGTTCCAACAAAAATCCGAATGACCAGACTATCAGGGCTGGTGTGCTTCGTTTAATACGAGTTCCTTTGGATATAGTAAGACCCATGCCCGTTCCACGAAGTAGCGAGTATCGTCCGACTTGCCAAAAATCACTTCTCCATGCCCCGCATGGACCTAACTCGAAAATTCTCCTCCTTCAGTGCTTTGGTTTGAGCAGGGCAAATCTGATCAGGTAGGTTAGAGTCAATAGCGAGTTACAAAGCTCGTGCACGTTCAGGTTTCACAGTCGTACTCATTCAAAAGTTTCATCCAGCGATGTCATTGCATGTTGTAGCTCTTTCGAACTTCGATACACGGGAGGCCCTTGCGATCGGTCTAAGTAGTGCATTTGGTACCGTCCAAGTAATGCCTCCAATTTACATCCATAGACCATGGTTTCCACCGCAGGTTGTGTCTCATGCAATTCTCTTTCGTAAATCCACTACGTGCGTCATTGTCTTCTCGTGTTGCATCGGCGTGTAACTGGGTCTCCGATTCGAACCATCATGGGATACCGCTAGATCACCAGTACCCTCGGGTAAAGACGTTGCTCAGTGCATTGTAGAATCGGATTTCAAAAGCTGAAAAGACGTTCTCCTGTTTTGTCTCCCACGAATACACAGCACCCTGCTGTGTTAAAGAGATTTAAGCCGCGCAACCCTCGAATATCCCATGATTTATCTGCGATAGTCTCTAGCAAAACCAAGAAATTGCTTTATCCCCGAAGGACTCTTTGGTGTCGATCAGTTTCAAATGAAATGGATCTTAGCGAGATCCATGTATATTCCCACTTCATTGATTAAATGACCAAAAATGTACCTCTCGAATCCAGGAGTTAGACTTCACCAGACTTCGCGTGTAGTAGCTCTAAGATAAGGTACAAATGCTGCCTAGGGTGTTCCTTCCTCCTGGAAATGATTCAAAACGTCTTCAATAAACACCGTCGATTCATGTGATCCATAAAGCTACCAGTGTGTTGTTTAACCCCATGGGTCATGGAATATAAAGTCGCAATGGCCGCATTGCGTTTGATATGCCGTTTTAGGAACACCCTCCCCTTGGACTTCCCTCTGACTAGAGCTCGTTCGTTAGCCAATCCTATAATGGGAGCTTGACCCTCGCAACTGGTCAACAGGTTATCAATACAATGGTCGAGACAAACGGTTCTTGACTGTCACCTTGATGAGTTTTTGATAATCAGTACACATGTCCAACGATACAACTTATCTTCCCGGATATAACTTGGGCTCCCCAAAGCAAAAACTAGGTCCGACAAAACTCCTGTCCAACAGTCCCTGTAGTTGATTTGACAATTCTCGCAACCCTCCTGGTGTAAGACGGTAAGAAGTACGAAGAATCAGGGCTGCCGCTAGCGTGAGATCAAACTGAGAGTCTGTCTAATAGTTTTGGAAGTAAGCCTGATAGTTCCTCGAGTAGCACACCGAAGGAATCACGAACAATTGGTGGATCCTCGATCCTCTTTTCCTTAGCCTTAACATTAGTAACGAGTGATAACATAGCGGGGTAATCCCTCTGTAGACACTCTGGGCTTTCATTGCTGAAATGATGCTATCCTATACACCACTCTGATACTTTAGAGCATATAGAGATGCAAAATTTTCTTCTCACAGGGTATATCTGTGCGATATCTGGATAACCAATCCACACTAACCACTGCATCGAGGCTATCAAGGATATCAGAAGGAAGGTCGAGGTCGAACACTTGTCCCACAAGGTCGAGCTTGCGTCCCAACGAACATATGAGGTTTCCATTGTCTTGCCATCAGTCGATTCCACATCAAGTTCAGTTCCAAGAAGTATCAGGGTTGAACAGAACAGGGACGAGACGATTTGTTACCAAAAACGTGTAGGCCACCATGTTGCTATAATCCTGGACCAAGTCAATTCCTAAATGTAAAGCTCCGGGACCCGATGGATATACGTCGGTGTTCTTTAAGAAGGGTTGGGATGTGATCGGGAACGGATGTCTGTGGAGCGGTTAAACAGTTTTTCCAGAATGGAAAACTATTACAGCAACTAAACCACACTGTATTGTCGCTAATTCCAAAAGTTCAAACGCCGGATTTGATAACGGATTATAGGCCGATTTCATAGGTATTGTGGTTTTTGTTTTTGCTTGGCTTACATATATGGGGCATGTCCTGTATATGAACTAGTGTGGAACTCATCCTCACTACTTGTACTTATTTGAGATTGTTTTAATAGAATCACCGGGGTAACCCTTTACCCAAAAAAGATTATAGGCTGATTTCTTGCTGTAATACGTTATACAAGTGTATTAGTAAAATAATTAGTGATTTGGTTGTCTGGTGATTTGGTTGTTTGAGTTTTGTGTCGTTTAGAATGGTTGTTTTTGTTTTGGTTGTTGTTCGAGTTTCCTAGGCTTGGTATGTAAAGTCTAGTTGGTGTGTCACACTGACACACCCTTGTATTATTGGTTTCATTTATAAAATTCATCGGGGTAACCCTTTACCCAAAAAAAGTAAAATAATTAGTGATCGTATGAAGGTTGGGTTAGCGGATATCGTTGGTATTAACCAATCCGCTTTTGTGTCGGGGAGACGAATATCGGATAATATCCTATTAACGCAAGAGCTTATGCATAACTATCATCGTAATACTGGTCCTCCTAGATGTGCTTTCAAGATTGACATCCAGAAAGCGTATGATACGGTGGAATGGAGTTTTTTGGAGAGTGCTTTGAGGGGGTTCGGTTTTCATCAGAAAATGATTAAGTGGATTATGGCGTGTGTGACTTCTACGTCGTTTTCGTTAGCGATTAACGGGAATCTTTGTGGTTATTTTAAAGGGAAGCGTGGTTTGCGCCAAGGGGACCCTATGTCTCCTTATCTTTTCACGTTGGTAATGGAAGTTCTAACGTTAATATTGCACAAGCAGGCATCTATATCCAATGACTTTAGATTCCATAATAAGTGTGAAAAGGAAAGAATTATCAACTTGTGCTTCGCGGATGATTTATTCATTTTTGCTAGAGGTGATCACAGATCGGCTGGTGTTATTATGACGTCTATCAATATGTTTACGAATATGTCGGGTCTTGTCCCGAGTATGATGAAAAGTACAGTGTTGTTTGGTATTGTGAAGGATCATGCTAAAACAAGAATTCTTAGTATTATGCCTTTTGAGGAGGGGGTTCTGCCAGTTCGTTACTTAGGGGTTCCTCTCATCTCTACTCGGTTGAAGTACAAAGACTGCAAGAGACTAGTAGAGCACATGGAAAACATGATTATGGATTGGAAGACCAAATCGTTGTCTTTTGCTGGTAGACTACAGCTTATCCGTTCGGTCCTGGCGTCGATGCACATTTATTGGGCATCGGTTTTTATATTGCCTAAACGAATTATTAGTGAATTGGAGGAGAAGATGAGATGCTTTTTATGGTCTCAGGGTAATAAGATAAAAGGCAAAGCGAAGGTGAAATGGTAGACTGTATGTCTCCCAAAACGAGAGGGTGGATTGGGTATTAGAAGAGTGCAGGATATGAATATCGCCTTAATGGTGTCTCATATTTGGAGCTTATTGACTAATAGAGAATCTCTATGGGTTAAGTGGATGCATTCATACCGTATTCAAGATCGTAGTTTTTGGGATGTTTTTTTTTTTTGGTAAAGGGTTACCCCGGTGATTCTATATATTCACAAACTCAAAAAAACAAGTAGTATGGAAAACCCATACTAGTTCTAACATGGGACATACCCCCATGATAGTAAACAAGCTGAATCACAGCAAACAAAACATCCTGATAAAACAATCAAGAACAGCTAGACTATAATCTAGAAAATAAGAAACTCAAATAGGAATAAACTATTAGCCTCCATCATCTAGCATAGCATCTCCATGAATATCCCACACTTCTAGAAATCGTCTGACTCTATCCGTGTTCTTAAACTTAACTCCCATAAGGTTGTATCGAATCGTCTGTAAAATCGTTGCAATAATCTCATCCGGGGGGTCTCGTTTGATTTCTAAACAATCTAGCATTTCGCTCTTGCCAAACAAAGTAAGCAGCCGCTGACACTATAAGCCGTCTAGAATAATTCAATGCTGATTTAGACGAACTCCTAGCTTGAAGCCAATCCATGATCTCGATCCACTTGGGATGTTCCATTAAAGAGCAATGTAACTTGGACCTGGAGGAAATTGATTCAGCTAAGGACGAGTATTCGAGACTACATATGGGTGAAATTGGGTGATGGTATGGATACGATGATATGGTTTGATAAGTGGAACGAAATATGTCCGCCTATAGCTTTTATAACTCCTAGAATGATTGCTAATGCGGGATTTACTCTGAATTCTAAGTTGGCGAACGTTCTTGTAGATGGGGAATGGGTGTGGCCTCAAGAATGGGTTGATCGGTTTCCTGTGATGCTAAGTGTCCAAGACGTGGTGCTTGATCCGACGCGTAAGGACCAGGTTACCTGGAGATCTAGACAAGGGATCGATACAGTTTTTGCATCATCTACGGCTTGGGAGGATATTCGGACGGGTCGAGATGATGTTCCTTGGGCAAATGTTGTGTGGTTTCCTCAAGCTATTCCTAGACATGCTTTTTTTTTGGGTAAAGGGTTACCCCGGTGATTCTATATAATCACACTGTAAAAAACAAGTAGTGAGGAAATACCCCCACTAGTTCAGACATGGGACAGGCCCCATGAAAGTAACAAAAAACAAACAAGCAAACGCAACACAAAGACAACCAAGACAACCTCAACTAGACTAACAATCTAGGAAAATAAAAAACATCAGCCAATCAGCCTCCCGTGTCAATAAGCTCATCCCCGTGAATATCCCATTCCTCCAACAGTCTCCTCACTTTTGCTGTATTCTTGAACCTCACTCCCATCAACTTATAACGGACAGTATTGATGATCGTTGCAGCTACCGTATCTGGGGGTCTAGCATGATTCCTGAATAAACGGGCATTCCTTTCCTGCCAAACTATGTAAGCTGAAGCCGCAACTACCAAACGACAAACATAATTGGCAGCAGATTTGGACCGGACCCGAGCCGCTAACCAGTCCACAATAGTACTCCAAGACGCATCAACAGTCGACATCCCAATTTTGTTCCTGACCATACACCAAATCTGCTTAGAGTAACAACATTCAAAGAACAAATGGTTGTGCGAGTCATAATCCGCAAAACATAACAAGCAACACATCATGTTCATGTTTCCTCTCCTCTCGGCTCCCCATTGTAAGATTTTATCCTGTGTCAGAAGTTTACGCCGCATAATCAACCACATTAGAAAAGCATGCCTCGGGATACACTGAGAGAACCACACGATATTCACCCAAGAGACCTCTGGCTCCGATGTCCGAATACAATCCCAAACCATAGCCGATGAGTGAGGCCGCAGGTCATTACCAACCTTCCAGACAATCCGATCATTAACACTTGGATGAATACACACGTTAATCTGGTTTAAAACAGGAAATAAGTCTCTCCAAGCATCTGGCCACAACCAATTCCCGTTTCTCATAATGTCCACAACACTAGAATGGATCGAGAACCCTGCTTTTGTAATGGTTCTAGGAGATAAAAAACGGCCGAGAGGCCCAGCATCACACCAGTAATCATACCAAGCTGAAGTGCTTTTACCATCGCCAATCTTAGACCAAATAAAATTTCTAAGAAGAGGTCTAATCTGCAAAATCTTTCTCCAACTCCAACAGCAATTCGACGGGGGTCTACATTCCCAGAAGTTTCTATTATTTAGCCGGTAAGAATGTATCCAGTCCACCCATAACGACTGACGCCTAGTCAAAATGCTCCAAACATGCGACGCAATTAGAGACTTATTAACATCACCAATACGACGAATGCCCAAGCCACCTTCATACTTAGGGACACAAACCGCTTTCCAAGAGACCTTGGCCTTACCATGCTGGTTCGGCCCTTGAGCCCACAGAAACCGCCTCATCTTGGCTTCCAAGTCCATGATAACCCAAGCAGGTAATATGAAAACAGAAGACCAATAAATGTGCATAGAAGACAAAACAGAGACAATCAGTTGGAGCCTACCAGCAAATGAGAAGCTTATTTTTCCAGTCTTTCAATAAGAATGCTACAATCCTTATAAAGGAGTCTCGACGTGATAAGTGGCACACCTAGATATCTGACAGGAAGCGCCCCTTTGACAAAAGGCATAATACCCAAAATAGCACTTTTAACCTGATTAGGCACATTACAAAAGAAGACTGTACTCTTCTGGATACTCGGAACCAAACCTGACATCTTAGAAAACTTTGAGAGGGAATCCATAATGCACCTAGCTGAAGCAACTTCTCCTCTAGAGAACATAAATAAATCGTCAGCAAAACACAGGTTAATGATCTTCTGCTTTTCACACCTGTTATGAAATCTAAAAGACGAATCAATCCTAGTAGCGTGTTGAAGGATACATGTCAAAATTTCCATTACAAGAGTAAAAAGATACGGGGACATCGGATCACCTTGTCTTAAGCCCCTTTCTCCTTTGAAATACCCGTAAGTATGTCCATTAACACAAACCGAATAAGACGTGGATGAAACACATAGCATGATCCAATCCACGATCCGTGGCTCGAACCCAAAACCAAGTAACACCTTCTTAAGAAAACTCCATTCAACTGTGTCATATGCTTTCTGAATGTCAACCTTGAAAGCACATCTAGGAGGCCCAAAACTCCTATGGTAATTATGCATCAGTTCTTGCGTAAGAAGAATGTTATCCGAAATCTTCCTTCCTGGCACAAAGGCCGATTGGTTGACACTCACAATGCTATCCAGCGCTCCTTTCATACGGTCAGTAACGATCTTACTAATACACTTGAATATAACATTACAGCACGAGATCGGCCTGTAATCCGTAATAAGCGAAGGAGTGGGGACTTTAGGAACAAGAACAATGAGCGTATGGTTCAGCTCCTGGAGTAACTTTCCTGTGTTAAAGAAATCAAGAACTGCATTGGATACATCCATCCCAATAACAGGCCAAGCACTTTTAAAAAACGCTACAGTATACCCATCAGGCCTAGGCGCTTTATCATTGCCAATAGCAAACATCGCCACTTTAATCTCTTCCAGAGTAACCTGACGAACCATATTAGCCGCAACTTCCGAGGTCAGGGTTTTAGTGAAAAGATCCGGAGCCGGTTGGAGGGACACATCCCCTTTACACCCTAAAAATTTTTCATAATGTTTGACAAAGGCAGTAGGAACATTGTCGCCCTCAAAGGTAACCCCATTGGAGTCCGTAATTGCATCAATCCGACTAATATGGTTCCTACATTTCAAAGACATATGAAAAAACTTGGTGTTAGAATCACCTGCAACCAGCCAATCCACCTTAGATTTCTGTTTTAGGAACCGTTCCTCATCCAAACAAGCCTCTTGAAAATCCCGTTGGATACTAGATTCAGCAACACGAAGGACCTCGTTCATAGGATCACGGTCTATGTCAGTTTGAATACCTTCCAATTTAGCCCGAAGATCATCAACCTTTTTATGAAGATTACCTTGCTTAACCAGAAGAGCCCGCAAAGGAGACTTAAGAAGCCGTAACTTCTTAACCACACAAAACTGATGGACTCCATTAACATGAGTTTGCCACTTTGATTTCACAATATCGAGGAATTCAGGCTTATGAATCAAAAGATTAGCAAACTTAAACGGTCTCGGTTTAACTCTTTCAGCATCCGGGAGATTTAAAATACATAGACAATGGTCCGAAACCCCATACAGTTTGAATAAAACGTACGCACCAGGAAACGCATCAACAAACTGAGAATTACCTAAAACCCTATCAATCTTCTTGAGAAGTCCAACTCCCTTCTTGGGTTTTAGGTTCCATGTGTAATGCATGCCCGTACTGTTGATATCAAACACCTCTAACTTCTCCACACAAAGTTGAAACTCCTTCATACCAGCCGTGATAGAAGAGATACCCATGGACTTATCCTCAAGATAAAGGGCCGAGTTAAAATCTCCCATGATAACCCATGGACTATCGTTTACTAGAGCTTTGTGCATAGAGAATTGATGCCACACCTCTCTATGGGTGACATAATAGTTAGCAGCATACACCACCGAGCAAAAGAAAACATTTTTATTAGCTTTACCGACAAGCTGAAGATGCATAAGTTGATCCGTTTGCTCTAGCACCATAACATCAAATACCTCTGGATTCCATCCAATGATGATACGAGCACCCTTTACACATCTACCCCCATTCGACGTCCAATTCCAGTTACGGAAAACAGCTTTACACACTCTACCCAAGTTAGAAATATCAACATGTGACTCAAGAATCGCACACAGACTCAATTTACTGCTTTTTACAATCTGACGAACCTCCATTTGTTTCAGGGGACGGTTCAACCCCCTAATATTCCAAACAGCTAGACTACCCATTTAACACCTCTGTAGAAGGAGTGCTTGCCCCTTTTATGTTACTAGAAGTTTTGGTACCTTGCAAGATAAACTCATTAGTCTCATTGTACGGTTCCACGACTTCCTCATCATCTGATTCATCTACATCATCCCCCAACCCCTTGTTTTGTTGCCTATCGTCTCCCTGGTAATCTCTAAGAACATCAAACGGGTTATTAGACACCCCACTAGAAGAAGGTTCCGAGTTTTTCACCTCTCCAATAGATTTCGACCCAACCGGTCTATATTCAAACTTCTGTTTGGCTTTATTAACCGGAAAACCCACCCTCTTGGCAGCTTTTTTAGTATCTACATCCCTAAAACCCTCAGCATCCATACCAGGCCCTTTTGCCGGTCCCCGAGACTGCTTACCCCCAATTTGTTTCTGAGTTTTAGGAGCTGGACGAGTAGGTTTTAAAGGATGTTTCGGGCAACATTCATCAGAATGGCCAAAAACTTTACACTCAGGACACCGAAGAGGACTCCATTCATACTCGACAAACATTTTCTCTTTTATAAACCCCTCCCCTTCAAGTTCAGGCACTGCTACAACAATTTCCTCCTTAAAATCATTCTCGGCTGAGATTTCCAACAAAGCTCTAGCATAACTACTTCTACCCCATACATCCATACACATGGAAGTAGTATAAGAATCCAATAATTTCGGCTCCCCAATAGTAGTGGCAATCATGCTCAACCCATCCTCCGTATAAGCAGCAATAGGGACATCATGTATTTTAACCCACACTTTAATCTTTTTAACTTCTCTCTTCTCTAGTTTAGTAGTAGGAGACCACACACTAAGAAAGAATGGTTGAGATCGAATAATCCAAGGCCCCTCTTTAAGAACATTCATCATACCATCTTTGTCCGCGAACTTAAAAAAGAAAAACCCATTAGCGTTCATCATGGACTTCTGTAGCCCAAATTTCTTCCAGTTATTTCTCACAAAGTAGTCAACAACTGGGAAAGCCACTCTATCCCCCAAAAAGTACCCGTACAGCGTATTCGATAACTTTTCTTGAACTGCTCTAACAGAATCCTTGGGAAGCACTAGATCACAACCATCATGCACAATCGGACAAGCAAGAGATCTGAAATTAACCTGGTTATTCTGACGTTTTGACTGATCAGCCACAACAGATTCCGCATAAGACATAGGTTTCAAAACAGACGACTCAACATCTCTGATCGACACATCCTCTTCAGAACCAACATGCATGTTACCTCCTTGTTGTTTATCAAAACCATGACTAGGGTTTGCATGGGAAGGAGTTCTAAAATCAGCAAATGTAGGAAAAGTCTTAGACTGATCTCCCACAGGAAGAGAAATCTTCGTTAAACCATCCAGAACAGACGAACCAGAAGTCGAGTATAGCCCCCTCCTTGGCAACAACGGATTACTCTCCATATTCGTCACACGTAATCCAATACCACGCGAAGACAAGGAACCAGCATCATCCTTATTCAGACCCTGAGGATTGATAACACCATCGAAGCCAGTCCCTGTTTTCCGAGTACCACCACCGTCGGGTGGTTTTTCTCTACCCAACAAATTATTCTTCTTATCATCAACTCTCTCCATGCAACAAGAAACAACGTGAATAACAAGACACCCAGCAAAACCGAACACAAGCAAACCCTTATCCTTTAAACCCTAGGCTCAATCATCCACCCTTAACTGATTATAGAAGCGTATCGATCTAGCTAAGTTAATCTCAGTTAACCGCAAACATGGTTTTCCTAGACATGCTTTTCTTATGTGGTTAATAGTAAACAATAAACTGAAGACGCAAGATATCATGAGCCGATGGAACTCAACGGGTAACGCGAACTTTAATCTTATGTGTTGCTCGTTATGTACTGTGACACCTGTGTCACTGCGACCAGCAAACAAATACCAAATCAATGAAATATTGTGTTTCATACTTTGGACTTGTATAAATATGTGTATCTTTTGCACATATCAACTCTTCTTCGATTTCAAGCTCTAAATCGCTTTCTGGAAGGTTTTTTTTTGGGTAAAGGGTTACCCCGGTGAATTTTATAAAGAATCAAAGAACAGGGTGCGCCAAGAGTTTGACACACACTACTAGGCTTGACAGGCCAAGCCTAGGCAAAACAAAAGCAAACAACTCACACACGGCCATAACAAACTAAACAACCCAAAAAACAAAACCAACCAACTACAAAACACTAACAAACTAAACTCGCAATCAGCCCGGTTCGTCTTCTTTTACTCCCCATGTTTCCAAAAGCTTCCTATAATTGATGTCTCGTCCGATCTTGAAACCCATTATACGAAGCCGCACCACATCCAAGATAAGTTGTGCCACCGTCTCTTCCTTCCTGTGTATGTTGGAAAACAGCCGGTTATTCCGTTCTTGCCATATAAAGTATGTAGAGGCAGCTACCACAAGCTTACAGACAATGTGTTCCAGTTTCTTTGAACTCGCATTCAACTCTATCCACGCCATGATTGAACTCCATGAGTCGTTAACATTTACCATATCAACTTTTTTCTTGACAATGCTCCAAATCTTGGCCGCAAATGAACATTGAAAGAACAAATGATCTCTTGAGTCTCGTCCATAGTTACAAAGGGGACAACACATAAGACGTAAATTTGTTTCACTCCCCGCTTCCCAAACTGCCAACCTATCTTGCGTCTTCAGCTTATTCTTCAGAACTAACCAAAGATGAAAAGAATGTCTTGGAATGCATTGGCCATACCACACCATATTCACCCAAGCCACCTTACTATCCCTTACCCGTAAATTATTCCAAGCTTCCCACGAGCTAAAATGAACAATTTTTCCTTCCACAGATTTCCATCCCAGTCTGTCTACCGAATCAGGAACAAGAGGATGATCCATAACATTTAAGAGTACTGGAAATAAATCATACCATGCCTGAGGCCACCGCCAGTTGCCATCAGCGTCTACCAGCTCTGCAACAGTAGTTTGCAAATTAAAACCCGCTTGAGCAATTCTCCTTGGCGTAATGAAGTTTCGGATGGGACTGCACGAACACCAATTATCACTCCACGCATTTGTCTGAGAACCACTCCCAATCAACTTCCAAACATACGGTCTAACCAACGGACGAATAGATAAAATCTTTCGCCAACTCCAAGTCAAATTACCACGGCTTGGAATCTCCCAGAAATTTCTACCTTTTATCTTGTAAGAATGGATCCATTTTACCCACAGGGATTCCCGGTTACTAATAATGCTCCAAATATGCGACATCATTAGAGCTTTGTTCACATCTGAAATATTTTTGATTCCAAGACCTCCCTCCTCCTTAGGCAGACAAACATCCTTCCATGCGACTTTTGACCGAATACTCCCATGAGCCCCCCCATTCCATAGAAACCTTCGCATTCTCTTTTCAAGATCCTTCACTATACGCTGCGGCAAAATAAATACCGAGGCCCAAAATGTATACATAGCTGCAAGAACAGAGTTGAGGAGCTGCAATCGACCCGCAAAGGATAACATTTTAGACATCCAATTATCAATCTTCCTCTCCATGCGTTCCACGAGAACCCGACAATCTCTAAAAGATAACTTAGTAGAAATTAAGGGAACCACGAGGTAACGAACCGGGAGTTCACCCTCACGAAACGGCAACAGGCCCAGAATCTCCTCTTTTACACGACTTGGAACATTGCAGAAAAATATCGTACTCTTAGGCAAGCTAGGGACCAGACCCGAAACACTCGAGAATTTCTCCAATACATGCCTAATAAGCTGAACCGATCTAGTATCCCCATTAACAAAAACAAATAAATCATCAGCAAAAGAGACGTTGATAATCGTTTGTTTAGAACAGTGACTGTGGAACTTGAAAGCAGGGTTTAAAGCCATCTTTTGAAACATGAGAGATAGCACCTCCATAATCAACGTGAAAAGGTACGGGGACATTGGATCACCTTGACGTAGCCCCCGTTTCCCTGAAAAATAACCATGCAACTCGCCATTTACGCTAATCGAATAGGAAACCGTTGTGACACACGCCATAATCCAAGAAACCATTTTCCGGTGAAAACCGAACCGGTATAAAATAGCTTCTAAAAACGACCAGCTTACAGTATCATAAGCTTTCTGGATATCAATCTTCAAAGCACACCTCGGAGGACCACGATCCACATGATAATTATGCATCAGCTCCTGCGTAATAAGGATATTATCAGATATCTTTCTACCAGGAACAAACGCCGACTGGTTGATGTTCACTAGCGTCCCCAAACACCCCTTCAACCGATCAGTGATTATTTTGCTAATACACTTGTATATCACATTGCAACATGATATTGGCCTGTAATCAAGAACCGTATTTGGAGTATCAATCTTTGGCACCAATGCTAAAATCGTATGATTAATTTGCTTTAGAATTTGGCCATTATTAAAGAATTCACACACCGCCTTTGTCACTTCACCGCCCACAATATCCCAGGCATTTTTAAAAAAAGCTGAAGGGTATCCGTCCGGACCTGGAGCCTTATTCTCACCTATACTAAACATGGCCTGTTTAACTTCATCATCGGTAACCTGTCTCACCATATTCTCCGCCACATTCTGTTGCAAGACATTAACAAACAAACCTGCATCATCCAAGCTAGTCACTTGATCTTCGGTTCCCATGAAACCTGAATAATGATTTAACAACGCAGCCGCGACATCAACTCCCTCATACTGGTTTCCATTCATATCCTTAATGCAACTGATTTTATTTCTAGCATTCCTACTTTTCACACAATTATGAAAATAGGAAGTATTTGAATCACCCGCACATAACCATTGCACTTTAGATTTTTGTTTCAAGAAACACTCCTCATCATAAACCGCTGATTTGAAATCTCGCAAACATATAGCTTCTGAAGACCGAATAGCAGCATCAAAAGGATGAGCTTCCACCTGTTTTTGAATCTGGTCCAGCTCATTCCGTAAGTCAGTAACTCTTTTATGGAGATTACCTTGATTACGCAATATTCTTCTAAAGTGTGATTTCAAACCCTTCATTTTCTTAACCACAGAAAACATGGTAGCACCCTCCACGGTTTTATTCCATTCAGACACAACAACTTGTCTGAACTCAGGCTTTGTCACAATAAAGTTTGGGAACTTAAAAGATTTAGGACGAACCGTAGACATAGAAAATAACTTCAGGATAGCAGGAGCATGATCTGAAACCCGAAAAGGCTTAAACATAGCATAAGCATCCGAGAAGACATCCAATAGTTTGATGTTACCCATAATACGGTCGATCTTCTTTAGCATTCCTACCCCATCCTTTGGTTTTTGATTCCAAGTATAATGCAACCCATGACTCTTAACATCAATCAATTCTGCCTCTTGAATACACTCATAGAATTCTCGCATAGCTATTGTGTGTGAAGACGGCCCCATGGTAAAATCCTCCATATTCAAAGCTGCATTGAAATCACCCATAACAACCCAAGGGTTATCATGAGTGATGCCTTTAAAATTACACAAATCAGCCCACAAGCTTCTCCTATCCTGATATTTGTTTTCCGCATACACAAAAGAACAAAATATCTTCTTTTTGACCGATTTTAACAAAACCTGAGCATGAATAACCTGGTCTGATTGGGATATAACCATAAGATCAATATCATCTGCATTCCATCCCAATATCACCCTCGTACCTCTATTACACATACCTCCATTCGATGTCCACTTCCAATTCCGACATGAGAAGATGTTTAAAGTGACATGAGAAAGAGTAACAATGGCTCTGGGCGAAATTGGCGACCGTGTGAAACCATAGTTCTCTTGTTCGTTTGTTCATACTGATCTTCTTCTTGATTGATCTGGGTTAGCAAGTGTGGTGTTGTCGTTCCTTCTGAGTAAGGATACTAGACTTTACCTTACTACTAATCTTTTGACGTCAGGATCAGGGTTAGTTTTCTTTGTTTTTCTTGCTAGGGTTTTGTTGTCAATTCGCTTGGGTTTATTTGTTATTCGTGTTTTCTGTTCGTTGCATGGTTCTAGAGTTATTGTGGAATGGATTATAGTAATTTCATAACGCCGGATATGGATGCAAGACATGTCAAGCCGCCGGATATTTTGTCTTCCTCGTTAAACCCTAATAAGGGTTTTGCTTCTAGGTTGCTGAATATTGATGGCAAAACATTCTGTCCGCGTAGGGGTGTTTTATCTGATCAACAACAGGGACAGAAGGTAATTAATGTCATAGATGAACTTACCAAGATCACAATTCCAGTTGATCATGATGCCGATGGCCATGATGTGGATAAGGCGAAGACTAATGCTGTGCATGATAAGGTTTTCTGGGAAGCTAATAAAGGGGAGAAATCAGTCTCGTATGCTGAAAAGGTGCAATCTACTCGTAAAAAAAGGGAGGTAAACTTCAGACTTTTGGAACCAAAGGAAACTAGAGATGATGCTGATATTGTTATACCGAAAGAGGTTGTTCAGCAGGTGCAAGACAAATTCGATAATGTCCTCTATGGTTATTTTTTAGGGAATAGATTGTCGTTTCCTGTGGTTGAGTATTATGCAAAGAATGTTTGGGCAAAGTTTGGATTTTCAAAACTTATGATGAACATGGCGGGTTTCTTTTTCTTTAAGTTTGATTCGAAGGAAGGATTGACTAAGGTGTTGGAAGGAGGACCATGGTTAATACGAAAAGTACCGTTATTTCTGAACATATGGTCTCCGAAGGTTACTCTTAAGAAAGATAGTATCAAAACCGTTCCAATATGGGTTAAATTGCACAATGTGCCGATTTCAGTTTATACTGATGATGGTCTGAGCTTGTTGGCTGTCACACCCCCAAAATCCACATGCGGAGTACCACCGCTTAGGGGCGTGACTGACCAGGATCCAGCCACCAATTATACTGAGCATTAGCTAATCGTAAGAATGATCACCAACCATAATAGTTGGTAAACATCATAGTTTAAAGTTCAAAAGTTCAAGTTCAAATAACAGTTTAAGTAAGTAGCGGAAGCATAGGCAAAATAATTTAAACAAGGTTCGTAGTTCAGGTTATTTAGGACCCAACACATGGGTTAGACGACCACTACACATTCCCAAGCTGCAAGCTCCTGAGTCACTGGGTACCTGCAAAGCATGCAGTAGGGTATCAACAAAAATTGTTGGCGAGTCCACGAGTTGTCCAGTTTTAATTACCAAAAACTTGTTTCACCAGTTAATTTATCCGTTTATACATGCGATGGGGAGCTACCCCACAAGTAAGCGACTAAACTGTTTTTACAATACCGAATACTATTCATCCGTACGTTTCCGTAGAGTGCCCCGTTTGTCAATGTTCTATCATCATTGACGGTTGCCAGAGTACATTAGTTCACGCCCGATCCCATACGCGGGCACGGTGTGAGGTTGGTGAGACCTAAATAGCGCTATCAACTAATAACCCGTTCGCCTGACCCCGGCGACTAATCGGTATTAAGAAGTGAGGACTTGAGTGATAGAGTTTTGTTTAGTGTTGCTTGTTGCATCCAGTATAAACAGTAATTAACTAAAAGTTCCGTTTAAGGGGAGAGAAGTAGGTTTGTATCCCTTACGAGGGGATAGCGTTGCTTAAGTTTTCGTTTCCCAACCACCGGGAACGCATGCTTTATTAGTTGTGAACTCACCTTGGGTTGCTCGGTAGATTATTTACTTGGTCAATCACGTTGGTCACCACGTCCTAGCATGGTCACCAATACAGGTCAAGTTGGGGTACAAGTATTCACGTATAATCTACACATAACTAACACATAGCATACACAACACATGATCATCCAGCAAGTTATCGGGCCTATTCTGATACGTAGCAGTTAAACAGTGAACATCAACAACTATCATACAAATCATAAGTGTTATTGGGCCTATCAGATCACACTAACAGTTAACAGCATCACAGAATCCAAATAGAACGGTATGCACAGCCCACATGTCCTTGGCCCAATAACGGAGACAAGCAGCCCACTTGAGGCAAGGTGGTCTCGACTCGAGAACGTGCGGTCTCGAGTCGCAACCACGAGATTTCGAGTAATGCCGGTACGAGTCGCAATCTTGGAGGTTGCGAGTCCAATCTCGAGTCGCAACCGAGCGGTTTCGAGTTGTCATGGTTTGGTTTCGAGTCGCAACCGGAGGTTTCGAGTTGTCATGGTTTAGTCTCGAGTCGCAACCAGGCTAGTTTCGAGTTGTCATGGTTTGGTTTCGAGTCGCAACCGGAGGTTTCGACTCGCAACCACAGTTACGTGCACCAGAATCCTTCTAGAACCTGTCCAATGTACTAGCCAATAGAATTTCATATTTGTGATAATGTGTATTAACCAATAACATTCCACCAACATGTTTTCTTGTCCGGTTATCAACCAAAATGGATCAAATAACATGATTTTCAAATATTTTTGTGATATTCATATTGTTCTTCATATTATTCATCATATTATCAAGCAATCACATTCACTAAGATTCAACATTCATTTTCAGTTATGCATGTCATTCGATATCAAAACCATCTAACCAAACATCTAACATCAATCGGATAATACAACCAAGCAATTATGAGCAAAATAGCTAAGATAGAAGGATCATCCTAACACTTCACATAATCCGAATGGTCCTAATCCTCTTTTTACCCAACCGTTCACATACAAAACATGAAGGAGCATGGTTAATCAAGCAAAACATGTTACTCATATCATCAAACAAGCATCTTTGCATAACCATCATACACAACAACAATCTTTAAACATTCAACCAAAAGAGATACTAACCGGCTAGACTTAAGGTGTGAGACTATGATGAACAAGCTTCAAATTGAGAATGATGAGCTAGAACCGAGAGTCCTTGGTTGAATCCGAGAGAAGGAGATGGGAGGAGGTTTGTGATGATGTTGCTAGGGTTTTAGGGTTTTAGTGAGTGAGGGAGAGTGTTTGCAAAAATGGTAAAGGTTGGTCACCCTCAAGGGTTTTATACCCGTCTCGAGTGGGTTGAGGGCTCCCGAATGGGCTTTTCGGTTGCATGGCCCAACCGGCCCGCTTGTTACTGTTCACTCGAGACCAGGAGTGGTCTCGAGTCGGATCCTTGGGGTCTCGGCTCACTTGTAATACACACACATATATATAACGTACATACATACAGCACATAATAACAGAAAATCCATAGTTTCTCATTTAATAATATACGTACATGAAATGTTTAAATCAAGAAGGTTGCTCGGGAAACCCGAAGTGTCACATTATCCCCAAGTTTTAAGAACTTTCGTCCCGAAAGTTAAGGCAGCCACTGACAAGCTAGTGTAAATGAGAACGTTTCAACGGGATGTCACATCATCCCCCCGTTAGTTTGGAATTTCGTCCCGAAATTCAGTTGTAGCTTCAGTGCTGGGGGTTTCATTTGGGAACAACTGGGGATACTTGCGCTTCATCTGGTCTTCCCGCTCCCAGGTAAATTCTGGGCCACGGCGTGAGTTCCAACGAACTCGCACGAGAGGTATCTGGCTACGTTTGAGGGTTTTGATCTCACGATCCGTGATCTCAACCGGTTCTTCAGTAAAGTGTAGCCGTTCGTCAATAGTGAGTTCCTTGAAAGGAATGATGAGTGTTTCATCTGATAGACACTTCTTCAGATTAGACACGTGGAAGACGTTGTGCACAGCACTCAGTTCTTCAGGCAGATTCAATCTGTAAGCGGCCGTACCGATCTTTTCGGTAACTTCAAAGGGTCCGACATATCTTGGATTAAGCTTGCCCCGTTTTCCAAAACGAACCACACCCTTCCAGGGTGAGACCTTAAGTAGAGCCCGTTCACCAACCTGGAACTCTAGCGGTTTCCTATCCTTATCAGCGTAGTGCTTTTGACGGTCACGAGCTGCCGCCATGCGTTGCCTAATCTGGGCAATCTTTTCTGTGGTGTCAACTACATGTTCCGGGCCTGTGATCTGACCGTCACCAACCTCCGCCCAGCAGAGAGGCGATCGACATTTACGACCGTACAATGCCTCAAAGGGTGCCGCCTGAATGCTGGTGTGGTAGCTGTTGTTGTAGGAGAATTCCACTAACGGTAGGTGCTTCTCCCAATTCTTGCCAAAATCAATCACACATGCCCTAAGCATGTCTTCGAGGGTTTGGATGGTGCGTTCAGACTGCCCATCCGTTTGCGGATGATAAGCGGTGCTCATGTCTAAACGCGAGCCAAAAGATTTGTGCATAGCTTGCCACAATTCAGAAGTAAAACGTGCATCTCGATCAGAAATAATAGAGGTAGGCACTCCGTGCTTCGAAACCACTTCTTTTAAGTATACCTCTGCTAGGGTAGAGAACTTGTCTGTTTCTTTGATAGCCAAAAAGTGTGCAGACTTAGTTAAGCGATCCACTATCACCCAAATGGTATCATTTCCGCGCTGAGACCTAGGCAGGCCAGTAACAAAATCCATGGAAATCTGCTCCCATTTCCATTGCGGGATCTCTGGCTGTTGGAGTAGGCCTGATGGTTTCTGATACTCAGCCTTGACTCTTGCACAAGTTAAACATTTTCTGACATAGGTTGCTATGTGGGCTTTCATGCCAGGCCACCAATAGGTAGCCCTCAAGTCGTGGTACATCTTATCTGAACCCGGATGCACCGAGTAACGGGACTTATGGGCTTCATCCATCACAAGGTCACGTAAATTTCCATAAAGCGGAACCCATATGCGTCCGGCTACGTAGTAAGCACCGTCTTCTTTTTGTTCCAATCGTTGTCTTGATCCTCGTAGGGACTCAGCCCTGATGTTCTCGGCTCTCAATGCTTCAACCTGAGCATTTCGAATTTGATTAGGGAGGTTCGAGTGGATAGTGAGCTGTAAGGCACGAACACGCTTGGGTTTGGTCTCCTTTCTACTGAGGGCATCGGCTACCACATTAGCCTTGCCTGGATGATATTTAATTGCACACTCGTAGTCATTTAGGAGTTCGACCCATCGGCGTTGCCGCATATTCAACTCCTTTTGTTCCATTATGTGCTGGAGACTCTTGTGATCAGTGTAAATCGTGCACTTGGTGCCGTACAAGTAGTGTCTCCAAAGCTTGAGCGCGAAGACCACAGCTCCAAATTCTAAGTCATGCGTCGTGTAGTTCCGTTCGTGGATCTTGAGTTGTCGCGAAGCGTAAGCAATAACCTTCTCGCGTTGCATTAACACGCATCCAAGCCCTTGAATAGAAGCATCGCAGTAAACAACAAAGTCGTCGGTACCTTCAGGTAAGGAAAGAATAGGAGCACTACAAAGATTTTTCTTTAGTTCCTGGAAGGCAGATTCCTGAGCATCGCTCCATTTGTAAGCAACACCCTTCTGAGTGAGGGTCGTAAGTGGTTGAGCGATCTTAGAGAATCCCTTGATAAATCTTCGATAGTATCCTGCCAATCCCAAGAATTGGCGAACTTCGGTCGGAGTCTTAGGTACAGGCCAATTCTTAATGGACTCAATCTTAGCGGGGTCAACATGAATCCCTTCCTGATTGACGATGTGCCCAAGGAAATGGACTTCTCTAAGCCAGAAATCACATTTCGAGAATTTGGCGTACAGTTGCTCATTGCGAAGGAGTTCGAGAATAAGACGCAGGTGTCGTTCATGCTCCTCTTGGCTCTTCGAGTAGATTAAAATGTCGTCAATAAACACAATTACGAACTTGTCGAGGTAGGGTTTGCATACTCGGTTCATGAGATCCATGAAGATCGCAGGTGCGTTGGTCATTCCGAAAGGCATAACAAGGAATTCGTAGTGACCATAGCGGGTTCTGAAAGCAGTCTTATAGATGTCCTCATCGCGGACTCTCAGCTGGTGATAACCCGATCGCAGATCGATCTTGGCATAATAGCTCGACCCTTGCAGCTGGTCGAACAGGTCGTCGATACGGGGAAGTGGATAACGATTCTTGATGGTAACCTTGTTAAGTTCGCGGTAGTCAATGCACATTCGGTATGAGCCATCTTTCTTTTTGACGAAGAGCACTGGGGCTCCCCAGGGTGATGAACTAGGACGGATAAAACCTTTGTCCAAAAGTTCTTGTAGTTGAGTAGAAAGCTCCTTGAGCTCCGCGGGGGCTAATCGATAAGGTGCACGAGCTATAGGCGCTGCTCCGGGAGCTAGCTCGATTTGAAATTCGACCTGACGGTGAGGAGGGAGTCCAGGTAGTTCTTCCGGGAATACCTCGGGATAGTCACGTACAACTGGAAAATCTTCAATCCTGTTTTCCATTTTCTGTGTGTCGGCAACGAGTGCTAAGATAGCGGTGTGCCCTTTTCGTAGACACTTCTGGGCCTTCAAGAATGAAATGATGCCTGTGACTTCTCCGCTCTTGTCTCCTTGAACTATAAGGGGTTTGCCAGGGGGACGGGGAATACGAATAGCTTTCTCTTGGCAGAGGATTTCAGCTCGATGTTTGGATAACCAATCCATGCCAATGATGACGTCGAAGCTTCCAAGAATGATGGGGAAGAGATCGATACAGAAGGTCTGACCAGACAACTCTAATTTGCAGTCACGAATTATGTGTGAGGCCTCGAGGTTTCTACCATTAGCTATTTCAACGGCGTGCTTAGAGCTTAGCGGCGTAAGAGTGAGCTTAAGTTTCTTTCTAATGCGTAGGGATACATAACTAGCATCTGCTCCGGAATCAAATAGTACGGAAACATAACGATCATTAAGTAGGAACTTACCCGCCACAACGTTGGGGTCATTCCTTGCTTCCCCAGCTCCAATGACAAAAGCTTTTCCTCTAGCACCATTTCCAGCATTGTTGTTATTGTTCCCAGCACCCTGATTGTTGTTGTTTTGATTCAGTTCAGGGCAATCCTTTCGCATGTGCCCCGTTGCTCCACACTTAAAGCATCCACGGTTGTTTCCTTGTTGCTGCTGTTGCTGTGGTTGTTGCTGATTCTGCCTAGCGGGGAACTGGCTTCGGCAGTCTTTGGCTTCATGCCCCATCTTGTTGCATCGCTGACATTGACCTTTTCCACATGGCCCACTGTGATGTCGGTTACATTTGTTACACTTAGGGTGGTTTCCTCGATAGCCACCCTGTTGCTGAGGGCCCTTGTTGCTTTCAGTCTTCCTTTGTTGAACTGAGGCCTGAGTGGGGTTAGCATCCTTTCCCTGACTTCCATCCCACTTTCGTTTGTTATCGCTAGAAGTGCCAGTAGTAGCACTGATCCTCTTGGGCAGCTTGCCCTCTTCCACAGCCTGATTGGTGAGTTTGTGAGCAAGGCGAACCACGGGCTGTATAGTATTGAGGTTGGCTGAGGTCACATGACTTCTGATTTCTGGAACCAAGCCTTTGATGTACAATTCGATCCTTCGATACATAGGTCGGGACATGTTTGGGCAGAGTGCAGCATAGTCGTTGGACTGCTTGGTGTAGGTCTCAATCTCTGATCCAACCATCTTGAGCGCATAGTACTCGTTCTCGAGTTTGTGGATGTCATCCCGGTGACAGTACTCCTCTTTGATCATGTTTTTGAAATCTTCCCATGCGGTTGCATTAGCAGTTTCCAGACCAAGCATCTGAATCTGTGCTTTCCACCACGAAAGTGCGTTTCCTTCAAGCGTACCAGTTGCGTACTTAACCCAGTTAGCAGGGGGACACTCGCAGACAGCGAAGACAGCTTCGGCCTTTTCAATCCAGTGCAGAAGGCCTATGGCACCCTCAGTGCCGTTGAAAGGGAGAGGCTTGCCATCCATGAAGGTTTTGAAAGTACAAACATGTGGCTGCGCAGGCGCAGGCTGACCTGTTGTGAGAAGCGAAGCGAATAGGTTTAGAGGCGAAAAGACGATGTGGGGGTAGGATCTAAACATCCTAAAGTAACGAGTTTACCTCCAGGGTGAGCTGCGAAAGCTGCAGCCACCGTGTTGAGCAAGTTAGCGAATTGAGCCTGAGTCATGTTAACACTTCCTCTTCCGCGTCCACTCATTGTCTTCATAGCCAGAAAACACAGTATGAGTGTGATGTCGTAATGTAGCGAGAATGAGGTAGAAGAGAAATGTGTATCTATCTAATCAGGCACACTAGTATTTATAGTAGGGCAGTCAACCTAAGATAAACAAGCAAGTAAACACAAATCCGAGCTATAAGGCCTAACAAGCTGAGTCTTGCCCTTGGAGTGTAGTGTCGTCACGAGTCACGGGTTATAGTCTGGTTTTTCTCAAAAAGACTTTCCTTTTTAAAAACCAAGTTCACTATAACCAATGGCTCTGATACCAATCTGTCACACCCCCAAAATCCACATGCGGAGTACCACCGCTTGGGGGCGTGACTGACCAGGATCCAGCCACCAATTATACTGAGCATTAGCTAATCGTAAGAATGATCACCAACCATAATAGTTGGTAAACATCATAGTTTAAAGTTCAAAAGTTCAAGTTCAAATAACAGTTTAAGTAAGTAGCGGAAGCATAGGCAAAATAATTTAAACAAGGTTCGTAGTTCAGGTTATTTAGGACCCAACACATGGGTTAGACGACCACTACACATTCCCAAGCTGCAAGCTCCTGAGTCACTGGGTACCTGCAAAGCATGCAGTAGGGTATCAACAAAAATTGTTGGCGAGTCCACGAGTTGTCCAGTTTTAATTACCAAAAACTTGTTTCACCAGTTAATTTATCCGTTTATACATGCGATGGGGAGCTACCCCACAAGTAAGCGACTAAACTGTTTTTACAATACCGAATACTATTCATCCGTACGTTTCCGTAGAGTGCCCCGTTTGTCAATGTTCTATCATCATTGACGGTTGCCAGAGTACATTAGTTCACGCCCGATCCCATACGCGGGCACGGTGTGAGGTTGGTGAGACCTAAATAGCGCTATCAACTAATAACCCGTTCGCCTGACCCCGGCGACTAATCGGTATTAAGAAGTGAGGACTTGAGTGATAGAGTTTTGTTTAGTGTTGCTTGTTGCATCCAGTATAAACAGTAATTAACTAAAAGTTCCGTTTAAGGGGAGAGAAGTAGGTTTGTATCCCTTACGAGGGGATAGCGTTGCTTAAGTTTTCGTTTCCCAACCACCGGGAACGCATGCTTTATTAGTTGTGAACTCACCTTGGGTTGCTCGGTAGATTATTTACTTGGTCAATCACGTTGGTCACCACGTCCTAGCATGGTCACCAATACAGGTCAAGTTGGGGTACAAGTATTCACGTATAATCTACACATAACTAACACATAGCATACACAACACATGATCATCCAGCAAGTTATCGGGCCTATTCTGATACGTAGCAGTTAAACAGTGAACATCAACAACTATCATACAAATCATAAGTGTTATTGGGCCTATCAGATCACACTAACAGTTAACAGCATCACAGAATCCAAATAGAACGGTATGCACAGCCCACATGTCCTTGGCCCAATAACGGAGACAAGCAGCCCACTTGAGGCAAGGTGGTCTCGACTCGAGAACGTGCGGTCTCGAGTCGCAACCACGAGATTTCGAGTAATGCCGGTACGAGTCGCAATCTTGGAGGTTGCGAGTCCAATCTCGAGTCGCAACCGAGCGGTTTCGAGTTGTCATGGTTTGGTTTCGAGTCGCAACCGGAGGTTTCGAGTTGTCATGGTTTAGTCTCGAGTCGCAACCAGGCTAGTTTCGAGTTGTCATGGTTTGGTTTCGAGTCGCAACCGGAGGTTTCGACTCGCAACCACAGTTACGTGCACCAGAATCCTTCTAGAACCTGTCCAATGTACTAGCCAATAGAATTTCATATTTGTGATAATGTGTATTAACCAATAACATTCCACCAACATGTTTTCTTGTCCGGTTATCAACCAAAATGGATCAAATAACATGATTTTCAAATATTTTTGTGATATTCATATTGTTCTTCATATTATTCATCATATTATCAAGCAATCACATTCACTAAGATTCAACATTCATTTTCAGTTATGCATGTCATTCGATATCAAAACCATCTAACCAAACATCTAACATCAATCGGATAATACAACCAAGCAATTATGAGCAAAATAGCTAAGATAGAAGGATCATCCTAACACTTCACATAATCCGAATGGTCCTAATCCTCTTTTTACCCAACCGTTCACATACAAAACATGAAGGAGCATGGTTAATCAAGCAAAACATGTTACTCATATCATCAAACAAGCATCTTTGCATAACCATCATACACAACAACAATCTTTAAACATTCAACCAAAAGAGATACTAACCGGCTAGACTTAAGGTGTGAGACTATGATGAACAAGCTTCAAATTGAGAATGATGAGCTAGAACCGAGAGTCCTTGGTTGAATCCGAGAGAAGGAGATGGGAGGAGGTTTGTGATGATGTTGCTAGGGTTTTAGGGTTTTAGTGAGTGAGGGAGAGTGTTTGCAAAAATGGTAAAGGTTGGTCACCCTCAAGGGTTTTATACCCGTCTCGAGTGGGTTGAGGGCTCCCGAATGGGCTTTTCGGTTGCATGGCCCAACTGGCCCGCTTGTTACTGTTCACTCGAGACCAGGAGTGGTCTCGAGTCGGATCCTTGGGGTCTCGGCTCACTTGTAATACACACACATATATATAACGTACATACATACAGCACATAATAACAGAAAATCCATAGTTTCTCATTTAATAATATACGTACATGAAATGTTTAAATCAAGAAGGTTGCTCGGGAAACCCGAAGTGTCACATTGGCTTCGAAGCTAGGGGTCCCTAAAAGGTTAGATTCTTATACAGCTGATATGTGTGTTGAAAACTGGGGTAGGAGTAGTTATGCTCGTGCGATGATTGAGATAAATGCTGACAACGAGCTAAAGGATCACATTACTGTAGCTATACCTAAAATGGATGAGGATGGGCTTATCATGGAACGGGTTAAAGTTGAATATGAGTGGAGGCCGTTACGTTGTAGTGCATGCTGTTTATTTGGTCATGATGATAATACGTGTAGCAAGAAACCTAGTGGTAAGGATAAAATGGTTACTGTTGATGAGGAGGGGTTTGTTACTGATAAAAGAAAGATGGCGAGGTATTCTTTCCCTCAAAAAAAGCAGAAACCGAAGGTTGTGTATAGACCTAAGACTAATAAATATCATGCAAGTACATCTGGATCGAAGGGGGATAATTCAGCGGCTATGAATACTAATGTGCAGGTGTCAAATTCTTTTGCGGTGCTTGATAATGATAACAATGATGAGAAAAGGGAACCGACTAGTGCCAAGTCGATGATTGATGAAAATCATGGTACCCGAATACAACAACCTGATGAAGTTAAAGAGTTGAATCCGACAGAGATGGCCGAGTTTATGAGTGGTAACCTGAATAATCAAAATTCTAAGGGGGCAAGCACTCCCGTTGACAATGTTTTTAATGGGTAGCTTAGCTGCTTGGAACATAAGGGGTCTGAACCAACCCCTGAAACAAAATGAGGTTCGCCATTTTATTGTGGAGAATCATTTAAGTGTTTGTGAAATTTTAGAGTCTCATGTGGATGTTAACAAGCTGAATAAGATATGCGAAAAGGTTTTTCGGAATTGGAAGTGGACATCGAATGGAGGTATGTGTAATAGAGGTACGAGGGTGATATTGGGATGGAATGCAGATGATATTGATCTTATGGTTATATCCCAATCAGACCAGGTTATTCATGCTCAGGTTTTGTTAAAATCGGTCAAAAAGAAGATATTTTGTTCTTTTGTGTATGCGGAAAACAAATATCAGGATAGGAGAAGCTTGTGGGCTGATTTGTGTAATTTTAAAGGCATCACTCATGATAACCCTTGGGTTGTTATGGGTGATTTCAATGCAGCTTTGAATATGGAGGATTTTACCATGGGGCCGTCTTCACACACAATAGCTATGCGAGAATTCTATGAGTGTATTCAAGAGGCAGAATTGATTGATGTTAAGAGTCATGGGTTGCATTATACTTGGAATCAAAAACCAAAGGATGGGGTAGGAATGCTAAAGAAGATCGACCGTATTATGGGTAACATCAAACTATTGGATGTCTTCTCGGATGCTTATGCTATGTTTAAGCCTTTTCGGGTTTCAGATCATGCTCCTGCTATCCTGAAGTTATTTTCTATGTCTACGGTTCGTCCTAAATCTTTTAAGTTCCCAAACTTTATTGTGACAAAGCCTGAGTTCAGACAAGTTGTTGTGTCTGAATGGAATAAAACCGTGGAGGGTGCTACCATGTTTTCTGTGGTTAAGAAAATGAAGGGTTTGAAATCACACTTTAGAAGAATATTGCGTAATCAAGGTAATCTCCATAAAAGAGTTACTGACTTACGGAATGAGCTGGACCAGATTCAAAAACAGGTGGAAGCTCATCCTTTTGATGCTGCTATAAGCTAGGAAGATCTTGATTTAAATACCCAGGTATGAAGCATAAAGCTTCAACTTAGAGCATAAAATCAGATCATGTGTGAAATGAAATGAAAATGGGGTGGGGGATTTATAGGATTTCCAAGACCGTTAGGATCGTTCCTCGTAAACCGTGCTTTGATCTGGACCGTACATGTGCACCCACTGATTTGTAATACAATGGATGTGCTAAACAAGCCCATTGGATGAGAAAATCATGTTCAAAACAAGAAAACAACAGCTGAAACTGAAAACTGGGTTTTCTGATCTGGGAGGTTTACGCGCCACGCTTAAGATAAGGCTTAATCTTATGCGGCCCGCCTAGAAAACTTTCACAGAATGTCAAAACAGGTCCCCGCAGGTCCGAAACTTGCTATTCGATGCATTTTTGACACGTTTAAGCCCTGTTAACCCCATTTCAAGGCTCTTAAATGAAGTTAAAGTATAGGGAACTTAAATTATGTTCAAAAACATCTCGAATGTTGGTTCATTTGGCCGTACGATCGCGTTGTTCGGTTAATTACGACGAAACACGAACGGACGCGAAAAACGATCCAAACTACGCGACAAATGAAATTTTATCATGCCAATCACTAAAATGAAATATTTTAATGATTACATAAGTTTTTTGATGTCCGGATATATTCAGAACGTAAGTTTTGCGCGAAAATGCAAACTTATGCACTTTTTGATGCTTTTAGTCCCTATTGACCAAATAAGTTTATTTTTGCGCACCAAACACCTCAAAGCCTATTTCTAAGCTATGCAAAGGATATTTAGGGCATGTTTAACTTATGATCAAGTTCCGGAATGTTCTTTTTTTGGGTAAAGGGTTACCCCGGTGATTCTATATATTCACAACCAAAACATAACAAGTAGTGTAGAGAACCTACACTAGTTCAAACATGAGACATGCCTCATGAATGCAAACCAAACGACACAAAGAAACAACCAAACATACAAACCACCTAGACAAACTTCTAGCACAAAACGAAAGCCACTAGAACTAAGACAAATTAGCCACCATCGTCACTGATGTTGTTGCCGCATAACTTCCACTCCGCCAGAAGCCTTTGCACATTAGGAGTATTCCTTAGCTTTGCTCCCATAAGCTTATATCGAACCGTATCAAGAATAACTTTGCTTATCACTTCCGGAGGTCTCATTTGATTCTTGAAAATTCTAGCATTTCGCTCCTGCCAGATAACATAAGCAGTAGCCGCCACCAGAAGACGAGCAACATAGTTAGCCGCAGACCTCGACTGAGCACGAGGAATCAACCAATCAACAACATCTGTCCACTTTGGATGGACAGACTCCATACCACCCTTCTGTCTGACCGAACACCAAACTTGAGAAGAGAAATTGCACTCAAAAAATAAGTGACTATGGGAGTCATTATTTGCATAGCATAATAAGCAGCACATCATGTTCATATTCTTCCTTCGAGCTAAGTCCCATTTCAAAATTTTATCCTGAGTCAGTAATTTACCTCTCATAATCAACCACATCAGGAAAGCATGCCTTGGAATACATTGCGCAAACCAAACAATATTACTCCACTCCACCTCCGGCTCTCTATAACGAATCGAATGCCATACAACCGAAGCTGTAAGATCATGAAAGTTATTCCCGTCTCGCCACATTATCCTGTCACGCTTATTCGGATCAGTATGGATGTTATCTAGCTGATTTAGGACCGGAAATAAATCCCTCCAGGCAACCGGCAATGACCATACACCATTAGCTTGAATATCGGCAACTTCATCATCCAAATGAAAGCCCGCATTGGTAATAATACGCGGCGTCAGAAAATTACCCAACGGCCCTATGTTACACCAATAGTCATACCAAGCTGAAATTTTCGCCCCATTCCCAACTTCCGACCACATATGGGATCTTAAAATCGGCCGCATTTGTAAAAGATTCCTCCAAGACTAAGAGCAATTCGACGGCATCTGACATACCCAGAAATTTTGACCTTTCAATTGGTTGTCATGGACCCAGTCAACCCACAACGAATTTCGTCTGGCGAGGATACTTCCTATGTGAGACGACATAAGCGCTAAATTCATGTCCCCAATCCGTCTAATACCCAACCCACCTTCAAATTTCGGAATACAAACAGATCTCCAAGAGACTTTGGCCTTACCTCTATGAAACGAGCCATCTTGCGACCATAAAAAGTTCCGCATTCTAGCTTCCAAGTCATTAATCACTCGGCTCGGGAGAACAAAAACAAAAGCCCAATAGATATGCATAGACCACAAAACAGAGATTACCAGCTGCAATCTATCAGCAAATGAAAGAAGTTTATTCCTCCAATACATGATACGCTTGTCAAGATTTTCCACAAGAATTTTACATTCTTTGTACATGAGCCGCGAACAGAGAAGAGGAACCCCCAGATATCTCACAGGTAATGTACCCTCCACAAAAGGCATAACATTTAAAATAGCATTTTTAATTAGATTGGGCACATTACAAAAGAAAACCGTGCTCTTATGCAAGTTAGGAACCAACCCCGACAACTTTGTGAATTTCGAAAGAGAGCTCATAATACATTTTGCTGAATTTACATCACCTCTAGCGAAAAGAAAAAGGTCATCCGCAAAGCAAAGATTTACAATTTGTTGCCGCTCACATTTATTGTGGAATCTAAATGAAGAGTCAATCCGAATCGTCTCTTGCAAGATGGATGTCAGAACCTCCATAACCAAAGTAAAAAAGATACGGTGACATCGGATCCCCTTGCCTAAGCCCCCGGTTACCCTTAAAGAAACCATGAACGTTGCCATTAACACAAACCGAGTACGTGGGAGAAGAAACGCAGATCATAATCCAATCGATCATTTTATCATTAAAACCAAACCCAATCAAAGCACTACGAAGAAATCTCCAATCCACAGTGTCATAGGCTTTCTGAATATCAACTTTGAATGCACATCTAGGAGGGCCAACATTCCTATGATAATTGTGCATCAGCTCTTGGGTCAAGAGAATATTGTCTGAAATTTTCCTACCTGGAACAAAAGCAGACTGGTTAACACTAACTATCTCATTAAGCCCCCTTTTAATCCTGTCCGCTACAATCTTACTAATGCACTTATATAGCACATTGCAACAAGCAATTGGCCTATAGTCCGTGACCGCCATAGGAGTTTGAGTTTTGGGAACAAGAACAATGATTGTGTGATTTAACTCACGCAACAACTTGCCAGATCCGAAAAAATCAATTATTGCATTAGATATATCATTCCCAACAATCGGCCAAGCAGTCTTAAAAAATGCCGACGTAAACCCATCAGGGCCAGGCGCTTTGTCAATACCAATAGAAAACATAGCAGATTTAACCTCCTCCTGTGTAACCGGTCTAACCATATGAGCAGCCGTATTAGGATTCAAAACCTTTGTGAATAAATCCGGAGCTGGACTAAGAGATATATCTCCTTGATAACCCAAGAAATTTTCATAGTGACGAACAAAGGCTTGAGGAACATTAGCATTTTCATGGACAACACCTTCAGAATCTGTAATAAAATCAATACGGCTATAATGATTTCTAACCTTCAAAGACGAGTGGAAATAAGCAGAGTTCATATCCCCAGCTGCCAACCAAGCGACTTTTGATTTTTGCTTAAGAAAACACTCTTCATCCAAAGCAAATTCCTGATAATCACGACTCAAAATAGCTTCTTCAGTTCGTAAGTCCGGAATTAACGGGTCCAGATCAATGCGTTTTTGAATACAATCGAGCCTATCACGCAGCGCTTCCACTTTGTTATGTAGATTACCTTGTTTAAATAAAAGAACTTTGAGAGGCTTTTTTAACATACGCAACCGTTTAACAACTTGAAACTGGAAAACACCATCCACTCTAGTCTCCCACGTCTTTTTGACTATCTCCATAAATTCAGGTTTGTGCACCAAAAAATTAGCAAATTTAAAGGATCTAGGTTTCAGCTTACATGCTTCAGGAATTTTAAGAATACAAGGGCAGTGATCCGAAATCCTATATGGGTGAAACAAAGCGTAAGAACTCGGAAAAGCCGTGACAAACGGGGTATTTCCTAGCACTCGATCAATCTTTTTCAGAAGCCCAACACCCTCCTTCGGCTTTTGACTCCATGTATAATGCAGGCCAGACTTATTAATATCAAACATCTCCAAAGTATCAACACACGCCTGAAATTCTTTCATACCCGTGGACATAGAAGAAGAGCCCATGGAATTATCCTCCATGTTTAAAGCCGAATTAAAATCTCCCATAATACACCAAGGACTATTATCAACAAGCACTTTATGCAAGGTTAACTGGTGCCATAGCTCTCTATGATTAACATAATAATTATCAGCATACACTATAGATTAGAACATAATCCTCCTATCCAGCTTGAAACACAGCTGGAGATGTATAACCTGAGCCGACTGAAATAAAATCATAACATCAAAAATAGCTGGGTTCCAGCCAACGATAATTCTGGTCCCTTTGTCACAGCAAGCACCATTTGAAGTCCAATCCCACGCCCGGAAAACAGTCTTACATACTTTACCCAGTTTATCAATAGCAACATGTGATTCTAAAATAGCACATAAGCTTAAGTTCGATTCCTTAACAAACTGACGAACCTCCATTTGCTTCAGAGGGCGGTTCAACCCCCTAATGTTCCAAGTAGCAAGACTAACCATTAGAAACAACTGTAGAAGGAGTGCTTGCCCCTTGTTTGTCATTCGGTTTCTTTGAGCCTTGTAAAACAAATTCATCCATTTCGTTATACACCTCCACTACCTCCTCATTATCTGATTCCTCATAGCCATCCCCCGATTGTTTTTTCACCTCCGAATCATTAACTTCAGCATCGTTCAAAACATCAAAAGGATTTTTAGACACAATACCACTTGACGACGCAGCTTTATTCAACTCCCCTGTCGGTTTTGCCGTCACCGGCCTATATTCGAACTTTGGCTTTTGAATATTAACTTGGAACCCCTGCTTTCGAGCAGCCTTTGTACTTGGAACCCCTTGATACCCATCCTCATCAAAGACCGGATACTTCTTCGCATAATGATTCTCTTGCACAGGCCGCTTCTCTTTCTGATCCACACTTTTTGAATGGACAGACTTCTTTGGAAGTTTAGGACATGTTTCAAGTGAGTGGCCAAAAACACAACATTTAGAACACCTATGCGGGTACCATTCATATTCAACGTACATAGTTTCTTTGACAAAACCCTCCCCCTCAGGTTCGGGATTGCCAAAGTAATTTCTTCACGCAAGTCCTTTTCAGCAGAGACCTCAATTAAAGCTCTAGCATAACTACTGCGGCCCCACATGTCCATACACATCGACGTAGTGTATGAATCCAGAAGTTTCGGTTCCCCAATTGTTGTAGCAATCATACTTAATCCATCTTCTGTGTAAGCTGCAATGGGAATATCGTGAATTTTAACCCAGACTTGAACCTTTTTAACCTCCTTTTTCTCCAGCTTGACTGTGGGATTCCAAATACAAAGAAACAACGGTTGAGAACGAATAATCCACGGGCCTTCTTTCAAAGCATCCAACATTCCAGCTTCATTAGAAAACTTAAAAAAGAAAAATCCATTTGCATTCATCATGGATTTTTGTAGACCAAATTTCTTCCAATTATTCCGAACAAAATACTCCACAACCGGGAATGCTACACGATCTCCTAAGAAATATCCATACAAAGTATTAGCTAATTTGTCTTGCACAGCTCGAACAGACTCCCGCGGTAAAACAACATCACATCCGTCATGCATAACAGGACTTGCAAGAGTTCTAAAGTTAACTTTCCTGGATCCATTAGCCTTAACCGATTCAGCATACGACAGTGTTTTTGAGGATTCACCTTGAACAGGATGAAACTCCATCGAGTATAAGCTTCATAAACCACCATCATTACCAAATACTTCATTACTGTCACACCCCGACCGCGTAAAACAACAAATCGCGGCGGAAACATCGGGGCGTGTTGCGACAGAATTAATTGTTTCAAATCCATGGCAAACAAAGTTGTATTTTATTTATAAACAAAGGTGTTACATTGTTTCAAACAGGAAATTTAAGAGTTCAGAACATAATTAAACATAGTCTATCTTCTTTTAAAGTCTCTAAGGCACAGGTCCGCCCTAGTATCATGATCAACATCCTATGGAAAAGCTCCTGAAAACACATGTGAAAATAGGTACGTCAGCATAAAAATGCCTGTGAGATACATAGGTTTGTGAAAATAAGATTCATGACTTGTGTTTGAGAAAATATTCCGTCATGAACCTTGTAATTTGATTTGTTTTGTAAATCACTTGAAAAACGATAAGATCAGATGATATGTATAAATAAGAGAATAGTGTATGGTTAAATGGATAACCATTGTAAACTGAGTTTGTATAAGATAAGTTGTTTGTAAAACAATGTATTGTGAAAAGTATGTTATTTGTATGAAATGTTCTATGTATAAAACTGAAATGATTCAAATAACGCTACGATATATAATACCATACAAACACTTATATATAGGAAGTACCAGCGGCGTATCCACCATGCTTGTATCATATTACACACGCATCGTTACTTAATCACTTAATCAAACCAAACCAAACAATGTAAAATGTTCATGTCAAGATGTAAATCATGTAAAAATGTCTATGTCAAATATCCAAGTCAAATGTCTATGTTTAAACCAATAGTCAAAAGTCCTTGTATAAACCATGTCAAATGTTGATAGTCCAAAAGTAGTCAAGTAATGTATAACCAAAATGATATGTATGGTAAGTAAAATAAGACTACTTAAACCATAAGTAAAAATGTACAAAACAAAGTATTTTGATTATATCAAAAAGTTATGTTTTGTAAAGTGATGCATGATACATTGATACGAACATTTATGTGGTGAGTTAACGCATACATTCAAGCCTTGAGACAGTCGGATAACCCTTTCAGTCAAGGTTATCAAAAGAATTGTATTCGGATTCAGTCATTCCTTACATCCAAACAAACCCGGGATGTCAGGAATGGGATTTGTCAAGTCCTATGGTACCACTACTTACTCCCGAGCGGCGTAGCAAATGTTAATGAACGTAATAAAGACCCGTTTGTGCAAACCAAATGTCATAGTAGTTGTATACATGTCATATGAAAACAATGTACTAAGTATGCTAAGTTAACATACAAAGTAGAAAAGTCTTGTAAATCAATGTGCTAGCATGCTATCAGTCAACATACGTAGCAGAAAGGTAATGTAAATCAATGTGCTAGCATGCTATCAGTCAACATACGTAGCAGAAAGGTAATGGAAATCAATGTGCTTAGCATGTTATCAGTCAACATACATAGCAGAAAAGTCATGTAAATCAATGTACTATAATGTACTAACAAACATAGTCGGTATATGATGTGAAAACAGGAAAGCATGAAAGTAACAAGTAGGCACATGTGTTTCACCCCAAAACGTTTGGAAAACAGTAAAAGAGGGGTCTATGTACTCACTTGAGATTGCTCAGATGTATAAAGATAATCACCAAGTAATGCTAGAGATCTCGGAATCAAACGGCACCTAATATAGGTAACTATGTTAATAACCGGACCTTAATCGGATGATTGGATAGAATGAGGTTTCGTAAACCAAACGAGTGTAGAGACTCGTGTCATTTGGTTTAACAAAGCCTACATACTAAATGAAACCTAACATAATTGTTTACGACCCATTACGACCCGTTTAGGAAGCTTATGCTACTTTAACGTGTCGTGTGCGTGAAACGCGTTCGGACCGCCTAACTAGCCCTATGACAAGTGTTATATGCCTAAACATGTTACATAATCAGTTATGTGACAAAGGTTTAGGTTACATATGCTTAATTACCAATTATACATGAAAAGGGTATTCTGGTAATTTACCTAAGGCATATAAACTACCTATCATACAACTATTTAAACGATGTGACCATAGGGTATAACCTCGGAAGGTTATTCCCTACTTACTATGGTCACCTAAAGTGTTTGGTCGGATCCTAATGATCGACCAAACTGGGTCGGGTTCGAAGGTATAGGCGATTTATTAGATCGCCTACCCTACGACCCTAGACAACGTGGTAATCAGTGGGCATAGTCCCAAGGGACTATGACCAACGTGATTACACTCACGTTGCGAAGTTCAAACGAACTTCGCATTGACCATTACTGGTCAACGCTGAAAGTCAAACAAAGTTTGACTTTCTGACTCGAAAAGCAGTAAAATAAGGAAAAGAACGAAAGAATACTTACGAAGGGTCCCCGAATGCTAAACTTGATTCGAAAATCTCAGGTATGAAACAAATGTTTCAACTTAGAGTTTCTCAATTCAAGTTTCTAGTGATTATGAACAAAGGGGTGTTGGGGTATTTATAGTTTTCGGTGAACCGTTGAGATCGTTTCTTGGAAAAGGGGAAAAGATCTAGTCCGTACACTTGTCACAACCTTATGGTGGCTACATATGCTCCTTATCTTAGTGACTAAGCAATTGAGAACATGTGGTTGTGGTTAAATCTGCTGGAAACAGGCTGTTTAAACATTGCACCTGGTCTGGAGACCCCATACGCATCGTATGGTATATATACCATACGCATCGTATGGGTTAACTTTGGCAGAATTACAGTTTTGGTCCCTGAACTGTATTTAGGCCATTTTTGACACGTTTAAGGCCCGTTAACCCCATTTCAAAGCTCTAAAATGAAGTTAAAGTATAGGGAACTTAAAACATACTCAAAAATATGCCGGATGATGGTTCGTTTGGTCGTACGAACGCGATGTTCGCTTAATTACGACGGAATGCGCATAAGCGCGAAAAACGATCCAAATGACGCGACGAATGGATTTTTCTTAAGGCGAACACTAAAATATAATGTAGTCATGCTTACATAAATTTTTGGATGTCCAGATGTATTCAGAACGTAAGTTATGCGCGAAAATGCAAACTTGTGCACTTTTTGACACTTTTAGTCCCTGAATGTTCCAAAAGTTTATTTTAGCACACCAAACCCCTCAAAGCCTATTTCTAAGCTATGCAAAGGATATTTAAGGTGTGTTTAACTTATGGTCATGTTCCGGAATGTTTGTTACAGTTCAAATTGACATACTTTCGCAGTTTGTCATATTTAGTCCCTGTAAGCGAATTAACTTGTTTTTGCCATACCAAAGACTTCAAAACTTATTTCTAAGTTATGTAAAGGTTATTTAAGGTATGTTGAGTATATGTTGATGTTCCGGAGTATTTCTCGCATTAAACTGAGTACGTTTACGCACTAGTTTGCGTATAACTCTCCAGAAAGCGATGTAGAGTTTGAAATTACATAAAAGTCAAAACATGAAAAATGTATAACATAACAAAACAAACATTGGGATCAAATAACATTGTTTTATTGATAACAGAACTGTTCATAGTGATTACAAGCACAGTTGTTACAGTCTCCCCTACTTGTGGAAATTTCGTCCCGAAATTTATTTAGAGGAAACTCGTGGAAAAAGATGTGGGTATTTCGCCTTCATTTGGTCTTCGCGTTCCCAAGTAAACTCAGGTCCACGTTTAGCTTCCCAGCGAACTTTGACCAAAGGAATGCGCTTGCGTTTAAGCCACTTGACTTCACGTTCCATGATTTCCACTGGTTTCTCAACAAATTTCAGTGTTTTGCCAACACGAATTTCGTCATGCGGTATGGAGTAGTTCTCATCAGCTGTACACTTCTTGAGATTTGATACGTGAAAAGTTGGATGAACATTTCCCAGTTCCGGAGGTAACTCAAGTCTGTAGGCTACCTTTCCGATTCTTTCGACGATCTTGAATGGTCCAACGTATCTAGGTGCAAGTTTTCCTTTCTTTCCAAATCTGATCACACCTTTCCAAGGTGAGACCTTAAGTAATACTCGATCACCGACTTGAAATTCAAAGGCTTTGCGTTTTGGGTCCGCGTAAATCTTCTGACGGTTTCTAGCTGCCTGAAGGTTATCACGAACTTTCTTGACCTTGTCAGTTGTCTCTAAAATGAGGGCAGGTCCAGTAAGTTGAGCCTCGCCAATCTCATTCCAGCAGACTGGTGAACGACATTTTCGACCATAGAGAGCTTCGAAAGGAGCCATTCCGATGCTAGTGTGATAACTGTTGTTGTAGGAGAATTCAATCAATTTAAGATGTGAATCCCAGCTACCACCAAAATCGATCACACAAGCTCTAAGCATATCCTCCAGAGTCTGGATTGTTCTCTCAGATTGACCATCCGTTTGCGGATGATAAGCTGTGCTCAGATTAAGTTGGGTCCCCATAGCAGATTGCATGGTTCTCCAAAAGTGAGAAGTGAAACGAGCATCTCTGTCAGAAATGATGTTCAACGGAACACCATGTCGAGCTACAATTTCATCTACATAGATTTGAGCAAGTCTGTCAGTAGGAAAATCCTCACGGATTGGCAAGAAATGTGCTGACTTTGTAAGACGATCAACGACTACCCAGATGGCATCATGACCTTTCTTTGTGCGCGGAAGTTTAGTAACAAGATCCATAGTAATGTTTTCCCATTTCCAAACTGGGATCTCTGGTTGCTCCAATAAACCAGAAGGACGCTGATGTTCAGCCTTAACCTTAAGACAAGTAAGGCATTTGGATACGTATAAGGCAATGTCTTTCTTCATACCAGGCCACCAATAGTGAATACGAAGATCCTTATACATTTTATCTGAGCCCGGATGAATAGAATAACGAGACTTATGGGCTTCATCCATAAGCAAGGCACGAAGATCATCCTGGCTTGGGACCCACAAACGGTCCATGAAGTAATATGATCCATTGTCCTTCAGTTCCAGAGCAGGTGTTATGTGATAAGGAAACTCCTTATCCATCAATCCTTGTGAAACACAAGATTGTTGAGCTTGAGAAATGCGTGCTTGAATATCGGATCGAGCTTGAATAACAGATTGAACACGTACACAATGAAGCTTAGTACGTTCCTTACGACTCAATGCATCAGCTACGACATTCGCCTTACCAGGATGGTAGCGAATTTCGCAGTCATAGTCGTTTAAAAGCTCAACCCAACGTCGCTGCCTCATGTTGAGTTCTTTCTGATTGAAGATATGCTGGAGACTTTTGTGGTCAGTGAAAACCACACATTTTGTACCGTACAAATAGCGTCTCCAGATCTTTAGAGCGAAAACAACTGCACCCAACTCAAGATCATGAGTGGTGTAGTTCTTCTCATGTATCTTCAACTGCCTTGATGCATAGGCTATGACTTTGTTCCTTTGCATCAGAACACAACCAAGACCCAATTTCGATGCATCACAATACACGACAAAATCATCATCACCCTCAGGCAATGATAGAACAGGCGCATCGCAAAGCTTCTGCTTCAAGTGTTGAAAAGCTTCCTCTTGTTTGTTTCCCCAATAAAAGGGCATTTTCTTCTGAGTTAGAGCAGTTAGAGGAACGGCAATTTTCGAGAAGTTTTCTATGAAGCGGCGATAATAACCCGCTAGACCAAGAAAAGAACGAACTTCAGTAGGAGTAGAAGGTGTATCCCAATCCTTAATCGCACTGATTTTGGAGGGATCTACATGAATACCTTGTTCGTTGATAATGTGCCCCAAAAATTGAACTTCTTTAAGCCAAAATTCGCACTTGGAGAATTTGGCGAAAAGTTGCTCTTTCTTTAGGAGTTCCAGAGTAAGACGAAGATGTTGCTCGTGATCAGCTCGCGTCTTAGAGTAAATCAAGATGTCGTCAATAAAAACAATGACGAACTGATCCAAATAAGGTTTGCAGACCCTATTCATTAAGTCCATGAAAACAGCAGGAGCATTAGTCACACCGAATGGCATGACTGTGAACTCATAGTGCCCATACCGAGTACGGAACGCTGTCTTAGGAATATCTTCTTCATGCACCCGAAGTTGATGATATCCGGAACGTAGATCAATCTTCGAGAAATAAGAAGCGCCTTGTAACTGATCAAAGAGATCATCGATGCGAGGTAGGGGATATCGATTCTTGATGGTAAGCTTGTTAAGCTCACGATAATCGATACACATCCTAAAGGATCCATCCTTCTTCTTAACAAAAAGAACGGGAGCACCCCAAGGTGGAAAGCTAGGACGGATAAAACCTTTATCAGAGAGCTCCTGAAGCTGTTTAGACAACTCTTGCATCTCAGATGGTGCAAGACGATATGGAGCTCTGGCAACGGGATTTGCACCAGGTACGAGATCAATGCGGAACTCGACTTGGCGTGCTGGAGGTAGACCAGGTAAATCTTCAGGGAATACTTCAGAATAATCCCGAACGACAGGAATATCTGAAATAGACTTACCCTTGCCTTTATCTTCTGTAACATGTGCTAAGAAAGCCACATAGTTCTTCTGCAGATACTTCCGAGCCTTAAAACAAGACATGAGTTTGAGACCACCGGTAGGCTTCTCACCTTGAACCTGCAGAATCTCGCCTGTCGAAAGCGGCACACGAACAATCTTCTCAGAACAAACTATCTCTGTGTGATGCTTGGATAACCAATCCATTCCCACAATAACGTCGAAGCTTCCAAGTTGCATAGGCGTAAGATCGATTGGAAAAAGATGATCGTTAAGATTCAGCTGGCAGTTGCGTAGAACAGAATTAAGAATAATGGGTTCACCACTAGCAACTTCTACTGTCAAAGATTTACTTAGTTTCGTTCTAGACACGCGAAGCATCGGCTCAAAAGATAATGACACAAAACTCTTATCGGCACCAGAATCGAAAAGAACAGATGCAGGCTGATTATTAATAAAGAACGTACCGTTCACCACATTATCGTCAGCCTGTGCCTCTTGGGCATTCATGTTAAAGACTCGGCCTCGAGCCGGAGCTTGATTCTGATTCTGGTTCTGGTTGACTAGCCTTGGGCACCGGTTCCTGTAGTGGGTCAGATCCCCACAATTGTAGCACGAACCAGGAGGAAAATGAGGTCGTGCAGCTTGGCCCTGTTGCGGGGCAGGAGGCTGAGCAACCTGTTGAGCTTGGTTACGAACTGCCTGGTTCTGATTGACAGGAATACGGCAGTTGACAGCAAGATGACCAGATCTTCCGCAGTTGGTGCACTGATGACACTGGAGGTGTGGTTGGTGATGGCCGTTACACCTGTTGCACAAAGGTGCATTGCCAAAATAAGTCTTCTTGGCAGGTGGTTGCGCAGGCTGATTTGGTGCAGCTTGAGCCTGTGCGGTAACAGCAAAATTTTGGGCACCCTTTCGCTTCCTTGATTTCTTTGATGCTTCACCTTCCTTACCCTTACCCTTATTCTTGTTTTTCTCAGAATTAGTCTCCTTCTTTTTATCACCCTTGCGGGTGAGTTTACCCTTCCTGACTAGAGTCTCAGTGAGAGTAGCAGACAACTCGATAGCTTGGCGAAGGGTAGTAGGATTAACACCAGTCAAAATCTCCAGAATAGAATCGGGTAGCCCATCAATATACCTCTCGATCGCTTTATCCGGAGGGGTAACCATGGTGGGACACAATAGACTGAGTTCTTCAAAACGATCCGTGTATGCACGGTGTTCAGCCCCATCTTGCTTTAAGTCATCAAACTCTCGTTCCAAAACTCGAATTTCATGACGGGGACAAAACTCCTTCATCATGAGAGCCCGAAGCTCTTCCCATGTTTGTGCCAACGCCACTTCGGCACCCCTATCGCGCTTAATACCATTCCACCAGGTAAGCGCTCGCTTCTCAAACACGCTTGAAGCAAATTCAACCCTACGCGCATTCTGACACTGCACGTGTAAGAATGTGCTCTCGATACTTTCAAACCACCGTAGGAGCGCAGTTGCTCCTTGCGACCCAGAAAACTTAAGCGGCTTCGCAGAATTGAAATTCTTGAAATTACAGTGTGCGTTATTGTTGTTGTTATTGCCGTTGTTGTTAAATATATCGTGGACTTGAGTTACAACACCGGGAAGTACAGCAGCCACTTGTTGAGAAACCAGGGCTGCGATCTCTTCAATAGTAAAAGTTCGAGGATCGCGTCGAGGAGGCATTCTAAAAGAGGAAAACATGAAAGAAAGCGAGTGAGATGATTGGATGAAAAGAATGAGATGAAACAAAATCAACAAGAGCAAAGATGGTGGTCATTCGTCCGTATCACAGAGCAAACAAACAACACACAGTGACTAATCAAAGTAAATGGGTCAAAAATAATGTATAATGAAGACATGCTCGCCTATAAGTGAACACTCATCCCAAGAATTCCCAGGTAAGCACAACTGGTCTCGCGTCTGATGAGATGTATACGAAGTGCTTGCCTAGACAGAAAACCCAGAATACAGGCATTCACCCTTCCAGTTTGCACATGTTCACATTATTTAAAACCCAAAACGTTTGACGGTATTTTGAAAATTTGAAGGCACAAGGCCAAAAACCAAACTGAAAAGGGGTTCAAAACCATATAAAAGAGAGTTCAAAACCTTACAATAGAGGGTTCAAAACCTTGTAATAATTTATTCAAAAACAGATGATTGTTTTTCAAAAATCGTTTCCGAAAAATTTTGGTTCCTTGTTTTGATAATCACCTAAGGATAGGTGATGTACATGTTTTAAGATCTAAACACAAATAATTTGTGTTAGGGTCCTAGAAAAGTTATAGTCTAGGTCAAAGCATCACTAATAACCTAATTCCCTATAACCATTGGCTCTGATACCAACTCTTCTGTCACACCCCGACCGCGTAAAACAACAAATCGCGGCGGAAACATCGGGGCGTGTTGCGACAGAATTAATTGTTTCAAATCCATGGCAAACAAAGTTGTATTTTATTTATAAACAAAGGTGTTACATTGTTTCAAACAGGAAATTTAAGAGTTCAGAACATAATTAAACATAGTCTATCTTCTTTTAAAGTCTCTAAGGCACAGGTCCGCCCTAGTATCATGATCAACATCCTATGGAAAAGCTCCTGAAAACACATGTGAAAATAGGTACGTCAGCATAAAAATGCCTGTGAGATACATAGGTTTGTGAAAATAAGATTCATGACTTGTGTTTGAGAAAATATTCCGTCATGAACCTTGTAATTTGATTTGTTTTGTAAATCACTTGAAAAACGATAAGATCAGATGATATGTATAAATAAGAGAATAGTGTATGGTTAAATGGATAACCATTGTAAACTGAGTTTGTATAAGATAAGTTGTTTGTAAAACAATGTATTGTGAAAAGTATGTTATTTGTATGAAATGTTCTATGTATAAAACTGAAATGATTCAAATAACGCTACGATATATAATACCATACAAACACTTATATATAGGAAGTACCAGCGGCGTATCCACCATGCTTGTATCATATTACACACGCATCGTTACTTAATCACTTAATCAAACCAAACCAAACAATGTAAAATGTTCATGTCAAGATGTAAATCATGTAAAAATGTCTATGTCAAATATCCAAGTCAAATGTCTATGTTTAAACCAATAGTCAAAAGTCCTTGTATAAACCATGTCAAATGTTGATAGTCCAAAAGTAGTCAAGTAATGTATAACCAAAATGATATGTATGGTAAGTAAAATAAGACTACTTAAACCATAAGTAAAAATGTACAAAACAAAGTATTTTGATTATATCAAAAAGTTATGTTTTGTAAAGTGATGCATGATACATTGATACGAACATTTATGTGGTGAGTTAACGCATACATTCAAGCCTTGAGACAGTCGGATAACCCTTTCAGTCAAGGTTATCAAAAGAATTGTATTCGGATTCAGTCATTCCTTACATCCAAACAAACCCGGGATGTCAGGAATGGGATTTGTCAAGTCCTACGGTACCACTACTTACTCCCGAGCGGCGTAGCAAATGTTAATGAACGTAATAAAGACCCGTTTGTGCAAACCAAATGTCATAGTAGTTGTATACATGTCATATGAAAACAATGTACTAAGTATGCTAAGTTAACATACAAAGTAGAAAAGTCTTGTAAATCAATGTGCTAGCATGCTATCAGTCAACATACGTAGCAGAAAGGTAATGTAAATCAATGTGCTAGCATGCTATCAGTCAACATACGTAGCAGAAAGGTAATGTAAATCAATGTGCTTAGCATGTTATCAGTCAACATACATAGCAGAAAAGTCATGTAAATCAATGTACTATAATGTACTAACAAACATAGTCGGTATATGATGTGAAAACAGGAACGCATGAAAGTAACAAGTAGGCACATGTGTTTCACCCCAAAACGTTTGGAAAACAGTAAAAGAGGGGTCTATGTACTCACTTGAGATTGCTCAGATGTATAAAGATAATCACCAAGTAATGCTAGAGATCTCGGAATCAAACGGCACCTAATATAGGTAACTATGTTAATAACCGGACCTTAATCGGATGATTGGATAGAATGAGGTTTCGTAAACCAAACGAGTGTAGAGACTCGTGTCATTTGGTTTAACAAAGCCTACATACTAAATGAAACCTAACATAATTGTTTACGACCCATTACGACCCGTTTAGGAAGCTTATGCTACTTTAACGTGTCGTGTGCGTGAAACGCGTTCGGACCGCCTAACTAGCCCTATGACAAGTGTTATATGCCTAAACATGTTACATAATCAGTTATGTGACAAAGGTTTAGGTTACATATGCTTAATTACCAATTATACATGAAAAGGGTATTCTGGTAATTTACCTAAGGCATATAAACTACCTATCATACAACTATTTAAACGATGTGACCATAGGGTATAACCTCGGAAGGTTATTCCCTACTTACTATGGTCACCTAAAGTGTTTGGTCGGATCCTAATGATCGACCAAACTGGGTCGGGTTCGAAGGTATAGGCGATTTATTAGATCGCCTACCCTACGACCCTAGACAACGTGGTAATCAGTGGGCATAGTCCCAAGGGACTATGACCAACGTGATTACACTCACGTTGCGAAGTTCAAACGAACTTCGCATTGACCATTACTGGTCAACGCTGAAAGTCAAACAAAGTTTGACTTTCTGACTCGAAAAGCAGTAAAATAAGGAAAAGAACGAAAGAATACTTACGAAGGGTCCCCGAATGCTAAACTTGATTCGAAAATCTCAGGTATGAAACAAATGTTTCAACTTAGAGTTTCTCAATTCAAGTTTCTAGTGATTATGAACAAAGGGGTGTTGGGGTATTTATAGTTTTCGGTGAACCGTTGAGATCGTTTCTTGGAAAAGGGGAAAAGATCTAGTCCGTACACTTGTCACAACCTTATGGTGGCTACATATGCTCCTTATCTTAGTGACTAAGCAATTGAGAACATGTGGTTGTGGTTAAATCTGCTGGAAACAGGCTGTTTAAACATTGCACCTGGTCTGGAGACCCCATACGCATCGTATGGTATATATACCATACGCATCGTATGGGTTAACTTTGGCAGAATTACAGTTTTGGTCCCTGAACTGTATTTAGGCCATTTTTGACACGTTTAAGGCCCGTTAACCCCATTTCAAAGCTCTAAAATGAAGTTAAAGTATAGGGAACTTAAAACATACTCAAAAATATGCCGGATGATGGTTCGTTTGGTCGTACGAACGCGATGTTCGCTTAATTACGACGGAATGCGCATAAGCGCGAAAAACGATCCAAATGACGCGACGAATGGATTTTTCTTAAGGCGAACACTAAAATATAATGTAGTCATGCTTACATAAATTTTTGGATGTCCAGATGTATTCAGAACGTAAGTTATGCGCGAAAATGCAAACTTGTGCACTTTTTGACACTTTTAGTCCCTGAATGTTCCAAAAGTTTATTTTAGCACACCAAACCCCTCAAAGCCTATTTCTAAGCTATGCAAAGGATATTTAAGGTGTGTTTAACTTATGGTCATGTTCCGGAATGTTTGTTACAGTTCAAATTGACATACTTTCGCAGTTTGTCATATTTAGTCCCTGTAAGCGAATTAACTTGTTTTTGCCATACCAAAGACTTCAAAACTTATTTCTAAGTTATGTAAAGGTTATTTAAGGTATGTTGAGTATATGTTGATGTTCCGGAGTATTTCTCGCATTAAACTGAGTACGTTTACGCACTAGTTTGCGTATAACTCTCCAGAAAGCGATGTAGAGTTTGAAATTACATAAAAGTCAAAACATGAAAAATGTATAACATAACAAAACAAACATTGGGATCAAATAACATTGTTTTATTGATAACAGAACTGTTCATAGTGATTACAAGCACAGTTGTTACAATTACCCACCTGATTGTCTTCTACTCCAACATTCTTAGGTTCCATCTTTTCCAAAGTAACAGGTACCGTAAACTTAGTGAGTTCATCAATAACATTAATCGGCTTTGTCTCATTGATTACAATACCCCTCCTCGGAAGTACTGTGTTGCCGTCAATATTAACAACTCGGCTGGCAATACCCTTATACGGCAATGGCAGCTTCCCACGATCACCTTGGTTATTCTCCACAGCTTTCTTACGTTCATCCATACTAAATAAGACAACTCTCTATGAACAAATCAATCTCAGCAAACCATGCACGAAGACAAAACCAGTAAGACTATAAACTCAACGAAACAAATAAATAAAAAACCCTAACCTAGCAGAACCCTACCCCATGAATCTTTCGAAATCATATAGAGGAATCAGTATGTTAAGATTAAACAAACCCTCTCCACTATACAATCAGATTAACACATGGAAACTAGGGCGGCGACTAAAGAAACTCAAAGAAAAAACCCTAATTTAACTCAATCCCTTTGCTAACTAGTTCGAATTGTAAGTATTGATGAATCAACACTCCAATAATCAGACTGTTATACAAAGATCATGAAGAAAAATCAAAGGTTACAGGAAGAAACGAGATCGCCATGCTAGAGAGAGAATTAGGGTTTTTTTTAAGTTCCGGAATGTTCGATACTATGTGAATCAGCAGACTTTCATAGTTTGACGCAAATAGTCCCTGAGTGTGAATAAACTTGTTTTTGACACACCAAAGCTTTCAAAACTTATTTCTAAGTTATATAAAAGTTATTTAAGGTATGTTAAGCCTATGTCACTGTTCCGGAGTGTTTGCGGCATTAAACTAATTACGTTACGCATCAGTTCGCGTATAACTTTCCAGAAAGCGATTTAAGGTTTGAAAATGAACTAGAATTAAAACATGAAATTGTAAAACCAAAATAAACAAACTTTTGAGACCAAAACACATTGTTTCTGATGGGATTTTAACATGTTTATCAAAGCAATTTCATCCATATGAAATAAAAACGCAGCGGAAATATTGTTTAAAACATGTTACTTTTATAAGATATAAAACCATTTATATGCAAAATCCCAAAACCCGGATCCATATATGAGATGTATACTATCAAACACAACCATAGGATGTTTAGAAAACTACCTTCTTGAAGTACAAGGATTATGAAACGGATGATGCTTCTTGAAATGGTTGTCTTCAAGAGTAGAAGACCTCAAGCTTGTATACCCCAAGCTTCCAACAAACACTACGAGATTAGCTAGGATTTAACACTTGAAACGAAACCGAAAAGCTCCTTGGAACCCTTCTATGGCCGAAATTTTTAGAGAAAAATTCAGCTCTCTTTCTTTGAGATTATCTCTCTGTTTTCTTTATATTTTTGTCATACAAAATATATAAATGATGAGAGAAGAGCCACCTCCTTTTTGCCCAATCAAGAGGCTTCTTCCACATGCAAAATGCATGAAAAGATATTGGACCAAATTCTTTGGTTAGAGAGAAAGGGGGGCCGGCCCTAGGTGGGTGTTTTAAAAAAAATCAATTTTATTTTATTAAATAAAGTCTTGTTTATTTTTATAACTTTTATAAAATAAACACTATATGTTTTCAAGACTTTATGCACCTCTTTTAAAATGTTATTTAACTTATTAAATAACAAAATAAAATATTCTCTCATAATAAATTATCCACATAATTTATTGGTTTCTCAAGTGTAATTATTTAGAAAACCAATTTCTAAATATTGTGAGTGTTAATATTTATTTGTTTGATCATATCACAAATAAATAATATAAGTGTTTGCTAGCTTGTTATTGGGTATGACTCGACTTGGATCATAACGTACTAGCCACATCAATTTATTATGTGTCTTGGGCATACAGAGTCCAACAATCTCCCACTTGCACAAGATACATAGAAGATTGATGCAAGCAGTAAATGAAGCCTAACTACGGTTTACTACCCCCAATACGTATGACTATATTTGCCATTCAATAACATCATCCCTTTCAAGTCCCTTACTTGAACATGATATAGGTGAATTTATCATTTATCCTTTCGTTACAGATGTCATGTTAAATCCAGAGACATAGAGTGATCACTCTCTGTTGATTTAACTTTATCAGGCCTTAGACATCTTACTCTCAACGAATAAGAGGAACAAATCCCTTCTTGACTACATACGTCTCTCACAATCACCTTGTATCACACCTGAGCTCAGCCTTATGTACTGTCATATTACTGACAGCGAAGAAATAAGTCAAGGCATAATATTTGGTGAATATCAAGACCCAATATGTATCTCAGGTCAGAGGATACTATGATATTCGCCTTAACTCAAAATTTACTTATGATCAATCACAAATGATTCCATGCAGTAATATTTGAGAGCGAGTCAGTCCAATATTTGTATCCCACAAATATCTATGAACTTTGGCAGCAACACTTTGCTCTATATTCATACCTAATGAATATCCACCAATCCAAGTTCATAATAGTCTTGCATTCATATTTGTTCCCACAATTATGATCGACTACGGACATTTAGAATAATTAACTTATTCACGGATTTAAACATGCTAATATGAAACATAACTCAAAATACCATAAAAGAGTTAAATTAATAATTGTTTCAATATCCAAATACAAAATTAGATCAAATCCAATCACTAGAATATCGAAGTCTTAAGGAACATGTATGACCCTCATGTTTTCCCCTGTCAAGGAGCTTCGTGAGTGGATCCGCAATGTTTTGATCTGTGTGAACTTGGCGGATACATATCTTTCCCTTTTCAACTTCATCCCTTATGTAGTTGAATCTCCGCTCGATATGTCTAGTCTTTTGGTGCGCACGAGGTTCCTTGATTTGAGCAATCGCACCATCGTTATCACAAAAGATCTCTAGGGGGTCTTGAATGGTAGGGACCACCCCTAGGTCGGCTATAAATTTCTTCAGCCATGCAGCTTCCTGGGCTGCCAATGAAGCGGCGATGTATTCTGATTCTGTAGTGGACAATGCTACTACGTCTTGTTTTGAGCTCTTCCAAGAGACTGCTCCACCATTTAAAATGAAGACATACCCCGATTGCGATCGAGAATCACTTCGATCGGTTTGGAAACTCGCGTCCGTGTAACCCTTTACAACGAGTTCCTCCTCACCAGATCCATATATTAAGAACATATCCTTAGTCCTCCTTAGATATTTCAATATACTTTTAACAGCCATCCAATGACTGTTACCTGGATTCTGCTGGTATCTACTCGTCATGCTCAAGGCACATGAAACGTCCGGTCTGGTGCATATCATTGCATACATGATGGATCCTATAGCTGACGCATATGGGATTCTTTTCATTTTCTCTTGCTCATCCTTTGAGCTAGGACATTGAGATGTATTCAATATTGTCCCCTTTTGAATAGGTACAAAACCTCTCTTAGAGTTCTCCATTTGGAACCTATTCAAGACTTTGTCAATGTATGCACTTTGGTTTAAACCTATCAAGCGCCTTGATCTATCCCTATAGACCTTTATTCCCAGAATGTAGGCGACTTCACCAAGATCCTTAATGGAAAAACAATTTCCAAGCCAAGCTTTTATACCTTCCATGGTTGGAATGTCATTCCCAAATAGTAGAATGTCATCGACATACAGTACTAAGAAAGTGATGACGCTCCCATTAGCTTTCTTGTACACACAAGCTTCATCTCCGTTCTTGATGTATCCAAAATTCTTAATTTCTTCATCAAAACGGTGATTCCAGCTTCTAGATGCTTGTTTCAATCCATAGATTGATTTCTTTAACTTGCACACTTTGTCAGGATGCTTTGGATCGACAAAACCTTCTGGCTGAACCATATAGACATCTTCATCAAGATATCCATTAAGAAAAGCCGTTTTGACATCCAATTGCCAGATCTCATAGTCATAATATGCAGCTATGGCAAATAATATCCTGATTGACTTTAGCATCGCCACAGGCGAGAAGGTCTCATCATAATCAATCCCTTGAGTTTGAGTGAAACCTTTTGCTACAAGTCTTGCTTTGTAAGTATCCAAGTTACCATGCATATCTGTTTTCTTCTTGAAGACCCACTTACTTCCAACTACTTTGGAGTTGAGTGGTGGTACAACCAATTCCCAAACTTGGTTGTCATACATGGATTGCATTTCTATGTTCATGGCTTCAAGCCATTTGTCACAATCGGATTTTGACATTGCATCATGGTATGTGGTTGGTTCATCTGAATCTACCACGTAGCATCCATCCATGAAAAATCCATATCTTTCAGGTGGATTACTAATTCTACCAGATCTGTGAACATTTTGTGTGTTTTGATCAACCTCTTGATCATTTTCAACAACCTCTTGTTGAGTGCTAGTATCAACCAAACGTGTATCGTCTTGCGGTTCTTGATCCTCTTCAAGTTCCACTGTTCTACTACTAGTTCCTTCCATAAGGAATTTAGCTTCTAAGAACTTACCCTTTCGAGCAACAAATACCTTTTGCTCAGTTGGATCGTAGAAATAATATCCTATATCATCTTTAAGATATCCTACAAAGATACACTTAGTAGATCGGACTTCCAATTTATTTGGAGTGTATTGCTTAACATAAGCTTCACAACCCCAAACCCTTAAGAATGATAATGATGGCGGGTTTCCATGCCATATTTCAAAAGGTGTCCTTTCTACTTTCTTGGTTGGGGCCATATTTAGTATACGGACTGCGGAGAGCAAAGCGTAACCCCAAAATGATAGAGGTAATGTGCTTCTAGCCATCATAGATCGAACCATATCTAATAGAGTTCGATTTCTCCTTTCGGACACACCATTGTGTTGTGGTGTTCCTGGTGGAGTGAGTTGTGAAATGATTCCACAACTTCTAAGATGATCTTGAAAAGCACCACTTAGGTATTCACCTCCTCTATCGGTACGAAGGACTTTAATTGTTTTCTTGAGTTGATTTTCTACTTCACTTTTGAAGTCTTTGAACATTTCAAATGCTTCATCCTTGTGTCTTAGTAAGTACACATAACCATAACGACTATAGTCGTCGGTAAAGGTAATGAAGTATCTTTCACCATTCCTAGTCATTGGCTTAAAAGGACCACATACATCCGAATGTATGATACCTAGTAAGTCTTTTGCCCTTTCAAAAGTTCCACTAAAGGGTGTCTTGGTCATTTTGCCTTGTAAACAAGATTCGCATACATCAAATGAATTATCTTCATTTGTATTCAAAAGACCATTTTTCTGAAGTGTATGCATGCGATTCTTGCTTATATGTCCAAGGCGACAATGCCAAAGGTAGGAATCACTCAAATCCATTTTGAGTTTCTTGTTGGTTACTTGGTACATTGAGCTGTCATATGATGCGTTATCATGATCTAATTCATAAATACCATTTAAAGATATAGCTTTAAAATAAAACACATCATTCATAGAAACATAGATGTCATAGTTAACAAATTCAAAATTGAAACCAGATTGTTTTAAAAGGGAAACAGAAATTATGTTCCTAGTCAAACTAGGAGCATATAAAACATTCTTCAAAATCACTTCCAAGCCACTTGGAAGCTTTAAAACGTAGTCTCCTTGAGCTTCGACTTCAACTTTTGCTCCGTTGCCCATAAAGAGACTACTGTCTCCCTTCTTGTAATGTCTACTTCTTCTGAACCCCTGCAACGAATTGCAAATATGAGTTCCACATCCGGTATCTAGTACCCATGTGTTAGAAGAAATAACATTAAGCTCAACATGTATCATAAAGATAGTACCTGAGGTTTGCCCTGCATCCCTCTTGTTTTTCAACTCTTTGAGATAGGTCGGACAATTTCTCTTCCAATGTCCTATCTCACCACATTCAAAACATGGGTCATTTGTAGCAACCTTTTGCTTCTTCTCCTTCGGTTTGGTGGGTTCTGCTTTAGCTTTTCCCTTTCCCTTGACGTGTCCCTTTCTTTTAGCATAGTTTGCTTTAGAGTCGGGGTGGGGCCTCTTTTTGTTGCCTCCTTCATTGATCGCTAGGACGGGTAAAGCCTTTTTGCCCATTCCTGCTTTGGCCGTTTTGAGCATTGCATGAAGCTCACCAATGCTCTTGTCCCATCCATTCATGTTGTAATTCATTACAAAACTCTCAAATTTCTTTGTTAAAGAGTTGAGGATCAAATCCGTAGCCAACTCTTTAGAGACGGGACAATTTAGCCGTTCGAGGCGATCAATGTGGCTTTTCATCTTGAGAACATAAGATGATACCGATTGGGTTTCCTCCATTCGACATGCATGAAGCGCTCGAACAGTTTCGAAGCGTTCTACCCTTGCTTGTTGTAGGAACATTTCCTTTAACTGGGTAATCATGTCGTATGCCCCGTGATATTCAAAATCCTTTTGAATTTCAGGAATCATAGTTCCCAACATGAGGCATGAGGCTTGCATGGAGTCCTCGGTATATTTAACCCAATCGTTGTAGGCTTCCACATCTTCCATGTTAGGTTCATCGGGAATAGGATCGTCCAACACATAGGATATCTTCTCTTGCTTGAGAACGATTCTAAAGTTTCGAAACCAATCCATGAAGTTGTTATGGTTGAGAGGATCCTTTTCAAGGATGGTTCTTAGTGATAGGTTTCGGACGATTTGATTAGTCGGGTTTGCATTGTTAGCGGCCATCTACAAAATTTAACAAGTTCAATTTTAGTATTTTCGATATTATTATATTTTAATCATTAATACCCTTTTGTGTCTTAAAGACAATTAATAATTAAAATCTAGAATCCAACGTTACATTTAAATATTGGTTAGGTGACCTTTATCCCTCTATTTAAATTAACAAGGTAGTCAACGTTTGACAATTGCAACTCTTTGCAACTTCTAGCCATATGGGATCGGTTAAACATCTTTATGTTTAGTTGGCATGTTTAATCCCATCAACACCTTTGTTCCCCATGCTTCGGTGACCCTAAGTTCATGGTTTCCAAATCAAGTCGTCCAACTTACACACACGTGTGAGTTTATACACATAAGTGGTTAGGTGACCTTTATCCCACAAACATGGTAAACCCACCTCGAACATACAAGTTCCCTCAAATGTGGTTAGGTGACCTTTATCCCACAATAAGAGTTCCCAAGTGTTTCGAGTGTTGTATAAAACGATGGTGTTTGACTTGTTTTATAAAAGGGTTTTCAATATTTCAAAATTCTAGTTTAGAAAATATTATGTACCATACATTTGCATGCATTCAAATCAATGGTACTTTGGTGAAAACAAATTTTCAAGGTTCTATTTAATAAAACCCATTTTATTATAAAATCATTAATTTTTAATAAAATCTTTATTAAACATTTTAATGACTTTTTCAAGAACCAATTTTACGCTTGTTGTTGATTATTAGTTTGTTAAGTCATGCATATCTACATATCATCTAAACAACAAAATAAACAACCACACAAGCATAACAATAGGTGCATAACCATAGCCAACTATTTTGACAACACTTGTTAGCCGAAACAAGTGTGCCAAAAGGTCCTTCCTAAAGGGTGAAAAATGACACAAGCAATGTGTCGTTGAACTCCCACTTGATCCCGCATCCAAATGTTTCAAGTCTCCTTCTTGTGTTGTGATTTCTCCACCTTCTTTGAGCTTCCAAAAGTCTTTTATTTTCAGCTCCAAACTCCTTTGGACTCCAAAAATGACTTTTGGTTATCGGGTTAAAATCCCGTTGAGAACGATGAAGTTCTTTGGACCGAATATAATGGTCCAAACCAAAACCGCATTTTTGTGTGCATCTTCTTTTACAAAATATATCCTAATACATTTTTTTAGTAAAATAACATGCACCTAATCTATTTATTTTACATGCCAAATGAAAATAAATAAATTACATATCTTCTAATGGAAGAACAAAATAATAATTATTACAACCCATTGAAATAATAAATCACAACACAATCATTCAACACAAGGTCATGGCTAGGTCATATGCACCGAAATATATATCCAAATATATACATGTATATTAATTTCAAGAAGCATAAAATGGTTCCCTTTTAATAACCATTTTCGGCTATGTCCAAAAAACCGAAAAGGTAAGTTTTGTCCAAACAAACAAATTCATCCATATGAAATAATTTTTCAAGATTCTCTTATGCATGTAAGAAAATAATCTTGAAAAACAAAAGGGTTATCCATGTTAAAATTTTCGGCCATAGGGTTTTCTTCAAACCCGAAACCCGAAATTTTTAATCTATTGAAGTATGCACTCATATAAGCGGCTCTGATACCATTGATGGGATTTTAACATGTTTATCAAAGCAATTTCATCCATATGAAATAAAAACGCAGCGGAAATATTGTTTAAAACATGTTACTTTTATAAGATATAAAACCATTTATATGCAAAATCCCAAAACCCGGATCCATATATGAGATGTATACTATCAAACACAACCTTAGGATGTTTAGAAAACTACCTTCTTGAAGTACAAGGATTATGAAACGGATGATGCTTCTTGAAATTGTTGTCTTCAAGAGTAGAAGACCTCAAGCTTGTATACCCCAAGCTTCCAACAAACACTACGAGATTAGCTAGGATTTAACACTTGAAGCGAAACCGAAAAGCTCCTTGGAACCCTTCTATGGCCGAAATTTTTAGAGAAAAATTCAGCTCTCTTTCTTTGAGATTATCTCTCTATTTTCTTTATATTTTTGTCATACAAAATATATAAATGATGAGAGAAGAGCCACCTCCTTTTTGCCCAATCAAGAGGCTTCTTCCACATGCAAAATGCATGAAAAGATATTGGACCAAATTCTTTGGTTAGAGAGAAAGGGGGGCCGGCCCTAGGTGGGTGTTTTAAAAAAAATCAATTTTATTTTATTAAATAAAGTCTTGTTTATTTTTATAACTTTTATAAAATAAACACTATATGTTTTCAAGACTTTATGCACCTCTTTTAAAATGTTATTTAACTTATTAAATAACAAAATAAAATATTCTCTCATAATAAATTATCCACATAATTTATTGGTTTCTCAAGTGTAATTATTTAGAAAACCAATTTCTAAATATTGTGAGTGTTAATATTTATTTGTTTGATCATATCACAAATAAATAATATAAGTGTTTGCTAGCTTGTTATTGGGTATGACTCGACTTGGATCATAACGTATTAGCCACATCAATTTATTATGTGTCTTGGGCATACAGAGTCCAACAGTTTCTTTGATAAAAGATAGTGTCCTACATCGTGTGTGTTTACGGAGCACAAGTGTCATAGTCTCCCCTACTTCAGGAAATTTCGTCCCGAAATTTGTTCGAAGGAGACCGTAGAGTGGAATTGAAACAACTGATGGATAAGCAGATTGCTAGATCCCAAAGATGCGGAGCATCATTTGGAAATTTTAGAGAATTCAAAATGTGATTTGGGATATTCAAAGTATCTCAAGGTGTTCAACCCTCTGAAACTTGTGATAGTCGACTAGTGTTAAAAAATTATTTAAGTATGGCACTATGTTGTACTAAGCTCCTAGTGTAATTCCTAGCAAACAAAGGGGTGTACATTCAAGACCTACACGTACGCGGTTTCTATCATCCCACGAGGTACATCCAATGCACCATGAGCATCTCATGCATAGGAGACGGGGCATCATACCTATGGCATCAAGATCGTCACCTTTAACACCATAATATACTCCCGGTCGGCTCGATTTGAGTTAATGAATGTACTTGTTCTTGTCCATCGGAAATATCCACACAAGTAACAGTTAAACACATAATCACATAATGGTCCAAGATAACATAAAATCACCAAATGATTTCAGCAACGTTCTGAAGAATAAGACAATAAGAACACTTATATATAGGAAGTACCATCAGCGCATCCACCATGTTCTTATCGCATCATACTCCTCCCGTTACCTTAATCATTCTACATTTTATGCCACCATACTTAACAAGGCTTACTATGATTCTCATGCGTCAAATCTCATAATTAAGTGTGCACCCATAATTACTCGTTTCGTCGCATGGTCCACATAGCTCCTCTTGTTAAGCGAGGGTAAAAAAATAATAAGGTCGAACTATCATCTAAATCAACTAAATCTGTCGGATTGTTTTATTGTAAGAGAAATGGGAAAGTCCGTAATGGGGCTCTGGGCGATTTTGGAGACATCGTGAAACCCTAGAAGATTCAAGCTTTTCCTGGTCTTGATCGATCTTGCTTAGCATCTAAGGGTTTCCATACATCCTTTAGACGTTAAACAGTTGAAATCAGATTAGGGATTCGATTTAGGGTTCCGTTTTTTCTTTTTTCGTTTTACTTTCTGATTGACGGCGGGGTGATCTGCTGAGTGGCTGCTTTCTGTAAACGATTAGGGTTTCGGCAGGCTGTATACTTTGTCGCTGATTAAGGTGTGTACAGTTTTGTGGTTTTAATAAGTGCTTCGTGTTGATTGGTTTGTAGTTCTGTTCTTGTGCGATTCAGACTAGGGTTACGAATGAGTGACCTTAAATCGGATGGGGTGTTTCCTCCGGATGATAGTGGAAAAACTACAAACTTTTTTGAACACAAGACACATGTTGACAGCGGCAGACCCTCATACTCGTTTGAAGGTTTGGCCAGCCGAGTTATTGATGTAGAGGGTAACACCTGGTTACCTCGAAGGGGCACAGTACAGTCGGTTCAAACTGAACCCCGTAAGTTTAACTTAATCGATGAAGTGTCAAAGATTTCAGTTCCAATCGAAGCTGCAAACCTGCGGCCAGCTACTAGGGATTCTGACTGGGTAGGGATTGATCAATCTAGCATGAGATATGCGCCAAATTCAGAACTCGAAGTTGCTGCATCGGCTGGTCAAGGGAACACAAAAACTTCAGGGCCGAAGGTGAAGGTGAATTTTAGGGAGATGGAGTCTTCCGAGGCTGTGGATGGAGCTGATGTTGTTATTCCATTGTCTTCGGTTAAACAAGTCACGGATAGGTATGCTAACACTCTCTATGGGTATTTCTTGGGTAAACGGCTAGCGTTTCCTGTGGTTGATTATTTTGCTAAGAACAGCTGGGTTAAGTATGGTCTGACTAGATTGATGATGAATGCGAATGGATTCTTTTTCTTTAAGTTCAAAACTAAGGAAGGGATGGACAAAATGTTAGAGGATGGGCCATGGTTGATAAGAAATGTTCTGATTATTTTGAAGGAGTGGTCGGCCTCTATCAAACTTGAGAAGGAGGATATTAAAACTATTCCAGTGTGGGTAAAGATGCACGATGTGCCATTAACGGCATATACTGAGGATGGTCTTAGTTTGGTTGCCTCTAAGATAGGGGTGCCTATGATGTTGGATTCGTATACTGCAACAATGTGTTCTGAGTCTTGGGGTAGAAGCAGTTATGCTAGAGCGCTGATTGAAGTTCAGGCGGGGGCTGATTTAAAGAGGAGTGTTACTGTTGCAATTCCATCTTTAGATGGTAATGGTTATTCCAAGGTGGAGGTAAAAATTGAATATGATTGGGAGCCTTTAAGGTGTACTTCTTGTTGTGTGTTTGGTCATGAAGATTGCTCGTGCCCAAAGAACCCTCAGGTTGTTTCAAATGGGGAATCTGGAAAGAAGAGTGATGATTTTCAGGTTGTGGGTGACAAAAAGAAGAAAGCTAACAACCAAGGCCTCCACATGAAAAATCAGAAACCTAAGTTAGTTTACAGACCAATTATCAAACCGAAACCAAATAGTCCTTAAGGAGTTTGAACCAGGTTTCAACGTCTAACCCATTTGATGTCCTTAAGGATGATGATGGTGATAAGGGAGCTACCACGGTGGGTCGACTGGAGAAGAAGGCTACGCAGGCTAGTGGCAACCAGGATTCAGATGAGGAGGAGGTTGTTGAAGTCTATAATGAAACTAACGATTTTATGACTTCGGGTACACGTTCTTCATCTTCAAGAGCAGGGGCGACCTCATCTTCCACAAAGTTCTATAATGGATAGACGGTTTTTGGTTTGTATTAAGGGGCGGATAGCTTGTGATTACTTCGTCTTTGATGATGGAGGTTGAGGGTTTTTGCTTTGGTGCCAATTTTTTGTCTACTTTATTTTTCTTGATGTAAAGTAGACTAGGTTATGTGGTGTCATGGATACATTGTTTTGTTCTTGGTTTGCATATATGGGGCATGTCCTGTATATGAACTAGTGTGGAACTCATCCTCACTACTTGTACTTATTTGCGGTTTGTTTTTACCCCAAAAAAAATATATATCTGTCAAGCAATGATAATACTACTTATTTTGCATACAACAATTTCAGTAGTAGGTGTCTTATTCTAGTACGAATGTTTATATATATGTTTCATATTAACCAAACAGGTAGAATGCAACATATACTAATCATACATTATAATGTAAGTATATCAAGAAAATGTTCTCAAATCATGTGCTAGGTACGTTAAGTTAACATACTAAGCACAAATGTATCAAGATAGGATTTTTGGTTGTAAATCAATGTGAGTAGCCTTACTTTCCCCACTTTCAGCTATCCTTTTTTGTTTTTTTTCTGCCTTCCACTTTCGAGAGCTAGACCAGACTTCCTTATCTGGCTTCCAGTCTACTAAGGATAGTTGGCTCAGACACTGGCTTTGAGTTCGGACTTCCTTCTTTCTATGGCCAGATCAGGAGCTGCATGATCCGATGAGCTATCAGCTGAGAGTTTGGCTTCTCGATTGTTAGTAACGACTCAGACAGAGCAGCTTACCTTGCTATGGTGAGTTATATAATCAATTGAGCGAAGCTACCTACTTAGCTGATCTAGTTAGAGGACTTCTTTAAAGAAGGGCTTTAATCCACATAATTGAGTTTCCATTAGAATGGTGAAAATGCTAATGGTGAGATTGGTTACAGGAGCTAGTTTTAAAAGAATCAATCAATCAAGCTTGGACCATGCAATTTATAGGCCTCCCTCAAAAGAACCAGTCCAGACAATCATCTGACTCCCCGGAATGAAAGCTTCTTTTTCTATTGCTTCTGAGTTCGTATCGCTACAATAGAAGAGGAAATTTCATTGATTCATAAACTCGTATGTAGTCACTGAATGGCACCGCTCGATTCTACTGCCTAAGATGTCCCTCCCGGCACCTGCTTGAGTTAGCGTAAGTGGCTCGTAAGATCAAGGAGTTAGCCACCTTCCAGGTGTAACACCTGTGCCTCCACGGCCATCAAACAAATACCGAACCAATGAAATATTATATTTCATACTTGGGATTTGTAAAAATATGTGTATCATTTGCACATATCAATTCTTGTTCAATTTCAAACTCTAAATCGCTTTCTGGAAGGTTATACGCGCACCGATGCGTAAATATAACCAGTTTAATGCAACAAACACTCCGGAATAGTGACATAGGCTTAACATACCTTAAATAACCTTTACATAACTTAGAAATAAGTTTTGAAGGCTTTGGTATGCAAAATCAAGTTAAATCGCTTACAGGGACTAAATTTGACAAACTGCGAAAGTATGCCAATTTGAACTGTAACAGACATTCCGGAACATGACCATAAGTTAAACATACCATAAATATCCTTTACATGGCTTAGAAATAGGCTTTGAGGTGTTTGGTGTGCTAAAATAAACTTTTGGGTCATTCAGGGACTAAAAGTGTCAAAAAGTGCACAAGTTTGCATTTTTACGCATAACTCACGTTCTGAATACATCCGGACATCCAAAAATTTATGTAAGCATGACTATATTATGCTTTAGTGTTTGGCTTGTCAAAAATCCATTCGTCGCGTCATTTGGATCGTTTTTCGCGCTTATGCGCATTCCGTCGTAATTAAGCGAACATCACGTTCGTACGACCAAACGAACCAACACCCGGCATATTTTTGAGCATGTTTGTCACACCCCCAAAATCCACCTGCGGAGTATCACCGCTTGGAGGCGTGACTGACCAGGATCAAGCCACCAATCATATCGAACAAATGTAAATAGTAATGTATTTCAACCAAACCAATATGAAAGGTGTTTAAAACATAAGTATAATTCAATGTTTAGCGGAAGCATAAAAGTAAACCCAATCATAAGTATAAGTATGAAATGGCATAACGTCTAATCAAGCATTCATGATCCATGTCCACAACGACCACGCCTCCCGTGCAAGCTCCATAAGTACCTAAGGTCCTGCAAGGCATGTAACAGAGGATCAACAACTAGTTGAGCGAGTTCACAGAAAGTAAATGCGTAATAGTAAGTTCGTATGTAACATGTGGCTCTACTGGGCCGATAGTACGTTCTATTGGTGGGGGCTTCCCATGTTGTATATCCACTAGACTATTCGTAACCATAAATATCCTTCCCAATCCGAGGATAGTAGTAAGTATAATTTTACGTAGGTTTTACGTAAGTGCCCTTCCCAACCGAGGACAGTACATAGCGAGTACGTAGGTTTAGCGCTGGCGTCCTTCCCAATCCGAGGACGGTAGTACGTAGGTTTTACGTAGGTTTAGTGCTGGTGTCCTTCCCAATCCGAGGACAGTAGTACGTAGGATTTACGTAGGTTTAAACACTAGTGTCCTTCCCAAACCGAGGACAGTACGTAGGCTTTACGTAGAGTTTGGCACAGGCATCCTTCCCAATCCGAGGACCGTGGTAAGTAGTCTAGTAATGATGTAAGTACAAGTAATCCTTCAATCCCATTCCCAACGGGGAATCCCATGCCTTGGTAAGAGTGTGAACTCACCTTGGTTTGCTCGGTATGCTAAGTATGTGCTCAAGTAAATCAATCACGTCCTAAATACGCACGTATGCATAATCAGTTTATATCCAACTTGTTCACGTATAGATATAATCATAGAAGTACTAGCATGTAACCATTATCATATAAGTCATGCACATCACTGAACAGTAGTTAAATAAACCCAGCTAACTTTAACAGAATTAAACCAGGTTACTGTGCAGATTACCCAATCGGCGAAACACCCCTGTTTCGCCGTGAATCCCTTTCGACGAAACGCCCTCTGTTTCGTCGTGACATCCCTCGGCGGAACACTCTTGATTCGTCAAGTTTGTTTTGTCATGTTTAGTCTCGGCGAAACACAATGTGTTTCGCCCTGTCAGTTTCGCCGTCAAACGTGTTTCGCCAAAGCATGTGTTACGTCCCAACACAAAAACAATAATATAGATTCTTAATAAAATTATTGACTTGGCATCCTAGTACTATTTGGCCGAAACCCATAGCCAATGTTTTTCGGTTGACCGCCCAACCCCACCAAACAAATAAGCTCTATGTCTCACCACATGTCCTCATGTATGCTACTGATTTTGTTTTGATCTTGTAACCTACACCTCTAGATAATATACTAGCTGCCAATATACACACAATATTCCATAAGATCACATGCAATTCAAGCATAGTGGCAGACAATACACATGATCATGTTGATTTATCATACCCATCATTTAATTCTCATAATAATGCTTCTGACAACATTATTAGTATTGCACATGTTTGATGATCAAGAACACAACACACAAACACATGGCCTCCATTTCTTATTCATGGTTATCCAACTATCAACCATTTATCTACACAACTATTGGACCTTTAAAGACTCTGATGAATCAAAGTAGGTTATGAATTCCCCATCGATCACACAATCCATATATCCTTAACAGTAAATCATCATTCAATTATTATTTTTATGTATCACCAACATGCCAGTCACAATAATCCGTAATAGTTTATGTATGAACAATCTAAGTCGTCGATATATATATATATATGTATATAACCATCAAATCATGCAATCGAATTTATCGAAACGTATTAACACATTTTTCATTGCACTAATCAGAGATCGACACCACAAATCATATGTCAACACAGAATGTAAATAGATTAACCGAATAAACGTATAATACCGATTAGATCGAGCGAAGGGATCTCCGAAGTAGATGATCGAGTGAGGCACCTTCTTGTTGCCGTAGAGTAGTAGGAGATGGTGTCTAGGGTTTTCTGATTGCTAAAAGTGTGTGACGGGTGAAACAGAATGTTCGATATAAATGGCCATGTAACATACCGTATTGGGCCTTAACTGGGCTTCGGTGAAACTGGGCTTGGCGAAACAACTTGTTTCGTCGAGTCGTATATGGCGAAACATATTCTGTTTCGTCGAGATTGGTTATGGCGAAACACACTTATGTTTCGTCGGGTTCTTTCATATGTTAAGCAGTTTATGTTTCTCGACAGGTTCCATGTTATACAATCAAACACATAATCATGTAAACACAATACGTTTTATTATAACACGAAGTGTACAGTTACGAGTCAGACAAGTCAAACAACTAAACAGTCAAAGTCAACGTGCATTAAATGCGAAAGTGAAAGTCGGAAACTCGAGTTGTCACTTTGGAATTTCGTCCCGAAATTCTGCAGTAGTAGCTTCAGCCTCAGTAGTAGTTGCATTGGTTCCGAATAACTGGGGATACTTGAGTTTCATTTGATCTTCACGCTCCCAGGTGAACTCTGGGCCGCGACGGGAGTTCCAACGAACTCGTACAAGAGGGATTCTCGTGTTCTTGAGGACCTTAACATCCTGGTCCGTGATCTCAACTGGTTCTTCGACGAACTGCAACCGCTCGTCGATGGTGAGTTCCTTCAAAGGAACTATGTGGGTCTCATCTGACAGACACTTTTTCAGATTCGACACGTGAAAGACGTTGTGAACTGCACTGAGTTCAGGTGGTAAGTTCAGTCTGTAGGCCACTTTGCCTATTTTCTCTGTGACTTCGAAAGGTCCGACATAACGCGGATTGAGCTTGCCTCGTTTGCCAAAACGAACCACACCCTTCCAGGGTGAAACTTTAAGTAGCGCTCGATCCCCAACCTGGAATTCGAGTAGTTTCCTGTCTTTATCAGCGTATGCTTTCTGACGGTCACGAGCTGCCGCCATGCGTTGTCGTATTTGAGCAATCTTTTCTGTAGTATCAACTACCATTTCTGGACCTGTGATTTGACTATCTCCCACCTCTGCCCAACAGAGAGGTGACCGGCATTTACGCCCGTACAATGCCTCGAATGGAGCAGCTTTAATGCTGGTGTGGTAGCTGTTATTGTATGAAAATTCCACAAGTGGCAGATGTTTCTCCCAACCATTGCCAAAGTCAATTACGCACGCCCGAAGCATGTCTTCTAGAGTTTGAATAGTGCGCTCAGACTGCCCATCGGTCTGAGGATGATACGTCGTGCTCATGTCTAAACGAGAGCCAAAAGATTTATGCATTGCTTGCCACAGTTCTGAAGTAAAACGTGCGTCACGATCAGAGATGATGGAGGTGGGCACCCCGTGCCTCGAGACCACTTCTTTTAAGTAAATGTCTGCTAAGGTAGAGAACTTGTCTGTTTCTTTGATAGCCAAGAAGTGAGCAGACTTTGTGAGTCGATCCACGATCACCCAAACAGTATCATTTCCGCGCTGAGATCTAGGTAGGCCAGTAACAAAATCCATGGAAATTTGCTCCCATTTCCATTGTGGTATCTCAGGTTGTTGGAGTGGTCCTGACGGTTTCTGATATTCTGCCTTGACTCTCGCACAAGTCAAGCATTTGCTAACGTATGTGGCTATGTGGGCCTTCATGCTAGGCCACCAGTATGTAGTTTTGATATCGTGGTACATTTTATCCACACCAGGATGTACCGAGTAGCTAGACTTATGAGCTTCATCCATTACTAGCTCACGTAAGTTGCCATAAAGTGGAACCCAAATGCGTCCTGTGACGTAGTAAGCACCATCTTCCTTGTGTTCTAAACGTTGTCTTGAGCCACGTAGGGCTTCAGCCCTGACATTTTCTGGTTTCAATGCTTCTACCTGAGCATCTCGTATCTGAGAAGGAAGACTAGACTGTATAGTGAGTTGTAAAGCTCGCACGCGCTTAGGTGCGGTGTCCTTTCGACTGAGGGCGTCAGCCACAACATTGGCTTTGCCTGGGTGGTACCTGGTTGAGCATTCGTAGTCGTTTAGCAGTTCGACCCATCGTCGTTGTCGCATATTCAGTTCCTTCTGTTTGAATATATGTTCGAGGCTTCTGTGGTCAGTGTAGATAGCACATTTGGTGCCGTACAGGTAGTGTCGCCATATCTTAAGTGCAAAAACAACCGCTCCCAGCTCTAAATCGTGTGTTGTGTAATTCCGTTCGTGAATCTTAAGTTGGCACGAAGCATAAGCAATAACTTTATCCCGTTGCATCAGCACACATCCAAGACCTTGGATTGATGCGTCGCAGTAGACTACGAAATCATCGGTGCCTTCAGGCAATGAGAGGATAGGTGCGCTACAAAGTCTATCCTTTAAGTGCTGAAACGCTGTTTCCTGTGCATTACCCCAACGATAAACAACACCTTTCTGTGTCAATAGTGTAAGCGGTTGTGCAATCTTTGAGAAGTCTTTGATGAACCTTCTGTAGTATCCCGCCAGACCCAAAAATTGGCGTATTTCTGTTGGTGTATGAGGTGCAGGCCAGTTCTTGATCGAATCTACCTTGGATGGATCAACATGAATCCCATCCTGGTTTACCACGTGGCCTAGGAAATGGACTTCACGAAGCCAGAAGTCACATTTGGAAAACTTGGCGTATAGCTGTTCCGTTCGAAGAAGTTCCAAAATAAGTCGTAAGTGATGCTCGTGTTCCTCCTGACTCTTCGAGTAGATCAGAATGTCATCGATGAAAACAATGACGAACTTGTCAAGATAAGGTTTGCACACCCTGTTCATAAGATCCATGAAAACTGCAGGTGCGTTCGTTAGCCCGAAAGGCATGACCAAAAACTCGTGATGGCCGTAGCGTGTTCTGAAAGCTGTTTTGGAGACGTCCTCATCCCGGACTCTCAGTTGATGGTATCCTGACCTCAAGTCTATCTTGGAGTAGTAGCTCGACCCTTGCAACTGGTCGAATAAGTCGTCGATGCGTGGAAGAGGATAACGATTCTTCACAGTCACTTTGTTCAGTTCGCGGTAATTTATGCACATGCGGAAGGTACCGTCTTTCTTCTTCACAAATAATATTGGAGCTCCCCAGGGCGAAGAACTAGGACGTATGAAACCCTTTTCCAAAAGTTCTTGTAATTATTTAGATAATTCTTCCAATTCAGTTGAAGCTAGGCGATAAGGTGCTCGAGCTATAGGTGCTGCTCCAGGAACTTGTCACCATGTATTACCAAAGATTCTTAACCGGCACGGGGAAATATGGATGATCTTTTCTTTGCAAAGAATCTCTGCTCGATGTTGAGGTAATCCATTCCAATAACGATGTCGAAACAATCACAACGTTGGGGTTATTCCTAGCATTATCCTGACCAATCACGAACACTCGACCCCTGGCACCATTGCCGTAGTTATTACTCCCATTGTTGCCTCCATTATTGTTCCTGTTTTCCTTGGTTGTGGTTCTGATTCTGGTTCTGGTTCAACTGTGGGCAGTGTCTTTTGATGTGACCTTCAGCACCACACTGATAACATCCCTTGTTACCCGGCTGTTGCTGCTGATTCTATAGATTTTGTGGCTGTTGTTGTTGGTTCTGGTTTGCAGGACGTGAGTTTCTACCATCTTTGGCTCCATGACCAAGCTTGTTGCATTATTGACAATGATTTCGGTTGCACGGCCCGCTGTGGTGCAAGTTACATCGTTTGCACTTAGGGTGGTTTCCCCTGTATCCACCCTGCCCTTGACTACTAAAAGGTTGCTGACCAGGACTTTGGTTGTCATCGATCTTTCGCTGCTGTGCCTGGGACGGAACCGTAGTCGAACCCTTGCTAGGGGTTCCATCCCACTTTCGTTTGTTGTCACTGGGAGTAGCAGAAGTAGTTGAAGTAGTTGTGGTAGTAGTAGCACTGGTACGTTTAGGCAGTCCGCCCTGTTCCACTGCCTGATCGGTGAGGCGATGAGCTAGCTTGACGATCTGTTGAATGGTGCCAAGATTCGCTGAGGTTACATGACTTTGAATCTCTGGCACTAGTCCCTTGAAATACAGTTCAATACGCTTGATTGGAGGGTCCACCATAGTTGGACACAAGATGGCCAGCTCGTTTGACCGTTTCGTATAAGCTTCAATTTCCGATCCCGTCATCTATGAATTGTAGAACTCTACCTCCAGTTTGTGAATGTCGTCACGGCTACAATATTTCTCTTTGATCAATTCTTTGAAATCGTTCCAGGGTGTGGCGTTAGCAACTGCCAACCCTAACATCTGAACTTGCGCCTTCCACCAAGTCAGTGCAATGCCTTCTAGAGTACCAGTGGCGTACTTCACCCTGCGAGCCTCAGGACAATCACACATCTCAAATACTGACTCAATCTTTTCAAACCAATGGAGGAGTCCAACTGCTCCCTCCGTGCCACTGAATGTAGTAGGACGACAGTCCATGAAAGTTTCGAAGGTGTACACAGGTGGCTGAGCGTGTTGACCTGTCGTGTGCGTAAGAGTAAACATACTTGAGCACGAGTGTTGGTTTACGAGAGTAGGATCTAAAGATCCTAGTGTAAGTGGTGATGGCAGGTTACACCTCCTGCCTGGGCAGCTGCGAGTGCTGCAGTAACTTGTTCACTGATCGAAGCCGCCAACTGGGCTTGAGTTAGGTTAACGCATCCACTCATGATCTTGACATCAAGGAGAACATGAGTAAGAGAGGTTCGCGAATAGTGCGATGACAGAAGGGAGTAAGCACAAAGGTGTTCTCAAGCAATAACGAATAGTAGGCAATGCAATCTAAGCATACCACGAGCAAAGTTCTACGTAATTCTAGCATGTAGGCAATAAACATAAACCTTACTACCTAGGATGTTGAGTCTTGCACGTGGAGCGAGGCGACGTTGTGGATCATTGAGCACTGTACCGGTTATAGTCTGGTTTTAATAAAAACGTTTTCCCCATATTAAAACCGAGTTCTCTATAACCAATGGCTCTGATACCAATCTGTCACACCCCCAAAATCCACCTGCGGAGTATCACCGCTTGGAGGCGTGACTGACCAGGATCAAGCCACCAATCATATCGAACAAATGTAAATAGTAATGTATTTCAACCAAACCAATATGAAAGGTGTTTAAAACATAAGTATAATTCAATGTTTAGCGGAAGCATAAAAGTAAACCCAATCATAAGTATAAGTATGAAATGGCATAACGTCTAATCAAGCATTCATGATCCATGTCCACAACGACCACGCCTCCCGTGCAAGCTCCATAAGTACCTAAGGTCCTGCAAGGCATGTAACAGAGGATCAACAACTAGTTGAGCGAGTTCACAGAAAGTAAATGCGTAATAGTAAGTTCGTATGTAACATGTGGCTCTACTGGGCCGATAGTACGTTCTATTGGTGGGGGCTTCCCATGTTGTATATCCACTAGACTATTCGTAACCATAAATATCCTTCCCAATCCGAGGATAGTAGTAAGTATAATTTTACGTAGGTTTTACGTAAGTGCCCTTCCCAACCGAGGACAGTACGTAGCGAGTACATAGGTTTAGCGCTGGCGTCCTTCCCAATCCGAGGACGGTAGTACGTAGGTTTTACGTAGGTTTAGTGCTGGTGTCCTTCCCAATCCGAGGACAGTAGTACGTAGGATTTACGTAGGTTTAAACACTAGTGTCCTTCCCAAACCGAGGACAGTACGTAGGCTTTACGTAGAGTTTGGCACAGGCATCCTTCCCAATCCGAGGACCGTGGTAAGTAGTCTAGTAATGATGTAAGTACAAGTAATCCTTCAATCCCATTCCCAACGGGGAATCCCATGCCTTGGTAAGAGTGTGAACTCACCATGGTTTGCTCGGTATGCTAAGTATGTGCTCAAGTAAATCAATCACGTCCTAAATACGCACGTATGCATAATCAGTTTATATCCAACTTGTTCACGTATAGATATAATCATAGAAGTACTAGCATGTAACCATTATCATATAAGTCATGCACATCACTGAACAGTAGTTAAATAAACCCAGCTAACTTTAACAGAATTAAACCAGGTTACTGTGCAGATTACCCAATCGGCGAAACACCCCTGTTTCGCCGTGAATCCCTTTCGACGAAACGCCCTCTGTTTCGTCGTGACATCCCTCGGCGGAACACTCTTGATTCGTCAAGTTTGTTTTGTCATGTTTAGTCTCGGCGAAACACAATGTGTTTCGCCCTGTCAGTTTCGCCGTCAAACGTGTTTCGCCAAAGCATGTGTTACGTCCCAACACAAAAACAATAATATAGATTCTTAATAAAATTATTGACTTGGCATCCTAGTACTATTTGGCCGAAACCCACAGCCAATGTTTTTCGGTTGACCGCCCAACCCCACCAAACAAATAAGCTCTATGTCTCACCACATGTCCTCATGTATGCTACTGATTTTGTTTTGATCTTGTAACCTACACCTCTAGATAATATACTAGCTGCCAATATACACACAATATTCCATAAGATCACATGCAATTCAAGCATAGTGGCAGACAATACACATGATCATGTTGATTTATCATACCCATCATTTAATTCTCATAATAATGCTTCTGACAACATTATTAGTATTGCACATGTTTGATGATCAAGAACACAACACACAAACACATGGCCTCCATTTCTTATTCATGGTTATCCAACTATCAACCATTTATCTACACAACTATTGGACCTTTAAAGACTCTGATGAATCAAAGTAGGTTATGAATTCCCCATCGATCACACAATCCATATATCCTTAACAGTAAATCATCATTCAATTATTATTTTTATGTATCACCAACATGCCAGTCACAATAATCCGTAATAGTTTATGTATGAACAATCTAAGTCGTCGATATATATATATATGTATATAACCATCAAATCATGCAATCGAATTTATCGAAACGTATTAACACATTTTTCATTGCACTAATCAGAGATCGACACCACAAATCATATGTCAACACAGAATGTAAATAGATTAACCGAATAAACGTATAATACCGATTAGATCGAGCGAAGGGATCTCCGAAGTAGATGATCGAGTGAGGCACCTTCTTGTTGCCGTAGAGTAGTAGGAGATGGTGTCTAGGGTTTTCTGATTGCTAAAAGTGTGTGACGGGTGAAACAAAATGTTCGATATAAATGGCCATGTAACATACCGTATTGGGCCTTAACTGGGCTTCGGTGAAACTGGGCTTGGCGAAACAACTTGTTTCGTCGAGTCGTATATGGCGAAACATATTCTGTTTCGTCGAGATTGGTTATGGCGAAACACACTTATGTTTCGTCGGGTTCTTTCATATGTTAAGCAGTTTATGTTTCTCGACAGGTTCCATGTTATACAATCAAACACATAATCATGTAAACACAATACGTTTTATTATAACACGAAGTGTACAGTTACGAGTCAGACAAGTCAAACAACTAAACAGTCAAAGTCAACGTGCATTAAATGCGAAAGTGAAAGTCGGAAACTCGAGTTGTCACAATGTTTCATGTCCACAATGTTTAGGCATCATTTTAGGGCCTTAAAGTTGGCTTTACGGGCCTTAGAAGTGTCGCAAATGGCCTTAAACACGTGCAGGGACTGAAACTGTAATTTCTGAAACTTGTTTTCTGATCAGAAGGGCTAGGCGGCCCGCCTCAGTTTCTGAACATCCTCAGGCGGCCCGCGTCCCACTATCAGACCAGATTAACTGCATTTAACAGCAGATTGCAGCTGTTTGATCCTCACCCACACATTCTCAATTGCTTAGTCAGATGATAAGGACCATTTTTAGTCACCACAACTTTGCAACACATGTACGGATGGGATTAAGGTACGTTTTCCATGAAACGATCCTAACGGTTACCCGAAAACTATAAATACCCCATCACCCCAATGCAAAACTTACAAGAACTTTGATTTGAGAAACTCTAAGTTGAAACTATTGTTTCATACCTGAGATTTTTGAATCGAGGTTAGCGTTCGGGGACCCTTCGTAAGTATTCTTTCGTTCTTTTCCTTATTTTATTGCTTTTCGAGTCTGAAAGTCTGACTTTCAGCGTTGACCAGTAATGGTCAATGCGAAGTTCGTTTGAACTTCGCAACGTGAGTGTAATCACGTTGGTCATAGTCCCTTGGGACTATGCCCACTGATTACCACGTTGTCTAGGGTCGTAGGGTAGGCGATCTAATAAATCGCCTATACCCTCGAACCCGACCCAGTTTGGTCGATCATTAGGATCCGACCAAATACATTAGGTGACCATAGTAGGTAGGGAATAACCTTCCGAGGTTATACCCTATGGTCACATCGTTTAAGTAGTTGTATGATAGGTAGTTTATATGCCTTAAGTAAATTACCAGAATACCCTTTTCATGTATAATTGGTAATTAAGCATATGTAACCTAAACTTTTGTCACATAACTGATTATGTAACATGTTTAGGCATATAACACTTGTCGTAGAACTAGTTAGGCGGTCCGAACGCGTTTCACGCGAACGACGCGTTAAAGTAGCATAAGCTACGTAAACGGGTCGTAATGGGTCGTAAGCTATTAGGTTGGGTTTCATTTAGCATGTAGGCTTTGATAAACCATATGACACGAGTCTCTATACTCGTTTGGTTTACGAAACCTCATTCTATCCGATCTTCCGATTTAGGTCCGGTTTATTAATGTAGTTACCTATATTAGGTGCCGTTTGATTTCCGTGATCTCTAGCATTGTTTGGTTGTCACTCAAGGACTACTGAGCATTCTCAAGTGAGTACATAGACCCCTCTTTTACTGTTTTCCAAACTATTTTGGGGTGAAACACATGTGCCTACTTGTTACTTTCATGCTTTACATGTTTTCACATCATATACCTTCTATGTTCAGTAGTACATTATAGTACATGATTTCATGGTGTTCTATGCTTTGTATGATGACTTTGCATACTTAGTACATTGTTTTACATGACTTTTCTACTTTGTATGATGACTTTGCATACTTAGTACATTGTTTTATACTGCATCTCTGTTGCATATGTTCCAGTAACATATGGACACATTGTTTTACAGCTCTACCCTGTATGTTTACTCTAGCATACTAGGTACATTATCTTCATAAAACATGCTTACATTTTGGTATGACATTTGGTTTGTTTAAACTATACTATACATTCATTAACACCGATCATGCCGTTCGTTAGTAGGTAGTGGTACCATAGGACTTGACAAATCCCGTTCCGGACATCCCAGGGAAAGGGGATGAAAGGAATGACCGAATCCGAATACATATTCTCTTGATAACTCACTTTTACATAGTTATCCGTCTGTCTCAAGGCTTGGATGTATGAATTTTCACAATACCGCATAAATGTTCATATTCAGTATAGCATGCATATATCTTACAAAACATAACTTTGATTTAAACCAAGTTTTACTTCAATACTTTGTTTTGTACATTTTTACTTATGGTTTAAGTAGTCTAAATTTTACTTACCATACATATCATTTTGGTTATACATTACTTGACTACTTTTGGACTATAAACATTTGACATGGTTTATACAAGGACTTTTGACTATTGGTTTAAACATAGACTTATTACATTGGTGGTTTGAGTAAGTGATTAAGTAACGATGCGTGTGTAATATGATACAAGCATGGTGGATACGCCGCTGGTACTTCCTATATATAAGTGTTTGTATGGTATTACATATATCGTAGCGTTATTTGAATCATTTCAGTTTGATACATATAACATTTTATACAAATAACATACCTTTCACAATACATTGTTTTACAAACAACTTAACTTTTACAAACTCATTTTACATGGTTACTCATTTAACCATGCATTATTTTCTTATTTATACATATCATCTGAACTTATTGTTTTTCAAATGATTTACAAAGACAAAGCAAATTACAAGGTTCATGACTAAACATTTTCTCAAACATAAGTCATGAAACCTATTTTCACAAAACCTATGTATCTCACAGGCATTTTTATGCTGACGTACCTATTTTCACATGTGTTTTTCAGGAGCTGTTGCATAAGATGATCAAGATACACATAGGCAGACTTGGGCTTTAGTGAAAATAAAAGATGCAAGACTAGTTAATTATGTTGTATTTCTTTGTTTGTTAAGACATTGTAACACTTTTAATCAATAAAGCGAAACTTTAATTTCCATGGTTGTGAAACATTAATTCTGTTACAACACTCCCCGATGTTTCCGCCACGTTTTATATGTTCTACGTGGTCGGGGTGTGACAGAAAAGATGGTATCAGAGCCAATGGTTATAGGGAATTAGGTTATTAGTAATGCTTTGACCTAGTCTATAACCTTCTTAGGGCCCTAACGCGAGTTTACTTGCGTTTAGTCATAAAACAATACCGTCACCTATCCTTAGGCTACGATCACAACAAGAACATAAATTTCCGAACCACTTTGAAAACTAATCATCTGTTCTAGGATGATTGATTACTAGGTTTTGAACCCTCTATTGTAAGGTTTTGACCTCTCTGTTATATGGTTTTGAACCCCTTTGAGTTTTCAAAATCTCGTCAAGGTTTTGGGTTTTAAATAATGTGAACACGTGCAAACTGGAAGGGTGAATGCCTGTATTCTGGGTTTTCTGTCTAGGCAAGCACTTCGTATACATCTCATCAGACGCGAGACCAGTTGTGCTTACCTGGGAATTCTTGGGATGAGTGTTCACTTATAGGCGAGCATGTCTTCGCGATACATTATTTTCGACCCATTTACTTTGATTTGTCACTGTGTGTCGTTTGTTGCTTTGTAGTAACAAACAAATGACCACTATCCTTGCTTTCATCAGATTTGTTTCATCTCATTCTTGTCGTCTAATTCTCTCTCTCGTTTCCTTTCATGTTTCCTCTTTTAGAATGCCTCCTCGACGCGAAAGCCAGATAGAGACTGCCGAATTGGCAGAAATCATTGTGCAGCAAATGGCTGCTCAATTCCCAAACCTCTTTGCTCAATGGAACCAAGCCAACAACAACAACAATGTTCTATGCAAATACAAGGATTTTAACAAGGCTAAACCACTCAAGTTTAGTGGTTCTGAAGGAGCGACTGGGCTTCTTCAATGGTTCGAGAGCATTGAGAATACTTTCCGCCACGTACAGTGTCCTGACAATCGCAAGGTCGAGTTTTCTTCGAGTGTGTTTCAGAAGAGGGCTCTCACATGGTGGAACGGGATTATGAGGGATCGTGGTGCAGAAGTTGCTCTAGCACAGACATGGGCTGAACTTAGGGCTCTCATGATGAGGGAATTCTGTCCTCGTCATGAGCAGCGAGCTTTGGAGAAGGAATTTGATGAGTTGAAGCAAGATAGTGGTGAGCACAGGGCGTATACTGATAGGTTTGAGGAGTTGAGTCTGCTTTGCCCGACAATGGTTACCCCACTTGACATAGCTATCGAAAGGTACATCGACGGCCTACCTGACTCGGTACAAGACATCCTTACTGGTAGTAACCCTGCCACACTCCGTCAGGCGATCGAGTTATCAGCGACATTGACTGAGTCGCAGATTCGGAAGAATAAATTACACAGGAAGGGTGACAAGGGCGAGAAACAGTCGTCTGACAAGGAGGATAGCAAGAAAGGTCAAAACAAGAATGGGAAGGATTCTAGTTCATCGAAGAGGGCAAGGAAGCGTAAGGTTTCCCAAAACTATGCCATTACTGCACAGGCCCAAGCTGCACCAAATCAGCCTGCGCAACCACTAGCCAAGAAGCCTTATTTTGGCAATGCACCTTTGTGCAACAGGTGTAACGGCCATCATCAACCACACCTCCAGTGTCGTCAGTGCACCAACTGCGGAAGATCCGGTCATCTTGCTGACACCTGCCGCATCCCTGCTAATCCGAATCGCCCAGTTCAGAACCCGGCTCAACAAGTTGCTCAGCCTCTTGCTCAGCAACAGGGTCAAGCTGCACGACCACACTACCCACCTGGTGCCTGTTACAATTGTGGGGATCTGACCCACTACAGAAACCGATGCCCAAAGCTTGCTAATGCAAATCCGACCCACGGATGAGCATTCAGCTGAACAAAGGATGTTGCTGTCTTATGCCTTTGTTTCTTTTGTTTTCGTGTATTGTGAAACAATATGTCTCGTTCATAAATAAAAGTTGTTGTTCACAATTCTGATATACAAGTATAATTACATGTGTGTATGACTTTTCCTATGATACCTACATCAAGGAACTATGTTCCTTACAAACTACTCTTGTGATTCTCTCTTTCAAATGATCGCTCATGATTCCTTCGAAAATTTTAAGTACTCGTTTCATTCTAAGATACGAAGTACAGAAAATAAAGTGACATTATGAGTAATCATGCTTCTGCACATCAGTGCCTTTGAAATCCTTGGTTAAATAACTAAGGGTATTTTCAAATCTCATACCCATTACGTTTTGATTTTTTTAACATATACAGTACAAGTATTTCAAAAACAATCTTCATGATCTCAAAACATTTCATATAGTTTGAAAACAATTTATCTAAATACATTATCTATGTTATTTCAAAAACATTAGCCATGTTATCAAAACCAACCTTCCTAATTTCAAAATATTTCATATAGTCTGAAGGCAATATTAACACAATACATTTTCTTATCAAGTGCATGATTTCGAAAAGCATCATTCATGTCTTTCAAAAACCTTATACATAATTTCAAAATTCATCTCTCATGATTTTAAAACATTTTTGTAAATATATCTATCTAATACACCTACTTTATTTCAAAAGTATTATATATAAGGTTTCAAAAACGGTAAACACATTTTTTCTTAAAAGAACCCCATGCACAGTTTTCAAAAATATTTTCCTCGTACATCGACTTAACTTTCAAATTTCGCTTCATATGTCGCCTTGGCATATCTGGCATCTCAACTTTGTAAAGCATTTCAACTTCATGTTTTGACATAAGCACGTCCAGTGCAAGGTTTCAAAACATCTTCAACTTCTAAAATCCATATGGGATCTTTTTATCTTCATATTTAGACCCTTGTGGATGATCATCATTCAAATCAGAGTCCTTAATTGGATTCTTTATGTACCTTAATTCGAACATTTCGAGTTCTAGTAATCGAAATCGAATTTTCTTTTTGAATCTTTCTATCTTTATAGTTAGATTCTTGATAATGTTTAAAGTGCCAAATGAAATCCACGAGATGGATTCCTAGTGTGCTTTAAATACATGTACTCTGTTAGCAGAACAAACTTCTAGTTAAACAATTTTGTGGTTATGTGACTATGTGTTTATTCATCTTATGTTTTCTTTTATGCATTTTTGTGTTTTTAATACTCTGGATATTCGTTATCCAAATCCTCGCAGAATCTTTCATATCTTCATATGAGGGATTCGTAGCAGGATATTCAAAAGGTACTACCTTCAATCCTTAATGGGCTTCTATGTAATAGTTAAGACCCTTGGATTATATAAGTACCGCTCCATGTTTCATAAGAGATCCTTTTAGTGGTCTAGTCTAAAAGATTGATTCACAATTTGGTTAAAGGACGACATCTAGTGATGTAGCTGGACAGACTCCTTGATAAGTCTATTTAGATCATTTATTGATTTAGTCAAAAGGACCCTATGGTGGTCTAGTCACACTCATCACCGGTTTGTTCATTTGGTTTTCCCCTACACACTATAAAATAGACTGTGTGAACTGTGCAAGGAATTGTCTGATTATGGACGCGTACATAATTATGAAATTTAGTGCACAGAAACCCAGTAAGATTTATTATGTGTAAGAGCCGATAGTGACAACAATAACGAAATGAGAACGATGTAATGCAGGTACGGTGGACGCACCAATGACGCTTCATATACTTGTATATAAGTATCCCTCATACATTGCAATCATGATGTTATTAAAGGTTACTAGAAGTTCAGAACCCTAATCAATATTGTTCGATCTTTTCAACTTCATGTTTTCAAGCTCTTCTTGTTTCCTCTAAATAAATTTCGGGACGAAATTTCCTAAAGTAGGGGAGACTGTAACACCTGTGCCTCCACGGCCATCAAACAAATACCGAACCAATGAAATATTATATTTCATACTTGGGATTTGTAAAAATATGTGTATCATTTGCACATATCAATTCTTGTTCAATTTCAAACTCTAAATCGCTTTCTGGAAGGTTATACGCGCACCGATGCGTAAATATAACCAGTTTAATGCAACAAACACTCCGGAATAGTGACATAGGCTTAACATACCTTAAATAACCTTTACATAACTTAGAAATAAGTTTTGAAGGCTTTGGTATGGCAAAATCAAGTTAAATCGCTTACAGGGACTATATTTGACAAACTGCGAAAGTATGCCAATTTGAACTGTAACAGACATTCCGGAACATGACCATAAGTTAAACATACCATAAATATCCTTTACATGGCTTAGAAATAGGCTTTGAGGTGTTTGGTGTGCTAAAATAAACTTTTGGGTCATTCAGGGACTAAAAGTGTCAAAAAGTGCACAAGTTTGCATTTTTACGCATAACTCACGTTCTGAATACATCCGGACATCCAAAAATTTATGTAAGCATGACTATATTATGCTTTAGTGTTTGTCTTGTCAAAAATCCATTCGTCGCGTCATTTGGATCGTTTTTCGCGCTTATGCGCATTCCGTCGTAATTAAGCGAACATCACGTTCGTACGACCAAACGAACCAACACCCGGCATATTTTTGAGCATGTTTCATGTCCACAATGTTTAGGCATCATTTTAGGGCCTTAAAGTTGGCTTTACGGGCCTTAGAAGTGTCGGAAATGGCCTTAAACACGTGCAGGGACTGAAACTGTAATTTCTGAAACTTGTTTTCTGATCAGAAGGGCTAGGCGGCCCGCCTCAGTTTCTGAACATCCTCAGGCGGCCCGCGTCCCACTATCAGACCAGATTAACTGCATTTAACAGCAGATTGCAGCTGTTTGATCCTCACCCACACATTCTCAATTGCTTAGTCAGATGATAAGGACCATTTTTAGTCACCACAACTTTGCAACACATGTACGGATGGGATTAAGGTACGTTTTCCATGAAACGATCCTAACGGTTACCCGAAAACTATAAATACCCCATCACCCCAATGCAAAACTTACAAGAACTTTGATTTGAGAAACTCTAAGTTGAAACTATTGTTTCATACCTGAGATTTTTGAATCGAGGTTAGCGTTCGGGGACCCTTCGTAAGTATTCTTTCGTTCTTTTCCTTATTTTATTGCTTTTCGAGTCAGAAAGTCAAACTTTGTTTGACTTTCAGCGTTGACCAGTAATGGTCAATGCGAAGTTCGTTTGAACTTCGCAACGTGAGTGTAATCACGTTGGTCATAGTCCCTTGGGACTATGCCCACTGATTACCACGTTGTCTAGGGTCGTAGGGTAGGCGATCTAATAAATCGCCTATACCCTCGAACCCGACCCAGTTTGGTCGATCATTAGGATCCGACCAAATACATTAGGTGACCATAGTAGGTAGGGAATAACCTTCCGAGGTTATACCCTATGGTCACATCGTTTAAGTAGTTGTATGATAGGTAGTTTATATGCCTTAGGTAAATTACCAGAATACCCTTTTCATGTATAATTGGTAATTAAGCATATGTAACCTAAACTTTTGTCACATAACTGATTATGTAACATGTTTAGGCATATAACACTTGTCGTAGAACTAGTTAGGCGGTCCGAACGCGTTTCACGCGAACGACGCGTTAAAGTAGCATAAGCTACCTAAACGGGTCGTAATGGGTCGTAAGCTATTAGGTTGGGTTTCATTTAGCATGTAGGCTTTGATAAACCATATGACACGAGTCTCTATACTCGTTTGGTTTACGAAACCTCATTCTATCCGATCTTCCGATTTAGGTCCGGTTTATTAATGTAGTTACCTATATTAGTGGTTTACGCCCCGCCTGCGGTATGCGCATATAATGTATATATGTGTGGGCGCTCGGGGGGCAAAAGTGAAAGTGCACTAATTGTAACGTTATTTTACTAATTTCGTGAAAATAACGTTAAAAGAGGGGGATGGTTAATCATGCATCATGTAGTGGCGTTGATAGCCGAAAGACAAGGGGGTACATGCACTAATCGGCAGTTGTCTCAATTGCTGAGTGTTATGTGCCTTATGTCCAAGGCTTGATGCAAAACTACTATCGAGCCGGGGGTCTCACTGGAAGCAACCTCTCTATTCCTACGGGGTAGAGGTAAGGTTGTCTACATCTTACCCTCCTCAGACCCTACCTTAGCTTTGCTATTGGTGGGATTTACTGAGTATGATGATGATGATGATGATGACCTATATTAGGTGCCGTTTGATTTCCGTGATCTCTAGCATTGTTTGGTTGTCACTCAAGGACTACTGAGCATTCTCAAGTGAGTACATAGACCCCTCTTTTACTGTTTTCCAAACTATTTTGGGGTGAAACACATGTGCCTACTTGTTACTTTCATGCCTTACATGTTTTCACATCATATACCTTCTATGTTCAGTAGTACATTATAGTACATGATTTCATGGTGTTCTATGCTTTGTATGATGACTTTGCATACTTAGTACATTGTTTTACATGACTTTTCTACTTTGTATGATGACTTTGCATACTTAGTACATTGTTTTATACTGCATCTCTGTTGCATATGTTCCAGTAACATATGGACACATTGTTTTACAGCTCTACCCTGTATGTTTACTCTAGCATACTAGGTACATTATCTTCATAAAACATGCTTACATTTTGGTATGACATTTGGTTTGTTTAAACTATACTATACATTCATTAACACCGATCATGCCGTTCGTTAGTAGGTAGTGGTACCATAGGACTTGACAAATCCCGTTCCGGACATCCCAGGGAAAGGGGATTAAAGGAATGACCGAATCCGAATACATATTCTCTTGATAACTCACTTTTACATAGTTATCCGTCTGTCTCAAGGCTTGGATGTATGAATTTTCACAATACCGCATAAATGTTCATATTCAGTATAGCATGCATATATCTTACAAAACATAACTTTGATTTAAACCAAGTTTTACTTCAATACTTTGTTTTGTACATTTTTACTTATGGTTTAAGTAGTCTAAATTTTACTTACCATACATATCATTTTGGTTATACATTACTTGACTACTTTTGGACTATAAACATTTGACATGGTTTATACAAGGACTTTTGACTATTGGTTTAAACATAGACTTATTACATTGGTGGTTTGAGTAAGTGATTAAGTAACGATGCGTGTGTAATATGATACAAGCATGGTGGATACGCCGCTGGTACTTCCTATATATAAGTGTTTGTATGGTATTACATATATCGTAGCGTTATTTGAATCATTTCAGTTTGATACATATAACATTTTATACAAATAACATACCTTTCACAATACATTGTTTTACAAACAACTTAACTTTTACAAACTCATTTTACATGGTTACTCATTTAACCATGCATTATTTTCTTATTTATACATATCATCTGAACTTATTGTTTTTCAAATGATTTACAAAGACAAAGCAAATTACAAGGTTCATGACTAAACATTTTCTCAAACATAAGTCATGAAACCTATTTTCACAAAACCTATGTATCTCACATGCATTTTTATGCTGACGTACCTATTTTCACATGTGTTTTTCAGGAGCTGTTGCATAAGATGATCAAGATACACATAGGCAGACTTGGGCTTTAGTGAAAATAAAAGATGCAAGACTAGTTAATTATGTTGTATTTCTTTGTTTGTTAAGACATTGTAACACTTTTAATCAATAAAGCGAAACTTTAATTTCCATGGTTGTGAAACATTAATTCTGTTACAACACTCCCCGATGTTTCCGCCACGTTTTGTATGTTCTACGTGGTCGGGGTGTGACACCGGGTGAGAGGAAAACTAGACCCGACTAAACGGCGTTGGGAAAAAAAAGGGATAGAGCTCTGAAATAGTTAACTCAGAGCTGGGGTGGGAACCCAATCGATGTGTCACAAGAAGGCAGTGATGAAGTTGGTGATTGTCGCCTGTTAGTGTTAGAGATTCAGATAGAGGAATGCAAACTAGCAAACTGCTCTATCAGAAAGAGATTATTACCTTGAGATCTACTTGATGTTGTGATTGAATTAGCCCTAATGCTCTCTCTCCTACTGGCGATTTCCTGTTCCTCATGAAACCCTTGCTTTTTTTTTTGGGTAAAGGGTTACCCCGGTGATTCTATTAAAACAACCGCAAATAAGTACAAGTAGTGAGGATGTGTTCCACACTAGTTCATATATGGGACATGCCCCATATATGTATGCCAAACAAAAAAACAAATAACTCTATGACACCCCATAACCTAGCCTACTATATCTTTACCCAAAAAAAAAATAACCTAGCCTACTATACATCATGAAAAGATATCTAGTAGACAAGACAAAACAAATCAACATAAAACCCTCAACCGCCGTCATCGAAGGTGAAGTTACCACACAAAGGCAACCCCTTCACACGAACCAACAAGAGCCTATCCATTTGAGAACTTTGTGGAAGAGGTGCTTGCCCCTGTTCTCGAAGATGAAGAGTGAGTACCCGATGTCATAAATTGACTAGTTTCATTATAAACTTCAACGACCTCCTCCTCCTCATCCGAATCCTGCCTATCACTTGACTGCGTAGCCTTCTTCTCCATTCGACCCACCTTTCCTCGTCCCTGACTTTCGTCATCGTCCTTAAGTATGTCAAAAGGGTTTGATGTTGAAACCTAGTTAATCAGCGGACTCCTCAAGGACGATTTTGGTTTAGGTTTGACAACTGGTCTATATACCAACTTAGGCTTCTGATTTTTCATATGAAGACCTTGGTTATTAGCTTTCTTCTTTTTGGCACCCACATCCTGAAAGTCATCATTATTCTTCTCAACATCCCCCAACGAACTTATCTGAGGGTTCTTAGGACATGAGCTATCTTCATGACCGAAAACACAGCAAGATGAACATCTTAATGGCTCCCAATCATATTCAATTTTTACCTCCACCATAGAATGACCCTTACCATCCAAAGATGGGATTGCAACAGTTACACCCTTCTTTAACTCAACCCCTGCCTTAACTTCAATAAGAGCTCTAGCATAGCTGCTTCTACCCCACGACTCCGCACACATTGTGGCAGTATACGAATCCAACATCTTAGGCACCCCAATCTTAGATGCAAGCAAACTAAGACCATCCTCAGTAAATGCCGCTAACGGCACATCATGCATTTTGACCCAAACTGGAATGGCTTTTATATCCTCTTTTTCCAACTTGATGGAGGCCGACCACTCTTTCAAGATTATAGGTACATTTCTTATCATCCAAGGTCCATCCTCTAACATCTGATCCATCCCTTCTTTAGTCTTGAACTTAAAGAAGAAGAACCCGTTCGCATTCATCATAAGTCTAGACAAACCATATTTCACCCAATTGTTCTTTGCAAAGAAATCAACCACAGGAACTGCCAGACGTTTACCCAGAAAATACCCATACAAAGTGTTTGCATACCTGTCAGTAACTTGTTTAACCGAAAGACAATGGAATCACCACATCTGCTCCGTCTACAGCCTCACTAGACTCCATAGCTCTGAAGTTCACTTTTACATTCTCCTTAGAGTTTGTAATCACTTTAGCAAAAGATACTCGATCTGCAACCCCCGGTTTCCCTTGACCAGCCGACACATTCAAACCATTAAAACCAGATAATGGCGTGAACCCCATGTTCGGGTAACCAGTTCCTTCACAGTCCGAAGCCCTAATATCTGGCTGCAATTTCTCCACGTGAATTGGACCAGACAGTTTCGCAGGTTCATCAATTACATTGAGATTTCTGGGTTCGATTGGATTCTGAACCGATCCTCTTCGGGGTAACCAAGTATTACCCTCAACATCGATTACCCGTTTAGCAAACTCATCAAAAGAGACTGCAGGTTTGCCGCGATCCTGCGGAAAAACCCTGTCTGATTTCTTCTCATCCATTAATCAGGGGTGTGTTGAATTCACTATTAAGTTTATTGAAAATCTAATGAGTTGCTGCCGTCACACTCTAATCAAAGAAAGCCGTCAACCCTACTTCAGAATCTTCAATCTTGTCGACAGAAACCCTAAATCAGATTATCGGCCTCCAATAAGATTTCTTGCAGCAATCAGATAACAACCCTCTTGATAATTACCAAACCTGCCGTCAATTCAGATTGAAGAATCCCTAGCAGCCGTCAACCTTACTACGCAGAATTGTATTAGATCATAAGAATCCAAAATCATAGAAAACAGAACCCTAAAAGACGAAGCCCTAATCTGATTTTAATTGTTTAGCGCCTAGGAACGAGAAGATGATTCCTTACCAGAGAAGAAATCAGGTTCTTTGAAACCCTTGCTTTTTCTTTGTGATCTCTTGTATAACAGTCTGTGACTAGAGCTTTGATCCTTCAAAACTCTATAACGAACTCGTTAGCAATTGTGATCGATCTAGAACTAGGGTTTTGTTGTTTTTTTTTCTTCAAATCGCCGCCTTAGTAATCAGTTCGGAACCCTGACTTATTAAATTGGTTGTTATTGAATGCGGTTAACTGAGTTTAATTTAGCTAGATTGATACTCTGATTTAATCGGTTAAGGGTGATAGATTGATACTATGGTTTTTAGGAATTAGGGTTTCTGATCGTCGTCTGGTGTTTGGTCTTCGGGTCTTCTGGATTTCTTGCATGATTCAATTCTGGTTTGTTTATCGAGAGAGTTGCAGTATCTAAGATGAATGATCGTAAAAAATCTGAAGGTAATGTGCAGGACAACCGTTTTAAGCCTCCGATATCTTTTCAGGGTATTGCCAGCCGTGTGGTTGATGTGGAAGGAAACACTTTTATGCCGCGTAGAGGTATTGTCCAGCCGGCACAAACTCGATCAGAGCCTCGTCTGATTAATGTTATTGATGAGTTAACTAAAATCACGGTCACTGTTGATCTGGAGTCTACGTCTGATCAGACTGATAAACCGGTGACTTTGAATGTTCAAAGTGAAGGAGCTATTAAACTACCAGTTCACAAGGAGAATGGTAACAATGGAATGTCTTATGCTGAAAAACTGTCTACTATTAAACCGACCCAGAAGGTGAACTTTAGATTCATGGAATGCTCGAAGGACATGGAAGATGCTGATGTTACAATTCCAGTTGCGTCGGTTAAACAGGTGCAGGATCATTTTGCTAATGTCCTCTTTGGTTATTTTTTAGGCAAAAGATTAGCTTTCCCTGTGGTTGAATACTATGTCAGAAATAGATGGGAAAAGTATGGTCTCCAGAAGTGTATGATGAACGGGAAGGGATTTTTCTTTTTTAAGTTTAAATCCAAGGATGGGATGGAACAGGTTTTACAAGATGGGCCCTGGCTAATTAGAAATATGCCGTTGTTCTTGAAAAATTGGTCACCGAACACTGAGCTTAAAAAGGAGGAGTTAAAGAAAATCCCAGTTTGGGTTAAAATGCATGATGTCCCATTGGCAGCATATACGGAAGATGGTCTCAGTCTGATTGCTTCTAAAATAGGAACTCCAAAGGTTCTTGATTCCGAAACGACTAACATGTGTATCGACTCGTGGGGAAGAAGTGGGTTTGCGAGAGCCATCATTGAATTGGATGCCGAAAAGGAGCTAAAAGATACTGTTAGTTTGGCTATCCCAAATGTTGAAGATGGTGGTTATTTAAAAAGTAATGTCAAGGTGGAGTATGAATGGAAGCCGCCAAGATGTAGTACGTGCAGTGTGTTTGGTCATGGAATAAATGAGTGCCCTACAATGAGAAAGGATAAGCCTGATAAAGAGGATCTTGTGAAAGATAATGTAGATAACCAAGGATTTAAAAGTGGGGATAGCAGGAGGAGGGCCGTTAAACATCAGTTTCCTGTGAAAGAGAAGCAGAAATTTACTTATAGGCCAAAGAAAGTTCCCGAGAAGCTGGATGCTAGTAAACCGAGTTCGTCTAAAGGTCCTACCATTGCAACAAAAAATCAGTTTAGTGCTTTAAATGAACTGGAGACTGATCTGGGGTTTGACGTGGAGGATGTTAGATTGAAAACGAATGATGGGGTCTCGAAATTCATGGAAGGCAGTCTTGATGATAGTTCAAAGAAAACAGGTGCACGCACACCTGCTGAAGAGGTTGCTCATGGATAGTATTGCTGCATGGAATGTGAGGGGCATGAACCATCCCCTGAAACAAAAGGAGGTTCAAAAGCTAGTTAAAGAGAATGGTTTGCAGGTCTTGGCTGTGTTAGAATCGCATGTTCAGGTTAACAACCTTAGTAAAGTTTGCAAAAAAGTGTTTAGAAATTGGGAATGGACGTCAAATGGGAATGTTTGTAATAAAGGAACAAGGATTATAGTGGGATGGAATATGGATTGTATTGATGTTATGGTGTTGCATGCCACTGACCAAGTAGTTCACACGCAAATTGTGTTTAAAAAAGATAGGAAAATGCTATTTGTCTCGTTTGTTTATGCCAGTAACAGTGATCAAGAGCGTAAGAAACTTTGGGAGTCGCTTAGAATGCATAAGGGGATCGCGAATAACGGCCCTTGGGTAATCATGGGAGATTTCAATGTGGTTCTTAACATAGAGGATAAGTGTTCGGGATCGTCTACGGTTAGTGCCGCTATGAAGGACTTTAATGACTGTAATAATTGTATTGAAGTGTTCGATATAAAGGCCCATGGGATGCACTATACTTCGAACCAGCGACCAAAAAAGGGTGTGGGGATTAGGAAAAAGCTGGATAGAATTTTGGTTAATGTCAAGTTGGTGGATACATTTGTGGATGCGTTTGCAACGTTTCTTCCTAATGGTGTTTCTGATCATAGTCCTTGTCTTCAAATAATTCAGCATGCTAGCCGTAGCAAGCCTAGGCCATTTAAGTTCACTAACTTATTGGTGCTTAAAAAGGAATTCATTGATGTGGTAAAAACTGGCTGGGAATTAGAGGTTGATGGTGTTCCGATGTTTAAAGCTGTTAAAAAGCTTCGAGGTTTGAAACACCCGTTCAGATCTCTAATGTTTAAACAAGGTAACGTCCATAAGAAAGTGGTGGATTTGAAGAGTGAGCTCGATAAGCTTCAAGCTGATTTGGACTCGGATCCGTTCAATCTGATCATCAAAGAAGCCGAATCAATATGTGTTCAGAAGTACCAAGATGCAATTGTTGATGAAGAGAGGTTCCTTAAACAAAAAGCTAAACAAAAATGGTTGGAGGCGGGTGACTCGAATACGGCGTTCTTTCACAATGTGGTCAAATGCAGGAATCATATCAACAAAATTCATGTTATTAAAGACATAGAATGCAATTTATATGAAGGTGAAGGGGTAGCGACTGCGTTGGTGGATCACTTCAAGGGTTTTTTAGAATCGAATGGAGGCATGGTCAAGAGGGTGAGTCAAGATGTGTTCTCGGCTAAGTTAAGCTCTCAAATTGCAGAAGGTATGTGTAGACCGGTCACTCAGGAGGAGGTAAAACTTGCTATTTTTTCTATAAATGAGAACAAGGAGCCGGGACCTAATGGCTATACGTCTGAGTTTTTTAAAAAGGCTTGGTCAGTCGTGGGTAGTGATGTTACTAGTGCTGTGATTGATTTTTTTGATACGGGTAAAATGCTCCAGGAAATAAATCATACATTCATTGCTTAAATCCCTAAAGTTACTACTCCGGGAGTAGTAACTGATTATAGGCCTATCTCGTGTTGCAATGTTATATACAAAGGGATTAGCAAGATCATTACTAACAGGATTCTCGAAGGATTAAAGGAATTCATTAGTGATAATCAATCTGCTTTTGTCCCGGGAAGGAGAATCTCGGATAACATAATGTTTGTCACACCCCCAAAATCCACCCGCGGAGTACCACCGCTTGGAGGCGTGACTGACCAGGATCAAGCCACCAATCATATTGAACAATGTAAATAGTAATGTAATTCAACCAAACCAATATGAAAGGTGTTCACAACATAAGTATAATACAATGTTTAGCGGAAGCATAAAAGTAAACCCAATCATAAGTATAAGTACGAAATGTCATAATGTTTAACAAACATTCACGATCCATGTCCACAATGACCGCACCTCCCGTGCAAGCTCCATAAGTACCTAAGGTCCTGCAAGGCATGCAGCAGAGAGTCAACAACTAGTTGAGCGAGTTCACAGTTAATAGTTCAGTAATTGTAATAGTATAGTAAGCCTTGTGTTCGTTCATTAAGTCATGTATCGTATTAGTTCGTATCGCGGCCCTCTAGGCATGTATGCGAAGATTAGGGAAAACTTCCCGAGTGTTCTAGACTAGGTATATTTGTATCGCGGCCACCCGGCATGTGTGCGAAGTTTAGTGTATAGTTCGCGGCCTTCCTAGGCATGTGTGCGAAGATTAGTCATATTATCGCGGCCAACCCTGGCATGTGTGCGAAGATCAGTCATATTATCGCGGCCAACCCTGGCATGAGTGCGAAGATCAGTTCTATTAGTATCACTAGTCTAGCCGTATCTTATCAATAATCCTTCCTCACCCGAGGACCATATAACCAAGTTCCATAAGCTATGTAAGTACAAGTAAATAATCCAAACCCATTCCCACCCTGGGAACCCCATGCCTTGGCTGTGTGAACTCACCTTGGTTTGCTCGGTATGCTAAGTATTACACGCTCACAATTTAGCGGTTACGGCCTATATACACACGTATATAAAATCAATTTACGTTCGTAAAGACTCGCATGAAATCTAATGTCACATGTTGCTTGGCAGTTATCATCGTGTAACACGTAACAGTTAATCAAATCAATCTCACGTAACTCATGTTTCACATACAAGTCTTTCACAGTTTATTCTATCATGATTATTCATTAACATACCAGGCTGGGTTAACAGGCTTAACATAAAATAATAACTAACCATGTTAATCAATTAACAGAGTTAACAAGTCATAGGTGTTGCATATTTAACAGAGTTATCTTTCTAATGAAGTTAACATGCTAACAGAGGTGACATACTAACATAATTAATAAACTTCACAGAGTTAACAGAGTTACATAATTACTTAACAACGTTAACGTGTAACAGAACTAGTGTGAAGAAATTGCATATGGGCCGAAATCCCCTTTGGCCGAAATCCATTATGGGCCGAAATCACTAAGGTGATTTCGTTGGGTGGGGGGTGTTTTTGTCAGTTTCGTCACACACCAGCATCATCATTGGTTACAGTTTCACAAGGAAAACCCTAATGATCATCTAATAATACGCCGACTACAAAAATAAGCCGTAACATCAAACGATCCCCCATACATACAAACAGTAATACATAGTCATTAAATCATCGGATTTATGATCATCAAACATCACAGAGACATGCATCGAGATCTAAACACTTATCATAACAACACCAGACCTAACCCACATGCAAAATCTGAACCTAGCCTATCATCTGATTTATTTTATCACATCACTAAAGGTCAAAAGAGGTTTACATACCATAGCCGACATCTAAACTCTTAGCCCTAATACAATTGGACCAAAATCATCATAATCATCTCGATTTTCACTATTAGATAACTTCCAAAATTATGTTTATCAATTGATATCATTGGACCACCATACTATAAACTATCATCACATGCAAGACAACCATTAATGTTTGATTAGATCACACTTGAGCCGCCACTTTCATTCATGATTGCCATTCACATTACATAACCCACTGTTGCATATTAACTTTATTATCTTTATTGGGATCGAACATGCAGCCACATAATCCCCAACCCTTATTAATCATGCAAGAATCATGTTTTCACATATGTATAGAACATAGATATAGTTTTGCTACTCAAGATTTCAAATAACACAATCACTAATAAATAGTTAGCACAAATATCAATTTACTAACCAATAACTTGAGATGAATGCACGATGATGATGCGAGGGGTCCTACTGCCGTTCGTAATCTTGAGAGGAGAATAGGGTTTTGTTTTGTTAACTTTTCAAGTTATACGAAATCCTATCTCACAATTTTATAAATAAACAGGCTCATGAATTACAGGCCAGATGTGAACATGGGCCGAAGCCAACATAAACCGGACAAAGGGTGTGGGCGGCCCAACTCCTAACGAAAACACTAGGGTGTTTTCGGCTAGAGGAAGGTGATTTCGAGTAGACTGTTTGGCATAGAATTCATGCTTTATTAATTATACCCATCATATCATTTACACAAAATATATAAATTTCACACACACTTATGTAATGCACACCAAACATACAACATGTCCATCGCAAAACGATTTAACATCTAACAAACGTGTACAGTTGTGAGACAAAAGTCATATAAACAAACAACTTAAACAATTACGTGCAATTAATGTGAAGATGGAACCTTGGAAACTCGAGTTGTCACATTATCCCCAACTTGAAAGAAATTTCGTCCCGAAATTTAGCACGTGGTTACTGAGGAAGCTAGTTGTGTTGTGTAGTTTACTGGTTTTCCTGGGGTGTCACATCATCCCCCCATTGATTTGGAATTTCGTCCCGAAATTATGTAGTAGCTTCAGCCTCAGTAGTGGTTGCACTGTTTCCGAATAACTGGGGATACTTGAGTTTCATTTGATCTTCTCGTTCCCAGGTGAACTCTGGGCCACGACGGGAGTTCCAACGAACTCGAACAAGAGGTATTCTAGTGTGCTTGAGGACCTTAACATCCCGGTCCGTGATTTCAACTGGTTCTTCGACGAAATGTAACTGTTCGTCGATAGTGAGCTCCTTCAAAGGAACTATGAGAGTCTCATCTGACAGACACTTCTTCAGATTCGACACGTGAAATACGTTGTGAACTGTACTGAGTTCAGCTGGTAAGTTCAGTCTGTAGGCCACTTTGCCTATTTTCTCACTGATTTCAAATGGTCCAACGTATCGTGGATTGAGTTTGCCTCGTTTGCCAAAACAAACCACACCCTTCCAGGGTGACACTTTGAGTAGCACTCGGTCCCCAACCTGGAACTCGAGTGGTTTCCTGTCTTTATCGGCGTATGCTTTCTGACGGTCACGAGCTGCCGCCATGCGTTGTCGTATTTGAGCAATCTTTTCTGTAGTATTAACTACGAGTTCTGGACCTGTGATTTGACTATCACCCACCTCTGCCCAACAAAGAGGTGACCGGCATTTACGTCCGTACAATGCCTCAAATGGAGCAGCTTTAATGCTAGTGTGGTAGCTGTTATTGTACGAAAATTCCACGAGTGGCAGATGTTTTTCCCAGCCGTTGCCAAAGCCAATTACACATGCACGAAGCATGTCTTCTAGAGTTTGAATAGTGCGCTCAGACTGCCCATCCGTCTGAGGGTGATAAGCTGTGCTCATGTCTAAACGAGAGCCAAAAGATTTGTGCATTGCTTGCCAAAGTTCTGAAGTGAAACGTGCATCACAATCGGAAATAATGGAGGTTGGCACCCCGTGCCTTGAGACCACTTCTTTTAAGTAGATGTCTGCTAAGGTAGAGAACTTGTCTGTTTCCTTAATACCTAGGAAGTGTGCAGACTTTGTGAGTCGATCCACGATCACCCAATTAGTATCATTTCCACGCTGAGATCTAGGTAGGCCAGTAACAAAATCCATGGAAATTTGTTCCCATTTCCATTGTGGTATCTTAGGTTGTTGGAGTAGGCCTGATGGTTTCTGATATTCAGTCTTGACTCTCGCACAAGTCAAGCAAAGTTGCTATGTGAGCTTTCATGCTAGGCCACCAATATGTAGTTTTCAAGTCGTGGTACATCTTATCCGAACCAGGATGTACCGAGTAACGTGACTTATGAGCTTCATCCATTACAAGCTCGCGTAAGTTGCCATAAAGTGGGACCCAGATGCGTCCTGTTACATAGTAGGCTCCGTCTGCCTTTTGTTTTAACCGTTTCCTTGAGCCGCGTAGGGCTTCAGCCCTGACGTTTTCTGGTTTCAATGCTTCTACTTGAGCATCTCGTATCTGTGAAGGAAGACTAGACTGAATAGTGAGTTGCAACGCTCGTACACGCCTAGGTGTAGTATCCTTTCGACTGAGGGCGTCAGCCACCACATTTGCTTTGCCCGGATGGTACTTTATAGCACATTCGTAATCGTTCAACAGTTCAACCCATCGTCGTTGTCGCATGTTCAACTCTTTCTGCTTGAAAATATGTTCGAGACTCCTGTGATCAGTGTATATAGTGCACTTGGTACCGTACAGGTAATGTCGCCATATCTTGAGTGCAAAAACAACAGCTCCCAGCTCTAAATCATGTGTAGTGTAATTCCGTTCGTGAATCTTAAGTTGGTGTGAAGCATAAGTAATAACTTTATCCCGTTGCATCAACACACATCCAAGACCTTGGATAGATGCATCGCAGTAGACTACAAAATCGTCCGTGGCTTCAGGCAATGTGAGGATAGGTGCGCTACAAAGTCTATCCTTTAAGTGCTGAAACGCTGTTTCCTGTGTATTGCCCCAACGATAAACAATACCTTTCTGTGTCAGTAATGTAAGCGGCTGTGCGATCTTTGAGTAGTCTTTGATGAACCGTCTGTAATAACCCGCCAAACCCAAGAATTGGCGTATTTCGGTTGGTGTGCGAGGTGCAGGCCAGTTCTTGATCGATTCTACCTTGGATGGATCAACATGAATCCCATCCTTGTTTACCACGTGGCCTAAGGAGTGGACTTCACGAAGCCAGAAGTCGCATTTTGAGAACGTGGCGTATAGCTGTTCCGTTCGAAGGAGCTCCAAATAAGTCGTAAATGCTGCTCGTGTTCCTCCTGACTCTTCGAATAGATCAGGATGTCATCGATGAAAACAATAACGAACTTGTCAAGATAAGGTTTGCACACCTTGTTCATAGATCCATGAAGACAGCAGGTGCGTTTGTTAACCCGAATGGCATGACCAGAAACTCGTAATGGCCGTAGCGTGTTCTGAATGTTGTTTTGGAGACGTCCTCGTCCCAGACTCTCAGTTGATGGTAGCCTGACCTCAGATCTATCTTCGAGTAATAGCTCGACCCTTGCAACTAGTCGAATAAGTCGTCGATGCGTGGAAGAGGATAGCGATTCTTCACGGTAACCTTGTTCAGTTCGCGATAATCAATACATATGCGGAAAGTACCGTCTTTCTTCTTCACAAATAGTACTGGAGCTCCCCAGGGCGAAGAGCTAGGACGTATGAAACCCTTTTCCAAGAGTTCTTGCAATTGCTTAGATAGTTCTTCCAATTCAGTTGGAGCTAAGCGATAAGGTGCTCGAGCATCACAACGTTGGGGTCATTCCTAGTATCACCCTGACCAATCACGAACACTCGACCCCTGGCACCATTGCCGTCATTATTACCCCCATTGTTGTCTCCACTATTGTTCCCATTTCCTTGGTTGTGGTTCTACTTCTGATTCTGGCTCAACTGTGGGCAGTGTCTCCTGAGGTGACCTTCAGCACCACACGGATAACATCCCTTACCCTGCTGTTGCTGCTGATTCTGTGGAGCTTGTGACTGCTGTTGTCGGTTCTGGTTTGCAGGACGTGAGCTTCTACAATCTTTGGGCTCCATGACCAAGCTTGTTGCATCTCTGACAACGATCTTTGTTGCACTGCCCGCTGTGGTGCAAATTACATCGATTGCACTTGGGGTGGTTTCCCCTGTATCCACCCTGACTTCGATTACCAAAAGACTGCTGACTAGGGCTCCTGTACTCCTCCGTTTTTCGCTGCTGTCACACCCTCAAATTACCACCTAGGGAGTGTCCCTGTTAGGCGTGTGACTACTAGCAATGAGCCACTAATTACATTGAATCACAAGTTGTAATAAAGTTCCATCAATTAGGTAATAACAATTCCAATCATAAGTTATTCGAAATCACAAGTTCAGCGGAAGCATTAAAGTATCATAAAGTAAATACGAATTCAATCATAATAAATAAGTATTTGACAAATAATCCCGTCGGTATGACCATGACCACTCTTGCTCTCCAGCCAGCAAGCTCCTGTTTCAATCACCTAACGACCTGCGAGCATGTAACAAGTGTATCAGACAAAGCTGGCGAGTCCACAGTTTAAGAAAACGTTTGTTACCAGTTGAATGTAAAACAGTTCAATAACCAATGCAAGTAATATTGTTAATATCTCAATTCCGAACAAGACGGCTCCTGAAATACATGACTGCCCTTCCCACGTACTCCTATCTAGTACTGGGCCCCAACTGGGTCATTAGTTCACATCCATCCTATCTAGGAGCGGTGTGAGGGTGCCAAACCTAAGTAGCGCTACCAACTAATACCCGTTACCCTCCAGGTAACATAATAAGGGACTTACAAAAATGATAGGTGAGAATATTAACCAATATACCCGTTATTACCCAGACCACTGACTGTCCCCAACCACTGGGACGCATGCTCGAATGTAGTGAACTCACCTTAGAGTGCTCGGTAGATTTAGTTACTTGTTTATCAAAAGTGATCAACCAAGCCCTACCGCGATTACCAGAATTAGTCAGTTTCATGTATACGTACAATAGGTGTTCTTTGCATTCACCGCACAGGTTACAAATAACAGTACTTATGTTAACACACAAATCATAACAAGCAGTCGAACCAGACAATACAAGTTCCTGTCAAACTACACCGCAAGTGGTTTCGTTCACAATTAACATTATAGCACATCATCAATTAACCACATAATAGATTGGCACTAGGGACTTTGGGTCACGTATTCAACACATATTACTAATAAATATTCCACATATGTATAGGGTCCTTATAACCATTCGGTCCGCCTAGGTCCGGTTAATCACCCGCGGCCCAATCAACCAATAGACTTGTTTCCTTTGTATGAGAACTAACCAGCCCGGGACTCATACTTTTATATTATATGTGGACTATATTCCCCCATCATGTGCAGACTGTGCACTCAAATAATTACCTATACAAACATAATAATTATACTCAAACAGGCCTATTAATCTTGCAAGGGTAGACACCATTTTCCAATCACATGATCTGAGAGTTATAAATTTTCAAACACATACTGACATATTCCATTACCCATGCTATTTGGCCCACCATGTGATCATCGAATCATAATGTCAATATCATCAGATTGTCATCATATGCCCATATATATATATATCTAACTAGATACATCCAATCGCATACACACATGATCATCAAATAGGGACTATTATAAACAAGAATCATCAGGCACGTGTAAAACATACAACCCACATATAATTCAATTAAAGACTTGCAAGATTATTTAACTATTACTGAATGATCATCTATCTCAAATAACTAAAATATTCATATAAGATAACTAACCAAGATACAAGATGAGAGCTGGATTGTTGCAATCAGATGGTCACGACTTCGAGGGAGGGGAGGGGTTTTTACTGCCGTAACTTACTTAGGAGGAATATAGGGTTTGTGATAACAAGTTGTATCTTAATACAATTGTATGTACGTAACAAGAAAAGAAAGAGAGGGTGGGCCGAATTGGCCAAAGGTGTTAGCGGCCCATTGACCTACACAACCGGCCCAAGATAGCTTATCCTTAAGCGAGGCCCAAATGTATAATTATATGATATTAAGGTTAAGTGTGGTCCAATGCATAATTATATGATTTATCCTAATTATATGATTTATCCTTTGTTAAGTTTAAGATTAACGAGATTAATACGGCACAGATTTAACGTCACTGACCTTGAAAGTTCGGGTTGTCACATCATCCCCAACTTGAAAGAAATTTCGCCCCGAAATTTAACACGAAAATACAGAGAGTGAAGTGAGAAGTCAAGATTGTTGCGGATTTTCCCCAGGTGTCACAGCATCCCCAACTTGAAGGGGAATTTCGTCCTGAAATTCACCAGTAGGAGCAGAATTAGACTTGTCTTTGGGAAAAAGTTGAGGATATTTGAGCTTCATCTGATCCTCTCGCTCCCATGTGAACTCCGGTCCACGTCTTGAGTTCCAACGGACTTTAATGATCGGGATACGACTATGTTTACGCACCTTGACCTCTCGGTCCATGATCTCACTAGGCTCTTCGATAAACTGTAACTTGTCATCAATCTTGAGCTCTTGAAATGGCACAACCAGTGTCTCATCAGCCAGACACTTCTTTAACTGAGAAACGTGGAAAACATCGTGAACATTACCCAGCTCAGCAGGTAACTCAAGCTTGTAAGCGACTTTACCGATTCGCTCCAAGATTTTAAACGGTCCAACGTAACGCGAATTAAGCTTACCACGCTTTCCAAAGCGTACGACGCCCTTCCACGGTGAAACTTTCAGCATAACCCGATTACCTACTGCAAACTCCAACGGTTTGCTACGCTTGTCAGCGTAGCTTTTCTGACGGTCACGTGCTGCTGCCAAGCGGTTCCTGATCTAAACAATCATCTCCGAAGTTTCCAGTACAAGCTCAGGACCCGTGATCTGACTGTCACCCACTTCAGCCCAACAGAGAGGAGAACGACATTTCCGCCCGTACAATGCTTCGAACGGAGCTGCCTTGATACTAGTGTGGTAGCTGTTGTTGTAGGAGAATTCTATCAACGGTAAGTGCTTCTCCCATCCTTTCCCAAAATCAATCACACATGCCCGCAACATGTCTTCAAGCGTCTGTATGGTGCGCTCACTCTGACCATCTGTTTGTGGGTGATAAGCGGTACTCATATCAAGCCGTGAACCGAACGATTTGTGCATAGACTGCCATAACTCAGAAATAAAACGTGGATTTCGATCTGAAATGATAGAAGTTGGCACCCCGTGCCTAGAGACAACCTCCTTGAGATAGACTGCTGCAAGCTGAGAATACTTATCTGTTTCCTTGATTGCCAGAAAATGTGCTGACTTCGTGAGTCGGTCTACAATCACCCATATAGTATCGTTCCCAGCCTGTGTTCTCGGTAATCCTGTAGCGAAATCCATGGCGATCTGCTCCCATTTCCACATGGGTATCTCTGGCTGCTGGAGTAGACCCGAGGGTTTCTGATACTCTGCTTTGACTTTCGCACAAGTCAAACACTTACTCACGTATGTGGCTATGATAGCTTTCATATTCGGCCACCAATACAAAATTTAAGATCCTGATACATCTTATCCGACCCGGATGAATAGAGTATCGTGACTTGTGCACTTCATCCATCACAAGTTCTCGGAGATCACCAAACAAAGGAATCCATACTCTTTCCATAATATAATAGATGCCATCAGATCTCTGCTCGAGCTGTTTTTTCATACCTCGCAAACCCTCAGCTTCAATGTTTTCTTCCTTTAATGCCTCGATCTGAGCTGAACGAATCTGAGCGGGTAAACCAGAATGAATGGTGAGCTGTAAGGCACGAACACGTTTAGGCTTTGACTCCTTTCGGCTAAGTGCATCAGCTACGACGTTAGCTTTACCCGGATGATACTTGATGGCACACTCATAATCGTTGAAAAGCTCTATCCAACGACGCTGCCGCATATTCAATTCCTTCCGGTCGAAGATATGCTGGAGACTCCTGTGATCGGTGTAGATGGTGCACTTGGTACCGTACAGATAGTGCCTCCAAATCTTCAACGCGAAAACCACAGCCCCCAACTCCAAGTCATGAGTCGTATAATTTTTCTCGTGTACCTTCAACTGACGAGAAGCATAAGCTATCACCTTCTCGCGTTGCATCAACACGCAACCGAGACCCTGAATCGACGCATCACAGTAAACCACAAAATCCTCCGTACCCTCTGGTAGAGACAAGATTGGCGCGCTGCATAATTTCTGCTTCAATAGCTGAAAAGCATCCTCCTGTTTCGTTCCCCAAGTATAAACAACATTCTTCTGTGTCAAGGAGGTGAGTGGTTGAGCAATCTTCGAAAAATCCTGAATAAATCGACGGTAGTACCTTGCAAGACCCAGGAATTGTCGCACCTCTGAAGGAATCTTCGGTGCCGCCCAACTCCTAATAGCATCGATCTTGGCGGGATCTACATGTATCCCCATCTCGTTGACAATATGCCCAAGAAAGTGTACTTCGCGAATCCAGAAATCACACTTAGAAAGTTTTGCGTAAAGCTGCTCCTTCCTCAGGAGTTCCAAAATAAGACGTAGATGCCGCTTGTGATCCTCCTTGCTCTTGGAATAAATCAAAATGTCGTCGATGAAAACAATAACGAAGTCGTCAAGATACGGCTTGCACACGTGGTTCATGAGATCCATGAAGACCGCTGGTGCATTGGTCAATCCAAACGGCATAATCAAGAACTCATAATGGCCATACCGCGTTCGAAAAGCCGTTATGGGAATGTCCTCTTCTCTAACCCGCACCTGATGATAACCCGACCTTAAGTCGATTTTGGAATAGAAACTTGACCCTTGCAGCTGGTCAAACAAGTCGTCAATACGTGGCAAAGGATAACGGTTCTTGACCGTCACCTTATTGAGCTCGCGATAATCTATGCACATCCGAAAAGATCCATCCTTCTTCTTCACAAACAGTACTGGGGCTCCCCAAGGTGAAGAGCTAGGTCGGATAAAACCCCAATCCAACAGCTCTTGGAGCTGATTTGACAACTCCTGCAACTCCCCTGGCGCAAGACGATAAGGAGCACGAGCAATCGGGGCTGCTCCTGGCGCGAGGTCAATCTGAAATTCCACCTGACGGTGTGGAGGTAAGCCAGGAAGTTCCTCAGGAAACACATCAGGGAACTCACGGACAACTGGAATATCCTCGATCCTCCTCACATCAGACTGTGAATCAGTAACAAGGGCTAAAATAGCAGGATAGCCCTTGCGCAGGCACTTCTGAGCCTTCATTGCCGAAATAATGCTAACCGGGGTTCCACTGCGATGACCCTGAACCGATAAGAATTCTCCACTAGGGAGAGGAACACGCACGATTTTCTCCTCACAGGGTATGTCTGCGCGATGTATGGATAACCAATCCACACTAACTACTGTATTGCAACCATTAAGGGTAGTGGAAGGAAGGTCGATATCGAACACCTGTCCCCCAAGGTCGAATTTGCATCCCAGCGAACATATAAGGCTTCAATTGACTTGCATTAGCCGACTCCACAACAGGTTCGGTTTCAAGAAGCATCAGGGTTAAACATAACAGAGATGAAGCGAATAGCTACCCATCCAAGCTATCGTGTTGCTATTACGCCTGGTATAGCCTATGCCAATACTAAATGTCCTTCCATGAGCTTCATTTCCAGTGTTGTTTTCGTCACGAGAATTTCCAGTACTGCCGTCGTTCCCTCTGTTGTCGTCACCTTGACTTAACACAGTCAATCCTTGTCAAGGTCACCTTCGTTTCCATACTGTAAGCTACGATCACGAGTACCTTGATGTTGTCGCGACTGTTGCCTCTAATATTGTTGCTTGTAACGGTGTCCTGCGTCCTTTCACCAACAAGGTCCATCTTTTCACATTCCGTGCCACGTCCTAAGGCACCACTCGTGGTGCGAGCGGTTACACAGTCCGCTCCACAGTCATTCGTCATCGATTTTGTCCCCATTGGTTCGTAAGAGTCGACTCCCATGAGTCGCTGGCTGGGGTTAAGCATTCGATTGGAGTCAAATCGCTGTTGTTCGTTGCCGGTAACTAGGTTCGTTCAAATGCTGAAGTCGGTAAGGTACTACGTTTACCCTCTTGTCCATCGTTCTTGCAAGTTGACTGAGTAATACACGGTATGTCGCGAGAGTGTTGTAGAAGTGATCGCACTTCGGGATCTAAGGCATCAACACGCTAAGTTCCAGCAAACAAGGATAAGTGAGGAAAGTATAATCCAACCATTTGATGCTGAGCCATCCAACTCAGGGACGTTCATACTAGCACCTAACATTCTACACAGTTCGCTAGGCGTTCAGATGTGTGATCAGGTGATACTCGATAGCATCGAGATTCGTAAGGATTCAGAAAGGGGTGAAAAGATCATGTTCGAGTAGGAGACAATCACTGTTATGACTCCTATAGACTGCTGAGTTCTAACATAACATCAATTAACAGAGCGAAACCCCTCTCACACTCGTTAAGCCTCACTGGGACTCACATGCACCCCACATTAATATTATGTGTGCACCCATAATAATAAGGCAATTTGCATGCTTATCTCAGTGCCTCTTAACTCGCGCTAAAAGGTTCCCTGAATTCGAGCAATAAGACAGATGACGCCACAACATAGATCATGAAAGTTCAAGAAGGGTCGCACTCTTAAAACACGTGACATGGGTTGGTAACATAGAAGTTCATACTGCAGTGTTAAGTGTGTATTCACGTGTGATGTTACTCATAAGCAAACACTAGATATACTATGCAATAGTAAACGAGAAACAAAAGACGAACCTTGCAGTCTGGAGCTGAGTGTCATGGTCGATGTCGGATCAGTTCGGTTATAGTCTGGTTTTATAAAAACGTTTTAAAACCAAGTTCACTATAACCAGTGGCTCTGATACCAAACTGTCACACCCTCAAATTACTACCTAGGGAGTGTCCCTGTTAGGCGTGTGACTACTAGCAATGAGCCACTAATTACATTGAATCACAAGTTGTAATAAAGTTCCATCAATTAGGTAATAACAATTCCAATCATAAGTTATTCGAAATCACAAGTTCAGCGGAAGCATTAAAGTATCATAAAGTAAATACGAATTCAATCATAATAAATAAGTATTTGACAAATAATCCCGTCGGTATGACCATGACCACTCTTGCTCTCCAGCCAGCAAGCTCCTGTTTCAATCACCTAACGACCTGCGAGCATGTAACAAGTGTATCAGACAAAGCTGGCGAGTCCACAGTTTAAGAAAACGTTTGTTACCAGTTGAATGTAAAACAGTTCAATAACCAATGCAAGTAATATTGTTAATATCTCAATTCCGAACAAGACGGCTCCTGAAATACATGACTGCCCTTCCCACGTACTCCTATCTAGTACTGGGCCCCGACTGGGTCATTAGTTCACATCCGTCCTATCTAGGAGCGGTGTGAGGGTGCCAAACCTAAGTAGCGCTACCAACTAATACCCGTTACCCTCCAGGTAACATAATAAGGGACTTACAAAAATGATAGGTGAGAATATTAACCAATATACCCGTTATTACCCAGACCACTGACTGTCCCCAACCACTGGGACGCATGCTCGAATGTAGTGAACTCACCTTAGAGTGCTCGGTAGATTTAGTTACTTGTTTATCAAAAGTGATCAACCAAGCCCTACCGCGATTACCAGAATTAGTCAGTTTCATGTATACGTACAATAGGTGTTCTTTGCATTCACCGCACAGGTTACAAATAACAGTACTTATGTTAACACACAAATCATAACAAGCAGTCGAACCAGACAATACAAGTTCTTGTCAAACTACACCGCAAGTGGTTTCGTTCACAATTAACATTATAGCACATCATCAATTAACCACATAATAGATTGGCACTAGGGACTTTGGGTCACGTATTCAACACATATTACTAATAAATATTCCACATATGTATAGGGTCCTTATAACCATTCGGTCCGCCTAGGTCCGGTTAATCACCCGCGGCCCAATCAACCAATAGACTTGTTTCCCTTGTATGAGAACTAACCAGCCCGGGACTCATACTTTTATATTATATGTGGACTATATTCCCCCATCATGTGCAGACTGTGCACTCAAATAATTACCTATACAAACATAATAATTATACTCAAACAGGCCTATTAATCTTGCAAGGGTAGACACCATTTTCCAATCACATGATCTGAGAGTTATAAATTTTCAAACACATACTGACATATTCCATTACCCATGCTATTTGGCCCACCATGTGATCATCGAATCATAATGTCAATATCATCAGATTGTCATCATATGCCCATATATATATATATATCTAACTAGATACATCCAATCGCATACACACATGATCATCAAATAGGGACTATTATAAACAAGAATCATCAGGCACGTGTAAAACATACAACCCACATATAATTCAATTAAAGTCTTGCAAGATTATTTAACTATTACTGAATGATCATCTATCTCAAATAACTAAAATATTCATATAAGATAACTAACCAAGATACAAGATGAGAGCTGGATTGTTGCAATCAGATGGTCACGACTTCGAGGGAGGGGAGGGGTTTTTACTGCCGTAACTTACATAGGAGGAATATAGGGTTTGTGATAACAAGTTGTATCTTAATACAATTGTATGTACGTAACAAGAAAAGAAAGAGAGGGTGGGCCGAATTGGCCAAAGGTGTTAGCGGCCCATTGACCTACACAACCGGCCCAAGATAGCTTATCCTTAAGCGAGGCCCAAATGTATAATTATATGATATTAAGGTTAAGTGTGGTCCAATGCATAATTATATGATTTATCCTAATTATATGATTTATCCTTTGTTAAGTTTAAGATTAACGAGATTAATACGGCACAGATTTAACGTCACTGACCTTGAAAGTTCGGGTTGTCACAGCTGCTGTGCCTGGGACTGAACTGAAGTCGAACCCTTGCTGGAGGTTCCATCCCACTTTCGTTTGTTGTCACTGGAGTAGCAGAAGTAGTAGTAGTAGTAGCACCAATACGTTTAGGCAGCTTGTTCTGTTCCACAGCCTGGTCTGTGAGACGATGAGCAAGACGAGTAACATCTTGAATAGTAGCATGGTTAGCAGCAGTCACATGACTTTGAATCTCTGGTACTAAGCCTTTGAGGTCCATCTTAATGCGCTTGATGGGAGGATCCACCATAGTTAGACACAATACTGCCAATTCGTTGGATCGTTTCGTGTACGCTGCTATCGCTGACCCCGTCATCTTCAGGTTAAATAACTCCACTTCCAGCTTGTGGATGTCATCACGACTACAGTATTCACGTTTGATCAGTTCCTTGAAACCCTTCCATGGGGTGGCATTAACAGCCGCCAGCCCCAGCATCTGAACTTGCGCGTTCCACCAAGTTAGCGCAGTGCCTTCGAGAGTACCAGTGGCGTACTTCACCCTACGAGCCTCAGGGCATTCACACATTTCGAAGACCGATTCGAGATTCTCGAACCAGTGGAGGAGTCCAACGGCCCCTTCAGTGCCACTAAAAGTAGTAGAACGACAGTCCATGAAAGTTTGGAACGTGCACACAGGTGGCTGAGCGTGTTGACCTGTCGTGTGTGTAAGAGTAAACATACTTGAGCACGAGTGTTGGTTTACGAGAGTAGGATCTAAAGATCCTTAGAGTAAGTGGTGATGGCAGGTTACACCTCCTGCCTGGGCAGCTGCGAGTGCTGCAGTAACTTGTTCAGTGATCGAAGCCGCCAACTGGGCTTGAGTTAGGTTAACGCGTCCACTCATGATCTTTATAGCAAATATGACATAAGTGAGAGAGGTTCGCGAGTAGTGCGATGACAGAAGAGAGTAAGCACACAAGTGTTCTCATGCAATAGTGTTACGTTAATCTAAGCATACCCTGAGCAAAGTTCTATGCAGTTCTAGCAAGTAGGCAATAAAACATGTACCATATTACCTAGGATGTTGAGTCTTGCACGTGGAGCGAGGCGTCGTTGTGGATCGTTGAGCACTGTTCTGGTTATAGTCTGGTTTTAATAAAAATGTTTTCCCCTTATTAAAACCGAGTTCTCTATAACCAATGGCTCTGATACCAATCTGTCACACCCCCAAAATCCACCCGCGGAGTACCACCGCTTGGAGGCGTGACTGACCAGGATCAAGCCACCAATCATATTGAACAATGTAAATAGTAATGTAATTCAACCAAACCAATATGAAAGGTGTTCACAACATAAGTATAATTCAATGTTTAGCGGAAGCATAAAAGTAAACCCAATCATAAGTATAAGTACGAAATGTCATAATGTTTAACAAACATTCACGATCCATGTCCACAACGACCGCGCCTCCCGTGCAAGCTCCATAAGTACCTAAGGTCCTGCAAGGCATGCAGCAGAGAGTCAACAACTAGTTGAGCGAGTTCACAGTTAATAGTTCAGTAATTGTAATAGTATAGTAAGCCTTGTGTTCGTTCATTAAGTCATGTATCGTATTAGTTCGTATCGCGGCCCTCTAGGCATGTATGCGAAGATTAGGGAAAACTTCCCGAGTATTCTAGACTAGGTATATTTGTATCGCGGCCACCCGGCATGTGTGCGAAGTTTAGTGTATAGTTCGCGGCCTTCCTAGGCATGTGTGCGAAGATTAGTGTATAGTCTAGCCGTATCTTATCAATAATCCTTCCTCACCCGAGGACCATATAACCAAGTTCCATAAGCTATGTAAGTACAAGTAAATAATCCAAACCCATTCCCACCCTGGGAACCCCATGCCTTGGCTGTGTGAACTCACCTTGGTTTGCTCGGTATGCTAAGTATTACACGCTCACAATTTAGCGGTTACGGCCTATATACACACGTATATAAAATCAATTTACGTTCGTAAAGACTCGCATGAAATCTAATGTCACATGTTGCTTGGCAGTTATCATCGTGTAACACGTAACAGTTAATCAAATCAATCTCACGTAACTCATGTTTCACATACAAGTCTTTCACAGTTTATTCTATCATGATTATTCATTAACATACCAGGCTGGGTTAACAGGCTTAACATAAAATAATAACTAACCATGTTAATCAATTAACAGAGTTAACAAGTCATAGGTGTTGCATATTTAACAGAGTTATCTTTCTAATGAAGTTAACATGCTAACAGAGGTGACATACTAACATAATTAATAAACTTCACAGAGTTAACAGAGTTACATAATTACTTAACAACGTTAACGTGTAACAGAACTAGTGTGAAGAAATTGCATATGGGCCGAAATCCCCTTTGGCCGAAATCCACTATGGGCCGAAATCACTAAGGTGATTTCGTTGGGTGGGGGGTGTTTTCGTCAGTTTCGTCACACACCAGCATCATCATTGGTTACAGTTTCACAAGGAAAACCCTAATGATTATCTAATAATACGCCGACTACAAAAATAAGCCGTAACATCAAACGATCCCCCATACATACAAACAGTAATACATAGTCATTAAATCATCGGATTTATGATCATCAAACATTACAGAGACATGCATCAAGATCTAAACACTTATCATAACAACACCAGACCTAACCCACATGCAAAATCTGAACCTAGCCTATCATCTGATTTATTTTATCACATCACTAAAGGTCAAAAGAGGTTTACATACCATAGCCGACATCCAAACTCTTAGCCCTAATACAATTGGACCAAAATCATCATAATCATCTCGATTTTCACTATTAGATAACTTCCAAAATTCTGTTTATCAATTGATATCATTGGACCACCATACTATAAACTATCATCACATGCAAGACAACCATTAATGTTTGATTAGATCACACTTGAGCCGCCACTTTCATTCATGATTGCCATTCACATTACATAACCCACTGTTGCATATTAACTTTATTATCTTTATTGGGATCGAACATGCAGCCACATAATCCCCAACCCTTATTAATCATGCAAGAATCATGTTTTCACATATGTATAGAACATAGATATAGTTTTGTTACTCAAGATTTCAAATAACACAATCACTAATAAATAGTTAGCACAAATATCAATTTACTAACCAATAACTTGAGATGAATGCACGATGATGATGAGAGGGGTCCTACTGCCGTTCGTAATCTTGAGAGGAGAATAGGGTTTTGTTTTGTTAACTTTTCAAGTTATACGAAATCCTATCTCACAATTTTATAAATAAACAGGCTCATGAATTACAGGCCAGATGTGAACATGGGCCGAAGCCAACATAAACCGGACAAAGGGTGTGGGCGGCCCAACTCCTAACGAAAACACTTGGGTGTTTTCGGCTAGAGGAAGGTGATTTCGAGTAGACTGTTTGGCATAGAATTCATGCTTTATTAATTATACCCATCATATCATTTACACAAAATATATAAATTTCACACACACTTATGTAATGCACACCAAACATACAACATGTCCATCGCAAAACGATTTAACATCTAACAAACGTGTACAGTTGTGAGACAAAAGTCGTATAAACAAACAACTTAAACAATTACGTGCAATTAATGTGAAGATGGAACCTTGGAAACTCGAGTTGTCACAATGTTAACCCAAGAACTTATGCATAATTACCATCGTCAAGTGGGTCCTCCTAGATGTGCAATGAAAGTGGATATCCAAAAGGCATATGACACTGTTGATTGGAGGTTTCTATGTGATATTCTTCATGGTTTTGGTTTTAAGCAACAGTTTATAGCTTGGATCATGGAGTGTGCTACGTCTACTTCGTTCTCGTTAAGTATCAATGGTAATATACATGGTTACTTTAGAGGAAAACGAGGGTTACATCAAGGCGATCCAATGTCACCATACTTGTTTACTATGGTTATGGAAGTTCTAACATTGCTTCTTAGCAAAGCGGCAGGTCTAGATACATCATTTAGGTTTCATAACAAGTGTGAGAAACAGATGATAATTAATCTTTGCTTTGCTGATGATCTATTCATGTTCGCGAGAGGGGATGTAAACTCGGTCAAAGTTATCATGAGGTCCTTGAAGGAATTTGGAGATGTTTCGGGATTGATTCCTAGTAATTCAAAAAGCACTATTTTCTTTTGTAATGTGCCGAACCGAATTAAAGTGAAGATTATGGAGCTGACCCCGTTTGAGGAAGGTAAACTTCCAATCAAGTATCTCGGCATTCCGTTGCTGGCATCTAGACTATTAATCAAAGATTGCAAAATTCTGGTGGAGCGTATGAATAAAAGAATTTCTGATTGGAAGAATAGATTTCTATCTTTTGCTGGTAGACTCCAGTTAGTTATCTCGGTACTTTCCTCCATTCATGTGTACTGGGCTTCAATGTTTATATTACCAAAAAGTATTATCAATGAACTTGAAAGCAAAATGAAGTGGTTTCTTTGGGGGTTCTGGTACTGTTTCCAAGGGGAGAGCAAAGGTTGCTTGGAAGGAGGTCTGTCTTCCTAAGTCTGAGGGCGGCCTGGGTATTAGGAGGGTTGAGGATGTCAACAAGTCGCTTATGGCATATCATATATATAGTCTTCTTTCGAGCCGAAGATCTTTGTGGACTACTTGGGTCGGCCTTCATAGGCTGAAGAACCGTAGTATTTGGGATATTCCTGTGCAGAATAACGCTCCATGGGGATGGAAAAAACTTTTAAAGTGCAGGGCATTACTTCGAGTCTCGTTCTGGAGTAAAGTTTGTAATGGCCGAAGCACATTTGTTTGGTTTGATCAATGGTGTAGCGCTTGCCCTCTGGAAAGTGTTATTACTCCAAGACAAATGGCAAGGGATGGATACAATGTGACGTCTAAAGTTGCCGACGTGATTGAGAATGGTGCTTGGAGTTGGCCGGAGGCCTGGAGGAGTGTATACCCGGTGCTTTTTCAGCTTCCTTCAATATATCTATCCAATACTCCGGACCAGGTCTTGTGGAGGAATTCAGAAGGCAAAATGGTTCCTTTTGCTTCTAAGGAGGTATGGAACACAATCAGAATCCGTGAGCAACCGAAGGATTGGTCAAAATTTGTTTGGTCAGCGTTTAATATTCCTAAGCATGCTTTCTTATGCTGGCTTATTATTAAGAGAAAGTTGTGGATGCAGGATCGTATTATTCAGTGGAATCGAAAGGTTCATGGCTCAATGAATCAGATGTGTTGTTTGTTGTGTTATGCAGATCTAGAAACGCATGATCACCTATTCTTTCAATGCTCTTACTCGAAAAAAGTGTGGAGTATTGTTAGCAGTAAAGTGGGAATGACAATGGTTAATGAAAGATGGGAAGATATTGTTGAATGGATGATACCGAGAGCAAAATCCAAGGCAATCTCGTTGGTAGCTAGCAGGCTTATTGTTGCGGCTGCGGCGTATGTCATCTGGAGTGAAAGATATGCCAGATTTTTTAGCAACCGCTTGAGGCCTCTAGAGCAGATTTCTGAAATCATTATAAGCACGGTTCGAACAAAGTTAATCTCGTTTAAATATAAAGCTAATATTGATGTCAGAAGGTTCTTGGAAGAGTGGAGATTGATGGGGTCGAGTACTTCGATGAAGACTGAAGCGCTTAGCTTGTAGCTTGTGTTGGTTTAGTCTTGGTTTGTTTTGGTTGTGTTTCCTTGTTTTACTCTTTTGTGGTATGTCACGAAGAGAACTAGGGGGTGTTTTTTTAGCCTTCCTGCTTGTTTTGTTTTGGTAATGTTATAAAATCACCGGGGTAACCCTTTACCCAAAAAAAAACTGCTCTATCAGCGGAAAGAGATAGAGAGCCAATACATGACAGGGGAGAGGTTAAGCAGGTTTCTTAGACGGAAGGTTCTTAGTCTAATCGGAAACAGAACCCGTCTGTAACCACAATGACTATATGCTTAACACACGTTCAGATCGAAGAAGGAATTTTTGGAATGGGAATGGATGAAGCGGGGTGGAGGAATGGTCAACTCATCAGGCTCATGATCTGAAGACTACAGGTTCGAATCCTGTCCCCGCCCAATCACTAGAGATCTTTTTAGGGTGGTAAAAGTTGTGTTGCCAGCTAGCGAATGTATGATTCCTAGTTCGATCCAAAGGGTATAAATTCCTTACTCTATCAAGTAAGCAGCTTCGCCCCTTAGTCTCACTATGTTCAACTAAGCCACTTCGTACCTTAGAAAGGACTGGGAGCTCTAGCTCATTTCTATTTCCAGGGGACTATATCGAGAAAGATAAAGGAGTAGCGCAAGCTAGACGAGCAGAGAGAAGGTCTGTAGAGGGAGTTTGAGTCCTGATACTACGCTAATTCTTTGAATTCTATTAGTTTACTCAAGAATTGCTCAATGAATCTGTTGATTTGAAATCAAAGGATGGTCTATGATCAGCAGAAGAGTCGAAGAGAGGGTTTCTATTTCTATATCCCCACAGGACTCTGTTTAGACGCTCTCTTTTCATCCCTATAGGGATTGATTGAAAACTATCCTTAGATTAGCGCTTGTGCTATTCCTTTAGTCCACACCTCTGCTCTGGGGACTACTTTCAAAGAAAAGGGCTATTCTAAAGAAGGAAAGAAAGCCACGAGAGCCGCTTGTCCAGCCAGTTAGCAGCTAAGGAGCTACTCTATAGTTCCTTCCAGTCGGGAAAGAGTTAGCTTAAGCTTAAGACCGGTCAAGTCAAGTAAAGGGTAGGGCAGATGTAGTCGATACAGGTTTACGCGAGACGGACTTAGTCGATGTCGATACGGATTGAGCGCTGCTTTCCAGCTTGTAGACACTGCTGTAGTCTTTGGTGATTCGTCACTAAGAAAGAAACTGCATAGGACGACAGCTTCCGGCTATCAATGAGTCAAAGCCCGAGGGTCTTAGAGAAAGACCAATAGAATGAGTTTTGTGACACTGAATTACGCCTTCTTTTCAAGTCTTTCTCTTTCAAAGAAGGCGCAGCCAGTGAGCTAGGGTTTTGTATCAGTCTCCATCCTTGTTTTTCTAATAAGGCCAGATTTCAATAAGATCTATTTATAAACCAACCCCTTCCCTTTTTTATAAATAAGCACATATGATCCCAGCTCTTCCAATCAATTTGCTTTTCATTCCCAGTCTGTCTCCATCAAGAATTCCTAAGGAGATTCTATTTATTACTTCTTTACTTTCTTTACTCACATAATCCTTCTGGAGTTTCTGTTGAAGCACCTTCCTTTTATTCTAGAAAGGGAGGGTCTACGCCTTCCTTTTATAATCTCTCTTTTCTTCTATCTGATCTTCTTTCAAATCACTTCATGATTCCTTTACTATAGATTTACGTCCTTGCTTAGCCGAGCAGGTTCGAAGACCACTAGGGATTCGTTGAACATCGTTCAACTCATTTCGTTAGCTTTGGATAGTACGTAAATCCTCATTCATCATTATCAAATAAACAGGATGGAATTTCCCGGTCACATTCGATCTAGAGAAAGTCTTTGCCTAGCTAGTAAGAGGATAAGGAAAAGTGTAAGCCTAAGCTGGTGGAGCATTGCTTTGAAGGCGATCTACAGGGGCCTTCTTTATTTAATTTAATCCTTTTTACTCTTTTACTATGAAAAGGGGTAGGTGTTCTAGACGCACTATGAGAGGAAGGGGCCAGTCCTGTAAAGAATGACTCGTGGAACTCCTACCATATATACTGAAGAGGGCACATTTCGGGAAACATGGCTTTGATCGTAACAAGGTAGCCTTCCCTTAGGCTGGATCGAATAGAGTAGCGGCTTTCAATAGATAGGAAGACTATCATTGTTATATGACTAATATTCTAACAAAGATAGAAGATGAAGGTAGAATGTATTGAGTTTTATCCTTGTGTTGTCTTATAGGTTGATAAGGATATTATCAAAGCTGAATCAATAAATTATGTATATAAAGAAGATCTTAAGAGAAGGAAAGGTACGAAGTGACTCGACTGAAAGGAAAGGTACGAAGTGGCTCGACCATAAGGGAGAGGCATGTCAGAAAGCTATGATTTTATTCTTCACGGTGAAAAGAATTGCGAGTGGACAGGTTGCTATTGCATGTTCCGCGAAAGCCGGTAACTATATCGTATAGTATTTTCATAGTTTTGAAAAGAGAATTGAAATAAATCTCTTTTTTCCCCAATCCGACTTTTTTGGATCGAAGAAAGGCAGCCCAGAATCGACAGAGAAGAGATTTCCCTTTCACTACTGACTAGAGTAGACTTGAGGACTTCCTTAACTGAGAACACTGAACCGAACTTGAGGCTCTTCAAGACCTCGTCTCCAGAGTCTACGTAACCCTAGTGGTAGGAAAAGACAAGAGCGAAAAGGACGATAGAGCACCTTTCCTGCCAAGCACCCATAGTGTCAAGATCTGGGCGCATTTTATCAGCCTTTGACTTCCTTCTTCCTACTGATGCCCTAGCCTACCAGTGATAACTACTAGGCCAGAAGCCTTCGGTACATGGGGTTCCCCTTTCTTTAGACGTCCATCAAAAAAATGTTCAAAGATGAGAGGCTACTACTCGACTCGGTATATTCATGCTGTTCTGCCCAAGCTTTGAACGTACTGTATGTATTTTGATTGAACCATCCCAGGGGGTAGGAGACAACCCTCCCTGTCGACCCGTAAGGCCGATCTATGAGGGCAGGTCAATTCCATCTCTATCCCAGGTAAAGTCGTATCGAAAGGGACCGGAATTTTCCTTGAAGGTAAAAGCTCTCACTTTCTAACAATATAAATAGGAGAAAGGAGTGTAAGGATTGGTAAGCTATGCCGGAAAGAAGCTACTCGACTCAAAGACGAGAGGAAGCGAGTGAAAAGGGGGGAGGAAGATGACTAACTAAAGCCGATAGTCCAGTAGGTCCTTGTAAGGCGAGTGGAAGGAAGTGACTCGACCAATAGGTTGAGGAAGTCGGGCAGGTCTGGAGGTAGTGCCTCCTAAGAGATATGATCACTGCACCATTCAAGATAAATGCTTACATCCGGAGATAGATGGGAGAAAGATGGACGAAAGTCCTTGTGGAACTGATTCTTATCTGGTTGTTCAAAGCCTGCCTACTTTTGATGACATGAGATTCAAGACCCCCCTTAAATAAAGTAAAGGCAGCTGATCCCGATTTCCTTGATCCTTCATCTGGCTGGGCTGTCGATAGAGTAAGCTGGATGTGCTAGTCGATCTTGTAACCCACGAAAGCTCAAGAAAGAGAATGTCCTCTCAAGGCTAGTCTTTCAACCGTCTCCTTGAAAAATAACCTGACATTCCTCTAGGGAATCTGTCGCGGGGCTGGGAGGTCCCTCTCTAGTTCAGAACCTTTCTTCCAAAGCCTCCCCCGATTCTACTTTTTGCAGGCCATGGTGCGGGTAAAAGCTTGTGGATTTTCTCCTGCTTATTCATTAGGGCGAGTGGATGTCAAGGGAGGGGATCATAGTCTTTCAACTCATCTGGAATATCACGGAGCAGCTTCGTGTCCCTGTTCCGGTCCCTGATGCAGCCCCGTCATCAGTAACTAAAACCAAGGCCCCCATAAGGCCCTGAAAGTTGTATCTTATTGAGTGGACTTATCAGCATCACGCTGAAAAAAGTGTCCAACTCTGCGCGTCACTCGCATTGGCAACTTTATCCCACCCTACATCAGCCGGTGTGTGTGAGCTTCATTCCTTATAGCTATAGCTCTACACCGCTGCCGGCCACTTCGTTCCTCTACCGTATCCATTGATGGGATTTCTTCTCGACTGGCGTATTGCGCACTCGGGCCAATCTACTCCACGTTAATAATTGTCTTTTGGATTTAATATCCTACAAAAATGGAAAGTGGTTGGCCGTTTGATCGAGTCCATCCCTTGAAGTTGTACCCTCCCAGGATGCATGAGTCTTCCGCCGATTGACAGAAATGCCGATTAAGCAATTCCTCTCATCCCGATAGAGGGAGTCACCCGTGATTCGATAGTTCCATTTTCCGCTGATGCAGGCCGATTGGGTTCCCAGCAGTCAAACCACTGTCTTCGTTCCTCACCCTCCTTCCAATCAAATCTATTCTAAGGTGCCCGGAGGTAGGGGAAACAAAGGAGGGATTGATCGACCAACTTGAACAGATCCATAACCTGGTTCCATCTGTCCTGAATGAGGGAATTCAGGCGGGTATAGTCGAACTGGTTGATTCTAAGGTGGGTGATAAGCAGTTGTATCTGTATCAAGCCTACCATCTCTTCTCACGAAAGTCTTTCCATCCCGTCTCCGTTTGAAATATCTGTGGCCCTGCTTCAAAGTCCATCTACACACTCCAGCTGCCTCCTTTTGAGCTAGTCAAGCAGGCGTTGAACACGGACTGAGACTCTCCCGCCCCCTCGATAGCAATTCCTGCACTTGACGTTGGATCTCCTCATTCCCAAATTGGGATAAGCGAGAAGCCGCTTTGCAGGGTAGACTCACTCCTACCTGCAACTCAATCTGCTTCTATATCCTCCTCTTATCTTAGGGGGTAATCAAGCCGGAAGAGTGTTGCAGAAAGATATGCACTTCCCTTTTACAACATAGGAGGGAGGCGCCTCCTTCCTAAAAATAAAATTGATTCGAGCATCCGGCTTCACCACTGCTGCCTGCTCTCTCCTTCTTCGGCACTTCCCATTCCAAAACAGACCTCTTGATCCATCTGAATCACAGCCTTGCTGATCCAATGGCCAAGAAATAGCACTTTAGTCTGAGTACCCTTTCACGTACAGCCTCTTTTCCTGCTACACCCGGAACACTGTACTCAGGGTTCCAAACCTCCAGTGAGTGACTAAAAACGATTATGTCATCGAGGTTTTCCTGGTCAAGGTAAGGCTTTGAGTTATCCATTTAAGTGCGGAACAAGACCTGAATTAGGATGATATTCATAGAGCGGTTACTCTTTGTGTACGTTATGGAGTCTCCACTCCATGTTGAAAGCTCTTTCAAATAGCATGAGCGTTGAAAGTCTTCAATTAGACTAGAGCATTAGATTTTTTTTCTTTTTTCAAAGGGGGAATGAATGGAATGAAGAAAAGAAGGGAGGAGGAAAGTGGTTCACTAGAGTTTGTCTCTCGAAAATGGTTATTATCTTGAAGGTCTTTTTCTCTATTTTATTTCATGGTATTAAAGCCAAAAAACAAGAGAATTAGGGTGTTAAAAAAAGAACCCCAAACCTGCTTGTTTAGAGAATAAAACTGTTCCTGTCTGCTTTTTCTTTTTTGATTGATTTTATGACCGATAGAAATGGAAACTTTTTATTAGATGCCCTATACCCACCTACTTTGGTAGATCCTAACACGAATTATGTTCACTACACAATGAGGATCATAATCATTGATACAGTTTGGATACCAAGCTATCTTATCAATATATTTACAAAAAAGTCTTCGACGTAGTGATGAAATTGTGATACATAATAATCCTATTTTTTTCATTACTAAAGAATCCTATAAAATCTTTCTATTTATCCTTTGAATTACTCATATATCCTATGAATTTCATTTCGCACCGGAAACTATTCTAGGAGAAGTTCGAATCCGTTCCGTTCGGATATTGATCGCTCTTGGTTTGACATGGTTTACGCGTTACTGGTTCCCGGAAGAGTTAATATCTCCATTAGCTAAACCCTTTCTTATTCTTACCTTGCCTTGACTTTGGACTCGTATTTTGTTCGTACACAATCAACGGAGGCCTCCCCGACATATCTTGCAACGTCTTCAATAGCATGCTCTTACTTCGTCTTTCCCTTAATAAGTCACCAAATTTGGTGCTTTTTGATCCCCAGTTGCTATGGGGAACAAAGGACGAAATACAATCGATTCCTCCATTTAAGTGGTTCTCGCTTCTCCTTGTTCCTGTTCCTAACTCCTCCCCGAGTAGTTCCCAATGTTTGGCACTTTCCATACTTGATGGGTGCAACATCAACAAATTCGCTCATGATCAAGTTACAACCTAAGATCTATGACCAGTTAACTGTTCGTATTTCGTTCATTCCATCGGTATGCTCCCAGGTACCTGTAATTGTGATCCGTTTTCCAGAACCAAGGGGTCTTTCTGTGGAAACCTCCACAAACAATCGTCGTTTTTTGATGGTTTTTCCGCTTCTCACAGCTGCTCTTTCCACACCTCCGGATATCTGGTGCCATATCGTCGCCCCTTTCCTTATTTTTTCGATAATAGAGTTGGCTATCTCTGTGGCATCGATTGTACAAGTTCGTGAAGAGGGCTGGACGAGTGGAATGAGGGAGAGCGGCTCGATCGACAAAAAAGAATAGTAGCCCCCTAGAACCTGGCAAATTCATTATCATTCTCAATGAATTCCCGAGCAATTCTCAAGCAACATATGCGGTTCATTCCCGTAAAGATTCTAACACACAGAAGACTCCTTACTGTCACACCCCGACCACGTGGAACATACAAAACGTGGCGGAAACGTCGGGGAGTGTTGTAACAGAATTAATGTTTCAAATCCATGGCAATTGAAGTTTCGTTTTATTGATTAAAAGTGTTACAATGTCTTAACAAACAAGGAAAATACAACATAATTAACTAGTCTTGCATCTTTTATTGTCACTAAAGCCCATGTCTGCCTATGTGTATCTTGATCATCTTATGCAACAGTTCCTGAAAAACACATGTGAAAATATGGTACGTCAGCATAAAAATGCCGGTGAGATACATAGGTTTTGTGAAAATAGGTTTCATGACTTATGTTTGAGAAAATGTTTAGTCATGAACCTTGTTATTTGCTTTGTTTTGTAAATCATTTGAAAATCGATAAGATCAGATGATATGTGTAAATAATGTATAATGTATGGTTAAATGAATAACCATGTAAAATGAGTTTGTATTAGATAAGTTGTTTGTAAATCAATGTCTTGTGAAAAATATGTTATTTGTATAAAATGTTCTATGTCTCAACCTGAAATGATTCAGATAACGCTACAATATGTAATACCATACAAACACTTATATATAGGAAGTACCAGCGGCGTATCCACCATGCTTGTATCATATTACACACGCATCGTTACTTAATCACTTAATCAAACCAAACCAAACAATGTAAGATGTCTATGTTTAAACCAATTGCCAAAATGTAAGCATGTAATGAATAATAAGTGTACTAAGTATGCAACAACATACATACATAGCATGTAAACTGAAATATCTGTACTAAGTATGCAACAACAGACATACATAGCATGTGAACTGAAATATCTGTACTAAGTATGCAACAACAGACATACATAGCATGTGAACTGAGATAATGTGTCCATATGCTGAGTAAACATATGCAACAGAAATGTAATGTAAAACGATGTACTAAGTATGCTAAGTTAACATACAAAGCAGAAAAGTCATGTAAATCAATGTACTAATAGTGTACTAATGAACATAACAGTATATGATGTGAAAACAGGAAAGCATGAAAGTAACAAGTAGGCACATGTGTTCCACCCCAAAACAGTTTGGAAAACAGTAAAAGAGGGGTCTATGTACTCACTTGAGATTGCTCAGTTGTATAAAGATAACCACCAAGCAATGCTAGAGATCGCGGAATATCAAACGGCACCTAATATAGGTAACTACATTAATAAACCGGACCTAAATCGGAAGACTGGGTAGCATGAGGGTTTGTAAACCAAATGAGTGTAGGAACTCATGTGATATGGTTTAACAAGGCCTACATGCTAAATGAAACTTAACCTAAGTGTCTACGATCCATTACGACCCGTTTAGGAAGCTTATGCTACTTTAACGTGTCGTGCGCGTGAAACGCGTTCGGACCGCCTAACTAGCCCTATGACAAGTGTTATATGCCTAAACATGTTACATAATCAGTTATGTGACAAAAGTTTAGGTTACATATGCTTAATTACCAATTATACATGAAAAGGGTATTCTGGTAATTTACCTAAGGCATATAAACTACCTATCATACAACTACTTAAACGATGTGACCATAGGGTATAACCTCGGAAGGTTATGCCCTATACTAGGGTCACCTAATGTATTTGGTCGGATCCTAATGATCGACCAAACTGGGTCGGGTTCGAAGGTATAGGCGATTTATCAGATCGCCTACCCTACGACCCTAGACAACGTGGTAATCAGTGGGCATAGTCCCAAGGGACTATGACCAACGTGATTACACTCACGTTGCGAAGTTCAAACGAACTTCGCATTGACCATTACTGGTCAACGCTGAAAGTCAAACAAAGTTTGACCTTCTGACTCGAAAAGCAGTAAAATAAGGAAAAGAACGAAAGAATACTTACGAAGGGTCCCCGAATGCTAATCCCGATCCAAGAACTCAGGTATGAAACAATGGTTTCAACTTAGAGCTCTCAAATCAGAATTCTTGTAAGAAATGAGGTTGGGGTGATGGGTTATTTATAGTTTTCGGGTAACCGTTAGGATCGTTTCTTGGAAAAGGGGAAACGATCTAGGCCGTACATGTGTTGGAACCTTATGGTGGCTAAAAACCATCCTTATCAGCTGATTAGGCAAGTGGTGAGTGTGTGGTTGTGGTTAAAACAGCTGCAAACAGCTGTTAATGCAGTTAATCTGGTCCAGAAGGCGGAAGCGGCCCGCTTCAGGATCAGCCAAACATAATGCGGGCCGCCTGAGCATGTCAGATCAGAAACATGTTTGAAAAATGACAGTTTCAGTCCCTGCACATGTTTAAGGCCATTTCCGACACTTCTAAGGCCCGTAAAGCCAACTTTAAGGCCCTAAAACGTTTCCTAAACATTGTGGACATGAAACATGCTCAAAAATATGCCGGGTGATGGTTCGTTTGGTCGTACGAACGCGATGTTCGCTTAATTACGACGGAATGCGCATAAGCGCGAAAAACGATCCAAATGACGTAACGAATGGATTTTTCTTATGGCGAACACTAAAATATAATGTAGTCATGCTTACATAAATTTTTGGGTGTCCGGATATATTCAGAACGTAAGTTATGCGCGAAAATGCAAACTTGTGCACTTTTTGACACTTTTAGTCCCTGAATGACCCAAAAGTTTATTTTAGCACACCGAACCCCTCAAAGCCTATTTCTAAGCTATATAAAGGATATTTAAGGTGTGTTTAACTTATGGTCATGTTCCGGAATGTCTGTTACAGTTCAAATTGGCATACTTTCGCAGTTTGATAACTTTAGTCCCTGTAAGCGATTAAACTTTGATTTCACCACACCAAACCTTCCAAAACTTATATCTAAGTTATGTATAGGTTATTTAAGGTATGTTAAGCCTATTTCACTATTCCGGAGTGTTCGTTGGATTAAACTGGTTATATCTACACATCAGAGCGCGTATAACCCTCCAGAAAGCGATTTAAAGCTTGAAATCGAACAAGAATTGATATGTGTAAACGATACACATATTTTTACAAATCCCAAGTATGAAATACTATATTTCATTGGTTTGGCATTTGTCTGATGGTTGGAGTGACACGGGTGTTACACTTACCTTAGGAGCGGGATGAGTGATACATCTGGCGAGCGCCGGTGAAGAACACAAGGAAAGCAGGAGCTCGGGTATTGAGATATTCCATCAAGAGAAAGGAGGCAGACTGGTAATAAGGCCGACCACATAGGGGGAGGCAACCGAAAAGCTAAGCTTTGCGGAGCGGACCAATCTTCCGTACCCCCCTGACTCTCTCCCTATAAAAAAAGCCTGCGGGAAGCGCGAAGAGCTAAGCCACTAATGTCGTGGCGAAGGTTATACCTCAGAAAGTCCGAGAAGTTAAGGTTTTGTATGTATTATATCCTTTCGATCGAGCGACAACTTCTAAAGAAGGTCTTCATTCCCCTTTGAAAGAAGTAAAAAGAAAGTGAGGGAAATGGAGAGAGATAAAGTTGCAGAAGTGCTTCTAGATCTCATGGAATAAGGCAGAATTTAGAACAAAACTTTCCATCTCTTGCTTTCATAGAAAAACATTTTTTGAAAATACCGATTACATTACCGCAGGCCAAAATGCAATTTTGAAAAGCAAGCCAGAGAAAAGCATCATTGAGATAATACCTTTCATCCTAATCTCATCTACTGAAAAATGGGCCCTCTTGATCACCTGAAGAGATTTTAAGGCTTGGCATAATTATTCCCGTGAGGATTGAGCTGCCATAAGATATTATCCTCCTTATAAAAAGTATTCTGAAGCCAAATGCTCTTGGATGGGTAGTTGAATAGAGGGAGAAATCCTTTTTTCTCCTTCATATTGAATGTAGTCTATCACTTTGAGATCATGATAACCTTGTGAATTGATATAAATTATGGCATGCATCTCTGAGTAGAGTGGCATGGCCAAACATCATCCCGGAAACAAATCAGCTTACCATTGCCCAACCAAAGTATAGCCCAAGTTCTGCCTGAAAGTCTTTCTGTATCAAATAAGACCTTTCTTTCAGCAGTTTTTCTTTCTAAAAGGTTGAGGTTATTCTGGGCCGGGCTTGGATGGCATCGAGGTTGGCTCTTCCAGTTGTTTTTGCTGTACTGTCTGTTCCAATCGGCGACCGAGCACTAACAAACATATGGTAGACCAGACAGCTGTTCTGGTTACGTTCTTCCTATTAGGGGAGGTGAAGCTATATTAGATTATGTATGTGACGAGAATAGAATACTATATTGGGCTATTCTAGTTTGATGCAAGAAGATAAATGGGGCCGAGGCCCTTATTATATTATACAGTAGGCTTGGGTTTTCTTGCTACAGACGAGAGAGACAGAGATCTCAAGGAGCAGACCATTATTCACCGACAGACGCAGTCTATTCTCTCCGATCGGTATCAGGTGCCCCCTCTTCTCCTCAAAGGTTCTCATTCGACGATTCCCTTTCTTCTAGCAGCTGAGTGAGGATTCGCTGTCTTAGTTGAAGTTGTTCCGGTGTAGCTAGCTGCTCTTCCTTTTGGTTTGGTCCGACGGGAACTGCTTGTTTTGTTTCAGGAGTTCCGCTTCGTGCCTTTCCTGTCTGATGGTCGGGTGGGTGAGTAAACTTACTCTCCTTATCACTCCGTGGGGATATAGAGCGGGCCAATGATGAATTGAATCTTCCCTCTTCGTAGTATTCCATGCTGCAGCCGATTATCCAACCCTGGAATTAGCACCGGATCATTTGGAGACGACTGCACCAGACGTACAAAATAGGGTCAGAGGAGGACCCCACGGTTACTGTAGAGCCAGTAGTGGGGGTCTTTCCTCAGATTCTTTCTTAAATACGAAAAGTCTGGTGCCCCGCTCGCCATTCATTGAGAGCAAGCTCTAACTATCAGTTCTCACTCAATCCAAGAACTAAAACGAAGCATTCATTTCATCTTCTTCCTGTAATGCATCCGGCTTTCCATCATATCGCTTCCTTGTATACTACGAAGAAAGCACTTGGTCCTTGTTGACCCCTCAATAGAATGGAATTGAAGACCTGGACTTGGCACTGAATTACTCCTCCCCTCTGCTGATTAAGTTAAGAGCCTTAAAAGAACGCTCTAGGGGCCTCTACGTGACTAAAGGTTCGTTTCTACTCCGCTTTCGACTCTTCCACTGGTTGGTGACCTGGGGTGAAGAAGCATCGCAAGACCCTCTTTTTTAGGTAAAGCTTTTCATTTTTCAAAATCTAATAAGTAGAATCAGAGCACTGATCCGCCTGTGAAAGAAAGCTTTCATCGATCGCTTGAAAGAAGTAAGTTCTATCTTTAGAAATTGAGATTTGGTTGGTCTTCCATCTACTAAGGTAGAAATCCCTAATGGAATCGCCTTAAATTAAATAAAATTTCATCTTACTCTATCTCTATCCTGATAGCCAGTTTAGCAAAGCCTCTGAACGATGTAAATCCACCGCTAAGACGACCCCCGGGCTCGCTCTCTACCGCATGTTATATTTGCACGTGTTGGGTACTATCACGCTCAATTTCAGCAATTCCCTTCTTCATGTAACAGATGTGCCTTGCTCTTCCTTCGTTTTCGTGGGCGGTTTAGCGCTGCTTTTGATGGACATAGAACCTACAGTCGACATCATCCGTTATCGGCTGCCCATTGGAGGAACAGGAAGAAGCCACCGTATCTGATCCCTAACTCCAACTCCATAAAAGAAGAAGTCGTAGGGACTCCATTCACGGGCACCTCTTTGGGTTAATAACCAAATCCTCGTCTTAGAGCTAGAGGTATGGAGTGTGAAAGACAAAGTATAGTTGTAAGTTGGAGTTCCTCTGAGCAAACAAGAAAGAGTGTCGCCTGGGCTTTCAGTTTCGTTAGCATCATGCGACAGGTAGTACTTCCGTCGCCTCCGATACCAGGCCATAAAGTGTTGGAGGGGAGGCACAGGATCCCGGGGAGAGTATAAGTGTTTGCTAGCGGCCCCAATCAATGCCCATGGGCAGAAGTGCTGTGCGAGAAAACCATACATTATTCCATTCCGACCTAGATTACTCCTCTGCGATGCTACTAGTCCTTTCTTCTTACAGTGATGAGAGTTCAGTCATTCGAAGCTCCGTCCGCTCCTGATCCCGATGCCGCTTTTGACTTTAGTTCCCAGGTTGTTTCGGAAGTCCATCCCACTGTTAGCCCAAAGCAGTAGTCTTTAGTCTTTCTTTGAAACCAGTTTTTTTCACTCGCTTCAATCTTGGTTACGGATTCATTTCATTAATCTAATAGGGCGAGCTAAAGGCCTTCGTTCCTCGGATTGGGAAAAGAGATCGGGATTGAAGCACCTTTATCTTGGTCGGGGCCTGCCACTCAGTGATTGCACGGACCTTCTCCTTGTCCATGCATATAGTTCCAGCCCTTATACAGTGGCTGAGGAACATCATTTCGTGCTGCGGGAATGAGGAGAGAAATTAATATGAAAGTGTCACAAGAAGGATGGAATCGTGGAATTGATTGGGGTTAGAAAAGTTCCTTAAGCTAAGGTAACTCCAGGATACAGGGACGAAGTGGCCTACTCGGGTTTTCTTAGGACTCTAAGAATAAGAAGAGCCAGAGTGTGACCTGTTAGCCCATAAGTAAGTACTGTGACGAAGCGGCTGTTGCTCACCCGACACGATTGTACGAGGTCACAATTCACCCAACACGATCATCCGGGGTGAACAAGAATTGGGAATCGGATGCAGGCGAAATTCCCGCCAATGGCTGAGATTTTCAGTCGACTCCCTCCCCCTTTGTGGGGTCCGGACCCCTACGAGTGAGCAGAAAAGGGAGGAGGAAAGAGGCCCTGGCGAACCGTCATAATTAGTGAACAAGTGTAAGCTTCGCAGCCCGACAGTGTGGAGTACTGACCACACCGAGGGACAGGCCCTGAAGCGAAGGACGGGAACGAGCGGAATCAATGTGTTCCAATTTCTGGCCTTGCACCGACCATCCAATGGACCATGGACTAAACGGCCACTGCCTGAAAGGACTATGTCCATGGGAACCCCCCCCCCCAACTAGGAATATCTCGCGCCTATTGGCCGCTATAACTATCCAAGAATACACTCGAAACAGGAAGGATAAAAAACCCACCCGGTGGACTGCCGAGCTACAAGTCCTACGATACATGAGCGGGATTCTCTAAAAAGCCAAGGTCATGGGTGGCCAAGAGGGCCTACTTGGAGACTTGGGATCTCAGCAGGAAATGCGAAGGTTGCTTAAAGCCGGCCGGACAATACCCTAACCCTGGGAACCAGGGCCTGGCTATCCTTCGTTTGCGGTCGACGTTCCGGCAAAGTGTGTCCGTCGACAGCTGAATGTTTTGATCTGGTTCGATTCATGGTCTCATCTTATAATACCTAAGGAGCTAATGAAAGATTATAGTAAAATGAAACTGTCTCAATTCCCCGACAATCGCACAAAAAAATCGACTTCCCTTTTGATTTCCTTCTTGATCAATGACAACTGAAGCATTGTAATCATATCCTAAAGGGCCCTATTCTATAAAGCATAGGTATTTACTAGGACTGCTACGTGGGGTAAGCTAGCGAAGTTCTTTCTTTCACGGTACCTATCTCGATTCTTAAACAACCTCTACCGTCCGGTCGAGTCAGCTTTGCTCCTTTATTCGTACATCTCTTTCTCGAATGGAAATTTCCCAATAGTCAAGGTAGGACGAAGAATAACATTAGTGGGTATAAGGAGAAGCAGTAGGAGAAGGAGTGTAATCAATATTGAATGAAGTTTATGTAGACTAAAAGCTTAGTAAACTAGCCCAATAGGCTATTCATGTAACTAGTTAAAGAAGAGAAGAGCTAGCACGAATCGTGTTTGCAGCGTAAACTCCTGCTAAATGAATGCCTTTGCTTTGGCTTTGAAAGTCTTTCTGTTCCTGATTCAACTCCTTCATGCCATTGATTGATGCAAGTCTTTTTCCTTGTGTAAGAGATATTCCATCATGTTTATAGAGACTGAAAGCTGCCTAAACTGGATCAATATTCGGCCAATCCCTTGCAGCTTTATCTCACTTCTACTTCTCGTGGGGCATTGCGATAGGAAGGAATGCCCACTATACTACTTGAGCCGAGTGATCACAGGTCGGGGGACAAGGTACTCAGTTGTGGAAGGGCACTGCCTCACATTAGTCTTTGTTAGTCACTACTTCATGTCCTTCACAATTCATATTGTGACAAGATGTGACCCAATCAAACACTTAATGTCTCGAGCTATACTATACTCATAGGGAGAGCTGCTCGGCGGTTCCTCACTCTAGCAGGCTACGACATGAAATGTGTAACTCCCAACGCAATGAAAAGTAAAGCCTTAGTTGAGTTTCTTGACCATTTCCCGAGTGGAGAATATGAATATGCACCTCCATCAGAGCAGAACTCTCAGCTGCAATATTGGAGGAAGCCAACAAATTTCAGAAAACTTGCCTCCAATGTAAATTCTACCCATGTCCAGCAGAATGTGCCTTAGAGCATTATATTATATTATGAAGACTGGAGAAAGCCCTATATTTATCGTATTTCTTTTCTGGATCACAAAATCCTCCCCTCTGAAACAAAAGATGTAGTTGGAATAAATAAAAGGGCATTTCGCTTCTTTGCTAAGTAAGGATAACTTTACAAGAAGGGCTATAATGGCCATCCTCTCCACCCCTCGAGAGGATGTGCAGCAAGTTCTCGAGGAAGCCCACGCCCCAGGACATATTGGCGGCGCAAAGATACATGATCACCTGATGACCCTGGGGTACTATTGGCCAACTATGGAGATAGATTCAGCAACATTTGTTAAGAGGTGCAAGGTTTGTCAACTACATGGCAACCTCATACATGCTCCAGCCGTGGAGCTCCCTACCCATTTAAAACTTGTGCCCTTGATTTCATCGGGAAAATAACCACTCCCTCGAGGGGAAAATGTTTCATTTTAGTAGCAACAGAGTTGTTCACCAAATGGGCAGAAGCAGTTTCACTACACGGAGACAACTCTCCTTCAAGTTGAGCCAATGCACTTGTAGCTTTCTCGAGCGCTGCTGAAGTCTGGGCGTACTCCTCGAGATGATGGGTATCAAATCTTGCCTTGGCCACTGCACCCAGCCTGGCATGAACCCATCTCAGATCAAACCCAAAGCACCCCTCCATATCTCGAACGTCCTTCTGAATGTCTTCAAAGACATCAGCTGGTACCTCCCCCGTTACATAAGCAAAAAGTTTGAAGATTCTTGGGAAAAGCATGTCTACCGCGTATCCTCGAAGTTCTCTTCTCTGGGGTTGGAAAAGTTTAAGGGGAAGCTGCCCATCCGTTATAGTTGCTTCAGAAAGAGAAATTGGAAGGTTGGGCGATCTCCTATCATGCCCGGTCGTTGTGGCAAGTGAATCTATTGAGAGATATATTGAGCCGATAAGCGAGATTGACTTGCCGAAAAGTGAGATGATGTCACAAAAAACGGCTGCTCATTTCGTATCTTGAAGAAAGTCAAGCAGGAATAGATGGCCTGCCCCTAGCTCTAACTAATCTCTCCACTTTGATAGCACAGGAGTGCTTGCTTTCATTCCCTGCCACCCGCTTCTATAACTGGCTATTCCTTATCGGCATTTCAAGACAAAATCTTTCATGATCCATCCCGGAATTGAAAGAGAATAGTTGGGATATTCAACAGGGAGGGAACAGAAGGGGATGACATCAGAAGTAGGATCGTCGAACGGTCTTCTGGCTCCGTGGCTCCTGACCCTGGAAGATGGGATTACGAGACCAGGACCCTGGTCTCATCACTTTCACTCGTTGCATACCTTGCTCCACTACTGTACAAATAGCATTTCCCGCTGCAGTTTGACAAGCAAACGGTGTCCCTCTTCTTGTACCCCGGAATCCACAAGTACCGGCGGAGGCCCAATAAACCAACCACCCGACCCCTTACATCTGTAACAGTCACAATGGTATTGTTGAAGCTTGCTTGAACATGAATAAGTCCTTTTTCTACGTGCACTCTTGCGTGAACCAAGACGTCCATTCTTACGTGAACCAGTTTCTTTTCTTTTCTTTTATTTATTTTCTTTTTCTTTATTTTTTCTTTTTTTATTCATTCCGGATAAAACCTCCTTGAAGTATCAACTAATGGGGGAGGAGTGAGATTATACAACCCGCCCTTTCTCTTTTTTTCACAAATAGTAACTTTAGGATCTAATTCAGATATCAGAATACCATATATAACACAAAATTGATCCGCCGATTCCTTCAAATCTAGCCTCCCGGTCTGTCATTATACCTCGAGAAGTATAAATAATTACAATCCCCATCCCACCTAAAATTTGAAGAATTCGTTGATAGTTAGAATAGATTCGTAGACCAGGTCGACTGATCCGTTTTCAATTTTGAAAAGTTCTGTTAGGTTCTTAGTAGCAATCGGCGACCTTTTTTTCTTTTACTTCACAGAGCTTTTCGTCTCCTTGATAGCTGGAAGTTCTCCAAAAGTATGAAAAGCTGGAGGACTTTGTACCATCCATTCCGGTGTGGTTGGATTCTGTTCAACAGCCCAAGGACTTGGAGCGCATCTTTTGTTGTTTCCACTGCTTGAAGTGATTGTTACGACCACGAAGAAACGAAAAATCCCAACTACAGATATATAAGAGCCAGAACTGCTAAGGGCATTCCATCCAGTGTAAGCATCTGGATAATCTGGAATGCGACGTGGCATACCCGAAAGCCATAAGAAATGCATGGGAAAGAAGGTCGGATTAACCCCGAAAAAAGTGATCCAAAAATGGATTTGACCTAAAGTTTCAGGATATGTTCGACCAAAGATTTTACCTACCCAATAGTGAAATCCTGCAAATAAAGCAAAAACGGCTCCCATAGTAAGTACATAATGGAAATGTGCAACCACATAATAAGTATCATGTAGAGCAATGTCTAGCCCAGAATTTGCCGGAACTATACCAGTGAGCCCCCCTATGGTGAACAAAAAGATGGACCCTACAACAAATAACATGGGTGTTTTGTATTGTATCGAACCCCCCCCCCACATGATAGCGATCCAACTAAAGATTTTGATTCCAGTGGGGACAGCTATGATCATGGTAGCTGCGGTGAAGTAGGCACGGGTATCAACGTCTAAGCCCACAGTAAACATATGATGAGCCCAAACAAGAGATCCAGGAACACCTATACTGGTCATGGCATAAACCATGCCTAGATACCCGAAGACCGGTTTTCCCGAAAAAGTAGAAACGATATGACTTATGATACCGGATCCAGGCAGAATGGGAATATACACCTCTGGATGACCGAAGAACCGAAAGAGATGCTGGTATAATATGGGGTCTCCCCCTCCAGCGGGATCAGAAAAGGTTGTATTAAAGTTTCGATCGGTTAATAACATGGTAATTGCCCCTGCCAGTACCGGAAGCGATAATAAAAGTGGGAATGTTGTCACTAGAACGGACCACACAAATAGGGGTGATCTATGCATAGTCATTCCAGGTCCACGCATGTTGGAGATAGTTGTTATAAAATTGATAGAACCTAAAATGGATGAAATACCCGATAGATGAGGAATAGAAATTGCTGAATCAACTGCTCCTCCAGAATGGCTGGTAATACCACTTAAAGGCGGATAGACCGTCCACCCAGTGCCACTACCCACTTCTACTAAGGCTGGGCTTAATAGGAGCAAGAGACTTGGTGGCAACAACCAGAATGAAATATTATTTAATCGTGGAAATGCCATGTCAGGCGCACCTATCAGAATCGGAACAGACCAATTACCAGATCCACCTATCATCGCCGGCATAACCATAAAAAAGATCATTAAAAAAGCGTGAGCCGTTATTAAAACATTATAAAGTTGATGATTCCCACCAAGAATTTGATCGCCGGGTCGTGCTAATTCCATACGAATCAGTACTGAGAAGCATGTGCCAATCACTCCAGCAATGGCACCAAAGATGAAATATAGAGTCCCTATATCCTTGTGGTTAGTGGAGAACAGCCATCGGACCGAATTTGTCATAAAATTGAGATTCTTTCTTGTAGTTCCGCTTCTTGCTCGAAAAATGCGGAAAGACTTGTCGGAAATAGTTGGCTTGGTCCGACCAAGAAAGGCATGGGAGTTGTTGGGCATGAGAAAGAGCTTTTCGATCTTGTATCCGCTTGCTTCTATCTATAGAAAGATTCTCCTCTCCAACTGCTGACCTATTCACTACCAAGATTGACCTTAGTATCTGCCTTCATGCTTATACTTCCCCTTCAATCCTCCTTTTCTCCTTTATTCCCTGTTCTTTTTCCTCACGCTTCTCTTCCTAGGAAATTCGGCTTCCTTATAACATAACCTATAGAAAAAAAGTATTTAAAGAAAGTGTAATATTGGTATAGACTCACGGAGAATAGATTCTATTTTTTGCTGGATCAACTGTGCGGGAACTTGAAATGCAATTGACTAGCAAAAAGTGTGGGTTAAGAGCTGCTGAGGCTCTCTGTTGCAAATCCTTTCTATACGTTATTTTTGATCCAATCTCGCACTTGGTCTGATCCTATTCTTTACTAATGGTTGTTGACTAAAGGATGCATGGGACTCTTTTTTCTCGTTGCTAGGCTTTCAACCAAGTGCTTTTCCATCTTAGGTGAATGAGCAACGATCTCGCAAGGCACTACTGTAGAGCTCTTTGGGCATGCCGCTGTCTCAATCGATAAACATTGAAGATTAGCCTACTGAACGATTCTATCTTTTATTTAAAAAAAATAAAAAAAAAGAAATTTCCTACTGAACGATAGAGATTATTATTTAATTTCAAGATTGATTTTCGTTGAAGAGTTCTCTATGTCCCTACGTCCCCCAATTAGCTAGTTGTCTCGTCCGTCGTCCAATCCCTCACTTTGTTTCTGATAGTCCATTAGTAGTCCCTACTGAGAAATCTAGCTGCAATCGAGCTAGCATTGAAATGGAAAAAGTAGAGTGAAAGTAGGACGAGGTCTGCCCTTACACTTCCTGTTAGTAGGAGTGGATTAGTTAGAGTCGGTCCGTTCTCTTGTTTCAGAAGCTAGGGACAAGGCTTCCTCCATCCTATTCAATAGGCTATCGAGCCAAGCCAGATCTGCAGCCAGTGACGATAACTAAGTAGTTAGTATAATTAGTATAAGTAGTAGTTTACTGGGACGATCCACTATATCCATAAGCCCGTAAGAGAAGATGAATAGCCTTTCTTTTTAAGAACCTCGTTCGATCCCGAACTGCATTCAAAAAAGTAAATAAAGTGAGGGATTACCAAGCTAGAAAGAAGAGTTGGTTTTGAGCTAACTTCCATGATAGGAAAAGAGTGAACTCGAGAGAAGAGAAAGCTATATGCTTAACACATGCAAGTCGGACTTTCTTTTTTAGATTCACTCTCTTCCTCTCCCTTATGGTCGACGTTCTCTCCTCCCATCCTCTCCTCTCCCTAACGGTCACCGAATAGAACTCTTCGTTGCCGTTCTGGTTAGCTTTAGGACTAGACAACCCCGCCGGGAGCCAAGAGAAGTAAGCTTAGGTTGCACATGTTAGATCCGATTCCAATTTGACGAATTACCCTCTTATGTCAAATCTGAAAAGAACCTATTCCTATTCGTCATAAACAAAAGGCATATTAAACAAAGGTCTTACGGAGTCTTGTCCTAAAGTCCCACGCATGCCTGCTCTTCGTATATAGAGGCACGATTCTCAACATCCTACCTTTAAAGAGGCGCTTCGATAGACGATCAGTTATCAGTCTAGTTCGACACCTTGTTCTCAACTGAACTAGTAGACAGACGCCTCTAGGAATTTCTCAAAAGAGTTAGATCCGCCTAATCAATGTAGTAGTGCAGCTATTCCTTTGACAGACATTGAAAGTTTCAGGCAAAGACAAAGGATCCGATCCTGTAGTCAACTACCTGGACTATTCAAAATAGAATAGACTGGATTAGCGAGATTCGTTTTCATCCGAACCCCATCTTGTTAAGCCCAAGAGGCACGAGCTATATCTTACATACTCTGTTGTCCGATCATAGCCGTCTGAGAGTCCTTCCCGAGCAGGAGGAGCATCCAATCCGTACCTAGGTAGAGGAAGCTGATCCGCCGTATGCACTTCCGACTGACACAATCGACAGCTTGAGGAAGAAATGTGCTTTAATACTTTCTGAGTTTTGCAAGAATAATAATCGTGAACATGAGACCTTCGTCGACATCATACAAGAACTGACCTTAAAAAACAAGATAAGCGAAGGCGATGAACTTTCGCATGAGGACTTTATTCACATTTTACGGACTTCCTACGGCTTACAGAATTCGGAGATAGTGGGGATTGATAGGCTAGGAAATATGAAGAGCTAACGGGATGCTTACCGACTGAATGAACTTCGGCAAAAGGAAATGAAATGGGCAGGCGAAATGACATGAGAGAAAGAACCTCTTGGTGGAGTCCAGTCCCTATGCGGCTCTCGGTTCTTGAGGGGGATTAGGCGGCAGTTGAAAGAGCTGCTCGAAAGCTTGACGAACAAGGAAAAAGCCGATATATCTTTATCTATTTTATATATCTTTTGATTTTTCTATAGTTGAAAAAACCTTCTTTTGAGAGGGAGGACAAGTCTTTCATTTCCCTTCCCGCCGAGTAAGTAAATTTTTGCTTCCTTTGTCTCACGCAGGAAAGCATGAACTCCAGTTAGTCTGATGCGTAGAATCCGCTTCTGATCATTTTCTTCCGAGAAATTAATATGGAAGAGAGCAAGAGCTCCTTCCTCCTAATCTTTTAGATGTTGTTGACAGAGAGGGTTTGAGGTTTCAATATCCTACTACGAATGAATTGCCTTCTTTGTGAGAGCCTAAATCCGGATATTCCGCAATTTCCAATCCCTGCAGTAGGAGGGGATTCCGCACTTTAAGTTATGTCTTGGCGCTTTCTTTATTAGTAAGATCCGGGGGATAAGCTAGGATTCTTGAATAGTCTCCATCAGCTCAACCAAGAAAGTGTGTTATTTTGAGTAGTCATTTAGGTGGTAAGAGAAGCCAAGTGAGGAGAATGAGTGAGAAAGGGTCCTATCATATTCAATTTATTCCCTAAATGAGGTCAGGCAGACACGGCTAAGTCAAATGAATCCTAACTGCTAATGCTAAAGTCGAACTGATAGTAGTAGCACATCAACAAGTGCCTTAGAGTCACATTGAACCTGAGCAGAAAGCTTGGTTCCATTGATTCTTTCAACCTAGAACCTGTATTAGATTTAAGCTATCAGGGTTGTTTGCCAGAGCTAAAATCGGCTCAGGGGAAAGGGTCGTTGAATAAGCAAAACAACCAATTGATGCCGTTATAGAAGAATTTCCACCTATGGATGAGAATTCGGAATTAGAAATGGATAATGCTGTTTGGACTCCTACCGAAGCTGGGACTCAAGCCAAAGGCATGGATCTGGTTCGAGAAAGAGTGGACGAAGACTTGGTTGAGCCTGAACCCGGTCCTTTGAGGGATCCCTAAATCCTTAAGTCCCACGATACGGACCCCTCTCCCCTTGAGGATTGGATTGACTTGGTTATTGCGAAACCAGCGTTCTCACTTTGCCAACTTTGAAAAGAGAGATCTACGATCCCCATAAAGGAAAGATAAAAAAATATATAATGTCTATGAGCCCTATGACCTTTCACTCCCAGAATGTGCATTAATGCAAGGAAGCACTTCCCGGACATCTATATCTAGTTTGAAACCTGATATCCTTCTTTTTTCTATTTGGGAACTTCATTCTATTAAATAAAGGCGTCGGTAGGTTTGAGCAACATAGCTATTCTAATCATTGCCAGCAGCACAGCCGTTGACAAATCCGCCTTAGCCTCAGGTAGTTGATACTTTCAGGGGAGCAGGATCATCATTTCCACTAAAGTCGTGGAACCGGCTTCCATCTAAAAAAAGATGATTAGTTTCATCTATATAAATGGATCATTCTTAATTGGCCGAAGGCAAACGACCTAATGAACCCAACTACGGCAGGGAAGCCTTTATTCTGGGTGTCGGAATGAAAAGTTACCCGGCCAGAAACTTCAATCAATCAATCCTATGGCATTGTGAAATTTCTAATCGGAGGCATTAGCAGTTCAACCTATAGGGACAACGCCAAGCGGAAGAGTCGGGTTCAACAACAACCCGTGAAGACGAAGGTCTGCAATAAGACTTTGTAACTCTAAATTGATTAAAAGAAGAAATTAGCGTATTAAATCTTGCTTACTATCTCCTAAGAGAAGTGCGAAAGGATTGCAGGCTAGATTCAAGGTCTGCGAGTTTCTTGATTCCACTCCGCTTTCAAGCAAGATTGGGTTAGTGTTCCGTGTGAGTAATAGTTGGATCTAGTGGGCGCACTTTTTGACTTTACTTGCTCTTTATTCTCTTATTAAATTGATAGTTAGATGAACAGATCACTCCTTAAAGCAACCATTCTCTTATTATACGATACCCCCGCCATGGATGATACGATTCCAAGCAACAAAAGCATATTCGATTAGCTACTTAGGAGGAACCACACGGAGGCGATCTCGAACATAAAAAATAGATCAAATTTTCATTTTAAAAAGACAGAAGACCCCTCCTAAGAGAGATGGAGAACTCGCCCCTCTCTCCTATCAATATTGTTTACACGAGCTTTAGTAAGCCTATCCTGCTAACATCCTATCGCCTGCCTGACCTGATTTCTGGCTAGCTTCTTTATGGCAAGCGCTACCGTAACCTAGCTAGCGCTACATCTTGCTAACGTCGTCTGAATTGCCTTGCAAGCGCTACATCTATATGGCAAGCCCACATCGCCTTCGTCTCCCATTGTACTGCCTTCTTCATATGGCAAGCGCTACCCGTCGCTTGCACTACATTGTCTGACGATAACCTTGCCTGACCGCTTCCGCTCTGACTGAGCTGATCGTCGCACCTGACTTCTATATCCCACTATCCATAGATCTCCTTCCTTATCGTTGCCGGTCTAAGCAGAAGGTTGCTAAGTCAGATGTCTGGTGAACACATTCGTAATGAGTATGGGTCTAGTAGGTGTACTAGGAAGGAAGCGAGGTACTGAGTTTAGCGTCGACAAGTGGATCTTTATTCTCAATGATATGGGAGACAGTCAAAGCATCAGTCTCAGCATCAACAGAAGAAAAGGACTGACCGGCCACCGTTCAAGAGAGATCCCGGAGGCTCGAACTTTTTCCTAGCTTTGAAACATGGGCCGAAGGAAAGAGGAAGACCAAACAAAGTCGCGGTCAAAGAAAAGAAAAAGATGCCAACAAAGATTCACTTTAGCTTCTAGCTCGCTTAGTGTAGGTTGCTTGCAATCCTGACATCCCGAGTTACAGTTTGGGGGATTGATTACGTGGCTGAATCTCCCGTTAAGGAGCTTTCCTACGTTCCTGTCCTTGATGTCTCTCTCATTCCGAGGTGAGGGTGAGGTTGCTTGCAAGACTTTCGATAGCTGGCTCGGCCGAACGGAATCACCGATCTAGATACTAGATAGAAGGGTCGTTCACTCCCTATTCTTTAGAGGTTGCTTACGACGGTAGCATTAGCTAGGCAATCAAGGCAGGTCGAACAGAGTCAGTCCTAGGGTGAAGATCATCGGATGGAAAAATGGATTGAGCTGGCTAATCACTTGATGACCCCGTGGAGAATGGGAACAGAGAGTCGCTCCCATAAACGAATGAATGGGACTCCTTGTCCTGATCGAACCAGAGATTCCGACAACCCGGGGAATCGGTAGAAAGAGATGGGTTGAATACTGGAATCTGCCCAAAAGTCCTGACTTTTTTGAGGCGGGGCTTCGATCCGTATCTGGCCAACTCCTCGAATTCCTGGCTTGCTTATAAAAAGTCGTATTCCATTCCAATTCTGGCTTCTCTCCCACTACTCCACCCTATTTATTCTTATTATTTAACTATTTTAGATTGAACAACGGATAGCTTATGCTTCTAATAGATTCCTAGCTAGTTATGAAAGTACCTGACAAGTAAGTAGGAAAAAGGGCACCCGAGGCTATATTCTATTCTCTTACGAGATTTGGAGGACAAAGAATAGCACGCTTCTCTTGCCTCTAGGAAGAATAGAAGGAACCTATTCTCTTATACAATCAGCTGTGCACAAAGATGTTCCTATAACTATTGAGAGGGAGATACTACGCTTAAGCGAGACCTTACCTCTTATTGACTTGAACAAACCCTTCCCAGTGAGTGTAATATGTTTAGTAAGCTTCTTGTTTTCACGGAACCATTCTCTCATTTCCTCTATCCCTATGACTCTCCTTTTCTTTTCTTTTCTTTCTCTTATCCCCTTCTGCATTTAGTAGTGACAAGTTGCCATGGAAGAGTTTGACAACCGCTTGGCTTGGCTTGGGGACCAAATAGCGGGTACAAGTAGAAGAGGTAGAGGTACAAAACACGTGAGTCAGTGCCAGGACCAGGGGGACAAGAATCCTAAAGATCTCGACACCTAAAAGAAAGAGCGCACTAAATGGGTGAAGTTGGCTTCCCGGATGGTTACTGGTACGGATTCACTTAAACATCTTCCCATTGAATCAAAGCTAAATAAACTACTGCTCAGGTGGCTGAAAAACTATACACTACTTTCACAATCCGCAAGAAAATAAGTTTTCCCAGTATCAATTTGTCTAAAAGGGTAATTGCCTCTCTATGGCCGAGGAGAACTCCTAGTCCATAGTCGAAGCCCAACATGACTCTTTGATAGTCCTCCTCTTTAGAGTGGCTTCCTCCCGCTTCCAGTCGAGTTTTATAGATTCCGATAGAGTCACCGCTCGCTTTTGCTTTTGACAAGATGCCCCAGTCCTTTTGGTAAGCGTAAGCATTTCGTAAGCAGAAAAAACTAGATATTAAACTCCCGGTATCAGTTACAATGCTCACTATTACGGATCCCACGACGACAGCTCCCGCTGAAGCAATTGTTGCTGCGGAGGTAGCTAAATTACCTATCCGCTATAGACGGAAAAGGCATGCTGTGCCGGACTTAAATAAACCTTAGTTGAAAAAAAAAATTATTGGTGGACCAGAAAGAAATTATTGACCTTCATATAACTTTATACCGGAGTAAATGAAGACTCCTAGAATGGCACGCACGAAGAAGCCTACTGAGAGTAGGAATCCCGCACATTATAAAAAAAGGAAAATGGACCTGCAACTACCTTAGACTTTCTTTAAGGAAGATTGCAAATAAGAGTTGATCCTATAATTGTAATAGTAAGATTAGGATCCCGACTCATCTGTAAATTTAAGGCATATAAGGTAAATAAATAGATATAGGGAAACTTACGTATACTATACCTATAGGATCCTTTCTCTTATGAAAAGGAAAACTACGGGATAGCTATGCCGCAGTCAAAAAGACATATTTATGGATATGTACTAAGCCAGCTCTTTATACTAAGGCGTATCAAAAATGGGGTTCGATATAGGGAGTCTTTGCTGTTTACTGTTTACTTTACCTTTACCCAGCTTAAAGAACTGTGCCATAAATTCATAAGAACTGCTATTTGTAGAGCTTCTATAGCTTCGAGCCCTTTAGTTTGTTATCAAGCGTATAGCTTAGAGGGTGATCGCTGGCCACAAACTTGCAAGAGTCAGCTATTTGTTCACATTCAAGCATTCGTTCCCCACGTTCGAGCTAGTCGAATCAGTACTTATTGTTATACCGTTCGTGCCCCTCAGAGCCACTTAACTCGCTTTCAAGAATCAAAATCCTGCTTCCAATTAATAGACTGAAATGAAAACTTTTAAAGATGTTATGGAGGGTTTAAAAGTCATCGGTGCTGGAACTGCTACAATTGCTTTAGCTGGAGCTGCAGTCGGAATTGGAAAGATATTCAGTTCGTTGATCCATTCAGTAGCACGGAGTCCGTAATTGGATACTAAATTGTTTGGTTATGCCGTTTTATGCTTTGCTCTCACGGAAGCCATTGCCTTGTTTGCTCTTATGATGGCCTTTCTGATCTTATTCGTATTCTGAGATTCGCTACCGTCAGTAGCCTTCCTCCCAAGGCGAGCGAAGTGACGTGAGGCGAGCGTCTGAGTGAGTTAACTGAGGAAGTGAGGGCCCTGAGGAAGCGGAGTGAGCGAAAGCTGGATCTGGTTTCACTGTTGTGTTGGTTAATGCCCAACCACCTTCAAGAAGGCAAAGACGTCAACTTCATAACCTTTTCCATTATCAGTAGCAGCAGTGGACGAATCGAGACAATAAAAATACAGGTAGGAATTTATCTACTTGCCTTTCAACCTCAGAGCATTTAGTTCAGGTACCGCAGCGGTCGACGACTTGGCTGGGGCAGATCTTCACTCATTATCCTTCTTCGAACCTTTTGGTATGTATTGCCCCCTAACTATAGATCAGATCCAGCAGACGAGAAAGAAAATTCCGCACTGCTGCTGAGTCGTCGGACTTATCCACCAAGGGATTCGTGGAATTTCTGTGGATTGCGTTGGGGGAAATCTACCAAAGCTAGGCAGATAGATAGACTCCTTTCCCGCTGCTAAGGGAGAGTAAGAAAGAGAAAAATTCTTGTTTTTTAACCAGCGCCCCCTTTTGGGTATGCAGGTACTAAGAGTCCTCTCACTACCAACCAGAAGACGTCATCTAGTCTTGCCGGTATCAACAACGAGAAAAAAACTACCAAATGGAAACAGCAACTAACCATGGCTCTTGGTGGGCCCAGACAACGTCCTAGGCGTAGGGGAGATCGGAGCAACAGGTAACGCCTAGACTGGCGGATTACCTTCGAAACAAAGGATTGAAAAATTCCTTCTGCTTTGGACAAGATAAGTGGACAGATGAGTTGAATAATACAGGGACTGATAAGCTAAGCGAGGTTCCCCTTTGAGATCTCCCAACCTAAAGGCTTTATTTAGAGGTGGGTCTTTCAACCGCCTACTCTTTCGATGAAGGGTGCACTACAAGAGAATAGGTACTAAAGAGATTCAATGGGGGGATTTCGCCGATACTGAGTCGACTATAAACTATTCATCTTGCTTGGAACCGTCGTTGTGTATGGGAAAAAGGGCTTCTACCTATGCTTGGAAAAGGGTGAATGGTCCCAAAAGGGACGGGAAAAAGCCACTAGAAAGGTCATCCACCAAGTATCAAAGGCGCTGGGTAGTCCACTTTATCCGTGACTATGAGTACAAGATTTCCGGGATCAAGAAACTAGCAAACAAATATGCTCGGCTGGACTCTTTTCTCGTATGCCCGGAAAATTGCATTTTGGTACAACTCCGCTTGCTGCAAAGCCTTTATTTCTCGTCCAAACACTCCAGATCTGCACATTCCTTTACTCCATAGGGCCGAAGCCTTATTAAGTTAAGAATGAAGAATTGCTTTTTTTTATAGAGAGAGAGTCAGGGGCGATCTATATTACTTACCACAGCTCTATTCCCGACTTGAAATCCATAACGGACTTTAAGAGAGGATGAACATTCCCGTTCTATAGGTAGCAATGCCCCTACTAGAGAAGGGTGAGAGCCCACTTCCGTACTTCTGATCTGCTAGCACTGTGAATTACCTTAGACCTACGCAGCAGGAACGAGATGGAGCACCTACTCTACTGGTCGTCTGCTCTCTCGAGGTCGTCCTTATCTAGGTACAAAAAGGACATTACGGGATATCTCCAAAATTCGATGTACTTCGTGCAGGACACATCTCATGTTTGCCGAATCTAAAAACCATCGCCTTTGCATCCAAACACTTCACGGCGGCTATGATCAGATCCCAGTGTTGGTTCACTTTTGACTTTATCCTCCACCAAATCTTCTGATCTTTTGTTCTCAATGATGTTAAGCAGCTCCTGATCGCAGCCTTCGATGGTACGTTTTTTTTCATTCGGGGTCTTACCTTGGGGATAGACGATGGACCCGCCATTCGACATGATGCAGCATTTTGAAAGAAAATTCCATCAAATCAAAGGAGTTGACATTTCTGACATCTCTTGACACCCTTACTTTTCATAGGGGCCTTGCCTCATGATTTTCTTGGCAAGCATTTGGCGGTTGACGTGTCCTCCGCACCCACTTGAATGAGCTTGTTCAACAATGTGTGCTCCTTATTTCGGAAGGGCGAGTGACCTTTTGTAAAGGACATCTCCCAAGATCACAAATCGTTGGGAAAGTTCCCTCCGGGCTCTCCTCTGACCACGAGTGGCGTACTCCGGTATGAACCCGTCTTGAGGTAATTGTAGAAAGAATAATACCATGGTTCCCATCGTCCTCGTCTTGACTGGTGATAGTTCATCATGTTCCAACTCCCGATAGTCTTCATCCAAGCAGAGAAATGAGTCCCGTTCGGCGGAAGGGCTCTCTGTGGCTCGGATGTCGATGACAAGCGACTATGTGCTTCGGTGTACTAGCATGTGTACTAGAGCGGCTGAGTATGAATTCCATAAGGGCTGGCGAGTCAGCCAAGCGATTTTCTATTCTCGGAACATGGGTGAAGGGGATCTCCCTAAAGTGCTTGATCAGGTCAATGGAAAGTTCTTGGTACGATATGAGTTGGGTCTCTTTGGTCTTCAATTCTCCTATAACTCTCTCTATAAAAAAAGCCTTTCCCCTTTTCATAATACCCATGGTAAGCATCCTGCTCTCGATCTAGAGCTACTGCTTCAATAATCAACTGAGCTTAGGAAGTCAGGTTAAGACGTCGACTTATAATTGGTCTTGCCCGAGGAGATGAAAAAGAATTATGTCACACCCTCAAAATCCACACGCGGAGTATTACCGCGAGGCGTGTGACGACCAGGATCTTAGCCACTAATTATTTTGAACCGATTAGTTATTATTACAATTAATGGTGTAATTAGCGGCCAATTTAAATTTTTCAAAACATGGTTAAGGTTTTGCAGCGGAAGGGAAAGATATTCATATCGTAATTCAAAACCACAAGTTTATTATCATATTACTTACGAACCACGTACTCCATCCGATTGCAACGTCCGTCCAGAGCTGTATCGAGCAACCTGCAAAGCATGCAGTAGAGTGTCAACATAAAGTTGGCGAGTTCACGGGTTTAGAGTTTTCCAGTTTTATTTCCAAAAACTTGTTTCAACAGTTAATTTATCCGTTTATACATGCGATGGGGAGCTACCCCATAAGTAAGCGACTAAACTGTTTTTACAATGCCGAATACTATTCATCCGTACGTTTCCGTAGAGTGCCCCGTTTGTCAATGTTCTATCATCATTGACGGTTGCCAGAGTACATTAGTTCACGCCCGATCCCATACGCGGGCACGGTGTGAGGTTGGTGAGACCTAAATAGCGCTATCAACTAATAACCCGTTCGCCTGACCCCGGCGACTAATCGGTATTAAGAAGTGAGGACTTAAGTGATAGAGTTTTGTTTAGTGTTGCTTGTTGCATCCAGTATAAACAGTAATTAACTAAAAGTTCCCAGTAACAAGGGAAGTGAGTAAGTTTGCTCCCAGTAACAAGGGAAGAAAAGTAAGTTTGTATTCCGCACAAGGAGATAGCGTTGTTACCCGTATCCCACACAAGGAGATAGAAATACCGTATCCCGCACAAGGAGATAGTAAGCAATCCCAAACCAGGAAAAGTGTTTTGTTCCGTTTCCCAACCACCGGGAACGCATGCTTTAAGTAAAAAGTAGTGAACTCACCTTTGCTTTGCTCGGTAGTTAATTTACTTGTGTTACGTTGGTCAACCATACCCTATTATGGTTTGTAAATATTTATTAGGTTCGTGTGCAAGTAAATGTCACGTACAACTACACGTATCTAACACATAGCACGTAAGTCATACTATCATATAAAGTATTGGGCCTAGCCCAGCATATGAACCGTACTTAGTAACAGTAACAGTTAACCCGTAGTCCAAAACATAGCAGTTAACAGTGCGGCCCAAATAAACAACAGCCCAAAGACTAAATAAACCAGGTCAGTCGAAACCACATGGTCTCGACTCGAACACAGAGGTTTCGAGTCGCAACCATAGGGTTTCGAGTCGCAACAGGAGGCTTTGAGTTGTGTACCTCTTTGAGTCGAAACCTTGGGGTCTCGGGTCAAGCCTTGAGTCGAGATCACACGGTCTCGAGTCGCAACCTACCCGGTCTCGAGTCCCCTGTTGTGTTGCCTGGTTTCGAGTTGCCACTAAATGGTTTCGAGTGGAAACCACACGATCTCGACTCGCAACCACTGATGGAATCCTTCTAGAAACTTACCCACTTGTACGATCCAATCATATTCCTTTAACATGTTTATTCTACCGTACACTTACCAAAACAGATCAAATCCACACATTTCAAATATTTTCATGTCATTCAAAATGTTCTTTATTGGGATTTTCATCTCTAATAAACGGATCCTTTTAGACAAGACAAATACACAACATCATGCAGGTTCCTAGGATTAAATCAGTCAATCATAATGAGATTCATGGACATTCCATTATCCATCCTTATTATTACCTACTGTTTCACCCAAACATGTACACAGTCTAAATTCATATTAAGAAACAGTAAGCCTATACCCGTATTAATATCATATCAAGACATTATTCACAACAAACTCCAATAAGCATCCATTTTTCATATAAAAATCCATCCCCATACAACAATTATCAAAACAGTTAATATACAAAATCAAGGACCCCATGAACTCCAAAATAATCAATGGGTCATGTATCATCAAGGTGACATTATACAAAACACCTTGCATTCCAAACAGTTGAGTGCCAGCTAATTGTGCGATTTAATGTTCTACGGTCATAACATACTCCCTTTTCACCACCTTAAATCAAATCAGTAAAGACAAAGTTTCATTTACTTTACATATTTCAACCATGAGCATTACCAGTCTTGTACCCTATGCATATAATGTTGTACATTCCATGTAAGCACATCATTGACCCTTTCACATTACAGATCATGTTTCCATCCTTTAATTTATTCATTAAAACAATTATATTTTATTCCTATTGTCGCTAACAGTTATTGCGATCTAAATCATATGCACATTCAAGTCTTTGTGGTTAGGGTCCATATTACTATCATCATTATTTCACAAACACTTACCAGGGAATCGTTCATCATCAACCATTCATCCTACAAACCATCTAACAATAACACAAGTGTGTATGACCAGGTTGTACATAGAGCATATATGGTTGTACATTCAAAGAAAAACCCAGTTTACATAGCATCAATTTTAATCAAAGCAAAACAAGCATGAATAAGAACATTATTGTTACGTTAGACAAGCTTTAGACGGAATCCTCATCATTAACATCTACATATTCGGAATCAATCATCATCTTAACATGTTCATCTTCGTATATTTAATATATCACAACATCAGACCACGGTAAGAACACATAAGACCACGAATTCACAATCAAACCACAGTATGAACACACCATCGGACATGTTTCTCCTCGTTTCACTAAACCGAGAACCGGGTTACGGACTAACTTATTCATATCATCATTTTTAAGCAATAGCAATCAACACATTCCTTAAATCAAACAGTGAGCATTTTTAAACATAATCACAACATGAGATGTAGCAGGTTCAAAGCAACATTCAGCAGATTCATACGGTTTGACAAATCAAGCACACAAATAACGACGTCGTTCTAACCTGGTTCCGATGTAGTGTGTGTGTCGGAAGAATGGAACGAAAACGGAGCTCCAGGCCGAGTAAGTGTGAGTTATCGGGGGTGCAGTCGGAGCGTCGCGAGCTGCTAGAGGTTGAACGGAGAGCACTGGCGTCGCCGGAGATTTAACCAGAGACGAAGGAGTTGAGTATGTTTAGAAGGAGGTGTTATCGGCGTCGCACAATCGGGACGGAGATGATGATGTTTTGTTTGCAGGTCATTTTAGAGAAGAAAGGATTGTAGAGAGAGGGGGAATTTAAGGTGGGAGAGAGAGAGAAAGGTAGTGACGGCTGCCAAACTTTTAGGGTTTTATGTTTATTAAAATGAGGGTGGGGTTTTATAAAGAGTATATATAGAGTGTAGGGTTTAGGTTAATTAGGGAGTGGGCTTAAGCCTAGCCCAAGTGTGTATGGATTTCTATCAAAACAAACAGGCCCGATTATTTTATTAAATGTAAAGGTAATTAAATACTAAACGAATAAACGTCTCGTTGCGGATTATTATTTAATAGTAATAATAATAATCGATTGATTACTGAGGGGATCAGGAGCACGGGTTGTCACATTCTCCCCATGTTACAGGAATTTCGTCCCCGAAATTTAAGCTAAGATATACGATTCGTTAATAACCTTATTGTTATACCTAAATACACGTAGTCCACGAAAGTTCACAAAATGAACATGTAAGCCACATAGCACATAAGATCACACAGCACGGATGTAGTGCGTAACAGTCACGTAGCACAAGATCCACAGAGTTTGTACGTATTTCACACAGTACGAATTTTCACAAACTTAGCTAAGACATCCAAGATACGTACAGGGAAACCCGAAGTGTCACATTATCCCCAAGTTCAAGAAATTTCTTCCCGAAATTTAGCGTGCAGCCACTGGCAAGCTAGTTTGTTTAGACGTTTTCGTGGGGTGTCACACCATCCCCTTGTTGGCTTGAAATTTCTTCTAGAAATTTCAGTTGTAGCTTCAGTGCTGGAAGTAATGTTTGCAGACAACTGGGGATACGTGCTCATCAGCTGGTTTTTCCCGTTCCCAGGTAAACTCTGGGCCACAGCGTGAGTTTCAACGAACTCGTATGATAGGTATCTGGCTACGTTTGAGGGTTTTGACTTCTCGATTAGTGATCTCAATCGGTTCCTCAGTAAAGTGTAGCTGATCGTCAAAAGTTAGCTCCTTAAAGGGAATGATGAGTGTTTCATCTGACAGACACCTTCTTCAGATTAGGCAGGTGAAAGACATTGTGTACCGCAATCAGCTCTTCAGGCAGATTTAGTGTGCAAGGTTACCTTATCGATCTCTTCGGTATATTCGAATGGTCCAACCTATCGTGGATTAAGTTCGTCCCGGTAGCCAAAACGTACTATACCCATCCAGGGTGAAACTTTAAGTAGAACCCAGTCTCCGACTAGGAATTCTAGAGGTTTCCTACGTTTATCCGCGTAGTCTTTCTGACGGTCTGGAGCTGCCACCATGTGTTGTCTATTCTGGGCAATCCTACCCATTGTGTCAAGTGCTAGTTCTGGGCCGGTAATTTGGCTTCCGCCCAACATAGAGGTGACCGGCATCTGCTTCCGTGCGATGCCTCAATTGGTGCTGCCCGAATGCTTGTGCGGTAGCAGTTGTTGGAAGAGATTTCTACAAAAAGGAAGTGTCACTCGTATCCACGGTCAATAACACATGTTCTTAGCATGTCTTTGAGGGTTTCGGAGAGTGCGTTCGGTTGACCACCCATCCGCGGGTAGTAAACAGTGCTCATGCCTAACAGTGAGCCAATAGTTTTTGTGCAAAGCCTGCGACGAATCGGATGCAAAACGTGGGTTTCGATCATAAGTGGTAAAAGTTGGCACTCCGTGCCTAGCATCTACTTCTATCAAGTAGATGGTTGGAAATTCGAAAACTTTGTCGGTTTCTTTGGTCGCGTGCCGTTACTATCAGACATTTCATCAATGCCCTGGACAGGATAGGATAAGATAGAAGCACCTCGTAGATTAACTTTTAATTACTGGAGTTACGGATTATGGAGCATCTCTCCAATGCTAGGTAATGCTCCTTCGAGATTACATCGTGAGGGGTTGCGTATATGGTCGAGAAATGCGGGCTTTGTGACATTAAAAGTCGTGTGTGGGAAACTTAACGCAGGCGGTTTGAGTTGTAGAGGTGCCAGGGTAGCGCGGAGGAGTCGTCCTGATTCCCACTGGTTTTCGGAATAGGTTCGGACGTCTTTGTAAGAAACAAGTGTCGAATTTTGACAGGATGAAATAAATTCGAGTGTCGTAACTAGGTGTTGATCGCATCGAGTTTCGAAGAACAGTGCTTATGATACCCGTTACCCCCAGGGTATCCTTGGCTCGTTGCTCCAACGAGTAATATTCGTAGGAAGAAATTCGTCCAAACAGAGATTTGCGCAGAGCAGAGTAGGATAAGGATCATGGAATCCGTGAAGCATAACACGAGTAGCGAGATAATGCAAAAGAAGGGTAGTCAAAATTGATGCGTTCACCTTGTGGCAAAACATAAAAGGCTTGGTGGTCGGCAATAAGGATTTATCTGGTGTCAATGAGGTAGCTGGTCGTACATAAGCCGTGGGCGATTAGGATAAAGAACGTCGTTTTGCCGATAAGAGGTGTTACGTCGGTATGAATGGCACAACAAGAACCAATGATAGAGAAGGACGGTCGCTGCATGGGTCGGGGGGGTTTAAGGTTCACTGAAACGTCTAACAAGATGTTCTGAGCTGAGCCGTATGCGAACAACGAGTTTGTGATCTCCCAAACCTGGTAAGTAACCAAATTTGAATAGACTGCCGAAGTCGTGAGGACGAGTCCGAAGCAGTGCTTGTGTCGTCGAAAGGCTTCCATGTAAGGCAATAAAACATGTCTGAAAGGATACGTTTAGATCACACGTCACAATTTTTAAGATTCAAGAAGTTTATTGACTAGCAGTCGTGTTTGCTGAATTTCCCCACACCAGAGGGAAATCTAGTCAAGGTCTCAGCATGAGGGGGGGTTCGACGTGAAACTGTGAAAACAGGTTTTCAGGGAAGTACGATTGAAGTAATACATTGTTGAATTTCAAGGGATAAAAGTTTGCCGACTAAAGTTCGAGTTTGTTGAATTCACCAAACTGAAGAGAGATCTGGTCAAGGTTTCTATACGAAGAAATGTGGATGTCGTGATAAAGATACGATAGGAGCGGGGATGCCATCTGAGCAATAAACGCGGATTCGTACGAAAGCTGGCGAAAGGATTCGCAGAATCAGGGAAGTCGTCAAACACTAACAGTTCTGACAAATGAAGGATAGGGTAAGCATCAAAGTTGCCGTACTCGTCGGGGGGTTGACTGGCTCGTGCCTTCCTTATAATATATATATGGGTGGCTCCCCTTCGTCGATTCGTTCATGTAACTTTTCTATGTGGTCCGTAGCAGGCCTTTCCTGAGCTGGTCTATCGAGTAAAGATCTTTTGCGTCAATTCGTAGTTCAGGGATGATGTTAGGAAATACGTGGACGAGGGCTCGGAATAACTGGTTCCTTGCTCTTAGCGTTTCGTGGTTTCGAATCAGGTTTAGGAGGGCTCGCTCCTGCTTAACACGTACCACACCAGCCCAGCCTTCGTATGTTCCACTATGTTGAATACCAAATATACACACATACATACTAACACATATATGGTAATAGTACGCATACACACATGCATGTTCACACACATAAGTAATGTACAAGTAAATGCCGATAACCTTCCATTACCAGGTGAGTATCTGAGGTGGACGAACCTTGCAATCCGGAGTGTGGTGTCGTTGTGGTTTTCGTTAAAGAACGGTTATAGTCTGGTTTTCATATAAAAATATTTTAAGTCCAAAACATTTTATAATTTAAACCTAGTTCACTATAACCAATGGCTCTGATACCAATCTGTCACACCCTCAAAATCCACACGCGGAGTATTACCGCGAGGCGTGTGACGACCAGGATCTTAGCCACTAATTATTTTGAACCGATTAGTTATTATTACAATTAATGGTGTAATTAGCGGCCAATTTAAATTTTTCAAAACATGGTTAAGGTTTTACAGCGGAAGGGAAAGATATTCATATCGTAATTCAAAACCACAAGTTTATTATCATATTACTTACGAACCACGTACTCCATCCGATTGCAACGTCCGTCCAGAGCTGTATCGAGCAACCTGCAAAGCATGCAGTAGAGTGTCAACATAAAGTTGGCGAGTTCACGGGTTTAGAGTTTTCCAGTTTTATTTCCAAAAACTTGTTTCAACAGTTAATTTATCCGTTTATACATGCGATGGGGAGCTACCCCATAAGTAAGCGACTAAACTGTTTTTACAATACCGAATACTATTCATCCGTACGTTTCCGTAGAGTGCCCCGTTTGTCAATGTTCTATCATCATTGACGGTTGCCAGAGTACATTAGTTCACGCCCGATCCCATACGCGGGCACGGTGTGAGGTTGGTGAGACCTAAATAGCGCTATCAACTAATAACCCGTTCGCCTGACCCCGGCGACTAATCGGTATTAAGAAGTGAGGACTTAAGTGATAGAGTTTTGTTTAGTGTTGCTTGTTGCATCCAGTATAAACAGTAATTAACTAAAAGTTCCCAGTAACAAGGGAAGTGAGTAAGTTTGCTCCCAGTAACAAGGGAAGAAAAGTAAGTTTGTATTCCGCACAAGGAGATAGCGTTGTTACCCGTATCCCACACAAGGAGATAGAAATACCGTATCCCGCACAAGGAGATAGTAAGCAATCCCAAACCAGGAAAAGTGTTTTGTTCCGTTTCCCAACCACCGGGAACGCATGCTTTAAGTAAAAAAGTAGTGAACTCACCTTTGCTTTGCTCGGTAGTTAATTTACTTGTGTTACGTTGGTCAACCATACCCTATTATGGTTTGTAAATATTTATTAGGTTCGTGTGCAAGTAAATGTCACGTACAACTACACGTATCTAACACATAGCACGTAAGTCATACTATCATATAAAGTATTGGGCCTAGCCCAGCATATGAACCGTACTTAGTAACAGTAACAGTTAACCCGTAGTCCAAAACATAGCAGTTAACAGTGCGGCCCAAATAAACAACAGCCCAAAGACTAAATAAACCAGGTCAGTCGAAACCACATGGTCTCGACTCGAACACAGAGGTTTCGAGTCGCAACCATAGGGTTTCGAGTCGCAACAGGAGGCTTTGAGTTGTGTACCTCTTTGAGTCGAAACCTTGGGGTCTCGGGTCAAGCCTTGAGTCGAGATCACACGGTCTCGAGTCGCAACCTACCCGGTCTCGAGTCCCCTGTTGTGTTGCCTGGTTTCGAGTTGCCACTAAATGGTTTCGAGTGGAAACCACACGATCTCGACTCGCAACCACTGATGGAATCCTTCTAGAAACTTACCCACTTGTACGATCCAATCATATTCCTTTAACATGTTTATTCTACCGTACACTTACCAAAACAGATCAAATCCACACATTTCAAATATTTTCATGTCATTCAAAATGTTCTTTATTGGGATTTTCATCTCTAATAAACGGATCCTTTTAGACAAGACAAATACACAACATCATGCAGGTTCCTAGGATTAAATCAGTCAATCATAATGAGATTCATGGACATTCCATTATCCATCCTTATTATTACCTACTGTTTCACCCAAACATGTACACAGTCTAAATTCATATTAAGAAACAGTAAGCCTATACCCGTATTAATATCATATCAAGACATTATTCACAACAAACTCCAATAAGCATCCATTTTTCATATAAAAATCCATCCCCATACAACAATTATCAAAACAGTTAATATACAAAATCAAGGACCCCATGAACTCCAAAATAATCAATGGGTCATGTATCATCAAGGTGACATTATACAAAACACCTTGCATTCCAAACAGTTGAGTGCCAGCTAATTGTGCGATTTAATGTTCTACGGTCATAACATACTCCCTTTTCACCACCTTAAATCAAATCAGTAAAGACAAAGTTTCATTTACTTTACATATTTCAACCATGAGCATTACCAGTCTTGTACCCTATGCATATAATGTTGTACATTCCATGTAAGCACATCATTGACCCTTTCACATTACAGATCATGTTTCCATCCTTTAATTTATTCATTAAAACAATTATATTTTATTCCTATTGTCGCTAACAGTTATTGCGATCTAAATCATATGCACATTCAAGTCTTTGTGGTTAGGGTCCATATTACTATCATCATTATTTCACAAACACTTACCAGGGAATCGTTCATCATCAACCATTCATCCTACAAACCATCTAACAATAACACAAGTGTGTATGACCAGGTTGTACATAGAGCATATATGGTTGTACATTCAAAGAAAAACCCAGTTTACATAGCATCAATTTTAATCAAAGCAAAACAAGCATGAATAAGAACATTATTGTTACGTTAGACAAGCTTTAGACGGAATCCTCATCATTAACATCTACATATTCGGAATCAATCATCATCTTAACATGTTCATCTTCGTATATTTAATATATCACAACATCAGACCACGGTAAGAACACATAAGACCACGAATTCACAATCAAACCACAGTATGAACACACCATCGGACATGTTTCTCCTCGTTTCACTAAACCGAGAACCGGGTTACGGACTAACTTATTCATATCATCATTTTTAAGCAATAGCAATCAACACATTCCTTAAATCAAACAGTGAGCATTTTTAAACATAATCACAACATGAGATGTAGCAGGTTCAAAGCAACATTCAGCAGATTCATACGGTTTGACAAATCAAGCACACAAATAACGACGTCGTTCTAACCTGGTTCCGATGTAGTGTGTGTGTCGGAAGAATGGAACGAAAACGGAGCTCCAGGCCGAGTAAGTGTGAGTTATCGGGGGTGCAGTCGGAGCGTCGCGAGCTGCTAGAGGTTGAACGGAGAGCACTGGCGTCGCCGGAGATTTAACCAGAGACGAAGGAGTTGAGTATGTTTAGAAGGAGGTGTTATCGGCGTCGCACAATCGGGACGGAGATGATGATGTTTTGTTTGCAGGTCATTTTAGAGAAGAAAGGATTGTAGAGAGAGGGGGAATTTAAGGTGGGAGAGAGAGAGAAAGGTAGTGACGGCTGCCAAACTTTTAGGGTTTTATGTTTATTAAAATGAGGGTGGGGTTTTATAAAGAGTATATATAGAGTGTAGGGTTTAGGTTAATTAGGGAGTGGGCTTAAGCCTAGCCCAAGTGTGTATGGATTTCTATCAAAACAAACAGGCCCGATTATTTTATTAAATGTAAAGGTAATTAAATACTAAACGAATAAACGTCTCGTTGCGGATTATTATTTAATAGTAATAATAATAATCGATTGATTACTGAGGGGATCAGGAGCACGGGTTGTCACAAATTAGGGCTTGCTTTCTCAATTCACATCTATGAGCGATGATTCCTCTATCTCTTGCTCGCTTCGATCGGACTCTGGCAGCTTAGGGAAGAATGATGGCTCGCTAACAAGGCCCCTAAATGACCGCTCAGAAGGCCTACCTCTTTTTTCCCAATCTCTCACTCGCTCGTCCTTCTCTCATGAAAGATAGTCTTTCCTCTCCCGGCGGCTTTTAGTCATGTCTATAGCCAGTTGCTAAGACGATTCCCACTCAAGCATTCTCATTCAACGGTCTATCAATGCTGCCTTATTTAGTTCAAAATTCCTTTCTTTCTACTAGTTCTTACATAAGAATTTGTAGGAAGTAAATGAAGTCTTTCCTTCCAAAATCCACTCCTGAAGTCACGTCTTTCAGTACTAGGACTGAAGTCAAGTACTTTCGAGTTGCTCTTTGCCTAAAGCCCTCTTTCCGACTTAGAAAGACCAATTCACAATAGCTTTAGCATCTCTTGAGTTGGAAAGGTCTTTATAGAACTAAGGGGAAGGTTTGGAACCCTAGTAGCAGAATGGAGCGGGCTAACTTCCATGCTAACACGAGTAGTTTAACTCAGAATTACCTCGTAAGAGCGTTTCTCATTTTTTTGCTTTGCTAGAAACTTTTGAAAAAGTCTTCAAATAGCCATTCATAGTTTACGAATTATGCTTAGTAGGGACCTAAACACATAAATGGTTCAGAGTCAGACCACGCCTTATGACGAAAGGGGGAGAAAGGACTGTCGATCTGTGATCAAAGAAAACTATACCTGAAGAATGGGATACAGATTGACCGGCACAAAAGCCATCTCTATCAATCTACTCCCATTGAGGAGATGGCGGCATAGAGAACTTTGCCACCCCCTTGTCACTTAAAAGTAAAGAAGAGATACAAACTTTTGAATATCAATTTGGTGGGATCGAGTATGGAATCGAATAGCGAATGCACTTGACCGACCCGCCATCTCTTTCCTTCAATAATGCCTTCACTTCACTTCAAGATGCTATTTGCCAATAAGAAAAAAACTACCTTTTTGAATAGAAGAAGCCGAAGGGATGAACGAGCGCTGCGGTAACGAGCTTTCCTTCTGCCGACATTTATAGGAGCAGGGGAGCGTGGTGAGATAGGTAGACGTCCAATCCTGCAGCAGCTAATTGCTCGGCCTTAGTCTTGGGCTGATCTCACACTTCAATCAAGCCCTTCGTCCTTCGATCCAATCGATCGATCAAGAGGCTAATCTCTTTTGTTTGGGCCGGTAGCTAAAAGAAAGTCCCCGCTTTCTCTTGAACAAGGGAAGGGCAGCATAGCATTAGCTTCAATGAAACAAGCTCAACCTTGATCAAGGTGGTAGGCCGTAGAACCGGTGAACGCTTCAACTTGGCCACTGAAGAAGGCGAAGGCTGGGCGAGAGACTAGGCCAACTTACTGCTTACTACTATGCCATGGTTGAAGCTTTAGGCTCCATAGACGGAACTATGTATTAGGTATTACGGAGGGGAGGACACCACTCAGCACCCCACGGAGCGGCGGGGTTCAATGCCTAAAAAGAAAAATAAAGAAATAAAAAGGAAAGGGGGAAAGATGACTCTATGGCTGAGGGGAGGAGAGAAAGAACGCATGCATGGATATTATGTCTGTCGGAGGTTCGAGAATCTATGAAAGGACATCTAAAGCTAAGGTTACGAAGTAAAGGAAGTCCGAGAGAAGTGGTGATCTTATCTTGCTTGCTGGGAGAGAGGAAGCTTCCGGACCACCTTTTCCAGCCAGATAGCGAGCGATCACTCAGCAATGAACACTAACTGAAAGCGGTCGGGAATGAGTACCTATCCCTTACGGGAATCGAACCCGTGTCTTTGACATGAAAAGACGATGTCCTAACCACTGGACGAAAGGGACCAAAAAGCCATTCTTCATATACCGCTCCGTGGGCTCCGAGAATAGAAGTGGTTCGTTTTCTTTCTATACGAAATTAAAGATTTCGTTTGTGTGCATGTTGGCGATTTCAGATGTAAATTCGGCGGTTCGTCCCCCCTTCCTACGGTTCCCCCACCCCCTGAATAAGTAAGGCCCCGCTCTTTCTAAGAAAAAAAAGAGGGGCGAAGCACCCGTTTGAAGTGGCGAAGGCCTATGCTACAGTAAGAAAAAGTAGGTTTCGGTTACGAAGTCACTTAGTTGAACTATAAAGAAAGAGAGGCTAAGGTTACGAAGTAAGGTCAACTGGTTAAGGAAAGCTCAGGTTATGAAAAAGTTTAGCCATTAATTAATTAAGTAATAGTGAGACGGAGTTGCGTCAGCTGTGGATATAGACTAGGCTAAGGGACGGACTTCATCTCTTCTATTCTCTTCACTTACACCTTACACTTCTGCTGAGTCTAACGAGGCTCAGGTTCGGAGCCTTCCGCTCTCACTGTGGAGCGAGATTGCGCAAAGGTAGAACATCATAGAAACTTCGCTGAATTCTCATAAACCTTGATTTCGCTACGCTCAATAAGAAGCAGGAATAGCTGAAATTGGTTCGTGTTCCGTTTCCAAAGTCAGTCGTCTTTACCCAAGTGTGAACTTCAAACGACTCTCAAGCAGTTCCATTCCTTCTTACTGTACTTCTGGGTCAACCCAACCCGAATGGGAAGAAGGGGGTCAGCCAAACAGCGGTCCACTTTGTACGTTTGCTGAGCAGACCAATCAGGCATTTTCTTTTTTTTAGAAAAGGAAGGGAACTTCTCACCGAAGGAGGCAGTAGGAATGAAGGAGGCGGGAAGCTACCGCTTCTAAAAGGGTTGCTTATCCTTCACTTTTTTTAGAGCGTGTCGCTATGAAAAAGAAAAAAAGTTTATGTAATCGGAAAAGGGTTACGGTTGCGGAAGCCAGAGAAAGTCGGGAACCATCGGTTACCTTTTGAATCAAAGTAGCGACGAGCCGAGTATTACGACTACAGGGGGAGAAGCAAAGCTTCGTAGACAGCTTTGCTTCCTCGTCGCTTCTTTCTAGCGACCAGCTTCTCAAGTGGGTGGCTTGGCAAGCAAGCTACCTTCAGCATCGGTAAAATCCCTATAATAGGCCGGAATGGTGGGGAAGGAAGCCCTCCCTACTTCAATGGAAAGGGGGAAGAGCCCTTTCACAGCCGCTCCTCTACAACTACCTTTCGCCCAACATGATCACGAACGAAGACAGAGAATTGCGTAGATAGGAGGACGAAACGAACCAACCCACTTGTCCTGACCGGAACGATTGAAGAAAGAAAGAGAATGGTGTCCCATTTCGCCCAGGGGACATCGTCGGAGAACAATGTCGGGGACAGGGTGAGAACCTTCCATTGCTTACACCCTTTAAGTGTTGGTTCTTCTGGGGATAGATCTGGTTTCAAGATCTATGAACAAGAGAGATCCCTAAGTCTCCATTTTAAAAAAAGAGATGAATAGATAAGGCGAAGCCAGCTGAAGGAAGGGCGCTAACGAGCAAGAAAACGGATGTGCTAACGCGCAACGACTTTCCTTTCTCTGATAGAGGCTCGCTTCTTCAATTCAAGTTCAGCTTCTTTTCATTTTGATAGGAGTAGGTGCTTGCTGCTCGCTCGCTGTCTACTAAATGAGCCTTTACTACCCTCCCAGCCCCTCTCTTTAATCTTAAGTAAAGTGAAGTCAAATCAATGAAGTGAACAGCCCAACCTCTTTGTTTGAAGCTTTGTTTCACTTCATTCGGAAAGAGAACAATAGACTTGCAACTATAGTATAGGAAAAAGCTTCTCTTTGATAGAGGTCATAGGGGAGTTCAGAAAGGATCTGATCGTAGATAGAGACTGAAACCTGTGCGGGGGTAGGGGCGGATGTAGCCAAGTGGATCAAGGCAGTGGATTATGAATCCACCACGCGCAGGTTCAATCCCCGTCGTTCGCCCATCAATAAATGGACCATTTGTTACGGAGACATAAGACAAACCTAGAAAGCTTTTTTTCTGCAAGTCATCTCGAGGCTTCAAACGCATCCAAGCAATTGGTATCCGATTGAAGCATAGAAATAGATTCGCGTCGCCTACTTGCTGAAAGCACAAATGGAATGGCCGATCATGAATTCTATGAAGTTTTTAAGACCTTCACTTTTGAGTGCAAAATGAATGAAATGAACCCCCAGATGAGGAGCAAATCTCCCCTCCCTTTTAATAAACCATGGGAAGCCCCTAGTAGTTTACCAGACAAATTGAGTTGTCGTGACGAGACCTTTCTTAGTGGAAGATCGGAATTCTCTTCATCACGAGACTGATCGGATCAGACACCCGAGAGACCTCCACAATTGAGTAAGTAAGAGGACAACAAGCAAAGAGTTATGCTTTCATTTCTTTGTTGAGATTGAAATCAAGTTTTTTAAAATGGGGGTAGGTAGAATGAACGCATGCCAAGTCAAGAAAAGGACTTCCTTACTTTTAGTCTTAATTACTAGTAGTTTGAAGCGAAACCGGTTTTTTTGCACTCGGTTCCTTCGTCTTAAGTAAAGTGAAGTTTCCTTTTTTTATTCGGAACTCTTAGTCGAGTTGATGCCGAGATCTTTTTTTGTTCGAGGTTCAGAGGAAGAAGAGAAGAGGAACCACCGCCCAATGGTGCTTTTACGAAAGTACGGTCACCGGTGGCTAATACCTTCTCGACACTATCCAACCTGAAATCCACTCTCAATCGCTCTTTTTAGTTGGCGGGCAAGGTTTCCTACCCACTGGCTACTGGCTACCGGCTAAGAAGGTACAGTGTAGCTATTGCTGCTACTGTCTTACTGTGTACAGGAACTGTGTGTGACTGTAGCTACCTGACCCCAAGGGAGGTACTTGTTAGTGCTCCTCGGGTGGTTAGTGAAATGCTTCTCAGGTGAGGAGCATGAACGAGATAATACTGACTGAATCAGAAGATTATTTTAATCGACTTAATTAGAAGCTCTAATAACTATTCAAAGTTGATGGTATTTCAACCACAATAATCTTGGTTGGTACCAAACCCGATAGTGATTCTTTCAATTCGTATTAGAGTGATGGCCCTTGTTTCACTAATAGCTGGGAAAGGAGTACGTTCTCCAATCGGCATGTGTTAACCATTTTCAATTCTTTGGATGAAATGTCAAGATTCAAGAGAAATAGGATAGGAGCGAGGCCATTCGACTATACCGGAGAGGGAGAGGAGAAGGGGCCCTAACGAGCGGGAAAAGGGATAGCCCTTCATATCGTAGTCTCGCTCAAAAGCCTAAGCTATCGGATGACAGAGGATATCGGCCAATTCATTCCTATAATAGAACTCCACCCAGAGAGCCGAAAGAGCGAAGAAAGCATAGAAAGAGGTCCTTGGTCCGAGGAGAATCCAAATATCATTATGATCGGCGCATCATTAGGTCCCGAAGAAAGGGCAAGGTTTGCCTAATTTCTTAGCCGATACCGGGACGTCTTTGCTTGGTCATATAACGATATGTCAGGCTTAGATCCAGTCCTAGTAGAGCATAACTTTAATATAGGTCTAAAAGAAAGTCTCCAAGCTCCATCCCGACTTGGAGTTTTCAAAGAAAAAATGAAAAGTGGCCCGCTGAATTAGGAGTTGGATTATTCTGATTGGATCTCTAACCGTCCCCGTACCAAAAAAGGATGGGAAGGACTTTTCTTTTAGAAAGCTAAACTAAATAAAGCCTGCCCCAAGGACGATTTCCCACTCCCAAATTTAGATGTCGGGGTACAAAACGCTGTCATTTATGGAAGGTTTCTCAGGATACAACCAAAGACGGTTGGCCGAGAAAGACCAAAAGAAGACTTCCTTCATCACGGGGCGGGAAACCTTCTGTGCAAAGGTCATGCCATTCGGCTCGGCCTAAAGAATGCCGGAGCAACCTACAAGAGGGCTGTGACGACCATCTTCCATGAGATGATGTATAGACTATGTGGATGACATAGTAGTCAAATCCAAGACAAGGGTCAATCACATAGAAGTCCCCCTGATTAGTCTTCGAGAGGCTTAAAAAATCAAAGAACACGGAGCGGTAAAATCAAACTCATGGGTTGGTTAAGCTGAGTGAACTGCCTAGGCGGTTGACTAGGCCTTTGCCTTAGCATATAGCCATGTTGGCCTTGATTTGGTGGAGACAGGCGAACCCGTTGAGACTGTGGTAAGGTTGCTTGAGGTGGTGGAGCAAAAGATACCTGCATACCTTGAGTTGATTGGGGAAGAGCAGGTTGTTGTAACCTTGGTAGAGAAAGGGTTCTCACAGACCCCTAATCTCATCCAATAAAAAGATATGGGATATGCCAGTCTATTGTCCTTCCAAGCTAAAATAACGAGTTATTATTGCAGCAGGATTATAGCGGTTGGCTTTCATGCAGGTAGCCGTAGCTTGAAGACGAGGGGCGGTGTGGTGATAAGGTTATGGCGAGTCAAGCAATGATCGGAGAGGGAAGCTTATAGGCTAGCTAGGTTTTCTTTTTCACTGGCATATGGTCTAAGGGTACCCTTTCCGCCTAACCATTGTTTAGAAAGTAAAAAAAAAAAGAATTCTTAAATTGTTTAGACTAAACTTTGTTCTTCGACTTCACTTTGTCTTGGTTTAGTCCAGTTCAAAGTTTAGTGCAGCCATAGGATAATGGCATTTTCTTAGCTAAAGGTAGATCAGAAAATGAAAACTTTTACAAAAGCCCGTATTTCGCGACTGTAACAAATGCTTATCCGGTGCAAATCCTTTATCCTACGCACGAAGTCAACAAAATGAGGCATGAGAACCAAAGCGCAGGCAGGGAGAGCCGGGCCAACTATTAATTATTAACCGTCCTTTCAGTTGGGACTTTCAAGCAAGCCTTGCGAAGGCAGCCCCCTTTCTCGCGCATCAAAGACTTCATTTCCCACAAGTGACCAACCGAAGCCATGCAATTCCTTATATTATAAAAGGAGTGCTAGAATGTCTTTTCAATTGTAGGGGTGCTAACGCGCTAATATAAACCAAAGGGCTTTTTCAGCTGGATCCAAAACAAATAGGAGATATATCAGTACGGCATCCATGGGACACCTTTCGTAGTGAGGGAAGTCCTTTATTTTTAGGTTGACGAGCTACTTTAGTTTAGTTTCTGAAAAAAAACATAAAGCCCGGTATTTTCGTAAACGTAAAAGAGGGACGAGTGACAAGGGACTTGAGTGGCTCACCCTAATCAATAAGCGGGAGCAGGTATCGAGTGTTGTGAGGGCTTTGATTTGCGCGTTAAGGGCAGTTTCTGTTATAGCACTAGGAATCGGTGCCGCTAGCCTAAGCTAAAACAGAGGGGCTTTGGAATCCATTCCGTATTTCGTACGCTAGGAAGTCGATCTGAACTGTAATTATAGCCTTCGCTTGAACCGAAGAGAGCGATGCCAACAGTTCAGGAGGCCGCAGATCAAACCCTTAGTTCAGTGCCGGGTTTCATAAGTACTCTCGGTCAATCATATCATTCTCCAGACGGGATGGGGTGTAGGCACGTTTATTGGAGCAGTTGAGAAGAACACCAGCCTCTTTCTTTTTTCAATCGTTAGAAAAAAGGAGCTTGGTCAGCCATGTTCCCTACGTACCCTCTCGTTATTCCCATGATTCCCCCTTGCACCTATTCTCCGCAACCGTCACTGCACTCCAATCGTTGTATCTCCAATCTCCGCCTCGGTTGGTGGCACTTATGGTTCTTAAGGTTTTTGATTCCAAGAAAGATAAAGAAAAGAATAGGATTTCTCCTCTAGTTGCGAAGGATACTGCTTACTACAGATTCGAGTGAAATGGCTGGTGGTAAGCGTGGTAAGGTCGCTGCTAACGAATGGTGGGTGCGTGGAGAATGCTATGGATTCAAGTTCCATTTCCCTCTCGGTACTTAGATCTTCCTCTAAAATGTCTCCCATTCCTCTTTCCTTTGTTCCGCCGACTACATTGATTGGATACCGCTGGGCCTGCCTACGCATAAAGTCTAAGGATTCTCCCATAAAGCCATTGAATTGCCCTTGGTTGTCCTACCTTAGATCTTATTCCCACCTTGTTCGATTGCTCTTTCTCGATGGGGCGCTAGACCTCATTCTCTTTGAGACGCTTATTCAATTGATAGTGGTCCCTCCTTACGTTACTTTAATTGGGGAGGATGCAAGTAAGGAGCGGGTACGGGAGCTTGACTAGGAACAAGATAACGAGAAGTGTATTTGCCTGGGGTGGGCTCACTTTCTGCCTTTTCCTCCCACGATTTAAGGATTGGCTCAAGCAACCTATCTTACTAATAAGAAAGTGGCTGCTAGTTGTAGCGCCCCTTTATAAAATGATATTCTTCTGCTAGACTCCATCCAACCAAATCCCATTTTTGAAGGATGTATTCTCGGAAAACATCATCGCGAAAGCTTTCCGGTTGGAGGTGAGCTAAAATGGAATGATATGGATTGAATGGCCTGGAAAGCTGGTAGGGTTTGGGGCGAGCTGTAGGCTTAGATTAGAGGGAGGGGGACTGCAAACATCCGCCCCATGAAGCGCTTGGGAACCATGCATTCCTCTCGGGCTGGGCTCTCATGTGTCCGGGGTCCGATCAGATCAACCAGCGACCGGTTTACGGAACAAGGAGTTAAGCAAGGGCCAGGAGATTGATGAAAGAAACTGGCCTAAGTCAGTGTTGTGTTCAACTCCGCGGTTGGAAGGATTGCTTTCTGCCGTCTGTCTTTTCCTTCTCTCTCTTCTCTTAGCAAAGTAGGCTCAAGTCAAACTTTTGGATTGCTACAAGCTGGGCTCAGGGACTGCAGTCAGCCGCTTCCCCTGTAGTCAGTCGTCAGTTTGTTTTTGACAGATCCGATCGGGTGTTCATAATCTGGAGTAAAAGGATTCGAAACTTTGCATGCCGGTACCAAAAACCGATGCCTTACCACTTAGCTATACTCCATACGGCTTGTTTTGGACGGTAAACGGGGAGATGGGGAAGGGGGAAGCAGGGCTCGAAGAACGAGCCGAGCCGCGCAAGGACGCGGGGTAAGCAGAAAGGTTCTCCTTTTAAGACCGACTACAACAAGCTCACGACTCTAATAGAAAGAAAGGGTAAGCTCTCTGCTCTATTTGCTTGCAATGCTATGCCTATCAAAGTTGGCGAACGCTTCCGTAACCTTAGACTCGTTACGTTGTTCGACTGAACTCGTTGGCTCCACGTCCACCGAAAGTAGGTAACCTTCGTCACCGTTGGTTCCCGTAACCAAACCTTTCTTCTCTTTTTTTATTTTTAGAAAGAAGAAGGCTCCTGAATCAGCGCAGGGAAAAATCCGCAAGCAGGAGAACTGTACTAACCTGCCGCCGGTTACTTTATCAGGGCTCCACAGGAGAAGAAAGAAGGTCCGGGTCCAATTTATAATGAAGCGAAGGTCCCCTTACTCCTTATTCTCTCTTAAAGCTTTATAAAGCTCTAAAAAGGGTTGGTTAAGAACTATTGACTGTAAACGATAGCAGTTACAGTCACTCAATGGATATGTGGGGCTCTGGGCGATTTTGGAGACATCGTGAAACCCTAGAAGATTCAAGATTTTCCTGGTCTTGATCGATCTTGCTTAGCATCTAAGGGTTTCCATACACCCTTTAGACGTTAAACAGTTGAAATCAGATTAGGGATTCGATCTTTAGGGTTCCATTTTTTTCTTTTTTCGTTTTGCTTTCTGATTGACGACGGGGTGATCTGCTGAGTGGCTGCTTTCTGTAAACGATTAGGGTTTCGGCAGGCCGCATACTTTGTCGCTGATTAAGGTGTGTACAGTTTTGTGGTTTTAATAAGTGCTTCGTGTCGATTGGTTTGTAGTCCTGTTCTTGTGCGATTCAGACTAGGGTTACAAATGAGTGACCTTAAATCGGATGGGGTGTTTCCTCTGGATGATAATGGAAAACCTCCAAACTTTTTTGAACAGAAGACACATGTTGACGGCGGCAGACCCTCATACTCGTTTGAAGGTTTGGCCAGCCGAGTTATTGATGTAGATGGTAATACCTGGTTACCTCGAAGGAGCACAGTACAGTCGGCTCAAACTGAACCCCGTAAGTTTAACTTAATCGATGAAGTGTCAAAGATTTCAGTTCCAATCGAAGCTGCAAACCTGCGGCCAGCTACTAGGGATTCTGACTGGGTAGGGATTGATCAATCTAGCATGAGATATGCGCCAAATTCAGAACTCGAAGTTGCTGCATCGGCTGGTCAAGGGAACACAAAAACTTCAGGGCCGACGGAACCGGTATCTTTTGCTAATGTAGTAACCAATAGTAAGGAGAAGGTGAAGGTGAATTTTAGGGAGATGGAGTCTTCCGAGGCTGTGGATGGAGCTGATGTTGTTATTCCGTTGTCTTCGGTTAAACAAGTCACGGATAGGTATGCAAACACTCTCTATGGGTATTTCTTGGGTAAACGGCTAGCGTTTCCTGTGGTGGATTATTTTGCTAAGAACAACTGGGTTAAGTATGGTCTGACTAGATTGATGATGAAGACGAATGGATTCTTTTTATTTAAGTTCAAAACTAAGGAAGGGATGGACAAAATGTTAGAGGATGGGCCATGGTTGATAAGAAATGTTCCGATTATTTTGAAGGAGTGGTCGGCTTCTATCAAACTTGAGAAAGAGGATATTAAAGCTATTCCATTGTGGGTAAAGATGCACGATGTGCCGTTAACGGCATATACTGAGGATGGTCTTAGTTTGGTTGCCTCTAAGATAGGGGTGCCTAAGATGTTGGATTCATATACTGCCCCCGCCTGAACTTCAATAAGCGCTCTAGCATAACTGCTTCTACCCCAAGACTCGGCACACATTGTGGCAGTATAAAAAAAATATACTGCCACAATGTGTGCCGAGTCTTGGGGTAGAAGCAGTTATGCTAGAGCGCTAATTGAAGTTCAGGCGGGGGCTGATTTAAAGAGGAGTGTTACTGTTGCAATTCCATCTTTAGATGGTAATGGTTATTCCAAGGTGGAGGTAAAATTGAATATGATTGGGAGCCTTTAAGGTGTACTTCTTGTTGTGTGTTTGGTCATGAAGATTGCTCGTGCCCAAAGAACCCTCAGGTTGTTTCAAATGGGGAATCTGGAAAGAAGAGTGATGATTTTCAAGTTGTGGGTGACAAAAAGAAGAAAGCTCACAACCAAGGCCTCCACATGAAAAATCAGAAACCTAAGTTAGTTTACATACCAATTATCAAACCGAAACCAAAACAGTCCATAAGGAGTTTGAACCAGGTTTCAACGTCTAACCCATTTGATGTCCTTAAGGATGATGATGGTGATAAGGGAGCTACCACGGTGGGTCGAGTGGAGAAGAAGGCTACGCAGGCTAGTGGCAACCAGGATTCAGATGAGGAGGAGGTTGTTGAAGTCTATAATGAAACTAACGATTTTATGACTTCGGGTACACGTTCTTCATCTTCAAGAGCAGGGGCGACCTCATCTTCCACAAAGTTCTATAATGGATAGACGGTTTTTGGTTCGTATTAAGGGGCGGATAGCTTGTGATTACTTCGTCTTTGATGATGGAGGTTGAGGGTTTTTGCTTTGGTGCCAATTTTTTGTCTACTTTATTTTTCTTGATGTAAAGTAGACTAGGTTATGTGGTGTCATGGATACATTGTTTTTGTTCTTGGTTTGCATATATGGGGCATGTCCTGTATATGAACTAGTGTGGAACTCATCCTCACTACTTGTACTTATTTGCGGTTTGTTTTTAATAGAATCACCGGGGTAACCCTTTACCCAAAAAAAAGATGGATGAATAGGCACTTGAGCCTGGAACTGATGAAATTCGGGGAAAACATGGAACCGGTCACTATACCGGGGGGCGAGACATGACCGCGACTTAAGATTCCAGTACCGTTGAAAAGACTAAAGGAACAGGGGCATAACTACCTGTAATAAAGCACAGGCTAATACGAGCCGACCAGAAGAAGCAAGGCTTTAGATTACCAGATCCTGGACACAATCCTCCTAGAGATGGAGAGCCCCTGCCTTTTCTAGCCTCTCCTTCTTGCTTGCTTACCTAGCTCTTGTCTTAGTGACTCTTCCTCTTTTCTAGGTTTTTCTGAGTGTGAAAACGGTAGATTTTTCATTTGCCAATGAATTGGATCCGCCTCGATTCGATCAATAATGGGATTCTTGGCTAGAGAAAGGTTCTGTGACATGGACGCCCAGGCCAACTCGGTCGGTTGGCCCACCTAAGATATTCAAAAATGATCGATCGATTTGATCAAATTTGAAACAGTCTTTCTCACTATTCAGAACAGTGGAGCTTTCGATCAAGATGTTCTCGCCTCCCCCGTTTGGGCTCTCGCTCGAATCGGAACCTTTATGGTAGGCTTTCGACTCAATCTAATAGCCTACCTATCGGGCGCCAATACAATAAAAGAGAAAGTTTGCACATGGGCTCATTATCTGATGCAGAACCAATGCGAGAGGGAGAATCAATATGGGAGAAGCGGGGATTGAGAGCTTTCAAGAACCAGTGGAAAGGAAAGACTTGTTCCCTGCATTCCTTTCTTTCCATAGAGAGTCATTAGTGCTAGGGCATAAAAGCTTTGATTGAATGAACGCCACCTTGGTTGTATTGTTTTCAAACAAATCCAATGTTGGGACGGTAATAGCCGAAGGCAAAAAAGGGGGAGATAGAGAAGAGGAGATTCAGAATAGTCACTCCACTCCATGGATAGTGCACACAGATTCTTCTTTCATTTGCAATTCCTTTCGGGTCGGAAACGTGGGCTGCTGGTGGGGCTGTGCCCCTTCTCCCTCTTCTTCCGCTTTACAACCAGAATAAGAAACCTTAGAATTCACCCCGATGAAAAAATGGGATTTGAGAGGCTAGCGAATCAGAATTGTATGGAATGTCCTACTCCTGCCCGAGCTTTCCGATCAACCAATCCCCTATTTCAGGGACATCTGTGTTAGGTAGGCCCAGGGATCACTGATTAGTCGAATGAGCCCATCCCTCTGGCCTTTCATTTATTGGTCGATCCGGCTGGCGGCTCCTGCGTCTGGGGCCCTTTATACTAGTTTGCTGCTAGGAGTCCCTCTAGTCGAATCCATAATCCATAGAAGTCCCAATAGAAGTTTACTGACATGGCTCTTCCATTGACGATCTACTGCTCCCTCTTAGTTACAGCCCATGCTTTGATTCGAAAGCCCTAGCCAGTGATGAATCCCCAGGAAGAGAGGACTATTGAATTCCTCATCCCTTCAGTCCAGTTTGAACCCGTCCCAACAACGACCACCTTCCTACTACCAGGCTTTGCTCTGCCCTTCCATTAGAATCCACTCCGGGTCGGAGGAGTAGCTAGTCCAACTTCTTGAGCAGCCGAGAGATTGAAGAACGAACATTTGCTTGAATTCCTTGCCTCACCCTGAGATGAGAGGGAAGGTCGATTTGACTCGAATCCTGGACCTGATCTTTAATCCTACACCGGTTAATGATGCGATGGGAGAAGTTTTTCTTTTGTCATTTTTCATCAATGCTTGCCCAGTCGTCCATGCCCAATCCCAATGGACAAACCTTAGCCCCTAGCTCTATAATCCACCCTACCCAGTACATGAAAGCCCTCCCGAGGGCCTAGCCCTTCGAGTCTTAAGCGGCTTTCATCGTTCCTGCGCTAATAAGACAAAGAGGGAGTCTATGCCTTGAATGAATCAGTAAAGTAACAACGGATTAGTGGAATGAGGGATCAAGAGACAGATAGGGGGAGAATGGCCATCATTGGTGGACCTTCCCTTGAATGAGTCACGGAGCTCTCAACGGAGTGGTTTAGGTTCTGGAATTCCATCTCTAGTTGGGGCTTTCGGTTCGAAGGTTATAAAATGTGGTGCGGGTTCATCTCTCTCTACCAGTTCAGGTTCAAGGGAGGGTGATCGAGGGGACCCAGACTTTAGATCTCTTCTCTATGGCGGGAGGTCTCTTTCGTATCAAGAGTGTTTTGGCTCTAGGGGAGACGGATTGGATCGAGAGGCGATGCTTATACCTCTTCTTTATCGATAGGATTCCCGTCATTTGCAGTCTCCGGCGAAGGAGATTAGGGCGAGGGACCGAACATGTTCTATCCTCAACCTCCATCCGTTATTAGTAATCTCAATTTGCTTTTCCTATTCACTAGTACAATGCGCACTACAACTAGCAGCCCCTTACTAGTAAGGGAAAAGGCTAGCGCGCAAGGGCTGATGAAAAGCCAGCAACTTGTTAGGACTAGGTTTTGGCTTGCCCCTTTCTTCTTATTAGGAAGATAGGTTTGGAACCCTATACAAGGGGCTGCTTGCTGCTTACCCCTATCTCTAAAGGGGCGCACACTCGTTACCACTAAACGACGAAGCCGGGAGCGGAAGGAGGGACTTGAACCCTCAACCACAGCCTTGGCAAGGCTATGCTCTACCAATTAAGCTATTTTCGCCAGCTACGGTAGTGGCGAAGCACTACTGAGCAATTCACGTATCACTTGATACGGACGACTTCTGTTTTTCCGCCGGACCACAGTCTTTACCTCCGATCGAGCTACGAACACGAGTAGGTAGGCGGCTAGGGGGCGGCAGGGCTGCGCCTTTTCAATCAATCTCCGGCCGCTCCGCTATTGGTGCGAGCTGTAAGGAGTCTTGATCTCGAGTCAAGCTGGGGCGTCGTCTGTCTTTTAAGTTAAGTCATTTCCTAAGACGGCTCCTCTTATTCTTTCTACGATAATCCAAACTACAAGCTCCACGAGTCTGCTCGGAACCAGTCGATTCCTGAGCCATTCGTTCTCCCCTCTCAGTTGGCCTTTGCCAGCCACTAGAGCAAGTAAGAGAACCTATAGTGAATGCCGCAGATTTTGACCGGATTGTACACCTTTGTGTCTAGCTATGTATATGGATGTGCATAAAGAAGGGACAGGGCATCTCTATCTTTTTTTAGGGGAAGAGAGAGGGAAGAAGCTGTAGCGGCACCTCACGAACTTCTTACTGGAGCAGTACTATAGGCTCGAGTGTCTGGATACACGTCTTTTGTTCATATTCCTACGCAGTTAAGAGAGAAATTGTCCCCAAGGAAACGACTTGTGTCTTTCTTGGATATGCTCAGTCCGGGTATAGACACAATGACGTGAAATCTAAGAGACTCGATGTATCCTTGAATGTTCTCTTTAATGGGGGCGCTTCATCTTTTCCTTAACCTAATTAATAAGCCCCGAGGGAGAATGATGATGGAGATGTATTGCGGCTTTCTCCTGTTCATCAACTCTAACCGCATTCTTCTGCAGTTGATGTTACGGATCAGCCTCACGCTTTAAGCAGCTTTGCTCAGCATCTTCTGCCGATTGTCAGCCTGTTCAGCTGACCTCAGAGGATTCCAGTCACCCGGTACAGCTTGTTTATTCTTGGCAGCGATGACAGTCTCTTTCCCAAGGTCAGACTACTCCATAAGATCAGCAGTCTAGCCCAGTCGCTTCCCTTTTAGGCGCTTCCTCTAGTTAAAGAGTGAATTCAGGAGTTCCAGGCAGCCGATAGGGGCTTCGGGGGGATAACATTGTCACACCCCCAAAATCCACACGCGGAGTATCACCGCTTGGAGGCGTGACTGACCAGGATCAAGCCACCAATCATATTGAACAATGTAAATAGTAATGTAATTCAACCAAACCAATATGAAAGGTGTTCAAAACATAAGTATAATTCAATGTTTAGCGTAAGCATAAAAGTAAACCCAATCATAAGTATAAGTACGAAATGTCATAATGTTTAACAAACATTCACGATCCATGTCCACAACGACCTGCTCCTCCCTGTGCAAGCTCCATATGTACCTAAGGTCCTGCAAGGCATGCAGCAGAGAGTCAACAACTAGTTGAGCGAGTTCACAGTTAATAGTTCAGTAATTGTAATAGTATAGTAAGCCTTGTGTTCGTTCATTAAGTCATGTATCGTATTTGTTCGTATCGCGGCCCTCTAGGCATGTATGCGAAGATTAGGGAAAACTTCCCGAGTATTCTAGACTAGGTATATTTGTATCGCGGCCACCCGGCATGTGTGCGAAGTTTAGTGTATAGTTCGCGGCCTTCCCAGGCATGTGTGCGAAGATTAGTCATATTATCGCGGCCAACCCTGGCATGTGTGCGAAGATCAGTCATATTATCGCGGCCAACCCCGGCGTGTGTGCGAAGATCAGTTCTATTAGTATCACTAGTCTAGTCGTATCTTATCAATAATCCTTCCTCACCCGAGGACCATATAACTAAGTTCCATAAGCTAGGTAAGTACAGGTAAATAATCCAAACCCATTCCCACCCTGGGAACCCCATGCCTTGGCTGTGTGAACTCACCTTGGTTTGCTCGGTATGCTAAGTTATGTGCTTGAAAGATATCAATCACGTCCTATAGTGCACGTATACTAAATCAGTTTATGTTCGTAAGGATTCACAAGCAATCTATATCATAACATGTACTTAAGAAATTATCACGAATCACAAAGTCGTGGAATTCATGTTTCATGTAAGTGTCATTTACAGTTTATCCCAACACGGTTACTCATTAACATACTAGACTGAGTTAACAAGCTTAACAGAAATAACATACCTAACAGTATTGATCAACTAGCAGATATAATAAACTAACAATGTTAGTTGAATAACTGAATTAGTAAACAAATAGAGTTAACCATTTAACAACTAACTGAGTTAACAAGTAACAGGTTCAACATACTTAACTTAGTTAATAAAGTTAACAGGGTAAATAATCACCTGGGCCGAAATCACTATATGGTCGAAAACCAAGCTTGGGCCGAAATCCCTTTAATTGGGCCGAAATCCATCTTGGCCGAAATCACCTAAGTGATTTCGTTGGTGTGTGGATTTCGTGAGGTGGGGGGTGTTTTCGTCGGCCTACCAATCATCATCAACAACAGCAGTTCATAATAACAGTTAATCATCTTCATAATCATATATGGCAGTTTCGATTTCAGGTTACAAATAATGAACTTTCATCATATAACTCTAATGATCATACATCCCAACATACATAACAGTTCACAACCACATGCTCATCATCATCATCATGCTAAACAAGAATAACAATTGAAAACCAAATAAAGATCACATGCTTTCTGACAAACCATGTGCAATTATAAATGCTATGATCGACAATATTAAGTGGTTTCTATCCACTTTGGCTGCACTTTCAATACTATTCACGTGCATGATCATACCACCTAATCGCCTATACCCTAGATCCACAACAAGGTTATCTAACCGTCACATCATAATATCAACCGAATACTCACAAGTGTTTATAATCCCACTAATCGAATAAAAATGATCAAGTCAGGGAATCAAACCTCGAGTGAGAGAAGGGCAGCCGTCGGCTTCACAGAAAAACGAGAGAGGGAGAGATAGGTGTCTAGGGTTTTTTTTTTTTTTACCGAAAACTGATCTCGCGTACAGGTAATAAGCTAAAACTCTATAAGTTGATACTGGGCCAAGCCCACTGTTGTTTTCATTGCCTCACATGGACGAAAACACATATGTGTTTTCATCAGTGAGGGTGTTTTCGATGAGGTGGGGTGTTTTCAGCTAAAGAGTGATTTCATGAGTAAGGGTTTTCGGCCAAGGCTTGAACATTTGTGTTGAATATAATATTGTCACAATATATAACACATATATATACATATCGTATATACATATCATGCAAACCACAAATCTACAAACACACTTATTACACACCGTATAACATAAACAATCACATTACGGTTTAATCATATTACAAACGTGTACAGTTGTGAAACCGAAATAAACAAGTCGTGCCAACAAACGATCTAGACAATTAACGTGAAATAGTGCGAAGATGGAAATCTTGGAAATTCGGGTTGTCACATTTTCCCCAACTTGAAAGAAATTTCGTCCCGAAATTTAGCATGCGGTTACTGAGGAAGCTAGGTGAGTTGTATCGTTTACTGGTTTTCCTGGGGTGTCACATCATCCCCCCGTTGATTTGGAATTTCGTCCCGAAATTCTGTTGTAGCTTTAGCCTCAGTAGTAGTTGCACTGTTTTCGAATAACTGGGGATACTTGAGTTTCATTTGATATTCTCGTTCCCAGGTGAACTCTGGGCCACGACGGGAGTTCCAACGAACTCGAACAAGAGGTATTCTGGTGTGCTTGAGGACCTTAACATCCCGGTCCGTGATTTCAACAGGTTCCTCGACGAAATGCAACTGTTCGTCGATAGTGAGCTCCTTCAAAGGAACTATGAGGGTCTCATCTGACAGACACTTCTTCAGATTCGACACGTGAAAGACGTTGTGAACTGCACTAAGTTCAGCTGGTAAGTTCAGTCTGTAGGCCACTTTGCCTATTTTCTCTATGACTTCGAATGGTCCAACGTATCATGGATTAAGTTTGCCGCGTTTGCCAAAACGAACAACACCTTTCCAGGGTGAAACTTTAAGTAGTGCTCGGTCCCCAACCTGGAACTCGAGTAGTTTTCTGTCTTTATCTGCGTATGCTTTCTGACGGTCACGAGCTGCCGCCATGCGTTGTCGTATTTGAGCAATCTTTTCAGTAGTATCAACGACCATTTCTGGGCCTGTGATTTGACTATCACCCACCTCTGCCCAACAAAGAGGTGACCGGCATTTACGTCCGTACAATGCCTCGAATGGAGCAGCTTTAATGCTGGTGTGGTAACTGTTGTTGTACGAGAACTCCACTAACGGGAGATGTTTTTCCCAGCCGTTGCCGAAATCGATTACACATGCACGAAGCATGTCTTCTAGAGTTTGAATAGTGCGTTCAGACTGCCCATCTGTCTGAGGGTGATAAGCTGTGCTCATGTCTAAACGAGAGCCAAAAGATTTGTGCATTGCTTGCCACAGTTCCGAAGTAAAACGTGCATCACGATCAGAGATAATAGAAGTTGGCACTCCGTGCCTTGAAACCACTTCTTTAAGATAGATGTCTGCTAATGTAGAGAACTTGTCTATTTCCTTAATAGCCAGGAAGTGTGCAGACTTTGTGAGTCGATCCACGATCACCCAAATAGTATCATTTCCACGCTGAGATCTAGGTAGGCCAGTAACAAAATCCATGGAAATTTGCTCCCATTTCCATTGTGGTATCTCAGGTTGTTGGAGTGGGCCTGATGGTTTCTGGTATTCCGCCTTGACTCTCGCACAAGTCAAGCATTTGCTAACGTATGTTGCTATGTGGGCCTTCATGCTAGGCCACCAATATGTAGTTTTGATATCATGGTACATTTTATCCGAACCAGGATGTACCGAGTAGCGAGACTTGTGTGCCTCATCCATCACAAGCTCTCGTAGGCTGCCATAAAGTGGGACCCAAATGCGTCCTGTGACGTAGTAAGCACCATCTTCCTTCTGTTCCAAGCGTTGCCTTGAGCCGCGTAGGGCTTCAGCCCTGACGTTTTCTGGTTTCAATGCTTCTACCTGAGCATCTCGTATCTGAGAAGGAAGACTAGACTGGATAGTAAGTTGCAATGCTCGTACACGCCTAGGCGTAGTATCCTTTCGACTGAGGGCGTCGGCCACCACGTTGGCTTTGCCTGGATGGTACTTTATAGCACATTCGTAATCGTTCAGTAATTCGACCCATCTACGTTGTCGCATGTTCAACTCTTTCTGCTTGAAAATATGTTCGAGACTCCTGTGATCAGTGTATATAGTGCACTTGGTACCGTACAGGTAATGTCGCCATATCTTGAGTGCAAAAACAACGGCTCCCAGCTCTAGATCATGTGTTGTGTAATTCCGTTCGTGAATATTAAGTTGGCGCGAAGCATAAGCAATAACTTTATCCCGTTGCATCAATACACATCCAAGACCCTGAAATGATGCATCACAGTAGACCACAAAATCATCGGTGCCTTCAGGCAATGAGAGGATAGGCGCGCTACAAAGTCTATCCTTTAAGTGCTGAAATGTTGTTTCCTGTGTATTACCCCAACGATAAACAACACCTTTCTGTGTCAGTAATGTGAGCGGCTGTGCAATCTTTGAGAAGTCTTTGATGAACCGTCTGTAATAACCCGCCAAACCCAAGAATTGGCGTATTTCTGTCGGTGTGCGAGGTGCAGGCCAGTTCTTGATCGAATCTACCTTGGATGGATCGACATGAATCCCATCCCTGTTTACCACGTGGCCTAGAAAGTGGACTTCACGAAGCCAGAAGTCACATTTCAAAAACTTGGCGTATAGCTGTTCCGTTCGAAGGAGTTCCAAAATAAGTCGTAAGTGCTGTTCGTGTTCCTCCCGGCTCTTCGAATAGATCAGGATGTCGTCGATGAAAACAATAACAAACTTGTCAAGATAAGGTTTGCACACCCTGTTCATAAGATCCATGAAAACCGCAGGCGCGTTCGTTAGCCCGAATAGCATGACCAAAAACTCATAGTGGCCGTATCGAGTTCTGAATGCTGTTTTGGAGACGTCCTCATCCCGGACTCTCAGTTGGTGATAACCTGACCTCAGATCAATCTTCGAGTAATAGCTCGACCCTTGCAACTGGTCGAATAAGTCATCGATGCGTGGAAGAGGATAGCGATTCTTCACCGTCACCTTGTTCAATTCGCGGTAATCAATACACATGCGGAAGGTACCGTCTTTCTTCTTCACAAATAATACTGGAGCTCCCCAGGGTGATGAGCTAGGACGTATGAAACCCTTTTCCAAAAGTTCTTGCAGTTGCTTAGACAGTTCTTCCAGTTCAGTTGGAGCTAAACGATAAGGTGCTCGAGCTATGGGTGCTGCTCCAGGAGCTAGCTCGATCTGAAATTCGACCTGGCGATGAGGCGGTAACCCAGGTAACTCTTCAGGAAACACTTGAGGAAAGTCGCGTACTACTGGGATATCCTCAATCTTTTTCTCTTTCTTCGATGTATCAGTAACGAGTGCTAAAACAGCTGTGTGGCCCTTTCGTAAACACTTCTGAGCCTTCAAGAAGGAGATGATGCCACTCACGACACCACTCTTGTCGCCTTGAACTTCGAGAGGTTCCTTGCCAGTACGGGGAATACGAATGATCTTCTCCTTGCATAGGATCTCTGCTTGTTGTTGGGATAACCAATCCATACCGATGACGATATCGAAACTACTCAGAGTTATAGGAATGAGATCGATAGAGAAAGTCTGACCAGCGAGGATAAGATTACAACCTTGAACTATGTGTGTGGCCTCTAGACTTTTACCGTTAGCTAACTCTACGACATGTTTGGTGTTCAAAAGTGTTGGTGTACGTTTAAGCATTTGACTAACTTTCAGAGACATATAACTGGTATCCGCACCCGAATCAAATAATACAGTAACATAAAAGTCGTCGAGAAGGAACTTACCCATAACCACATTAGGATCATTCCTTGCATCACCCTGACCGATCACAAATGCACGACCCCTAGCACCATTGTTGTTGTTGTTTCCCCTATTATTGTTCCCATTGCCCTGATTATTGTTGTTGTTATTCTGATTCTGGTTTAACTGGGGGCAATCACGTTTGAAATGACCTTCAGCCCCACACTGGAAACACCCCCGGTTTCCTCGCTGTGGCTGCTGTTGCTGGTTCTGTGGAGCTGGTAGTGGGAGTTGCTGATTCTGATTTGCAGGTCGCACACTCCTGCAGTCTTTAGCTTCATGCCCTAACTTGAGACATCTCTGACAACGTTCCTTGCGACACCGTCCACTGTGATGTCTGTTGCACCTATTACATAGTGGGTGAATTCCCCGATATCCACCCTGCCCCTGCCCACCAGACGACTGCTGACTCGGACTCTGGTAACCATTGGTCTTGCGCTGCTGCTGTGCTTGTGACTGAACGGTAGCGGAACCCCTGCTGGAATCCCCCTCCCATTTCCGCTTATTGTCACTGGGAGTAGCAGGAGTAGCTGAAGTGGTAACGGTAGTAGTAGCACTGATACGTTTAGGCAACCTGTTCTGCTCCACCGCCTGATCAGTGAGGCGGTGAGCCAACTGAACAACCTGCTGGTAGGTGGCAAGGTTTGCTGAAGTCACATGGCTTTGGATCTCCGACACTAGACCCTTAAGATAAAGTTCGATACGCTTAACTGGAGGGTCCACCATAGTAGGATGTAATGCAAGCTCATTCGATCTCTTTGTAAACGCCTCAATTTCTGACCCCGTCATCTTGAGGTTGAAGAACTCGACCTCCAGCTTATGAATGTCGTCCCGACTGCAGTATTCTTCCTTGATCATCTCCTTAAAATTGTTCCATGGGGTGGCGTTAGCAGCAACCAACCCCAGTATTTGGACTTGAGCTTTCCACCATGTGAGGGCTAAACCCTCGAGAGTGCCAGTGGCATACTTCACCCTGCGTGCCTCAGGGCATTCACACATCTCGAACACGGACTCAAGTTTCTCAAACTAGTGGAGGAGACCTACGGCTCCTTCAGTGCCGCTGAAAGTAGTTGGACGACAGTCCATGAAAGTCTTGAAAGTGCAAACAGGTGGTTGACCTGTTGTGTATAAGAATCAGGACAAGATTAAGCACAAGAGTTGGTTTAGGAATGTAGGATCTAAAGATCCTAGTGTGAGTTATAACTGCAGGGTATACCTCCTGCTTGTGCGGCTGCAACCGCCGCAGCAACTTGTTCATTAATGAGAGCCGTCAACTGGGCTTGTGTCATGTTAATGCGTCCAGCCATGATCTTCATAGCAAATATAACATAGGTGAGAGAGGTTCGCGAGTAGTGCGATGACAGAAGAGAGTAAGCACACAAGTGTTCTCATGCAATAGTGTTACGTTAATCTAAGCATACCCTGAGTAAAGTTCTATGCAATTCTAGCAAGTAGGCAATAAAACATGTACCATATTACCTAGAGTGTTGAATCTTGCACGTGGAGCGAAGCGTCGTTGTGGATCGTTGAGAGCACTGTTCTGGTTATAGTCTGGTTTTAATAAAAACGTTTTCCCCTTATTAAAACCGAGTTCTCTATAACCAATGGCTCTGATACCAATCTGTCACACCCCCAAAATCCACATGCGGAGTATCACCGCTTGGAGGCGTGACTGACCAGGATCAAGCCACCAATCATATTGAACAATGTAAATAGTAATGTAATTCAACCAAACCAATATGAAAGGTGTTCAAAACATAAGTATAATTCAATGTTTAGCGGAAGCATAAAAGTAAACCCAATCATAAGTATAAGTACGAAATGTCATAATGTTTAACAAACATTCACGATCCATGTCTACAACGACCTGCTCCTCCCTGTGCAAGCTCCATATGTACCTAAGGTCCTGCAAGGCATGCAGCAGAGAGTCAACAACTAGTTGAGCGAGTTCACAGTTAATAGTTCAGTAATTGTAATAGTATAGTAAGCCTTGTGTTCGTTCATTAAGTCATGTATCGTATTTGTTCGTATCGCGGCCCTCTAGGCATGTATGCGAAGATTAGGGAAAACTTCCCGAGTATTCTAGACTTGGTATATTTGTATCGCGGCCACCCGGCATGTGTGCGAAGTTTAGTGTATAGTTCGCGGCCTTCCCAGGCATGTGTGCGAAGATTAGTCATATTATCGCGGCCAACCCTGGCATGTGTGCGAAGATCAGTCATATTATCGCGGCCAACCCCGGCGTGTGTGCGAAGTTCAGTTCTATTAGTATCACTAGTCTAGTCGTATCTTATCAATAATCCTTCCTCACCCGAGGACCATATAACTAAGTTCCATAAGCTAGGTAAGTACAGGTAAATAATCCAAACCCATTCCCACCCTGGGAACCCCATGCCTTGGCTGTGTGAACTCACCTTGGTTTGCTCGGTATGCTAAGTTATGTGCTCGAAAGATATCAATCACGTCCTATAGTGCACGTATACTAAATCAGTTTATGTTCGTAAGGATTCACAAGCAATCTATATCATAACATGTACTTAAGAAATTATCACGAATCACAAAGTCGTGCAATTCATGTTTCATGTAAGTGTCATTTACAGTTTATCCCAACACGGTTACTCATTAACATACTAGACTGAGTTAACAAGCTTAACAGAAATAACATACCTAACAGTATTGATCAACTAGCAGATATAATAAACTAACAATGTTAGTTGAATAACTGAATTAGTAAACAAATAGAGTTAACCATTTAACAACTAACTGAGTTAACAAGTAACAGGTTCAACATACTTAACTTAGTTAATAAAGTTAACAGGGTAAATAAACACCTGGGCCGAAATCACTATATGGCCGAAAACCAAGCTTGGGCCGAAATCCCTTTGTTTGGGCCGAAATCCATCTTGGCCGAAATCACCTAAGTGATTTCGTTGGTGTGTGGATTTCGTGAGGTGGGGGGTGTTTTCGTCGGCCTACCAATCATCATCAACAACAGCAGTTCATAATAACAGTTAATCATCTTCATAATCATATATGGCAGTTTCGATTTCAGGTTACAAATAATGAACTTTCATCATATAACTCTAATGATCATACATCCCAACATACATAACAGTTCACAACCACATGCTCATCATCATCATCATGCTAAACAAGAATAACAATTGAAAACCAAATAAAGATCACATGCTTTCTGACAAACCATGTGCAATTATAAATGCTATGATCGACAATATTAAGTGGTTTCTATCCACTTTGGCTGCACTTTCAATACTATTCACGTGCATGATCATACCACCTAATCGCCTATACCCTAGATCCACAACAAGGTTATCTAACCGTCACATCATAATATCAACCGAATACTCACAAGTGTTTATAATCCCACTAATCGAATAAAAATGATCAAGTCAGGGAATCAAACCTCGAGTGAGAGAAGGGCAGCCGTCGGCTTCACAGAAAAACGAGAGAGGGAGAGATAGGTGTCTAGGTTTTTTTTTTTTACCGAAAACTGATCTCGCGTACAGGTAATAAGCTAAAACTCTATAAGTTGATACTGGGCCAAGCCCACTGTTGTTTTCATTGCCTCACATGGACGAAAACACATATGTGTTTTCATCAGTGAGGGTGTTTTCGATGAGGTGGGGTGTTTTCAGCTAAAGAGTGATTTCATGAGTAAGGGTTTTCGGCCAAGGCTTGAACATTTGTGTTGAATATAATATTGTCACAATATATAACACATATATATACATATCGTATATACATATCATGCAAACCACAAATCTACAAACACACTTATTACACACCGTATAACATAAACAATCACATTACGGTTTAATCATATTACAAACGTGTACAGTTGTGAAACCGAAATAAACAAGTCGTGCCAACAAACGATCTAGACAATTAACGTGAAATAGTGCGAAGATGGAAATCTTGGAAATTCGGGTTGTCACAAACATGAATCGTATAAGCCTGAACCCTATTAGTTATGTGCTTCCCCCTTCAAGAGCTAGGCTATTACCCTAATCAAGTTCTTCCTAGCGTATAGTATTGGGCAGATTGAGTCTTTCTCTAATATAGTACCTAATAGTTAGATTAAGCATTAGGGGCAACTTCGACTATAAAGCATCCCGTTAATCTCTTCTCTTTCTGTCTTCAAGCTTCTAGCTTTTGCCTAGGAGCTCGGATTCCAGTCCTAACGTTAGAAGGCAACATAGTTGGAATTTCTTCCTGCGGCGAATAAAGGAAGAGAAAGGGCTCTCTAATGCCTTATTTGTACGATATGATGCAAGCAAGGAATCCTATTAGAGTGATGCAAGTCATCCTATAAGATGAAACCGAAGATACTAAGCCTGGAATCAGTCGCTCTCTATGTCAATTTATCTTTAGCAAGAAGCCATGTGAAAGCAATCAGATAATGACTTTATAGAGGTCCCTCGCTGACGCCTTCATTTTTCTTTTTTTTTCATCTCTTTATGATGCTATCTTCCTTTAGCCAGACTTCCCGCATTACTGTGATCAAGAGGAAGCGCTAAGGTCTATCCTTTCCTTAAGTTAAGAGTGAAGGACGGATACTGGCTCTTTAGGACTGATAGTAGCTGCTCTTCTGGTAGTATAGCTGGTAGCTCTGCTTATACTAACTCTCTTCTTTCTTATGAGAAAGATTCGCAATAGGGGCATTTCTCTGTAAGAAGAAGGCCTGTTACAGCTATCAGATATAGGGGATTTACTTCACCTTGAATCACTATCGAAAAATGGCTTTCTTTTCAGCCGCTTTCCTATTTCATTAAGGTAGTTTGCTTACTTAGTGCTTTTGCTAAGGTGACGACTTGAATGAAACTTTCATTGTTGATCAGAGGAAAGGGAAGACCTCGATAAGGAAGAAGAACAAGAGCTACATCGGCAGGACTCTCTGCAAGTGGAAGGTCACGTAGGGGCTCTCGGGAAGCTCTTTCCTTTATACCAGAAGGAAGATGGTCGAGGAGATCAGTAGCTAGAAAGCTCCTTTGGGAGAGCAAGGTAGCAAAAAGTATATTACAAAGTACATCACTATTAAGTCGACTACAGTAGTCTCATGAGCATGTAACTACATCCCCAAGCTTCAAGAGGAACCAAGGAGAAGAATACTCTGTAGTAGCAGCAGCAGTGGCCGAGCATCAGTCATCAAGTGAATCAGTAGATGCCCGCGCACGTGAGCAGCAATCACTCCATTGCAGCAAGACAAAAGTAGCATATGTCACATGGTAGATCATATCCAAGCAGAGGTGCATAAGAACGAGAACAACTTCACTCAGAACTTGTGACAAAGACTTGGTGTGCATCAGAACACGACTGAAATCCCTTGCTGCTTCTTCATTCCAGGTGAAGCTATCTTTATTCAGTAAATTGGTCAGTGGCTTGCTGATAACACCATACCCCTTTCAAAATTTTCGGTAATAGCCTGTTAAACCCAGAAAGCCTCTCAACCCCTTGACAGTAGTGGGTTGTGGCCAGCTCAACATGCTGTCAATCTTGCTTTTATCTGCTGATACCCCTTCACTGCTCACCACATGCCCGAAATACTCTAACCTTGCCTAACCGAAAGAGCATTTCGATTTCTTCACAAACAATTTGTGTTGTTTTAAAGTTTCAAACACTATCCTCAAGTGTTGCAAGTGGCTATCTAGGCTGTCACTGTCAATCAAGATGTCATCGAAAAAAACCAGTACAAATTTCCTCATATAATCCATGAAAACCTCATTCATGAAAGCCTGAAATGAGGCTGGAGCATTAGTTAAACCAAAGGGCACTACGGCTTATGTTATTTGGCAAGAGCGTAATGCAAGATTATCAGGAACCAAACGAGACCCCCGGATATTATACGCGATACAATACTAAAAACTATTCGATACAAACTAATGGGCGTGAAATTCAGGCAATGAGCTAACGTGAGAAATCTGCTAGGAGATTGGGAGATTGCTGAAGATACAATGAACGACGATGGAGGCTAATTATCATGTTTTCAGTTAATAGTGTTGGTTCTAGATGTTAGTCTAGTTGTGTTTTAGTTGTCTCGTTGTTTTTATTTGGTTTACTTACATGGGGGCATGTCTCATGTTTGAACTAGTGTGGATGTCTCCTCACTACTTGTTTTATTGTTTTGTGAATATATAAAATCACCGGGGTAACCCTTTACCCAAAAAAAAAATGGCCCTGGTGAGTTCGAAATGCAGTCTTGTGTATATCATCTTCAAACACCCGAATCTGATTGGTAACCACTTCTCAAATGAAGCTTCGAAAATATCCTGCTACCATGTAATTCATCAAGCAATTCCTCAATGGGGAATTTCTCTTTCATGGTGATGGCATGGAGTGCTCGATAATCCACGCAAAATCTCTAGGTAGTGTCCCTTCTTTTCACCAGCAACACTGGAGAGGCATAAGAGCTCACACTTGCCCTGAGAATACCACTTAACAGCATCTCCTTGACCCGTTTTTCTATCTCAGCCTTTTGGATGTGGGGGTATCTGTAGGGCCTTACACTCACAGGCTCACTACCAGGTTTTAAGGGAATGTGGTGGTCGTGATTCCTCTTAGGAGGAAAAGGTCAGGCTAGTCGCTAAAGGCTTCGGCTTTACTCAAAGAAAAGACTTGATCCAAGGAACTTTACAAGTATGGTGGGAGGGCTAAAGTCTTTCACTTCACAGATCAGATAGAGATCTACTTTTTATTCCATGGCCAGCTCAAGAAAGAGGCAGGCTAGAAAGCATACGATTTGAGATTCTTACCTAAAGCTAGTAGGGTGGAAGGAGGGTCTTAGAGTGCTGGCTAGATGAGATAAAGCATATTAGTAAGCGATTGAGGGACGACGGATGCCTACCCTCAGAATAGTATACCTTCTAGTGATTCGACCTGAAGTTACAGACTTATCTTATCTATAGAAAGAGGTTGGATTCCTTGTCCGACCATCCTATCCTCAAAGACATCCTTCTAGCTCTTACCCTTCTGCCTTTCGAATACCCCTTCCTACTTCATCCTAGCTCTCCAACCGATTGTCTTACTCCAGCTTTCATTTCAGTTACTGATTCGCCTATCCTCTCCCTTCCGGTCGAGCTAGTTTTTGTTCCTCTATCTAGGCCAACATTCATTCTAAGACTTTCACCAGCAAGGGTTGAAAGAGAAGAGCAGGGGGTGGTAGGCTTAGTAGGGCTCGAACCTACAATATCACCGTTATAAGCGGTATGTTTCAACCAATTAAACTATACGACCCTACGGATCTCTACATGCAATTCGCTCACTTCAGGAAGAGCGAACGGAAAGAGGAGGCCTTTGCTCTATCTGCTTCTTCCTCTCCCCAGGAATGAACAATTGGAAAAAGAAAAAGATTCTATATCTCTTTTTTTTTATAGATAGATACAGAATTCTATTTATTATATATATATAATTCTTTTAGAATATAGAAAAATGAAGTTAAGCAAGCGGCCATTTCGCGACTAAAACTGCCGGTACGCTTTCCGGCTCGCAACCGATCAATCGGGCGGAGGCTCTTTATTTGTTTGCAATGCCGGCTCTTCGCCTTTAGTTAGAAGTAGAAGTAGAGGGCGCCGTTTGCCCCACACTTCATAAAAAGTAAAAAAGTATGGATGAAGTAAGAAAAAGTACATAAGGAATGAGTAAGGTGGATGTTCTTTAACTGTATACAGTTGTCCAACTACTTTCTTCCTCCGACTTCTTTAGCCACTTCCGGCTTCCCCACTTCCGCATCTGGGGAGAGCTTGCTTCGTGGCGGAGCATTTAGCAATGCCTGGTGAGGGCTGGCTGTCTGGGGACATTTTAAGGGCTAGGCTTGCTTCTCATGAGATTGGGTACGGGAATCAGAAATGGGCTCATAAACCGGGCTTTTGGGCACACGGAAAAGGGGAAGTGGATGGAGGGTGCTTCTCAGCTAGAGTTGGGGGTGGGGTCGCTATAGTGGCTAGGGTGGTGAGTCTTCCTACACGGCTGGACGCTCGGCTCTAGACGAAGCTGAGGGGGTTACCACCACATCCTCTCCTGATAGACTCGAAGCTCTTCATAGTCAGGCGTGGTAGAAAATCTTCTCTCAAATAGAGACAGACCAGAGATGACAGAGGAAGGTATTCGGTTCAAAAGAGATACAGCAGTCAGAACAGCATCAGTCCAAAATTGACTAAGGACAGAAGCAAGCTACAAGCATTAGCAACCGCTTTCGTTTAATCTTAAAAAAAAGAAGCAGCGAAGAAAACAAGACAGTAAGTCTTTTGCGCTAACTCGCTAGCGCTAGCGCACTACGGCTTTTCAGCCTCCTGCAGTTCATTCCATTCCCTTCGCTACACTCGACTTAAACCACCTACGAACTCACCCATAAGGAAATTTGTCAAGTAGGTCTTTCGAGCCTTTCCTTTTTTTACAAATCCGGTAAGGTGGGGGTATTATCCTTAAGTCTGCTTTATAAATCTTTAGTCGTCTTTCAGTACTGGCGAATCTTTAGTTGAAGACCCTTCAGTGCCGTTTCGTTTGGTCCCCTGGGTACCTTCTCCGCACTTAGCTGTAAGCATTTCAAGTAGATAAAATCATAAAAGAAGAACTGGGAAGGAGTACTTACATTACGCGATGCGCTATTATTTGAATCCGAAGGTCAATCATTCCCAGTGAAGGTATGGGGGTAAAGGAGTACGTTAGTCAAATAGAGGGCTCTCACAGGGGCGTAGTCCACGGCTTTAGCCTTAAGCTTGGGCTGTAGTTCTTGTATTGGGCGAACCAAAGCGTTAAATAGCGCCATTTAGTGGCGTGCAGGGGGTAGTCGTCTTGTTGTGCTGGTAGGTGCGACTATGTGAGTTGACAAGAATACACTGCGGTATGTGTGAGTAAATATTTTCCTTAGTGATCCAAAGGAGCAAGTAGAGTTACTGCAGACTGGCTTCCCCCCGTATACCCACGCGGATGCGGATTTCCTACCATTGAAGGAAATAGATCAAACTGCTAATCCCACCCACGCGATGCCCTACCTGATCAATTTCAAATCCAGCCGGAGGTCTTCGAGCCTTGTTACGAACTAAAGTTCTAAAGCAAAGCGCCCTCCCCAGCCCAGGTCAAAGGTCTCCCCGCTCTTTTTAGGGGGTTCGTTACGGTCAGCAAATAAGCCCCGCATCGTATCGATAGCGATTCAGATCACCTCCCCAAGCCTGCCTAACCTAATTGTGTGTGAGCAATCAATCGTGACAAGTCGACCGATCCATAATGAAATCACATGTAGATAGAAGCCGTTTGCCGACCGGTGGACTCATCCTCAATGCCGTTTAGGCTCCCCAGTTCAGTCGGTTGTCTGCCGCTTTTCTTTCCCATGCCTGGTATGGCCTTATGGGTAGCAGCCTCCCACAGAGATGGCTTTGTGGTCACCTTCTATTCTGATTGTTGGAAGGTTCGTCCGGGCCCGGGTCAACCCACCCTCAACTAAGAATCATGAGAAGCAGTACTGGTTGAAGGATCGGCTTTGGAATAGGCCTATGTACGGTCCCTCCACTAAGCTTTGATCTACGCGCGCTAGCTTTCTCGGCGACTAATACCCTTCCGAGGGTCTTTCGTTCATTGCCTATGGTCTCCGGTAAGTTGTCTATAGTTCACTTTCGTCTATGGCCCTGCTCTCTCTTCAACTTAGTTATTAGTACTTCGGAGTGGTGCTGACTCTCCGGCTTGGTTATTGAATGAATCTTATGCTTGTCAGGTCCACACTTGGGTCTTCTCTTGCCTATCGTCCACTTCGGTGACTCCAACCCAGAAACATGAACTTTTTTTTTGGGTAAAGGGTTACCCCAGTGATTCTATATATTCACAACCAAATAAAACAAGTACTGTAGAGAGTCTACACTAGTTCAATCATGAGACATGCCCCATGAAAGTAAAACCAACAAAGTCACGAAGAAAAAACATCCAAGGAAAAAAAACACCTAGACCTAGACATGAAGGAAACCAAAAGAACTACGAACTAATCAGCCACCATCATTATCACTTTCTTTTGTATAGATCTCCCATTCTCCAAGCAGCTTGCGCGCGCACCCTATCCGTATCCTTTAACTTTGCTCCCATCAACTTGTATCTCACTGTTTTCAAAATAATGTCACTAACCGTTTCAGGAGGTCTCAATTGATTTTTAAATAACCTAGCATTCCTCTCTTGCCAAATACTATACGCAGCGGCCGCAACAAGAACTTTAGCAACATAAATATCTGCTTTCTTAGAGCGAGCTCGAACACAAAGCCAATCGACGATATCCAACCATCTCGGAGAAACAGAACTCATCCCCACCCTATTTCGAACCGTAAGCCACACTTGAGAGGAGAACTTACACTCAAAAAAAAGTGAGAGTGAGAATCAAAATTCTCATAGCATAATAGACAGCACATCATATTCATATTTTTTCGCGGATAAAGATCCCATTGCAGAATTTTGTCTTGAGTAAGAAGCTTGCCTTTCATAATCAACCACATCATTAAAGCATGCCTAGGGATACATTGGGCAAACCAAACAATACTGCTCCAATCAACTTTCGGTTCTCTTTGCCGAACCGAATGCCAAACACCAGACGAAGAGAATTCATTAAGATCACCACCATTTTTCCATAGTAATCGGTCAGGTTTTAACGGTTCTAAATGAAGGTGGTCGAGCTGAATGAGAACGGGAAATAGATCCCTCCAAGCCACAGGCCAATTCCAAGCACCATTAGAGTAAACATTAGCCACCGGGTCATCCAACCGAAAATTAGTATCCGTAATAGTTCTTGGCGACACAAAGTCACCAAGATGCCCCAAGTCGCTCCAATAGTCGAACCAGGCTGACGTATTATTACCATTCCCTAACTCGGACCATATATGATTTCGAATAAGAGGCCGCAACTGAATCAGCTTTCTCCAAGACCAACAAGTGTTCGAAGGCGTTTTGCAAACCCATAAACTTTTGCCTTTTAAACGATATGAATGAACCCACTCAACCCACATGGACTCTCGCTTAGAAACAATACTCCAAATATGAGACGTCATCAGAGCTTTATTCATATCCCCAATACGTCTAATACCCAAACCCCCTTCGTATTTAGGCGTACAAACAGTTTTCCAAGAAACTTTAGATTTACCTCTACTAAAGGAAGCATCTTGAGACCATAAGAAATTTCTCATTCTGGCTTTGAGCTCCTGAATCACCCGAGCCAGCAAGATAAACACCGAGGACCAATAAATATGCATAGAAGAGAATTGAAATAATAAGTTGAAGTCTTCCCGCAAACGATAATAATTTGTTCCTCCAATGCATTATACGTTTCTCTAATTTTTCCACAAGCACACGACAATCATTATACCCAAGTTTAGAAGAAATAAGAGGGACCCCCCAAGTACTTCACAGGTAACTTTCCTTCCACAAATGGCATAATATCCAGAGTAGCCTGTTTGACATGGTCATTAACATTACAAACGAAAACCGTGCTTTTCTGGTTGCTAGGTACTAACCCCGACATCTTATTGAAACTCGAAAGAGACGACATAATACACTTAGCCGAATTCACTTCCCCTCTAGCAAAGAGAAAAAGATCATCTGCAAAACAAAGATTGATAATCTGCTGCTTTTCACATCTGTTATGGAACTTAAACGAAGAATCTATCCGAACTGTATGTTGAAGAATACCCGTCAAAACCTCCATGACAAGAGTAAATAAATAGGGAGATATTGGATCCCCTTGTCTTAACCCTCGGTTACCTTTGAAATATCCATGCACCATGCCATTAACACAAACCGAAAATGACGTAGAAGACACACAAAGCATGATCCACTCCACCATCTTACTGTTAAAACCAAAACCAAGCAGCACACTTTTGAGAAACCTCCAATCCACCGTATCATAAGCTTTCTGAATATCAACTTTAAACGCACATCTAGGAGGACCCACATTTCTATGATAATTATGCATTAACTCTTGCGTTAGAAGAATATTATCCGAAATCTTCCTTCCAGGAACAAAAGCCGATTGATTGATGCTGACAATATCATTCAAATGAAGAATCAATCCTCAACGAATGATGCAATATGGACGTCAAAACTTCCATCACAAGAGTGAAAAGAAACCCTAATTTCCTCTCTCTAGTAGGCGATTTTCTTACCCCCATGAATCCTTGATTTCTTCGAGATTTAGATGTATAACAGTCTGTGATCAGTGTTTGTTTCATCAAACAACTGTAACGAACTCGTTAGCAACTTCTGATCGGTTTAATCGTGGGTTTGTTTTTCTTTTCTTTGTGATCGTCGGCTTTAATCTTTGAATCTGATCTGATTGAATAGCGTATTGGGTCTTTCGGTCCTACTGGTGAGGCAGTAACCTTGATTGATCGGGTGCTCTATTTGATTTTGTGAGGGTTCTTGGATTAGGGTTTTGCTAGATTAGGGTTTTTGCTTTTACTGTTCTGAACGTGGAATTCTGGTTCGAAACTGCGTTTGCATGGTGGTTAGTAGTACGTGACAATGGAGAGAGTAGAACAATATGATGGGGATGGGTATCCAATAACGAGCAATACGGCTGGAGTCAATAACAAATCTGATGCGTTTGAGGACACGGAATCAACTCCTGGGACCGCTCCTGTACGTGGTATTGGATTACGAGTTACAAACATCGAAGGGAATCCACTAATGCCAAGGCGAGGTATGTACTCCACGAATAATCCATCAGTTCTTGATGGATTAGCGGCCATATCTACTCCTGTAACTTTGGATAGTATGAGTGGGAATATTGGATTTCATGCAAACCCTAATAATGGCAACGTGTCTAAACTAAATACTGTTCTGAATTCGGATGGGGAAAGGTTGTACTCGGTAGGTTCACAGCCTAGTTCTTCGACCTGTGTAGCTGATATTAATGCTAAAATTCCGTCTTTTGCAAAGGTGGTTCAAAACAAGAAGGCTAGTGTGAAAGTGAATTTTAGAACTATGGAAAATACTGAAACCATGGAAGGAGCGGATGTAGTTATTCCGTTATCTTCAGTTAAACAAGTGAGTGATCGGTATGCTAATACTCTATATGGGTATTTTTGGGCAAGAGACTTGCGTTTCCAGTTGTGGATTATTTTGCTAAGAATAATTGGGTGAAATATGGGTTGAGTAGATTAATGATGAACTCTAAAGGTTTCTTTTTCTTCAAGTTTAAATCGAAGGAAGGGATGGATAAATTGTTGGAAGAAGGCCCATGGATGATCAGAAACGTGCCTATAATCTTGAAAGAATGGTCACCTTCTTTAACAGTGGAAAAGGAAGACATCACTTCGATCCCGGTGTGGGTAAAGATGCATGACGTGCCATTGGCAGCTTTTACTGAGGATGGGCTTAGTCTTTTAGCTTCGAAAATTGGAACTCCAAAGATGTTAGACTCATTTACGGCAACTATGTGTGTTGAGTCATGGGGCCGTAGTAGCTTTGCAAGGGCTTTAATAGAGATTCACGCGGAGTCGGAGCTGAAGAATAACATTACTATGAAAATAGATCCGGCAAGATACCGGGTGGTTTTTTATGATCATCCATAATGAAGCAATCACCTCTCTCCAATAACAATACCAGCTACAAACCATGCAAGAAAAACAAGAACCAGAAGACCAGAATCCCAAGAAGACCGAAAAAGAGAAGAAAAAAAAAAAAAAAACCCTAATCTAGCTTAAAAACCCTAGTCCATACTACAACCACAATCGTATAGAAATCTTGTTAAATCAAGTTACCCAATAAAACAATCAATCTATACAACCTGATCGAAGCATAGAATAAGGCGGCGATTGAAGATCTGGAGACGAAAACCCTAGAATTAATCCGAAGTCCAATGCTAACGAGTTCGATATAGAATTCTGAATAATCAGATTTCTAATCTCAGACTGTTATACACCAGATTATGAACCAAAATCCAGGATTGCATGGAGGAACCAGAATCGCCTAGCTAGGAGAGAGCATTAGGGTTTTTGCAACAAAAGTTTGAGTTACATATGCTTAAAATCCAATTATGCATAAAAAGGGCATTTTGGTCATTTTACCTAAGGCATATAATTATCTATCATACAACTAACTAAACGAAGTGACCATAAGGTATAACCTCGGAAGGTTATTCCCTAATGGTCACTAAACATGCTTGGTCAGATCCTAAAGATCGACCAAACGGGTCTAGTTCGAAAGTCTAAGCGGTTGTTTAGTCCACTTATCTTACGACCCTATACAAGCACTAATCTAAAAGTGACGAGTTAAACATGTTAAAACATGTTTAACGAAGTTTAAAAACAAGTTTGATATCAAAACAAAGGGTTTTGATACCCAAGAATAGTTTGGTTGCAAAATACGCATAAACACGCATTTTGACCGAAACTATGACTCGTCACTACACCTAATCAACGTGGTAATCAGTAGGTATAGTCACACGGGACTATAACCATCGTGATTACGCTCACGTTGCGAAGTTCAAACGAACTTCCTGTTGACCAAAGACTGGTCAAAGCAGAAAGTCAAACACTGTTTGACTTTTACACTTAAAAACGCATAAAAGCACGAAAGAATACTTACAAAGGCTCTAAGCAAGGAAATCTTGATCCAAATTGCTCAGGTATGAAGTGTTAAACCCCAACTTAGAGCTATTTGAATCAGATTGTGAGGAATGAGAATGAGGGTGTTGGGTATTTATAGATTTTGGAGAACCGTTAGGATCATTTCTCATAAATCGTGCCTTGATCTTGACCCTCCATGTGTAGCCCATTGTTTACAAAACAATGGGACACTCAAAACCATCAAATGGTATTGTAAAACAAGCAACAAAACCATCAAATTCAGCTATTTTGGACTAGATTCAAAGTTTCTGTCTGATGGGCTCTCGCGTGCCGCGTAAGAAATGACCAAGGCTTACGCGCCCCTCCTGGACATCTTTGGCAGATTGTCATTTTTGGTCCCTGAATGTCCAAAACATGGTTTTTGATGCATTTTCAACACATTTAAGCCCCGTTAACCCCACTTTAAAGCTCTAAAATGAAGTTAAAGTATAGGGAACACAAAACAAGATCAAAAATATCTTGGATGTTGGTTCGTTTGGCCGTACGGTTGCGTTGTTCGGTTAATTACGACGAAACACGAACGGATGCAAATAACGATCCAAATTACGCGACGAATGGAATTTTATCATGCCAATCACTAAAATAAAGTATTTTAATGATTACATAAATTTTTGGGTGTCCGGATATATTCAGAACGTAAGATATGCGCGAAAATGCAAACTTATGCACTTTTTGACGCTTTTAGTCCCTATTGATCAAGAAAGTTTATTTTTGCGCACCAAACACCTCAAAGCCTATTTCTAAGCTATGTAAAGGATATTTAGGGCATATTTGACTTATGATCAAGTTCTGGAATGTTCGTCATAGTATGAATCGGCATACTTTCACAGTTTGTCGAAATTAGTCCTTGTGATTGAATAAACTTGATTTCGGCATACCAAACCCTCCAAAACTTGTTTCTAAGTTATGTAAAGGTTATTTAAGGTATCTTAATCCTATGTCACTATTCCGGAGTGTTTGTTGCATTAAACTGGTTATATTTACGCATCAGATCGCGTATAACCTTCCAGAAAGCGATTTAAAGCTCGAAATCGAACATGAATTAATATGTGCACATGATACACATATTTATACAAATCCCAAGTATGAAACACAATATTTCATTGATTTGGTATTTGTTTGATGGTCGCGGAGGCACAGGTGTCACAGTCTCCCCTACTTTAGGAAATTTCGTTCCGAAATTTATTCGTAGGAGTCTGTCTGTGACTTTGTGTTAAATAACCATCAAAGATATGCAAGGCATAATCCTGTCATTTCCCTCAACGGACATTCTTCAGAAACAAAATGAAAGGATGGAGTCATTTTCAACGGGTGCTTCATCAGAAACGGAAATGAAGGAATAATCAAAAGGATATTTGTGACACTTGTGTCACTTCAACCATCCAAAAAATGCCAAACCAATGAAATATTGTATTTCATACTTGGGATTTGTAAAAATATGTGTATCATTTGCACATATCAATTCTTGTTCGATTTCAAGCTTTAAATCTCTTTCTGGAAGGTTATACACGCACTGATGCGTAAATATAACCCGTTTAATGCAACGAACACTCTGGAATAGTGAAATAGGCTTAACATACCTTAAATAACCTTTACATAACTTAGAAATAAGTTTTGAAGGCTTTGGTATGGCAAAAATCAAGTTAAATCGCTTACAGGGACTAAACTTGACAAACTGCGAAAGTATGCCAATTTGAACTGTAACGAACATTCCGGAACATGACCATAAGTTAAACACACCTTAAATATCCTTCACCTAACTTAGAAATAGGCTTTGAGGGGTTCGGTGTGCTAAAATAAACTTTTGGGTCATTCAGGGACTAAAAGTGTCAAAAAGTGCATAAGTTTGCATTTTCGCGCATAACTTACGTTCTGAATACATCCGGACATCCAAAAATTTATGTAAGCACTAAGATATTTTATTTTAGTGTTTGGCATGAGAAAAATCCATTCGTCACGCCATTTGGATCGTTTTTCGCGCTTATGCGCATTCCGTCGAAATTAACCGAACAACGCAACCGTACGGCCAAACGAACCGACATCCGAGATATTTTTGAGCACATTTTAAGTTCCCTATACTTTAACATCATTGTGGAGCTTGAAATTGGGTTTGACGGGTGTTAGAAGTGCCAAAACATGACGATACGCGCACAGGGGCCTGTTCTGCCATTTTGGAAAGATTCAGGTCTGCAAGGTCCTTAGGACCTCAACACTGATAATGTTGAGGTCCGTAAGCAGGGGTCAGATATGCAGAAACTTGTTTAATCTGCTGTTAACAGCCTTTAACACTCCCCAAAGGCCAAGTGCCACATGTTAATCTCTTGTGGTGGGCAAAATCAGTTACCACAACATTCCGACAAGTGTACGGCTTAGATCGTGCCCCCTTTTCCAAGAAACGATCCTAACGGTGAACCAAAAACTATAAATACTCACCTCCACCCTTCACTTTTCCTCACAAGAATCTGATCTAATGTGCTCTAAGTTGAAACCTTTGTTTCATATCTGAGCTATTTTGATCTAGATTAGCATTCAGGGACCCTTTGTAAGTGTTCCTTCGTTCTTTTATTGCTTTCGAGTCCGAAAGTCAAACTTTGTTTGACTTTCTGCATTGACCAGTTTATGGTCAATGTGAAGTTCGTTTGAACTTCGCAACGTGATTGTAATCACGATGGTTATAGTCCCTTGTGACTATGCCTACTGATTACCACGTTGTCTAGGGTCGTAAGGGTAAGCGATATAATAAATCGCTTATACCTTCGAACCCGACCCATTTGGTCGATCATTAGGATCCGACCAAACACATTAGGTGACCATAGTATGTAAGGAATAACCTTCCGAGGTTATACCTTATGGTCGCTTCGTTTAAGTAGTTGTATGATAGGTAGTTTATATGCCTTAGGTAAATTACCAGAATACCCTTTTCATGTATAATTGGTAATTAAGCATATGTAACCTAAACTTTTGTCACATAACTGATTATGTAACATGTTTAGGCATATAACACTTGTCATAGGGCTAGTTAGGCGGTCTGAATGCGTTTCACGCGAACGACGCGTTAAAGTAGCATAAGCTACCTAAACGGGTAGTAATGGGTCGTAAGCACTTATGTTAGGTTTCATTTAGTATGTAGGCTTTGTTAAACCATATTACACGAGTCTCCATACTCATTTGGTTTACGAACCCTCATTCTATCCGATCCTCCGATTTAGGCCCGGTTTATTAACATAGTTACCTATACTAGGTGCCGTTTGATTCCGTGATCTCTAGCATTGCTTGGTGGTTATCTTAGGACTTCTGAGCAATCTCAAGTGAGTACATAGACCCCTCTTTTACTGTTTTCCAAACGTTTTGGGGTGGAACACATGTGCCTACTTGTTACTTTCATGCTTTCCATGTTTTCACATCATATACCTGCTATGTTCGTTAGTACATTATAGTACATGATTTCATTGTTTTCATGCTATGTATGCCCATTGTGTGCGTACTTAGTACATTATTTTACATTACATTTCATGCTATTTATGTCCATTGTGTGCATACTTAGTACAATGTTTTACATAACATCTTGATGGTTTGGTTTGAGTAAGTGACTTAAGTAACGAGGCGTGTGTAATATGATACAAGCATGGTGGATAGGCCGCTGGTACTTCCTATATATAAGTGTTTGTATGGTATTACATATCATAGCGTTATTTGAACCATTTCAATTTGAGACATATAACATTTTATACAAATAACATATACTTTTCACAAGACATTGTTTTACAAACAACTTATCTTATACAAACTCATTCTACATGGTTATTCATTTAACCATACATTATTATCTTATTTATACATATCATCTGAACTTATTGTTTTTCAAACGATTTACAAAACAAAACAATTTACAAGGTTCATGACTAAACTTTATTAAACAACTCTTTCTAAACTTACAAGTCATGAATCCTATTTTCACAAAACCTATGTATCTCACAGGCATTTTTATGCTGACGTACCTATTTTCACATGTGTTTTCAGGAGATGATGCATAGGACATATCAAGACATACTTAGGCGGACCTGTGCCTTAGTGACTTAAAACAAGACAAGAACTAGTTAATTTATGTTATGTACTCTTTAGTTCTTGTTTAAAACAATGTAAACTTTCATGTTTGATTAATAAAACGAAACTTCAATTGCCATGGATTTGAAACAATTAATTCTGTTACAACACTCCCCGACGTTTCCGGCACGTTTTGTATGTTCTACGTGGTCGGGGTGTGACAGAAAAGTTGGTATCAGAGCCAATGGTTATAGGGAATTAGGTTATTAGTAATACTTTGACCTAGTCTATAACCTTCTTAGGACCCTAACGCGAGTTTACTTGCGTTTAGTCATAAAACAATACCGTCACCTATCCTTAGGCGACGACCACAACAAGAACATAAATTTCAAAACCGCTTTGAAAACTAATCATCTGTTCTAGGATGATTGATTACTAGGTTTTGAACCCTCTGTTATAAGGTTTTGAAACCCTTTGAATTTTTAAAACTCTCGTCAAAGTTTTGGGTCCTAAATAGTGTGAACACGTGCAAACTGGAAGAGTGAATGCCTGTACCCTGAGTTTTCTATCTAAGGCTAGAGTGTTCGTACAAATCCACATAATCGGACCAGTCACTCTTACCTGGGAACTCTTGGGGTGAGTGTCCACTTATAGGCGAGCATGTCTTCGCGATACACTATGCGGATCTATTTGCTTTGATTCAGCCTTTGTGTTGTTTGTTTGCTTCATGGTTCAAACAAATGACCATCAACCATGATTTTGGTCGGTATTTGTAACATCCTATTCTTACCCAATGCCATTTCATTTGTTTTCTCTCTTGTTTCCCCTTTTTTTTAGAATGCCTCCTCGACGCGAAAATCCGGTATCTATTGAAGAGCTGGCAGCTGTCATTACACAGCAAATGACTGCTGCAATCCCGAACATCGTTGCTCAATGTCACCAAGCTCTCAACAACAATAATGCCCTCTGCAACTTCAAGACGTTCAACTCAGCTAAGCCATCAAAGTTTTCTGGGTCTCAAGGAGCGACTGCACTTCTGCAATGGTTCGAGAGTCTAGAGAGCACCTTCAGGCATGTTCAATGTCCAAACGAGCGAAAGGTAGATTTCGCATCTAGTGTCTTTGAGAAACGAGCTTTGACGTGGTGGAAACGGTGTGGTGAGAGATAGGGGTGCCGAAGTGGCACTGGCTCAAACGTGGGAAGAACTTAGAGCACTGATGATGAAGGAATTCTGTCCTCGTCACGAGATCTGGGCCTTGGAAAGGGAATTCGACGATCTTAAGCAAGACAGCGGTGAACATCGAGCCTACACTGATCGATATGAGGAGCGGAGCCTGTTGTGTCCTACCATGGTTACGCCTTTGGATAAGGCGATCGAAAAATACATTGATGGTCTCCCTGACTCAGTTCAGGACATTGTTACTGGTAGTAACCCCACTACGGTTAGGCAGGCCATTGAGCTAGCTGTAACCTTGACTGAATCTCAGATCAGGAAACGTAAGCTTTTCCGAAAGGGTGACAAGAAACCGGTCGAGGAATCGAAACCAATCGAGGAATCAAAGACCATGGATGAACAGACTGGATCCCCTAAGAAGTCAAAGAAGCGAAAGGCTTCTCAGAACTTCGCCATGGTTACTCACAATGATCAAGCCGTCCCCAACCAACCTGCTCAACCCCCTGCTAGGAAGCCATACAATGGAACTTCACCCTTGTGCAACCAATGTAACCTTCATCATCATGCTAGTGTGAAGTGCCGCGAATGCCAAATTTGTGGACGTAAAGGTCATACAGCAAAAGTTTGCGTAGCAGCAGTTGCACCAAATCAAGCTGACAACAATCCTGCTCAAGCTCGCTTTCCACCAGGTTCTTGCTACAATTGTGGCAAGATGGGTCATTTCCGAAGAAATTGCCCAAAGCTTGCTAATGCTAATCCAGCGCAGGGATGAGCATCTGACCGACTAGAAGACAACACCCTTTATAAATAATTACGTCTTATGTATTATTTTCTTTTGTTGTCAAGGTCCATGAAACAGTTGTCATCATTGTTTATAAATAAATCTTTTATTTACATTGCAATGTATTTATGAGGTTGTATGTATAAACAACATATCCCTTACAATACCGACAATCAAGGAATCGTATTCCTTGAAAAGCAAACTACCCCCAAAATTTTTTCTATTTTATGATCTCTTGCGTTGTCCACAAAATTCCTAAGTACCCGTTTCTCCCAAGGAAACGAAGTACAAGGCGCAAGTTACAACACTGGACGAATACCCAAAGTACCTCTATAAATCATTAATAGGGTACCTAAGGGTATTTTCGTAAATCCTAAAAATGCTGTGTTCCTTAATTCGAATATTACGTTTCTTTGAAAACAAAAATCGAATTTTTGGGAGATCTTCCTATCTTTTCAGATAGATCCTAGAGGACATTGAAGTCCAGCGACTGGTTTCCTGGTGTACCTTGTATATCCATATTCAATCAATAACAAGTTAATAACAAATTAATAATCAAGTTAAACAACTATGTGATTATGTGCTTATGTGTTTCCTTTTATGTTTTTGTGTAATCCAAGTTTTGTTATCTAAATCCTCGTAGAATCTTCCATATCTTTGTATAAGGAATTCATAGTAGGATATCCAAAGGTACTATATTAAATCCTCAATGGGCTTTTACGTAATAGTAAAGACCCTTGGATTATATTGTACTATTCCATAATTAGACCCCTTGAGTGGTCTAGTTAAACAGATTGATCCAAAAATCTGGTTAGGAATATCAAGTGATGAGATAGCTGAAAGGACTCTTTGGTGGCCTAATTAAAAGGATCATTTGTCGATCTAATTAAAAGGGACCTTATGGTAGTCTAGTCACACTCATCACAGGTTTGATTTTTCCTCCCCTAAACATTACAAGACAAACTGTGCGGACTGTGCAAGGAATTACGTAATTATGGATGCATACATAATTATGAAATTCAGTGCACAGAACCCACAGCAAGTTTGGTCGTGTGTCCAGTAATGACTCATTCTGTGCATTTTCATTTCTGAAGGAATTGTGGAAAATGACTCATTCCGTTCATTTTCATTCCTGAAGAAATTGTGGAAAATGACTCATTCCGTTCATTTTCGTTCCTGAAGAAATTGTGGAAAATGACTCATCCCGTTCATTTTCGTTTCTGAAGGAATTGTGGACTATGACTCATTCCGTTCATTTTCATTCCTGAAGAAATTGTAGAAAATGACTCATTCCGTTCATTTTTGTTTCTGAAGAAATTGTGGAAAATGACTCATTCCGTTCATTTTCATTCCTGAAGAAATTGTAGAAAATGACTCATTCCGTTCATTTTCGTTCCTGAAGAAATCGTGGAAAATGACTCATTCCGTTCATTTTCGTTTCTGAAGAAATCGTGGAAAATGACTCATTCTGTTCATTTTCGTTTCTGAAGAAATCGTGGAAAATGACTCATTCTATTCATTTTGTTTCTGAAGAAATCGTGGAAAATGACTCATTCCGTTCATTTTCGTTTCTGAAGAAATGGTGGAAAATGACCCATTCTGTTCATTTTCGTTTCTGAAGAATGTCCGTTAAGGAAATGTCAGGATTATGCCTTTCATATCTCTGGTGGTTATTTGGCACAAAGTCACAGATAGACTCCTACGAATAAATTTCGGGACGAAATTTCCTAAAGTAGGGGAGACTGTGACACCTGTGTCACTTCAACCATCCAACAAATGCCAAACCAATGAAATATTGTATTTCATACTTGGGATTTGTAAAAATATGTGTATCATTTGCACATATCAATTCTTGTTCGATTTCAAGCTTTAAATCGCTTTCTGGAAGGTTATACACGCACTGATGCGTAAATATAACCCGTTTAATGCAACGAACACTCCGGAATAGTGAAATAGGCTTAACATACCTTAAATAACCTTTACATAATGTCACACCCCGACCACGTAGAACATACAAAACGTGGCGGAAACGTCGGGGAGTGTTGTAACATAATTAATTGTTTCAAATCCATGGCAATTGAAGTTTTGTTTTATTAATCAAACAAGAGAGTTTACATCGTTTTAAACAAGAAACAAAGAGTACATAACAAAAATTAACTAATTCTTTTCTCGTTTTAAGTCACTAAGGCACAGGTCCGCCTAAGTATGTCTTGATAAGTCCTATGCATCATCTCCTGAAAACACCTGTGAAAATAGGTACGTCAGCATAAAAATGCATGTGAGATACATAGGTTTTGTGAAAACAGAATTCATGACTTATGTTTGAGAAAATGTTTAGTCATGAACCTTGTAATTTGCTTTGTCTTGTAAATCATTTGAAAAACGATAAGATCAGATGATATGTATAAATAAGAGAATAATGTATGGTTAAATGAATAACCATGTAAAATGAGTTTGTATAAGATAAGTTGTTTGTAAATCAATGTCTTGTGAAAAGTATGTTATTTGTATAAAATGTTATATGTCTCAAATTGAAATGGTTCAAATAACGCTACGATATGTAATACCATACAGACACTTATATATAGGAAGTACCAGCGGCGTATCCACCATGCTTGTATCATATTACACACGGATCGTTACTTAAATCACTTACTCAAACCAAACCACCAAGATGTAATGTTTAACAATTGTAGAAATGTTTATGTATAGTCAAAAGTCTATTGTCAAATGTAAATCATGTCAACAGATACAACTGGTTCACACGGTTCAATAGTTACAAACGGTTCATATAATCAAAGGGTTACGACGGTTCACATAGTTAAATAGCTACAACGGTTCAAAATGTAGTATAATGTGTTCATATGCTGGATGAGCATATGCAACAGAAATGCAATGTAAAACAATGTACTAAGTATGCACACAATGGACATACATAGCATGAAATGTAATGTAGAACGATGTACTAAGTACGCACACAATGGGCATACATAGCATGAAATGTAATGTAGAACGATGCAATAAGTACGCACACAATGGGCATACATAGTATGTAATGTAAAACGATGTACTAAGTACGCACACAATGGGCATACATAGCATGTAATGTAAAACGATGTACTAAGTACACACACAATGGGCATACATAGCCTGAAATGTAATGTAAAACCATGTACTAAGTACGCACAGAATGGGCATACATAGCATGAAATGTAATGTAAAACAATGTACTAAGTACGCACACAATGGGCATACATAGCATGAAATGTAATGTAAAACATGTACTATAATGTACTAACGAACATAGCAGGTATATGATGTGAAAACATGGAAAGCATGAAAGTAACAAGTAGGCACATGTGTTTCACCCCCAAAATGTTTGGAAAACAGTAAAAGAGGGGTCTATGTACTCACTTGAGATTGCTCAGAAGTCCTAAGATAACCACCAAGCAATGCTAGAGATCACGGAATCAAACGGCACCTAATATAGGTAACTATGTCAATAAACCGGACCTAATATCGGAGGATCGAATAGAATGAGGGTTCGTAAACCAAACGAGGATGGAGACTCGTGTAATATGGTTTAACATAGCCCACATACTAAAACAAAACTTAACCTAAGTGTTTGTGACCCATTACGACCCGTTTAGGTAGCTTATGCTGCTTTAACGCGTCGTTCGCGTGAAACGCGTTCGGACCGCTTAACTAGTCCTATGACAAGTAATATATGCCTTAACATGTCTAATATGGTTGTCAAATCAGTTTAGATGTCAAAAGTTATGTTACATATGTTTAAAAGGAATTTTGGCATTAAAGGGGTATTTTGGTAATTTACCTAAGGCATATCAACTACCTATCATACAACTACTTAAACGAAGCGACCATAAGGTATAACCTCGGAAGGTTATTCCCTATATACTATGGTCACCTAATGTGTTTGGTCAGATCCTAATGATCGACCAAATGGATCGGGTTCGAAGGTATAAGCGATTTATTAGATCGCTTACCCTTACGACCCTAGACAACGTGGTAATCATTAGGCATAGTCACAAGGGACTATAACCATCGTGATTACAATCACGTTGCGAAGTTCAAATGAACTTCGCATTGACTATAAACTGGTCAACGCAGAAAGTCAAAAAAAGTTTGACTTTCGGACTCGAAAAGCAATAAAAGAACGAAGGAACACTTACGAAGGGTCCCTGAATGCTAATCTAGATCAAAATAGCTCAGGTATGAAACAAAGGTTTCAACTTAGAGCACATAAGATCAGATTCTTGTGAGGAAAAGTGAAGGGTGGAGGTGGGTATTTATAGTTTTCGGTTCACCGTTAGGATCATTTCTTGGAGAAGAGGGAATGATCACATCCCTACACTTGTTGCAATGTTGTGGTAACTGATTTTGGCCACCATAAGAGGTTAACATGTGGCACTTGACCTTTGGGAAGTGTTAGGGGCTGTTAACTTATGTTTAAAATGACCTTTGCTGATCAGAAGAGGCCTAGCGTGACGCTAGGGGGGCTAGGTGTCACGCTAGGGTCCCCCTGATCAGCAAACACTTTCAAATGCTCACCTTTCAGTCCCCGTTGCGTATTAAGGCCATTTCCGACGTGTTTAAGGATCGTTAAATCATTTTCAAGGCTCCACAAGGATGCCTAAACATTGTGGGCATGAAACATGCTCAAAAATATGCCGGATGTCGGTTCGTTTGGCCATACGATTGCGTTGTTCGGTTAATTACGACGGAATGCGCATAAGCGCGAAAAACGATCCAAATGGCGTGACGAATGGATTTTTCTTATGCCAAATACTAAAATAAAATATTTTAGTGCTTACATAAATTTTTGGATGTCCGGACGTATTCAGAACGTAAGTTATGCGCGAAAATGCAAACTTGTGCACTTTTTGACACTTTTAGTCCCTGAATGACCCAAAAGTTTATTTTAGCACACCGAACCCCTTAAAGCCTATTTCTAAGCTATGTAAAGGATATTTATGGTATGTTTAACTTATGGTCATGTTCCGGAATGTTCGTTACAGTTCAAATAGGCATACTTTTGCAGTTTGTCAAATTTAGTCCCTGTAAGCGAATTAACTTGTTTTTGCCATACCAAAGCCTTCAAAACTTATCTCTAAGTTATGTAAAGGTTATTTAAGGTATGTTAAGTATATGTTGATGTTCCGGAGTATTTGTTGCATTAAACTGGTTACGTTTACGCATCAGCGCGCGTATAACCTTCCAGAAAGCGATTTAGAGCTTGAAATCGAACAAGAGTTGATATGTGCGAAAGATACACATATTTATACAAGTCCAAAGTATGAAATACAATATTTCATTGGTTTGGTATTTGTTTGATGGTCGCAGTGACACAGGTGTCACAGTCTCCCCTACTTAAGGAAATTTCGTCCCGAAATTTATTCGTAGAAGTCTGTCTGTGACTTTGTGTTAAATAGCCATCAAAGATTTGTTATTTTCCTCAACAGATATTTTTCAGAAGCGAAAATGAACGAACGGGGTCATTTTCTTCAACGGTTTCTTCGGAAATGGAAAATAAAGGATTTTTAACTAAACGGATATACATTTCCCTTAACGGATATTCTTCAGAAGTGAAAACGAATGGATGATTCATTCTTCCTCAACGGGTCCTTCGTCAGAAACGGGAATGAAGGAAAAATCCACGGATATTCATTTCTCTCAATGGATATTCTTCAGAACGAAAATGAACAAACGGGGTCATTTTCCTCAACGGTTATTCTTCGGAATTTGAAATGAAGGAATAATCAACGGATATTCATTTCCTCAACGGATAATCTTCAGAAACGAAAATGAACTAACGGAGTCATTTTCAACGGTTGCTTCCTCAGAGTTGGAAATGAAGGATTTAACAACGGATATTCATTTCCTCAACGGATAATCTTCAGAAACGAAAATGAACTAACGGAGTCATTTTCAACGGTTGCTTCCTCAGGTACGGAAATGAAAGATTTAACAACGGATATTCATTTCCTCAACGGGTAATCTTCAGAAACGAAAATGAACTAACGGAGTCATTTTCAACGGTTGTTTCCTCAGAGTTGGAAATGAAGGATAAACGGATATTCATTTCCTCAACGGATGCTTCATCAGAATTGGAAATGAACAAGGTTAACTCTAGATACATGATAGAACTAGCTGTGATTTCTGTGCACTAAATTCCATAATTATGTATGCATCCATAATTACGTAATTCCTTGCACAGTCCGCACAGTTCGTTTTGTAATGTTGTGGGGAAGGATATCAAACTTGTGATGAGGGTGACTAGACTACCATAGGGTCCTTTTAATTAGATCAACAGAGGATCTTCTTAATTAGGTCACCAAGGAGTCCTTTCATCTATATCATCACATAATATTCCTAACCAGATTTTTTTGATCGATCAGTTTAACTAGACCACTAAAGGGGTCTAATTATGAAGTAGTACTTTATAATCCAAGGGACTTAACTACAGCGTAGAAGTCCATTAAGGTTTTTTAAGTAGTACCTTTGGGTATCCTACTATGAATCTCGTGTACAAGGATATGTAAGATTCTACGAGGATTTGGATAACATAGTTTGGATCACACGACACATAAAAGGGAACACATAAGCACATAATCACATAATTGTTTAATTGTTATTATCTTGTTATTGATTGCTATTAACTTGGCACCTCGTACTTCGTTTCTCTTGGAAGAAACGGGTACTTAGGATTTTTGTGGAAAACGCAAGAGATCATACAATGGAAGAAATTTAGGGGTAGTCTGTCCTTCAAGGAATATGGTTCCTTGATTGTTGGAATTGTAGAGGATATGTTTATACATGCAACCACATAAACATATTAAAATGTAAATGAAAGATTTATTTATAACAACACTAACAACAACTGTTTCATAGATCGTGATAACAAAAGAAAATAATACACAAGGCTCGATTATTTTCTAAACAGCGTTATCTTCTGTCGGTCAGATACTCATCCCTGCGCTGGATTTGCATTAGGAAGCTTTGGGCAATTCCTACGAAAATGGCCCATCTAGCCACAGTTGTAGCAAGACCCCGGTGGAAAACGAGCTTGAGCAGGATTGTTGTTAACTTGATTTGGTGCAGCTGCTGTTGGGCAAACCCTCGCTGTATGACCTATAAGTCCGCAAACTTGGCATGTGCGGCAATTCACACCAGCATGATGATGTAGGCCACATTGGTTGCACAAGGGTGCAGTTTCGTTGTAGGGTTTCCTGGCAGGGGGTTGAGCTGGTTGGTTGGGGACGGCTTGATCATTGTGAGCGACCACGGCGAAGTTCTGAGAAGCCTTTCGCTTCTTTGACTTCTTAGAGGATCCAGTCTGTTCATCCATGGTCTTTGATTCCTCGATTGGGTTCGATTCTTTGACCGGTTTCTTGTCACCTTTTTGGAAAAGTTTACCTTTCCTGATCTTTGATTCAGTCAAGGTTGCAGATAGCTCAATGGCCTGCCTAACAGTAGTAGGGTTGCTACCAGTCACAATGTCTTGTATTGAGTCGGGGAGGCCATCAATGTACTTTTCGATTGCCTTATCCAAAGGCGTGACCATGTTTGGGCATAACAGACTTAACTCCTCATAACGGTCCGTGTAGGCTCGATACTCACCGCTGTCTTGCTCAAGATTGTCGAATTCCCTTTCCAAGGCCCTGATCTTGTGACGAGGACAGAATTCCTTCATCATAAGGGCCCTAAGTTCAGCCCATGTCTGTGCTAGAGCAACTTCTGCACCACGATCTCTCATAACCCCGTTCCACCACGTAAGGGCCCTCTTCTGAAACACACTCGAAGAAAACTCGACCTTGCGATTGTCAGGACACTGCACCTGGCGGAAAGTATTCTCAATGCTCTCGAACCATTGAAGAAGCCCAGTCGCTCCCTCAGAACCACTAAACTTGAGGGGTTTAGCCGAGTTAAAACTCTTGAAATTGCATGGACCATTGTTGTTGTTGTTGGCTTGGTTCCATTAAGCAAAGAGGTTTGGGAATTGAGCAGCCATTTTGTGACAACCCGCACTAAACCAGGTATCCGTACGATTTAATTAATGATTAACTACTGCTTAATTACTGTGCTTGCTTGAACTAGCTGATAAACTGCTACTTGAATACTGATACATGTACTTACTTGCATCATACTTGCTTGCTGTCACTACAATACTTACATACTGAACCATAGTGACAAACATGATGCACAAAAAGCACAGTAGCACGATAACGGATAACCTACTGAACATGCTGATAAAGCCAGCATCAGGCAAACACTGCCTCTAAGGCCTGTAAGAGCCTGAGATATTTTGCTACACCAATAGTGAGTGTAGGATACAAGGGTTGTAGAACTGCGTCTCTAGGAATAAGATACACTGATTGGATGTGCCTAAAACGTACTTTAAGTACAAAACACAGCACTTTAATAAATAATCCAGCTTCTAGTTGACTAGTAAAGTGCCAAAATATGGGGAAAATACTACTAGACACTTTCTAAAGTGTTGGAATTAAATTGTGTCACTAAAAAGGTTAATAACGACACTTTAAAGCTTTGTTAACGCTTTAACGGATTACTATCCAACCAAACAACCGGACTATACCCGGAACATGAAAATATTATTATTTTCACTATTTATATTTTTTCTGAGCCAGTTAGGGTCCCCGAATACCCTAACACCCGTTGTAATTTACTACCCACTAATACACTAGACATAATTTCTAAACTAATTTAACTAACTAATACTTGTTTATCTAGTTGAAACCCAACCAAAAGCCTCCCCCATAGTAACCGATCGGTTACCACCAAGGGGACAAACACTTACATTTTTTTATTATATTAATCTCATGCCTAATATCACCACTACACAATATCCTTTGGTTAACTAGTGAAGTTTGGCCTATAAGTGTTAACATTAGTCCATTATAACTTACACACCACTAAAACAAAAAAAAAAAGGAAATCATCTCACTCCCCTCTCTTGAGCCTCACGGCCGAGAACCAAGGCACCCACACACCCACCTTTCAATTTCATACAAGCCATTCTATACATCTACAAGTGTGAAGGATCGCGTACTAAGAAGCCCGGTGCTCACGGAACGCGAAGGGCCTCGTTACTTAGCTTTTATCCACTCGTTTTTCGCCAAGAATCTTCCCTAGCCTTGAGCTAGAGGTATATTGTTTACAACTCATTTTTGCACTAATCTAAAGTGGTTAAAAGTATTTGTGTCGGTTAAATATTGGAATCTTACAAGTTGAAGCATTAAAGTCTACTAAAAGTATGAAAAATGGTGGTTAATAGCATTTTTGTTGTGTAAAAGTTGTAGTATTTGAAATATGTGGTTATTTAGAACCGATCTATGTTGTAGTAGCTCGGATCACCATTTAACCCGGTTTGGTAAGATCATGGATCTTAACATAAGCTTGTTCTGGTTAATACAAGGGTTAAAAAGTGAAACCCTACCACACAAAAACTATGAACTTGTGTAAAAATGTTTTAACTAGTACAAAGGTGTTTAAAACTAGTAGATCTACGTATCTACACCCGGTATTTTCAAAGGACCACATATCAAGGAAACCATGTATTTTGAAAGATAGATCTTACAATAATAAGCATATTTTATAAACCACAAGTGTGTAAACACTTGTGAAATGAAAAGATCCGACAAAGAACTAGTTTTGTCAAAAGTTACTAGAAGTTGTAAAGATGGATTTTCTCTAAAAACGAGGTTTTTACGAAATCGGATTATTTACACAAAAGATCCAGTAAAAGTAAAGAGATTTACTACATATTTTAGACAAACCACAAGTTCGTATATTTTTGCGATTATGTCTATCTTTGACTAGTTAAAATGTTGTAAAGTTGTTTGATAATGTTGAGAACATTGATTGATTGATTTGTTAAAAGAAAATGATACGCTTGAAAGCGTGGCCATCTCCAGTTACAGAGGAAACTCTGGCGAAATTTTTCTAAAAACCTAACACTTAGAATTACTCACACAACAAGTGTTAGAATTATTTTTGACATATTTTCGAAATATAAATTTCGCCATGACTTTATTTACTAAATATTCGGAGGTGGAATTTTCACAAAAATTAACGTGATAAATGTATATTTTTCACACACTGTTTATGATTATTTTGTGAAAATACATAAATATTATTTTTAGAGTAAAAATAATATTTACAAGCGTTAACGATTCCAAAATAATACGAACGCTTTCACCATGAATATATAAGTTACACCGGTAATTATATTACCACTCGATTATTAAAACGTAACTTACGCACATGTATTGTATCCCCCATCCTTGGGAAGGAAATTAACTACCAAGTATATACGAAATGTAAACGCGGAATAGTTGCCTAACTATTTCCCAAAGACTTAAACTATAAAGCTAAGGCACGGCCGTCCGTCTAATAGAATTAGCACTTGTAGGTCGTCGCACAGCTTTCAGATTTGGAGACACTTGGTAGAGACGCTTCACTGTGAGTTCATGTCCCCCTTTTCTCTAACTGTTTTCAGTTTTCTTAACTGCGGGGGTGAAATACATGTTACTTTGTTTACAAGTACTATTATACACGGTATGTTAACGTAAGGAGGTTTACTACTTAGATCATGTGAATGGGTAGGCAGAACACCGAGGGACTTAAGCGGTAGATCTATCTGGGTGTAGCGAGCCCAACTCTAGGCCCAACAGAACGGACCTCTGAGAGGACCAACAGAACGGACCTTGAGTGACTTGGTTGCCCGACGCATAAATCGGCTAGGGTTGAGTCTTCCTACTTGCATTTCACACATGCTAATGGCCTTGCAAACCATTGGTGATCTCTTTTCCATACACTGCTACATACCAGGGAACTTTTATACTTACAAGTGTTTTACTTACTCACTTGCACATGAACTCGCTCAACATTATTGTTGATTTTTCAACTTACATGTATTTCAGGAAATTAACGAGATCTGGCACGGTATGGCATGTTTTCCGCTGCACTAGTTTCTGAGGTCATCCGGGGTTTAGGGGATGTGTCTCTTTCCTGGACAAGACACAATCCTTAAACCATGTTTATATTATGTTTAAGTTTGTAATGTTTGTTGAACAAGGTTATGGTTGTTAGGGTATGTTCCCGTTAAAACAATGGTACTGTATTTGGTTTTCAAAACTTAATGGATGATCTTGCATGTTTTTAATTCATATAGCTTTGTTATGGTTAAGCTATGGTATTAAGAAGTCACACCAAAACTAACCACGCTTCCGCAAAGCCAGGGTGTGACAGCTTGGTATCAGAGCTCTGATCATAGCTGCTGATGAGGATGTACCGCCTTTTCCCCCACAGATCCCTGTTACGCGACATGTTGATTTTACTTTCCAGGTTCCACAGTTTGTACCTCCAGCGAGGCCTGGAGAGGGTTCTTCAGCCCATCCTGTGGGGCATGTACCGATGCCTATCCCTTTTATGCCCCAGATGTCATCTGTCCCACCCACTGTTGCTCCATTTCGCGTGGCACCTTTCGACCCCACTAGTGAGCCGTTTCTTTGGGCACCAGACTCTGGTATGCCACCTACTGACCCCTACCATTCTTTTCACAGGGGGTACACTATCGAGGACGTTTTGATGTCCTTTGTAGCTCAGCACGAGTCACACACGCAGCGCATCCAGGAGCTCGAGAGAGCTCAGCTGCCACCGTGTCCATGCCATGGTCAGACACACTCTCCTCTGCAGCCATTTCGACCTTTACCTCCAGATTATGCTGCCCGTCTCTTTACACTAGAGCAGCAGATTGCTTCCATCATCCGTACTCAGCGAGCCCAGGAGGAGGACTGGCTCCAGTTACGTCGTTTGTTTTACACCCACTTTCCCCCTCCTCCACCACCATCTGTATAGAGCTCATCAGTACTGTTTGGGTAGACGAGGATGAGAAGACGGCGATTGTTGGATTGCACAGTATTTTGGAGACTACTTTATGATCCTGACTTTTGTTGACATGTATTTGATGATGTATTTGACACTGATTTGTTATGGTTTTGTACAGGGGTGATATAGCCCCTAGTTGATGGATGACTGTATGACACTATGATGTACTGATACACTCACTATGTAGTCTCGATATATGGCAATCGCAGTATTCTCATCATATCTGATTCGCTTGATTGCTTGTTTGTATTTTTATGACATGGGATGTGTGTGATTGGTATTTGTGATGTGTTGATAACATGAGATGTTATGTGCTATTACTATTACTATATACGTACGTCTTACTATGACCTGACCAACGTAAACCATCTTTTAGAAAGATGCCGCCAAGACGTGAGACACGCCTACCAACCAATGAGGCAGAACTCCAGCAGATTATTGCTGCTGCCATAGCACAGTATGCAGCATCTCAGCCCGGAACGAGCGGAAGTATTAACCAAGGCAATAACAATCCACCTCACGGTAATACTAAGCCATTAAGACCTACCGTGACCTAATTGGATATCTCTGGCAAGGATGCTAATACCATTCATATGTTATAACGTATGTGCAGGGTGCACCTACAAGTAGTTTCTAGACTGCAAACCGGTCAACTTTGATGGCACAGGAGGTGCTGTCGCCTTTGTTCGCTGGGCTGAGAAAACCGAATCTGTACTTCGCATGAGCAAGTGTGCGCTGGATCAGCAAGTCACCTATATCTCAGGGCTGTTTCTAGATGGAGCCCTATCCTGGTGGAATCTACAAGTACAAACACTAGGCGAAGCTGCTGCCTACGCGCTGACCTGGACCGAACTAAAAGAACTTATGCGCAAAAAGTACTGTTCCCGCGCAAAAATCCAGAGGTTGGAGACCGAGTTCTGGCACTTGAAAATGGACGGTCCAAAGGTAGCGGAGTACGTTCAAAGATTCCATGACTTATCTCAAGTGGTACCCTACATGGTCACTCCCGAGTTCAAGAGAATTGAACGCTTCATTTGGGGATTAGCTCCTCAAATCATAAGCATGGTAACCTCATCCAAGCCTGCAACCATTACTGAGGCAATTGATTTGAGCGTGGCACTCACAGAAGAGGCCATCCGCCTGAACAAGTTTGATGAGATCAAGACGAAGAAGACAGAGACTCACGTTGAGTCCTCAGGAGGCAACAAAAGAAAGTTCTCGAACTTCAAACAAGGCATTGGCAGTGTTGGTAAGAAAGGGGAACCAAACGCACCAGCTCAGGTTACAGCTGGTAGTGGAAAGAAAGGAAGAGGATACATGGGCACCCAGCCCAAATGCAATACCTGCCAACGCCACCATTCTGGTCAATGTGGGCTAAAAGTATGCGAAGTATGTGGGAAACGTGGTCACTTGAAGGACACTTGTTGGGCCCCTGCCGGTCGGGGAGGCCAGGGAGGATATGGAAACAGAAACAATAATCGTGGTGGTAATCGCCCACAAGGAAATAATGGAGGGAACGGAGTCAACAATGCGAACCAGAACAACCAACAAGTTGGGGATGGCGCCGGAAGTGGTCGAAAACTTGGATGTTTTAACTGCGGTGATGTTGGGCATTTTAAGAAGAACTGCCCAGATTTAAACCAAGCCCGTGGAAGGGTGTTCCAACTCGAAGCTAGGGAAGCACGCCAGGACCCCAATGTCGTCACTGGTACGTTCCCTGTGAACCAACGCTATGCATCCGTTTTATTTGATACTGGTGCCGATTATAGCTTCGTGTCGTTAGAATTTAAGAATATGCTTGGGTTAGCCGTTAATAAGTTAGATATTCCCTACTCGATCGAATTAGCCAATGGGAAGTTAGTAGAAGCCAATGAAGTGATCAGAGGTTGTGTGATTGAATTGGGAGAACGTGAGTTCACTCTAGATCTGCTACCAGTCCAGTTGGGAAGCTTCGACGTGGTAGTAGGAATGGATTGGTTATCAGGAAACAAGGCTGAGATAGTATGTCACGAGAAGGTTGTTCGTATCCCAACCGATGATGGTGAGACCATTGTTGTTCACGGAGAGAAGCGTGACACGCCGCTAAGATTTATCAGCTGCCTGAAGGCAAGGAAGTGTTTGCAGAAAGGATGTGTTGCCTTCCTGGCACACATTGTGGATAAGAAGGCTGCTGAGCCAAGAATCGAAGTCATCCCTGTCGTGAGGGAGTATCCAGAAGTCTTCCCGGAAGACTTACCCGGACTGCCACCTCAGAGACAAGTAGAGTTTCACATCGACTTAGTTCCAGGCGCCGCGCCTGTGGCTAAGGCACCTTATAGACTTGCTCCGTCTGAGATGCAGGAACTGTCAACACAACTTCAAGAGTTGTTAGACAAGGGTTTTATCCGACCAAGCTTCTCGCCTTGGGGAGCTCCGGTCCTGTTTGTCAAGAAGAAGGACGGTAGTTTCCGAATGTGCATTGACTACAGAGAATTGAACAAGCTGACGATCAAGAATAGGTATCCTCTGCCAAGAATCGACGATCTGTTTGACCAACTGCAAGGCTCAGGCTTTTACTCTAAGATCGACCTTCGATCTGGATACCACCAGTTGAGGATTCAAGAAGAAAGTATCCCAAAGACAGCCTTCAGAACTCGTTATGGACACTACGAGTTCCTTGTTATGCCGTTTGGTCTGACAAACGCACCTGCAGTATTCATGGATCTAATGAATAGAGTTTGCAAACCGTACTTGGATAAGTTCGTGATTATGTTTATCGACGACATCTTGATCTATTCAAGAACAAAGGCTGAACACGAGCAGCATCTTAGAACCATTTTGGAGCTGCTAAGGAAGGAACAACTGTACGCCAAATTCTCCAAGTGCGAGTTTTGGCTACGCGAAGTCCAATTCCTTGGGCACGTGGTAAATGGAGATGGAATCCACGTGGACCCAACAAAGATCGAGGCGATCAAGGATTGGGAAACGCCAAAGACGCCAACCGAGATTCGGCAATTCTTGGGTTTGGCTGGCTACTATCGAAGGTTCATCGAGGATTTTTCAAAGATCGCTCAACCATTGACGCTCCTCACGCAGAAAGATAAGACGTTTGATTGGGGAATCAAACAGGAAGAAGCCTTCCAGATACTGAAGGATAAGCTCTGCAATGCGCCAATCTTAGCATTACCGGAAGGTACTGACGATTTTGTGGTATACTGCGACGCATCGCGTCAAGGATTGGGTTGTGTGTTGATGCAACGCCACAAGGTCATTGCTTATGCATCGCGTCAACTGAAAGTGCACGAAAAGAACTATACCACACATGATTTAGAACTTGGCGCAGTGGTTTTTGCACTAAAGATCTGGAGACACTACCTTTATGGTACGAAGTGCACAATCTTTACAGATCACAAGAGCCTACAGCATATATTCAACCAGAAGGAGTTGAATATGAGACAAAGACGATGGGTTGAGTTGCTGAACGACTACGACTGCGAGATAAAGTATCATCCAGGGAAGGCGAATGTGGTCGCCGATGCCCTAAGTCGTAAAGAGAGAATCAAGCCCATAAGGGTTAGAGCTCTAGAAATGATTATTCGAACCGATCTTTCCTTGCGCATTCGTGCTGCACAAAAAGAAGCCCTTAAGGAAGGAAACCGTGAAGAAGAATATCTCCGTGGGATGGAGAAGCTACTGATACCAAACGAGGAAGGAACGTTATGTTTTGAAAAGAGGGTTTGGGTTCCTTTGTTTGGAGATTTAAGGAAAGTTATTTTTGACGAAACTCACAAATCACGGTACTCTATCCATCCTGGAGCGGATAAGATGTACCAGGATCTCAAAGAATATTATTGGTGGCCTAGGATGAAAGGCGACGTTGCTGTCTATGTGAGCAAATGTTTAACGTGCGCTAAGGTTAAGGCGGAATACCAGAAGCCTTCAGGGCTGCTGCAACAACCTGAGATTCCCAAGTGGAAATGGGAACAAATCTCAATGGATTTTGTTACAAAATTGCCAAGAACGCCAAGAGGCCATGATATGATTTGGGTAATAGTTGACCGCCTAACAAAACCCGCACACTTTCTGCCAATCAAGGAGAAAGACAGCACTAGTAAACTCGCGGAAATTTACATGAGAGAGATTGTCGCACGCCATGGAGTACCTCTCTCGATCATCTCTGATAGAGACGGAAGGTTTGTGTCAAGGATATGGCAATCCTTCCAAGAAGCCTTTGGCTCACAGTTGAATCTGAGCACTGCGTTCCATCCGCAAACTGACGGCCAGAGCGAGCGAACGATACAGACTTTGGAAGACATGCTGAGAGCGTGTGTTATGGATTTGGGCGGTAGCTGGGATAAACATTTACCTTTGGTTGAATTCTCATACAACAACAGCTACCACACCAGTATTGGTGTCGCGCCATTTGAAGCCCTATACGGACGCAAGTGCCGATCACCCCTCTGTTGGTCTGACGCAGGTGATAGGCAGCTTGCTGGTCCTGAGATCGTCCAAGAGACGACAGACAAGATTGCGCAAATTCTTAAACGCATCGAAGCAGCTCGCCACAGACAAAAGGCCTATGCGGATCCAAACCGAAAACATGTGGATTTTCAAGTTGGAGAAATGGTGCTATTGAAAGTTTCACCCTGGAAGGGGGTGGCACGCTTTGGGAAGCGTGGGAAGTTAAATCCGCGCTACATTGGTCCTTTCAGAATTTTGGACAAAATAGGACAAGTAGCATACAAGTTGGACCTACCTGCTGAACTAAATGGCGTTCACGATACATTTCATGTATCCAATCTAAAGAAAAGTCCAACTCAAGTTGACGTTGCCATTCCCATCGACGAGATTCATATTGACGACACGCTCCACTTCGTTGAAGAACCTGTCGAGGTCACAGATTGGAAAGTTAACAAGACCCGCCGGAGCAGTGTCAAGCTCGTCAAGGTTCGTTGGAATGCCAGACATGGTCCTGAGTTCACCTGGGAGCGTGAAGACCGGATGAAAGAGAAATACCCCCACCTTTTTCCTAAGAACTCTGCATCTACAAGCAGAACTTAAATTTCGGGACGAAATTTATTTAACGGGGGGAGAATGTGACAACCCGCACTAAACCAGGTATCCGTACGATTTAATTAATGATTAACTACTGCTTAATTACTGTGCTTGCTTGAACTAGCTGATAAACTGCTACTTGAATACTGATACATGTACTTACTTGCATCATACTTGCTTGCTGTCACTACAATACTTACATACTGAACCATAGTGACAAACATGATGCACAAAAAGCACAGTAGCACGATAACGGATAACCTACTGAACATGCTGATAAAGCCAGCATCAGGCAAACACTGCCTCTAAGGCCTGTAAGAGCCTGAGATATTTTGCTACACCAATAGTGAGTGTAGGATACAAGGGTTGTAGAACTGCGTCTCTAGGAATAAGATACACTGATTGGATGTGCCTAAAACGTACTTTAAGTACAAAACACAGCACTTTAATAAATAATCCAGCTTCTAGCTGACTAGTAAAGTGCCAAAATATGGGGAAAATACTACTAGACACTTTCTAAAGTGTTGGAATTAAATTGTGTCACTAAAAAGGTTAATAACGACACTTTAAAGCTTTGTTAACGCTTTAACGGATTACTATCCAACCAAACAACCGGACTATACCCGGAACATGAAAATATTATTATTTTCACTATTTATATTTTTTCTGAGCCAGTTAGGGTCCCCGAATACCCTAACACCCGTTGTAATTTACTACCCACTAATACACTAGACATAATTTCTAAACTAATTTAACTAACTAATACTTATTTATCTAGTTGAAACCCAACCAAAAGCCTCCCCCATAGTAACCGATCGGTTACCACCAAGGGGACAAACACTTACATTTTTTTATTATATTAATCTCATGCCTAATATCACCACTACACAATATCCTTTGGTTAACTAGTGAAGTTTGGCCTATAAGTGTTAACATTAGTCCATTATAACTTACACACCACTAAAAAAAAAAAAAAAAAAAAAAAGGAAATCATCTCACTCCCCTCTCTTGAGCCTCACGGCCGAGAACCAAGGCACCCACACACCCACCTTTCAATTTCATACAAGCCATTCTATACATCTACAAGTGTGAAGGATCGCGTACTAAGAAGCCCGGTGCTCACGGAACGCGAAGGACCTCGTTACTTAGCTTTTATCCACTCGTTTTTCGCCAAGAATCTTCCCTAGCCTTGAGCTAGAGGTATATTGTTTACAACTCATTTTTGCACTAATCTAAAGTGGTTAAAAGTATTTGTGTCGGTTAAATATTGGAATCTTACAAGTTGAAGCATTAAAGTCTACTAAAAGTATGAAAAATGGTGGTTAATAGCATTTTTGTTGTGTAAAAGTTGTAGTATTTGAAATATGTGGTTATTTAGAACCGATCTATGTTGTAGTAGCTCGGATCACCATTTAACCCGGTTTGGTAAGATCATGGATCTTAACATAAGCTTGTTCTGGTTAATACAAGGGTTAAAAAGTGAAACCCTACCACACAAAAACTATGAACTTGTGTAAAAATGTTTTAACTAGTACAAAGGTGTTTAAAACTTGTAGATCTACGTATCTACACCCGGTATTTTCAAAGGACCACATATCAAGGAAACCATGTATTTTGAAAGATAGATCTTACAATAATAAGCATATTTTATAAACCACAAGTGTGTAAACACTTGTGAAATGAAAAGATCCGAAAAAGAACTAGTTTTGTCAAAAGTTACTAGAAGTTGTAAAGATGGATTTTCTCTAAAAACGAGGTTTTTACGAAATCGGATTATTTACACAAAAGATCCAGTAAAAGTAAAGAGATTTACTACATATTTTAGACAAACCACAAGTTCGTATATTTTTGCGATTATGTCTATCTTTGACTAGTTAAAATGTTGTAAAGTTGTTTGATAATGTTGAGAACATTGATTGATTGATTTGTTAAAAGAAAATGATACGCTTGAAAGCGTGGCCATCTCCAGTTACAGAGGAAACTCTGGCGAAATTTTTCTAAAAACCTAACACTTAGAATTACTCACACAACAAGTGTTAGAATTATTTTTGACATATTTTCGAAATATAAATTTCGCCATGACTTTATTTACTAAATATTCGGAGGTGGAATTTTCACAAAAATTAACGTGATAAATGTATATTTTTCACACACTGTTTATGATTATTTTGTGAAAATACATAAATATTATTTTTAGAGTAAAAATAATATTTACAAGCGTTAACGATTCCAAAATAATACGAACGCTTTCACCATGAATATATAAGTTACACCGGTAATTATATTACCACTCGATTATTAAAACGTAACTTACGCACATGTATTGTATCCCCCATCCTTGGGAAGGAAATTAACTACCAAGTATATACGAAATGTAAACGCGGAATAGTTGCCTAACTATTTCCCAAAGACTTAAACTATAAAGCTAAGGCACGGCCGTCCGTCTAATAGAATTAGCACTTGTAGGTCGTCGCACAGCTTTCAGATTTGGAGACACTTGGTAGAGACGCTTCACTGTGAGTTCATGTCCCCCTTTTCTCTAACTGTTTTCAGTTTTCTTAACTGCGGGGGTGAAATACATGTTACTTTGTTTACAAGTACTATTATACACGGTATGTTAACGTAAGGAGGTTTACTACTTAGATCATGTGAATGGGTAGGCAGAACACCGAGGGACTTAAGCGGTAGATCTATCTGGGTGTAGCGAGCCCAACTCTAGGCCCAACAGAACGGACCTCTGAGAGGACCAACAGAACGGACCTTGAGTGACTTGGTTGCCCGACGCATAAATCGGCTAGGGTTGAGTCTTCCTACTTGCATTTCACACATGCTAATGGCCTTGCAAACCATTGGTGATCTCTTTTCCTTACACTGCTACATACCAGGGAACTTTTATACTTACAAGTGTTTTACTTACTCACTTGCACATGAACTCGCTCAACATTATTGTTGATTTTTCAACTTACATGTATTTCAGGAAATTAATGAGATCTGGCACGGTATGGCATGTTTTCCGCTGCACTAGTTTCTGAGGTCATCCGGGGTTTAGGGGATGTGTCTCTTTCCTGGACAAGACACAATCCTTAAACCATGTTTATATTATGTTTAAGTTTGTAATGTTTGTTGAACAAGGTTATGGTTGTTAGGGTATGTTCCCGTTAAAACAATGGTACTGTATTTGGTTTTCAAAACTTAATGGATGATCTTGCATGTTTTTAATTCATATAGCTTTGTTATGGTTAAGCTATGGTATTAAGAAGTCACACCAAAACTAACCACGCTTCCGCAAAGCCAGGGTGTGACACATTTGCTGTGCAATGATTTCTGCCAGTTCGGCAGTCGCTATCTGGTTTTCGTGTCGAGGAGGCATTCTAAAAGAGGAAACATGAAAGGAAACGAGTGAGAGAATTAGACGAAAAGAATGAGATGAAACAAATCTGATGAAAGCAAGGATAGTGGTCATTTGTTTGTTACCACAAGGTAAACAAACGACACACAGTGGAGAGGGAGAGAGTTTTGTGAAGTGTTGAGTTAGTGAATGATGAGAATGATGATGATCTAGTGGTTAATTTATATAATCTTCCAACATCCATATTAACCACTAGATAACATCCCCCCTAAGTACTATACAAATACAATAAACAAATGAAGAATATCAAGGGTGGGGTACCACCCTTGAAACCGTAAGAAGGGGGGGTGCTTGGTTGAGTTTCAACTAAGTAGCTAATGATCTAGTTTGAAATCCAAAGTTAAGTTGGTGTTTTATGTGTGTGGTGTAATATACAGTGTGTTAGGGTGTTCGGGGACCCTAACTAGCTTAGAAAAAGAAAAACAATGCTTCTAGCATTATTTTGGTGTTCCGGGTAATGTCCGGTTGTTCGGTTTGATACTGTTCCGTTAAAGTGCTTAATTAATCCGTAATGTGTCTTTTATATAACTTTTAGTGACACTTTTAATTCCCGACACTTAGGAAAGCATACAGGACCATTTTGCCATATTTTTGCAAGAGACTAGCATGTTTAGATGCTGAATTTTGATAATAAGTGCAGAATTTTGCAGTTAAAGTGTGTTTTAGGCACTTCCCGGCACTTTAACTATCACCTACTGACGCATTTTTATGGTCCTCACTTTCCTATACTCCCTACTAGTGTAGTACCCCGTCTCTGGCTCAAACTGGCCTTAAAAACATTGTCTGTCTATGTGCTGGCATTGTCAGCATGTTTTCTGGGTTATCCGCTCACTGTGCTAACTGTGCTTTGTGCATCAAGTTTGTCACTAAAGTTTGTGTGTAATAAATAGTGTGACAGTATGAATGTGATGCATATGTATGTGTGACACTAAAGTTAGAGAAATTTCGTCCCGAAATTTTAGTTCTGCTACTAGATGCAGGGGTCTTGGGGAATAAATGTGGGTATTTTTCTTTCATACGATCCTCACATTCCCATGTGAATTCTGGTCCATGTCGTGCATTCCATCGAACCTTGACGAGTTTGACACTACTCCGGCGTGTCTTGTTAATTTTCCAATCAGTAACCTCGACGGGTTCTTCAGTAAAGTGGAGTGTGTCGTCAATATGAACCTTGTCGGCAGGAATGACCACTATCTCTTGAGTTGGACTCTTTTTCAGGTTAGATACATGGAACGTATCATGAACGCCATTAAGTTCAGCAGGTAGGTCCAACTTGTAGGCTACAAGCCCAATCCTTTGCAGGATTCTGAATGGACCAATGTAACGCGGATTCAACTTCCCACGCTTCCCAAAGCGTGCCACATCCTTCCAGGGTGAAACCTTCAACAATACCGTATCCCAACCTCAAATTCCAGAGGTTTCCTCCTCAGGTCCGCATAGCTCTTTTGTCGATCACGAGCCGCTTTGATGCGCTCTCGGATCTGTGCAATCTTGTCTGTCGTTTCTTGGACCAATTCCGGACCAACTAATTGTCTATCACCCGCATCAGCCCAACAAATCGGTGATCGACATTTGCGTCCATAGAGAGCTTCGAATGGTGCGGCTTGAATACTTGCATGGTAACTGTTATTGTATGAAAATTCAACCAATGGTAGGTGAGTGTCCCAACTCCCTCCTAAATCCATTACACAAGCTCGCAGCATGTCTTCTAAAGTTTGAATCATTCGTTCGCTCTGTCCGTCTGTCTGCGGATGAAATGCAGTGCTCAGATTCAGCTGAGAACCAAATGCTTCTTGAAAGGATTGCCAAATTCTTGACATGAAGCGTCCATCTCTATCAGAGATAATTGAGAGAGGCACTCCATGTCGTGCAACAATCTCCCTCATGTATATTTCAGCAAGTTTACTCGTGTTGTCTTTCTCCTTGATTGGCAAAAAGTGCGCAGACTTTGTTAAACGGTCTACTATTACCCAAATCGTATCATGGCCATTGGGCGTCTTTGGCAATTTCGTTATGAAGTCCATTGAAATCTGTTCCCACTTCCATTTGGGTATTTCAGGTTGCTGCAGAAGACCTGAAGGCTTTTGGTATTCGGCCTTAACCTTGGCGCAAGTTAAACATTTACCAACATATATCGCAACGTCGCCTTTCATTCTTGGCCACCAATAGTAATCCTTAAGATCTTGGTACATCTTATCCGCTCCTGGGTGAATCGAGTACCGTGACTTGTGTGCTTCATCAAAAATAACATTTCTCAAACCACCAAACAAAGGAACCCAAATTCGTTTCGTGAAACACAATATTCCTTCCCCATTTGGTACCAATTGCTTCTCCATCCCTCGGAGATACTCATCCTCAATATTCCTTTCTTTGAGTGCTTCTCTCTGTGCGGCACGAATGCGCAATGAAAGGTCTGTATGGACAATCATTTCCAAAGCCCTAACCCTTATGGGCTTAATCCTTTCCTTTCGACTTAGGGCATCGGCGACCACATTCGCCTTCCCAGGATGATACTTGATTTCACAATCGTAGTCGTTTAATAGTTCAACCCAGCGTCTCTGCCTCATGTTAAGCTCTTTTTGATTAAAAATATACTGTAGGCTCTTGTGATCGGTGTAGATCGTGCAGCGCGTGCCATATAGGTAATGTCGCCAGATTTTCAATGCAAATACCACCGCGCCCAATTCCAAATCATGCGTGGTGTAATTTTTCTCGTGCACCTTTAGCTGGCGTGACGCATATGCTATAACCTTCTGACGCTGCATCAGTACGCAGCCTAACCCTTGACGCGAAGCGTCGCAATATACCACGAAGTCGTCCGTGCCTTCGGGTAGAGATAAAATTGGTGCGTCGCAAAGTTTGTTCTTCAACAACTGAAATGCTTCTTCTTGTTTGTCTCGCCAATCAAACTTCTTGTCCTTCTGGGTAAGGGAGGTCAAGGGTTGAGCGATTTTCGAGAAATCTTCAATGAACCTTCGATAATAACGGGCCAAACCTAAGAACTGTCGAATCTCGGTTGGCGTCTTTGGGGTTTCCTAGTTTTTGATCGCCTCGATCTTTGTGGGATCCACATGAATTCCATTTCCATTAACCACATGTCCAAGAAACTGGACTTCGCGTAGCCAGAACTCGCACTTCGAGAATTTTGCGTACAACTTCTCCCTTTTAAGTAGCTCTAAAATGGCTCTTAAATGCTGCTCATGCTCTTCCTTCGTCTTCGAGTAGATCAAAATGTCATCAATGAACACAATCACAAACTTATCAAGGTACGGCTTACAAACTCTGTTCATCAAATCCATGAATACAGCCGGCGCGTTTGTCAAACCAAACGGCATAACCAGGAACTCGTAATGCCCATAAGGAGTCCTAAAAGCAGTCTTGGGAATACTCTCCTCTTGTATCCTTAACTGGTGATAACCTGATCGTAGATCGATCTTTGAATAAAAACTTGAACCTTGCAACTGATCGAATAGGTCATCAATTCTCGGCAAAGGATATATATTCTTGATGGTCAACTTGTTCAACTCCCGGTAGTCGATACACATGCGAAAACTACCATCCTTCTTTTTAACGAACAAAACTGGAGCTCCCCAAGGCGAGAAGCTTGGTCTGATAAATCCCTTGTCTAGCAACTCCTGAAGTTGTGTCGACAACTCCTGCATCTTTGACGGTACAAGTCGATAGGGTGCCTTAGCCACAGGCGCGGCGCCTGGAACTAAGTCAATGTGGAACTCGACTTGCCTTTGTGGCGGCAATCCTGGCAAGTCTTCTGGAACGACTTCAGGATACTCCTTCACGACTGGAATGTCTTCTATCTTCGGCTCAGCGGCTTCTTTATCAGCGATGTGTGCCAAGAAGGCAACACATCCCTTCTTCAAACACCTTCGAGCTTTCAGACAGCTAATGATCCTCAGAGGCGTATCGCACTTTTCTCCTTGGACCACAATCGTTTCCCCATCTTCTATTGGGATGCGGATGGTCTTCTCGTGGCATACAATTTCAGCTCTGTTGCTTGACAACCAATCCATCCCTACTACCACGTCGAAGCTTCCCAACTCGACTGGTAGTAGATCCAGTGCAAACTCGCGTTCTCCCAGTTCTATCACACATCCTATGATGACTTCATTTGTTTCGACCAGCTTTCCATTAGCCAATTCAATTGAGTATGGAATGTCTAACTTACTAGCAGTTAACCCAAGCATATTCTTAAATTCTAATGATACAAAGCTATAGTCGGCACCAGTGTCAAATAGTACAGATGCAAAGCGTTGATTTATAGGGAACGTACCAGTGACAACATTCGGGTCCTGGCGTGCTTCCCTTGCTCTAATGTTGAATACCCTCCCGCGAGCTTGATTGAGTTTTGGGCATTCACGCTTGAAGTGCCCGATGTCTCCGCAGTTAAAACATCCTGGTCCCCGACCGTTACCATCACCATTACTGCCTTGGTTATTGTTTTGGTTGCGGTTACCATTTCCCGCTTGATTTCCGAAATTTCCACGGTTTCCATTTCCGCCATTCCCTCCTTGTGGGCGGTTTCCAACTCCATTACCTCCGCGGTTGTTGTTACCAAAGCCCCTCTGGCCACCACGGCCAGTACCAACCCAACAAGTGTCCTTCAAGTGACCAAACTTCCCACAGGATTCACATTTTCTAATACTGCACCGGCCAGCATGATGATACTGGCAAAATTCGCATTTGGGTAGAGTGCCCATGTATCCTTTCCCCTTGAGTTAACAGCCAGTCTTTACTTCAGCTGGCGGGTTTGTATCCCTCTTCTTGCTGGCACTGCTGGTACTTTTCTTGTAGTTGGAAAATTTCCGTTTATTTTCACCAGACGACTCCACATGAGTCTCCTTCTTCTTTGGTTCAGAATTTGAAAACTTGTTTAATCGAATGGCTTCTTCTGTAAGTGCCACGCTGAGATCAATGGCTTCAGTAATCGTTGAAGGCTTGGACGTGGTTACCATGCTCATGAACTGGGGTGCCAATCCCCAGATGAAGCGCTCAATGCGTTTAAATTCAGGCGTGACCATGTACGGCACCACATGGGACAAATCATGAAACCTCTGAACATATTCTGCGATTTTAGGACCCTCCATTTTTAGGTGCCAGAACTCAGTTTCTAGCTTTTGTATTTCAGCCCGCGAACAGTATTTCTTTCTCATGAGCTCTTTCAGCTCTGCCCATGTTAGTGCATATGCCGCCGCCTCTCCTAATGTTTGCACTTGCAGATTCTACCATGATAGGGAACCATCAAGAAAAAGCCCTGAGATGTATGTAACTTGTTGCTCGGGGGCACACTTGCTCATTCTTAGAATAGAATCTGTCTTTTCCGCCCACCTGACGAATGCAACATCACCGCTAGTGCCGTCGAAATTTACGGGCTTACAGTCAAGAAATTGTTTGTAGGTGCACCCATTGGGTGGATTGTTGTTGTTGTTTGAGGTATTCCTGCTTGTTTCCGCGTGTGAGGCCGCATACTGCGTTATTGCTGCGGCAATTCGCTCTTGGAGTTCCGCCTCAGTAGTAGGCAAGCTTGGGACACGTCGTGGAGGCATCTTAAAAGATGATCATATTGGCCAGGTCATAATAAGTAAATAATATGCGTACGTAATAACATTCATCAACCACATTACACATAACATCCCATGTTATAACCATAAACAAATAAATCAACAATGCATGTAATGAGAATACTACGATTGAGCTATTATATAATCAAGACCACAATACAATGTTTACAAGTTTTCCAAATGTATCGTACATCCCAAAAGAGACTAAGAGCCACATCACCCCTGTCTGAACTATCTAGTCATATACAACAACCAAAAATCAAATATCAAAAGTCATGATATCAAAATGATTCGGTTAAAGACGTTAGGGCGAATGGATCTTGGAAGTGGCCTACGGCTTGGCGAGATTTGTTTCCGGTTTTGATTCAGATTGATAACTTACAAATTATTCCGAATAGTAGAGATAGATTCCTTTGGAAAGATGGTGATAAACTGAATGATTATTCATCTTCGTGTGTGTGGCAATCTATCAGAGCTACGGAGACGGAAGTTGACTGGGTAAATGTGGTATGGTTCTCTCAATGTATCCCTCGGCATGCATTCCTTATGTGGCTTATCATGCGAAGGAAACTTTTGACTCAAGATAAGATTTTACAGTGGGATATGACGAGGAGAAAAAACATGAATATGATGTGTTGTTTACTGTGCTTCGAGAATAATGACTCTCATGAACATCTGTTTTTCGAATGTAAATTCTCGGCTCAGATTTGGTGTTCGGTAAGGGATAAGGTGAATATGGGTACGGTTGATCCTAAGTGGTTAGACATCATGAATTGGCTTTTAGCTAGAGGGGCTTCTAAATCGGCTTATAACATTTCCAGTCGTCTTATAGTAGCAGCTACAGCTTATTTCATTTGGCAGGAGCGGAATGCTCGTCTGTTTAAAAATCAGACAAGACCTCCAGAAGTAATTATCTCCTTGATCATTCAGACTGTTCGATATAAACTTATGGGAGCTAAATACAAGAATACGGTTAAAGTGAGACGCTTTCTAGAGATGTGGGAGATTCATGAAAACTCGATGCTTGACGATGGTGGCTAGTGTTTTCTGATTTGTTTTTTAACTTGTTTTTCTAGATTATTGTCTAGTGGGTGTTGGATTGTGAGTTAGTGTTTCGTTTTCTTGTTTACTTTCATGGGGGGATGTCCCATGTTAGAACTAGTATGGGTTTTTCCATACTACTTGTGTTTATGTTTTGTGAATATATAGAATCACCGGGGTAACCCTTTACCCAAAAAAAAAATGTGGTCTTCAAAATGCTGTATAGTCTGGCTCAATCGCTGTCTTCTCATCCAAAAGTAACACGACCTGCAACAGACCAAAAATATCCCCATGGTGATGGGGGAGGAGGAGGAGGGAAGAAAATCAAACGGCGCAAACGCACCCAGTCCTCCTCAAGTGCATGAATGACGCGCAACAAGTAGGCAATCTGCTGCTCGGATGTGAGGAAACGAATATTTGAATCAGGGGGTAGCGGGAGGGGAGCGTGTGGTGCGGCAAAAGGAGTCTGACAGTGACATGGGGGAGGACGTGGAGTCCTCTCTAACTCCTGAACGTGAAGACTCAGTGCATCCTGCTGTAGCTGAAGAGATATAAGTATGTCATCTCTGGTATATCCGACATGGTACGAGTGATACGGGTCTGATAAGGGCATGACATTGGGTGATGACCACAAGAATGGCCCACCCATAGGTGCTGAAGCAGGAAGGGTAGTGTGTGGGGCAGGTGTAAAAGAGGGCATAAATGCTGCTGTCGAATGGGGCACATGGTCAGGCTGCTGCGTGGAAGGTCCTTCCCCTAGACGGGGAGGAGGGATCTCCTGTAGAAAGATGATGGGTAAGTCCGTGCGGTGGACATCAGATACGTGCGGACGATACTGGGGAACATCAAGCGGTGCAAGAACGGGTGCAACAGTGGGTGTGACTGGTATAACAAAAGATGGATAATCGTCGTCCTCGATCCACCCGTTACGGTTGTCAGTGTATCTGGAATCGACATGTGTGGCAAAAGGTGCACGGTCAACAAATACCGGCACAGGATCAGGCTGTGGTGCATCAACAATAGGAACATCAGAAACCGGTGGTACGATGACTGGTGCCTCAACAATAGGTAGTGCCAAGACTGGTATATCAATGTGATCAGGCTCTGGTAAAGGATCCGGCAACAGTGCAACAGCTGGAGCATCAATAAGGTCATGCGCAACGACAGGCTCTAGAGCTAACTCGAGTGCTGGATCAGCTGGAGCTGGGTCAGCAGGCACAAACTCGACCTCAGGATCTGGGTCGACAGCATGGGGAAAGATGGGCGCAACAGACATCGCCATGTCTGAGTCAGAGTCAGATGAATAGTGCTGCATGCCCTGGGCGTGAAGTGAAGCGGACGCTACAGACTCGAACGAGTAAGGACCGAACGGATCGGATAAGGCCTCTGCGACAGGGGCCTCAACAGGTAGCAAAGCAACGTCATCAGTGGCAGGAACATCAACAATGGGAACTACAGGGTCGTCAACGGGGACATCAGCAAGAACCTCAACTATGGGAATAACATGATCATCAACGGGAACATCTGCAGGAGGGACATCATCATCCATAAGGGCCACACCATCCTGGTCACCCTCCGGGGGACCCTCAATGAATAAGTCGATGTCATCATCAGCGAACTCGTCGTGTGGCAGATCCTCGATAGGAACTGCGGCAAGTGGGAGAGGAGCAGGGATCTGAATGAGAGGTAGATCCCCGTCGAATGGACCATCAGCTATAGGAATATCATCCCCAAAATCTGGAAGAGCAAACGGCTGGAAATCATCCTCATCCGTGCTCGTAGTATCTGACATGTATACCTCTCAGATAGGATCTCGTCGTCCGAGACTATCGCCATGGGATCCAGGGTGTCTGACACTCCGGTATCTGAAGATGATGGCATGGTGTCTGTAACACAACCACACATATGCACATATATCAACATGTAATCAAATAAGCATGTAAGTCACAATCAATGTATGCAGGTAATCATCCTAGTCTTCCCCAGACTATCCCACCCAGTCTCTCAGACTAAATTCCCTAGTCTCTCAGACTAACTCCCTGGCCTCTAAGACCAACTCCCTGGCCTCTAAGACCAACTCCCTGGCCTCTAAGACCAACTCCCTGGTCTCTAAGACCAACTCCCTGGTCTCTAAGACCAACCTCCCAGTCTCTAAGACAAAATATCCCCAGCCTCTAAGGCTGAACTTCCCTCAGTCTCTAAGACTGAATTATAAATATACCCTTTTGAAATGTGTATTTGTGCCTTTTTGTTTGTAAAAATGTTTGTGCCCTGGATCTGGACGTTTAGTGTATGCAATGTAGAAGTGTTTGAAAACATTTTCGTGAGAGCCCTAGTGATCATAGTCTAGACTCGAGAATGAATCCTAGTTCGCTATGATCGAGGCTCTGATACCAAGCTGTCACACCCTGGCTTTTACGGAAGCGTGGATTATTTTGGTGTGACTTCTTAATACCATAGCAACAATCATAACAATGCTATATGAAAATAAAACACAAGATGATCATCCATTCATTAAGTTTAATACTACCACAACATCATTGTTTGAAAATGTCGACACTTAGGATAAATTACAAACCATACTTGTTTAAAACGTGTTCATAAGACACAACAAAAGGCAGGATAGGAATGGGGTTCTCTGGGCGATTTTGGCGATCTTGTAAAACCCTAACTTTCTCTTGCTAATCCTCGTCTCGATTGCTCTTGCTTATCAGCTTAGGGTTTATGATCGATCCTTAGGTGATATTCAATTGTTCTCGGATTAGGGGTTTGTAGTTAGGGTTTGTTTTCGGCGCTTCTTTCTGAAGTTACGGCTCTGATTTCAATTTCGTTGTTCTGATTTCGGCTTTACATCTGATTTCGGCTTAACTCTGATTTCGTTGATCTGTTTTCGGCGCTAATAGGTGATTCCAGATTTCGTGATTAGGGTTTTGAAGTCGTTGTTTTCTGATTAGCGAAGGGGGTGCGGCTGGTTCCTTATTGTTTTAGGGTTTCAGCAGGTTTCTTTATCATCGCTATTCTTTGTATTGGCTGTTTTTGCTGATCAGAATCTGTCCGTATGGATGGCCAAAATGCAGAAAACTCAAATGTGTTTGCGAAAAAAATTAAGAACATTGACGGTAAAACATTTGAGCCAAGACAAACATCATTTTTGGCGACTAGGGTTTCTGAAATGCCGAGTAAGAAGGTATGTTTTATGCTGCCGCTTAATGATACTGAACATGTTATTGGCTGTTCTGATTCACCCAATCAGAATTATGCGAAAGTCTTTGACAAGAGAAAGGTAGCATTTGTGTTACCGGTGAATGATATTAGTCCTACTCGAGTTCAAAATCTGAATCAAGATGATAATACTCATGTCCAATCTTATGCGGATGTGGTCCTACATGAACGAATTGAGCAGGGTGATATTAAGCGGGGTGGGGATTCAATTCAGAATCAGAATGTAGATGAAAACACTAGAAAGGCCAATGATGTGGCTGATCAAGTTCCTAAAGTCCATTTTCGACATCTTAACTCAGATGTATCATTGGATGGAGTGGATGTGGTGCTTCCGATTGATTCGGTTCGCCAGGTTAATAACAGGTTAGCAAACACTCTTTATGGTTATTTCCTGGGGGATAGGATTGCATATCCAGTAGTTGAATATTTTGTCAGAATAAATTGGAAAAAACATGGTCTTCAGAAAACTATGATGAATTCAAATGGTTTCTTTTTCTTCAAGTTTGAAGACAGAAAGGGTATGGATGCTGTTCTTGAAGGGGGACCTTGGATGATCTGTAACAAACCTATGTTTCTCAACATTTGGTCTCCTACAAACACCCTTAAAAAAGATGAGGTTAAAAAGGTTGCAGTTTGGGTTAAATTGCATGATGTTCCGCTAGTGGCATATTCTGATGATGGTTTAAGCATGTTGGCTTCAAAAATTGGGTCCCCTGTGCGCCTGGATTCGTATACTAGTGATATGTGTAATGAGGCTTGGGGAAGGAGCAGCTATGCTAGGGCTCTCATTGAAATATCAGCTGATCATGAGTTGAAAGAGGCTCTAACCATGGCTATTCCTGAATTGGATGGGAACAATTATGTTAATGAGACTATTCAGGTGGAGTATGAATGGAAACCTCCTAGATGTGCCCACTGTTGTGTTTTTGGGCATGATTCTGAGGAGTGTCCAAAACGCATTCGACAGACAGTGAAACCTCCTACATATAGTCCGAAAGTAGATGAGGATGGTTATACGGAAGTCAAGACAAAGAAGAATGTAAAGAAGAGCGGTTTTCAAGTTAACAATCAAAAGCCCAAGTTTGAATATAGACCTGTGGATAAAAAGAAAAAGGCAGTGAGTTCTGCATACATGAGTGCGCGGAGCACTAGTTCATCTAAGGTTCAAACACATAATTCTTTTAGCGCCCTTGGGTTTGTTGGAGGGAACGGGGATAAAGGGAGACGTGAGCCAAATGAGGAGTCTGATGATGACGAGGTAGAGGTTGTATATGATGAAACGAATGAGTTTATGACATCGGGTACACATCCTACGTCTTCCAGTACAGGGGCAAGCACCTCTCACATAAAGTTGTCTAATGGATAGGTGGCTTCTATTTCATGCTAAGGGGTTGCCAGTTGGTAGCAATCTCATTTTTGACGATGGCGGTTGACGTCTTTTGTTTGTTTTTTCGTTTGTCTACTAGTTAGTCATTATCATGATTGTAGTAGGCTAGATTAAGGTGGTAACTTGGTTTGTTTAGTTTTTGTTTACATATATGGGGCATGTCCTGTATATGAACTAGTGGGGAATTCATCCTCACTACTTGTACTTATTTGGCGGTTGTCTATAATAGAATCACCGGGGTAACCCTTTACCCAAAAAAAAGACACAACAAAAGGCTTAAATAAAAACGTGGTTTAAAGACATGTAACCCGTCCAGGGAAGGGTTACACCTCCCAAACCAACTACCCCGGATGACATCTTTATTCGACGCAGCTTGACATGTGCAGACACTTTCCAGATCCCTTAGTTTCCTGAAATACATGTAGTTTGAAAAATCAACAAAAGTTGAGCGAGTTCATGTATAAGTGAGTATGTATAAACCTTCAAAATATGTTCGTGTATATGAAGTCCCTGGTATGTAGCAATGAGGAAAAAGAGATCACCAATGGGTTGCAAAGCCACTGGTATGTGTGAAATGGTCCGGGAAAACTCAAACCTAGCGGAGTTACACCGGGCTTCCGGCTTTAAGACACAGTCACCACTATGGGTCGCCCCGGCCTCATGGGTGTGGGCTCGCTACACCCAAATAGATCTATCACTCATGTCCCTCGGTCCTACGATGAGGATTAATGGCTTTAAGTGTCGCGCCCACCACTCACATGATCTAAGTAGTATACCCTCCTTAAGCTAACCATACCATGTATAAAAATGTCCGTAATAATTGTAACATGTATTTCACCCCCGAAGTAAGTAAACAAAACAGTTGAAGGAAAAGGGGGACATGAACTCACTGAAGTGCGTCTCCTGTATCGTAATGTCAACTCAAACTTGATCAGCTACTCGGCGACCTACAACGTACTAATGTCTATTAGACGAACGGGCCGTGCCTTGGCTTAGGGTTTAATGTGTTACTTTGATATTATTCCAAATTGTAACTTTTTGTTAAAATAATAATAATTATTTTAACTTAAATCTTGTTTTTAGGAATAATAGTTAGGCAACTATTTCGTATCCGTACTTCTCAAGTATTTTATATTTGTATTTCCTTCCCAAGGATGGGGGTATTTATACATGTACATTTGTAATTCCGAAAAATATATTTTAAGTTCCACTTAGAAAATATATTTAAATTATTTGTCCAAAACATCTTGGTTCAAAATATATATATTTTCCCAAAAATATATATTTTACTTCACTAATTTTCCAAAATAATATTTTACCAAAAATGTACGTGTAAGAGTATTTTCTGAAATATTCATAAGTTACGTTTTAGCACTCCGTGTTACAATAACAAATGCGTAACTTAAATATTTATTCCGTGAGAGTTTCGGTATTATTTTGGAGTTGTAATTTTTCATGGTATTTGTCAAGTTATATTATTTTACCCTAAAATAATATAACTAGTTCACAAAATATACATATATTCACACAAGTGTTTTGTATAAAATATATTTAAAATATATACTTATCCATTTTATTCGTAAAATCAACCTCCGATACTTGGTATTTTTGTAATAAAAATTATGACGAAGTTTATTTTGAAAAGCAAAGTCAAAAATATTTTTGTAAACACTTGTTAGAAAAATATTTTTCTAAGTGTTGGATTCTAGAAAAATTTCGCCAGAATTTCCTTTGTAAATGGAGGTGTCCATGCTTACTAGCATATCATTTTCTTGTTACACAAGTATTTCTACACTTGTTTATCCACCAAAAATGAGATTAGTTTATGTAAGATCCAAGATTTAATGAAACTTATATTTTTAATTTGGTTCTTTTGAAAAACCATACATGGATCTTTAGATCTACCTGTTTATCATCCTACTTTGATCTTTATTTTTTTTTCAAGAAAACATAGTGTTCCTTCAAGTTCATCAGCTTTATGTGGATGATCCATCATCCTACAACAATTCTACTTTCTCATCTTGCTAGATTATGTTATCAACCATGATCTAGCAAGACTACATGATGATCAACATCATTTTCACAAACCATCCAAGATCAACAAGCATATTAACATCAAAATAACATGGTTTCATCAAGATTTATGCTTATGTAAAGGTTTCTTTCTTTTGGTTTTTAGTGTTCTTCAAGTTTAACATTATGAATCATACTTTAACAACTTTCATAAGATGCAAAATGAATGGATTCAAGAGACTTACCACTAGCTCAAGGCTAGGGGAGTTCAAGAGTAGAAATTGAGTGGATAAAAGAAGATAAGAGAGGTCCTTCAACTTTCGAACACACCGAGCTTCGTTGTATGCACTTTAACACCTATGTATGCTCTTAAAATGGTTGAAGATGATCAAGTGATGGTGGTGGTGGTGCTCCTTGGGGTCGGCCGAACAAGAAGAGAGGGAGAGAGTTTTGTGAAGTGTTGAGTTAGTGAATGATGAGAATGATGATGATCTAGTGGTTAATTTATATAATCTTCCAACATCCATATTAACCACTAGATAACATGCCCCCTAAGTACTATACAAATACAATAAACAAATGAAGAAAATCAAGGGTAGGGTACCACCCTTGAAACCGTAAGAGGGGGGGGGGGGGGTGCTTGGTTGAGTTTCAACTAAGTAGCTAATGATCTAGTTTGAAATCCAAAGTTAAGTTGGTGTTTTATGTGTGTGGTGTAATATATAGTGTGTTAGGGTGTTCGGGGACCCTAACTAGCTTAGAAAAATAAAAACAATGCTTCTAGCATTATTTTGGTGTTCCGGGTTATGTCCGGTTGTTCGGTTTGATACTGTTCCGTTAAAGTGCTTAATTAATCCGTAATGTGTCTTTTATATAACTTTTAGTGACACTTTTAATTCCCGGCACTTAGGAAAGCATACAGGACCATTTTGCCATATTTTTGCAAGAGACTAGCATGTTTAAATGCTGAATTTTGATAATAAGTGCAGAATTTTGCAGTTAAAGTGTGTTTTATGCACTTCCCGACACTTTAACTATCACCTAGTGACGCATTTTTATGGTCCTCACTTTCCTATACTCCCTACTAGTGTACTACCCCGTCTCTGGCTCAAACTGGCCTTAAAAACATTGTCTGTCTATGTGCTGGCATTGTCAGCATGTTTTCTGGGTTATCCGCTCACTGTGCTAACTGTGCTTTGTGCATCAAGTTTGTCACTAAAGTTTGTGTGTAATAAATAGTGTGACAGTATGAATGTGATGCATATGTATGTGTGTAACAGAATCAGAAAGCAGTTAAATCAGCAGTTGAAATCAAGCACAGTCATTAAGCACAAATTAAATATTAATTAACTGTACGGATACCTGTAATCTTTGAGGGTTGTCACATATTTCGCCAAATATATATATATATATATATATTCTTGTATCTCGTGAGTTGTATCGTAGTTGTATAAATGTGTTTTCACCAAGTGTTAGGTGATGTGAATGCGTATATCGTTGTACGTATAGGAATACGTATATCCGCGTGTTCATTATATGTGATCTTGTATCCTTAGAATATATATACTTATATATTCTAAGATATATTTCATAAAAATATATAATCTTTACTTGGTAAAAAGGTATAGAAAATATCTTTAAAATAATCCATTTTGAAGATTTGTTCTAAAAATATAATTTTAGTCTTTTGCTAAAACAATATATTTTAGATGTTAAGAAATATATATGTATGTTTATATATTTCAAAAACAATACCTTTTTAATATACACTATAAGTAATATATTTTGTATATTGTAGAAAATATGGTTACTTATTCGGTTTAGAAAACGTAGTTTACCAAGTCGTCGATATATTGTGTATTATAGTCCGTAATACTTATATAGTCCGTATATTTGTCCGTAAGTCCGATTTGTCCATAAGGTGTGTCCGAATGTTCAGATCGTCCGTAATTTGCTTTTAAAGGTGTATCTTATATGTATTCTTGTAAGACTTTAGTTGTACTGTGTATTGTGTTTATTTGTACCATTGTATTCAAGTTCCTAGTTTTCATACTTATAACTAATACAATCAAATAACACATAGCACATAAGTTGTTAAGATAACTAAATATATATTTTCTCAAAAATATATATTTATATCTAGTTTTGCTTTTATAAAAACTATTGTTAGGCCACGGAATGGATCTGTTCTAGCTGTAGAACGTAGCGGAATCGATCAGTGACGAGATGCGGAATCCCTCTTCACCGTCTGAGAATCACGAACAATAGTTTCAATGCTTAACATGTCTGATTTCATTGATTGATGGTGAAAATACAGAAGAACCGGTAGAAAGTCAGACAGACAGAGCTTCGCTACAATGATCATCCAAAGGTTCTAAATAACTATCACTAGCCTACTATTTATAGGCAATCAGGGAAAGCGATAGAGTCACCGTTCGGATGACACAAGTCATCCGACGGATTTCACTTTAACAGTTTCGCGATGTTCCCTGAATTGTCTAGACACAAACATACATATACATACTGTGACATCTGTGCCTCCACGGCCATCAAACAAATACCAAATCAATGAAATATTGTATTTCATACTTGGGATTTGTATAAATATGTGTATCATTTGCACATATCAATTCTTGTTCCATTTCGAGCTCTAAAATCGCTTTCTGGAAAGTTATATGCGAACTGATGCGTAACCGTAATCAGTTTAACGCAACAAACACTCCGGAACAGTGACATAGGCTTAACATACCTTAAATAACCTTTACGTAACTTAGAAATAAGTTTTGGAAGGTTTGGTGTGTCGAAATCAAGTTATTCGCTTACAAGGACTAATTTTGACAAACTGCGAAAGTATGCCGATTCGTACTGTAACGAACATTCCGGAACTTGATCATAAGTTAAACATGCCCTAAATATCCTTTACATAGCTTATAAATAGGCTTTGAGGTGTTTGGTGCGCAAAAATAAACTTATTTGATCAACAGGGACTAAAAGCATCAAAAAGTGCATAAGTTTGCATTTTCGCGCATATCTTACGTTCTGAATTTATCCGGACAGCCAAAAATTTATGTAATCATTAAAATATTTTATTTTAGTGATTGGCATGATAAAATTCCATTCGTCGCGTAATTTGGATCGTTTTTCACGTCCGTTCGAGTTTCGCCGTAATTAACCGAACAACGCAACCGTACGACCCAACGAACCGACATACGAGATGTTTTTGAGCATATTTTATGTTCCCTATACTTTAACTTCATTTTAGAGCCTTGAAATAGGGTTAACGGGGCTTAAACGTGTCAAAAATGCATCGAAAACCAAGTTTTGGGCTTGCAGGGGCTAAAAGTGTAAATCTGCCAAACTTCTTAGGCGGGGCGCGTAAGCCTAGTCCTAATCTTACGCGAGGCGTGAGAGATTCCAAGTACAGAAACATTGAATATGTCCATTCCAGCTGATTTTGATGGTTTTGTTCATGGTTTTTCAATACCATTTGATGGATTTTGCTTGTTTTCAATGTCCCATGTATTGTAAAACCTTGTACCCAAGGGTAAGGCCTAGATTGAAGCTCAAACTTCGAGAAATGATCCTAACAGTTCTCCAAAAACTATATAAACCTAAGCTTTCATTCCATTTTCTGCACACTTGATCTGAATAACTCTAAGTTGAAGTTCAAAAACTTCATACCTGAGTATTTTGGATCAAGATCTCCCTAGCTTGGACCCTTTGTAAGCTTCTTTCGTGCTTTTATTGCTTTTCAAGCGTGAAAGTCAAACAGTGTTTGACTTTTTGCTTTGACCAGTTTTTGGTCAACACAAAGTTCGTTTGAACTTTGCAACGTGAGCGTAATCACGATGGTTATAGTCCCGTGTGACTATACCTACTGATTACCACATTGATTAGGCGTAGTGACGAGTCATAGTTTCGGTCAAAATGTGTATTTATGCGTATTTTGCAACCAAACTATTCTTGGGTATCAAAACCCTTTGTTTTGATATCAAAACCTGTTTTCTAACTTAGATAAACATGTTTTAACATGTTTAGCTCGTCACTTTTAGTTTAGTGCTTGTATAGAGTCGTAAGTCAAGCGGTCTAAACCACCGCTTAGACTTTCGAACTAGACCCGTTTGGTCGATCTTTAGGATCCGACCAAGCATGTTTAGTGACCATAGTTGTATAGGGAATAACCTTCCGAGGTTATACCTTATGGTCACTTAGTTTAATTAGTTGTATGATAGGTTGTTTATATGCCTTAGGAAAATGACCAAAATACCCTTTTCATGCATAATTGGATTTTAAGCATATGTAACTTAAACTTTTTTCACTTAACTGATTATGCAACATATTTAAACATGTATAGGCATATAATACTTGTCATTGGACTAGTTAGACGTCTCGAACGCGCATTTGAGCGAACGACACGTTAAAGTAGCATAAACTACCTTAATGGGTCGTAATGGGTCGTAAGCACTTAGGATAGGTTTCGATTTAGAATGAAGGCTTTGTTAAACCATATCATATGAGTTCCAATACTCATTTGGTTTACGAGACCTCATTCTATCCGATCTTCCGATTTAGGTCCGGTTTATTAACGTAGTTACTTATATTAGGTGTCGATTGATTTCCATGATCCCTTTAGCTTTGCTTGGTTGTTATTCAAGACTTCTAAGCATTCTCATGTGAGTACATAGTTCCCCTATTTTACTGTTTTCGATTGTTTTGGGGTGATTCATATGTGTTAAATGGTTTCGATGTTTTTAACGACGGTTTCAAAAATGATTAAGATGGTTTATATTAAATTAATAACGATTTCGATAATGTGAACAAACTTGTTGGCTGTAATTACATAACAAATAACATTCATTAATTTTGGCCGAACCGACCATTATTAGGTTATGGTACCATAGGATCTGACAAATCCCGTTATTAGACTGCACCCATGGTTATATGTGGGGGTTATGTGGGTAACGACTGAATCTGTGATTGTTAATTTACCCTTTGGTGGTTTATTAATGCGAGATTGGAGATAGGCGAGTTACGAAGGTTTGGATGTTACTAGCGAGACGACCAAAAGTAGTTTTCACAATTAAAACGAGAGTGATTTAAACGACTGAAACGATTTTAACAAGTTAAACGAATTGGATAAACGATTGGTTTTTAGGTTGTGATTAGATAATGGGACGGGTGTGATATGATAAAAGCATGGTAGATACGCCGCTGGTACTTCTTATATATAAGTGTTTTTATCATATTACATTCCGTGGCATTATTTAGTTCACTTGGGCAAACGATTTTAAAACGATGTCACATAACGATGTTTTTCTAAATGATATAAACCATACGAGATTTATTAACGAGATGATTTACAATTTGGTTTTCTTAAATAAATGTTTTGGGTTAAGAATCATGGCTACGAGATTTTATAAAGTTATAACCAACTTGATTTGAGTTGGTTAATTATGTTGCAATATTATACACTTTTCAAAACAAGGTTTTACTTTTGACTCTTGTAGTCTAATGAGGTATTGCAACATGTAAACTAGCCATGAATCCGACACGCTCATAAAACCTATGTGCTCGCCAGCATTTCTTTGCTGACTTTGTTTTTACATATGTTTCAGGTGTTGATTGAATGATGTTGATTGCTAGGATGCATGCTCACTTAGAACTGGACGAGACCTTAGTGACTTAATAACAATAATAGACTATGTTTAACTTGTTTGTTTAAATTTCAAGACAATGTAAATGGTTAATCTTTAAATAAAACAAAACTTCAAATTTCCGTGTGTTATGAAACAATGATTCTGTTACAACACTCCCCAACGATTCCGCCACGATTTGTTGTTTTATGCGGTCGGGGTGTGACACATACATATACAAAAATACACACACATCACAAAATACATAAGACTCGATGCAAACAGAAGCTACAGACATATGTACTAACAGACTCCCCCTTGGATGTAGCTGTAGTTCCTTCCTGCATAGTCTTCAATCAGTCTTCCCGCTGCGTCTTCTCGCCTTAGCTTTCTGTCTTCGTTTCTCATCTCTTTCTGCAATCATCTTTCGCCTCAAAGGCCTACCAACTTCATTCCAGTATTTTCTATATTCAGGATCACCATTGCGCTTCCTATCCCATCTTGGGATCTTGTTTTCTTCTTTCTCGATTGGTGTCTGGTCTGTTGGTGGAGGTCTCATCAGCTTCCATCTTCCCAGCTTCGCAGCTTTATCAGCAATCTCCTTGAATCTTTGACTGTGCTTATATCTCTTTAAGAACTCATCAATCTCCAAGTCTCTGAACTTTGACTTCCAATATCTGCAAGAGTTGATGTCTTTCGCGTAGCACAAGGTCACTAACTTCTGATATTGTTGAGCTTGAAGTTTGTCTGGATTTTCATAAACAATCTTGTTGTAGAATAGGCAATCAATATCCTTCTTTGAGCAATTAACTAGCCATGTAGGATCCAACACACAAATCCTCCTCGATTCTCATGTCTTCTTATCAAAAAGAGAAATCACCGCTTCCGCTGTGCTCTGGTTGTACATCCAACCCTGAAAATCTTCATAGAAATCCTGCTCCATTGCACGTAGCGGCATGTTTTTCAAACATCTCGGCGGCTTTATATTCAAAGTAATATCCTTCTCCCCTGTGACTGGATCAATCTTTATATCTTGTTTTGGAAATTGTGGCTTCCAGTCTGGAAATATCTCCTTTGCCTGCAACTTAATGTAGTTCGACAAATGTTGATCATGCTGTTTCACATCTAATACATAGTAGAACTGTTTTATGTTCTTTGTTTGCACTAACTCCTCAACATCCCACCACGGGAGGGTTTTAATATCTGACAGAAACTCAAAATACTGTACTCCCTGTTCCCGTTTGATGGCATAGACTTCTAAATCTTCAAGATCACCCCATGAGAGAATGTCTCCCAAAGATAAATCAGCATTATGCGTGAAATACTGTAGAGGTCTCCTGGACTTCCTCTCCTTGGGCATGACTTTAAACCATTTCTTTCTTTCTTCTGCTAATGTTTCTCGTGGAATTGTTCTAGGAATACCTTTTGTGCTTATTTACTCCACAACTTTCCTTCTAATCTCATCTTCATTCTGTTCCTTAAACATCTCAGCAAGAGTTGTGCCGCAACCCCCGATCCCTGATCCCCGAGAACGGGCGGCTGCGAGCCAGTTTCGGTGGTATCTCGCATTGTCTAATTTGGCAGCGGAAATTTTCATCAGGGCCGTAGTTAGGAAATGTTTATCAGAGTAAAACCACCATTTATATATAAAAATAAACATATTGGGATAAAACCCAAGTTTTTATTGCAAGCTGATTTACAGGGATAAATCCCATTTTATTTGAATTAAAACGCCTTCTTTATTTAGGTAACTTTTATGGCCACTTTTCCAAGCCTTCAGTGCTGTCCAGCTGGCTTCTAATTGGCTTTCACATTGTGTTACCTGAAACGTGTTTTAAAAACATTTGTCAGTGGGAAATACTGGTGAGTGAATCCCAGTTTAATCAAGAAACATTAATTTAATTTAAACAGAATTGAGAGCGATTACAATGTTTATATCTACACAATTACTCCTTTAGTACTGTCAATCCTGACTTGTGGGTCATATTACACATTGGCTAACTCATTGTCCAATGGTAACGTATTGTCATCCCGACTTACTACTCACAGTGTAGTAAATTTTGTATACAAAACCCCAACATACCGGCAGTAATTGAAGAATTACAAAGACTCAATCACCGCTAAATTGCATTGTAAAACATTTAAGGTTTTGTAAAACATTACAAAAAGGTTAACAAAAAAAGGATAAACTCACATTGCCGTCTTAGATTTTTCGTAAGGGTTTCCTGGTGATAATCTAAAATTTACACAAATGTACACGCGTTAGTATCATAACCCATTTTAACATTAGCAATACCCTCCCCGAGACGACATTCCAATGAGTACGTCAGGCAGAACCACGACAGCCATTACGGAACCCTAGATCAATCGGGCAGCGTATCTAATACGTATCCAGGGGTTATAATACTTACAACGGAGCAGAACTTCGCTAATTAGGGGGTATAATACCCGCTTATAAAGCCTATAATTCAGAATTTGTGATTGAGAAATGAAAATGGGACGAACAGACTGAAGATCCGAGGCCATCTATTTATAGTTGCTGAGTTTGGCTTTCTCGCGGCCCGCGTAACATAGAGGCAGGGCCTACGCGGCCCGCGTAAGGGTTGAGGTGGGGTTACGCGGCCCGCCTCAACTTACTTTTTCTTGTTTTTAATTATTTTTAATACTATTTAATATATTTGAGGCCCGTTTTCGCGTATGGGGTGTATTTTGGGACATTTTGGGATATTTTAAAATATACTAGGGTGTCGGAAAAATATTCGAGGGTGTTGGTTTAGGATTGTTACATCCTCCCCACCTTGTTTTAGAGATCGTCCTCGAGATCTACTGGAACAAGTGTGGATATTTCCTTTGCATTTCTGATTCAAGCTCCCATGTGTACTCAGGTCCTCTTTTGGAGTCCCGCTTTACTTTGACCAGAACTAATCTCTTATGTTTGAGATTCTTGACTTTCCTGTCTTCAATCTGTAGAGGCTTTTCTACAAACTTGAGTTGTTCATTTACCTCTATATCCTTAAGAGGTACCATAAGTGATTCATCAGCTAAGCATTTCTTGAGATTAGATACATGAAACACATCATGTATTCCTGCCATTTCCTCTGGCAGTTGTAGCTGATAGGCTACAGGTCCTATTCTTCTAATAATCTCAAAGGGTCCAATATACCTGGGACTTAGCTTTCCTCTTTTGATGAATCTTACTACTCCTTTCCAAGCAGAAACTTTTAACAATACTATATTTCCTACTTGAAATTCTAATGGTTTGCATCGGTTATCGGCATAACTCTTCTGTCTATCACGTGCTGCTTTCAGTCGTTCCTTGACTTGAATGATCTTATCAGTTGTTTCTTGCACTATCTCAGGTCTAGATAGTTGCTTTTCCCCAATTTCTGCCCAACAGACTGGGGTTCGGCACTTTCGTCCATAAAGTGCTTCGAATGGTGCAGCATTGATACTTGTGTGATAACTATTATTATAAGAAAATTCTATTAAAGGTAAGTGATCGTCCCAATTACCTCCGAAATCAATTACACAAGCTCTAAGCATATCTTCCATTGTCTGAATTGTTCTTTCGCTTTGTCCGTCCGTTTGAGGATGATAAGCTGTGCTTAGATTTAGCTTGGTTCCCATTGCCTTTTGGAAACTTGACTAAAAATGAGAGGTAAATCGACTATCCCTATCAGAAACAATTCGTAAAGGAATTCCATGTAATGAAACAATTTCATTTACATACAATTTAGCTAGCTGTTCCATACTGAAAGTTTCCTTCATTGGTAGGAAATGAGCTGATTTGGTTAGCCTATCTACAATCACCCAGATTGTATCATTTCCTTTCTTTGTTTTGGGTAATTTAGTAACAAAATCCATTGTTATTAATTCCCATTTCCATACTGGCATTTCTAACTGTTGTAACAAACCTGAAGGTTTTTGATGTTCAGTTTTAACTTGTGAACAAGTTAAACATTTAGAAACATAGGCTGCTATGTCCTTCTTCATTCTTATCCACCAGAAATTTTTCCTTAAATCCTGGTACATTTTATCACTTCCTGGATGCATCGTATACTTAGACTTATGGGCTTCTTCTAATATATGATGACGTAGGTTTCCTAATTTAGCTATCCACATTCTCTTTTTATGGAATCTCCAAATTCCATCTGTTCCTTGTTCTAATTCCTTAATCATACCTTTTAGTTTTTCAGCATCATCCTTGAAAACTGATTCTTGTACTTTTCTAATTTGATCATTTAAATCTACTTGCAGATTTAATTTAAGAGAACGTACCTTTTTGGCTTTTCATGATACTTTCGACTTAAAGCATCTGCTACTACGTTTGCTTTTCCTTCATGATACTGGATATCACAATCATAGTCACTAAGCATCTCCATCCAGCGTCTTTGTCTCATATTCAACTCCTTTTGCCTGAAAACATATCTTAAACTCTTATGATCTGTGAATATGGTAAACTTACTACCATAAAGATAATGTCTCCAAATCTTAAGGGCAAAAATTATAGCTCCTAATTCCAAATCATGGGTTGAATAATTTTCTTCATGATTCTTAAGTTGCCTAGATGCATAAGCTATAACCTTTTGGCGTTGCATCAATACACATCCATAACCTAATTTAGAAGCGTCACAATAGACTACAAAATCTTCAGTTCCTTCTGGTAACGCTAATATGGGTGTATTAGTTAATCTTTGCTTAAGAATTCTAAAAGCTTCTTCTTGTTTTGGTCCCCATTCAAACTTAATGGATTTACAGGTTAACTTAGTTAAAGGAATGGTTATTCTAGAAAAATCTCGAATAAATCTTCTATAATAACCGGCCAATCCTAAGAAACTTCTAACCTCGGTTGGTGATTCAGGGGTTTTGCATTTGGTAATTGCCTCGATTTTAGTTGGATCCACATGAATTCCTTCATGATTAACTAAATGTCCAAGAAATTGTACTTGTTCTAACCAAAACTCGCACTTTGAAAATTTAGCATAAAGCTTTTCCTTTCTTAATAAACTTAGAAGTGCGTGCAAATGCGTTGCATGTTCCTCTTTACTCTTAGAGTAAATTAGAATATCATCTATAAAGACAATTATGAATTTATCCAAATATGGCTTACATATTCGGTTCATCATGTCCATAAATGCGGCTGGGGCATTGGTTAAACCAAATGGCATGACAATAAATTCATAATGACCATACCTTGTTCTGAAGGCGGTTTTGGGAATGTCCTCTTCATGTACTTTTAATTGATGATATCCTGACCTTAAATCGATTTTAGAGAAAATTCGAGTTCCTTGCAGTTGATCGAACAGATCATCGATTCTCGGTAATGGGTACCGATTCTTAATCGTCACTTTGTTCAATTAACGGTAATCAATGCACATACGCATTGATCCGTCCTTTTTAACGAATAATATTGGCGCTCCCCATGGTGACGAACTTGGCTGTATGAATCCTTTTTCTAACAATTCATCTAATTGTTTCTTTAGTTCCTGCATTTCTGCGGGTGCCAAACGGTAAGGTGCTTTGGCAATCGGGGACGTTCCTGGTAGCAGGTGAATTCTGAATTCAACTTCTCTATCCGGCGGTAGTCCTGGTAATTCCTCTTGAAATACATCTGAAAACTGAGACACTACTGGAATATCTTTTAGTTCTTTTCCTTTAGTGTTAGTGATTATAGAAATCAAATACACTATAGATCATTTTCTTATATAACTTGCAGTTTTCATCACAGAGATGAATTTTGTGGATCTAAATGGTTTATCTCCTTTAATTGTGTTCTTTTTACCTTTTGGTGAATTTACTTTGATTGACTTTTGATCACATAAAATACTGGCTTTATTGGCTATTAACCAACCCATTCCTAATACAACATCAAATCCTGCTAGATTCATTGGATAAAGGTTTGAAATAAACTTTTGGTTTAAAATTTCTATTCTTGCTTCCTGCAAGATTTCAGAAATCCTAATAGTTTCTCCATTAGCTGTCTCTACTAGACATTCTTGTGGTAGTTTAGTTAATGACTGATTTAGAAGTTTGCAAAATGAAGTATTAATAAAACTTTGGTTCGCACCAGAGTCAAATAATACTTTAGCAAAAACATCATTAACTAAAAATGTACCAGCTATCACGTCTGGAATCATCTTGGCTTCATCTGCAGTTAGAACAAATGCTCTAGCATTTTTAATGTTCTTGTTGTTTGCAGCTCGGGCTAGTTTTGGACAGTTTGGCCTGATGTGACCTTTTTCTCCACAGTTGTAGCATAGTCCATTACTGGATTTATTCCTGCAATTTTCTTCCTTGTGTCCTGGCATCTTGCAATAATTGCAAAGAGTGGAGCATTTTCCCGAATGCTTTTTCTTGCAGACCTTGCAGAAAGGTGCAGAGGTAGAACCCATATTCCTACGGTTGTAATTCCTAGAACGGAATTCTTGAGTAAGTCTTTGGGCTAGGTTTTTCCTCTGGTCTTCTTCTCTGGTACGGACTAGTTCATCTGTCAAGGTATTCGCTAGTTCTACAGCTTCTTCTATAGTTTGAGGTCTAGCTGCCTTGACTACATGTCTAATCTCTCCAATTAATCCCCAGATATAATGGGAGATTAATACCGGCTCTGGTGATACAAGGGTTGGTACTATTCTAGCATATTCAAAGAATAACTTAGTGTACCCCTTACTATCCACTCCATTCATCCTAAGGTTTAGGAATTTGTTTGCTATTTGTTCCTTTTCATTAGGAGGGCAGAACTTCCTTTCTACCATGTTCCTAAACTCTTCCCATTCCATGTTGTAAATCCTATCACTTCCTCTTGATTGGAGGACAGTGTTCCACCACTCTAAGGCTGAATTCTTAAACAGATTAGAAGCAAACATAATCTTGTCCTCTTCCGCACATTTGCTTATTTTTAGAACAGCCTCAGTTTTCTCTATCCAGCGTAGAGCTACAATAGGTTCTTCATTGCCCGAGAATTCTATTGGTTTGCAGGACGAGAATTCTTTGTAAGAACAACCATAAGGCATGGTTCTTCTTCTTTTGGGAATGGGCACTTGAAGTACAGGGCCATTGTTCACGCTATATTCTGGTTCAATTGGTCGCTTACTGCTATGTTTACTTTTATTATTCGATTCTTGAACCGTTTGAATAATAAATGGCATTGCATCTATGATTCCTTGTGCTACTATGTGTTGAACGACACTACTATCCATTTGGTTTCCATTGTTATTGACGCTTGGATTCTCATTAACCACGTTAATGTTACTCTGGTTATCGTTATTCAGATTTCCTTCGTCGGCCATCTGAATTTTAAACATTTACCCCATATTAATATCACAAAATAATAACTAATATAGTCAATCACCTGACACGCATTTTTGCCAAAAGCGTCGATCATTGCGACTTTACTCTATTTCCATATACTAGGCATCTATTACACACCAGTACTGAAATAAAAATTACAATACCAACAGAAATAGAATTACACTAATAATAGTAGGCATCCGTACACACATATTTTATTTTATTTTTATATTATTATTTTATTATTACTATTACCGTTTTACCATCCTCACATTCACGGATATGGATTCATCCAAAAATCCATATTGCGCTCGTCGTACTTCCAGACGAGTCGCTCTCCCACCTGTCTCATTCTCTCACTGCTCTCTAAAATTTCCTCCCCAAAAGTCCTAAGTTCTTGTACGTTTTCTGCACTCATTGGGGGTGCAGGTTCTAGGATTGGGTTTGGAATCTGGGGTGCAGGTTCCTGGTGTGTGTGACACCTGTGTCACTGTGACCATCAAACGAATACCAAACCAATGAAATATTGTATTTCATACTTGGGATTGGTATAAATATATGTATCTTTTGCACATATCAATTCTTGTTCGATTTCAAGCTTTAAATCGCTTTCTGGAGAGTTATACGCAAACTGGTGCGTAAACGTAATCAGTTTAACGCGACAAATACTCCGGAACATCAACATATGCTTAACATACCTTAAATAACCTTTACATAACTTAGAAATAAGTTTTGAAGGCTTTGGTATGGCAAAATCAAGTTAATCCGCTTACAGGGACTAAATTTGACAAACTGCGAAAGCATGCCAATTTGAACTGTAACGAACATTCCGCAACATGACCATAAGTTAAACATACCCTAAATATCCTTTACATAGCTTAGAAATAGGCTTTGAGGGGTTCAGTGTGCTAAAATAAACTTTTGGGTCATTCAGGGACTAAAAGCGTCAAAAAGTGCAAAAGTTTGCATTTTCGCGCATAACTTACATTCTGAATAGATCCGGACATCCAAAAATTTATGTAAGCACTAAAATATTTTATTTCAGTGTTTGGCATAAGAAAAATCCATTCGTCGCGCAATTTGGACCGTTTTTGCGTCCGTTACGACTTCCGTCGTAATTAACCGAATAACGCAACCGTACAGCCAAATGAACCGACATCCGAGATATTTTTGAGCACATTTTAAGTCCCCTATACTTTAACTTCAATTTAGAGCTTTGAAATGGGGTTAACGGGGCTTAAACGTGTCAAAAATGCATCAAATAGCAAGTTTGGATGCACTGGGGCCTGTTCTGCCAAAATATGAAAGTATCAGACCTGCAAGGTCCTTACGGACCGTATGGTTCTGGGTCTTACAGTCCGTAAGCGTGTTCCAGAACATCAGAAAGCTGTTTCCAGCTATTACACACTCATTTCTTTCATGCACATGGCATTTCCTGATACTAGGGGGCCATTTTGATGAGCAATGGTATTGTAAACAAGTGTAAGGTTGAGATCAAAGAAGGAGTCCAGCCATTAAGAAACATCGGTTGGGATCTAATAATCCATGGACCATCCTTAAGAACATTCATCATACGCAAACCCGAATTCTCTCTCTCTAGCAATGGCGATTTTGGTCTTCTAGGATCCTATGATTTTTTCGTAAGAGTATGTATAACAGTCTGTGATTAGAGGCTTGTTTCAAGCATCTATAACGAACTAGTTAGCATTCTTGATCGTTTTAATCTAGGGTTTTTCTTTTCTTCTGTGTTGATCGCCATCTATCTTATGTGATTTTCGTTTTTGATTTTCATGGGATAGGTATTGCTAGGTTAGGGTTTTTTCTGTTGGCCTTCTTCTTTGTGTTGCTGGTATTTCTTGATTTCTTGTGCATGCTTGTTTGTTAAGTGTTCTATTGGAGAGAGTCGTTTTATTTGCTATGGATGATCGTAAGAAGTCGGCTGAATATGTTCCAGGTGATCGTGGTAAATCTACAATTCCTGTTAAGGGTTTAGCTAGCCGTGTGGTTAACATTGATGGCAACCCTGTGTTGCCTCGTCGTGGTATTGTTTCTGATCCTAAAAAGATAAATATCATAGATGAACTTTCTAAGGTTACTATTCCGGTTAATCTTGATGTGGGACGATCGGATGGTGAGACTTCGAATAACAACAAGGTTGATCTGGAAGGGGTTCTGGGGGCCAATGTGGATATTGGTAATACTTCGAAACCTAAGTCTTATGCTGATTCGCTGCTTGCTAATAAATCCGTAAAGCTGAAGTTTCGTTCTCTAGCTAGTGATTCAGTGCATGATGGTTGTGATGTTGTTCTCCCGAGGGAATCTGTGCGCTTGGTTCAAGATAAAATGGCGAATACATTGTTTGGTTACTTCCTAGGGGATCGGGTGGCGTACCCGGTAGTAGATTATTTTGTGCGTAATAATTGGAAAAAATATGGAATTCAGAAGTCCATGATGAACGCTAATGGGTACTTTTTCTTCAAGTTTGCGGAGGAGACAGGAATGATGAGGGTTTTGGAGGATGGTCCGTGGATTATTCGCTCACAACCTCTTTTTCTTAATGTTTGGAGCCCGACGATAAAGCTAGAGAAAAAGGAAGTAAAGAAGGTACAAATCTGGGTTAAAATTCATGATGTTCCGATTGCTGCGTACACGGAGGATGGTCTTAGTATGTTAGCGACTACTATAGGGGAACCGAAACTCTTGGACTCATATACCATGTCGATGTGCATGGATATGTGGGGTCGTAGTAGTTATGCAAGAGCCCTTATAGAGGTTTCGGCTGATAAGACTCTTAGAGAAGAGATAACAATGGCGATTCCAGTTCTGGAGGGGGATGGTTTTATTAAAGAGTCTATGTCTGTTGAATATGAATGGTACCCTCTTCGGTGTGCCCATTGTTGTGTCTTTGGTCATTCGGATGATACTTGCCCTCACCAAGGTTTGAATCAAAGTAATGCTGGGATGATGGAGAAGGGTAGTAAGCAGCAAAATTACACGAGACGTCCTAAAAACATTCCGGTTGTTGATGACGAAGGGTATACAGGGGTGCATAGTAAAAAGATTGCTAGAAAATCTGGATTCACGGTTATTAAGCCTAAGCAAAAGTTCGAATATAGGCTTGTGGTTTCTAAAAAAAGGAAGAGTCGGTTAGAGTTTCGCCAAGGTTTCAGTCTTCTAATCCTTTTGATGTTCTAAATGATACTAGCACTAATGAGGAGGTGGATGGAGGTAGGCCATAGTCGACCCAAGTGAATTTGGAAGATGAAGAACTTGTTGATGATTTTAATAATGCGGATGGTTACGAGATGGATGGGTTTCTGAGGCGGGGAACTATTAATATTGATACTAAAAAAGGGGCAAGCACTCCTTCTCCAACGGTTATCAATGGTTAATATCGCTTCATGGAATATTAGGGGTTTGAACCGCCCCATTAAGCAAACGGAGGTTCGACATGTTATTAAGGATTTTAATTTGAGTTTATGTGCTCTTCTGGAATCTCATGTGGAGGTGAGTAATCTTCCTAAAGTGTGTAAGTCTGTCAGGTTATGCACCTTCAGCTGATGTTTAAACGAGAGCAAAAAATGATTTTTTGTTCAATTATTTATGCAGCAAACTATTATATTAGTCGGAGGGAGTTGTGGAAGCAGCTTTCGTTACATAAGAGTTTTGTTAATAATGAACCTTGGGTCATCCTAGGTGATTTTAACTCTGCGTTGAACCTTGAAGATAAGTCTATGGGGTGCTCCTCGGTTTCTTTGAGCATGAAGGAATTCCAGGAGTGTGTTGATGACATTGAGATGGTAGATTTAAAGCGTTCTGGTATACATTTCACGTGGAATCAGAAACCAAAAAAAGGGATTGGGTTATGAAAAAAATTGATAGAGTGATGGGTAATTCTCAGTTTATTGCTAAATTTCCGAGTGCTGTTGCGGTGTTTTATCCATCTCGGTTATCGGACCATTGCCCGTGTGTTATCAAGTTCCCGGAAACTGAAAAATTAAAGCATCGGTCTTTCAAGTTTGCTAATTTTCTGGTGCATAAACCTGAATTCTTACCGATTGTCGAGAAGGTTTGGGGTATGAACATTGGTGGTGTGTATCAATTTTCGGTTGTTAAGAAACTTCGGCAGTTGAAATCTCCTTTACGTGTTTTACTTTTCCAGCAAGGTAATTTGCACAAAAAAGTTCAAGATTTGCGAGATAAGCTTGATAGGATCCAGTGTGATATTGATAAAGACCCGTCTAGTCAGACATTTCGGGATGAGGAAGCCACTATTCGGTGTCAATATCAGGCTGCTTTACTAGATGAAGAGCGTTTTTTGAAGCAAAAGTCTAAAGTGGACTGGTTAGCGGCTGGAGATATGAACACGGCTTACTTCCACTCGTCGCTTAAAACTAGGGTTCACTATAGCCGAATTGAAGTTATTCGAGATGTTAGTGGAAATGAATGTATGGATGATATGGTTTCGAAAGCTTTTGTTGAACATTATGAGCGCTTTTTAGGCTGCCCGGGAGATACCTCGCTTAGTCCGGCTCCTGACTTGTTTACTAAAAAGTTAGATAGGGATGTTGCTGCTTATATGGTTCGGCCGGTTACTCCTGATGAGGTTAAAAAGGCGATGTTTTCGATTGGGTCGGATAAGGCGCCAGGTCCTGATGGTTTTACAGCAGGTTTCTTTAAAAATGCATGGCCGATCGTTGGTAATGAAGTGTCGAAAGCAGTTATTGATTTTTTTGATACAGGGAAGCTGCTAAGGGAATTAAACCATACGCTTATTGTTCTTATTCCTAAGATTCCCTCCCCGTCTGTGGTTACGGACTATCGTCCGATTGCTTGCTGTAATGTATTATACAAATGCATTAGTAAAATTGTTGCCGATAGAATTAAGGTGGGGCTAAATGACATTGTTAGTGTCAACCAGTCGGCTTTCGTCCCAGGTAGAAAAATCTCTGATAACATTTTGTTAACGCAAGAATTGATGCATAATTATCATAGAAACATTGGTCCCCCTAAATGTGCGTTTAAAGTTGATATTCAGAGGGCTTATGACACTGTCGATTGGGTCTTTCTAAAGAACATTTTGGTGGGGTTCGGTTTTCATAGCAGCATGGTTCACTGGATTATGGTTTGTGTGTCTACGACCACGTATTCAGTTTGTATTAATGGTGACGTTCATGGTTTTTTCAAGGGTAATAGGGGGCTTCGACAGGGTGATCCTATCTCTCCCTATATTTTTACTCTTGTGATGGAGATTCTCACAGCTATCTTACAGCAAACGGTAAGGATTGACTCGTCGTTTAAATTCCATAACAAGTGTGAACGCCAACAGATTATCAATCTCTGTTTTGCAGACGACTTGTTTATTTTTGCTAGGGGTGAGATTGCGTCGGCCAGGTGTATCATGGAAGCGCTCAAGTCTTTTACTAAGATGTCGGGTTTGATGCCAAATATTCAGAAAAGTACAGTTTTTTTCTCTAATGTTCCATCGTTTGTTAAAACTGCTATGTTGAATATTATGTCGTTTTTAGAGGGTTCGTTACCGGTGAGATATTTGGGAGTTCCTCTTATATCGACTCGGTTACTGTACAAAGACTGTCAGGTTTTAGTAGAGAAGCTCGAAAAGCGTATCATGCATTGGAGGAACAACTTACTCTCTTTCGCAGGTAGATTGCAGCTTATTATTTCGGTATTGTCCTCTCTGCATATTTACTGGTCTTCTGTCTTTATCTTGCCTACTCGGGTGATTATTGAATTGGAAGCTATGATGCGGAATTTTTTATGGTCTCATGACAAGTCGTTTCATAAAGGCCGGGCTAAGGTTTCTTGGAAAGCAGTTTGTGTTCCTAAGTATGAGGGTGGGTTAGGGATTCGTCGTATTGGTGATGTTAATAAAGCCCTTATGTCTTCGCATATATGGAGCATTCTTTTAAGGCGTGAATCCTTATGGGTTGAGTGGGTTCATTCCTACAGATTAAGAGGTAAAAGTTTCTGGGAATGTAAAGTTCCGTCTTCTTGTTGCTGGTCATGGAGGAAGATTCTTCAGGTTAGGCCGGATATGAGGAGTTTTGTTTGGTCCGAAATCGGGAATGGTGTATCTACTTCAGCTTGGTTCGATACGTGGAATAATATTGGCCCGTTGATTCAGCTCCTTTCTCCGAGACTTATTGCTAATGCAGGTTTCAATTTGGATGATAAAGTTTCGGATATTTACTTGGAGTCTTCGTGGGTTTGGCCTAATGATTGGAGGGAGCGTTTTCCAGTCCTTAATCAGCTCGATAACATGTCTATTAATCCGAATAAGGATGATAAACTTTTATGGCGACAAGGGGATCACTTTCATGAGTTTTCTTCGGCTCGAGCTTGGGATTCTTTTAGACGTCGAGATTTGGAGGTAGAGTGGTGTCGTATTGTTTGGTTCGCCCAATGTATCCCTTGTCATGCTTTTTTAATGTGGCTCATTATGAGGCGTAAATTGCTTACTCAGGATAAGATTTTGAGCTGGGATATATCGTGTTGGGTTTTGTATTTTATCAAAGCTAATTTTATCCGAATAAAATTAAAACGCAGCGGAATAATGATTTAAAACATGTTACTTTACAAGATTTAAAACTCTTTTAAATGCAAAAACCCAAAATCGGATCCATATATGACATACATGCTATCAAAATACAACCATAGGGTGTTTGAGAAATCAACCTTTCTTTGGAGCAAGGAGATGGAAGAAGATGATGAATCTTGAATGGTAGCTTCCAAACGAGAAAGCCTCAAGCTAGTATACCCGAAAGCCCCAACAAACACCTTGAGATTGCTAGGATTTTGCACTTGAAAACTCACTAAAATCCCTCTAACAAATCAGCTCTTGGCCGAAATATGTTGAAAAATAAGAGTTTTTACACTTGAAATTCTTGTCGTCTTCATGAGAGAGAGAGATGCATCATTTTTAAAACAAGTGCCTTGTAATTTGAGAAGTTGCATGTAATCTAAGTGGTGGAAACACCTTGGGAAGACCCCATAGGGGGCGGCCAAAGTGGCCTCCATTCTCACCCAATGAGAATTCTCCTAACTTATTTTATGTCTTTAATTTAAGTTTTATAACTTTTATAAAACTTAATATAACATTTTATAAACAATATGCAACCTTTTAATTGTTATTTAACCTATTAAATAACAAATAAAATATTCTCTCAAAAATAAATTATCCATATAATTTATTAGTTTGTCAAGTGTAATTATTTAGAAAACCAATTTCTAAATATTCTAAGTGTTAATATTTATTTGTTTGATCAAATCATAAATAAATATTATTGGTGTTTGTCTAGCTTGTTATTGGGTATGACCCGACTTGGATCATAACGTACTAGCCACATCAATTTAATATGTGTCTTGGGCATACAGAGTCCAACAATCTCCCACTTGCACAAGATACATAGAAGATTGATGCAAGCAGTAAATGACGCCTAACAACGGTTTACTACCCCTAATACGTATGACGAAGTGCCATTCAATAACATCATCCCCTTCAAGTCCCTTACTTGAAAATGATTTAGGTGAATCTATCATTTATCCTTTCGTTACAGATGTCATGTCAAATCCAGAGACACGGTGTGATCATTCTCTGTTGATTTAACTTAAGCAGGCCTTAGACATCTTACTCTCAACTAATAAGAGGAACAAATCCCTTCTTGACTACATACGTCTCTCACAATCACCTCGTACCATACCTGAGCTTAGTTTTATGTACTATCTTATTACAGACAGCGAAGAACTAAGTCAAGGCATAATATTTGGTGAATCTCAAGGACCCAATATGTATCTCAGGTCAGAGGATATTATGATATTCGCCTTTGCTCAAATTTACTTATGATCAATCATAAATGATTCCATGCAGTAACATTTGAGAGCGGGTCAGTCCAATATTTGTATCCCACAAATATCTATGAACTTTGGCAGCAACACTTTGCTCTATATTCATACCTAATGAATATCCACCAATCCAAGTTCATAATAGTCTTACATTCATATTTGTTCCCACAAGTATGATCGACTACGGACATTTAGAATAATTAATTTATTCACGGATTTAAACATGCTAAAATGGAACATAACTCAAAATACCATAAAAGAGTTAAAATAACAAGTGTTCCAATATCCAAATACAAAATAGATCAAATCCAATCACTAGAATACCGAAGTCCTAAGGCACAAGTATGACCCTCATGTTTTGGCCGTTCAAGGAGCTTCGTGAGTGGATCCGCAATGTTTTGATCGGTGTGAACTTTGCGAATACATATCTTTCCTTTTTCAACTTCATCCCTTATGTAGTTGAATCTCCGCTCAATGTGCCTAGTCTTTTGATGTGCACGAGGTTCCTTGATTTGAGCAATCGCACCCTCGTTATCACAAAAGATCTCTAGGGGGTCTTGAATGGTAGGGACTACCCCTAGGTCAGCAATGAACTTCTTTAACCACGCAGCTTCTTGTGCTGCCAATGAGGCGGCGATGTATTCTGATTCTGTAGTGGACAATGCTACAACATCCTGCTTCGAGCTCTTCCAAGAGACTGCAGCTCCATTCAAAATGAAGACATACCCAGATTGTGATCGAGAACCATCTCGATCAGTTTGAAAACTCGCATCCGTGTAACCTTTTACAACGAGTTCCTCTTCACCAGATCCATATATCAGAAACATATCCTTAGTCCTCCTAAGATATTTCAATATGCTCTTAACAGCCATCCAATGACTGTTACCTGGATTTTGCTGGTATCTACTTGTCATGCTTAAGGCGCATGACACGTCCGGTCTTGTGCATATCATTGCATACATTATGGATCCTATAGCAGACGCATATGGGATTCCTTTCATTCTTTCTTGCTCATCCTTTGAGCTTGGACATTGAGTCACATTCAATATTGTCCCCTTTTGAATAGGTACCAAACCTTTCTTAGAGTTCTCCATCTTGAACCTTTTCAAGACTTTGTCAATGTATGCACTTTGGTTTAAACCTATCAAGCGCCTTGATCTATCCCTATAGATCTTTATTCCCAAAATATAGGCAGCTTCTCCAAGATCTTTAATGGAAAAACATCTTCCAAGCCAGGCTTTTACACCTTCCATGGTTGGAATGTCATTTCCAAATAGTAGAATGTCATCGACATACAATACTAAGAAAGTGATGGTGCTCTCACTAGCTTTCTTATACACACAAGCTTCATCCCCGTTCTTGATGAACCCAAAATTCCTAATTTCTTCATCAAAACGGTGATTCCAACTTCTCGATGCTTGTTTCAATCCATAGATTGATTTCTTTAACTTGCACACCTTGTTAGGATGTTTTGGATCGACAAAACCTTCAGGCTGAACCATATAGATATCTTCATCAAGATATCCATTGAGGAAAGCCGTTTTGACATCCATTTGCCAAATCTCATAGTCATAATATGCAGCTATGGCAAATAATATCCTAATCGACTTTAGCATTGCCACTGGCGAGAAGGTCTCATCATAATCAACCCCTTGAGTTTGAGTGAAACCTTTTGCTACAAGTCTCGCTTTATAAGTATCCAAGTTACCATGCATATCTGTTTTCTTCTTGAAAACCCACTTACTTCCAACTACTTTGGAGTTAAGAGGTGGCACAACCAATTCCCAAACTTGGTTGTCATACATGGATTGCATCTCTACGTTCATAGCCTCAAGCCATTTGTCGCAATCGGATTTCGACATTGCATCATGGTATGTGGTTGGTTCATATGAATCTACCACATAGCATTCATCCATGAAAAATCCATATCTTTCAGGTGGATTACTAATTCTACCAGATCTGCGGACGTTTTGTGTATGTTGATCAACCATTTGATCATTTTCAACAACCTCTTGTTGAGTGCTAGTATTAACCAAACGTGTATCGGCTTGTGGTTCTTGATCCTCATCAAGTTCCACTGTTCTACTAGTTCCTTCCATAAGGAACTTATCCTCCAAGAACTTACCCTTTCGAGCAACAAATACCTTTTGCTCTGTTGGATCGTAGAAATAATATCCTATATCATCTTTAGGATATCCTACGAAGATACACTTAATGGATCGTACTTCTAACTTGTTTGGGGTGTATTGCTTCACATAAGCATCACAACCCCATACCTTCAAATATGATAATGATGGAACCGTTCCATGCCATATCTCAAAAGGTGTCTTATCCACTTTCTTGGTTGGGGCCATATTTAATATACGAGCCGCGGAGAGCAAAGCGTAACCCCAAAATGATAGAGGCAATGTGCTTCTAGCCATCATCGATCGAACCATATCCAATAGAGTTCGATTCCTCCTCTCAGACACACCATTATGTTGTGGTGTTCCAGGTGGAGTAAGTTGTGAGATGATCCCACAACTCCTAAGATGATCTTGAAAAGCATCACTAAGGTATTCACCTCCTCTATCGGAATGAAGAACTTTGATTGTCTTGGTGAGTTGATTCTCTACTTCGTTTTGGAAGATTTTGAACGTTTCATAAACTTCATCTTTGTGTCTTAACAAGTACACATAACCATAACGACTGAAGTCGTCGGTAAAAGTTACGAAGTATCTTTCACCATTCCTAGTCATTGGCTTAAAAGGACCACATACATCCGAATGTATGATGCCTAATAAATCTTTTGCCCTTTGGTTTGTGCCACTAAAGGGTTTCTTGGTCATTTTACCTTGTAAACAAGATTCACATGTATCAAATGAACCAATTTCATTTGTTTCCAAAAGACCATTCTTTTGAAGTGTTTGCATGCGATTTCTATTTATATGACCAAGACGATAATGCCAAAGATAGGTCTCACTCAAATCCGTTTTGAGTTTCTTTGTGTTTGCTTGGTACATCGAATTATCAAATGATGTATTATCATGAACCAATTCATAAATACCATTTGAAGGCGTAGCTTTAAAGTAGAACATGTCATTCATCAAAGCATAAATTTCATTGTTCACAAACTTCAAATCAAATCCATATTGTCTTAAAAGGGAAACAGAAATAATGTTCCTAGTCAAACTAGGAGCATACAAAACATTTTTCAAACATATTTCCAAACCACTTGGAAGTTTTAAAACATAGTCTCCTTGGGCTTCAACTTGAACCTTCGCTCCATTGCCCATGAAGAGACTAGTGTCTCCCTTCTTGTAATGCTTATTTCTTTTGAACCCCTGCAACGAATTGCAAATATGAGTTCCACATCCGGTATCTAATACCCATGTGTTAGAAGAAATAACATTTAGATCAATATGTATCATAAAGATTGTACCTGAGGTTTGCCCTGCATCCCTCTTGTTTTTCAACTCTTTGAGATAGGTTGGACAATTCCTTTTCCAATGCCCTATCTCTCCACACTCAAAGCATGGATCGCTCGTGGAAACCTTTGCCTTCTTCTCTTTTGGTTTTGGTGGTTCTGCTTTAGCCTTTCTTTTTCCCTTCCCTTTGACGTGCCCCTTCCCTTTGGCAACATTTGCCTTGGAGTCGGAGTGATGTCCCTTCTTGCCTCCCTCATTGATCGTTAGAACGGGTAAAGCCTTTTTACCCATTCCCGCTTCGGCCGTTTTGAGCATTGCATGAAGCTCACCAATGCTCTTGTCCCATCCATTCATGTTATAGTTCATAACAAAGCTCTCAAATTTCTTTGTTAAAGAGTTGAGGATCAAATCCGTAGCCAACTCTTTAGAGACGGGACAATTTAGCCTTTCGAGGCGATCAATGTGGCTTTTCATTTTTAGGACGTAAGATGAGACCGATTGGGTTTCCTCCATTCGACATGCATGAAGCGCTCGAACCGTTTCGAAGCGTTCCACCCTTGCTTGTTGTAGGAACATTTCCTTTAATTGGGTAATCATGTCGTATGCCCCATGATGTTCAAAGTCGTTTTGAATCTCGGGAATCATAGTTCCCAACATGAGGCAAGAGGCTTGCATGGAGTCCTCGGTATATTTAACCCAATCATTGTAGGCTTCTACATCTTCCTCGTCAAGTTGATCGGGAATAGGATCGTCCAACACATAGGATATCTTCTCTTGCTTGAGAACAATTCTCAAGTTTCGAAACCAATCCATGAAGTTGCTATGGTTGAGACTATCCTTTTCAAGGATGGTTCTTAGTGATAGGTTACGGACGGTTTGGGTAATCGGGTTTGCATTGTTAGCGGCCATCTACAAAATTTAACAAAGTTCAATTTTAGTATTTTCGATATTATTAAAATTTTAATCATTAATACCCTTTTAACGTCTCATAGACAATTAATAATTAAAATCTAGAATCCAACGTTACATTTAAATATTGGTTAGGTGACCTTTATCCCATTATTTAAATTAACAAGGTAGTCAACGTTTGACGATTGCAACCCTTTGCAACTTCTAGCTATATGGGATCGGTTAAACATCTTTATGTTTAGTTGGCATGTTTAATCCCATCAACACCATTTGTTCGCCATGCTTCGGTGACCCTAAGTTCATGGTTTCCAAATCAAGTCGTCCAACTTACACACACGTGTGAGTTTATACACATAAGTGGTTAGGTGACCTTTATCCCACAAACATGGTAAACCCACCTCAAATATACAAGTTTCCTCAAATGTGGTTAGGTGACCTTTATCCCACAAAGAGTTCCCAAGTAATTTGAGTGTTGTATAAAAGGATGGTGTTTGACTTGTTTTATAAAAGGGATTTTTATTTTTCAAAATTCTAGTTTAGAAAAATTTTATGTACCATATATTTGCATGCATTCAAATCAATGGTACTTTAGTGAAAACCAATTTTCAAGGTTCTTTTAATAAAACCCATTTTATTATAAAATCATTAATTTTTAATAAACCTTTTATTAATCGTTTTAATGATTTTGTAAGAACCAATTTTAAGCTTGTTACGGGTTATTAGTTGTCAAGTATGCATATCCAAATATCATCCAAACAACCATAAATGAAATATAACCATACAAGCACAACACATATGATAAAAGGTGCATAACCATAGCCAACTATTTTGACCACACTTGTTAGCCGAAACAAGCGTGTCAAAAGGTCCTTCCTAAAGGGTGAATATGGACACAAAAAGTGTCGGTGAACTCCCACTTGATCCCGCATCCAAATGCTTCAAGTCTTCATCTTGTGTTGTGATTTCTTCACTTCTTTTGAGCTTCCAAATGTCTTTTAAATTCAGCTCCAAACTCCTTTGGACTTCAAAATGTGTTTTGGTTATCGGGCTAAAATCCCGTTAAGAACTATGAAGTCCTTTTGCCCGAAATTGGCAAAACCAAAACCGCATTTTTGTGTGCATCTTCTTTTACATAAAAGTATCCTAATACATTTTTCTAGTAAAATAAATGCATCTAATCTATTTACTTACATACCAAATGAAAATAAATAAATTACATATTTTTACAAATGGAAGACAAAATAATAATTATTACAACCCATTGAATAATTAACTAAAATCACAAACACAAACATATTCACACAAGGTCATGGCTAGGTTATGAACACCTAAATATATATCCAAATATATATATATCAAGAGCAAAATGGTTTCCTTTTATAACCTACATTTTCGGCCAAGAATGAAAAACCGAAAATTGTGGGTTTTTGTCCAAACAAAACAAATCATCAATATGACATAATTTCTTTTCAAGATTCCTTTATGCATGTAGGAAATAAATCTTGAAAAACAAAAGGAAATCCATGGATAAAATTTCGGCTATTGGGTTTCTCCAAACCCGAAAACCCAAAAATTTTTAAATCCGATGAAGCATGCACTCATATAAGCGGCTCTAGATGCCATTGTTGGGTTTTGTACATGTTTATCAAAGCTAATTTTATCCGAATAAAATTAAAACGCAGCGGAATAATGATTTAAAACATGTTACTTTACAAGATTTAAAACTCTTTTAAATGCAAAAACCCAAAATCGGATCCATATATGACATACATGCTATCAAAATACAACCATAGGGTGTTTGAGAAATCAACCTTTCTTTGGAGCAAGGAGATGGAAGAAGATGATGAATCTTGAATGGTAGCTTCCAAACGAGAAAGCCTCAAGCTAGTATACCCGAAAGCCCCAACAAACACCTTGAGATTGCTAGGATTTTGCACTTGAAAACTCACTAAAATCCCTCTAACAAATCAGCTCTTGGCCGAAATATGTTGAGAAAAATAAGAGTTTTTACACTTGAAATTCTTGTCGTCTTCATGAGAGAGAGAGATGCATCATTTTTAAAACAAGTGCCTTGTAATTTGAGAAGTTGCATGTAATCTAAGTGGTGGAAACACCTTGGGAAGACCCCATAGGGGGCGGCCAAAGTGGCCTCCATTCTCACCCAATGAGAATTCTCCTAACTTATTTTATGTCTTTAATTTAAGTTTTATAACTTTTATAAAACTTAATATAACATTTTATAAACAATATGCAACCTTTTAATTGTTATTTAACCTATTAAATAACAAATAAAATATTCTCTCAAAAATAAATTATCCATATAATTTATTAGTTTGTCAAGTGTAATTATTTAGAAAACCAATTTCTAAATATTCTAAGTGTTAATATTTATTTGTTTGATCAAATCATAAATAAATATTATTGGTGTTTGTCTAGCTTGTTATTGGGTATGACCCGACTTGGATCATAACGTACTAGCCACATCAATTTAATATGTGTCTTGGGCATACAGAGTCCAACATATCGCGTAGAAAAAACATGAACATGATGTGTTGTTTGTTATGTTATGCCAATCATGATTCTCATAATCATCTTTTCTTCGAGTGTAAATTCTCGGATACAGTCTGGCATAAGGTTAGACACAAAGTGGGTATGGAGTCGGTTAATTCGAAATGGGAGGAGATTGTTAGTTGGCTGGTAGTTCGTTCTAGTTCAAATTCAGCGAGGAACTATGTTGCAAGGTTATTGGTAGCGGCCACGGCTTATTTTATATGGCAAGAGCGTAATGCTAGATTATTCAAGAATGAGTTGAGACCTCCAGAAGCTATTATTGAACTTATTATCCAACAGGTCCGATACAAATTGATGGGAGTGAAGCTAAAGAATTGTGACAATGTCAAAAGGCTTCTTGGTGATTGGGGAATTATTGGAGCTGATCTTCTTGAAGAAGCTGGCTGATTGAGTAGTTTGTGGTTTTTGTTCTAGATTCTAGTCTAGTTGTTTTTTCCGTTTGGTGGTGTTTATTTTGTTTTGCTAGAGGTTTACTTTCATGGGGCATGTCCCATGATTGAACTAGTGTAGGCTATCTACACTACTTGTGTTTTTCGTTTGTGAATATATAGAATCACCGGGGTAACCCTTTACCCAAAAAAAAAAAAAAGGTTGAGATCAAAGCTCGGTTTTCGATAAACGATCTTAACAGCTCTCCGAACACTATAAATACCCCATCCCATTCACTTGCAAACCCACTTGATTTCTGATATTTCTCTAAGTTGGGGTGTTTCATCACCTCATACCTGAGAATACTTGGAAAATCAATCTTGCGGGGACCCTTTGTAAGTATTCCTTCGTTCTTTTTATGCGTTTTAGCGTTAAAGTCAAACTGTGTTTGACTTTCTGCATTGACCAGTTTATGTTCAATGCGAAGTTCATTTGAACTTCATAACGTGAGCGTAATCACGATGGTTAGAGTCCTTAGTGACTATACCTACTGATTACAACGTTATCTAGGCTCAGTGACGAGTCGTAGTTTCGGCCAAAATGCGTATTCACGCGTATTTTGTAACCAAACTACTTTTGGGTATCAAAACCGTTTGCTTTGATACCAAACCTGTTTTCTAAACTTGTTAAACACGTTTTAACGTATTTAGCTCGTCACTTTTAGTTTTGTGCTTGTATAGGGTCGTAAAGGTAAGCGATCTAAACAATCGCTTATACTTTCGAACCCGACCCGTTTGGTTGATCATTAGGATCCGACCAAACACATTAGGTGACCATAGTTGTATAGGGAATAACCTTCCGAGGTTATACCTTATGGTCACGACATTTAGTTAGTTGTATGATAGGTAGTTTATATGCCTTAGGTTTATTACCAAAATGCCCTTTTTACGCCAAAATTTACTTTAAAGCATATGTAACATAATTTTTGATATCTAAACTGACTTAGCAACAATATTAGACATGTTAAGGCATATTTTACTTATCATAGGGCTATTTAGGCGTTCTGAACGCGTTTTACGCAAACGACGCGTTAAAGTAGCATAAGCTACCTAAACGGGTCGTAATGGGTCGTAAGTACTTAGATTAGGTTTCATTGTAGTATGTAGGCTTTGTTAAACCATATTACATGAGTTTCCATACTCATTTGGTTTACGAACCCTCATTCTATCCGATCCTCCGATTTAGGTCTGGTTTATTAACATAGTTACCTATACTAGGTGCCGTTTGATTCCGTGATCTTCTAGCTTTGCTTGGTGGTTATCCAAGGACTTCTAAGCAGTCTCAAGTGAGTACATAAACCCCTCTTTTACTGTTTTCAAACTGTTTTGGGGTGAAACACATGTGCCTACTTGTTACTTTCGTGCTTTCCTGTTTTCACATCATATACTTGCTATGTTCATTAGTACACAAATAGTACATGATTTACATTACATTGTTTCTCTATGTATGTTTACTTAGCATACTTAGTACATTGTTTATTTTACATTTCTGCTGAGTATGCTGACTGAGCATGCTAGCACATTGATTTACATTACATTAGTTGCATATGTTTACTCAACATATGGACACATTGTTTTACATTGCATTTTGTTGCATATGCTCTTTTTTTTTGGGGGTAAAGGGTTACCCCGGTGAATCTATTAAAATGTAACCGCAAATAAGTACAAGTAGTGAGGATGTGTTCCACACTAGTTCATATACAGGACATGCCCCATATATGTAAATCAAACAAAAACCAAAGACCTATAACACCCCATAACCTAGTCTACTATACATCATGACATGACACGACATCTTGTTGCATATGCTCACCCAGCATATGAACACATTATATTACATTTTGAGCCTTTTGTAACTATTTGACTATGTGACACGTTGTAACTATTTGACTATGTGAATCGTTGTAACCATTTGATTATATGAACCGTTTGTAACTGTTGAACCGTGTGAACCGTATTTGACCATACATAAACATTTCTACAATTGTTAAACATTAAATTTTTGTGGTTGTTTTGGGTAAGTGATTTAAGTAACGAGGCGACGTGTAATACGATAAAAACATGGTGGATACGCCGCTGGTACTTCCTATATATAAGTGCTTTTATGGTATTACATATCGTAGCGTTATTTAAACCATTTCAGTTTAGACATATTACATATACAATACAATCTTCACATAAAAATCGTTTTACAAATAACTTAACTTATACAAACTCATTTTACATGGTTATTCACTTAACCATACATTATTCTTTTATACATATATATCATTTGGTTTATTTATCACTTTTCAAACGATTTATGAACGGAAACATTCAACAAGATTCATGGCTACTTTCTATTAAACAATTTCTCTAAACTTAAGTTATGAATCCTATTTCCACAAAACTATGTATCTCACAGGCATTTTTATGCTGACATACCTATTTTCACATGTGTTTTCAGGAGTTGTTGCATAGGATGATCGAGACACACTTAGGTGGACCTGTGCCTTAGTGACTTAAAATGAAGCGAGTACTAGTTAAATTATGTTATGTACTCTTTGTTTCTTTTTTTGGGTAAAGGGTTACCCCGGTGATTTTATATCATATCAACAAAAACAAGTAGAGAGGCTGAAATACCCCCTAGTTCTCTTGGTGGCATACCACCAAAGAGGAAACAAGAACACAACCAAATAAAACAACCAAAATTAGATAACTATTACATTTCTTCTAACAATTGTCATCAAAGGTCTCTATCCCATGCACGTTCCACTTCTCCAAAAACCGGCTGACATTGGCACTGGCTTTGTACTTGAAAGAAAGCAATTTGGTTCGAACCGTATGCAAAATAAGCTCCACAGTTTGTTCCGGAGGTCTTAGTTGGTTGTTGAAAAATCTAGCATTCCTTTCCATCCAAATATAATACGCCGATGCTTCCACTAGAAGTCTACTCGTTACCGCCTCAATAGATCGACGAGTAGCACTAGGAACCAACCATTGCATTATGTCGTCCCATTTTTCATTGACCCGGGACATTTCTCCTCTCTCACGAACTTTATACCACACCATCTTTGAGTATTTGCACTCAAAAAATAGGTGGTCAAGCGTTTCAATACCTGCATAACAAAGAAGACAACACATTTGATTCATAGAACCAGTTACAATATGGTTCCAGTGTAGGATCCTGTCTTGAGTCCACAGCTTCCTCTTCATTATCAACCAAGTAATAAACGCATGTTTTGGAATGTTAAACCGAGACCAGACAATATTCGACCATTCAACATAGTGTCCCTGAGTTCTAATAGCAGCCCACACCTCTTTAGACTCAAACGAGACCAAGTTACCTTCCGAGTTCATCCACAAAATTCTATCTTGAACATCAGCCGATAAAGTAACTGGTTGGAGCTGAAATAGAACCGGGTATAAATTCCTCCAAGCTTCAGGCCAAACCCAGTTGCCACCATCTATAGCATCAGCTAACTTAGAATACATACTAAAACCATGTTGAGCCATACGTCTATGCGTAACATAATTACTCAGCGGACATAGACTACACCATTTGTCAAACCATAAAGATGTTGTTTCACCATTACCGATTTTGGACCAGAAAAAAGGCCTAACCACATGTCTAAACTTCAGTAATTTCTTCCAACCCCAAGGCAAATTATTTTGGATAGGAACGTCCCAAATGCTACGATTTTTTAACCTATGAATCAGAACCCAATTTGTCCAAAGGGATTTCCTTTCCGAAAGAATACTATAAATGTGGAACGTCATGAGAGACCGATTAACATCAGAAATACGTCTAATGCCTAGCCCCCCTTCAGACTTAGGAAGACATACCTCTTTCCAGGCAACTTTAGCTCTACCTTTAGCGGCCGTACCATATCCCCATAAAAACCACTTCATTTTATTCTCCAGCTCCTTAATTATACTCGTAGGTAACAAGAAAACCGAAGCCCAATACGCATGAATAGAAGACAGTACAGATATGACAAGCTGAAGCCTTCCAGCAAACGATAGGAACTTATTTTTCCAATCCATGATCCTCTTATCCATTCTTTCCACAAGCACTTTACAATCTTTTACTAGAAGCCGAGAAGCCAATAGGGAACCCCAAGGTATTTAATCGGAAGCTTACCCTCTTCAAAAGGAACAAACTCCATAATTCTGGACTTAATGCTACTAGAAACGTTGCAAAAAAACGCAGAACTTTTAGACAATGTAACTCTCTTGATTGATAAATAAAACGTAACTTTAATTTCCATGGTTGTGAAACAATTAATTCTGTTACAACACTCCCCGACGTTTCCGCCACGTTTCGTTGTTTTACGTGGTCGGGGTGTGACAGAAAAGTTGGTATCAGAGCCAATGGTTATAGGGAATTAGGTTATTAGTAATGCTTTGACCTAGACTATAACCTTCCTAGGACCCTAACGCGAGTTTACTTGCATTTAGTCATAAAACAATACCGTTGCCTATCTTTAGGCAGCAACCACAACGAGAACATCAATTCCGAATCCGCTTTGAAAATTTATCATCTGTTCTTGGATGATTGATTACTAGGTTTTGAACCCTCTATTATAAGGTTTTGGACCCCTTTGAGTTTTCAAAATCTCGTCAAAAGTTTTGGGTCCTAAATAGTGTGAACACGTGCAAACTGGAAGAGTGAATGCCTGTACCCTGGGTTTTCTGTCTAAGGCTAGAGTGTTCGTACAAATCCACATAATCGGACCAGTCACTCTTACCTGGGAACTCTTGGGGTGAGTGTCCACTTATAGGCGAGCATGTCTTTGCGATACATTATGAGGACCTACTTGCTTTGATTCAGCCTTTGTGTGTCATTTGTTTGCCTTGTGGTAACAAACAAATGACCACCATCTCTGCTTTTGTCAAATTTTGTATCACCTCATCCTTTTCATCTAATCATCTCGCTCGTTTCCTTTCATGTTTCCCTCCTTTTAGAATGCCTCCTTGACGCGACAATCAGATAGCGAATGCCGAACTGGCGGAAATCATCGCGCAGCAAATGGCTGCCGCTTTCCCAAATCTTATTGCTCAACTGAACCAAGCCAACAACAACAATAATGCTCCGTGCAATTTCAAGAGTTTCAATTCGGCTAAGCCACTCAAGATTAGTGGTTCTGAAGGAGCAACTGGGCTCCTACAATGGTTCAAGAGCACTGAGAGTACGTTTCGTCACGTTCAGTGTCCTGATAATCGCAAGGTCGAGTTTGCTTCCAGTGTGTTTCTGAAGAGGGCTCTTACATGGTGGAACGGGGTTATGAGAGACCGTGGTGCTGAGGTTGCTTTAGCACAGACTTGGGCCGAGCTTAGGGCTCTTATGATGAAGGAGTTTTGTCCTCGTCATGAACTGAGGGCTTTAGAAAGGGAATTTGATGATTTAAAGCAAGATAGTGGTGAGCATCGGGCTTACACTGATAGGTATGAGGAGTTGAGTCTATTATGCCCAAACATGGTTACGCCTTTGGATAAGGCAATCGAAAAGTACATTGATGGCCTCCCTGACTCAATACAAGACATTGTGACTGGTAGCAATCCTACTACAGTTAGACAGGCCATTGAGCTATCCGCTACCTTGACTGAATCTCAGATCAGGAAAGGTAAACTTTTCCGAAAAAGTGACAAGAAACTAATTGAGGAATCAAAGACAATGGATGAATAGACTGGATCCCCTAAGAAGTCTAAGAAGCGAAAGGCTTCTCAGAACTTCGCCATGGTCACTCACAATGGTCAAGCCGTCCCCAACCAACCAGCTCAACCCCCTGCTAGAAAGCCCTACAACGGAACTGCACCCTTGTGCAACCAATGTAGCCTACATCATCATGCTGGTGTAAAGTGCCGCACATGCCAAGTTTGTGGACTTATAGGTCATACGGCAAGGGTTTGCCCAACAGCAGCTGCACCAAATCAAGTTAACAACATTCCTGCCCAAGGTCGTTTTCCACCCAGTTCTTGCTTCAACTGTGGCGAGATGGGCCATTTCCGAAGAAACTGCCCAAAGCTTGCTAATGCGAATCCAGTGTAGGGATGAGCATCTGACCGAATGGAAGACAACGCTGTTTAGAAATAATCACGTCTTATGTATTATTTTTGTTGTCAAGGTCCATGAAACAGTTGTTATCGTTGTTTATAAATAAAGCTTTTATTCTACAATGCAATATACAAATATTGATGTGGTTGCATGTGTAAACAACATATCCCCTACAATACCAACAATCAAGGAACTGTATCCCTTGAAGAACAGACTACCCCCAAAATTCTTCCACTTTATGATCTCTTGTGTTTTCCACGAAAATCCTAAGTACCCGTTTCTTTCAAGGAAAACGAAGTACAAGGCGCAAGTTACAACTCTGGATGAATACCCGCTCCTTAATGGGGTACCTAAGGATATTCCCGTAAGTCCTTAATTGTTGTATACCTTAATTCGAATGTGGTGATTCCTTGTAATCAAAAATCGAATTTTTAGAAGATCATCCTATCCTTTCAGATAGATGCTTGAGGACATTGAAGTCCATCAACTGGGTTCCTGGTATGCCTTGAATACCCATGTTCAAATCAACGCCAAGTTAATAACAATCAATAACAAGATAATAACAATTAATAACCAAGAAAAATAATTATGTGATTATGTGCTTATGTGTTCCCTTTTATGTTTTTGTGTGATCCAAATTTTGTTATCCAAATCCTCGTAGAATCTTCCATATCTTCGTATAAGGGATTCATAGTAGGATACCCAAAGGTACTACCTCAAATCCTTAATGGACTTCTACGTTCTAGTTAAGTCCCTTGGATTATAGAGTACTACCCAATAATTAGACCCCTTGAGTGGTCTAGTTAAACAGATTGATCCAAAAAAAATTCTGGTTAGGAATATCATGTGATGATATAGCTGAAAGGACTCCTTGGTGGCCTAATTAAAAAGATCATCTGTCGATCTAATTAAAAGGACCCTATGGTAGTCTAGTCACCCTCATCACAGGTTTGATTTTCTTCCCCTAAACAATTACAAAACAAACTGTGCGGACTGTGCAAGGAATTACGTAATTATGGATGCATACATAATTACGGAATTTAGTGCACAAAAATCACAGCAAGTTCTATCATGTATCTAGAGTTAACCCAATTTATTTCTAACTCTGATGAAGCAACCGTTGAAAATGACTCCGTTAGTTCATCTTTGTTTCTGAAGATTACCCGTTGAGGAAATGAATATCCGTTTGTTTATCCTTTTCATTTCCGTTTCTGAGGAAGCAACCGTTGAAAATGACTCCGTCTGTTCACTTTCGTTTCTGAAGATTATCCGTTGAGGAAATGAATATATCCGTTTGTTTAATCCTTCATTTCCATTTCTGATGAAGCAACCGTTGAAAATGACTCCTTCAGTTCATTTTCGTTTCTGAAGATTACCCGTTGAGGAAATGAATATCCGTTTCTTTATCCTTTTCATTTCCGTTTCTGAGGAAGCAACCGTTGAAGATGACTCCGTTTGTTCATTTTCGTTTCTAAAGATTATCCGTTGAGGAAATGAATATCCGTTGTTTAATCCTTCATTTCCGCCTCTGAAGAATACTCGTTGAGGAAAATGACTCCGTCCGTTCATTTTCATTTCTGAAGAATGTACGTTAAGGAAATGACAGGATTATGCCTTGCATATCTCTGGTGGATTATTTGACACAAAGTCATAGACAGACTCCTACGAATAAATTTCGGGACGGAATTTCCTAAAGTAGGGGAGACTGTGACACCTGTGTCACTGTGACCATCAAACGAATACCAAACCAATGAAATATTGTATTTCATACTTGGGATTGGTATAAATATATGTATCTTTTGCACATATCAATTCTTGTTCGATTTCAAGCTTTAAATCGCTTTCTGGAGAGTTATACGCAAACTGGTGCGTAAACGTAATCAAATTAACGCGACAAATACTCCGGAACATCAAAATATGCTTAACATACCTTAAATAACCTTTACATAACTTAGAAATAAGTTTTGAAGGCTTTGGTATGGCAAAATCAAGTTAATTCGCTTACAGGGACTAAATTTGACAAACTGCGAAAGCATGCCAATTTGAACTGTAACGAACATTCTGGAACATGACCATAAGTTAAACATACCCTAAATATCCTTTACATAGCTTAGAAATAGGCTTTGAGGGGTTCAGTGTGCTAAAATAAACTTTGGGGTCATTCAGGGACTAAAAGCGTCAAAAAGTGCAAAAGTTTGCATTTTCGCGCATAACTTACATTCTGAATACATCTGGACATCCAAAAATTTATGTAAGCACTAAAATATTTTATTTTAGTGTTTGGCATAAGAAAAATCCATTCGTCGCGCAATTTGGACCGTTTTTGCGTTCGTTACGACTTCCGTCGTAATTAACCGAACAACGCAACCGTACAACCAAACAAACCGACATCCGAGATATTTTTGAGCACATTTTAAGTACCCTATACTTTAACTTCAATTTATAGCTTTGAAATGGGGTTAACGGAGCTTAAACGTGTCAAAAATGCATCAAATAGCAAGTTTGGATGCACTGGGGCCTGTTCTGCCAAAATATGAAAGTATCAGACCTGCAAGGTCCTTACGGACCGTATGGTTCTGGGTCTTACGGTCCGTAAGCATGTTCCAGAACATCAGAAAGGTGTTTCCAGCCTGTTTCCAGCTGTTACACACTCATTTCTCTCACGCACATGGCATTTCCTGATACTAGGGGGCCATTTTGATGAGCAATGGTATTGTAAGCTCGATTTTCGATAAATGATCTTAACGGCTCTCCGAACACTATAAATACCCCATCCCATTCACTTGCAAACCCACTTGATTTCTGAGATTTCTCTAAGTTGGGGTGTTTCATCACCTCATACATGAGAATACTTGGAAAATCAATCTTGCGGGGACCCTTTGTAAGTATTCCTTCGTTCTTTTTATGCGTTTTAGCGTTAAAGTCAAACTGTGTTTGACTTTCTGCATTGACCAGTTTATGGTCAATGCGAAGTTCGTTTGAACTTCATAACGTGAGCGTAATCACGATGGTTATAGTCCTTAGTGACTATACCTACTGATTACCACGTTATCTAGGCTCAGTGACGAGTTGTAGTTTCGGCCAAAATGCGTATTCACGCGTATTTTGTAACCAAACTACTTTTGGGTATCAAAACCGTTTGTTTTGATACCAAACCTGTTTTCTAAACTTGTTAAACACGTTTTAACATGCTTAGCTCGTCACTTTTAGTTTTGTGCTTGTATAGGGTCGTAAAGGTAAGCGATCTAAACAATCGCTTATACTTTCAAACCCGACCCGTTTGGTCGATCATTAGGATCCGACCAAACACATTAGGTGACCATAGTTGTATAGGGAATAACCTTCCGAGGTTATACCTTATGGTCACGACGTTTAGTTAGTTGTATGATAGGTAGTTTATATGCCTTAGGTTTATTACCAAAATGCCCTTTTTACGCCAAAATTTACTTTAAAGCATATGTAACATAATTTTTGATATCTAAACTGACTTGGCAACAATATTAGACATGTTAAGGCATATTTTACTTATCATAGGGCTAGTTAGGCGTTCTGAACGCGTTTTACGCAAACGACGCGTTAAAGTAGCATAAGCTACCTAAACGGGTCGTAATGGGTCGTAAGCACTTAGATTAGGTTTCATTGTAGTATGTAGGCTTTGTTAAACCATATTACATGAGTTTCCATACTCATTTGGTTTACGAACCCTCATTCTATCCGATCCTCCGATTTAGGTCCGGTTTTTTAACATAGTTACCTATATTAGGTGCCGTTTGATTCCGTGATCTTCTAGCTTTGCTTGGTGGTTATCCTAGGTCTTCTAAGCAATCTCAAGTGAGTACATAGACCCCTCTTTTACTGTTTTCAAACTGTTTTGGGGTGAAACACATGTGCCTACTTGTTACTTTCGTGCTTTCCTGTTTTCACATCATATACTTGCTATGTTCATTAGTACACTATTAGTACATGATTTATATTACATTGTTTCGCTATGTATGTTTACTTAGCATACTTAGTACATTGTTTTACTTTACATTTCTGCTGAGTATGCTGACTGAGCATGCTAGCACATTGATTTACATTACATTAGTTGCATATGTTTACTCAACATATGGACACATTGTTTTACATTGCATTTTGTTGCATATGCTCACCCAGCATATGAACACATTATATTACATTTTGAACCTTTTGAACCGTATTTGACCATACATAAACATTTCTACAATTGTTAAACATTAAATTTTTGTGGTTGTTTTGGGTAAGTGATTTAAGTAACGAGGCGACGTGTAATACGATAAAAACATGGTGGATACGCCGCTGGTACTTCCTATATATAAGTGCTTTTATGGTATTACATATCGTAGCGTTATTTAAACCATTTCAGTTTAGACATATTACATATACAATACAATCTTCACATAAACATCGTTTTTCAAATAACTTAACTTATACAAACTCATTTTACATGGTTATTCACTTAACCATACATTATTCTTTTATACATATATATCATTTGGTTTATTTATCACTTTTCAAACGATTTATGAACGGAAACATTCAACAAGATTCATGGCTACTTTCTATTAAACAATTTCTCTAAACTTAAGTTATGAATCCTATTTCCACAAAACTATGTATCTCACAGGCATTTTTATGCTGACATACCTATTTTCACATGTGTTTTCAGGAGTTGTTGCATAGGATGATCGAGACACACTTAGGTGGACCTGTGCCTTAGTGACTTAAAATGAAGCGAGTACTAGTTAAATTATGTTATGTACTCTTTGTTTCTTGTTTAAGACAATGTAACTCTCTTGATTGATAAATAAAACGTAACTTTAATTTCCATGGTTGTGAAACAATTAATTCTGTTACAACACTCCCCGACGTTTCCGCCACGTTTCGTTGTTTTACGTGGTCGGGGTGTGACAGTGTGGGGGTGTAGGTACCTGGAATCGGTAAGGTTCTTCTAAAATCTCCCTAATGTATCCATCGTGAAAATTGGGATATAAGGGATCCAAACCTAGGTAGGCTCCTACGTTCTGCATGGGTGTGTCTTCATGTATCGGGTAGCGTTGCACATAGTCCCTAACGTCATCCCACCAGGGATCATAATTTGGGTCTAGGGGGTTTGGTGCTGGTACCCTAGGTATTTCTTCTGGATTGAAGTCATGCATCTCTACTTGGTTTTCAGGGTTTTCTATCTCAATCGGTTGGTCAGGGATTGGTGGTTGTGGTTGAGGTGCTATTATTTGCTCCAGATTAGGGTCAGCTGCAGTGGTTGCTAAGTTGTGGATGTTGGCTATACCCCTATTTATCATGTCTTGGGCATAGGCATCTGTCTCTCTCTTAGCTGCGGCTAGTACTCTCTGGTCTTGTAACTTTTTCATACGTTTTCTACGCTCGTGTGCCCCTCTACTGAACCATCCCCTCTTTTTTTGAGGAAATGACTCTTCTGACTGAGCCTTAAACACAAAGATTCATTCTTCCGTATCAGCAGAGTACCCTGAGAGGGCAGGCGGAGAAGAGGAGGTGCCTTCGCTTCTAGGCGAACCAGACAATTGACGGTACGCGTCAGATGGTCCTTGGTCGCTCATACTGTAAACTAACAGATAGTCAAATAACACATAACAATAAATACAATTATGCACGTATTTCCGTAATTTATTTCCTAACAATTTGCATTTTGATGTCAGCAGAACACCTCTGTGGCTGAATCAGTGGCTTAGCTCTGATACCACCTTCTGTCGCAAACCCCGATCCCTGATCCCCGGGAACGGGCGGCCGCGAGCCAGTTTCGGTGGTATCTCACATTGTCTAATTTGGATGCGGAAATTTTCACCAGGACCGTAGTTAGGAAATGTTTATCAGAGTAAAACAACCATTTATATATATAAATAAACATATTGGGATAAAACCCAAGTTTTTATTACAAGCTGATTCACAGGGATAAATCCCATTTTATTTGAATTAAAACACCTTCTTTATTTATGTAACTTTTATAGCCACTTTTCCAAGCCTTCAGTGCTGTCCAGCTGGCTTCTAATTGGCTTTCACATTGTGTTACCTGAAACGCGTTTTAAAAACATTTGTCAGTGGGAAATACTGGTGAGTGAATCCCAGTTTAATCAAGAAACATTAATTTAATTTAAACAGTATTGAGAGCGATTACAATGTTTATATGTACACAATTACTCCTTTAGTACTGTCAATCCTGACTTGTGGGTCATATTACACATTGGCTAACTCGTTGTCCAATGGTAACGTATTGTCATCCCAACTTACTACTCACAGTGTAGTAAATTTTGTATACAAAACCCCAACATACCGGCAGTAATTGAAGAATTACAAAGACTCAATCACTGCTAAATTGCATTGTAAAACATTTAAGGTTTTGTAAAACATTACAAAAAGGTTAACAAAAAGAGGATAAACTCACATTGCCGTCTTAGATCTTTCGTAAGGGTTTCCTGGTGATAATCTAAAATTTACACAAATGTACATGCGTTAGTATAATAACCCATTTTAACATTAGCAATACCCTCCCCGAGACGGCATTCCAATGACTACGTCGGGCAGAACCACGACAACCATTACGGAACCCTAGATCAATCGGGCAGCGTATCTAATACGTATCCAGGGGTTATAATACTTACAACGGAGCAGAACTTCGCTAATTAGGGGGTATAATACCCGCTTATAAAGCCTATAATTCAGAATTGGTGATTGAGAAATGAAAATGGGACGAACAGACTGAAGATCCGAGGCCATCTATTTATAGTTGCTGAGTTTGGCTTTGTCGCGGCCCGCGTAACATAGAGGCAGGGCCTACGCGGCGCGCGTAAGGGTTGAGGTGGGGTTACACGGCCTGCCTCAATTTAATTTTTCTTGTTTTTAATTATTTTTAATACTATTTAATATATTTGAGGCCCGTTTTCGTGTATGGGATGTATTTTGGGACATTTTGGGATATTTTAAAATATACTAGGGTGTCGGAAAAATATTCGAGGGTGTTGGTTTAGGATTGTTACAAGTTGGAAATGACTCGTCAATTCTAGAGTAGTGGAACGGAATATCTTCCTCAGAACTATCTGAACAATCTTCAACTTCGACATGATGAAAATTATCAGCTTCATGTGCATAATTGAATTCATACTCCTTTTCTGGCGATGAAGGAATCTCATCCTCAATATTAAACTTAAACTTTCCTTCATCTAACCCCAATTCTTCCAACATCTCAGCCCTAGACCTAGGTACCTCCATCTCCCCCTCAAATGGAGCATTTAAGTATATAACAGTTGGTTGTGTGAGGAATACCTGGTCAGTATGTTGTTTCCCAGAAGAAGAAGACTCCTGGTGTTGATCCTCCTCTTGCTCGTTGATCTCATCATTCATAAAATCATCCAACGATTGTTGGATAGAGGGCATAATAATCAACATTCTTGTCGACCCTTGATCATCATCATCATCATAATCATTTGCTGGATCAAAGTTGTCGATGTCATCAAAAATATCCTTCAACTCTTCATCATCTAGCTTCTCTTCTTTCTCTACTTCTTTCTCTTCTTTCTCTACTTCTTTCTCTTCTTCTTTCCAACGTAATAGTTTCATTTCAGGTTCTCGCGTTTCGTTGTTCAACTTCTACTAAACGGATTATGTCATCATAGCTTGATACAGAGATTGAATCACCAACAAGAACAAAGCTTGGATCTTTATCCATTTCCATGTGTTCAACCTCAGCATTTCCCCCTACATCAACCATCTCAACACCACCTTGGACTTGTTGACTTGTTATACCAAGAATCTCTTTTGTATCAACAACCAATCCTTTCTTATTCTGAGTTGCTTCCTGAGCCAACTCTTTTTCCCTGGGAACTCTTCGTTCTTCAACCCTTTGGATTTCCAAGTTGTTGTAAATATATTGAACGTTGATACCCAGATGATGTTCCATCACAGTGTACAACATGTTAAGCTGCTCATCTTTCACTGCTTTGTCTGCTCTAAGTGCTTCAATTTCCAACTTTAACACTTTAATTTCGTTTGCAGACGCTTCATGAAGATCACTTAACATTTGATGTAGTGTCTGATTTGTTTCATTCAAGTTCTTGTTCTTCACATGTAGATCAGAAATCTCTACTGATAGTTGCTCAAATAACTTTGCATTATCATCCACATCTTCTTCCAAAGTCTTTATCTTCTTCGCATGTTTGATCACAACAGACTTTATTTCTTCATTCACTTTAGTAATCTCTTCAAGCTGCTTCTTCAATTCATCACGATCAGCTTCAGCTTTTGCCTTTTCTTTCTCGAGAATACTTACTTTCTTTTTCAGATCTTTAACCGTTGCATCATGAAACATATCGTATTCTTCATCAAGAAGAATATCATCTTTGAATTCACCTTGAATGTTTGGAAAACCTTCAAATGGATCAGGAAGAATAGTTTTCTTTGGCTTTAACGTTTCTGGATTTTCTGGTGGTGGTGGTGGTGTAGAAACCCTTTCATCAGTAATAAGAACATCATCCTCATCACCTGCTTTCTTCTTAACATTCTGAACCTCAACTTCAGGAATACTTTGAGTTTGAACTTCTGGAGCTTGAATATGCTTTTCACTTTTGCCGCTTTATGTCTCATGCACAGTAGCACCTCCTTTCTTTGCCCTGACATTTCTTGGAATAATGCCAGTTCGAACTGCTTTGCGCTTTATTCGAAGTTTCTTTTTCTCTTCAGCTGTTGGAGTATAAATAGAATCCTCTTCATCAAAACCCTTTACTTTCTTTTTCTGAGGTTTCTTTTTCAACTGAACTTTCCCAACTCCAATCTTCTCAATTTCTGACTCTGTTTCAGTCGATTCATCATTAGAATCAGTGTGAGCAACACCTTTTGGTTCCTTTTCTTTAACACTTTCAGCTTGAACACTTGTACTTTGATCTTTTGCAGTTGTAGCTTCTTCATTCTTCTTTAAGAATCCTTCCAGTGACTCCTTTATTAGACCAACTCCTTGTTGTATAACTTCTGATGGATCAAGCACTGGCTCATCAACCAACTTTCGTGGTGATTGCTTTGAAGGCCCCTTAACAACTATCTTCGATGTAGAAACTTTGGGTGCAGTCACAGTTGGAGAGGCCTTTAATGTTCTCTTCCTCTTACCGTCTTTCACAAACCAGTATCTAAGCTTTTTCTCATGCATATCCCTTAGACTATCAGTTTCATCTTAAGAATTACTATTTTCATGTCTCCAAGCATCATTTTCAGGTGCCACATATCCTGGATTGGCAATCTTACAGATCATATGCTTAGCCCTAGGCTCTGTTTCATCTTTCTTCAGCTTATATTGACCTAATCTGCTCAAGGTCTCGCTTTTCATGTTCCGTAGATTCATTACATCAGCAGGATCCTTTGGATGGTCTGTCACTTGATCGTCAATCATCATTTGTATAAACCTGGGTACATTATGTACTTCTCACTGCTGATATTATCAACCATATGATCAAACAGTACTTGAGAAATATTGTATGGCCTATTCAGTACCAAACAAGTAATGATGTTCATGATATAATCTAAAGTCTCATCATAAGCTCCTTTGACAAGTCAACTCAGTGAGTGAATGGTATGGATCGGATGGCTATCCGATCAGATAGTCATTCGATCGGATTGTCACTCGATCCATGACAAGTTTGAACAGTTGATGAACAGTCATGACATTATGTGATGTGGATCGGATGGCTATCCGATTGGATTTCCACTCTATCATTTGCATGAAGACACATTGATGAACAGTCTTATGAATGTGTATTTTGGATCGGATGGCCGTCCGATCGGATTGCCATCCGATCGAGTTGCCATTCTATCCAAAATACTTGTTAACATGATAAGGCACAATTTTCAAGGCAATCACTTAGAAAAATTTAAACACATAATATGCATTGGATTGGATGGCTATCTGATCAGATTGCCATCCGATCGAACTGCCACTCGATCAACTAACAATGAAGAACAGTTTGAAAAATCTATGAACATCAAAAATTTTCTAACTATTTCACAAAATTGAACATGTTTTCACGTAGAATATTTTGCCGATTTACAAAACCCTATGTTCAGTTTTCTCAAACTCGGCCTAGTTTGGGTTTAATTTGGCAAAATGTGAGCCGACTGCCGACACCTATAATCTTCAATTCAACAATTTCTAGCATGTATTTGTACAAATTGAGACGATGAACCTATAGATCTAAGGCCGGTGAACAAAACCCTATGTTTGGATTCTACCAAAAATCACTAGATAAGCCTAGATCTAAGAATTTAGGTCCGAACAGTCGCCGCCATCAAAAACACCATCAAAAACATCAAATTCAACAATCAAAGTTAGAGATCTTACCTTTCCCATAGTGAAGATTGTGCAAGCCAATAATCCTATGAAGTTTGGAAAGCAAGAGTGTGAAACAAGATCAAGAAAAGTGAGAGTGTTTGAGAGTGTCGGATAGTCAATCGATCGAAGAAAAGTTTGACTGAATGACTTTGACCTTTATATATAGGCATGACCAAGTGTCGGATGACCATCCGATCCAAACACCTCTTTGACTTGATGTTTTGACCTTTTGACTTTTTTCCGTTTTATTGGATTTGGTCGGTTTTAGAAATCCACTTAAGTATCTAGGTCCAAATTAATGACCCTAGGCACTTAATTTGTCTACCAAGTCCAAGTTAATGACCTTGGTTGACCCGAAACGAAACAACTGACAATTTGTTTAAATTTTTCAAACACATTTTCATGAAAATTTTACAAGTGTCAACTTAATGAACTTGTTTTGACTTTGAATTTTCAAACCTTTTCAGGATAAGCTCCCAACCTTGTTGTCCAGTTCAGAAACTTCCTGCTCTGCTTCTTGGCTGAGAATCTAAAGATCAGCTTTCTACCTTGGTTTGTCGAGAAACTAAAGCAGAAATGTAAAATCTTTTTTGGGATTTTTAAAGAAAGTTTAAACTAGAAAACTAAGAAATCTTTTTGGGATTTTGAATGCTAAACTGAAAATGAAATGCAGTAAAAGTAAACTATTTACAAACATATTTTTGGTGAGCGTGTTAGGGGATCATATCAGCTATTGACAAATTACAAGTACCGTTGAGCTTGATTACTCACTAAGTATTAAACAATTCACTTAGATTGCCGATATACTGATCCTTTTTAAATTTTCACACAAATTTCAACTTATTCAGTATACGAATTAGTGTTTTAAGAACTTAACTTATACGTGTGTCCCACCTCAGAATATACTCTCGTATCCAGACTTCTATATTCAGTCTTACAGGTGAACGTACAATAATGATATATGTAATGGGTAGTGCGAGGCCATGAGAGCTCAGGTTAGAACTTCCGTTCAGACAGAGAGATGATGGCTCGACTTTCGGTGTGTCCTGTTTGGGGATCTTTTCTTCAACAGCACATGATTAGCATTTTGCAATGTTTCATCATTTTTTATGCTGAGGGGAGGCTTTAAGATTAAAGCAGTGCAGAGTATTATACGAGGACTAGGCTATTGCTTCCGCAAAATCAGAAGTCCTGGTATAATATCCCAGATATCATCACGCACATAGACCTAGTATGTCAGAAATAGAAAATCTTTCAAACAAGATTTCAGGAGTTACCTATATATCCGTGAGATGTTCCCCACGAAATAAGCAAGAAATGATTTTAGGTTTATATCCTGAACAAATCTACTAAATGTATAAAAAACTATCGGCATATCATCAGCGAGACTGTCTAACACTTTTAAACATTACATATCTTGTAGCATACCGTAACTGTCTAGCTGATGTACTATCATTTCCCCTTTTTACACAAACTCTTTTTGGGTTTTCTATTGTTTTTGGATTTTGAATATATCTCATGTTTTTGGGTTTTTGCATTTTTTATTGTTTTTGTATTTTCAGAAAATATATCTATCTCCCCCTAAAAACCAAAACAACTAAAAATACGACAAACTAGTGCAGTCTGCTTCTCAACATCATCTGCATTGGTTTTCTCATCAACGCCAAGTAACTCCTCCACATCCAACAACAGTTTCATACCTTTCAATTTTAAAAGATATTGAAAACGTGATCTATCAAAAGCTTTGGTATGCAAGTCTGCCTTTTGTTCGTCGGTGTGGATTTTGTTAATTCGTATCAACTTCTTCTCGAAGCAATCTCGGATGAAGTGATGACGAATTTCTATATGTTTTGTTTTAACGTGATGTATCGGATTTTTCGTTATGTTGATTGCTGCCTCATTATCAACAAAAATAGGTGAAGCAAGAAATTGCAAACCGTAATCGCGCATCTGTTGCTGAATCCATAGGATCTGAGAGCAGCAGCTGCCGGCAGATACATACTCTGCTTCATATTTTGATAAAGCAACAAAGGTTTGCTTCTTACATTGCCACGTGACCAGTCGGGGTTCAAAAAATTGGCATCCTGCAGTTGTTGATTTTGCATTGACTTTGCAGCAACCGAAATCAGAATCAGAGTATCCTTCAAGCATAAAGTCACCATCCTTTGGATACCACAACCCCAAGCTTGGAGTTCCTATCAGGTAGCGTAGGATCCTCTTGACGATGGACATATGTGAAGCTTTAGGACTCGACTGATATCGGGCCGCGAGGCAGGTTGGATACATTATATTAGGCCTTGATGCTGTCAAGTACATTAGCGACCCAATCATTGAGCGGTATAAAGTTTCATCGACCTTTTCTCCGGTGAGATCAGGGTTGATATCGTGATTCGTTGCTAATGGGGTGGATATTGGAGCAGTCCCGGACATCCCAAATTTCTCTAGAACGTCGTGAACGTACTTTGTCTGATGTATTAAGGTTCCTTCAGGCATTTGATCGACTTGGAGCCTAAGAAGAACTTCATCTCACCCATTGACGAGATTTCAAACTTCTGCTTCATCACTTTCTCGAAATCTTTGCAGAGTTCTTCGTTTGTCGACCCGGAAATAATGTCATCAACATAAATCTGGACGATCAGAAGATGACCAGCGACTTCCTTTGTGAAAAGAGTGGCGTCCACCTTGCCTCGGATAAAACCGTTGGCGAGCAAATGTTGAGAGAGCGTCTCATGCCAGGCTCTCGGGGCCTGATGCAAGCCATACAATTCTTTGTCTAAGAGGTAGACCTTATCTTTGTGAATCGGGTCGGTGAAGCCCGGTGGCTGACCAACATAAACCTCCTCTTTCACTTTGCCGTATAGGAACGCCGACTTGACATCTAGCTAATATACTTTAAAACCTTTCCATGAAGCAAAAGCTAGGAAAATTCTGATGGCTTCAAGACTAGCAACAGGAGCATAAACCTCTGTGAAGTCTATACCCTCTTGCTGACTAAAACCCTGGACCACGAGTCGAGCTTTGTTTCTGACAATAACTCCTCAGTCATCTCTTTTACACTTAAACACCCACTTCATGTTTATTTTCATGTGTCCATCAGGCAGATCCACAAGCTTCCATACACCAAGCTCTTCGAACTGACTCAGCTCCTCTTGCATTGCATTGACCCATGAATCTTCAGTCAGTGCTTCCTTGTATGTTCGCGGCTCTATCTGCAAAATGTAACAACTGAGTGAAAATTCGGTTTGTGAAGGAGCAATTTTAGTATAAAAGCAAGTAAGGCCATGGTCAATCTGGCTTCTGGTGCGAACGCCTGACTGCAGCTCTCCTATTATCAACTCCTCGGGATGGTATGAAAGAGTCCTCGGCATAACTTCGCCAGGAACATCCACCTCGCCTTCCAAATTAGTAATGTTCTGATCTGCAATTTGTCCATTGTCAAGAACTGTCTGATCTGAAGAGTGGATTTGCTCCCCCTCAGACTCTGAATCACCACGATCAAAAGTAGGAATATCATCAGATTCTGAATTATCATCATTGACCACCGTCTGATTTTCAGGAGCATGTTCGCATTCCGAAGTAGTCGGAGTTTGCTGAACTTTATCATTCTATCCAGTATGAATTGGACCAGCTTCATCATCATTTGAAGTTTGTTGTTGATGTTTAGAAGACCTTGCTGGAAATCTTTCCTGAGATGCTTCATATTCTCGTAAAAAATCCAAATCATCAAAGAACTTTGGCTCTTCTTCTAACTCGAATGAATCCCATATGGCATCGTAGTTGAATCGCCATGAGTCTGCGGGCTTCTGTGGAGGCATAGTGTAGCCTTGACATTCAACATGCAGTGTTTCGATGATCCATTTGAGGCTTGGAACAAAGACTCGTCTGAGAGGACTTGAATACCTCACAAATATACCTTATGCTCTTTGAACCAAATTTGCCATCGGGATCTAGAACTGTGCAGGGAAACCCGAACGGCTCTAGATACTCGAGATTAGGATTTCGATTGTTGATCAACTCGAAACATGTTTTGTTATGCTTCTTCACAGTAAGTACCCTGTTGAGTGTATAGCAAGCGGCTGAAACTGCTTCTGCCCAGAAATTAATCGGTAACTTTGAGTCAGCTAGCATCGTTCTTGCCGTTTCAATTAGCGTTCTGTTCTTTCTTTCTGCGACTCCATTCTGTTGCGGAGTGTATGGTGCGCTGAATTCTTGCAGTATACCTCGTCGATCACAGAATTCCTCCATTCTGTTGTTCTTGAATTCCGTACCATTGTCGCTTCTTAGTCTGCGAATGCGTGCACGGTACAAATTCTCTATCTTCCTGAATAACCTCAGCAAACTCTCAAATGTTTCGTCTTTTGACTTCAGGAACGTCACCCACGAGAATCTCGAATAGTCATCAGTGAGTACTAGGCAATAGAGATCACCAGTAATGCTCTTGACATTCACAGGACCAAAAAGATCTATGTGAAGTCTCTCTAGTAGCTTCGAGACAGAGTTCATCTTTTTACCAGGATGGGATTTCTTCCATTGCTTTCCCTTTATACAACTGATACACTCCCCCTCAAGATGAAAACTCTTCAAGTGAACACCTTTCACTAAATCATTATGCACCAGGTAGTTCATCTTGCGTAGGTGAATGTGGCCCATCTTTCGGTGCCACAATTCTGACTCCTTTTCAGTAGCTCTTTGATACGAGGCACTAGGGTTGACCCGTGGTAGTCGTAGCAACGCTCATATCCAACACGTACAGATCATTAACCCGTGGTGCTCTCATGATGATCCACCCCTCGGGGATGACAAACCCCGGCTTCAGGATCAGACATTCATTGTCAGTGAAATGTGTCGAATACATTCTGTCACATATTTGAGAAATGCTAAGCAAGTTATTTTCCAGCTCTGCTATGTAGTTGACTCTTTCAAATGTGATAACACCATTTGATAATGTTCCTTCACCAATAATACGTCCTCCTTGATTTCCTCCAAAACCGACGTATCCACCGTTGAACCCTCTAACATCGTATAACAGGGCCTTTCTCCTTGTCAAGTACCTGGATGCTCCACTATCCATAATCCACCATGAGATAGATCTCGGGAGCTCCTGCACATTTCACAAACATTCAGTTAGATTTTGAAGCAACCCAAGCCTTCTTCGACTCGGGTAGCTTGATGCGGGTTGTTGTAGTGTACAATGGTGGGAAATTCTTGTCATTCATTTTAAGACTCTCTTCAGACCCAACCTCAACCTCTTTATACAAAAATAATTCTTTTTTCGGAGGTTGACCAGTTGGTTGGTCTTTCTTTGGAACATACGTCTTCTTGGGTGAAGTAGAAGTTTGTTTCTCAAGTTTTTCGTAAAAGTCCAAAGGTACATTCATCTTTACCGGTTTGGTTGAAGATGATTGTTTTTTAGTAACAGAAACCTTTGGTTTTTGAACACTTGATGCCTTGGCCTCAGATTTTGGCTTCCAAGTTTGCTGCGGAGAAGCGACCCGTTTGTAAAATTGATCAATTTTCTTTACCGACTGTTTTACAGGTTCAGTTTTGACTTTGATGTTTTCATTTTTCAAAATCTTCTTCTCAACAAACATTGGAGCTTTTCCTTTGAAATCATTCTTCTATCTTGGATTCTCAACAACCACAGACTTAGGTTTTGAGTTGGTGCACTTTCGTGCAATGTGTCCAACCTAGTTGCATTTGAAGCATGTACATGTGTCAATAACCTGGCTTTTCCCTTCAGTCTGAGGATGTGAGGCCTTCTTTGCAAAAAATTCTTCATTAGATTTCGAAAATATTTCCGATTCTTGTTTGGAATGTGAACTTGAGCTTTTCACAAACACTTTCTTTTCGACAAACTTTTTGTTTTGAAAATTCCTCTTTTGATGGTTCTTACCACCTTGATAACCACCCGGCCATCTGTTTTGGTTGTTATTGTTAAAACGTGGTGGTACAGCAGGTTTCTTATAGTAAGATTTATCCTTTTCAAAGTTCAACAATCTTTTGGAACTCTTTAGACCCTCAATTTCAACCAATTTAAAACTTTCTTCAACTCGACAACATTCACATTTTCAATTGGGAACTCAAAATCCGAATACAACTTATCAGAACCAGACACCTTGTACATGACAAGAGTAGGTTCGTCATTTGAGTTATTTTTGGATTTTGATTTCAGAATGAAGTTGTTCAGAAAACATTCTTCATCTTCAGTCGAATCACTGTCTGATTTTAAAACATTTTCAACCACATTCTTTACGACTTCAGATTGAACACTATCTTCATCAGACGGTGAAGTGAATGTGACATCAATTGTTTCTGGAAGTTTCTCAGCATCTGTTTTCTCATTTGTTTCAACTTCATTAGCCAACCCGGATTGTTTCTTTGAAAAGTTGTTTAACACAGGCTGTGGAACTTGATGATAACCCACCCCCGTTCCATCCGAGTAGACATCTTCACCAGCTTTGTTCTTCCCAATTGGTTTGGGAACTATGTGTTGAAGAACAAAGCTAGCGGAGTTGTAACTGTTCAATTTCAGATTGATTCTTTCATTCTCAATCTTGGCTTCCTAAAACTGAAGCTTAAGACTTGCGATCTCGTCCAATTGCTGGTTGATTTGTCTTTCTTTTGCCTGAAGAACTCCAGACAAATCTTTGTAAGTTTTACCATTTCGCTCATCAAAATCTGTCACTGTTCTTTTCAATTTTTCATAATTTTTTGAAATGGTTCTGTTTTCAAGAATTAGCTTCTCATTTTCTTTCTTAAAACGTTCAACATCAGTTTTATCTTTTTCAATCTTTTCTGTTAACTCTTTTATTCTCTCATTTGAAGCTCTAAGCAGTTTATCTCGATTTAAGATTTGTTTTTCAACCATTTCTACTTTTTCAACTAGATTTTGGGTCTTTTTGAGTGTGAGATACGCATGTGTGCTGCAAACTTTGCATTTTTTCATGTAATTTTTGCAATCACTCTCTGTTTTAGCGCCATCAGTCTTACCTGATTCATTGTTTGAACCACTACTACTGACCTTGCTTGTTGACTCAGACGCAAATTTGGAATCTACCTCTAGTTCCTTTGCCATAAGCAATTTGTCGGCCATTTTCGTCAGGTTTTCTGCCGTCATTTCTTTTGTGGTGTCAATGATTCCCTCATCTATTTTCTTTGACTTTAGCTCTTCTTCTTCAGCTTTCTTTGCAGCATCTCTCTCTCTGTTCATATTCTTGCTTTAAAGATTCTATGAGAGTTTCGAGTTTGACTGATGATGGTTCTACAATTATGTTGCCTTTCGGATCTAAATAGCATTCATGATCCGGATCCCATCTATATGCCCTTTTGGCTTCTTTCCAAGCTGCATAGATTTTATCCTTCATATGTAATGCTATCATCTTTCGATAGTTGTATTTTTGCTCTTCAGTTCGTGTATCTTCTTTTGGATGAATTTGTGCCATGAATGAAAAGCCAACTGCATCATCTTCTGGCAAGAACTCACTCCAATCGAAACCTTCATCATCTTGAATCACAGCTAAAGCTCTCGACTTCTCCTTTGGAGTCTCCTCGATTTGCTTCATTCTGGGCGGCTCTTCGCGATTTCGGTGATAAACAGCTTTCTTATAGTAGTCGTCATGAAAAGGATTAGCTGTTTCATCCGCTGCTGAGTTTCTGCATTCTCGCTTGAAGTGGCCCTTTTATTTAACTTGAAGCAGGTCACCTTTGATTTATCAAAACCCAACTTTGTCGAAGGCCCTCCAATGGAATTTCTTCCCGTGATCTCCATAAACCGTTGTGCTCTCCTAATTACGCTAGCCATGCACCAACGTATATCGATTAATTCCATCTCTTCGGGATCTATCTGGTCATAATCCTCCTTTTTTGGATTTGTATTTCTGATTTTTCCGGCGACCAGACTTTCATATGATTCTAAGATCGAAGCAAGAAACACCATTTGTTGTTTCGCTGTCTCTTCATTGAAGTTTTGAGCATTGTACAGGTTCACAGCGATGTTGCATTGAAACACATTTTTGGGAACATTTTGTTGTTGCTGATTCCCTGGAACAGACGAAGAAGAACCACTATGATAACCACTGCTGGGTAGAGAACTGCTGCCTTTGTTTTCTTGAGTCACCGTGTTTGAGCTTTCAGCAGAAAATGCAGTTTTTGGTGAAGTGGTTTTCGGAATCATACTTCCCCTGTAGTAGAGGTCAACATTCTGTTGATTTGGGGTATTGTTCACTTTGTTCATTTTCTTGATTTCCAATTCATGACTTTCAAATCTCTCAATCAGCCAATCAACTGTCATTTCTGACATTGCTTTGGAGTTTTTCAGAACCAAACCATAGTACTGCCAATCTTTCTCATCTGGCAGAGATTCCAATAATTTTTCAACCATCTCTTCTTCGGTGATTGTGATCCCATGTCTGTCGAATTCTATCTTCAGATGGCAAAACCGCTCAATCATCTTTAACACATTTTCATTCTTCATACATGCAAATAAGTCAAACTCCTTTTTCAGCAGACGTTTCTTGTTTTTCACAATCTCTTCTCCTCCAATACACTTCTTTTCTAGCTTAGCCCACAAATCCTTTGAATTATCATATCTAATTGTCACGGCCCCCGACCCGGTTTGACCCGTTTCAGGAGCCACGGGACAGAAATCCCGTGGTATTTATTTAATTGAGTTTAACAGCGGAAGTTTATCATCAGAATCTTTTAAAACTGAAATATTTCCTGATTATTTTATTTCATAACTCGGGATAAAACCTGTTAATTTACAATCTTGAGATTTCTCGGAGAAATCTTTTATTTTACAAAACATGTTTCTTTATTTTTTATACTGAGCCACTTCCTTAAGCTTGTAGTGCTTCTCGGCACTTTTCTTGGATCACAACAGATCACCTGAAACATGTTTGAAAAAGGTTTTATCAGCGGGAAATACTGAGTGAATCATTCATTTTACTAAACCGACTTGTTTGTTATAATTCACAGTATTAAGAGAGATTACAATGTTTCCAGATATCAAACCAACTACCCACGGTATTTTGTCACTCGACCCATTGGCCCTCCCATAGTCCAATGGTGTCTGTGACTATGGTCATATCACCTCTTGGCTGCCCCAATGGTGAAGATTATCAAGTAATGTATACAAAACCCCACATACCGGCTGTAACTTGGTGATTACATAAACTTAATCACTGTAATTATAACCTTGAAAATAAACATGATTTTGAAAGTAATTTGATAAAAAGAGAATGACTCACATTGCAGATTTAATTGAGCAGAGCCTAGTCTACTAATTAGCCTTTTAACCTAAATTAGTAACAAGCACACAATTCGGTTAGTAACTTAATACAGCATTTACGATAACTCACGAGATTAAAACCTTCACAACGAATGACAAAGTGCGATACTTAAACATCCATCGAATTAACGACGAATGACAAGCATAAACCCTAATGTGGGCAGCACTTAAACATCCATTGGATAGTTTAATCGATCGTACATTGAATCGTAGCAGCGATCGAGTTATTACCCTGTATTGCGGCGGCGATTAGTGATTCGTGTGTGTTAATTGTGGTAAACAGAACGTATCTCAGTGCATGCAGCGAAGTTTTACGTCGTTTCAATACCAAAATTCGATTGCCAATGTCTGCTATTTATACTTAAATTTGGCCAGGCTTGTGCACCGCAAGCATAAACCCTTACGGTGCGCAAGGGACACGAAAGCACTATAGGTTAGCCACGTCTAAGACTAGCCTTGCTGAGTTGGTTGTACGTTAAATTTCAATTTCGACAACGTTTTATATAGATAATCGTAACTAGGGTTTACCCCCCCTGAGTTTTAGGGGCCCTGATCCTGATTCCGATTGTTCTGAAAATTTTAGGGTTTGTGCAGAATCAGTTGGGTGTCTCAATTAGGGTTTCCTATTGGACAAATTAATTTAATAAATATGACTTTTAATGAGAGTTGTTACATTCTCCCTACCTTAATAAAAATCTCGTCCTCGAGATTTACTGGAATAATTGAGGATACTTTCGCTTCATTTCGGATTCCAGCTCCCAAGTGTATTCGGGTCCTCGTTTTGAATCCCACTTGACTTTAACTAGCACTAGTCGTTTGTGTTTGAGAAACTTCACTTTTCTGTCTTCTATCTGAAGAGGTTTCTCAACGAATTTTAACTTTTCGTTTACCTCTATATCTTGGAGAGGTACTACCAAAGCTTCATCTGCTAGGCATTTCTTGAGGTTGGATACATGAAATACATCATGTACTCCAGCTAACTCTTCAGGTAGTTGTAAACGATAAGCAACTGGTCCTATACGTTGGATCATAGGAAATGGTCCTACGTATCTTGGACTTAGCTTTCCTTTCTTACCAAATCTAACCACACCTTTCCAAGGAGAAACTTTCAACAGTACTCTGTCTCCAACTTGGAATTCTAACGGCTTACATCTATTGTCTGCATAACTCTTCTGGCGATCTCTAGCCGTCTTCAGTCTTTCCTTGATTTGAGTAATCTTATCAGTAGTTTCTTGCACTATCTCGGGACCCGACAATCGACTTTCTCCTATTTCTGCCCAACAAACGGGAGTTCTGCACTTTCTTCCATACAGTGCTTCAAATGGGGCAGTTTCAATACTTGAATGATAACTATTGTTATAGGAGAATTCGATCAGAGGTAAGTAATCGTCCCAATTTCCACCAAAATCTATTACACATGCTCGGAGCATGTCTTCTAGAGTTTGGATTGTCCTCTCACTTTGCCCGTCTGTTTGTGGATGATATGCAGTGCTTAAATTTAGTCGAGTTCCTAGAGCTTCTTGGAAACTTTTCCAAAAATGAGAAGTGAAACGACTATCTCTATCTGATACAATGGAGAGTGGAACTCCATGTAGAGATACGACTTCATTCACATATAACTTTGCCAATCTTTCCATGCTAAAGGTTTCTTTCATTGGTAGAAAGTGAGCAGATTTGGTTAATCGATCCACAATTACCCAAATCGCGTCATTACCTTTTCTGGTTTTGGGTAACTTAGTAACAAAATCCATTGTTATGAGTTCCCATTTCCATACTGGCATTTCTAATTGTTGGAGTAGACCTGAAGGTTTCTGGTGTTCTGCCTTAACTTGTGAACAAGTAAGACACTTAGAAACATATCGGGCTATATCCTTTTTCATGCCTATCCACCAAAAATTCTTTCTTAAATCTTGGTACATTTTATTGTTTCCTGGATGAATTGTATACCTTGACTTATGGGCTTCTTCTAAAATCTTATTTCTTAATTCTCCCTGCCTAGGTACCCAAATTCTGCTTTTGTGGAATCTCCAAATTCCATCAGTTCCTTGCTCTACTTCTTTTATTCGTCCCTTCAGCATCATCCTTGATTGCTGTTTCCTGAATATTCCTCAATTGTTCCATTAAATCTATTTGTAGATTTAATCTGAGAGCACGAACTCTTCGTTGTTTTTCATGGTACTTATGACTTAAGGCATCTGCAACTACATTTGCCTTTCCTTCGTGATACTGAATATCACAGTCGTAATCACTTAGGATTTCCATCCATCTTCTTTGTCTCATGTTTAGCTCTTTTTGCCCAAATATATATCTTAGACTTTTGTGGTCAGTATAGACAGTAAATTTACTTCCGTAAAGATAATGTCTCCAAATCTTAAGGGCAAAAATTACGGCTCCTAACTCTAAGTCATGAGTCGTATAATTTTCTTCGTGCTTTTTCAATTGTCTTGAAGCATACGCAATTACCTTTTTGCGTTGCATCAGCACACATCCAAATCCTAGTTTTGAAGCATCAGAATATACTTCAAAATCTTCAGTTCCTTCGGGTAAGACTAAGATTGGAGCATTTGTTAATTTCTGCTTCAATATTCTAAAGGCTTCTTCTTGTTTAGGTCCCCATTCAAACTTAATGGTTTTACAGGTTAGCTTAGTTAATGGTACGGCTATCTTGGAAAAATCCTTAATAAACCGTCTATAATATCCAGCCAAACCTATAAAACTTCTAATTTCCATTGCAGTTTGCGGAACCTTCCAATTAGTAATTGCCTCTATCTTAGTAGGATCTACATGAATACCTTCGTGATTTACCATATGGCCTAAGAATTGTACTTCTTGCAACCAAAATTCACACTTCGAGAATTTGGCGGTCAGCTTTTCCTTTCTTAACAAAGTTAAGAGTGCATGCAAGTGCTGACAATGTTCGTCCTGACTTTTTGAATAAATAAGTATATCATCTATGAAGACAATTACAAATTTATCCAAATACGGTTTACAGATCCTATTCATCATGTCCATGAATGCTGCAGGTGCATTCGTTAATCCGAAGGGCATGACTGTAAACTCGTAATGACCATACCTAGTTCTGAAAGCAGTCTTAAGTACGTCTTCTTCTTGTACCTTCAATTGATGATATCCGGAGCGTAAATCTATCTTAGAAAAATATCTAGCCCCTTGAAGTTGATCGAAAAGATCATCAATCCTAGGTAATGGGTATCGATTCTTAATTGTAACTTTATTCAATTCTCTATAATCAATACACATTCTCATTGATCCATCCTTTTTCTTAACAAACAACACTGGTGCTCCCCAAGGGGATGAACTAGGTTGTATGAAACCTTTACTTAGTAATTCATCTAATTGCTTTTTCAGTTCTAACATTTATGTGGGTGCTAACCGATAAGGTGCCTTGGCTATCGGTATAGTTCCTGGAATTAGATGAATTCTAAATTCTACTTCCCTATCAGGTGGTAACCCTGGTAACTCTTCGGGAAATATATCTGGGTATTCTGAGACTACAGGAATTTCCTTAAGTTCTTTACCTTTAGTGCTAATGATTACCGAAATCATATACACTATTCCTTGCTTTCGTTCATAACTAGCAACTTTCATTACTGATATGAACTTCATGGGTTTACGTGGCTTATCTCCTGTAATTGTAATTATTTCCCCAGTAGGTGCCTGAATTTCTATAGAGTTTTTATCACAAAGGATTCGAGCATGGTTGGCTACTAACCAATCCATTCCTAACACAACATCAAATTCAGCTAATTTCATAGGTAATAGGTTTGCATAAAATTTATGACCTGAGAGTTCTATATTTTCTTTTTGCAAAACTTTATCTATGCTAACAGAATTTCCGTCTGCCGTTTCGACTGTAAAAATCTGCCTAAGATTGGTTAAAGGTAACTTAAGAGTTTGGCAGAATGAAGTATTGATAAAACTTTGGTTTGCACCAGAGTCAAATAATACTTTGGCGTAAATGTTGTGAACTAAGAACGTACCAGCTATCACATCTGGAATGAGTTCTGCTTCTTGAGTAGTTAGCTGAAATGCTCTGACATTCTTTTTAGTAGCTCCATCGGCTGTCTTGGCTTTGTTATCTGCTGGTTTGACCAATTTAGGACATTCTGTTTTAAAATGCCTATTTTCTCCGCAGTTATAGCAGACTATGGTTTTCTTCCTGCAATTTTCTTCACAATGTCCTGCCATTTTACAAAAATTGCAGGTTACATTACATCTTCCATAATGTTTCGTTTTGCAATTGCTGCAGAAAGGAGGATTTGAGGATTGCCCTGTTCCTCTTCTTTTGAAGTTGCTACTATTACCCATACGAACTCCTTGGGTAATTTTCTGAGCCAGTTCCTTTTTCCTGTTATCATCTCTTGTGCGCACCAGTTCGTCAGTGAGGGTGTTAGCTAATTCCACAGCATCGTCAATAGTATGAGGTCTCGCAGCTATAACGATATTGCGGATTTCACCGATCAGTCCCCAAATGTAACGAGAAATGAGTACCGGTTCTGGCGAAGCCAGTGTTGGTACCACTCTAGCATATTCAAAGAATGTCGAAGTATAACCGCGACAATCTACACCCATCATTCTATGGTTTAGAAACTTATTTGCCATTTGATCTTTTTCGTATTCGGGACAAAATTTTCTTTCTACAAGACTCTTAAATTCTTCCCAGTTCATGGCGTAGGCCCTATTTCTTCCTTTAGCCTGTAGCACCGTGTTCCACCATTCTAGCGCCTCTTCTTTAAAAAGATTTGACGCGTACATGACCTTATCATACTTGTCACATTTACTTATGGCAATTACTGCCTCGGTTTTCTCTAACCAACGCAGTGCCGCAGTTGCTCCTTCATTGCCTGCAAACTCAGTGGGTTTACAAGCAAGAAATTCTTTATAACTGCAACCAGGTGTTGCAGCTTTCATTTTCTTAGGGAGCGGAGCTTGCCGTGGTTCATCATCATGATTAATATGATCATTGCCTCCGTTTACACTATTACTGAAGTTATCTTCAGAAATACGTTTGCTAGGAATGATTTGTTGAGGTTCGATTGGATTTTTAACAGCAGCAACGATTGCTGGAATAGCATTAGCTATTCCTTGAGCAACAATATTTTCTATATCCTGTCTAGTCATATATTGATCCCCCGGGTGTTGCTCAGATTGATTAACCTCATTAACTGGTTCGTTATTAGCGTTTTCCATCTGATAATTAATTTATAGATAAATAATTAGTATAAAAGAAATAATCCAATGTCACAATTAATTGCACATAATCACGTAAATGAATATACAAACAAAATTGTAAATTTTCTAAAATTTCATTTGTTTTATGTCATGCTTCTATATACAATCGTTTTATTATTTATTTTACACATACTGGTTTTATTATTACTATTACACAACAACAGTTTCATAAATCTACTATCTTTCGCCATTTGTTTTTCTAAAAACGAAGCTCCCTTTCATCATACTTCCATGCAATATGTCCCCCTATCTCCCGGATTCTATTTCCCGCATCCATTAACTCTTCGACAAAATGGCGAAGTTCTGCTAAATTCTCGTTACTCATGGGTGGATTTGGTAATGGTTCCGGGTCGAACTGAGGAAGAAAGGAATTAAGACTGTTGAGCAGGTTTTGGAATTGCCAGTCATTCGTCCACCATTCGTCCATTCCTAAAGGTTGGGTATGGACTATAGGTTCTAGGATTGCTGGTTCTAAGTTTATAGGTAATTGAGATTCAAGAGGCTGAGTAAAAACATTTCTATTGACAGGCTGAATAGTATCACAGCTTGCCAATATAAAATCCAGCTCTTCTTGCAATGTCATTTCCTGATTTTGCTTAGATCTTTCTCCCATTTCTATCTGGGTTTGATTAAATCCTCCTCCAGTCTCTATTTCTATTTGCCTTGAATATTCATCAAACGGTATTTCCATTTGCCTAGACTCTTCCCCAGCTTCAATTTCCTTCCCTTTATCTAAATGATTTTTAATTTTGAGATTCTTTCTAGGGACGGGTTTCCATCCTACAAATCTCCTCCTTTTCTTGGGCTTGGGTTTCTCTGGAGGTGGTGAAGCATTAAATTCAATAGGTTGTTCCACATCAGGAAAATACCCAGTAAATTCTTTAGAAACTTCTATGTTTACAGGGTAGAGGTTGAGATTCTCTAAAGCTTCAGATAAATCATTCATACTGTTTAATATATAAAAAAATAATAAGTTAAAATTTTATAACAATATTTTAAAAGATAACCTTCAAATATTATTGCATACTGTGTGACTCTCAAATAACTAAAATTTAAAACACACTATGTTTTACAGTAAATTTATTTATTTACTGGAGAACGTTTCTGACTTATAAGTGATAAGGGTGCTAAACTGAAACAAGTTATTTAAAGATTTTCATTGACTGCTACGGTGGCTAGCATATAGAGATTTGCCCATTTTTCATCTAACTTGTCTTCCCAAGGTGATTTACTGGTTAATTCATGGGTTTCCTGTTTAATCTTCTTTTCTCGGATTTTCCTTATTTCCTCCTGATTAAGTATTTTCTAAATACTTAATACAGTTTGATACCACCTTTTTCTGTCACGGCCCCCGACCCGGTTTGACCCGTTTCAGGAGCCGCGGGACAGAAATCCCGTGGTATTTATTTAATTGAGTTTAACAGCGGAAGTTTATCATCAGGATCTTTTAAAACTGAAATATTTCCCGATTATTTTATTTCACAACTCGGGATAAAACCCGTTAATTTACAATCTTGAGATTTCTCGGAGAAATCTTTTATTTTACAAAACATGTTTCTTTATTTTTTATACTGAGCCACTTCCTTAAGCTTGTAGTGCTTCTCGGCACTTTTCTTGGATCACAAAAGATCACCTGAAACATGTTTGAAAAAAGTTTTGTCAGCGGGAAATACTGAGTGAATCATTCATTTTACTAAACCGACTCGTTTGTTATAATTCACAGTATTAAGAGAGATTACAATGTTTCCAGATATCAAACCAACTACCCACAGTATTTTGTCACTCGACCCATTGGCCCTCCCATAGTCCAATGGTGTCTGTGACTATGGTCATATCACCTCTTGGCTGCCCCAATGGTGAAGATTATCAAGTAATGTATACAAAACCCCACATACCGGCTGTAACTTGGTGATTACATAAACTTAATCACTGTAATTATAACCTTGAAAATAAACATGATTTTGAAAGTAATTTGATAAAAAGAGAATGACTCACATTGCAGATTTAATTGAGCAGAGCCTAGTCTACTGATTAGCCTTTTAACCTAAATTAGTAACAAGCACACAATTCGGTTAGTAACTTAATACAGCATTTACGATAACTCACGAGATTAAAACCTTCACAACGAATGACAAAGTGCGATACTTAAACATCCATCGAATTAACGACGAATGACAAAGCATAAACCCTAATGTGGGCAGCACTTAAACATCCATTGGATAGTTTAATCGATCGGACATTGAATCGTAGCAGCGATCGAGTTATTACCCTGTATTGCGGCGGCGATTAGTGATTCGTGTGTGTTAATTGTGGTAAACATAACGTATCTCAGTGCATGCAGCGAAGTTTTACGTCGTTTCAATACCAAAATTCGATTGCCAATGTCTGCTATTTATACTTAAAATTTGGCCAGGCTTGCGCACCGCAAGCATAAACCCTTACGGTGCGTAAGGGACACGAAAGCACTATAGGTTAGCCACGTCTAAGACTAGCCTTGCTGAGTTGGTTGTACGTTAAATTTCAATTTCGACAACGTTTTATATAGATAATCGTAACTAGGGTTTACCCCCCTGAGTTTTAGGGGCCCTGATCCTGATTCCGATTGTTCTGAAAATTTTAGGGTTTGTGCAGAATCACTTGGGTGTCTCAATTAGGGTTTCCTATTGGACAAATTAATTTAATAAATATGACTTTTAATGAGAGTTGTTACACTAATCAAAGAAATAATATCGTCTCTGACGGATTGATGTAACAGGGCTATACACTTTTGTTCAGCAATAAACATCTCTTGTTCATTTTCAGCCAAGTTTTCATAATCTTTTCTTCCAATATCGTAACCATTCTTCATACACCTCAAACTCAGGTAAGCAAAAGCCTTCAACCAACCATCAAACCTGTATGCCCATCGGTTGTAGTCTTCAATCACCATCTGCTTCGGCGGCTTGTTATACGTTCCATAGGCATTGTCGACACTAAGAGAATCTGCTATCGCCTTTTTCGGGTTTGGATTGGTATTGGTGGTTGTATTTGTCGATGCATCTCTGGTGTTGTATGCAAAGACATCACTGAACGGGTTCAAGAATTCATCACCCATCTTGAAAACACTTGAAAAGGTCAAACACTTAAAAAAATTTCACAACTTTCAAAAACTTGAAACTACTGCACTTGGGTCGAATGGTGATCCGATCGAATGGTGATTCGATCGGATGATACAAGTATGTGAAGAACCAAGTAACAGTCGTCGGATAGCACAAGCATCGGATAGAAAGTGTCGAATGGTTATCCGATCGGATGGTGATCCGATCGGATGGTCGTTCAATCGAGTGACACTTGAACCTTTGAAAGCACTTAAACCACAAAGCCAATACGATCAGATGGTGATCCGATCGAATGAGCACTGACATTAGCAAGTAAATCAAGAATAATCTAGTCCAATCCAATCAGATAGCTATCCGATCGGGTGAATGACATCATCTTGTGCGAAAAACTCGACATAGTTTTTGATCGATTTGATTAAGTTTTAGTCTGAATTTTTCAATGAAACTTTGTAGAATTGTTCTATGTTCAATTCCGATTCGAATGATATCAAAATTAGTCAAATTCGTCCGTGAAATCTTGCTTAATTTTGAGTTTTTCCTGTTTTAAGGTGTGAAAATGTAAAAACTGTAAGAAATGTAGGAGAAAATGAAGAATTTGACAAAATATCCGGTGAGATTTGACTAAAATCTGCAGAAAATGGATGAAATCTCGGTGAAATGTCGTCGCTGTTGGGCTAAAATTGAGACTGAAGCTTGCCAAATTGAAGATCACATCATGCATGATATTGACGGTTCTAAAGATGATGTAAGAGTTTGATAACATTAGCCTAAGGGGGAGATTGTTGGGTCTAAATCGTATAGTCTAATGTTATCAACGAATCAAGTCAACAAAGTCAACGCCAACAAGTCAAAGACAACGCGCATGTCGACATGAGAAGTTCGAAGAATGATATGGCGTGTGGAAGTTCGAGAAATGATAATTATATTGCTTTGGATAATTAAATATATTTTGTTTAGACAAAATATATTTATTATCTTATTTAATTTGTTTTCATGTTTATTACTAGTTTTGGCAAGTAATTATCTCTAGGGACTTAAATATAATTAACCTAAAGTAAAATAGGCAATAAATAGAATGAGATGATTAGGGTTTTGTGAACACACTTAGTGAGAGATTTGAGGGGCTAAATTGTATTCATCTTTTGCAAATCTTTTCAAGGGTTTTATTGCTATATTTTTGGTGTGTTCATCTTGATTTCCTATCAAAATCAGATTTTTGGCTTGATTAGATCCTACAATTTGGTATCAGAGCTTGGTACTCGAATTTGGGATTCAACAATCTCCAAATTCATCATAAAAATCTGATTTTTATTTGAAAAATTTTGAAACTTTTAGGGTTTTTGATTTTATTCACTTTTTCTTCAAAAATCTTGTTTTTAAAAGGTTTAAAGTATTTGTTTGCTGATTTAGAGTTGAGACTAGTATTATTAGAAAGATTCATAGTGATTTCATATCATTTAAAGAAGTTTCAGCTCAAATCAGAAGGTTTTAGATGAGTTTTTGAAGTTTCTGGACATTTTTATTGTTGAATACAGCGATTTTATTTTGAATATAGCGTTTTTATTGAAGATCCGACGTATTTGTGTTTTCCGACAACTTTTCCGGCGAAGTTTTCTGGCGAAATTAATTTTCGGCGACTTTAAATCTTGAACGCGAGTTCAAGTTCTCCGACGTATTTATTAAATATGCCGGTAAGTCACGTTTTCCAGAGTCGTTATTCCGGTGGTTTTATAACAGCCGGCGAATTTAATGTGCCAAAGAAAGGAGTAGAAAAAGGAAATTATTATTAAAAAAAATGGGTCTTCTGTTTTGTTCTTTGTTGCTTCTGCCGGATATCACCGTCTCCGACACACCATCATCAAACCGCCTCACAACCATTCGAACCTACAACCTCACCCCTACCTCTGGTCACCGAGCCACTACTTCTGACCAACTCCACCGGAGCAGCCACCACCACACCTCCGTTGCCTAGACTACCACCTAAACCCACTACCATCACTGTTAGCTGTGAGTGAAAAGAGAGAGTGAGTACAGAGAAAGAAGCAGGTTTTGTTGTTTAGATCTGATCATTGTCTGTTTTCTTCAAACAAAACACAACCACCGCCGCAAACAACCACCGTGTCCTCCGATTCACCTCTGTATTCACCACTCTCAACAGAAAGACTCCGAACCACCTCCGTTTGCACCATCCATCACCGTCTCCGTTCAGGGGTCAGCCACCGTCACTGGACATCAATAAACCCAGCAGCCATAATGAACCATCTCTCACCGTCTCCTCACCACCACTTGAGCTCCGGTCACTACCGGACCACCTTCAGTCACCATACGACGCACCACCGCCCCTGAAACCACCACCACCACTGACGCCGTTCTCCGCCACCGCCTATCGCCGCCGTCCCCTTGCTACGGTCAACACCACCGCACTTCACCGTCGTTCACCCTCCAACCACCGTAACAAACTGCACCACCTCGAGCACCACCGCACCGCCGTCTCCTCCTCTGCTTTCATCTGTGTATTCGTCTAGAGTGAGAGAGAGTTCGATCTGTTGTGTGGTTGAGAGTTAAAAATTGGGAATGTGAAAGAAAAAAAAGAAAGAGACATAGAGGAGGATGGCGGCTGTATGTATTGAGAGTTTTTAGGGTTTTGGTAGTTTCTTTTTTGTCTTCAAGGAAAATTCAAAAACTCGATTTGATAAAACTTTTGACGTCCGGTGCGGATTTCAAATTTTTCAAAACTTTTGTGAAGTTGTTAAATATTAAAAGGAAATTAAAGGTCTAGTTTCGTCATAAAAAATATTAATAAATAAATAAAATTATATATATATATATATATATATATATATATATATATATATATATATATATATATATATATATATTCAAGTCTGTTTCATTTGATAAGTTATTTATTTTTGACATCTTGAGATTTTGAACCAACTTGAAGCAATTCACATAGAAATTTTTGACCTATTATTATTTCTAATTCTTAGGCCGGGTATTAACCGTTTTAAAAATTTGGGCCTCGTGAAAATTAAATTGGATCAAGAATTGTATTTCTAGTTCAAAAAAAAAAAGAAAAAAAGAAAAAGGGTCGGGTCTTAAATTTTTATTCGTGGGCCTACAATTTTGATCTGTTTTGGGCCGGGTATTCATAGTTTATTTTTGGGCCTTTTAAAATTAACTTGTGTTCGCAGAATTTCACCGGGCCAGGCATTTCAAAGTCATTTGGACCAAGTAATACTAATATTTGGAGTTGATACCGGTTTAATTTTTGAAGTAACTTGAACCGGGTTTTAAGTTGAGACAAATATTTTTCGAGCATTATAAAAAAAACATGGATGAAATTCAGAAGGAGTACGATAACTTTAGAAGTGTTCGTGGTGATAGTTTGTCTAATCATATTACAAGGTTTATGAATTTACTGACAAAGATGAAGAAAGCTGGAATTCCTGTTACCAACAGTGCTAAATTCAAAAGGTTGCTAGATTCACTACCAAAAGAATGGAGTATGCGGTGCATGAAGATTAGAAATGACTTTATAATGTATCCTACAACGTTGACAGATGTCGTGGATGCTTTTAAATCTCTTGAAATGACAGTGAATCAGATTGGTGTAACTCCAAAAGCAAGCCCAACAACACCTACCAACATGGGTTTCACTTCTCCAATCAGTGTAGGAAGTTCATCATATGTTTCAGCCAGGATTCTAAATAATCTTCCAGCAAGTCCTGCAAAAACATCTTTAAGTGAAAAAGAAATGGTGGAAATTGCAAAGTCAACAACTGATAATGGGAAGAAAGTTACTGAGGAGGATGATAAGGTGAAGCAGATTAAGAAGGTGGATGCAGGATTCAGTGAAGCAGGTAGAAAGAATGAAGAGAAGACGCCTTTTGAAGCCCAGCATGCCGAATCTAGCAAGAAGAAGGAAGAAAAGGACTTGGTAAACAGCATTCCGCACGAATTTAAAGTAAAGTTATGCACAAAATCATGCGTAGACGTCGTGACACACTATATGTGACACCTGTGTCCCTGCGACCATCAAACAAATACCAAACCAATGAGATATTGTGTTTCATACTTGGGATCTGTAAAAATATGTGTATCATTTGCACATATCAATTTTTGTTCAATTTCAAACTCTACATCGCTTTCTGGAGAGTTATACGCCAACTGGTGCGTAAACTTAATCAGTTTAATGCGACAAACACTCCGGAACATCAACATATGCTTAACATACCTTAAATAACCTCTACATAACTTAGAAATAAGTTTTGAAGGCTTTGGTATGGCAAAATCAAGTTTAATCGCTTACAGGGACTAAATTCGACAAACTGCGAAAGTATGCCGATTTGAACTGTAATGAACATTCCCGAACTTGATCATAAGTTAAACATACCCTAAATAACCTTTGCATAGCTTAGAAATAGGTTTTGAGGGGTTCGGTATGCTAAAATAAACTTTATTGATCAATAGGGACTAAAAGCGTCAAAACCCCCGTGACTATCCAGGTGCAAAAAAATGGTCGTGTTCTCTCTCCTTTAGGCGATTTTTTGATCATATTCTTCACGATTTTCCCTTGTTTTTTCTTGTGATCTTATGCATAACAGTCTGTGATTGGATCTTGTTCTTTCAAGAATCTATAACGAACTCGTTAGCATTAGGGATCAATTAAGAACTAGGGTTTTTCTTTTTTCTTTCTCATAATCGCCGCCCTAGAAATATATTCTGAAACCCTAATCTATTAATCTGGTAGCCATTGATTGCGGTTAACTGAGATTAATTTAGCTAGATTGATGACACTATTTTAATCGATCAAGGGTTGAGGTTTTGTTCTAGGGTTTAAAGGAGTACGAGCTCTAATTCTTGTGATTGCGGATTCTTGTTTTTGTAAAGGATTTCCCTTTGTCGGCCGTTTAGGGTTTGTTTTGTGAAGATCTTTTATTGTCGGTTGTTTAGGGTTTATTGCATGCATGGAGGGGAAAAGTGACAGAGTGAAACCTTTGGATCAACGAACTCCTGGGAATGATGATAATACACCACCGGTTCGTGGGATTGGGTTACGAGTAACAAATATTGAGGGTAATCCTATGATGCCGAGACGTGGTATGTATTCTACAAGTAATGTATCGGTGATAGATGGGTTGTTTGAGATTTCAAAACCTGTGGAATTGGATGATACGTGGAGTTATGGAGGTGGATATACGGCTACCAAGATGGATACCCATGCAAACCCTAGTTCGAGTAACGTGGTGAAGGATATACCCAACTTATCGTATGCGGACAAGGTTAAAATGCAAACATCATTGAGAAGAGAGGTAAACTTCCGAAAGTTGGATGCTACAGAGACGGTTCAGGATGCTGATGTGCTTATTCCCCGTGAGGTAATTAAAAAGGTCCAGGACAAATTTGAGAATGTTTTGTATGGCTACTTTTTGGGTAATCGATTACCTTTTCCTGTTGTGGAATATTATGCAAAAAATGTGTGGGCTAAGTATGGTTTTTCTAAAATTATGATGAATAAGGATGGGTTCTTCTTCTTTAAGTTTGATACAAAAGAGGGCATGGCTAAAGTTTTGGAAGAGGGACCATGGTTGATCAGGAAAGTGCCGTTGTTTTTAAGTGTCTGGTCTCCGGATGTCAGTTTAAGGAAAGAGGGTATTAAGTCGATTCCGGTATGGGTTAAGATGTATAACGTTCCGATTGCTATTTATACGGATGATGGCTTGAGTTTGTTGGCTTCTAAGATAGGTACCCCGAAAAGATTAGATGGGTATACAGCGGATATGTGTGCGGATAACTGGGGAAGGAGCAGTTTTGCAAGGGCTCTAATTGAAATAGATGCGGAGAATGAATTAAAAGACCATATCATTGTTGCTATTCCGAAACTGGAGGGAGAGGGATACATCACAGAAAAAGTGAAAGTGGAGTATGAATGGCAGCCACAGAGATGCTCTTTGTGTTGTATTTTTGGCCATAACGATCAGACATGTGCCAAGAATGTTAATAATAAAGCTAAACAAGTGGTTGTGGATGAGGAGGGGTTTACTACTGATAAGAGGAAGGTGGCGAGAGTGGGTATGATGCAGAAAAGACAAAAGCAGAAATTTATCTACAAACCTAAGATGAATAAGTCAGGAGCAAGTACATCTGGTAATAAGGAGGATACATCGGATAATAGCAAAAATGCCAATGTGAAAACTGGTAATGCGTTTGAAGCTTTGGCAAGTAACGATATGGAAGAGACTATAGCTGATATTGGGGTGGATAAGGAGCTGAGGCAGAATTTAAAAAATGGGAATGGGAAGCCTACTCGAATCGAGAATGAGGTAGAGGACACTTTACAAACGGAAATGGCCGCATTTATGACAGCTGACCAGAGTCATGTTTCTGAGGGGGCAAACACTCCCGGACAAGCAGGTATTAATGGATAGCATTATGTCATGGAATATAAGGGGTTTGAATCGCCCCCTGAAACAAAGCGAAGTTCGTAAAGTTGTTGCTGAAAATAAGTTAAAAGTTTGTGCAATTTTAGAGTCCCATGTTAATGTCATGAAGCTGGGAACCATTTGTAATAGTGTTTTCCGGAATTGGAATTGGACGTCTAATGGGGGATTGTGTAGTAGGGGTACCCGAATCATTTTGGGTTGGGATTCTGATGTGGTTGATCTTATGGTGCTCGCTCAAACTGATCAAATTATTCATACGCAGATATTGGATAAGACTCTTAAAAAAGTTTTATTCTGTTCTTTTGTGTACGCAGAAAATAAGTATCAAGATCGTAGAAGTCTCTGGGAGAGTTTATGTACTCATAAAAGCTTATGTCATGATAAACCATGGGTTGTTATGGGGGATTTTAATGCTACTCTTCAACTTGAGGATTCTCTTTATGGTTCATCTCAACAAACGATAAGCATGTGTGAATTTAAAGATTGTGTTCAGTTTTTGGAGTTGTTGGATATTCAGGGGCACGGTCTTCAGTTTACTTGGAATCAAAAACCCAAAAATGGAGTGGGTCTTCTTAAAAAGATAGATCGAGTTATGGGCAATATTCAGTTCTTGGATTTGTATCCGAATGCGTTTGTCATGTACCACCCTTATCGAGTCTCGGATCATACGCCTTGTATATTGAATATGGGGGCCGTGAATGAGATGAAAATCAAACCATTCAAGCTTCCTAATTTCATCACTTCCAAACCGGAATTCATGAAGTGTGTGGACCAGGAATGGAGGAAAACGATACCAGGGTTTAATATGTTTTCGGTTACAAAGAAACTTAGTAATCTTAAACCGCACTTAAGGAAGATTTTATTTAACCAGGGAAACTTACATGCTAAGGTGTCGGAGCTTAGAAAAAAGTTGGATGAGATTCAAGTTCTTGTTGATAAGAATCCGTTGGATGGCAACCTGCGTCAACTAGAAGCAACATGTCTTCAAGAGTTTCAGTCTGCTGCTTATGATGAGGAATGTTTCCTCAAACAAAAGTCAAAAGTTGAATGGTTGTGTGCTGGAGACTCTAATACGAAATATTTCCATAATGTGGTGAAATGTCGTAATGCGAGAAGCCAAATTCATAGTGTCAGAGATATTTTGGGGAACCGTCATGAAGGTAGTAGGGTTGCGCTTGCTTTAGTCAATCATTACTCCAACTTTCTTGGTTTTGAGGATCAGGTAAATTCCATTAATTTGGATAGTATTTTTGTTAATGTCCTTAGCCATGAAGATGCCTCTAATATGGTTCGACAAGTTACTAGAGAGGAAGTCAAAACGGCAATGTTTAATATTGGTGAAAATAAGGCTCCTGGTCCTGATGGGTATACGTCAGCTTTCTTCAAGAAGGCTTGGGATATTATCGGTAATGAAGTTACGGATGCGGTTCTTGATTTTTTTGACAATGGGAAACTCCTTAAGCAACTAAATCACACGATCTTGGCTTTGATTCCTAAGAAAGACATTCCGGACTCGGTTTTGGATTATCGTCCTATCTCATGTTGTAATGTGCTCTATAAATGTATTAGCAAGATCATCACGGATAGGATTAAAGGGAGTTTGGGGGCTCTTGCCAGCATTAATCAGTCAGCCTTTGTGCCGGGAAGAAAAATCCCAGATAACATTCTCTTAACTCAGGAGCTGATGCACAATTATCACTTGAACAGAGGCCCCGCGAGATGTGCTTTTAAAATAGACATTCAGAAAGCCTATGATACGGTTAGTTGGTCTTTTTTGAAAGCTATCCTTATTCGTTTTGGATTCAATCATCGTACGGTTCAGTGGATTATGATGTGTGTTTCCACGGCTTCCTACTCTTTGTCCGTTAATGGTAATCTTCATGGTTTTTTCAAGGGGAAGAGGGGGTTGAGACAGGGCGATCCTATGTCGCCTTATTTATTTACCCTTATCATGGAAGTGCTATCTCTTTTACTTCAACAGGTGGCTGATTCTAACTCGTCTTTTAAATTTCATCATCAGTGTACTAAGCAGAGAATTATTAATGTTTCCTTTGCGGATGATCTGTTTATTTTTGTCCATGCTGACATTTGCTCGGTGAAGAAGGTTAGAGATGCTCTGGAAATGTTTACTAGTTGGTCAGGGTTAGTTCCGAGTCCAACCAAGAGTACGACCTATTTTTCGAATGTGCCTCCTTTGGTGAAACAACAGATTCTATCGTTGATGTCTTTCCAAGAAGGTAATCTTCCGGTTAGATATCTTGGGGTGCCTCTTATATCCACAAAACTTATTTTTAAAGATTGTAAAATCTTGATTGATCGTATGGAGAATCACGAGCTGGATCTCTAAGTCGTTGTCCTTTGCGGGCCGCCTTCAACTTATAAACTCGGTTTTATCTTCAATGCATATCTACTAGGCTTCAGTTTTTATTCTCCCTGCACGGGTTATTTCTGAGTTGGAAAAGAGGATGCGTCGTTTTTTATGGAATGCTGGTTCTTCTGGCAGAATTCATGCCAAAGTTGCTTGGTCTGATGATTGTTTGCCTAAGAATGAGGGAGGCTTAGGTATTCGAAATGTTGGGGATGTTAATAAGGCTCTCATGACAAACCACATATGGAGTATTATTTCTCACAGAGAGTCTCTTTGGGTTCGGTGGATTCATTCCTACAAGCTAAAGGGTAAAAGTTTTTGGGAGGTTCCATGCAGGGGTAGCGTGAGTTGGGGATGGCGTAAGATCTTATCCATTCGAAATTTGGTTCGTCCTTACATGGGTATGTCTATCAAAAGTGGTGCTCAGACTAATGCATGGTGTGATAACTGGTGCCCTTTGAGTCCGATTAGTACATTCATCACGCCGAGAACCATCACTAATGCGGGTTTTAATATGCACTCTACAGTTGCCGATATAGTTGATGAGTCGGGCCACTGGAGATGGCCAGAGGCTTGGCATGACATGTTTCCTGTGTTGATAAACTTACAACCACCATCTCTTGTTCACAATGTTCCAGATAAACCTACGTGGAAAGACTTGGATGGTAAAGATAGTTATTTCAGCTCTATGGTTAGTTTGGAGAATGTTAATGACTCTTAGGCATCCGTCTTTGCATGGATGGAACAAACGGCTTCCTCAAAGATGACGAATGTTATTGTGGGTAAGATTCTGATTGCGGCTACGACGTATTTTATATGGCAAGAACGAAATGCTAGGCTATTCTCTCATACACATAAGTCGCCTGAAGCGGTGATAGAAATAATCAAGAGCACAGTTCGGTTAAAGCTTATGGGATTCAAGTTCCGTGGAAGCGCAGTTCGGCATAGAGTGCTAAAGGCATGGAACATTCATTCCAATGAAGAGGAACTAGATCCAGGCTAGAAGTTGTAGAGTTGCCCGTGTGTTTTTCTTGTTTCTTTTGGCTGTTTGTTTGTGGCTGTTTGTTTAGTTTGTTTGGCTGTCTTTTGTGTTTTTCCTAGTCTTGGTATGCCAAGTCTAGTAGGTGTGTTCGCTTTGGCACACCCTTGTACGTTGATTCGTTGATTTATAAAATTTACCGGGGTAACCCTTTACCCAAAAAAAAAGCGTCAAAAAGTGCACAAGTTTGCATTTTCACGCATATTTTATGTTCTGAATATATCCTGACATCCAAAAATTTATGTAAGCATTAAAATATTTTATTTTAGTGTTTGGCATGATAAAATTCCATTCGTCGCTTAATTTGGATCGTTTTTGCGTTCGTTACGACTTCCGTCGTAATTAAGAGAATAACGCAACCGTACGACCAAACGAACCGACATCCGAGATGTTTTTGAGCATATTTTAAGTTCCCTATACTTTAAATTTATTTTAGAGACTTGAAATGGGGTTAACGGGGCTTAAAAGTGCCAAAAATCAAGTTTTACAAGTGCAGGGACCATTTTTGAAATTTCTGGTAGATTCAATGAACCTAGTCCATTTTGAAGTGTTGATGGTTTTAACCCATGGTTTTACAAAACCATGGGTTGGTATTCATTGAACATAGTCCATATTAGGGGCTCCCATGGTTTTAGAAAACCATGGGCACACATGTAAGGTCCAGATCAAAGCTCAGCTTTCGATGAACGATCTTAACGGTTCTTGAATTCCTATAAATACCCACCCTCACTTCCTCCCAAAGCACACTTGAATCTGTTTTTGGCTCTCTAAGTTGAAGTTTATGCTTCATACCTGAGAGTAAATCGTATCAAGAGCTTGCGGGGACCTTCTGTAAGTATTCTTTCGTTCTTTTCATTCGTTTTTTGTCGTTAAAGTCAAACTGCGTTTGACTTTCTGCTTTGACCAGTTTATGGTCAACGCGAAGTTCGTTTGAACTTCATAACGTGAGCGTAATCACGATGGTTATAGTCCCTAGTGACTATACCTACTGATTACCACGTTATCTAGGCTCAGTGACGAGTCGTAGTTTCGGCCAAAATGCGTTTTCTCGCGTATTTTGTAACCAAACTACTCTAGGATATCAAAACCGTTTGTTTTGATATCAAAACCGTTTGTTTTGATATCAAAACCTGTTTTCTAACTAACTAAACATGTTCTAGCATGTTTAGCTCGTCATTTTTTTAGATTAGTGCTTGTGTGGAGCCGAAAGTCAAGCGGACTAAACACCCGCTTAGACTTTCGAACACGACCCGTTTGGTCGATCATTAGGATCCGACCAAACATGTTAAGTGACCATAGTAGGGTAGGGAATAACCTTCCGAGGTTATACCTTATACTTAGGTTTGATTAGTCGCATGATAGGTAGTTTATATGCCTTAGGTAAATTACCAAAATGCCCTTTTTACGCCAAAATTCATTTTAAACATATGTAACATAACATTTAACATCTAAACTGATTTGGCAACAATATTAGACATGTTAAGGCATATTTTACTTGTCATAGGACTAGTTAGGCGGTCAGAACGCGTTTTACGCGAACGACGCTTTAAAGTAGCATAAGCTACCTAAACGGGTCGTAATGGGTCAAAAGCACTTAGGGTAAGTTTCGTTTTAGTATGTAGGCTTTGTTGAACCATATTGCATGAGTTCTTACACTCATTTGGTTTACGAACCCTCATGCTACCCAATCCCCCGAATAGGTCCGTTTATTAACATAGTTACCTATATTAGGTGCCGTTTGATTCCGTAATCTTCTAGCCTTGCTTGGTGGTTATCCTAGGACTTCTAAGCAATCTCAAGTGAGTACATAGACCCCTCTTTTACTGTTTTTCAAAAGTTTTGGGGTGAAACACATGTGCCTACTTGTTACTTTCGTGCTTTCCTGTTTTCACATCATATACTGGCTATGTTCATTAGTACACTATTAGTACATGATTTACATTACATTGTTTCGCTATGTATGTTTACTTAGCATACTTAGTACATTGTTTTACTTTACATTTCTGCTATGTATGTTGACTGAGCATGCTAGCACATTGATTTACATTACAGTAGTTGCATATGTTTACTCAACATATGGACACATTGTTTTGCATTGCATTTTGTTGCAAATGCTCATCCAGCATATGAACACATTATATTACATTTTGAACCGTTTGTAACTATTTGACTATGTGAACCGTTGTAACTATTTGACTATGTGAACCGTTGTAACTATTTGACTATGTGAACCGTTGTAACCATTTGATTATATGAACCGTTTGTAACTGTTGAACCGTGAGAACCGTAATTGACCATACATAAACATTTCTACAATTGTTAAACATTACATTTTGGTGGTTGTTTTGGGTAAGTGATTTAAGTAACGAGGCGACGTGTAATACGATAAAAACATGGTGGATACGCCGCTGGTACTTCCTATATATAAGTGCTTTTATGGTATTACATATCGTAGCGTTATTTAAACCATTTCAGTTTAGACATATTACATATACAATACAATCTTCACATAAACATCGTTTTACAAATAACTTAACTTATACAAACTCATTTTACATGGTTATTCACTTAACCATACACTATTCTTTTATACATATATAACATTTGGTTTATTTATCACTTTTCAAATGACTTATGAAAGGAACCACTCAACAAGATTCATGGCTACTTTTATTAAACAGTTTCTTTAAACGCAAGTTATGAATCCTATTTTCACAAAACCTATGTATCTCACAAGCATTTTTATGCTGACGTACCTATTTTCACATGTGTTTTCAGGAGCTGTTGCATAGGATGATCGAGACACCTTTAGGCGGACCTGTGCCTTAGTGACTTAAAACGAAGCAAGAACTAGTTAATTTATGTTATGTACTCTTTGTTTCTTGTTTAGGACAATGTAACTCTCTTGTATGATAAATAAAACGAAACTTTAATTTCCATGGTTGTGAAACAATTAATTCTGTTTCAACACTCCCTGACGTTTCCGCCACGTTTCGTTGTTTTACGTGGTCGGGGTGTGACAGAAAAGTTGGTATCAGAGCCAATGGTTATAGGGAATTAGGTTATTATTAATGCTTTGACCTAGACTATAACCTTTCTAGGACCCTAACACAAGTTATCTTGTGTTTAGATCTTAAAACATGCACTTCACCTATCCTTAGGTGATAACCACAACGGGAACATCAATTCCAAATCCGCCTTGAAAATTAATCATCTATTCTTGGATGATTGATTACTAGGTTTTGAACCCTCTGTTGTAAGGTTTTGAACTCTCTGTTATAAGGTTTTGAACCCCTTTGAGTTTTCAAAATCTCGTCAAAGTTTTGGGTCCTAAATAGTGTGAACACGTGCAAACTGGAAGAGTGAATGCCTGTACCCTGGGTTTTCTGTCTAAGGCTAGAGTGTTCATACAAATCCACATAATCGGACCAGCCACTCTTACCTGGGAACTCTTGGGGTGAGTGTTCACTTATAGGCGAGCATGTCTTCGCGATACATTATTTTTGACCCATTTACCTTGATTAGTCACAATGTGTCGTTTGTTTGCCTTGTAGTAACAAACAAATGACCACCATCTTTGCTTTTATCAAATTTTTGTATCACCTCATCCTTTTCATCTAATCATCTCGCTCGTTTCCTTTCATGTTTCCCTCCTTTAGAATGCCTCCTAGACGCGACAATCAGATAGCGAATGCTGGCGGAAATCATCGCGCAGCAAATGGCTGCTGCCTTCCCAAATCTTATTGCTCAACTAAACCAAGCCAACAACAACAATAATGCTCCATGCAATTTCAAGAGTTTCAATTCGGCTAAGCCACTCAAGTTTAGTGGTTCTGAAGGAGCAACTGGGCTCCTACAATAAATCTCGATGGATGGAGTGGATGTAGTGCTTCCAGTTGATTCTGTTCGGCAGGTGAATGACAGGTTAGCTAATACTCTTTAGCTAACCTAGGCGACCGTTTTCTCTCTAACCCTAGGCGATCTTGCTTCTTCGCGAAATCCTTGATTCTTCTTTGTGATCTTTTGTATAACAGTCTGTGATTGGAGTTTTGAATCTATCAAATCTCTATAACGAACTAGTTAGCAATTGTGACCATTTTCGAATTTAGGGTTTTTTGTTTTTTCTTTTCAATCGCCTCCTTAGTGTTTTATTTGATATTCTGATTTATTAATCTGATTGTTTTTGATTTCGGTTAACTGAGTTTAATTTAGCTAGATCGAAAACATTGGATTAATCGGTTAAGGGTTGAAGATTAACACTAGGGTTTTCGGGTTAGGGTTTCTTGGTGCCGTATGTGATTGAGGTTTACGTTGTTGTCGTGCATGGAGAGTAATAAAGATTCTGATTTGGAGGATTTAGGGTTTCACTCATTCACCGAAAAGCTGCATGGAGATATTTTCTTACCTAAGACAAGTGCTATGCCGTCGAATCTTCAGGAGGGGCGTCCTAATCTTGATTCGTTTATTAACAGTCTTGATGCTAAGTCTTTGAAAATTGATGGTAAACCTTTTGCTCCTATTCGAACTTTGAATATAGATGGTAACCCGTTAGCTCCTAGACGTGGAATTGTGTCAAGTAATCAGGTTGAATCTCGCAAGTTGAATGTTATTGATGAGTTGGAAAAAGTAACACTTCCTGTGGAAAATGTTTATTCGAATAAGAATAAGGAGGGAGCTGGGTATACGGCTGCTAAGATGGATACCCATGCTAATCCTAGTTCGAGTAATTTGGTGAATGACATACCTATCTTATCTTATGCGGACAAGGTTAAAATGCAGAATTCGATGAAAAGAGAGGTTAATTTCCGAAAGCTGGATGCTACAGAGACGGTTCACGATGCTGATGTGTTTATTCCCCGTGAGGTAATTAAAAAGGTCCAGGACAAATTTGAGAATGTTTTGTATGGCTACTTTTTGGGTAATCGATTACCTTTTCCTGTTGTGGAATATTATGCAAAAAATGTGTGGGCTAAGTATGGATTTTCTAAAATTATGATGAATAAGGATGGTTTCTTTTTCTTTAAGTTTGATACAAAAGAGGGCATGGCTAAAGTTCTGGAAGGGGGACCATGGTTGATCAGGAAAGTGCCGTTGTTTTTAAGTGTCTGGTCTCCGGATGTCAGCTTAAGGAAAGAGGGTATTAAGTCGATTCCAGTATGGGTTAAGATGTATAATGTTCCGATTGCTATTTATACGGATGATGGGTTGAGTTTGTTGGCTTCTAAGATAGGTACCCCGAAAAGATTAGATGGGTATACGGCGGATATGTGTGCGGATAACTGGGGAAGGAGCAGTTTTGCAAGGGCTCTAATGGAATTACATGCGGAAAATGAATTAAAAGACCACATCATTGTTGCTATTCCGAAAATGGAGGGAGAGGGCTATATCACAGAAAAAGTGAAAGTGGAGTATGAATGGCAGCCACAGAGATGTTCTTTGTGTTGTATTTTTGGCCATAACGATCAGACATGTGCCAAGAATGTTAATAATAAAGCTAAACAAGTGGTTGTGGACGATGCAGAAAAAACAAAAGCAGAAATTTATCTACAAACCTAAGATAAATAAGCCAGGAGCAAGTACATCTGGTACTAAGGAGGATACATCAGATAATAGCAAAAATGCCAATGTTAAAACTGGTAATACGTTTGAAGCTTTGGCAAGTAACGATATGGAAGAGGCTATAGCTGATGTTGGAGTGGATAAGGACCTGAGGCAGAATTTAAAAAATGGGAATGGGAAGGCAACTCGAATCGAGAATGAGGTAGAGGAAACTTTACAAACGGAAATGGCCGCATTCATGACAGCTGACCAGTGTCAGATTTCTGAGGGGGCAGGCACTCCCGGACAAGCAGGTATTAATGGATAGCATTATGTCATGGAATATAAGGGGTCTGAATCGCCCCCTGAAACAAAGCGAAGTTCGTAAAGTTGTTGCTGAAAATAAGTTAAAAGTTTGCGCTATTTTAGAGTCCCATGTTAATGTCATGAAGCTGGGAACTATTTGTAATACTGTTTTTCGTAATTGGAACTGGACGTCGAATGGGGGATTGTGTAGTAGGGGTACCCGAATCATTTTGGGTTGGGATTCTGATGTGGTTGATCTTATGGTGCTCGATCAAACTGATCAAATTATTCATACACAGATTTTGGATAAGACTCTTAAAAAAGTTTTATTCTGTTCTTTTGTATACGCGGAAAATAAGTATCAAGATCGTCGAAGTCTCTGGGAGAGTTTATGTAATCATAAAAGCTTATGTCATGATAAACCATGGGTTGTTATGGGGGACTTTAACGCTACCCTTCAGCTTGAAGATTCTCTTTACGGTTCGTCTCAACAAACGGTAAGCATGTGTGAATTTAAAGATTGTGTTCAGTTTTTGGAGTTGTTGGATATTCAGGGGCACGGATTACAGTTTACTTGGAATCAAAAACCCAAAAATGGAGTGGGTCTTCTTAAAAAGATAGATCGTGTTATGGGCAATATTCAGTTCTTGGATTTGTATCCGAATGCGTTTGTCATGTACCACCCGTATCGAGTCTTGGATCATACGCCTTGTATATTGAAAATGGGGACCGTGAATGAGAAGAAAATTAAGCCATTCAAGTTTCCTAATTTCATCACGTCCAAACCGGAATTCATGAAGTGTGTGGAACAGGAATGGAGGAAAACGATACCAGGGTTTAATATGTTTTCGGTTACAAAGAAACTTAGTAATCTTAAACCGCACTTACGGAAGATTTTATTTAACCAGGGAAACCTACATGCTAAGGTTTCGGACCTTAGGAAAAAGCTGGATGAGATTCAAGTTCTTGTTGATAAAAATCCGTTGGATAGCAACCTGCGTCAACTAGAAGCGACATGTCTTCAAGAGTTTCAGTCTGCTGCTTATGATGAGGAATGTTTCCTCAAACAAAAGTCAAAAGTTGAATGGTTGTGTGCTGGAGACTCTAATACGAAATATTTCCATAATGTGGTGAAATGCCGTAATGCGAGAAGCCAAATCCATAGTGTCAGAGATAGTTCAGGGAACCGTCATGAAGGTAGTAGGGTTGCGCTTGCTTTAGTCAATCACTACTCCAACTTTCTTGGTGTTGAGGACCAGGTAAGTTCCATTAATTTGGATAGTATTTTTGTTAATGTTCTTAGCCATGAAGATGCCTCGAATATGGTTCGCCAAGTTACTAGAGAGGAAGTAAAAACGGCAATGTTTAATATTGGTGAAAATAAGGCTCCTGGTCCTGATGGGTATACGTCAGCTTTCTTCAAGAAGGCTTGGGATATTATCGGTAATGAAGTTACGGATGCGGTTCTTGATTTTTTTGATAATGGGAAACTCCTGAAGCAACTAAATCACACGATTTTGTCTTTGATTCCTAAGAAAGACGTTCCGGACTCGGTTTTGGATTATCGTCCTATCTCATGTTGTAATGTGCTCTATAAATGTATTAGCAAGATCATCACGGATAGGATTAAAGGGAGTTTGGGGGCTCTTGTCAGTATTAATCAGTCTGCCTTTGTGCCGGGAAGAAAAATCTCAGATAACATTCTCTTAACTCAGGAGCTGATGCACAACTATCATTTAAATAGAGGCCCCGCGAGATGTGCTTTTAAAATAGACATTCAGAAAGCCTATGATACGGTTAGTTGGTCTTCTTTGAAAGCTATCCTTATTCGTTTTGGATTCAATAAGCGTATGGTGCAGTGGATTATGATGTGTGTTACCACGGCTTCCTACTCTTTGTCTGTTAATGGTAATCTCCATGGTTTTTTCAAGGGGAAGAGGGGGTTGAGACAGGGCGATCCTATGTCGCCTTATTTATTTACCCTTATTATGGAAGTGCTATCTCTTTTACTTCAACTGGCGGCTGATTCGAACTCCTCATTTAAATTTCATCATCAGTGTGCTAAGCAGAGAATTATTAATGTTTCCTTTGCGGATGATCTGTTTATTTTTGTCCATGCTGACATTTGCTCGGTGAAGAAGGTTAGAGATGCTTTGGAGTTGTTTACTAGTTGGTCAGGGTTAGTTCCGAGCCCAACCAAGAGTACTGCATATTTTTCGAATGTGCCTCCTTTGGTGAAACAACAGATTCTTTCGTTGATGTCTTTCCAAGAAGGGAATCTTCCGGTTAGATATCTTGGGGTGCCTCTTATTTCCACAAAACTTATTTTTAAAGATTGTAAAATCTTGATTGATCGTATGGAGGGCAAAATCACAAGCTGGATCTCTAAGTCGTTGTCATTTGCAGGCCGCCTCCAACTTATAAACTCGGTTTTATCTTCAATGCATATCTACTGGGCTTCAGTTTTTATTCTCCCTGCACGGGTTATTACTGAGTTGGAAAAAAGAATGCGTCGTTTTTTATGGAATGCTGGTTCGTCTGGCAGAATTCATGCCAAAGTTGCTTGGTCTGATGTTTGTTTACCTAAGAATGAGGGAGGCTTAGGTATTCGAAATGTGGGGGATGTTAATAAGGCGCTCATGACAAACCACATATGGAGTATTATTTCTCACAGAGAGTCCCTTTGGGTTCGGTGGATTCATTCACACAAGCTAAAGGGTAAAAGTTTTTGGGAGGTTCCTTGCAGGGGTAGCGTCAGTTGGGGATGGCGTAAGATCTTATCCATTCGAAATTTGGTTCGTCCTTACATGGGTATGTCCATCAGAAGTGGTACTCAGACTAACGCTTGGTATGATAACTGGTGCCCATTGAGTCCGATTAGTACTTTCATCACGCCGAGAACCATCACTAATGCGGGTTTCAATATGCAATCTACAGTTGCTGATATAGTTGATGATTCGGGTCACTGGAGATGGCCTGAGTCTTGGCATGATCTATTTCCTGTGTTGATAAACTTACGACCTCCATCCCTTGTTCACAATGTTCCAGATAAGCCTACGTGGAAAGACTTGGATGGTAAAGATAGTTATTTCAGCTCTAAGGAAGTTTGGAACAATATTAGGAGTCGGGGTGCTACGGTGTCTTGGTTTAACATGATATGGTTTCCCCAATGTATTCCAAGACACTCGTTCCATATGTGGTTGGTTATAAGAAACAAACTCAAAACTCAGGATCGTCTTATGATTTGGGAAGCGGGGAGTGAAACGAACTTAAGACTTATGTGTTGTCCGCTTTGTCACTATGATCATGATTCACGAGACCACCTATTCTTCCAATGCAGGTTTGCGTCTCATGTGTGGAATAATGTTAAAAATATGGTTAGTTTGGAGAATATTAATGACTCTTGGGCATCCGTCTTTGCATGGATGGAGCAAACGGCTTCCTCAAAGATGACGAATGTTATTGTGGGAAAGATTCTGATTGCGGCTACAATGTATTTTATATGGCAAGAACGAAATGCTAGGCTATTCTCTCATTCACGTAAGTCGCCTGAAGCGGTGATAGAAATAATCAAGAGTACAGTTCGGTTAAAGCTTATGGGTTTCAAGTTCCGTGGAAGCGCAGTTCGGCACAGAGTGCTAAAGGCATGGAAGATTTATTCAAATGAAGAGGATCTAGATCCAGGCTAGGAATCGAAGTCAATAGCTGGCCGTGTGATTTTGCTGGTTTCTTTGGCTGTTTGTTTGTGGCTTTTTGTTTAGTTTGTTTGGCTGTCTTTTGTGTTTGTTTTTCCTAGTCTTGGTATGCCAAGTCTAGTAGGTGTGTTCGCTTTGACACACCCTTGTACGTTGATTCGTTGATTTATAAAATTTACCGGGGTAACCCTTTACCCAAAAAAAAAAACTGGGCTCCTACAATGGTTCGAGAGCACTGAGAGTACGTTTCATCACGTTCAGTGTCCTGATAATCGCAAGGTCGAGTTTGCTTCCAGTATGTTTCTGAAGAGGGCTCTTACATGGTGGAACGGGGTTATGAGAGACCGTGGTGCTGAGGTTGCTTTAGCACAGACTTGGGCCGAACTTAGGGCCCTTATGATGAAGGAGTTCTGTCCTCGTCATGAACTGAGGGCTTTAGAAAGGGAATTTGACGATCTTAAGCAAGATAGCGGTGAGCATCGAGCCTACATGGACCGTTATGAGGAGTTAAGTCTGTTATGCCCAAACATGGTCTCGCCTTTGGATAAGGCAATCGACAAGTACATTGATGGCCTCCCTGACTCAATACAAGACATTTTGACTGGTAGCAACCCTACTACAGTTAGACAGGCCATTGAGCTATCTGCAACCTTGACTGAATCTCAGATCAGGAAAGGTAAACTTTTCCGAAAAAGTGACAAGAAACCGATCGAGGAATCAAAGACCATGGATGAACAGACTGGATCCCCTAAGAAGTCAAAGAAGCGAAAGGCTTCTCAGAACTTCACCGTGGTCGCTCACAATGATCAAGCCGTCCCCAACCAACCAGCTCAACCCCCTGCTAGGAAACCTTACAACGGAACTGCACCCTTGTGCAACCAATGTAGCCTACATCATCATGCTGGTGTGAAGTGTCACACATGCCAAGCTTGTGGACTTATAGGTCATACAGCAAGGGTTTGCCCAACCGCAGCTGCACCAAATCAAGTTAACAACAATCCTGCTCAAGGTCGTTTTCCACCAGGTTCTTGCTTCAACTGTGGCGAGATGGGCCATTTCCGAAGAAACTGCCCAAAGCTTGCTAATGTGAATCCAGCGCAGGGATGAGCATCTGACCGAATGGAAGACAACGTTGTTTAGAAATAATCACGTCTTATGTATTATTTTCTTTTGTTGTCAAGGTCCATGAAACAGTTGCTGATGTTGTTTATAAATAAATCTTTTATTTACATTACAATATGTTTATATGGTTGCATGTATAAAACAACATAACCCCTGCAATACCGACAATCAAGGAACCGTATTCCTTGAAGAACAGACTACCCCCAAATTCTTCCACTCTATGATCTCTTGCGTGTTCCACGAAAATCCTAAGTACCCGTTTCTTCCAAGGAAAACGAAGTACAAGGCGCAAGTTACAACTCTGGATGAATACCCAATATACCACTATAAATCACCTAAGGGTATTTCCGTAAGTCCTTAATTATTGTATACCTTAATTCGAATGTGGTGATTCCTTGTAATCAAAAATCGAATTTTTAGAAGATCATCCTATCTTTTCATATAGATGCTTGAGGACGTTGAAGTCCATCAACTGGGTTCCTGGTATTCCTTGAATACCCATGTTCAAATCGACGCCAAGTTAATAGCAATCAATAACAAGATAATAGCAATTAATAACCAAGGAAACAATTATGTGATTAAGTGCTTATGTGTTCCCTTTTATGTTTTTATTTGTGACCCAAATTAAGTTATCCAAATCCTCGTAGAATCTTCCATATCTTCGTATAAGGGATTCATAGTAGGATACCCAAAGGTACTAGCTAAAACCCTTAATGGACTTCTACATTGTAGTTAAGTCCCTTGGATTATAAAGTACTACTCCATAATTAGACCCCTTGAGAGGTCTAGTTAAACAGATTAATCCAAAAATCTGGTTAGGAATATCATGTGATGATATAACTGAAAGGACTCCTTGGGGGCCTGATTAAAAAGGATCATCCGCCGATCTAATTAAAAGGACCCTATGGTAGTCTAGTCACCCTCATCACACGTTTGATTTCCTTCCCCTAAACATTACAAAACAAACTGTGCGGACTGTGCAAGGAGTTACGTAATTATGGATGCATACATAATTATGGAATTTAGTGCACAGAAATCACAGCAAGTTCTGTCATGTATCTAGAGTTAACCCAATTCATTTCCAACTCTGATGAAGCAACCGTTGAAAATGACTCCGTCAGTTCATTTTCGTTTCTGAAGATTACCCGTTGAGGAAATGAATATCCGTTTGTTTATCCTTTTCATTTCCGTTTCTGAGGAAGCAACCGTTGAAAATGACTCCGTCTGTTCCCTTTCGTTTCTGAAGATTATCCATTGGGGAAATGAATATCCGTTTGTTTAATCCTTCATTTCCAACTCTGATGAAGCAACCGTTGAAAATGACTCCGTCTATTCATTTTCGTTTCTGAAGATTATCCATTGAGGAAATGAATATCCGTTGATTATTCCTTCATTCCCGTTTCTGACGAAGAACCCGTTGAGGAAATTGAGTCATCCATTTATTTTCGCTTCTGAAGAATATCCTTTGAGGGAAAATGAATATCCGTTTAGTTAAATCCTTCATTCTCCATTTTCGAAGAACCTGTTGAGGAAAATGACTCCGTTCGTTAATTTTCGCTTCTGAAAAAAATATACGTTGAGGAAAATGACAAGATTATGCTTTATCTTTGATGGTCATTTAACACAAAGTCACAGACAGACTCCTACAAATAAATTTCGGGACGAAATTTCCTAAAGTAGGGGAGATTGTGACACCTGTGTCCCTGCGACCATCAAACAAATACCAAACCAATGAGATATTGTGTTTCATACTTGGGATCTGTAAAAATATGTGTATCATTTGCACATATCAATTTTTGTTCAATTTCAAACTCTACATCGATTTCTGGAGAGTTATACGCCAACTGGTGCGTAAACGTAATCAGTTTAATGCGACAAACACTCCGGAACATCAACATATGCTTAACATACCTTAAATAACCTCTACATAACTTTGAAATAAGTTTTGAAGGCTTTGGTACGGCAAAATCAAGTTTAATCGCTTACAGGGACTAAATTCGACAAACTGCGAAAGTATGCCGATTTGAACTGTAACGAACATTCCCGAACTTAATCATAAGTTAAACATACCCTAAATAACCTTTACATAGCTTAGAAATAGGTTTTGAGGGGTTCGGTATGCTAAAATAAACTTTATAGATCAATAGGGACTAAAAGCGTCAAAAAGTGCACAAGTTTGCATTTTCACGCATATTTTACGTTCTGAATATATCAGGACATCCAAAAATTTATGTAAGCATTAAAATATTTTATTTTAGTGTTTGGCATGATAAAATTCCATTCGTTGCTTAATTTGGATCGTTTTTGCGTTCGTTACGACTTTTGTCGTAATTAAGCGAATAACGCAACCGTACGACCAAACGAACCGACATCCGAGATGTTTTTGAGCATATTTTAAGTTCCCTATACTTTAACTTTATTTTAGAGCCTTGAAATGAGGTTAACAGGGCTTAAAAGTGCCAAAAATCAAGTTTTACAAGTGCAGGGACCATTTTTGAAATTTCTGGCAGATTCAATGAACCTAGTCCATTTTGAAGTGTTGATGGTTTTAACCCATGGTTTTGTAAAACCATGGGCTGGTATTCAATGAACATAGTCCATATTAGGGGCTCCCATGGTTTTAGAAAACCATGGGCACACATGTAAAGTCCAGATCAAAGCTCAGTTTTCGATGAACGATCTTAACGGTTCTTGAATTCCTATAAATACCCACCCTCACTTCCTCCCGAAGCACACTTGAATCTGATTTTGACTCTCTAAGTTGAAGTTTATGCTTCATACCTGAGAGTAAATCGGATCAAGAGCTTGCGGGGACCTTCTGTAAGTATTCTTTCGTTCTTTTCATTCATTTTTGTCGTTAAAGTCAAACTGCATTTGACTTTCTGCTTTGACCAGTTTATTACTTACGCAAGAACTGATGCATAACTATCACAGAGATTATGGCCCTTCGAGATGTGCATTTAAAGTTGATATTCAAAAGGCGTATGATACGGTAGACTGGAGCTTTCTCAAGCAGGTTCTTATTGGGTTCGGATTTCATATGAAAATGGTTAATTGGATTATGCTGTGTGTTTCTTCTCCTACTTACTCGATCTGTGTTAATGGGGAAGTCCATGGTTATTTCAAAGGAAGACGTGGCTTAAGGCAGGGTTCTCTGTCTCCTTATTTATTCACGCTGGTTATGGAAATTCTGACTTGTATTCTGCACCAAGCGTCTCGGTTGGATAACTCTTTTAGATTTCACAAGTGTGAAAAGCAACGGATTATTAATCTCTGTTTCGCGGACGATCTATTTTTGTTTGCTCGTGGGGATGTTTCATCGGCTCGCTGTATTATGAATTCCCTTTCTCAATTCACCAACATGTCTGGGTTGGTTCCTAGCATTCAAAAAAGCACCGCCTTCTTTTGCAATGTTTCTAATCATGTGAAAACTGCTATTTTGGATATTCTTCCTTTTGAGGAGGGTCGATTACCGGTCAAGTACTTGGGGGTGCCGCTTATTTCTTCGAGATTAACAATTAAAGATTGTAATGTTCTTCTGGAGCGGTTGGATCAAAGAATTATGAATTGGAAAAATAAGCTGTTATCTTTCGCGGGCATGCTTCAATTAATTATCTCAGTCTTGTCTTCCATACATGTGTATTGGGCGTCAGCTTTTATTCTTCCTATTCGGGTTATAAAAGATCTTGAGGCAAAGATGAGAAATTTCTTATGGTCTCAAGAGGCTTCGTTTCATAGAGGAAAAGCGAAAGTTTCATGGAAAGCGATATGTGTGCCCAAATATGAGGGTGGCCTTGGTATTAGGCGGCTTGGGGATGTTAACAAAGCTCTGATGGTTTCTCACATATGGAGTATTCTCAAGAAAAGGAACTCGTTATGGGTGCAATGGATTTATTCGTACCGGCTAAAAGATCAGAGTTTGTGGGAATGCAAAACTATTGCAAATTGTAGCTGGAGCTGGAGAAAACTTCTTCAATTACGGCCAATTGTTAGGGAACATATATGGTCATCTCTAGGTATGGGTAACACCATTTCAACTTGGTATGACACTTGGTGTCATCTCGGCCCACTATCTACCATATTATCGCCTCGTGTTATCACCAATGCAGGATTTACTTTGGATGCCACTGTCTCGGATGTCTTTAGGAACGGTACTTGGGCATGGCCAACTGCATGGAGGGATCTTTTTCCGGTCTTGAACCAGCTGGATCAAACTAGGCCGATTCCAAATAAGCATGACCAGCTATTTTGGAAAGTTGGTGATGAATTAATGGAGCACTCTTCTTTTTCGGTTTGGAACTCGATGAGAATAAGTCAGCAGGAAGTCGATTGGGCTATCTTAGTTTGGTTTCCTCAATGCATTCCTAGACATGCCTTCCTGGTGTGGCTGATTATGCGCAATAAATTACTCACACAAGACAAGATTCTGACTTGGGGTTTAGAGAGGAGGAAAAATATGAATATGATGTGCTGTCTTCTATGCTATGCGGATGTCGACTCTCATGATCATCTTTTCTTCGAATGTAATCTTTCTGCTCAGGTGTGGTCTCTGGTTCGCACAAAGGTTGGTATGGATACAGTAGAACCTAAATGGAGCTCGATTGTGAACTGGTTAATGGTAAGACGAAGATCGAAGACGGCTGCTAATTTTGTAGCGCGGATTCTCGTGGGGGCAACGGCTTACACTATATGGCAAGAACGTAATGCGAGACTTTTCAAAAACCAAACAAGACCGCCGGATAGCCTATGTGAAATAATTTTAAACACTGTTCGTTATAAAATCATGGGAATGAAATTCAAGTCGTGTGCTAATGTTAGGCGGTTGCTGGCAGCTTGGGAGATTCAGGATGATGCTATGAAGATCGATGGAGGCTAGTTAATTAATTAGTTTTTCTTTGGTTTCTAGATGGTTGTCTAGTCGTTGGTGTTTTTTTTGTCGTTGGTTGTTTTTTCGTTGGTTTTTGGTTTACGTTCATGGGGCATGTCGCATGAACGAACTAGTGAGGGCTTTTCCTCTCTACTTGTGCCTTTTGCTGTGAATATATAAAATCACCGGGGTAACCCTTTACCCAAAAAAAACATATGCAACAAAATGTAATATATAAAAATCAATGTGCTAGCATGCTAAGTGAACATACATAGCAAAACATAATGAAATCATGTACTATATGTGTACTAATGAACATAACAAGCATATGATATAAAACATGAAAAGCACGAAAGTAACAAGTAGGCACATGTGAATCACCCCAAAACATTTGAAAACAGTAAAAGAGGGGACTATGTACTCACCTGAGGATGCTTAGCAGTCTTGAATAACAACCAAGTAAAGGTAGAGGGATCACGGAATCAAACGGCTCCTAATATAGGTAACTATGTTAATAAAACGGACCTATATAGAAAGATCGGATAGGATGAGGTTTCGTAAACCAAATGAGTATTGGAACTCATATGACATGGTTTAACAAAGCCTACATACTAAAACAAAATCTAACCTAAGTGCTTACGACCCATTACGACTCGTTTAGGTAGCTTACGCTACTTTAACGCGTCGTTCGCGTAAAACACGTTCGGACCGCCTAACTAGTCCTATGAAAAGTATTATATGCCTTAACATGTTTAAATATGTTGCATAACCAGTTAAGTGACAAAAGTTTGAGTTACATATGCTTAAAATCCAATTATGCATAAAAAGGGCATTTTGGTCATTTTACTTAAGGCATATAATTATCTATCATACAACTAACTAAACGAAGTGACCATAAGGTATAACCTTGGAAGGTTATTCCCTATACAACTATGGTCACTAAACATGCTTGGTCAGATCCTAAAGATCGACCAAACGGGTCTAGTTCGAAAGTCTAAGCGGTTGTTTAGTCCGCTTATCTTACGACCCTATACAAGCACTAATCTAAAAGTGACGAGTTAAACATGTTAAAACATGTTTAACGAAGTTTGAAAACAAGTTTGATATCAAAACAAAGGGTTTTGATACCCAAGAATAGTTTGGTTGCAAAATACGCATAAACACGCATTTTGACCGAAACTATGACTCGTCACTACACCTAATCAACGTGGTAATCAGTAGGTATAGTCACACGGGACTATAACCATCGTGATTACGCTCACGTTGCGAAGTTCAAACGAACTTCCTGTTGACCAAAGACTGGTCAAAGCAGAAAGTCAAACACTGTTTGACTTTTACACTTAAAAACGCATAAAAGCACGAAAGAATACTTACAAAGGCTCTAAGCAAGGAAATCTTGATCCAAATTGCTCAGGTATTGTCACACCCCGACCACGTAGAATATACAAAACGTGGCGGAAACATCGGGGAGTGTTGTAACAGAATTAATTGTTTCAAATCCAAGGCAATTGAAGTTTCGTTTTATTGATTAAAAGTGTTACAATGTCTTAACAACCAAAGAAATACAACATAATTAACTAGTCTTGCATCTTTTATTGTCACTAAAGCCCAAGTCTGCCTATGTATGGTCAAATACGGTTCACACGGTTCACAGATACAAACGGTTCACAGATACAAACGGTTCATAGATACAAACGGTTCACAGATACAAACGGTTCACAGATACAAACGGTTCACAGATACAAACGGTTCACAGATACAAACGGTTCACATAGTCAAATGATTACAACGGTTCACATAGTCAAATAGTTATAAACGGTTCAAAATGTAATATAATGTGTTCATATACTGGATGAGCATATGCAACAAAATGTAATGTAAAACAATGTACTAAGTATGCACACAATGGACATACATAGCATAAAATGTAATGAAATCATGTACTATAATGTACTAACGAACATAGCAGGTATATGATGTGAAAAAGGGAAAGCATGAATGTAACAAGTAGGCACATGTGTTTCACCCCAAAACAGTTTGGAAAACAGTAAAAGAGGGGTCTATGTACTCACTTGAGATTGCTTAGTAGTCCTTGAGTAACAACCAAACAATGCTAGAGATCTCGGAATCAAACGGCACCTAATATAGGTAACTATGTTAATAAACCGGACCTAAATCGGAAGATCGGGTAGCATGAGGGTTTGTAAACCAAACGAGTATGGAGACTCGTGTAATATGGTTCAACAAAGCCTACATACTAAATGAAACCTAACATAATTGTTTACGACCCATTACGACCCGTTTAGGTAGCTTATGCTACTTTAACGCGTCCTTCGTGTGAAACGCGTTCGGACCGCCTAACTAGCCCTATGACAAGTGTTATATGCCTAAACATGTTACATAATCAGTTATGTGACAAAAGTTTAGGTTACATATGCTTAATTACCAATTATACATGAAAAGGGTATTCTGGTAATTTACCTAAGGCATATAAACTACCTATCATACAACTACTTAAACGATGTGACCATAGGGTATAACCTCGGAAGGTTATTCCCTACCTACTATGGTCACCTAATGTATTTGGTCGGATCCTAATGATCGACCAAACTGGGTCGGGTTCGAAGGTATAAGCGATTTATCAGATCGCTTACCCTACGACCCTAGACAACGTGGTAATCAGTAGGCATAGTCCCAAGGGACTATAACCAACGTGATTACACTCACGTTGCGAAGTTCAAACGAACTTCGCATTGACCATAACTGGTCAATGTAGAAAGTCAAACAAAGTTTGACTTTCAGACTCGAAAGACTCGAAAAGCAATAAAAGAACGAAAGAATACTTACGAAGGGTCCCCGAATGCTAATCTAGATCACAATAACTCATGTATGAAACAATGGTTCCAACTTAGAGTCACTTAGATCAGATTCTAGTGGGTTTTGAAGCAATGGGGGGTGGGGTATATATAGTTTTCGGGTAACCGTTAAGATCGTTTGTCGAATATCGTGCCTTAATCCCATCCGTACAAGTGTTGCAAAGTTGTGGTGGCTAAAAATGGTGCTTATCAGCTGAATATGCAAGTTGTAAGTGTGTGGTGGTGGTTAAAACAGCTGGAAGTTGCTGACTGTTCGGTATTATCTGATCAGAGAGGCGTACGCGGCCCGCTTTAGGATCAGTGAAAACTCAGGCGGGCCGCCTGAGACTTCTGATCAGCAAACATGTTTCCATTTTGACAGTTTCAGTCCCTGCATGTGTTTAAGGCTATTTCCGACACTTCTAAGGCCCGTAAAGCCAACTTTAAGGCCCTAAAATGATGCCTAAACATTGTGGACATGAAACATGCTCAAAAATATGTCGGATGTTGGTTCGTTTGGTCGTACGAACGCGATGTTCGCTTAATTACGACGGAATGCGCACAAGCGCGAAAAACGATCCAAATGACGAAACGAATGGATTTTTCTTATGCCAAACACTAAAATAAAATATTTTAGTGCTTACATAAATTTTTGGATGTCCGGATGTATTCAGAACATAAGTTATGCGCGAAAATGCAAACTTGTGCACTTTTTGACGCTTTTAGTCCCTGAATGACCCAAAAGTTTATTTTAGCACACCGAACCTCTCAAAGCCTATTTCTAAGCTATGTAAAGGATATTTATGGTGTGTTTAACTTATGGTCATGTTCCGGAATGTCTGTTACAGTTCAAATTGGCATACTTTCGCAGTTTGTCAACTTTAGTCCCTGTAAGCGATTTAACTTGTTTTTGCAATACCAAAGCCTTCAAAACTTAGTTCTAAGTTATTTAAAGGTTATTTAAGGTATGTTAAGTATATGTCACTATTCTGGAGCGTTCGTTGCATTAAACTGGTTATATTGACGCATCAGTGCGCGTATAACCTTCCAGAAAGCGATATAGAGTTTGAAATCGAACAAGAATTGATATGTGTAAACGATACACATATTTTTACAAATCCCAAGTATGAAATACAATATTTCATTGGTTGGGCATTTGTTTGATGGTCTCAGTGACACAGGTGTCACAGTCTCCCCTACTTTAGGAAATTTCGTCCCGAAATTTATTCGTAGGAGTCTATTTGTGACTTTGTGTCAGATAACCACCAGAGATATGTAAAGCATAATCCTGTCATTTCCTTAACGGACATTCTTCAGAACGAAAATGAACAAACGGAGTCATTTTCCTCAACGATTATTCTTCAGAAGCGGAAATGAAGGAATAAACAAACGGGGATTCATTTCCTTAACGGACAATCTTCAGAAACGAAAATGAACAAACGGAGTCATTTTCAGCAGATGCTTCCTCAGAAACGGAAATGAAAATGATAGACAAACGGATATTCATTTCCTCAACGGACAAATCTTCAGAAACGAAAATGAACAAACGGAGTCATTTTCAACGGTTGCTTCCTCAGAAACGGAAATGAAAATGATAGACAAACGGATATTCATTTCCTCAACGGACAAATCTTCAGAAACGAAAATGAGCAAACAGAGTCATTTTCAACGGTTGCTTCCTCAGAAACGGAAATGAAAATGATAGACAAACAGATATTCATTTCCTCAACGGATAATCTTCAGAAACGAAAATGAACTAACGGAGTCATTTTCAACGGTTGTTTCCTCAGGTTTGGAAATGAAGGATTAAACAACGGATATTCATTTCCACAACGGATAATCTTCAGAAACGAAAATGCACAAACGGAGTCATTTTCCTCAACGGGTATTCTTCAGAATTGGAAATGAAGGATAAACGGATATTCATTTCCTCAACGGATATTCTTCAGAAGTGAAAAATGAATAACTAGTTCATTTTTCCTCAACGGATACTTCATCAGAATTGGAAATGAATAGGGTTAACTTCTAGGTACATGACAAAGCTCGTTGTGGTTTCTGTGCACTAAATTCCATAATTATGTATGCATCCAAAATTACGTAATTTCTTGCACAGTCCGCACAGTTTGTCTTGTAATGTTCATAAGCACATAATCACATAGTTGTTTAATTGTTATTATCTTGTTATTGATTGCTATTAACTTGGCACCTCGTACTTCGTTTCTCTTGGAAGAAACGGGTACTTAGGATTTTCGTGAAAAACGCAAGAGATCATACATTGGAAGAAATTTGGGAGTAGTCTGTTCTTCAAGGAATGCGGTTCCTTGATTGTCGGTATTGTAGGGGATATGTTGTTTATACATACAATCACATAAATACATTGCAATGTAAATAAAAGATTTATTTATAAACAACGATAACAACTGTTTCTTGGATCTTGACAACAAAAGAAAATAATACATAAGACGTGATTATTTCTAAACGATGTTGTCTTCTGGTTGATCATATGCTTATCCCTGCGCTGGATTTGCATTAGCAAGACTTGGGCAATTCCTACGAAAATGGCCCATCTCGCCACAGTTGTAGCAAGATCCCTGTGGAAAACGAGCTTGAGCAGGATTGTTGCCAGCTTGATTTGGTGCAGCTGCGGTTGGGCAAACCCTAGCTGTATGACCTATAAGTCCGCAAACTTGGCATGTGCGGCACTTCACCCCAGCATGATGATGTAGGCCACATTGGTTGCACAAGGGTGCAGTTCCGTTGTCGGGTTTCGTGGCAGGGGGTTGAGCTGGTTGGTTGAGGACGGCTTGATCATTGTGAGCGACCACAGCGTAGTTCTGAGAAGCCTTTCGCTTCTTTGACCTCTTAGGGGATCCAGTCTGTTCATCCATGATCTTTGATTTCTCGATTGGTTTCGATTCTTCGACCGGCTTCTTGTCACCTTTTCAGAAAAGTTTACCTTTCCTGATCTTTGATTCAGTCAAGGTTGCAGATAGCTCAATGGCCTGTCTAACTGTAGTAGGGTTGCTACCAGTCAAAATGTCTTGTATTGAGTCAGGGAGGCCATCAATGTACTTTTCGATTGCCTTATCCAAAGGCGTGACCATGTTTGGGCATAACAGGCTTAACTCCTCATAACGGTCTGTGTAGGCTCGATGCTCACCGCTGTCTTGCTCAAGATTGTCGAATTCCCTTTCCAAAGCCCTGATCTCGTGTCGAGGACAGAATTCCTTCATCATAAGGGCCCTAAGTTCAGCCCATGTCTGTGCTAGAGCAACTTCTGCACCACGATCTCTCATAACCCCGTTCCACCACGTAAGGGCTCTCTTCTGGAATACACTCGAAGCAAACTCGACCTTGTGATTGTCAGGACACTGCACGTGGCGGAAAGTATTCTCAATGCTCTCGAACCATTGAAGAAGCCCAGTCGCTCCCTCAGAACCACTAAACTTGAGTGGTTTCGCCGAGTTAAAACTCTTGAAATTGCATACACCATTGTTGTTGTTGTTGGCTTGATTCCATTGAGCAAAGAGGTTTGGGAATTGAGCAGCCATTTGCTGCGCAATGATTTCTGCCAACTCGGCAGTCGCTATCTGGCTTTCGCGTCGAGGAGGCATTCTAAAAGAGGAAACATGAAAGGAAACGAGTGAGAGAATTAGACGAAAAGAATGAGATGAAACAAATCTGATGAAAGCAAGGGTAGTGGTCATTTGTTTGTTACTACAAAGCAACAAACGACCTCGGTGATTAATCAAAGTAAATAGGTCAAAAATAATGTATCGCGAAGACATGCTCGCCTATAAGTGAACACTCATCCCAAGAATTCCCAGGTAAGCACAACTGGTCTCGCGTCTGATGAGATGTATACGAAGTGCTTGCCTAGACAAAAAACCCAGAATACAGGCATTCACCCTTCCAGTTTGCACGTGTTCACATTATTTAAAACCCAAAACCTTGACGAGATTTTGAAAATTCAAAGGGGTTCAAAACCATATAACAGAGGGTTCAAAACCTAGTAATAAATCATCCTAGAACAGATGATTAGTTTTCAAAGCGGTTTTGAAATTTATGTTCTTGTTGTGGTAGTCGCCTAAGGATAGGTGACGGTATTGTTTTATGACTAAACGCAAATAAACTCGCGTTAGGGTCCTAAGAAGGTTATAGACTAGGTCAATGCATTACTAATAACCTAATTCCCTATAACCATTGGCTCTGATACCATCTTTTCTGTCACACCCCGACCACGTAGAACATACAAAACGTGGCGGAAACATCGGGGAGTGTTGTAACAGAATTAATTGTTTCAAATCCAAGGCAATTGAAGTTTCGTTTTATTGATTAAAAGTGTTACAATGTCTTAACAACCAAAGAAATACAACATAATTAACTAGTCTTGCATCTTTTATTGTCACTAAAGCCCAAGTCTGCCTATGTGTATCTTGATCATCTTATGCAACAGCTCCTGAAAAACACATGTGAAAATAGGTACGTCAGCATAAAAATGCCTGTGAGATACATAGGTTTTGTGAAAATAGGTTTCATGACTTATGTTTGAGAAAATGTTTAGTCATGTACCTTGTAATTTGCTTTGTTTTGTAAATCATTTGAAAAATGATAAGATCAGATGATATGTATAAATAAGAGAATAATGTATGGTTAAATGAATAACCATTGTCAAATGAGTTTGTATAAGATAAGTTGTTTGTAAAACAATGTATTGAAAAGTATGTTATTTGTATAAATGTTATATGTATCAAACTGAAATGATTCAAATAACGCTACGATAAGTAATACCATACAAACACTTATATATAGGAAGTACCAGCGGCGTATCCACCATGCTTGTATCATATTACACCCGCATCGTTACTTAATCACTTAATCAAACCAAACCACCAAAGTAATGTTTAACAATTGTAGAAATGTTTATGTATGGTCAAATACGGTTCACACGGTTCACAGATACAAACGGTTCACAGATACAAACGGTTCACAGATACAAACGGTTCACAGATACAAACGGTTCACATAGTCAAATGATTACAACGGTTCACATAGTCAAATAGTTATAAACGGTTCAAAATGTAATATAATGTGTTCATATACTGGATGAGCATATGCAACAAAATGTAATGTAAAACAATGTACTAAGTATGCACACAATGGACATACATAGCATAAAATGTAATGAAATCATGTACTATAATGTACTAACGAACATAGCAGGTATATGATGTGAAAAAGGGAAAGCATGAATGTAACAAGTAGGCACATGTGTTTCACCCCAAAACAGTTTGGAAAACAGTAAAAGAGGGGTCTATGTACTCACTTGAGATTGCTTAGTAGTCCTTGAGTAACAACCAAACAATGCTAGAGATCTCGGAATCAAACGGCACCTAATATAGGTAACTATGTTAATAAACCGGACCTAAATCGGAAGATCGGGTAGCATGAGGGTTTGTAAACCAAACGAGTATGGAGACTCGTGTAATATGGTTCAACAAAGCCTACATACTAAATGAAACCTAACATAATTGTTTACGACCCATTACGACCCGTTTAGGTAGCTTATGCTACTTTAACGCGTCCTTCGCGTGAAACGCGTTCGGACCGCCTAACTAGCCCTATGACAAGTGTTATATGCCTAAACATGTTACATAATCAGTTATGTGACAAAAGTTTAGGTTACATATGCTTAATTACCAATTATACATGAAAAGGGTATTCTGGTAATTTACCTAAGGCATATAAACTACCTATCATACAACTACTTAAACGATGTGACCATAGGGTATAACCTCGGAAGGTTATTCCCTACCTACTATGGTCACCTAATGTATTTGGTCGGATCCTAATGATCGACCAAACTGGGTCGGGTTCGAAGGTATAAGCGATTTATCAGATCGCTTACCCTACGACCCTAGACAACGTGGTAATCAGTAGGCATAGTCCCAAGGGACTATAACCAACGTGATTACACTCACGTTGCGAAGTTCAAACGAACTTCGCATTGACCATAACTGGTCAATGTAGAAAGTCAAACAAAGTTTGACTTTCAGACTCGAAAGACTCGAAAAGCAATAAAAGAACGAAAGAATACTTACGAAGGGTCCCCGAATGCTAATCTAGATCACAATAACTCATGTATGAAACAATGGTTCCAACTTAGAGTCACTTAGATCAGATTCTAGTGGGTTTTGAAGCAATGGGGGGTGGGGTATATATAGTTTTCGGGTAACCGTTAAGATCGTTTGTCGAATATCGTGCCTTAATCCCATCCGTACAAGTGTTGCAAAGTTGTGGTGGCTAAAAATGGTGCTTATCAGCTGAATATGCAAGTTGTAAGTGTGTGGTGGTGGTTAAAACAGCTGGAAGTTGCTGACTGTTCGGTATTATCTGATCAGAGAGGCGTACGCGGCCCGCTTTAGGATCAGTGAAAACTCAGGCGGGCCGCCTGAGACTTCTGATCAGCAAACATGTTTCCATTTTGACAGTTTCAGTCCCTGCATGTGTTTAAGGCTATTTCCGACACTTCTAAGGCCCGTAAAGCCAACTTTAAGGCCCTAAAATGATGCCTAAACATTGTGGACATGAAACATGCTCAAAAATATGTCGGATGTTGGTTCGTTTGGTCGTACGAACGCGATGTTCGCTTAATTACGACGGAATGCGCACAAGCGCGAAAAACGATCCAAATGACGAAACGAATGGATTTTTCTTATGCCAAACACTAAAATAAAATATTTTAGTGCTTACATAAATTTTTGGATGTCCGGATGTATTCAGAACGTAAGTTATGCGCGAAAATGCAAACTTGTGCACTTTTTGACGCTTTTAGTCCCTGAATGACCCAAAAGTTTATTTTAGCACACCGAACCCCTCAAAGCCTATTTCTAAGCTATGTAAAGGATATTTATGGTGTGTTTAACTTATGGTCATGTTCCGGAATGTCTGTTACAGTTCAAATTGGGAACACAAAACAAGATCAAAAATATCTAAAATGAAGTTAAAGTATAGGGAACACATTTAAGCCCCGTTAACCCCACTTTAAAGCTCTAAAATGAAGTTAAAGTATAGGAAACACAAAACAAGATCAAAAATATCTTGGATGTTGGTTCGTTTGGCCGTACGGTTGCGTTGTTCGGTTAATTACGACGAAACACGAACGGATGCAAATAACGATCCAAATTACGCGACGAATGGAATTTTATCATGCCAATCACTAAAATAAAGTATTTTAATGATTACATAAATTTTTGGGTGTCCGGATATATTCAGAACGTAAGATATGCGCGAAAATGCAAACTTATGCACTTTTTGACGCTTTTAGTCCCTATTGATCAAGAAAGTTTATTTTTGCGCACCAAACACCTCAAAGCCTATTTCTAAGCTATGTAAAGGATATTTAGGGCATATTTGACTTATGATCAAGTTCCAGAATGTTCGTCATAGTATGAATCGGCATACTTTCACAGTTTGTCGAAATTAGTCCTTGTGATTGAATAAACTTGATTTCGGCATACCAAACCCTCCAAAACTTGTTTCTAAGTTATGTAAAGGTTATTTAAGGTATCTTAATCCTATGTCACTATTCCGGAGTGTTTGTTGCATTAAACTGGTTATATTTACGCATCAGATCGCGTATAACCTTCCAGAAAGCGATTTAAAGCTCGAAATCGAACATGAATTTATATGTGCACATGATACACATATTTATACAAATCCCAAGTATGAAACACAATATTTCATTGATTTGGTATTTGTTTGATGGTCACGGAGGCACAGGTGTCACAGTCTCCCCTACTTTAGGAAATTTCGTTCCGAAATTTATTCGTAGGAGTCTGTCTGTGACTTTGTGTTAAATAACCATCAAAGATATGCAAGGCATAATCCTGTCATTTCCCTCAACGGACATTCTTCAGAAACGAAATGAAAGGATGGAGTCATTTTCAACGGGTGCTTCATCAGAAACGGAAATGAAGGAATAATCAAAAGGATATTTGTGACACCTGTGTCACTTCAACCATCCAACAAATGCCAAACCAATGAAATATTGTATTTCATACTTGGGATTTGTAAAAATATGTGTATCATTTGCACATATCAATTCTTGTTCGATTTCAAGCTTTAAATCGCTTTCTGGAAGGTTATTTTTTTTTGGGTAAAGGGTTACCCCGGTAAATTTTATAAATCAACGAATCAACGTACAAGGGTGTGCCAAAGCGAACACACCTACTAGACTTGGCATACCAAGACTAGGAAAAACACAAAAGACAGCCAAACAAACTAAACAAACAGCCAAAAGAAACAAGAAAAACACACGGGCAACTCTACAACTTCTAGCCTGGATCTAGTTCCTCTTCATTGGAATGAATGTTCCATGCCTTTAGCACTCTATGCCGAACTACGCTTCCACGGAACTTGAATCCCATAAGCTTTAACCGAACTGTGCTCTTGATTATTTCTATCACCGCTTCAGGCGACTTATGTGTATGAGAGAATAGCCTAGCATTTCGTTCTTGCCATATAAAATACGTCGTAGCCGCAATCAGAATCTTACCCACAATAACATTCGTCATCTTTGAGGAAGCCGTTTGTTCCATCCATGCAAAGACGGATGCCCAAGAGTCATTAACATTCTCCAAACTAACCATAGTTTTAACATTATTCCACACATGCGACGCAAAGCTGCATTGGAAGAATAGGTGGTCACGTGAGTCACGATCAAAGCGACAAAGCGGACAACACATAAGTCTTAAGTTCGTTTCACTCCCCGCTTCCCAAGTCATGAGACGATCCCGAGTTTTGAGTTTGTTTCTTATAACCAACCACATATGGAACGAGTGTCTTGGAATACATTGGGAAAACCATATCATGTTAAACCAAGACACCATAGCACCCCGACTCCTAATATTGTTCCAAACTTCCTTAGAGCTGAAATAACTATCTTTACCATCCAAGTCTTTCCACGTAGGTTTATCTGGAACATTGTGAACAAGAGATGGTGGTTGTAAGTTTATCAACACAGGAAACATGTCATGCCAAGCCTCTAGCCATCTCCAGTGGCCCGACTCATCAACTATATCGGCAACTGTAGAGTGCATATTAAAACCCGCATTAGTGATGGTTCTCGGCGTGATGAATGTACTAATCGGACTCAAAGGGCACCAGTTATCACACCATGCATTAGTCTGAGCACCACTTTTGATAGACATACCGATGTAAGGACGTACCAAATTTCGAATGGATAAGATCTTACGCCATCCCCAACTCACGCTACCCCTGCATGGAACCTCCCAAAAACTTTTACCCTTTAGCTTGTAGGAATGAATCCACCGAACCCAAAGAGACTCTCTGTGAGAAATAATACTCCATATGTGGTTTGTCATGAGAGCCTTATTAACATCCCCAACATTTCAAATACCTAAGCCTCCCTCATTCTTAGGCAAACAAACATCAGACCAAGCAACTTTGGCATGAATTCTGCCAGAAGAACCAGCATTCCATAAAAAACGACGCATCCTCTTTTCCAACTCAGAAATAACCCATGCAGGGAGAATAAAAACTGAAGCCCAGTAGATATGCATTGAAGATAAAACCGAGTTTATAAGTTGAAGGCGGCCCGCAAAGGACAACGACTTAGAGATCCAGCTCGTGATTTTGCCCTCCATACGATCAATCAAGATTTTACAATCTTTAAAAATAAGTTTTGTGGATATAAGAGGCACCCCAAGATATCTAACCGGAAGATTACCTTCTTGGAAAGACATCAACGATAGAATCTGTTGTTTCACCAAAGGAGGCACATTCGAAAAATAGGCCGTACTCTTGGTTGGACTCGGAACTAACCCTGACCAACTAGTAAACATTTCCAGAGCATCTCTAACCTTCTTCACCGAGCAAATGTCAGCATGGACAAAAATAAACAGATCATCCGCAAAGGAAACATTAATAATTCTCTGCTTAGTACACTGATGATGAAATTTAAAAGACGAGTTAGAATCAGCCACCTGTTGAAGTAAAAGAGATAGCACTTCCATGATAAGGGTAAATAAATAAGGTGACATAGGATCGCCCTGTCTCAACCCCCTCTTCCCCTTGAAAAAACCATGAAGATTACCATTAACGAACAAAGAGTAGGAAGCCGTGGAAACACACATCATAATCCACTGAACCATACGATGATTGAATCCAAAACGAATAAGGATAGCTTTCAAAAAAGACCAACTAACCGTATCATAGGCTTTCTGAATGTCTATTTTAAAAGCACATCTCGCGGGGCCTCTGTTCAAGTGATAATTGTGCATCAGCTCCTGAGTTAAGAGAATGTTATCTGAGATTTTTCTTCCCGGCACAAAGGCTGACTGATTAATGCTGACAAGAGCCCCCAAACTCCCTTTAATCCTATCCGTGATGATCTTGCTAATACATTTATAGAGCACATTACAACATGAGATAGGACGATAATCCAAAACCGAGTCCGGAATGTCTTTCTTAGGAATCAAAGCCAAGATCGTGTGATTTAGTTGCTTAAGGAGTTTCCCATTGTCAAAAAAATCAAGAACCGCATCCGTAACTTCATTACCGATAATATCCCAAGCCTTCTTGAAGAAAGCTGACGTATACCCATCAGGACCAGGAGCCTTATTTTCACCAATATTAAACATTGCCGTTTTGACTTCCTCTCTAGTAACTTGTCGAACCATATTAGAGGCATCTTCATGGCTAAGGACATTAACAAAAATACTATCCAAATTAATGGAATTTACCTGATCCTCAAAACCAAGAAAGTTGGAGTAGTGATTGACTAAAGCAAGCGCAACCCTACTACCTTCATGACGGTTCCCCGAAATATCTCTGACACTATGAATTTGGCTTCTCGCATTACGGCATTTCACCACATTATGGAAATATTTCGTATTAGAGTCTCCAGCACACAACCATTCAACTTTTGACTTTTGTTTGAGGAAACTTTCCTCATCATAAGCAGTAGACTGAAACTCTTGAAGACATGTTGCTTCTAGTTGACGCAGGTTGCCATCCAACGGATTCTTATCAACAAGAACTTGAATCTCATCCAGCTTTTTTCTAAGCTCCGACACCTTAGCATGTAAGTTTCCCTGGTTAAATAAAATCTTCCTTAAGTGCGGTTTAAGATTACTAAGTTTCTTTGTAACCGAAAACATATTAAACCCTGGTATCGTTTTCCTCCATTCCTGGTCCACACACTTCATGAATTCCGGTTTGGAAGTGATGAAATTAGGAAACTTGAATGGTTTGATTTTCTTCTCATTCACGGCCCCCATATTCAATATACAAGGCGTATGATCCGAGACTCGATAAGGGTGGTACATGACAAACGCATTCGGATACAAATCCAAGAACTGAATATTGCCCATAACTCGATCTATCTTTTTAAGAAGACCCACTCCATTTTTGGGTTTTTGATTCCAAGTAAACTGAAGACCGTGCCCCTGAATATCCAACAACTCCAAAAACTGAACACAATCTTTAAATTCACACATGCTTATCGTTTGTTGAGATGAACCATAAAGAGAATCTTCAAGTTGAAGAGTAGCATTAAAATCCCCCATAACAACCCATGGTTTATCATGACATAAGCTTTTATGATTACATAAACTCTCCCAGAGACTTCTACGATCTTGATACTTATTTTCCGCGTACACAAAAGAACAGAATAAAACTTTTTTAAGAGTCTTATCCAATATCTGCGTATGAATAATTTGATCAGTTTGAGCGAGCACCATAAGATCAACCACATCAGAATCCCAACCCAAAATGATTCGGGTACCCCTACTACACAATCCCCCATTAGACGTCCAATTCCAATTCCGGAAAACACTATTACAAATGGTTCCGAGCTTCATGACATTAACATGGGACTCTAAAATTGCACAATCTTTTAACTTATTTTCAGCAACAACTTTACGAACTTCGCTTTGTTTCAGGGGGCGATTCAAACCCCTTATATTCCATGACATAATGCTATCCATTAATACCTGCTTGTTCGGGAGTGCTTGCCCCCTCAGAAACATGACTCTGGTCAGCTGTCATAAATGCGGCCATTTCCGTTTGTAAAGTGTCCTCTACCTCATTCTCGATTCGAGTAGGCTTCCCATTCCCATTTTTTAAATTCTGCCTCAGCTCCTTATCCACCCCAATATCAGCTATAGTCTCTTCCATATCGTTACTTGCCAAAGCTTCAAATGCATTACCAGTTTTCACATTGGCATTTTTGCTATTATCCGATGTATCCTCCTTATTACCAGATGTACTTGCTCCTGACTTATTCATCTTAGGTTTGTAGATAAATTTCTGCTTTTGTCTTTTCTGCATCATACCCACTCTCGCCACCTTCCTCTTATCAGTAGTAAACCCCTCCTCATCCACAACCACTTGTTTAGCTTTATTATTAACATTCTTGGCACATGTCTGATCGTTATGGCCAAAAATACAACACAAAGAGCATCTCTGTGGCTGCCATTCATACTCCACTTTCACTTTTTCTGTGATGTATCCCTCTCCCTCCAGTTTTGGAATAGCAACAATGATATGGTCTTTTAATTCATTCTCCGCATCTATTTCAATTAGAGCCCTTGCAAAACTGCTCCTTCCCCAGTTATCCGCACACATATCCGCCATATACCCATCTAATCTTTTCGGGGTACCTATCTTAGAAGCCAACAAACTTAAGCCATCATCCGTATAAATAGCAATCGGAACGTTATACATCTTAACCCATACCGGAATCGACTTAATACCTGTGACACTCTAGGTTTTCCGAGCAAACACCTTGTAATTACGTTGTGCGTATATATGTGTTATTAAATGAAAGTTGTGATTTCTTTTTGTGCTATGTGTCGATAACGTGTACGTAATATATATATATATATGGGTATATAAAGATACTCGTGAACCGAAACCACCACTCGAGACCACCCGGTCTCGAGTAAATAAGTGAACGGTTGGGCCGCTTGGGCCGCACCTCCCTTAGCCCACTCGGAAACCCACTCAAGGTGCACCACCCTCTTATAATAACCCAAAACCCTCACACACACACTCCCCTTTACACTCTCTCACTTCATCCTCACTCCCTCTCTCTAGAAACCCTAACAAATCAAGCTCACCTCCTCCACTCTCTCTCTCTCGGATTCAATCGACAACAACAAGGAGGATCGGTCAAGCTCATCATCACCCGAACACTTCATTCTCTCACCTTCTCCCTTGACTCGATACCCTTTACATCAACCGGTTAGTATTCTAAGGTCTTGATGTATGATTCTAGCATGATTAGTGAGCTTGTGATATGATAAATATCGTGTGTGAGCTATGGTATAATAATGTCTTGCTAAGGTGTTCTTGTAGGGTAAATGGTTATGTTATCCGATTATGTTAGATGATTTGTTAAATGGTTATGTTATCCGATTATGTTAGATGATTTGTTAAATGGTTATGTTATCCGATTATGTTAGATGATTTGTTAAATGGTTATGTTACCCGATTATGTTAGATGTTTTGTTGGATGGTTTTGTTAATCCGATCTATGTTATATGACTTGTTGTCCGACCTATGATTAGATGTTTTGAGACAAATGTGTGATCTTTGATCCCAATATTCCATATGATGAACAATGTTGAATGACCTTATGAAGAACTTTATGAATATGTGTTTAAAGTGATATGAACATATGATGAACAATGTTGAATGTGAGATGAACATTTGAATATGCCTTGTTTGGTCTATTTTGTTTTGCATTTAGACAAAGAAACATGTTTAATGGGATAGTACACAAATTGCATGAAATCTCAATTCCATTGGATAGTACATAAGGCAGGTTCTAGAAGGTTCGGACATCAGATGTGCGACTCGAAACCTTCGGTCTCGACTCGAGATCATCGAACTGCAACTCGAGACCGAGTGATTGCGACTCGAGACCATATGTGACAACTCGAGACCGGACAAAGCAGACATCAGGGACTTGAAATCAGCAAGGTCTCGACTCGAGATCTCACGATCCCGACTCGAGACTGGACTCGAGACCTTCTAGATTGCGACTCACACCAGCATTACTCGAGATCTCATGGTTGCGACTCGAGACCGCACATTCTCGAGTCGAGACCATCTTGTCTCGGATGGGCCGATTGTCACCGATTATTGGGCCAAACATGTGTGGACAATGCATACCGTTCTATTTAGATTTCCGTGATTCTGTTAACTGCTAGTATGATCGGATAAGGCCCATTAACACTTATGATTTGTATGAAAGGTGTAGATGTTTACTGTTTAACTGCTACGTATTAGAATAGGCCCGATAACTTGCTGGATGATCATGTGTTATGTATGCTATGTGTTAGTTATGTGTAGATTATACGTGAATACTTGTACCCCAACTTGACCTATATTGGTAACCATGCTAGCACGTGGTGACCAACGTGATTGACCAAGTAAATAATCTACCGAGCAACCCAAGGTGAGTTCACAACTAATAAAGCATGTGTTCCCGGTGGTTGGGAAACGGAAACTTAAAACAACGCTATCCCCTCGTAAGGGATACAAACCTACTTCTCTCCCCTTAAATGGGACCTTTGGTTAATTACTGTTTATACTGGATGCAACAAGCAACACTAAACAAAACTCTATCACTCAAGTCCTCACTTCTTTATACCGATTAGTCGCCGGGGTCAGGCGAACGGGTTATTAGTTGATAGCGCTATTTAGGTCTCACCAACCTCACACCGTGCCCGCTTCTGGGATCGGGCGTGAACTAATGTACTCTGGCAACCGTCAATGATGATAGAACATTGACAAACGGGGCACACTACGGAAACGTACGGATGAATAGTATTCGGTATTGTAAAAACAGTTTAGTCGCTTACTTATGGGGTAGCTCCCCATCGCAAGTATAAACGGATTAATTAACTGGTGAAACAAGTTTTTGGTAATTAAAACTGGACAACTCGTGGACTCGCCAACATTTTTGTTGACACCCTACTGCATGCTTTGCAGGTACCCAGTGACTCAGGAGCTTGCAGCTTGGGAAGTGTAGTGGCCGTCTAAACCCATGTGTTGGGTTCTAAATAACTTGAACTATGAACCTTGTTTAAATTGCTTTACCTATGCTTCCGCTACGTACTTAAACTGTTATTTGAACTTAAACTAGTAAACTCTAAACTATGATGTTACGAGCTACTATGGTTGGCGATCATTCTTACAATTAACTAATGCTCAGTATAATTGGTGGCTGGATCCTGGTCAGTCATGCCTCCAAGCGGTGGTACTCCGCGAGTGGATTTTGGGGGTGTGACAATACCCTCTTTCCTTAAACTGACATCCGCAGACCAGACACTTAAAAACAACGGCACTTTCCTGATCAACCATGGTCCCCCTTCCAAAACTTTAGCCATGCCCTCTTTTGTATCAAACTTAAAGAAGAAGAACCCATCCTTATTCATCATAATTTTAGAAAAACCATACTTAGCCCACACATTTTTTGCATAATATTCCACAACAAGAAAAGGTAATCGATTACCCAAAAAGTAGCCATACAAAACATTCTCAAATTTGTCCTGGACCTTTTTAATTACCTCACGGGGAATAAGCACATCAGCATCCTGAACCGTCTCTGTAGCATCCAACTTTCGGAAGTTTACCTCTCTTCTCAATGATGTTTGCATTTTAACCTTGTCCGCATACGATAAGTTGGGTATATCCTTCACCACGTTACTCGAACTAGGGTTTGCATGGGTATCCATCTTGGTAGCCGTATATCCACCTCCATAACTCCACGTATCATCCAATTCCACAAGTTTTGAAATCTCAAACAACCCATCTATCACCGATACATTACTTGTAGAATACATACCACATCTCGGCATCAAAGGATTACCCTCAATATTTGTTACTCGTAACCCAATCCCACGAACCGGTGGTGTATTATCATCATTCCCAGGAGTTCGTTGATCCAAAGGTTTCACTCCATCACTTTTCCCCTCCATGCATGCAATAAACCCTAAACAACCGACAATAAAAGATCTTCACAAAACAAACCCTAAACGGCCGACAAAGGGAAATCCTTTACAAAAACAAGAATCCGCAATCACAAGAATTAGAGCTCGTACTCCTTTAAACCCTAGAACAAAACCTCAACCCTTGATCGATTAAAATAGTGTCATCAATCTAGCTAAATTAATCTCAGTTAACCGCAATCAATGGCTACCAGATTAATAGATTAGGGTTTCAGAATATATTTCTAGGGCGGCGATTATGAGAAAGAAAAAAGAAAAACCCTAGTTCTTAATTGATCCCTAATGCTAACGAGTTCGTTATAGATTCTTGAAAGAACAAGATCCAATCACAGACTGTTATGCATAAGATCACAAGAAAAAACAAGGGAAAATCGTGAAGAAGATGATCAAAAAATCGCCTAAAGGAGAGAGAACACGACCATTTTTTTGCACCTGGATAGCTCATTTTCGGGAAGGTTATACACGCACTGATGCGTAAATATAACCCGTTTAATGCAACGAACACTCCGGAATAGTGAAATAGGCTTAACATACCTTAAATAACCTTTACATAACTTAGAAATAAGTTTTGAAGGCTTTGGTATGGCAAAAATCAAGTTAAATCGCTTACAGGGACTAAACTTGACAAACTGCGAAAGTATGCCAATTTGAACTGTAACGAACATTCCGGAACATGACCATAAGTTAAACACACCTTAAATATCCTTCACCTAGCTTAGAAATAGGCTTTGAGGGGTTCGGTGTGCTAAAATAAACTTTTGGGTCATTCAGGGACTAAAAGTGTCAAAAAGTGCATAAGTTTGCATTTTCGCGCATAACTTACGTTCTGAATACATCCGGACATCCAAAAATTTATGTAAGCACTAAGATATTTTATTTTAGTGTTTGGCATGAGAAAAATCCATTCGTCACGCCATTTGGATCGTTTTTCGCGCTTATGCGCATTCCGTCGAAATTAACCGAACAACGCAACCGTAGGGCCAAATGAACCGACATCCGAGATATTTTTTAGCACATTTCAAGTTCCCTATACTTTAACATCATTGTGGAGCTTGAAATTGGGTTTGACGGGTGTTAGAAGTGCCAAAACATGACGATACGCGCACAGGGGCCTGTTCTGCCATTTTTGAAAGATTCAGGTCTGCAAGGTCCTTACGGACCTCAACACTGATAATGTTGAGGTCCGTAAGCAGGGGTCAGATATGCAGAAACTTGTTTAATCTGCTGTTAACAGCCTTTAACACTCCCCAAAGGCCAAGTGCCACATGTTAATCTCTTGTGGTGGGCAAAATCAGTTACCACAACATTCCGACAAGTGTACAGCTTAGATCGTGCCCCCTTTTCCAAGAAACGATCCTAACGGTGAACCGAAAACTATAAATACTCACCTCCACCCTTCACTTTTCCTCACAAGAATCTGATCTAATGTGCTCTAAGTTGAAACCTTTGTTTCATACCTGAGCTATTTTGATCTAGATTAGCATTCGGGGACCCTTTGTAAGTGTTCCTTCGTTCTTTTATTGCTTTCGAGTCCGAAAGTCAAACTTTGTTTGACTTTCTGCATTGACCATTTATGGTCAATGTGAAGTTCGTTTGAACTTTGCAACGTGATTGTAATCACGATGGTTATAGTCCCTTGTGACTATGCCTACTGATTACCACGTTGTCTAGGGTTGTAAGGGTAAGCGATCTAATAAATCGCTGATACCTTCGAACCCGACCCATTTGGTCGATCATTAGGATCCGACCAAACACATTAGGTGACCATAGTATGTAAGGAATAACCTTCCGAGGTTATACCTTATGGTCGCTTCGTTTAAGTAGTTGTATGATAGGTAGTTTATATGCCTTAGGTAAATTACCAGAATACCCTTTTCATGTATAATTGGTAATTAAGCATATGTAACCTAAACTTTTGTCACATAACTGATTATGTAACATGTTTAGGCATATAACACTTGTCATAGGGCTAGTTAGGCGGTCCGAACGCGTTTCACGCGAACGACGCGTTAAAGTAGCATAAGCTACCTAAACGGGTCGTAATGGGTCGTAAGCACTTATGTTAGGTTTCATTTAGTATGTAGACTTTGTTAAACCATATTACACGAGTCTCCATACTCATTTGGTTTACGAACCCTCATTCTATCTGATCCTCCGATTTAGGTCCGGTTTATTAACATAGTTACCTATACTAGGTGCCGTTTGATTCCGTGATCTCTAGCATTGCTTCGTGGTTATCTTAGGACTTCTGAGCAATCTCAAGTGAGTACATAGACCCCTCTTTTACTGTTTTCCAAACGTTTTGGGGTGGAACACATGTGCCTACTTGTTACTTTCATGCTTTCCATGTTTTCACATCATATACCTGCTATGTTCGTTAGTACATTATAGTACATGATTTCATTGTTTTTATGCTATGTATGCCCATTGTGTGCGTACTTAGTACATTATTTTACATTACATTTCATGCTATGTATGTCCATTGTGTGCATACTTAGTACATTGTTTTACATTACATCTTGATGGTTTGGTTTGAGTAAGTGACTTAAGTAACGAGGCGTGTGTAATATGATACAAGCATGGTGGATACGCCGCTGGTACTTCCTATATATAAGTGTTTGTATGGTATTACATATCGTAGCGTTATTTGAACCATTTCAATTTGAGACATATAACATTTTATACAAATAACATACTTTTCACAAGACATTGTTTTACAAACAACTTATCTTATACAAACTTATTCTACATGGTTATTCATTTAACCATACATTTTTTTTTTGGGTAAAGGGTTACCCCGGTGATTCTATTATAGACAACCGCCAAATAAGTACAAGTAGTGAGGATGAATTCCCCACTAGTTCATATACAGGACATGCCCCATATATGTAAACAAAAACCAAACAAACCAAGTTACCACCTTAATCTAGCCTACTACAATCATGATAATAACTAACTAGTAGACAAACGAAAAAAAAAAAACAAACAAAAGACATCAACCGCCATCGTCAAAAATGAAATTGCTACCAACTGGCAGCCCCTTAGCATGAAATAGAAGCCACCTATCCATTAGACAACTTTATGTGAGAGGTGCTTGCCCCTGTACTAGAAGACGTAGGATGTGTACCCGATGTCATAAACTCATTCGTTTCATCATATACAACCTCTACCTCGTCATCATCAGACTCCTCATTTGGCTCACGTCTCCCTTTATCCCCGTTCCCTCCAACAAACCCAAGGGCGCTAAACGAATTATGTGTTTGAACCTTAGATGAACTAGTGCTCCGCGCACTCATGTAGGCAGAACTCACTGCCTTTTTCTTTTTATCCACAGGTCTATATTCAAACTTGGGCTTTTGATTGTTAACTTGAAAACCGCTCTTCTTTACATTCTTCTTTGTCTTGACTTCCGTATAACCATCCTCATCTACTTTCGGACTTTAGTTCTTGTTTAAAACAATGTAAACTTTCATGTTTGATTAATAAAACGAAACTTCAATTGCCATGGATTTGAAACAATTAATTCTGTTACAACACTCCCCGACGTTTCCGCCACGTTTTGTATGTTCTACGTGGTCGGGGTGTGACAGAAAAGTTGGTATCAGAGCCAATGGTTATAGGGAATTAGGTTATTAGTAATACTTTGACCTAGTCTATAACCTTCTTAGGACCCTAACGCGAGTTTACTTGCGTTTAGTCATAAAACAATACCGTCACCTATCCTTAGGCGACGACCACAACAAGAACATAAATTTCAAAACCGCTTTGAAAACTAATCATCTGTTCTAGGATGATTGATTACTAGGTTTTGAACCCTCTGTTATAAGGTTTTGAAACCCTTTGAATTTTTAAAACTCTCGTCAAAGTTTTGGGTCCTAAATAGTGTGAACACATGCAAACTGGAAGAGTGAATGCCTGTACCCTGAGTTTTTTGTCTAAGGCTAGAGTGTTCGTACAAATCCACATAATCGGACCAGTCACTCTTACCTGGGAACTCTTGGGGTGAGTGTCCACTTATAGGCGAGCATGTCTTCGCGATACACTATGCGGATCTATTTGCTTTGATTCAGCCTTTGTGTTGTTTGTTTGCTTCATGGTTCAAACAAATGACCATCAACCATGATTTTGGTCGGTATTTGTAACATCCTATTCTTACCCAATGCCATTTCATTTGTTTTCTCTCTTGTTTCCCCTTTTTTTTAGAATGCCTCCTCGACGCGAAAATCCGGTATCTATTGAAGAGCTGGCAGCTGTCATTACACAGCAAATGACTACTGCAATCCCGAACATCGTTGCTCAATGTCACTAAGCTCTCAACAACAATAATGCCCTCTGCAACTTCAAGACGTTCAACTCAGCTAAGCCATCAAAGTTTTCTGGGTCTCAAGGAGCGACTGCACTTCTGCAATGGTTCGAGAGTCTAGAGAGCACCTTCAGGCATGTTCATTGTCCAAACGAGCGAAAGGTAGATTTCGCATCTAGTGTCTTTGAGAAACGAGCTTTGACGTGGTGGAAACGGTGTGGTGAGAGATAGGGGTGCCGAAGTGGCACTGGCTCAAACGTGGGAAGAACTTAGAGCACTGATGATGAAGGAATTCTGTCCTCGTCACGAGATCAGGGCCTTGGAAAGGGAATTCGACGATCTTAAGCAAGACAGCGGTGAACATCGAGCCTACACTGATCGATATGAGGAGCCGAGCCTGTTGTGTCCTACCATGGTTACGCCTTTGGATAAGGCGATCGAAAAATACATTGATGGTCTCCCTGACTCAGTTCAGGACATTGTTACTGGTAGTAACCCCACTACGGTTAGGCAGGCCATTGAGCTAGCTGCAACCTTGACTGAATCTCAGATCAGGAAACGTAAGCTTTTCCGAAAGGGTGACAAGAAACCGGTCGAGGAATCGAAACCAATCGAGGAATCAAAGACCATGGATGAACAGACTGGATCCCCTAAGAAGTCAAAGAAGCGAAAGGCTTCTCAGAACTTCGCCATGGTTACTCACAATGATCAAGCCGTCCCCAACCAACCTGCTCAACCCCCTGCTAGGAAGCCATACAATGGAACTTCACCCTTGTGCAACCAATGTAACCTTCATCATCATGCTAGTGTGAAGTGCCGCGAATGCCAAATTTGTGGACGTAAAGGTCATACAGCAAAAGTTTGCGTAGCAGCAGTTGCACCAAATCAAGCTGACAACAATCCTGCTCAAGCTCGCTTTCCACCAGGTTCTTGCTACAATTGTGGCAAGATGGGTCATTTCCGAAGAAATTGCCCAAAGCTTGCTAATGCTAATCCAGCGCAGGGATGAGCATCTGACCGACTAGAAGACAACACCCTTTATAAATAATTACGTCTTATGTATTATTTTCTTTTGTTGTCAAGGTCCATGAAACAGTTGTCATCATTGTTTATAAATAAATCTTTTATTTACATTGCAATGTATTTATGAGGTTGTATGTATAAACAACATATCCCTTACAATACCGACAATCAAGGAATCGTATTCCTTGAAAAGCAAACTACCCCCAAAATTTTTTCTATTTTATGATCTCTTGCGTTGTCCACAAAATTCCTAAGTACCCGTTTCTCCCAAGGAAACGAAGTACAAGGCGCAAGTTACAACACTGGACGAATACCCAAAGTACCTCTATAAATCATTAATAGGGTACCTAAGGGTATTTTCGTAAATCCTAAAAATGCTGTGTTCCTTAATTCGAATATTACGTTTCTTTGAAAACAAAAATCGAATTTTTGGGAGATCTTCCTATCTTTTCAGATAGATCCTAGAGGACATTGAAGTCCAGCGACTGGTTTCCTGGTGTACCTTGTATATCCATATTCAATCAATAACAAGTTAATAACAAATTAATAATCAAGTTAAACAACTATGTGATTATGTGCTTATGTGTTTCCTTTTATGTTTTTGTGTAATCCAAGTTTTGTTATCTAAATCCTCGTAGAATCTTCCATATCTTTGTATAAGGAATTCATAGTAGGATATCCAAAGGTACTATATTAAATCCTCAATGGGCTTTTACGTAATAGTAAAGACCCTTGGATTATATTGTACTATTCCATAATTAGACCCCTTGAGTGGTCTAGTTAAACAGATTGATCCAAAAATCTGGTTAGGAATATCAAGTGATGAGATAGCTGAAAGGACTCTTTGGTGGCCTAATTAAAAGGATCATTTGTCGATCTAATTAAAAGGGACCTTATGGTAGTCTAGTCACACTCATCACAGGTTTGATTTTTCCTCCCCTAAACATTACAAGACAAACTGTGCGGACTGTGCAAGGAATTACGTAATTATGGATGCATACATAATTATGAAATTCAGTGCACAGAACCCACAGCAAGTTTGGTCGTGTGTCCAGAAATGACTCATTCCGTGCATTTTCATTTCTGAAGGAATTGTGGAAAATGACTCATTCCGTTCATTTTCATTCCTGAAGAAATTGTGGAAAATGACTCATTCCGTTCATTTTCGTTCCTGAAGAAATTATGGAAAATGACTCATCCCGTTCATTTTTGTTTCATTCCTGAAGAAATTGTAGAAAATGACTCATTCCGTTCATTTTCGTTTCTGAAGAAATTGTGGAAAATGACTCATTCCGTTCATTTTCATTCCTGAAGAAATTGTAGAAAATGACTCATTCCGTTCATTTTCGTTCCTGAAGAAATCGTGGAAAATGACTCATTCCGTTCATTTTTGTTTCTGGAGAAATTGTGGAAAATGACTCATTCTATTCATTTTTGTTTCTGAAGAAATCGTGGAAAATGACTCATTCCGTTCATTTTCGTTTCTGAAGAAATGGTGGAAAATGACTCATTCTGTTCATTTTCGTTTCTGAAGAATGTCCGTTAAGCAAATGTCAGGATTATGCCTTTCATATCTCTGGTGGTTATTTGGCACAAAGTCACAGATAGACTCCTACGAATAAATTTCGGGACGAAATTTCCTAAAGTAGGGGAGACTGTGACACCTGTGTCACTTCAACCATCCAACAAATGCCAAACCAATGAAATATTGTATTTCATACTTGGGATTTGTAAAAATATGTGTATCATTTGCACATATCAATTCTTGTTCGATTTCAAGCTTTAAATCGCTTTCTGGAAGGTTATACACGCACTGATGCGTAAATATAACCCGTTTAATGCAACGAACACTCCGGAATAGTGAAATAGGCTTAACATACCTTAAATAACCTTTACATAATGTCACACCCCGACCACGTAGAACATACAAAACGTGGCGGAAACGTCGGGGAGTGTTGTAACAGAATTAATTGTTTCAAATCCATGGCAATTGAAGTTTTGTTTTATTAATCAAACAAGAGAGTTTACATCGTTTTAAACAAGAAACAAAGAGTACATAACAAAAATTAACTAATTCTTGTCTTTTTTTAAGTCACTAAGGCACAGGTCCGCCTAAGTATGTCTTGATAAGTCCAATGCATCATCTGCTGAAAACACATGTGAAAATAGGTACGTCAGCATAAAAATGCCTGTGAGATGCATCATCAGTTAATTTTTGTTATGTACTCTTTGTTTCTTGTTTAAAACGATGTAAACTCTCTTGTTTGATTAATAAAACAAAACTTCAATTGCCATGGATTTGAAACAATTAATTCTGTTACAACACTCCCCGACGTTTCCGCCACGTTTTGTATGTTCTACGTGGTCGGGGTGTGACATTATGTAAAGGTTATTTAAGGTATGTTAAGTATATGTTGATGTTCCGGAGTATTTGTTGCATTAAACTGGTTACGTTTACGCATCAGCGCGCGTATAACCTTCCAGAAAGCGATTTCGAGCTTGAAATCGAACAACAGTTGATATGTGCGAAAGATACACATATTTATACAAGTCCAAAGTATGAAATACAATATTTCATTGGTTTGGTATTTGTTTGATGGTCGCAGTGACACAGGTGTCACAGTCTCCCCTACTTAAGGAAATTTCATCCCGAAATTTATTCGTAGAAGTCTGTCTGTGACTTTATGTTAAATAGCCATCAAAGATTTGTTATTTTCCTCAACAGATATTTTTCAGAAGCGAAAATGAACGAACGGGGTCATTTTCTTCAACGGTTTCTTCGGAAATGGAAAATAAAGGATTTTTAACTAAACGGATATACATTTCCCTTAACGGATATTCTTCAGAAGTGAAAACGAATGGATGATTCATTCTTCCTCAACGGGTCCTTCGTCAGAAACGGGAATGAAGGAAAAATCCACGGATATTCATTTCTCTCAATGGATATTCTTCAGAACGAAAATGAACAAACGGGGTCATTTTCCTCAACGGTTATTCTTCGGAATTTGAAATGAAGGAATAATCAACGGATATTCATTTCCTCAACGGATAATCTTCAGAAACGAAAATGAACTAACAGAGTCATTTTCAACGGTTGCTTCCTCAGAGTTGGAAATGAAGGATTTAACAACGGATATTCATTTCCTCAACGGATAATCTTCAGAAACGAAAATGAACTAACGGAGTCATTTTTAACGGTTGCTTCCTCAGGTACGGAAATGAAGGATTTAACAACGGATATTCATTTCCTCAACGGGTAATCTTCAGAAACGAAAATGAACTAACGGAGTCATTTTCAACGGTTGCTTCCTTAGAGTTGGAAATGAAGGATAAACGGATATTCATTTCCTCAATGGATATTCTTCATAAGTGAAAAATGAATAGCTAGTTCATTTTTCCTCAACGGATGCTTCATCAGAATTGGAAATGAACAAGGTTAACTCTAGATACATGATACAACTAGCTGTGATTTTTGTGCACTAAATTCCATAATTATGTATGCATCCATAATTACGTAATTCCTTGCACAGTCCGCACAGTTCGTTTTGTAATGTTGCGGGGAAGGATATCAAACTTGTGATGAGGGTGACTAGACTACCATAGGGTCCTTTTAATTAGATCGACAGAGGATCTTCTTAATTAGGTCACCAAGGAGTCCTTTCATCTATATCATCACATAATATTCCTAACCAGATTTTTTTGATCGATCAGTTTAACTAGACCACTAAAGGGGTCTAATTATGAAGTAGTACTTTATAATCCAAGGGACTTAACTACAGCGTAGAAGTCCATTAAGGATTTTTAAGTAGTACCTTTGGGTATCCTACTATGAATCTCTTGTACAAGGATATGTAAGATTCTACGAGGATTTGGATAACATAGTTTGGATCACACGACACATAAAAGGGAACACATAAGCACATAATCACATAATTGTTTAATTGTTATTATCTTGTTATTGATTGCTATTAACTTGGCACCTCGTACTTCGTTTCTCTTGGAAGAAACGGGTACTTAGGATTTTCGTGGAAAACGCAAGAGATCATACAATGGAAGAAATTTAGGGGTAGTCTGTCCTTCAAGGAATATGGTTCCTTGATTGTTGGTATTGTAGAGGATATGTTTATACATGCAACCACATAAACATATTAAAATGTAAATGAAAGATTTATTTATAACAACACTAACAACAACTGTTTCATAGATCGTGATAACAAAAGAAAATAATACACAAGGCTCGATTATTTTCTAAACAACGTTATCTTCTGTAGGTCAGATACTCATCCCTGCGCTGGATTTGCATTAGCAAGCTTTGGGCAATTCCTACGAAAATGGCCCATCTCGCCACAGTTGTAGCAAGACCCCAGTGGAAAACAAGCTTGAGCAGGATTGTTGTTAACTTGATTTGGTGCAGCTGCTGTTGGGCAAACCCTCGCTGTATGACCTATAAGTCCGCAAACTTGGCATGTGCTGTCACACCCCCAAAATCCACATGCGGAGTATCACCGCTTGGAGGCGTGACTGACCAGGATCAAACCACTAATCATATTGAACAAGTAAATAATTAAATGTAAAAGTCCAACCAACACGATTAGTATCCAAAACAACCATAGTTAAGTTATGAGTGGAAGCATAATGTTCAAAACCAAATCAAAAGTTGAATTGTCCAAATGTTTAACATGGCACACAGCTGTCCATGTTCCACAACGACTCTTCCTTGTGCAAGCTCCAGCTAAGTACCTATAGACCTGCAAAGCATGTAGTAACGAGTCAACAACAAGTTGAGTGAGTTCACGTTTGGTTGTCCAGTTTATAGTTATTCCGAAAACACAGTTTGTTCTTTACCAGCTATCCAGCCGTGGGGGTTACCCCATAGTTCGAAAAACGTTTATTAGTTACCCGTTCTTACGTTGGCTATTCCAGCCCGGCTCTATGGCCGTGGGGGCTACCCCATGTTTAATTCACCAGACTCGTTACCATATCGACTACTAACGTTCGTCATGTTTAAGTGCCCTAACGTCTGTGTCTATCATCACTGACGTGCCATAGTCCATTAGTCCACGCCCGTCCTCTGCGACACGGTGTGGGGTTTGTTAAACCTAATAGCGCTATTTAACTAATGACCCGTTCGCCATTGGCCTCGACGATTAAGTCGATATAAAAGGAGGGACTTCGTTGATAGAGTTCTAGTCTAGTATAGTTAAATCCGTCTCATACTGGACGAGGAATCTACGTTCCTGAATACGTCTCAACAGGACGAGGAATCTATATTCCTTAACCCATTCCCAACCCCTGGGAATCCCATGCTTTGTAAAGAAGTGTGAACTCACCTTGGTTTGCTCGGCAGATTACACAGAAAGGTCAAGTCTAGCAGCTAGTGGTCAACCACGTCCTAACATGGTTATCATACAAGTCAGGTTTAGGTTTTCAAGTATCGTACATATGTTTATTGTGACAACTCGAAATTTAGAACCTTTCGTTGTATGCTAAAACGTATGACTAGTTAACTTGTGTGATTAATGACAAATGAACCTTTATGTGAGTATGTGTTATGTGTGTATGCTTAGTATGCGTATAGGTTTTATGTGAACCGAGAACCCGACTCGAGACCATGTGGTCTCGAGTGATCAATGCGACACATGGGCTGGTTGGGCCGTGCACCTCATCCGAGTCCATTAGGGTGCACTACTTAGAACTAGTATATAATCCTCATGTTAGCCACACTTGTCATTTTTGGGCAACAACACTCATACTCCTCCAACACACACTCTCCACTCTCTCACACTAAAACCCTAAACCACAACATTCCTCTCCTTCATCCTTGGATCAACCGGTGGCACTAGGACTCTCGGACCGAGCTCAAGATCATCATTCGGAAGTCACTCGTCACTCTTCATACCCTCACACTTAGAGAACCAAATCGGTTAGTGTATTTTCATGATTTAAGGATGATGTGTACTTGATGTTCGAATACTTGTTGGTTAGTGTTTATAATACTTGTTGGTTAGTGATTCTTGTTATATATTTCGGATGTTGATGATTGCATGATGAGTTAATGATGTTTGTGATTTAATGTGATTTAAACCATAAATGGTTGATGTTCATGAAATCGGTTTGTATAATGCTCATATTATTCGGATTTGTTGTTGGAATGCTCGATTGTTATTCATGTTATGAAATCGGATTGCATGCTCTTAGGTTACAAATCAAAATGCTTGTTAAATGGCTGCACTTATGTGGAAATCGGATTAGTTGTTTGAATATTTTTGGATTGTTGTTTCAAGTTATGATATGATGAACTACTTGGATATTGATGAACATGATGAATGTGTGAAGAACAACTTGAATATCATATGAGCATGCTTGAATATTTGAAATCTGATATGTTTGATCCAAATTAGTAAATTACTAGACAAACAAACATGTTTAAGTGGATAGTACAAACCATTTTCTGAAACCAAATTCTCATTGGATAGTACACTGTTCCGAATCAGCAGTTGTCCAACCGAAACCATCAGTTGCGACTCGAAACCAAGCACAACGAGTCGAGATCCCCGATTGCGACACCGGTTGCGAGTCGCAAACACCTGGTTGCGACTCGAAACCACACATGATCAGCACACCAACCTTGTGACTCGAAACCACGGTTGCGAGACCAGTTGCGACTCGTAATCAAAACAACACGAACCGAAACCATGATTGCGACTCAGGTTGCGAGGTGCAAACGCCTAGTTGCGACTCGAGACAATACGCAGATATACGCCGTTTGGGCTTGCACCTCATTTCGGACTTAATTGTTTGGGCCGGACTCTTGGGCCCAATGTACAGACCTTATATGTTACTTGAACGTGAACATTGTTGATCTGCCATGATTAAACGTGTATGCCATGAACGATACTTGAATGCACTGTGCTAGAAACATCCGTGTGCTACTTGGTTACGAACCTGACTTGTATGATACAACTATGATAGGACGTGAGTAGCCCCAACGTTGCTTGTTTGACTTTTCTGTGTTTCTACCGAGCAAACCAAGGTGAGTTCACACCCTCTACAAAGCATGGGATTCCCTGGGTTGGGAATGGGGTTAAGGAACTGGGTTCCTCGTCCTCCTTGGGTAGGACAGCAAAGGTTCAGGAATGTAATTCCTCGTCCTCACGGACAGATAACTCGTACTAGACCAAAACTCTATCACGAAGTCCCTCATTTTTATATCGACTTAATCGCCGGGCCAATGGCGAGCGGGTCATTAGTTAGATAGCGCTATTTAGGTCTGACAAACCTCACACCGTGCCGCAGAGGACGGGCGTGAACTAATGGATCTGGGGCACGTCAATGATGATAGACATTGACAGTTTCAGGGCACTTAAACATGACTACAGTCAGCAGTCGATATGGTAACGAGTCTAGTGTATACATGGGGTAGCCCCCACGGCTGAAATGCCAGATAACTAACACGGGGTAGCCCCCACGGCTGGATAGCCAGAGTAACCGGGAATAAACATGTCACGTTTTTAACTATGGGGTAACCCCCACGGCAGGATGCCAGCTAAAGGAAACTGATTTCGAAACAACTTAAAACGAACACCCAACCGTGAACTCACTCAACTTGTTGTTGACTCGTTACTACATGCTTTGCAGGTCCTTAGGTTCTTAGCTGGAGCTTGCATGGAGGAGGATCGTTGTGGGACATGGACGGCTGTATGCCATGTTAAACTTTGAAACTATTAAACTTCTGTTTTGGCTTTAAGACTTATGCTTCCGCTTGCAACTTAATTATGTTTTGTTTGAACACCAATTGTATTGGCTGGATTTTTATAACTACTTATATGCTTGTTCAATATGATTGGTGGCTGGATCCTGGTCAGTCACGCCTCCAAGCGGTAGTACTCCGCAGGTGGATTTTTGGGGGTGTGACATTTACACATAAGCTAACAGTTACGAACACGTATTGATCATGGCAACCACGTAAACACTTAAACAGTCAAGTCCATAAAACACCCAACTTGTGCGGCCCCACAAGGTTGGGCTCGCACAAGTTCATTAGCCCTCTTATCTTGTGCGATCTCCCCAAAAGAAATACAATAGAGTAACCCGGACCAACATACATGTACAGCCCAATAACAAATCAACATTTAATTTATGCAATCCATATAACCGTGTGCGATTAGCTTTGCTACCTAGCCCAACTATCTACGGTCCAATAATTAGCATAACAGTTCTAACATATATCGGCCCAAATAGACACACAAGTCTTGTGCGATCCGGTTGTGGTTGTGCGACTAGGTTTGGGCTTGGAGGCCCAACAGTTAAACAAACAATTCAACTTGTGCGATCCAACAGTTCATGTGCGACTGAGGATCTCTTGTGCGGCTGGCACTTGTGTGATCGGATCAGGTCTTGTACGACCTGATCTTGTGCGACAAGACTGCTTGTGCGAATGGATTAAATATCCGAAAATCATGCATGTCAATTATAGGAAAAATCCACAGTTACCAATCATGCATTAAATTAGTCAAAATAGTTAAACAGTTTCCTATTTTTATGGTTTACCAATTAACAACTAACCAGTTTCCAAGCCAAACGGTAATCGATCAAATTGAACGATCATCATTAATTCATATAACCTTAATACTCGAACCCCCACTAATCGATAAAGAAATCATCATCACATGCACTGATATTCATGTGATATACTTGAAAACCATTCGACCACACCTTTCATACATATCATCAACGTCACTCGGTTCATGCATTTAATCAATACATCAATTCATTCTCATCACATGATAACCTTAACTATTCTGACAACCACATTACTATGCACATGCCTGGATTTTTGTCAATACTACAACCACACACACACATGGCCGACAATCTCATTAAATCAAAGTTATCCACTATTAACTAATCATTATTCTACAACATTCATAACTTTAACAATATATTAATCATTCGAAACATGTTACAGCCGATTCAACAAACATTCGGTTTTCATTCATTATCATCAATTCCAATTCCTACTAGCACAACATCAAACCATTCGGATCTAAACATGTATATGGTCGATTTCATATATTCACGATCTAACACATATTATTCATACCACTCTAAATATATCATCAATCATATCGAGCATATGTAACACACATCATAAAACCATCAAACAATAATTAACATACTAACCGAATAGAGAAGGAACAAGAATTGATCCGAACACTATGAACTTCGATGATGTGTGCGGCTGCCTTCAAGTTCGTGAGAGAGAGAGAGAGAGGAGAGCTAGGGTTTGTAGGTTTGTTTGTTTTGGTAAAGTGTGAGATGGGTGCTAGTGCCCCATGTGTTATTCGACTAAGAGGGGGATGGGCCGAATCCACACTTGGGCTGCCCTAAGAGTCCGAGTACAAGTTGTGTAGCCCGAATAGCTTGTGCGGTCGAGTGTGTGTTGTGCGCTTATCATACATACATTCACAAGCACGTAATAACATAACATTCACATAAATATTCACTTTCATAAAAGTCGCATATCGTACACATACGTTACATCAAAGTACAAAGATCGGTTTGGAAATACGAGTTGTCACATGTGCGGCACTTCACACCAGCATGATGATGTAGGCCACATTGGTTGCACAAGGGTGCAGTTCCGTTGTAGGGTTTCCTGGCAGGGGGTTGAGCTGGTTGGTTGGGGACGGCTTGATCATTGTGAGCGACCACGGCGAAGTTCTGAGAAGCCTTTCGCTTCTTTGACTTCTTAGAGGATCCAGTCTGTTCATCCATTGTCTTTGATTCCTCGATTGGGTTCGATTCTTCGACCGGTTTCTTGTCACCTTTTCGGAAAAGTTTACCTTTCCTGATCTTTGATTCAGTCAAGGTTGCAGATAGCTCAATGGCCTGCCTAACAGTAGTAGGGTTGCTACCAGTCACAATGTCTTGTATTGAGTTGGGGAGGCCATCAATTTACTTTTCGATTGCCTTATCCAAAGGCGTGACCATGTTTGGGCATAACAGACTTAACTCCTCATAACGGTCCGTGTAGGCTCGATGCTCACCGCTGTCTTGCTCAAGATTGTCGAATTCCCTTTCCAAGGCCCTGATCTCGTGACGAGGACAGAATTCCTTCATAATAAGGGCCCTAAGTTCAGCCCATGTCTGTGCTAGAGCAACTTCTGCACCACGATCTCTCATAACCCCGTTCCACCACGTAAGGGCCCTCTTCTGAAACACACTCGAAGAAAACTCGACCTTGCGATTGTCAGGACACTGCACATGGCGGAAAGTATTCTCAATGCTCTCGAACCATTGAAGAAGCCCAGTCGCTCCCTCAGAACCACTAAACTTGAGGGGTTTAGCCGAGTTAAAACTCTTGAAATTGCATGGACCATTGTTGTTGTTGTTGGCTTGGTTCCATTGAGCAAAGAGGTTTGGGAATTGAGCAGCCATTTGTTGTGCAATGATTTCTGCCAGTTCGGCAGTCGCTATCTGGTTTTCGCGTCGAGGAGGCATTCTAAAAGAGGAAACATGAAAGGAAACGAGTGAGAGAATTAGACGAAAAGAATGAGATGAAACAAATCTGATGAAAGCAAGGATCGTGGTCATTTGTTTGTTACCACAAGGTAAACAAACGACACACAGTGACTTAATCAAAGTAAATGGGTCAAAAATAATGTATCGTGAAGACATGCTCGCCTATAAGGGAACGCTCATCCCAAGAATTCCCAGGTAAACACAACTGGTCTCGCGTCTGATGAGATATATACGAAGTGCTTGCCTAGACAGAAAACCCAGAATACAGACATTCACCCTTCCAGTTTGCACGTGTTCACATTATTTAAAACCCAAAACCTTGACGAGATTTTGAAAACTCAAAGGGGTTCAAAACCTTACAATAGAGGGTTCAAAACCTAGTAATCAACCATCCTAGAACAGATGATTAGTTTTCAAAGCGGTTTTGAATTTTATGTTCTTGTTGTGGTCGTCGCCTAAGGATAGGTGACGGTATTGTTTTATGACTAAACGCAAGTAAACTCGCGTTAGGGTCCTAAGAAGATTATAGACTAGGTCAAAGCATTACTAATAACCTAATTCCCTATAACCATTGGCTCTGATACCATCTTTTCTGTCACACCCCGACCACGTAGAACATACAAAACGTGGCGGAAACGTCGGGGAGTGTTGTAACAGAATTAATTGTTTCAAATCCATGGCAATTGAAGTTTTGTTTTATTAATCAAACAAGAGAGTTTACATCGTTTTAAACAAGAAACAAAGAGTACATAACAAAAATTAACTAATTCTTGTCTTTTTTTAAGTCACTAAGGCACAGGTCCGCCTAAGTATGTCTTGATAAGTCCAATGCATCATCTGCTGAAAACACATGTGAAAATAGGTACGTCAGCATAAAAATGCCTGTGAGATACATAGGTTTTGTGAAAACAGAATTCATGACTTATGTTTGAGAAAATGTTTAGTCATGAACCTTGTAATTTGCTTTGTCTTGTAAATCATTTGAAAAACGATAAGATCAGATGATATGTATAAATAAGAGAATAATGTATGGTTAAATGAATAACCATGTAAAATGAGTTTGTATAAGATAAGTTGTTTGTAAATCAATGTCTTGTGAAAAGTATGTTATTTGTATAAAATGTTATATGTCTCAAATTGAAATGGTTCAAATAACGCTACGATATGTAATACCATACAGACACTTATATATAGGAAGTACCAGCGGCGTATCCACCATGCTTGTATCATATTACACACGCATCGTTACTTAAATCACTTACTCAAACCAAACCACCAAGATGTAATGTTTAACAATTGTAGAAATGTTTATGTATAGTCAAAAGTCTATTGTCAAATGTAAATCATGTCAACAGATACAACTGGTTCACACGGTTCAATAGTTACAAACGGTTCATATAATCAAAGGGTTACGACGGTTCACATAGTTAAATAGCTACAACGGTTCAAAATGTAGTATAATGTGTTCATATGCTGGATGAGCATATGCAACAGAAATGCAATGTAAAACAATGTACTAAGTATGCACACAATGGACATACATAGCATGAAATGTAATGTAGAACGATGTACTAAGTACGCACACAATGGGCATACATAGCATGAAATGTAATGTAGAACGATGTACTAAGTACGCACACAATGGGCATACATAGTATGTAATGTAAAACGATGTACTAAGTACGCACACAATGGGCATACATAGGATGTAATGTAAAACGATGTACTAAGTACGCACACAATGGGCATACATAGCATGTAATGTAAAACGATGTACTAAGTACACACACAATGGGCATACATAGCCTGAAATGTAATGTAAAACAATGTACTAAGTACGCACACAATGGGCATACATAGCATGAAATGTAATGTAAAACAATGTACTAAGTACGCACACAATGGGCATACATAGCATGAAATGTAATGTAAAATATGTACGATAATGTACTAACGAACATAGCAGGTATAAGATGTGAAAACATGGAAAGCATGAAAGTAACAAGTAGGCACATGTGTTTCACCCCAAAATGTTTGGAAAACAGTAAAAGAGGGGTCTATGTACTCACTTGAGATTGCTCAGAAGTCCTAAGATAACCACCAAGCAATGCTAGAGATCACGGAATCAAACGGCACCTAATATAGGTAACTATGTCAATAAACCGGACCTAATATCGGAGGATCGGATAGAATGAGGGTTCGTAAACCAAACGAGGATGGAGACTCGTGTAATATGGTTTAACATAGCCCACATACTAAAACGAAACTTAACCTAAGTGTTTGTGACCCATTACGACCCGTTTAGGTAGCTTATGCTGCTTTAACGTGTCGTTCGCGTGAAACGCGTTCGAACCGCTTAACTAGTCCTATGACAAGTAATATATGCCTTAACATGTCTAATATGGTTGTCAAATCAGTTTAGATGTCAAAAGTTATGTTACATATGTTTAAAAGGAATTTTGGCATCAAAGGGGTATTTTGGTAATTTACCTAAGGCATATAAACTACCTATCATACAACTACTTAAACGAAGCGACCATAAGGTATAACCTCGGAAGGTTATTCCCTATATACTATGGTCACCTAATGTGTTTGGTCAGATCCTAATGATCGACCAAATGGGTCGGGTTCGAAGGTATAAGCGATTTATTAGATCGCTTACCCTTACGACCCTAGACAACGTGGTAATCATTAGGCATAGTCACAAGGGACTATAACCATCGTGATTACAATCACGTTGCGAAGTTCAAACGAACTTCGCATTGACCATAAACTGGTCAACGCAGAAAGTCAAACAAAGTTTGACTTTCGGACTCGAAAAGCAATAAAAGAACGAAGGAACACTTACGAAGGGTCCCCGAATGCTAATCTAGATCAAAATAGCTCAGGTATGAAACAAAGGTTTCAACTTAGAGCACATAAGATCAGATTCTTGTGAGGAAAAGTGAAGGGTGGATGTGGGTATTTATAGTTTTCGGTTCACCGCCACGTTTTGTATGTTCTACGTGGTCGGGGTGTGACAATATTCATTTCCCTCAACAAACATTCTTCAGAAACGAAAATGAACGGACTGAGTCATTTTCAACAGGTGCTTCATCAAAAATGGAAATGAATGAATAATCAAAAAGATATTCATTTCCCTCAACGGACATTCTTCAGAAACAAAAATGAACGGACGGAGTCATTTTCAACGGGTGCTTCATCAGAAATGGAAATGAAGGAATAATCAAAAGGATATTCATTTCCCTCAACGAACATTCTTCAGAAATGAAAATGAATGGACAGAGTCATTTTCAACAGGTGCTTCATCAGAAATGGAAATGAATGAATAATCAAAAGGATATTCATTTCCCTCAACGGACATTCTTCAGAAATCAAAATGAACGGACGGAGTCATTTTCAACGGGTGCTTCATCAGAAATGGAAATGAATAGAATTAACTCAAAAGGATATTCATTTCCCTCAACAGACATTCTTCATAAACGAAAATGAACTGACGGAGTCATTTTCAACAGGTGCTTCATCAGAAATGGAAATGAATAGAATTAACTCTAGACACATGACAAAACTTGTTGTGGTTTCTGTGCACTAAATTCCATAATTATGTATGCATCCATAATTACGTAATTTCTTGCACAGTTCGCACAGCTGGTTTTATAATGTGAAAGGGATAGAATTTCAACAATCTTGAGACAACTTTGATTGGGTCAACACATAAACACATAAGCATATAATTGTTTTCTTGGTTATTAATTTGTTATCAGTTTGTTATTAAGTTGTTGTCGATTTGAACATGGGTATTCAAGGTATACCAGGAACCCAGTCGATGGACGTCAACGTCCTCAAGAATCTTTCTGAAAAGATAGGATGATCATCCAAAAATTCGATTTTGTTTACAAGGAAACGTATCATTCGAACTAAGGTACACAAGGAATCCAATCCGTGGATTTCATTTGGCACTTTAAACATCTTCAAGAATCTAACATTGAAGATACGAAGATCTTAATAGGAATCCGGCTTTGTCCTTATTGAATCGTAATGTACGTATTAAATTATACAAAGAATTCAATTAAGGGCTCCGATGAACAATATTTATCCACAAGGATCTAATTATGTGGATAGAAAGATCCTATATGGATTTTGGAATTTGAGTAACAAGAGGTGTTTCGAAACCTTGCACTAGACGTGCTTAAGTTGATACACAAGGTAGAAAGTTCATGAAGTTGAGGTGCTAGATATGCCAAGGCGACTTATGAAGCAGAATTTGGAGGTTGAGCAGCGGCATGATTTGCAACAGCTTTGCTTTGGATAGCAAAGCAACACATGTTAACCAAATGTCCCCATCGTCCACAGTGGGTACATTTGAAACAGGGTATTTGATTTGGATGATGACGGTTACATTGATTGCACCAAAAAGCGGTTCCCTTGTACGGCTTCATTCCTGAGGCTAGTCATGGTGCTAAATCAACGATCCTCTGGAATACGATGCCTATTTGTTGGGCAATTGTAGCACCTGGTTCAGATACTTGAGTGTTGTTGCGATGAAGAGGCACCTTGAAGTAAATGGAAGGCATGGGAGGAGACAAGCAAGATGTTATCGGATAATCAAAACAGGATGACAACGCATAAAAATTGTGCATTTGTTTGTTACCTAAGGCAAACAAATGAGATGGTGACTAATCAAAGTAAGTGGGTCATATTAATGTATCGCGAAGACATGCTTTAGCCTATAGGTGGACACTCACCCCAAGAGTTCCCAGGTAAGAGTGACTGGTCCGATTATGTGGATTTGTACGAACACTCTAGCGTTAGTCAGAAAGCTCAGAGTACAAGCATCCACCCTTCCAGATTGCACGTGTTCACATTATAAGACCTAACCTTGACGAGATTTTGAAAACTTTGAAGGTTCAAAAACCTCATAATAAATCATCCTAGAACAGATGATTGGTTTTCAAAGCAGATTCGAAATTTGTGTTCTTGTTGTGGTTGTCTCCTAAGGATAAGTGACGGTATTGTTTTAAGATCTAAACACAAGAATCTTGTGTTAGGGTCCTAGGAAGGTTATAGACTAGGTCAAAGCATTACTAACAACCTAATTCCCTATAACCATGAGCTCTGATACCAACTTTTCTGTCACACCCCGACCGCGTAAAACAACAAATCACGGCGGAAACGTCGGGGAGTGTTGTAACAGAATCATTGTTTCATAACACATGGATTGAAGTTCTGTTTTATTGAATTGAATGTATTACATTACATTGAAATTAGAAACAAAACATAAACAAATAAACTTTTATTGTTATTAAGTCACTAAGGCCTCGTCCGTTCCTATGTGAGCATGCATCAATATCATCATCAAACATCACCAACTATGGTACCTGAAACACATGTGAAAATACGTCAGCATAAAAATGCCGGCGGGTACATAGGTTGTATGTGAGTGTCAGATTCATGGTTCGTTTATATTTTGAAAATAACTTGAACACCTTTGTAAATTGATAATTAGAAAACCAAGTTTTGTAAAATGCTTGTAATGTAAATTGAAATAATCATGTCAAAACAGATTTGTTTTATAAAACCTCGATACCATGAATCTTACTCAAAACATTTGATTTAGTAAACCCAAATTGTAAATCGTTTTTGAAATAAAACTCGAATGTTTTATATTGTTAGAAAAACCTTGTAATATAACTTTGTTTTGATAACCTTGCCCAAGTGATCTAGATAACGCAACGATATATAATGTGTTAAAAGCACTTATATATAGGAAGTACCAGCGGCGTATCCACCACGCTTTTAACACATTACACCCGCCCCGTTACCTAATCACTTCCCTAACCCAACGGTTCAAACAGTTTCAAACGGTTCATATAATCAATCAGTTTCAAACGGTTCACATAATCAATCAGTTTCAACGGTTCATATAAATCAACAGTTTCAAACGGTTCACATAAATCAATCAATTCCAACGGTTCAAACAGTTCAAATTGTAAAACAATGTGTCCATATGCTGGATGAACATATGCAACAAAATGTAATATATAAAAATCAATGTGCTAGCATGCTAAGTGAACATACATAGCAAAACATAATGAAATCAGGCGATTTTCTTTTCTTCTTCATGATTCCCTTTGTTTTGCTTTATGATCTTATGCATAACAGTCTGTGATTAGAATTTTGATCTTTCAAAATCCTATAACGAACTAGTTAGCATTAGGGATCGATCCAAAACTAGGGTTTTTCGTTTCTTTCTTGAAATCGCTGCCTTAGTGATCTATTTCGAAACCCTGATTTATTAATCTAGTTGTTATTGATTGCGGTTAACTGAGATTAATTTAGCTAGATCGATACGCTGGTTTAATCGATTAAGGGTTGAGGACTGAATCTAGGGTTTAAAGGATTAGGGTTTTCAGATTTCTTGTTCTTTGGGTTTTCGATTTTGTTTCTTGGATTTCGTGTGCATGGTTGGCTGCCGTATTGTTTAATGGAGAGAGGTGTTGATTCTTGTTCGAGTGATTGTTCCAAGCCTGCTGGTAGTGTCTTGCATGATCGTGGAAAGCCTCCTATGTCAATCAAGGGTATTGCTAATAAAGTGGTGAATATAGATGGTGCTACAATGCTTCCACGTAGGGGTATTGTTCAGAATTCACAAGCTGAACCGAGGAAGATTAACGTCATTGATGAACTGTATAAGATTACTGAACCGGTGGTTGAGGATCCGGTGAAAACTGGTGAGGTTATGGCTGATGAAAACACTAAACCTGGTCAAGGGGCGCCGATGTCGTATGCAGATTCAGTTATGAATCAGAATGCTAGAAAAGTCAATTTCCGGTCACTTAGTAGTTCTATAAAACATGATGAATGTGATATTGTTTTACCTAAAGAGTCGGTCCGAGTGGTCCAGGATAAGCTTGCAAATACGTTGTTTGGATATTTCTTAGGAGACCGTATAGCTTATCCGGTAGTGGAGTATTTTGTGCGTAATAACTGGAAAAAGTTTGGTTTACAGAAGTCAATGATGAACGCGAATGGCTTCTTCTTCTTTAAGTTTGCGGACCAGAAAGGAATGATGGGTGTTTTAAAGGAGGGCCCTTGGATTATACGGTCTCAACCACTTTTTCTAAGTGAATGGTCACCAACTATGAAGCTGGAAAAGAAGGAGGTGACTAAGGTTCAAGTGTGGGTTAAAATACATGAGGTTCCAATAGCAGCGTATACGGAGGATGGGCTAAGTTTAATTGCAACAGCCATTGGGGAACCGAAACATTTGGACTCGTACACAGCTTCGATGTGTATTGATAATTGGGGTAGAAGCAGTTATGCTAGAGCTTTAATTGAGATTTCAGCAGACAAAGAATTAAAAGAGGAGTTGACTTTGGCCATTCCGGAATTGGAAGGGGAGGGATTTATCAAGGAGACTATGCATGTTGAGTATGAATGGTGTCCGCTCAGATGCTCGGGATGTTGTGTGTTTGGTCATTCTGATGAATCATGTCCAAAGAAGCCGCGTAAATCAACGACTTTTGCGAATCATAGTCAGGAAAGGAAAATTGTTAGGCAAGGGAATAGTAAAGGTAAGGAGGTGCCTAGAGTTGATGCCGATGGTTTTACGGGGGTCCATACTAGGAAAGTAGCAAGGAAAGGTGGTATTCAGCTAAATAAACCAAAGACAAAATTCGAGTATAGGCCAATTAGTGGTAAACAATCTGCTGAGACAAAGGCCAAGCCGTCGGGGGATATTTTTACGTCTCGGAATCCTTTTGAGGTGCTGAATAATGTTAATACGGATGGAGGTCAAAGTAGTAAGGCTGGTAGTGGAGACATGGATGATTCTGATGAAGAGGAGGTTGTAGAAGTTTTTAATGAAACGGATGGGTATCTCATGGAGGGAACGGATAAATCTGAACACACTAAAGGGGCAAGCACTCCTTCAATGCAAGTTTCCAATGGTTAGTATCGCAGCTTGGAATGTTAGGGGGTTGAACCGCCCTCTTAAACAAAAGGAGGTTCGCCAGGTAGTTCGAAGTAATAAATTGAGTCTTTGTGCAATCCTGGAGTCTCATGTTGATATGGATAATTTAGGAAAAGTGTGTACCTCTGTGTTTCGGGGTTGGGAGTGGACGTCGAACGGGAACAGATGTAATAAGGGTACCAGGATAATTATTGGTTGGGATTCAAGTGTCTTTGATGTTATGGTAACGGATCAAATTATGCACCTTCAAGTTATGTTTTTTTTTTGGGGGTAAAGGGTTACCCCAGTGATTTTATAAATTCAAACCAAAAAGCACATGTAGTGCATGAGAGTCATACACTAGATCATAGAAGGGACATACCCCTAACTATGGAAAACAAAAACACCAACACAAACACCCAGCAAAACAAGACAACCAACTAGTCTAACATACTAGATTAAAACCCAACAATACTACGTATCATCGTCAACTATCAGGTTCCCATGAATACTCCATTTCCTCAATGTTTCCACGACTTGACATGTGTTCTTGAACTTCATTCCCATAAGCTTGTACCGAACAGTAACTAAAATATGCTTTGCTAACACATCCGGTGGCCTTGTGGTGTTCCTGAAAAGCCTGGCGTTCCTCTCTCTCCATATATAATAAGCCGCAGTAGCAGTAATTAACCGGGCCACAACATTATTGAGTCTCTTTAGAGATCGTCTATCCAATAACCAGGTTATAATCTCCTCCCAAACCGGATTGACTTCCTCCATATTTGCCTGAATACGAATCAAATTCCACACCTGCGAAGAGTATTTACATGAAAAAAATAGGTGGTCATGGGAGTCAACATTTTCGTAACACAACACACAGCACATCATATTCATACTCGACCCCCTCGTATGCTCCCAACGTAAAACTTGTCTTGTGTTAACAACTTCTTCCGCATAATGAGCCACATCAAGAACGCATGCTTAGGAATACATTTGGAGAACCAAACAATATCCACCCACGCTACCTCATTACCATTCGTTCGAACCGATTGCCAAACCACAGAAGACGTAAAATCTAGCATTTTATTATCAGATTTCCAATAAAATTTGTCTTGGATCTCTTCTACCAAAACCTGCTGAGGAATTCCGTTCAAAGTGGGGTATAACCGAAGCCATTCGTCAGGCCAGCACCATCTACCATCGACCCATATATCCTTAACTTTTGTTTTGAGATTAAACCCAGCATTTGAAATAGCCCGAGAAGATAAGAAGCTTTTAAGCTGACCCACTTCATTCCATTTGTCATACCAAGCAGAATTTTTTTCTCCATTACCCACCTTAGCCCAAACATACGGCTGGATAAGAGAACGGACCTAAGAATTTTACGCCAGCTCCACAAACAATTGTTCGGAATTTGGCAATCCCAGAAGTTCCTATCCTTTAACCGATAAGTATGTATCCACGCACCCCATAAAGACTCTCTATGAATGACAATACTCCAAGCATTCGACGCCATTAGAGCGATATTCATCTCACTAATCCGCCGAATTCCAAGACCCCCTTCATACTTTGGCATACAAACAGCATCCCACGACACTTTGGCTTTACCTCTAGCCATCGGACCTTGACACCATAAAAAACCTCTCATCTTAGCTTCAAGCTCCTTAATAATCCGTGCTGGTAATATGAAAACCAGAGACCAGTAAACATGCATAGCCGAGAGAACAGAGATAACTAGTTGCAACCGACCCCCAAAAGAAAGATAACGATTTTTCCAGCTGGAAATACGGTCAGACATTCGTTCCACAAGCGCACAACAATCCGCATATCTAAGCCTCGAAGATATTAAGGGAACACCCAAGTACTTAACTGGAAGCACTCCTTCAGTAAACGGCATATGGCTTAGAATAAGAATTTTTACGTGATCAGGAACATTGCAAAAATAATCATATCGGCTAAAAGGTAAGAGCTTCTGGGTTTGTAAATCGCCGTCGAACTCTTGTTGGTCGTGGAGGAAGCTTATTCAGTTGCAGCCTTTTATTCGTAATCACATTTGGTCCGAATTAGGGAATGGTCATAATACGTCAGCTTGGTTTGATTTTTGGAGCGATTTGGGGCCTCTTGGTGATTTTCTGTCGCCAAGAACTATTACGGATGCTGATTTTCGTTTGGATGGCCCGGTGGTCAATATTTTCTCTAACGGTACTTGGAATTGGCCTGTTGCGTGGAGGGATCTTTTCCCTGTTCTCATTCAGCTCGATCACTTTCATTTAGAACCGTCAAAACCTGACCGATTGCTATGGAAAGATGGTGGTGACATTCATGAATTCTCTTCGTCGGCTGTTTGGCATTCGGTTCGGCATAGAGAATCAGATGTGGACTGGTGCAGTATTGTTTGGTTTGCCCAATGTATCCCTAGGCATGCGTTTATGATGTGGTTGATAATGAAGGGTAAGCTTCTTACTCAAGACAAAATTCTGCAATGGGATTTTTCTCGGCGTAAAAACGTGAATATGATGTGCTGTTTGTTATGCTATGAGAATTTTGATTCTCACTCTCATTTGTTTTTTGAGTGTAAGTTCTCCTCTCAAGTGTGGCTTATGGTTCGTAATAAAGTGGGGATGGCTTCTGTGAGTCCGAGATGGGTGGATGTGACAACTCGAGTTTCCAAGATTCCATCTTCGCATCAATTGGCCGTAAATTGTTTAAGTTGTTTGTTTACACGACTTGTTTGTTTCACAACTGTACACGTTTGTAATACATTAAATCGTGTTGTGATTAATATGTGATATTTGATGTGCAACATAAGTGTATTTGTTGATATATGTTTGTATGTTTGTTAATATGTTTGTTAATATATGATTGTATGAGAAAAATATATGTATGTGTATTGTTGTCAATGTGAAACCCCCTAGCCGAAAACCCCACTCATGAAATCACCCCTACTCCCCTTCTTTTTTTTTTTTTTTGGGTAAAGGGTTACCCCGGTGATTCTATTAAAACAACCGCAATTAAGTACAAGTAGTGAGGCTGATCCACACTAGTTCATATACGGGACATGCCCCCTACTCCCCTTCACGAAAACCCTCCTGGATGAAAACACTCTAGTGTTTTCGTTAGAGGGTGGGCTGGCTAAAACATGGAATGGGCTTTGGCCCAGTATCGATTTAATATGGGATTTGTTTTATCTGTGCGCACAAATTCGATAACTGGCAAACCCGAATCACCTCTCACACTCTCTCTCGTTTTTCGCTGAACCCGACGGCTGCCTTTCTTTCATTCGAAGTTGATTCCCTGTTTTGATTCATTCTTGGTGTTTTCCACATTTAAGGTAACTTTAGTCCAATTGGATGTTCATGATGTTCTGAATTCGAATATGCATGACTTGATCAGTTATTTAATTGCATGAGAAGCATGATATGTGTGAATGATCGTATGATTTGTATGATTTATGATGTATACTGACAACCGTATACTTAAAGGAATTGTATGAATGGATTGTGATTGGACCGAATCCCTGCTCTTTCATGTGATGCCTGTAAACTAAGTTGTTTGATCAAATCATGTAGTAAATGGCTAGTATCAATTTAATAGACTCAAATTCTATTGGACCTCACACAAAAGCACCCGACCACAACTGTTGCTTCAGTTGATTTCAAATCTCATGCAAATAATAAATGTAGAATGATGAATCACGTGATAGTCTGATGCAAACCACAGCTTCTTTATTAATAAACATTGATGGCCGACAATAACATGATGATGATTGTGTGATGATTAAATTGATGTCATGACTTGATTTGTGAGACTGTGTTGTTGATGATGATGATTGAAGCCGACGAAAACACCTCCCCCAACGAAAACACTATCCAACGAAAACATCTTGGGGATTTCGGCCCAAGTGTTTTCGGCCCAAAGTTGATTCCGGCCCAACTGTTATGTCTGTTAAGTGGGTAAAACCCGTTATGTTGTTAACTTTGTTAAGTTACATATATAACTCTGTTAAGTAAGTAACTCTATTAGCTCGTTAACTTGTTAAGGATGTTAACCTTGTTAAGCCTGTTAATCCTGTTAAGCTTGCTAACTCTGTTAAGTATGTTAAATCTGTTAATCCTGTTAAGCTTGCTAACTCTGTTAAGCTTATTAACTCAGTTAACTAGTTTCTCTCTCTAGCCAGGCGATTCTGTTCTTCTTGCAAACCTAGGTTTCTTCGTGATCTTTTTGTATAACAGTCTGTGATTGGTGTTTGATTATTCAAATGATCCATAACGAACTCGTTAGCAATCTAGTGATCGATCTAATCTAGGGTTTTCCTGTTTTTCCTTCAATCGCTCCTTAACTTGTAGTGTTCGATCTTATTGTATAGCGTGGTTGATTCTTTTATCGATCATTCTATATGATCTAGTGAGAATCACAAGTTAGGGGTTTTGCTAGTCTAGGGTTTGGTTAGGTTTTTGCTGGTTGACTGCTGATTGTTTTTCTTGGAGTTTTGGAGTCCGGTTCATTCGTTTTTTAGGAGAGATTTGTTTTGTCGGCTGATTAGGGTTTCTGCTGCTGTCTCCTTAATCTGTTTTTGTTGCTGTTTTTTACGTCTGCATGTGTTTAGTTTGATACAAAGATGAATCCTGAACCGCCTGATATCAATGAAATTTTTGGGAAACCTCCATCTTTGAATGCTGAATACCGTGATTTGTATGGGAAGCCGCCGACCGTGCTGAAGGGTTTGGGGAGTAAAATTCTGAATATTGATGGCAAACCGTTGGCACCGAGACGTGGAGTTGTCTTGAATAATCTGAATGAGCCTCGAGTTGTCAATGTTCTTGATGAATTGGAGAAAATAACTGTTCCGGTTGAGAATGTTTATGCGGATAAACAACAGGATAACCAGGTGTCTTATGCGAAAAAGGTGATGATGAATTCTAAGCCTAATCATGAAGTTAACTTCAGGAAGCTGGACACGATGGAGACTCATCAGGAAGCTGATATTGTGATCTCGAGGGAGGTAGTTAAAACGGTTAAAGACAGATTTGATAATGTGCTATTTGGTTATTTTCTGGGGAATAGATTGCCGTTTCCTGTTGTGGAGTATTATGTTAAAAATGTTTGGTCAAAATTTGGATTTGTAAAAATCATGATGAATGCTGAAGGTTTTTTCTTTTTTAAATTTGATACAAAGGAAGGAATGAATAAAGTTCTTGAGGGTGGGCCTTGGCTAATACGTAAAGTTCCTCTTTTTCTCAACATCTGGTCGCCTTCGGTCAGCCTGAAAAAAGAAGGAATTAAGTCGGTTCCTATATGGGTTAAGCTTCATAATGTTCCTATTTCTATCTATACGGATGATGGTTTGAGCTTGCTGGCGTCGAAAATTGGAACACCAAAAAGACTGGATAGCTACACAGCGGACATGTGTGCTGATAGCTGGGGTAGGAGCAGCTTTGCTAGAGCCTTGATTGAAGTTAGTGCAGATGATGTTCTTAAGGATCAGATAGTTGTTGCTATACCGAAGCTGGAGGATGATGGTTTTATTATGGAAAAAGTCAGAGTTGAGTATGAATGGAAGCCGCATTATTGTGCTGCTTGTTGCAGTTTTGGTCATAATGACCAAAATTGTCCTAAGAACGTTAATGTTAGCCAGAAGCAAGTAACGGTGGATGAGGAAGGATTTGTCACGGATAAGAGAAAGGTTGCTAAGTTTGGGGTTGGGCAGAAAAAACAGAAACCAAAGTTTGTTTACAAGCCAAAAGCAAATAGATCGGGTGCGAGTACTTCAGGAACGAAGCAAGATAATAGCTCGGGGTCTATTCATATTAAAACAGCGAATTCTTTTGAAGCTTTAGCGGCTGTGGATGGAAATGGAGAGGAGATCAGAGATGTTGAGAATGAGAGGCTGCATGTTGAGACCAATCGGTCTCCGAAGACTGATGACGAGATGAAGGAGGTTACTCCGACTGAGATGGCACGGTTTATGAATAATGACCAGCATATTAATTCTGAGGGGGCAAGCACTCCCGGTTCGAATGGTTTAAATGGGTAGCATAATGACTTGGAATGTTAGGGGCTTGAACCGGTCCCTGAAACAAAGTGAGGTTCGTTCTATTGTTGCTGATAACAAACTAGATATGTGTGCAATTCTTGAATCTCATGTAGATGTCTCTAAGTTGGCTAAAGTGTGTAAGTATGTGTTCCGTAATTGGTGCTGGACGTCTAATGGTGGGTTATGCTCTCGGGGAACAAGAATTATTCTCGGTTGGAACCCTATTGTGTTTGATGTTATGGTCCTGTTTCAATCAGACCAACTTATTCATGTTCAGGTTATTTTTAAAGATAGCAAAAAGGTTCTTTTTTGCTCTTTTGTTTATGCTGAGAATAAGTATCAAGATCGAAGACGTCTTTGGGATGATTTATGTAAGCATAGGGCTTTATGTCATGATAAGCCGTGGGTTGTGATGGGAGATTTCAACTCGGCTCTCAATATTGAAGATTCGTTGTTTGGGTCATCCAATTCGTCTATTGGAATGCGTGAATTTAATGATTGTGTTTAACAAGCTGAATTATTTGATATTCAAGCTCATGGTTTGCAATACACTTGGAGCCAAAAGCCTAAGAGTGGAGAGGGTCTTCTTAAAAAGATAGATAGAATTATGGGTAATGTTTCTTTTATTGATCAATTTCCGGATGCTTTCGCTTTGTTTCATCCGTTTCGAGTGTCGGACCATACCCCGTGCATTTTAAGAACGTTGACTTCATATGGGAATCAGCCGAGACCTTTTAAATTTCCAAATTTCATTGTGACGAAACCTGAATTTAAGGAGGCCGTTCAAAATGAGTGGATAAAAACTGTTGAAGGTGTCACTATGCTTTCTGTTGTGAAGAAAATGAGGAATTTGAAACCTATGTTGAGGAAGATTATGTTCAACCAAGGTAATTTACATGTTAGGGTGAATGAGTTGAGGAAATCTTTGGATGATATTCAGAGCCGTATTGATCAGAACCCGTTGGATGTTCGGCTCCGGCAAATGGAGACTCAATGTCTTCAAGACTTTCAATCAGCGGCTTACGATGAAGAATGTTTCTTAAAACAGAAATCTAAGTTAACATGGCTTCGTGCGGGAGATTCTAATACTCGGTTATTTCACAATTCTGTGAAAGCCAGAAATGCTCGTACTAAAATATGTAGTATTACGGATCGGATGGGAGTTCGGCATGAAGGTGATAATGTTGCTGATGTCCTAGTCTTGCACTATAAGGAGTTTTTGGGGTTCGATGGTACGGTTGATAACGTTAACATGGATAATCTCTTCGTTAACGTGTTGAGCAGGGAGGTTGCGGATCAAATGGTTACTCAAGTTACTCGTCAGGAAGTAAAAAATGCCATGTTCAGTATTGGAGAGGATAAGGCTCCGGGGCCTGACGGGTATTCGTCAGCTTTTTTTAAACATGCGTGGGATATTGTGGGTAATGAGGTCACTGATGCGGTGTTACAATTTTTTGAAAACGGAAAGATTTTAACTCAGGTTAATCACACTATTCTTGCCTTGATTCCGAAAAAAGATGTTCCTGATTCAGTTCTAGACTACAGGCCGATTTCTTGTTGAAATGTGATCTATAAATGCATAAGCAAGATTATCACAGATCGATTAAAAGGAAGTTTGGGAACTCTTGTTAGTATCAATCAATCTGCATTTGTGCCAGGCCGAAAGATCTCTGATAATATCCTTCTTACACAAGAACTAATGCATAATTATCACCTTAATAGGGGTCCGGCTAGATGTGCGTTCAAAATTGATATCCAGAAAGCCTATGACACGGTTAATTGGTCTTTTCTCGAAGAGGTTTTGAATCGATTTGGGTTTCATAATAAAATGATCGGGTGGATTATGACTTGTGTTTCTACAGTCTCGTACTCGTTGAGTATCAATGGCAATCTTCATGGTTATTTTAGAGGCAAACGAGGGCTACGGCAGGGTGATCCAATGTCTCCCTATTTATTCACGTTAATCATGGAGGTTCTCTCTCTTTTGCTCCAACAGGCCGCTAGTTTTCCATACAAATATCATGCTCATTGTGCCAAGCAAAAAATAATTAATGTGTCGTTTGCTGATGACTTATTTATTTTTGTGCATGGTGATGTTATTTCGGTTAAAAAGGTTAAGCAGGCTCTTGAGACGTTTACTAACATCTCTGGTTTGGCTCCTAGTCCAGCGAAAAGTACAGTTTTTTTCTGCAATGTTCCTCAGTCGATTAGACAGGAAATTCTGGATATCATGCCGTTTCAGGAGGGTGAGTTTCCGGTTCGCTATCTGGGGGTCCCGCTCATTTCTTCCAGACTTCTTTTTAAAGATTGCAAAGTCCTTATTGATCGTATGGATAAGAAGATTGTTAACTGGATGACAAAGTCATTATCATTTGCTGGCCGGCTTCAACTTATAAACTCGGTACTTTCATCTATGCATATATATTGGGCCTCTGTTTTCATTATCCCCACTTGTGTTATCAATGATCTTGAGAAAAGAATTCGTAGATTCTTGTGGAATGCGGGTTCGGAGGGTAGAATCCGTGCAAAAGTTGCCTGGAAAGAAGTGTGCTTGCCTAAAGAAGAGGGGGGTTGGGCATTCGATGCATTTCGGATGTGAATAAATCGCTCATGGCCAAACATGTTTGGAGTATTATAAGTAAACGTGATTCTATTTGGGTAAAATGGATTCACGAGTACAAACTTAAAGGGAGGAGTTTTTGGGAGGTTCCTTGTCGGGGTAGCATGAGTTGGGGATGGAGGAAAATTTTGTCCATTCGGAGTATTATGAGACCTTTTATCTGGTATTTGCTCAAAAGTGGTATGCAAACAAATGTTTGGAGTGATAATTGGTGCCATGTAAGTCCGCTGAGCTCATTTATTACTCCTCGTGCTATAGCAAATGCAGGGTTTAACTTGAAGTCGTCGGTTGCGGATGTCATTGATGCGAATGGGAATTGGAGATGGCCCCAAGCTTGGTTAGATTTGTTTCCGGTTCTAATAACTATTCAAACGCCTCAACTGGTTGAAAATGCCCTTGATCGTTTGGTTTGGAAAGCTTTGGATGGTAATGTTGGTGAGTTTGAAGCGGCCCAAGTATGGCACACGATTCGGAACAGGGATAACATTGCGAACTGGGCTCACATGGTTTGGTTCTCTCAATGTGTTCCACGGCACTCTTTTCATATGTGGCTGGTGATTAAGAACAAACTGAAGACTCAGGATCTGTTAGCGGTTTGGGAAGCTGGGAGTGCAACAAATCTTAATCTTATGTGTTGCCCGTTGTGCAAAAATGGTAGAGATAGTCGAGATCACTTGTTTTTTCAATGTGCATTTGCGAATAAAGTTTGGACAAATGTGAAGAGCATGGTGAACTTAGATAGTGTTGATAATACATGGCAGTCCTTAATGGTTTGGATTGATCAATACTCCAAGTCTAAGAAAGTGGATGATATAGTATGTAAATTGGTCATTGCTGCGGCTTCCTATTATATTTGGCAAGAGCGGAATAGTCGGCTTTTTAGCTCATCTCATTTGACGGAGACACAAGTTGCGGAGAAGATTAAAAGTTCGGTTCGCTTAAGACTTATGGGCTTCAAGTTTCGGCTGGAATCGGCTAGGAGGAAGATTTTCAGTATCTGGAAGATTAATGATAGCAAGGATGATCAACCTGATCCGGGCTAGAACTTTTGGATTAGAGTAGAGTTCGGCCGAGTTTTTTTTTAGCCGTGGTTGTGTCTAGTCTTTGATACTTTGTTTGGTTGTTTTGTTTTGTTGGTTGTTTGTTTTTGCCGTCCTAGGCTTGGTATGCCAAGCCTAGTTGGTGTGTCGCTTTGACACACCCTTGTTCTTATTGGTTCATTTATAAAATTCATCGGGGTAACCCTTTACCCAAAAAAAAACTCAGTTAATAAATACATTAACTCCGTTGAGCATGATAACTTAGTTAAGGAACTTGCATGTAACTTTGAACCTGGTATGATTGGCAAACTGTTTATGTGTTATTTGATGTTAAATGCCAAATCACTCTGTAATACTGATTGTACGTGAAACAATACGAACTTGAGCTGATTGAATATACGTGCATACTATAGGACTTGACTGATTTATTGTGGGCACATAACTTAGCATACCAAGCAAACCAAGGTGAGTTCACACTCTTACCAAGGCATGGGATTCCCGGGGTTGGGAATGGGATTGAATGATTACTTGTACTTACATCACTACTGAAATACGTACCACTGACCTCATTAGGTGTAGGACACCTATGATTACAGCTAGACTAGTAAAACACGAGAAGCCCCCACTAATCTTCGCACACATGTCTGTGAGATCGCGATACAAATGCTAATCTTCGCACACATGTCTGTGAGACCGCGATACGAATACTAATCTTCGCAAACATGTCTGGGAGACCGCGATACAAATATAAATACAACTAGTCTAGGATACATGGGAAACCCCCACTAACCTTCGCACACATGTCTGGGAGACCGCGATACAAATTAATACGATACCTGGTACAAGCGAACAAATGATTTACGAACGAATACTATAACTAAACAACCAATTGTGAACTCGCTCAACTTTGTTGTTGACTCGTTGTTACATGCCTTGCAGGTCGTTAGGTACTCATGGAGCTTGCATGGGGAGGCACAGTCGTTGTGGGACATGGATTGTGGATGCCATGTTAAACGTTTATGACATTTCAAACTTATTACTTATGTTGGGTTTTACATTTATGCTTCCGCTAAACATTGATACTATACCTTTGTTTTGAACACCTTTTCATATTGTTTGGTTGAATTACATTTACTCATTACATTGTTCAATATGATTGGTGGCTTGATCCTGGTCATGTCACGCCTCCATGCGGTGATACTCCGCGTGTGGATTTTGGGGGTGTGACAGATTGGTATCAGAGCCATTGGTTATAGTGAACTTGGTTTTAATAAGGGAAAAAGTTTTGTTAAAACCAGACTATAACCTGAACAGTGCTCAACGATCCACAACGACGCTTCGCTCCACGTGCAAGACTCAACACTATAGGTGATATGATTTATGTTTACATTGCCTACTTGCTAGATTACATAGAACTTTGCTCGTGGTATGCTTAGATAAACGTAACAACTATTGACTGAAAACACATGTGTGCTTACCCTCTTCTGTCATCGCACTTTCGCGAACCTTTCTCACTCATGTTTCCTTTGATATGGAGATCATGAGTGTACGTGTGAACCTAAATCAAGCCCAGCTGACGGCTCTTATCAACGAACAAGTTACGGCAGCACTCGCAGCCGCTCAGGCAGGAGGTATAACCTACTGTTCCGAACCTATCCTAGGATGTTAGATCCTACTCTCATGACCCAACTCTCGCGCTTAACCCAGTCTTTTCTTCCTCGCGCAACAAGGTCAGAACGCTCAGCCACCTGTATGCATATTCAAGACGTTCATGGACTGTCGTCCTAATACTTTCCGTGGCACTGAAGGGGCTGTTGGACTCCTCCACTGGTTCGAGAAGCTCGAATCGGTCTTCGAAATATGTGAATGCCCCGAGACTCGTAGGGTGAAATATGCCACTGGTACTCTCGAAGGCACTGCGCTAACTTGGTGGAACGCGCAAGTCCAGATGCTGGGGCTGGCGGCTGCTAATGCCACCCCATGGAATAATTTTAAGGAACTGATCAAACGTGAATACTGTAGTCGTGATGACATCCACAAGCTGGAAGTGGAGTTCTTTAACCTGAAGATGACTGGGTCAGAGATAGAAGCGTACACGAAACGATCCACCGAACTGGCAGTGTTGTGTCCAACTATGGTGGATCCTCCCATCAAGCGCATTGAGCTGTACCTCAAAGGCTTAGTACCAGAGATTCAAAGCCATGTGACTGCTGCAAACCTTGCTACCATCCAGGACATTACTCATCTTGCTCATCGCCTCACAGACCAGGCAGTGGAACAGAACAGGCTGCCTAAGCGTATAGGTGCTACCGCTGCTACTACTTCTGCTACTCCCAGTGACAATAAACGAAAGTGGGATGGAACCTACAGCAAGGGTTCGACTTCGGTTCAGCCCCAGGCACAGCAGCGAAAGATCGATGACTATCAGAGCCCTTGTCAGCAATCCTCTGGTAGTCAAGGGCAGGGTGGATATCGGGGAAACCACCCAAAGTGCAACAGATGCAACAGGCACCACAGTGGTCAGTGCAACAGGGGTCGTTGTCAGAGATGTTTCAAGATGGGTCATGAAGCTAAGGATTTCAGGAGCTCACGACCTGCGAATCAGAACCAACAACAACAACCACCAGCTTCACAGAACCAACAGCGACAGCGAGGGAACAGGGGATGCTTTCAGTGTGGTGCTGAAGGTCACTTCAAGAGACACTGCCCACAGTTGAACCAGAACCAGAATCAGAACCACAACCAAGGAAACGGGAACAATAGTGGAGGCAACAACGGGGGTAATAACGACGGCAATGGTGCCAGGGGTCGAGTGTTCGTGCTTGGTCAGGGTGATGCTAGGAATGACCCCAACGTTGTGATGGTTTCGACATCGTTATTGGTATGGATTGGCTACCTCAACATCGAGCAGAGATGCTTTGCAAAGAAAAGATCGTCCGCATTCCTCGTGCTGGTTAAGAACCTTTGGTAATTCTTGGTGACAAGGGTGGTGCTGTTGTGGGCATCATTTCTTTCCTTAAAGGCCCAGAAGTGTTTGTGAAAGGGCCACACCGCTATTTTAGCTCTTGTTACTGACGCATCAACGAAAGAGAAGAAGATAGAGGATATTCCAGTAGTACGCGGCTTTCCTCAAGTGTTTCCTAAAGATTTACCTGGGCTACCGCCTCATCGTCCGGTCGAATTTCAGATCGAGCTAGCTCCTGGAGCAGCACCCATAGCTCGAGCACCTTATCGCTTAGCTCCAACCAAACTGGAAGAACTGTCCAAGCAATTGCAAGAACTCTTGAATAAGGGTTTCATTCGTCCTAGCTCTTCGCCCTGGGGAGCTCCAGTATTATTTGTGAAGAAGAAAGACGGTACCTTCCGCATGTGCATAGATTACCGTGAACTGAACAAGGTGACCGTGAAGAATCGCTGTCCTCTCCCATGCATTGACGACTTGTTCGACCAGCTGCAAGGGTAGAGCTACTATTCAAAGATTGATCTAAGGTCAGGCTACCAGCAACTGAGAGTTTGGGACGAGGACGTCTCCAAAACAGCCTTCAGAACACGATACGGCCATTACGAGTTTCTGGCCATGCCATTCGGGTTAACAAACGCGCCTGCAATCTTCATGGATCTTATGAACAAAGTGTGCAAGCCTTACCTTGACAAGTTCGTTATTGTTTTCATCGACGACATCCTGATCTATTCGAAGAGTCAGGAGGAACACGAGCACAATCTACGACTTATTTTGGAACTACTTCGAGTAGAACAGTTGTACGCCAAGTTTTCAAAATGCGACTTCTGGCTTCGTGAAGTCCACTTTCTAGGCCACGCGGTAAACAAGGATGGGATTCATGTTGATCCATCCAAGGTTGATTCGATCAGGAACTGGCCTGCACCCCGTACACCAACAGAAATCCGTCAATTCTTGGGTTTGGCGGGCTACTACAGAAGGTTCATCAAAGACTTCTCCAAGATTGCACAACCCCTCACCTCACTAACTCAGAAATGCATTATTTATCGTTGGGGAAATGCACAGGAATCAACATTTCAGCACTTAAAGGATAGGCTCTGTAGCGCACCTATTCTCTCATTGCCATAGGGCACAGACGATTTTGTGGTCTTTTGTGACGCATCAATTCAGGGTCTTGGTTGTGTATTGATGCAACGGGATAAAGTTCATCAATGGCTTACGCCTCGCGCCAACTTAAAGTTCATGAAAGGAATTACACTACACATGATTTGGAGCTGGGAGCTGTTGTTTTCGCGCTCAAGATATGGAGACATTACCTGTACGGTACCAAGTGCACCATCTACACCGATCACAGAAGTCTCGAGTATATCTTCAAACAGAAGGAGTTAAACATGCGACAACGTCGATGGGTCGAATTATTGAATGATTACGAATGTGCCATCAAGTACCATCCGGGCAAAGCCAATGTGGTGGCCGACGCCCTCAGTCGAAAGGATACTACACCTAGGCATGTACGAGCGTTGCAACTCACTATTCAGTCTAGTCTTCCTACACAGATACGAAATGCTCAGGTAGAAGCATTGAAACCAGAAAACGTCAGGGTTGAAGCCCTACGCGGCTCAAGGCAACGATTAGAACAAAAGGAAGACGGTGCCTACTACGTAACAGGACGCATTTGGGTCCCACATTATGGAAACCTACGCGAGCTTGTGATGGATGAAGCACATAAGTCTCGTTACTCGGTACATCCTGGTTCGGATAAGATGTACCACGATCTCAGAACTACATACTGGTGGCCTAGCATGAAAGCTCACATAGCAACTTACGTTAGCAAATGTTTGACTTGTGCGAGAGTCAAGAGTGAATATCAAAAACCATCGGGCCTACTCCAACAACCAGAGATAGCACAATGGAAATGGGAGCAAATTTCCATGGATTTTGTTACTGGCCTGCCTAGATCTCAACGTGGAAATGATACTATTTTGGTGATCGTGGATCGACTCACAAAGTCTGCACACTTCTTGGCTATCAAGGAAACATATAAGTTCTCCACTTTAGCAGACGTTTATTTAAAAGAAGTGGTTTCGAGGCACGGGGTACCGACCTCTATTATCTCTGATCGTGATGCACGTTTTACTTCTGAACTGTGGCAAGCGATGCACAAATCTTTTGGCTCTCGTTTAGACATGAGCACAGCTTATCACCCTCAGACGGATGGGCAGTCTGAGCGCACTATTCAAACTTTATAAGACATGCTTCGTGCATGTGTAATCGATTTCGGCAACGGCTGGGAAAAACACCTCCCGTTAGTGGAGTTTTCGCATAACAATAGTTACCACACCAGCATTCAAGCTGCTCCATTCCAGGCATTTTACGGGCGTAAATGCCGATCACCTCTTTGTTGGGCAGAGGTGGGTGATAGCCAGATCACGGGTCCAGAACTCGTAGTTGATACTACATAAAGAATTGCTCAGATACGACAACGCGTGGCGGCAGCTCGCGACCGTCAGAAAGCCTACGCAAACAAGCGCCGGAAACCACTCGAGTTCCAAGTTGGGGATCGAGTGCTACTCAAAGTTTCACCCTGGAAGGGTTTGGTTCGTTTTGGAAAAAAGGGGCAAACTCAATCCGCGATATGTCAGACCGTTCGAAATCATTGAGAAAATAGGCAGGGTGGCCTACAAACTAAACCTACCAACAGAACTCAGTGCAGTTCACAACGTTTTTCACGTGTCGAATCTGAAGAAGTGCCTGTCAGATGAGACCCTCATAGTTCCTTTGAAGGAACTCACTATCGACGATCAGTTGCGATTCGTCGAGGAACCAGTTGAAATCACGGACCGGGATGTTAAGGTCCTCAAGCGCACCAGAATACCTCTTGTTCGAGTTCGTTGGAACTCCCGTCGTGGCCCAGAGTTTACCTGGGAACGAGAAGATCAAATGAAACTCAAGTATCCCCAGTTATTCGGAAACAGTACAACCACTACTGAGGCTGAAGCTACTACAGAATTTCGGGACGAAATTCCAAATCAATGGGGGGATGATGTGACACCCAGGAAAACCAGTAAACTACACAACACAACTAGCTTCCTCAGTAACCACGTGCTAAATTCCGGGACGAAATTTCTTTCAAGTTGGGGATAATGTGACAACTCGAGTTTCCAAGATTCCATCTTCCCATCAATTGGCCGTAAATTGTTTAAGTTGTTTGTTAACACGACTTGTTTGTTTCACAACTGTACACGTTTGTAATACGTTAAATCGTGTTGTGATTAATATGTTATATTTGATGTGCAACATAAGTGTATTTGTTGATATATGTTTGTATGTTTGTTAATATGTTTGTTAATATATGATTGTATGAGAAAAATATATGTATGTGTATTGTTGTCAATGTGAAACCCCCTAGCCGAAAACCCCACTCATGAAATCACCCCTGCTCCCCTTCACGAAAACCCTCCTGGATGAAAACACTCTAGTGTTTTCGTTAGAGGGTGGGCTGGCTAAAACATGGAATAGGCTTTGGCCCAGTATCGATTTAATATGGGATTTGTTTTATCTGTGCGCACAAAGTCGATAACTGGCAAACCCTAATCACCTCTCACACTCTCTCTCGTTTTTCGTTGAACCCGACGGCTGCCTTTCTTTCATTCGAAGTTGATTCCCTGTTTTGATTCATTCTTGGTGTTTTCCACATTTAAGGTAACTTTAGTCCAATTGGATGTTCATGATGTTCTGAATTCGAATATGCATGACTTGATCAGTTATTTAATTGCATGAGAAGCATGATATGTGTGAATGATCGTATGATTTGTATGATTTATGATGTATACTGACAACCGTATACCTAAAGGAATTGTATGAATGGATTGTGATTGGACCGAATCCCTGCTCTTTCATGTGATGCCTGTAAACTAAGTTGTTTGATCAAATCATGTAGTAAATGGCTAGTATCAATTTAATGGACTCAAATTCTATTGGACCTCACACAAAAGCACCCGACCACAACTGTTGCTTCAGTTGATTTCAAATCTCATGCAAATAATAAATGTAGAATGATGAATCACGTGATAGTCTGATGCAAACCACAACCTCTTTATTAATAAACATTGATGGCCGACAATAACACGATGATGATTGTGTGATGATTAAATTGATGTCATGACTTGATTTGTGAGACTGTGTTGTTGATGATGATGATTGAAGCTGACGAAAACACCTCCCCCAACGAAAACACTATCCAACGAAAACATCTTGGGGATTTCGGCCCAAGTGTTTTCGGCCCAAAGTTGATTTCGGCCCAACTGTTATGTCTATTAAGTGGGTAAAACCCGTTATGTTGTTAACTTTGTTAAGTTACATATATAACTCTGTTAAGTAAGTAACTCTATTAGCTCGTTAACTTGTTAAGGATGTTAACCTTGTTAAGCCTGTTAATCCTGTTAAGCTTGCTAACTCTGTTAAGTATGTTAAATCTGTTAAGCTTATTAACTCAGTTAATAAATACATTAACTCCGTTGAGCATGATAACTTAGTTAAGGAACTTGCATGTAACTTTGAACCTGGTATGATTGGCAAACTGTTTATGTGTTATTTGATGTTAAATGCCAAATCACTCTGTAATACTGATTGTACGTGAAACATTACGAACTTGAGCCGATTGAATATACGTGCATACTATAGGACTTGACTGATTTATTGTGGGCACATAACTTAGCATACCGAGCAAACCAAGGTGAGTTCACACTCTTACCAAGGCATGGGATTCCCGGGGTTGGGAATGGGATTGAATGATTACTTGTACTTACATCACTACTGAAATACGTACCACTGACCTCATTAGGTGTAGGACACCTATAGATACAGCTAGACTAGTAAAACACGGGAAGCCCCCACTAATCTTCGCACACATGTCTGTGAGACCGCGATACAAATGCTAATCTTCGCACACATGTCTGTGAGACCGCGATACGAATACTAATCTTCGCAAACATGTCTGGGAGACCGCGATACAAATACAAATACAACTATTCTAGGATACATGGGAAACCCCCACTAACCTTCGCACACATGTCTGGGAGACCGCGATACGAATTAATACGATACCTGGTACAAGCGAACAAATGATTTACGAACGAATACTATAACTAAACAACCAATTGTGAACTCGCTCAACTTTGTTGTTGACTCGTTGTTACATGCCTTGCAGGTCGTTAGGTACTCATGGAGCTTGCACGGGGAGGCACAGTCGTTGTGGGACATGGATCGTGGATGCCATGTTAAACGTTTATGACATTTCAAACTTATTACTTATGTTGGATTTTACATTTATGCTTCCGCTAAACATTGATACTATACTTTTGTTTTGAACACCTTTTCATATTGTTTGGTTGAATTACATTTACTCATTACATTGTTCAATATGATTGGTGGCTTGATCCTGGTCATGTCACACCTCCATGCGGTGATACTCCGCGTGTGGATTTTGGGGGTGTGACAGTGGATATCGTCGAATGGCTATGTGCTCGAGTTCGGTCAAAGAAAGCTGAGCTTTATGTTGCTAAGATTCTAGTCGGGGCTGTTGCATATACTATTTGGCAAGAGCGGAATGCAAGGTTGTTTAAAAATCAAGTGAGTTCTCCCGAAACGGTTAGTGATATTATTCTGAAAACAGTGAGATACAAGTTGATGGGAGCAAAGTTGAAGAACACTGATAGGGTGCGCAAGCTGCTTGGAGAATGGGAGGTTACAAACGAAAGTAAAGATGATGGAGGCTGAATAGTCTGTAGTTTTATGTTTTTGTCTAGATGTTTGTCTAGGTGTTCTTTCTTGGTTGTTTTTCGCTTCTTGTTTGTTTTGGTTTACTTTCATGGGGCATGTCTCATGATTGAACTAGTGTAGTCTCTCTACACTACTTGATTTTATTTGGTTGTGAATATATAGAATCACCGGGGTAACCCTTTACCCAAAAAAAACATTGCAAAAATAAACAATACTTTTAGCGATACTTGGCTTTAAACCTGACATCTTCGTAAAATTATTCAACGAATCCATAATACACTTCACGGGCCCAAACTCTCCTCTGGTAAAAATGAATAGATCATCAGCAAAGCAAAGATTTATAATCTTTTGCTTTTCACACTTGTTATGAAATCTGAATGACGTGTCAATCCGCATAGTTTGCTGAAGAACAAGAGTAAGAATCTCCATAACTAGAGTAAAAAGATAAGGCGACAACGGGTCACCTTGCCTCAACCCACGTTTACCTTTAAAATACCCATGGAGATTGCCATTCACAGCAATCGAAAAGGATGATGTGGAAATACATGTCTTTATCCAATGAACCATCTTCGGATGAAAACGAAAACCACAAAGGTCATCTCAAGAAACTCCCAATTGACCGTGTCATACGCTTTTTGAATGTCAATTTTAAACGCACACCTAGTGTGACACCCCAGGAAAATCAGGAAAACAACGCAACTTAACTAGCTTCCTCAGTAACCACGCGCTAAATTTCGGGACGAAATTCTCTTAACAGGGGGAGAATGTGACAACCCTCAAAATCCTATGTATTCCGTACAATTTATTATTGATAATTAAAGTGTTTCACGACTGTGTGGAATTACTTAACTGCTTTCTGATATCTGTGATGTGCTTACATGTGCTTGTCAACATACTAGTAGTATGCAGAAAGGTCACTAAATAGTCCGTTATAATTTCCTAAGTGTTAGAAATTAAAAGTGTTACGAAAATATACATAAAAGACACTTTAAATGCTTATTTGGCACTTTAACGAATCAGTATTCAACCGAACAACCGGACTTTACCCGGAACCCAAAAATATTGTCAATGACATTGTTTTTCTCTTTCTGAGCCAGTTAGGGTCCCCAAGTACCCTAACACCCGTTATAAATTACAACCCACTTAATACACCAATTAAACACCTAACTAAATTAACTAGTTACTTACACTTGGTTGAAATGGAACTAATTACCCCAACCCCCCCCCCCCCCAACCGATTGCTTCCCATGTGAGGACACACCATTACCTTTGTTGATTATTTTAATAACTTTGCCTAATATCTAGTAGACACTTAACACAATGGATATTGGTAATGCATGGACTATAAGTAAACTCATGAGGTTATACACTTCACTTCACAAAACATCACAACACAAGTTCTCTTCTCTCCTCTCCCTCTCTTGTCCGTCCGCCACCACCATACCACCCTACCACCACCATCGAGCCTCCTACAAGTAAACCACACACACTCAAAGGTGCAATAGGATCAACAACGAAGCTCGGTGCTTGCGGATTGCTAAGGACCTCACTACGTTGCTTTTAACCACTCGTTTTTCGCCTAGTTTCTTCCCTAGCCTCGAGCTAGTAGTAAGTGACTCTAAACGCCTTCTTGATCTTGTCTAGAGTGGTTAATAAGAGTTTCGTCGGTTAAAAATCACTAACATATAAGATCACCAACTAAAAGTCTACTAAAGTGATGAACAAGGTGGTTAATGGATGAATATGTGTGTAAATCATGTAGATCTTGTGTTGTTATGATTATTGGTTGATTATCTGATGTTTTGCTGATTAATATTGATGTTTAATGTTGTTGTGATTAATAAATTTGTTAACGGAATCGATCGAACGCGATTTAGAAGGTTAAACACTGAAAAACAGAATCTGTCCCGGTTTTACAGCCAACTTCAGTTGGCTGTAAACAGGTCTTAAACTCAATGAAAACCCGATATTTTGAATCTAAAATATGTTATTATGAAATACGGTTCTAATGGCACCGGAATCGTAATTTTTGGACTTCGTTTACTATTTTTAAAGTGTTAATTTGTAACAGCAACTTAAGCTGAATTTTGACAGCAATAAATGGGTGTCATACTTTCAGTCATAACCTGAGTTTTGTGATGAATCGGACCATGAAATTTGTACAGTAGATGACAACCGATGCATTTGTAATTACCCCACTGGAATTTCGTAAATCGGACACTCGATGAATTTTTAATAAATTGTTCCATGGACTGTGGTCAGAAATACACAAATCTGAGTTCAGTCCGAAATATGAATTTTTATAAAATATTAGTAATGAACCGGACCCCGATATTTTTACACAATAAAATATGGAACGTTTAAGACATCCTGTAAAAATTTGGGAATTTTTGGAATAATTTAACCATTTTATTAAAATGTCCGAAAACAGCCGGTTTTGAATATAAATGCTGAAATGACATAAGTTGTGACTCGCGTGTCTAAATGTCGAGTATGCTATCTGTGAATGATCTAACATGTTATATATGTTATGTGCATTAACATATGTTTGATTTTGAGTGGGGAATGGATGGGAAACTTAGATGGGCATAAACCGTTAAAATGATGCATGTTGTGTGATAGATACGTGTAGGAACTTTGTGTTCTATTTGAAAGCCACTAAATGACTAACTGGTAAATCATACTAGGACGTGATTGACCGACCTTGACTGTTAGCTATATTTGAGAATCTAACCGAGCAAACCGAGGTGAGTTCACACTTTTCTACAAAGCATGGTAAATTCCCGGTGGGAATGGGAATGGGTACAGGAATAGGGATTCCTCGTCCTTTGAGATGTGTTCAGGAATGTAAATTCCTCGTCCTGTTGGGACGTGTTAGACTTACTGGACTAGAACTCTATTAGCGAAGTCCCTCCCTTTTTGTATCGACTTAATCGCCGAGGCTATGGCGAGCGGGTCATTAGTTAATAGCGCTATTAGGTTTAACAAACCTCACACCGTGCCAGTCGGACGGGCGTGTACTAATGGACTATGGCACGTCGGTGGTGATAGAACACCGACGCTAGGGCACAATTGATTTCTTTTGTTAGTAGTCGATATGATAAACGAGTCTGGTAGTTTAAAATACTGGGGCAGCTCCCCACGGCCAAAGTGCCGGGCTGGATAGCCAGGGAAGGTGGACATGGGATGGTTAACAAATAAACGTTTTCTAACTATGGGGTAACCCCCACGGCTGGATAGCCGATTGAGATTAAACTATGTTTTTGGAAACAACTCTAAAATGGACAACCAACCGTGAACTCACTCAACTTTGTTGTTGACTCGTTATTACATGCTTTGCAGGTCATTAGATGCTATGGAGCTTGCACATGGAGGTGGTCGTTGTGGGATGCGAACTGATATGTCCCGTACTTAATGAATAAACTTTATGAACTTATTTAACCTACGTTTTGGACTTTAAACTTATGAACTATGGACTTATGTTTTGAACTTATGTTTTATGCTTCCGCTGTTAACCTAAAATCGGTTTACTTCCTTTTGGTCACCAATCGTATTGTGTTTGGTTTTATTTACTTAATTATGTTGTTCAATATGATTGGTGGCTCGATCCTGGTCATGTCACGCCTCCAAGCGGTGATACTCCGCATGGTGGATTTTGGGGGTGTGACAGATTGGTATCAGAGCCATTGGTTATAGTGAACTTGGTTTTTAAAAAGGGAAAAGTTTTTTGATAAAAACCAGACTATAACCAGTACAGTGCTCAACGATCCACAACGACGCTACGCTCCACGTTCAAGACTCGACACCATAAGTGGTATGATTTATGTTATATTGTCGGTTAGATAGTTCTCACTGTGCATTAGATAATGTGGTAGTTGCTATTTGAACCTTGTGTGCTTACTCTCTATTGTCGTCCCACACTTACGCACTTTCGCGACACTTTTCTCACTTACGTTGCTTCGTTATGAAGATCATGGGCGGACGTGAAGGACGTATCAACCTCACTCAAGCCCAGTTGACGGCTTTGATCAACGAACGAGTTGCTGAGGCACTCGCAGCTGTTCCTGCAGGAGGTATAACCTGCCATATCAACCCACCTTAGGACGTTTAGATCCCACCTTCACAAACCAACCCTCATGCTTAATTTTGTCCTCTATTCTCGTGCAACAGGTCAACATGCTCAAGCTCCTGTGTGCACGTTCAAGACATTCATGGACTGCCGACCTACCACTTTCAGTGGCACCGAAGGAGCAGTGGGCCTTCTTCACTGGTTTGAAAAGCTTGAGTCGGTTTTCGAGATGTGCGAATGCCCCGAAGACCGTAGGGTGAAATATGCTACCGGAACACTTGAAGGGGTAGCGCTCACATGGTCGAACGCTCAGGTTCAGCTGCTGGGGTTGGTTTCTGCTAATGCCACCCCATGGAACGGTTTCAAGGAACTGATCAAAGAGGAATACTGTAGTCGGGATGACATCCACAAACTGGAGGTGGAATTTTTCAATCTGAAGATGACGGGGTCTGAGATTGAGGCGTATACCAAGAGGTCGAATGAACTGGCCATCCTGTGCCCTACTCTGGTGGACCCTCCCATCAAACGTATTGAGCTTTACCTCAAGGGCCTTGTACCAGAGATTCAAAGTCACGTAACTTCAGCCAACCTGGGTACCATTCAGCAAATTATCAAGTTGGCTCATCGTCTCACCGACCAGGCGGTGGAGCAAAACAGGCTACCCAAATGTATCAGCGCCACGGCTACTTCTGATGCACCTACTGACAACAAGAGAAAATGGGATGGGAATTCAGGCAAAGGTTCTACTTCAGCTCAGTTCCAGCAACGAAAGACAGATGAGTACAGGAGCCCCAGTCAGCAGTCTTCTGGGAATCAAGGTCAGGGTGGATACAAGGGAAATCACCCCAAATGTAATCGCTGTAACTTGCACCACAGTGGGCCATGTGGTAAAGGCAACTGTCATCGATGCAACAAGCCTGGTCACATGGCAAGGGACTGCAGGAGTCAACATTCGGCGAATCAGAACCGGCAGCAACAGCAAGCTCCACCCAATCAACGCCAGCAGCGGCAACAACAAGGTAACAACAAAGGGTGCTTTCAATGTGGTGCAGAGGGCCATTTCAAGAAAGACTGCCCCCAGCTAAATCAGAACCAGAACAACAACAATCAGGGGAATGGAAACGGCAATGGGGGAAACAACAATGGCAATGGGGCAAGGGGTCGTGTGTTCGTGATTGGTCAGGGAGAAGCAAGGAACGATCCCAACGTTGTGATGGGTAAGTTTCTTCTGGACGAATTCTTTGTTACTGTTTTATTCGATTCAGGTGCCGATACTAGTTATGTGTCCGTAAAAGTTAGCCAAATGCTTAAGCGCACTCCAACACTCCTGAACACCAAACACACGGTAGACCTAGCTAACGGTAAAAGACTTGAAGCCACACACGTAGTTAAAGGTTGTAACCTCGTCTTAGCTGGTCAGACTTTCCCTATCGATCTTGTTCCTATCACACTTGGTAGTTTCGACGTCGTTATTGGGATGGATTGGCTATCTCATCATCAAGCGGAGATTGTTTGCAAGGAGAAAATCGTCCGCATTCCTCGTTCTGATAAAGAACCCATCGTGATTTGTGGCGACAAGAGTGGTGCTGTCGAAGGCATCATCTCTTTCCTTAAGGCCCAGAAGTGTTTGCGAAAGGGCCACACTGCCATTTTAGCACTCGTTACTGACACATCAACGGAAGAGAAGAGAATTGAAGACATCCCTATTGTGCGCGATTTTCCCGAGGTATTTCCTGAGGAATTACCTGGTCTTCCGCCTCAACGCCAAGTTGGGTTTCAAATCGAGCTAGCTCCTGGAGCAGCACCAGTAGCTCGAGCACCATATCGTCTAGCTCCATCAGAACTCGAAGAACTGTCTACGCAACTACAAGAACTCTTGGAAAAAGGTTTCATACGTCCTAGCTCTTCGCCCTGGGGAGCTCCAGTCTTGTTCGTGAAGAAGAAAGACGGTACCTTCAGGATGTGTATTGACTATCGCGAACTTAACAAGGTGACGGTGAAGAATCGTTATCCTCTTCCACGTATTGACGACCTATTCGACCAGCTGCAAGGGTCGAGCTATTCGACCAGCTGCAAGGGTCGAGATGAGGACGTCTCCAAAACAGCATTCAGAACTCGTTACGGCCATTACGAGTTTCTGGTTATGCCATTCGGGCTGATGAATGCACCAGCGGTCTTCATGGATCTCATGAACCGAGTGTGCAAGCCTTACCTGGATAAGTTCGTTATTGTGTTCATCGACGATATCCTGATCTATTCTAAGAGTCAGGAGGAACACGAGCAGCATCTACGACTTATGCTGGAACTTCTTCGAAAAGAGCAGTTGTATGCCAAGTTTTCGAAATGTGACTTCTGGCTTCGCGAAGTCCACTTTCTAGGCCATGTGGTAAACAAGGATGGAATTCATGTGGATCCATCTAAGGTTGAATCAATCAAGAACTGGCCTGCACCCCGCACACCAACAGAAATCCGCCAATTCTTGGGTTTGGCCGGATATTACAGAAGGTTTATAAAAGATTTCTTCAAGATTGCGCAACCTCTCACTTCACTGACTCAGAAGGGTGTCATCTATCGTTGGGGTGATGCACAGGAGTCCGCATTTCAACACCTAAAGGATAGACTTTGTAGCACGCCTATCCTCTCATTGCCTGAGGGCACAGAAGATTTCGTGGTTTACTTCGATGCTTCCATCCAAGGACTTGGTTGCGTGTTGATGCAACGTGACAAGGTTATTGCCTACGCATCGCGCCAACTCAAAGTTCACGAAAGAAATTACACTACTCACGATCTGGAGCTGGGAGCAGTTGTATTCGCACTTAAGATATGGAGACATTACCTGTACGGTACCAAGTGCACCATTTACACCGATCACAGGAGTCTCGAGCATATCTTCAAGCAAAAGGAGTTGAACATGCGTCAACGCCGATGGGTTGAGCTTTTGAACGATTATGAATGCGCAATCAAGTATCATCCGGGCAAAGCCAATGTTGTGGCCGACGCCCTCAGTCGAAAGGATACCACACCTAGGCGTGTACGTGCTTTACAGCTTACCATTCAGTCTAACCTTCCCGCTCAGATTCGCAATGCTCAGGTTGAAGCATTGAAAGCAGGGAATATCAGGGCTGAATCCCTACGAGGATCGAGGCAGCGGCTAGAACAAAAGGAAGACGGTGCCTACTATGTTATCGGACGCATCTGGGTTCCACTTTATGGGGGATTACGCGAGCTTGTGATGGATGAAGCACACAAGTCTCGTTATTCAGTACATCCTGGTTCGGATAAGATGTACCACGACCTCAAGACTACGTATTGGTGGCCTGGCATGAAAGCCCACATAGCAACCTACGTCAGCAAGTGCTTGACTTGTGCGAGAGTCAAGTCTGAATATCAGAAACCATCAGGCCTACTTCAACAACCGGAGATCCCGAAATGGAAATGGGAGCAAATCTCCATGGATTTTGTTACTGGCCTGTCCAGATCTCAACGTGGAAACGATACCATTTGGGTGATCGTAGATCGACTGACTAAGTCTGCGCATTTTCTGGCAATCAAGGAAACGGATAAGTTTTCTACTCTTGCAGACATTTACCTAAAGGAAGTGGTATCAAGGCACGGAGTGCCAACCCCTATTATATCTGATCGTGACGCGCGTTTTACTTCAGAACTGTGGCAAGCAATGCACAAGTCCTTTGGCACACGTTTAGATATGAGCACCGCTTATCACCCACAGACGGATGGGCAATCTGAACGCACCATCCAAACCCTTGAAGACATGCTTAGGGCATGTGTGATCGATTTTGGTAATGGCTGGGAAAAGCACCTCCCGTTAGTGGAGTTTTCATATAACAACAGCTACCACACCAGCATCCAAGCCGCTCCATTCGAGGCATTGTATGGACGCAAATGCCGATCACCTCTCTGTTGGGCAGAAGTTGGTGACAGCCAAATCACAGGCCCAGAACTTGTGGTAGATACCACCGAGAGAATTGCTCAGATACGACAGCGAATGGCGGCAGCTCGTGACCGTCAGAAAAGCTATGCTGATAAGGGAAGAAAACCACTCGAGCTCCAGGTTGGGGATCGAGTGCTACTCAAAGTCTCACCTTGGAAAGGTGTAGTCCGCTTTGGCAAACGAGGAAAACTCAATCCGCGTTATGTCGGACCATTCGAAGTCACCGAGAAAATTGGCAAAGTCGCCTACAGGTTGAACCTACCTGAAGAACTCAGCGGAGTTCACAACGTTTTCCATGTGTCAAATCTGAAGAAGTGTCTGTCAGATGAGACCCTTATAGTTCCTCTCAGGGAACTCACAATCGACGACCAGCTGCGATTCGTCGAGGAACCAGTAGAGATTACGGATCAAGATGTTAAGATCCTCAAGCATACCAGGATACCTCTGGTCCGAGTTCGTTGGAATGCTCGTCGTGGCCCAGAGTATACCTGGGAACGAGAAGACCAAATGAAACTCAAGTATCCCCAACTGTTTAAGAAAAACGCAACCACTACTGAGGCTGAAGCTACTGCAGAATTTCGGGACGAAATTCCAAATCAACGGGGGGATGATGTGACACCCCAGGAAAATCAGGAAAACAACGCAACTTAACTAGCTTCCTCAGTAACCACGCGCTAAATTTCGGGACGAAATTCTCTTAACAGGGGGAGAATGTGACAACCCTCAAAATCCTATGTATTCCGTACAATTTATTATTGATAATTAAAGTGTTTCACGACTGTGTGGAATTACTTAACTGCTTTCTGATATCTGTGATGTGCTTACATGTGCTTGTCAACATACTAGTAGTATGCAGAAAGGTCACTAAATAGTCCGTTATAATTTCCTAAGTGTTAGAAATTAAAAGTGTTACGAAAATATACATAAAAGACACTTTAAATGCTTATTTGGCACTTTAACGAATCAGTATTCAACCGAACAACCGGACTTTACCCGGAACCCAAAAATATTGTCAATGACATTGTTTTTCTCTTTCTGAGCCAGTTAGGGTCCCCGAGTACCCTAACACCCGTTATAAATTACAACCCACTTAATACACCAATTAAACACCTAACTAAATTAACTAGTTACTTACACTTGGTTGAAATGGAACTAATTACCCCAACCCCCCCCCCCCAACCGATTGCTTCCCATGTGAGGACACACCATTACCTTTGTTGATTATTTTAATAACTTTGCCTAATATCTAGTAGACACTTAACACAATGGATATTGGTAATGCATGGACTATAAGTAAACTCATGAGGTTATACACTTCACTTCACAAAACATCACAACACAAGTTCTCTTCTCTCCTCTCCCTCTCTTGTCCGTCCGCCACCACCATACCACCCTACCACCACCATCGAGCCTCCTACAAGTAAACCACACACACTCAAAGGTGCAATAGGATCAACAACGAAGCTCGGTGCTTGCGGATTGCTAAGGACCTCACTACGTTGCTTTTAACCACTCGTTTTTCGCCTAGTTTCTCCCCTAGCCTCGAGCTAGTAGTAAGTGACTCTAAACGCCTTCTTGATCTTGTCTAGAGTGGTTAATAAGAGTTTCGTCGGTTAAAAATCACTAACATATAAGATCACCAACTAAAAGTCTACTAAAGTGATGAACATGGTGGTTAATGGATGAATATGTGTGTAAATCATGTAGATCTTGTGTTGTTATGATTATTGGTTGATTATCTGATGTTTTGCTGATTAATATTGATGTTTAATGTTGTTGTGATTAATAAACTTGTTAACAGAATCGATCGAACGCGATTTAGAAGGTTAAACACTGAAAAACAGAATCTGTCCCGGTTTTACAGCCAACTTCAGTTGGCTGTAAACAGGTCTTAAACTCAACGAAAAACCGATATTTTGAATCTAAAATATGTTATTATGAAATACGGTTCTAATGGCACCGGAATCGTAATTTTTGGACTTCGTTTACTATTTTTAAAGTGTTAATTTGTAACAGCAACTTAAGCTGAATTTTGACAGCAATAAATGGGTGTCATACTTTCAGTCATAACCTGAGTTTTGTGATGAATCAGACCATGAAATTTGTACAGTAGATGAAAACCGATGCATTTGTAATTACCCCACTGGAATTTCGTAAATCGGACACTCGATGAATTTTTAATAAATTGTTCCGTGGACTGTGGTCAGAAATACACAAATCTGAGTTCAGTCCGAAATATGAATTTTTATAAAATATTGGTAATGAACCGGACCCCGATATTTTTATACAATAAAATATGGAACGTTTAAGACATCCTGTAAAAATTTGGGAATTTTTGGAATAATTTAACCATTTTATTAAAATGTCCGAAAACAGCCGGTTTTGAATATAAATGCTGAAATGACATAAGTTGTGACTCGCGTGTCTAAATGTCGAGTATGCTATCTGTGAATGATCTAACATGTTATATATGTTATGTGCATTATCGTATGTTTGATTTTGAGTGGGGAATGGATGGGAAACTTAGATGGGCATAAACCGTTAAAATGATGCATGTTGTGTGATAGATACGTGTAGGAACTTTGTGTTCTATTTGAAAGCCACTAAATGACTAACTGGTAAATCATATTAGGACGTGATTGACCGACCTTGACTGTTAGCTATATTTGAGAATCTAACCGAGCAAACCGAGGTGAGTTCACACTTTTCTACAAAGCATGGTAAATTCCCGGTGGGAATGGGAATGGGTACAGGAATAGGGATTCCTCGTCCTTTGAGACGTGTTCAGGAATGTAAATTCCTCGTCCTGTTGGGACGTGTTAGACTTACTGGACTAGAACTCTATTAGCGAAGTCCCTCCCTTTTTGTATCGACTTAATCGCCGAGGCTATGGCGAGCGGGTCATTAGTTAATAGCGCTATTAGGTTTAACAAACCTCACACCGTGCCAGTCGGACGAGCGTGTACTAATGGACTATGGCACGTCGGTGGTGATAGAACACCGACGCTAGGGCACAATTGATTTCTTTTGTTAGTAGTCGATATGATAAACGAGTCTGGTAGTTTAAAATACTGGGGCAGCTCCCCACGGCCAAAGTGCCGGGCTGGATAGCCAGGGAAGGTGGACATGGGATGGTTAACAAATAAACGTTTTCGAACTATGGGGTAACCCCCACGGCTGGATAGCCGATTGAGATTAAACTATGTTTTTGGAAACAACTCTAAAATGGACAACCAACCGTGAACTCACTCAACTTTGTTGTTGACTCGTTATTACATGCTTTGCAGGTCATTAGATGCTATGGAGCTTGCACATGGAGGTGGTCGTTGTGGGATGCGAACTGATATGTCCCGTACTTAATGAATAAACTTTATGAACTTATTTAACCTACGTTTTGGACTTTAAACTTATGAACTATGGACTTATGTTTTGAACTTATGTTTTATGCTTCCGCTGTTAACCTAAAATCGGTTTACTTCGTTTTGGTCACCAATCGTATTGTGTTTGGTTGTATTTACTTAATTATGTTGTTCAATATGATTGGTGGCTCGATCCTGGTCATGTCACGCCTCCAAGCGGTGATACTCCGCATGGTGGATTTTGGGGGTGTGACACCTAGGAGGCCACACATTCCTATGATAGTTATGCATCAATTCCTGGGTTAATAATATATTGTCAGTTATCTTCCTTCCTGGAATAAACGCAGACTGATTTACGCTTACAATCATACGAAGGTAATCCTTAATTCGATCAGCCATTATCTTACTTATACATTTGTAAACAACATTGCAACAGGCAATCGGTCTGTATTCCGTAATAAGAGACGGCGTAGCAACCTTTGGTACCAAGGCAATAATTGTATGATTCAACTCCTTCAGAAGCTTCCCCTCTTCAAAGAAATCTTGGACCGCTTTAATCACATCATCCCCAATAACACTCCATGCTTTCTTGAAAAACGCTGAAGTATAGCCATCAGGCCCCGGAGCCTTGTTATCCCCAATAGAAAACATAGCATTTTTAACTTCCTCTCTACGAACTGGCCGAACCATATATTCTGCAGACATATCATCAAGCGTATGTGTAAATAAATCTGGAGACGGACGAACATCCATAACTTCGTTTATTCCCAGAAAATTTTCAAAGTGGTTCACAAATGCATTCGGGACTTCACCTCCTTCATACAAGACCCCATTATTATCTTTAATCATATAGATTCTGTTACGATGATTTTTACACTTTAGGGATATATGAAAGAAAGAAGTATTAAAATTTACCGGGGTAACCCTTTACCCAAAAAAAAAAAAAAAAAAAAAAAAAAAGAAGTATTAGCATCACCTTCCTCCAACCATTGAACCTTTGACTTCTGTTTTAAAAATCTTTCTTCATCAAGACTGGCTTCTTGAAACTCTTGGATACATTTAGCTTCATTAACTGGATATTCACATCCAACGGATCTAAGTCAAACGCTTTCTGAATGTCATCCAGCTTATTCCGTAAGAACTCAACTTTTTTGTGCAAATTACCTTGCTGATGTAGTAATGCACGCATAGGACTCTTCATCAAATGAAACTTTTTGACAATCTGGAACTGCTTTACCCCGCTCACTTGTGTCTCCCAATTGTTTTTTACAATCTGCAAAAACGCTGGTTTATGTACCAGAAAGTTTGCAAACTTAAACGGTTGGGGTCTACATCTATTCATATTCGGGATTTTCAGTATGCAAGGTGTAACACCTGTGCCTCCACGGCCATCAAACAAATACCAAACCAATGAAATATTATATTTCATACTTGGGGTTTGTAAAATTATGTGTATCTTTTACACATATCAACTCTTGTTTGATTTTAAGCTTTAAATCGCTTTCTGGAGGGTTATACGCGCTCTGATGCGTAAATATAACCAGTTTAATCCAACGAACACTCCGGAATAGTGAAATAGGCTTAACATACCTTAAATAACCTTTACATAACTTAGATATAAGTTTTGGAAGGTTTGGTGTGGTGAAATCAAAGTTTAATCGCTTACAGGGACTAAAGTTGACAAACTGCGAAAGTATGCCAATTTGAACTGTAACAGACATTCCGGAACATGGCCATAAGTTAAACATACCATAAATATCCTTTACATAGCTTAGAAATAGGCTTTGAGGGGTTCGGTATGCTAAAATAAACTTTTGGGTCATTCAGGGACTAAAAGTGTCAAAAAGTGCACAAGTTTGCATTTTCGCGCATAACTTACGTTCTGAATACATCCGGACATCCAAAAATTTATGTGAGCATGACTATATTATATTTTAGTGTTCGCCATAAGAAAAATCCATTCGTCGCGTCATTTGGTTCGTTTTTCGCGCTTATGCGCATTCCGTCGTAATTAAGCGAACATCGCGTTCGTACGACCAAACGAACCATCATCCGGCATATTTTTGAGTATGTTTTGAGTTCCCTATACTTTAACTTCATTTTAGAGCCTTGAAATGAGGTTAACGGGGTTCAAACGCATCGAAAATCGCTTAAACGGGCTGCAGGGACCATTTCTGCCAATTTTGGAAAGTTTGCTGAAACATGGGGGCAGTGGCGTAGCGCCACTGCATATAGCCTTACCAGTCGCGCTACGCGACTGCCTATTCTGGGCAGAAACATGCAGAAACTCAGATTTTTCGCATTCGGGACCAGATTCGACGTATTAACAGCTGTTAACAGCTAACAGCTGTTCTCCACTCCTTAATCCCTTGCCACATGTTGATACCCTATGGTGAGTGGCCAATTTAGTCACCATGAGTTTCCGACAAGTGTACGGGTTGGATCATGGCACGATATTCGACAAGCGATCTTAACGGTTCGGGTATTCCTATAAATACCCAACCACCCCCATTGCTAAAAATCACTAGAAACTTGATTTGAGAAACTCTAAGTTGAAACATTTGTTTCATACCTGAGATTTTTGAATCGAGTTTAGCATTCGGGGACCCTTCGTAAGTATTCTTTCGTTCTTTTCCTTATTTTACTGCTTTTCGAGTCAGAAAGTCAAACTTTGTTTGACTTTCAGCGTTGACCAGTAATGGTCAATGCGAAGTTCGTTTGAACTTCGCAACGTGAGTGTAATCACGTTGGTTATAGTCCCTTGGGACTATGCCCACTGATTACCACGTTGTCTAGGGTCGTAGGGTAGGCGATCTAATAAATCGCCTATACCTTCGAACTCGACCCATTTGGTCGATTATTAGGATCCGACCAAATACAGTAGGTGACCATAGTAGGTAGGGAATAACCTTCCGAGGTTCTACCCTATGGTCACATCGTTTGAGTAGTTGTATGATAGGTAGTTTATATGCCTTAGGTAAATTACCAGAATACCCTTTTCATGTATAATTGGTAATTAAGCATATGTAACCTAAACTTTTGTCACATAACTGATTATGTAACATGTTTAGGCATATAACACTTGTCATAGGACTAGTTAGACGGTCCGAACGCGTTTCACGCGCACGACACGTTAAAGTAGCATATGTTACCTTAATGGGTCGCGATGGGTCGAAAGCACTTAGGTTAGGTTTCATGTAGTATGTAGGCCTTGTTAAACCATATCATATGAGTTCCAACACTCATTTGGTTTACCAAGCCTCATCCTATCCGACCTCCCAATTTAAGTCCGGTTTATTTATATAGTTTTAGCTTGCCGACTGATTCCGTGCTCCCTCGAGCTTACTTGGTAGTTGTTCAAGACTCCTAAGCACTCCCAGGCGAGTACATTATTCCCCTCTTTTACTGTTTTCAACTATTTTGGGGTGACTCATATGTGCTAAATGTTTTATCAATGGTTTCGAGAACAATTACAATGTGGTTTCACGAACAATTACAATTATTTCAAGAACGCTAACAATGATTTCAAGAACGAATACAATGATTTCAAGAACGAATACAATGATTTCAAAAACTAATAACAATTTCAATAAAGTGAACGAACTTGTTGGTTGTAGTTACATGACCGATGACATTCATTAGCAATGATCAAGCCGACCAGTATTAGGTTATGGTACCATAGGATCTGACAAATCCCGTTATTTACTGCACCCATTGTTATGTGTGGGGGTTGTGGGTAGCGACTGAATCTGTAATTATTAACTTATGTTAAGAACGAGAACGAGAGCGAGTTGGAACGAGGAACGAGTCAATAAGGTTTGAATGTTATTAGAGAATCGACCATAAAGTAGTTTCACAATTAAAACAAGAACGATTTGAACGATTAAAACAAGAACGATTTGAACGATAAAAACAAGAACGATTTGAACGATAAAAACAAGATGGTTTAACGATTGGGTAAACATTTGTACATGATTGACATTTGATCATGTATTTCCCACAAAACATAACTTTGATTTAAACCAAGTTTTACTTCAATACTTTGTTTTTGTGCATATGGTTTAGTTGAGACATTTCACTTGCCATACATGGATATTTGACATAGACATTTGACATGGATATTTGACATAGACATTTGACATGGACATTTAAACATAGACATTTTACATTGTTTGGTTTGGTTTGATTAAGTGATTAAGTAACGATGCGTGTGTAATATGATACAAGCATGGTGGATACGCCGCTGGTACTTCCTATACATAAGTGTTTGTATGGTATTACATATCATAGCGTTATTTGAATCATTTCAGTTTGAGACATAGAACATTTTATACAAATAACATACTTTTCACAAGACATTGATTTATAAACAACTTATCTTATGCAAACTCATTTACATGGTTATTCATTTAATCATGCATTATTCTCTTATTTATACTTATCATCCGAACTTATTATTTTTCAAATGATTTACAAAGACAAGGCAAATTACAAGGTTCATGACTAAACATTTTCTAAAACAGAAGTCATGAATCTTATTTTCACAAAACCTATGTATCTCGCCAGCATTTCTTTGCTGACCTCGTTTTCACATATGTTTCAGGTATTGTTGGATGATATCGATTGATAAGATGCATGCTCACATAGGACTGGACAAGGCCTTAGTGACTCAATAACAATGATAGTTTATGTTTAAATAGTGTATTTAGATTTCCAGACAATGTAATTATTCAATGTTTAATAAAACGAAACACTTTTTGGTATCCATGGTTATGAAACATTAATTCTGTTGCAACACGCCTCGATGTTTCCGCCGCGCTTTGTTGTTCTACGCGGTCGGGGTGTGACACAAGGAGAGTGATCGGACACTCTATACGGACTGAAGACAGCCACCGATGTTGGAAACATATCCGTAAAAGCCACATTCCCCATAATTCTATCGATCTTTTTTAGAATCCCTATCCCCGTCTTCGGCTTCTGGTTCCACGTATAATGAAGACCTGAACTATTCACATCAAAAAGCTCCACTCGCTCAATACATTCCTTAAAGTCTCGCATACCCGCATTAATCGTGGAGGATCCCATATAATTATCTTCAAGGTTCAAAGCACAGTTAAAATCACCCAACAAGGTCCACGGAGCATCCTTCACAAACTGTTTATGGCATACTAAATTATCCCATAGCTCCCGTCGGTTTATATAGTAATTATCGGCATAAATAATAGAACAAAACAACAACTTTTTCTCTTTTTTAAACACCACCTGAGTGTGGATAACCTGATCAGTTTGCATCAGCACCATAACATCAAGAACAGATGAATCCCACCCCAGTATAATCCTAGTTCCTTTCGCACATACATTACCATTAGATGTCCAATCCCAGCTCTTTAAAACATTCTTACAAACTTTAAACAGTGCTGAAACATCAACATGAGATTCTAAAATAGCACACAAACTTAGAGAGTTTTCCTTAACAAAATGGCGAACCTCCTTTTGTTTTAGGGAGCGGTTCAACCCCCTAATATTCCACGATGCTAGACTAACCATTTATACCTTTCATCGCAGGAGTGCTTGCCCCTGATGTCGTATTTGCTGCCATGAATACCGATGTTTCATTATAAATTTCCTCAACTTCATCATCATCAGATCCCTCATCATGCTTCCTCATTCCACTTGTAGATTCCGTACCACCAGAGATTTTAGGACCCATTTCCTGATCATTCTGCAGCAAATCAAAAGGATTCACGAACAGAAACTTTGATTGGCTATTGGACTCCTGTTTTTTTGGTGTCACTCGTACCCGTATCAACCGCTTTGGCTTTCGGCCTATATTCCAGCTTCTTTTTTGTACTTGATACCCAGTTTTCTTACTAGATTTTCGCTTTTGCACTTCAGTATACCCATCCTCATCCACTAACCTAGTATTTTTAGATGCCGCCCTTATTTGCCTTGGGCATGTTTCATCCGAATGCCCAAATACACCGCAATGCCCACATCTGTGAGGAGCCCATTCATATTCAACATACATTGTTTCCTTATGAAAACCCTCTCCCTGAAGATCCGGTACAGCCATCGTAAGTTACTCTTTAAAGTCATTTTCCACAGAAATTTCTATCAAAGCCCTCGCATAGCTACTCCGACCCCAAATATGACACATCGATGTAGTATACGAGTCTAAAGCTATCGGATTACCAATCGTCGTCGCTATTAAGCTCAATCCATCTTCCGTATAGGCTGCAATCGGAACATCGTGTATTTTTACCCAGACTTGTAATTTCTTTACCTCCTTTTTCTCCAACTTACTATTCGGGGACCATTCATTTAGAATTAACGGCTGGGATTTTATAATCCAGGGGCCTTCTTTCAACACATTCATCATACCCATTTGATCTGCAAATTTAAAAAAGAAAAAACCGTTCGCGTTCATCATTGTTTTTTATAGACCAAATTTCTTCCAGTTGTTCCTCACAAAGTATTCCAATATCGGGTAAGCTAATCGATCACCCAAAAAATAGCCATACAACGTGTTAGCTAGCTTTGCTTGAACCATTCTAACAGACTCACGCGACAGCACAACATCACATCCTTCCTGTTTAGCATCACTGATCAGAGGTCGAAAATTAATCTGTTTCTTTGATGAGTTTACCAGTGATTCAGCATATGACATCGGTTTTGGAACAGCCATACCCCCATCCAGCTCTGAACTCTTTAGACGAATCTCCTTTAAACACCCGCCGTCATCCATAGAATTATCAACCATCTCCATGTCCGGTGAAGATTCCTTGGCAGTAATGTCCACAGGAACCGGAACAGAGATCTTTTCAAGCTCATCGATTACATTAATCAGTCTTGGTTCTGGATTCGCCTTGAAAATTCCCCTTCGTGCAAGCTTCGGATTGCCTTCATTCATACCACGGCTACCACCTCCTTTAGAAGAAATTGGTGGCTTACCACGATCATGCTGAACATCTGACTTCTTACGTACATCCATACTGGGCTATCTCCTCTCTCAAAACCCACGTAAATCAAAACACCATGCAAGACAAGAAACCAAAACACCGAAAAAAAGGAAAAAAACAAAACCCTAAACTAGCAAACCTAACCCATGTTTCTTGCAAAATCATATAGAGAATTCGGTAAATCAAGGTAAATGACCGACAAACCAAATGATCTATACAATCTATCGGAAACACACGTTAGAGACGGCGATTGGAAGAGAAACAAAACCCTACCCGATCACAAGTGCTAATGAGTTCGTTACAGCAATTAGAGAATCCAACCTCTGATCACAGACTGTTATACACTTGATTACGAAAAGAAAGTAAGGATTAGACAAGGAAGAAAATCGCCATGCTAGGAGAGAGCATTAGGGTTTTTCCTTCAAGTTATGTTTAAGAATGATAAAAAGGTCCTCTTCTGTTCGGTTGTTTATGCAGCCAACTATTATGTTACTAGGAGGGAGCTATGGCAACAACTTAACTTACATAAACTGTTTGTCGGAGATAGGCCATGGGTAATCCTAGGGGACTTTAATTCAGCGCTCAATCTGGAAGATAAATTCATGGGAGCTTCACAAGTTTCTATTGGTATGAGGGAGTTTCAAGAGTGTGTAGCGAACATAGAGATGTTTGATATTAATCGTTCGGGATTCCAGTTTACATGGAATCAGAAGCCTAAAAAGGGTGTTGACCTTCTTAAGAAAATTGATCGTGTTATGGGAAATACACCGTTTGTTGCTGAATTTCCGAACTCGGGAGCGTTTTTTCATCCATATAGAATGTCGGATCATTGTCCAGCTTTACTTAAAATCCCGTCTACTTGTAAGTCTAAACGTAAAGCTTTTAAGTTTGCGAATTTTTTAATTCATAAATCAGGTTTTTCTGATATTGTGAAGAATATATGGGATACGAACATAGATGGGGTCGACCAGTTTCGGGTTGTTAAGAAACTTAAGTTGTTAAAGGGCCCGTTGGGTAACTTTATGTTTCAACAAGGGAATTTGCATAAAAAAGTTGATGATTTGCGTGAAAAATTGGATTTAATACAACGGGAGATAGATAGTGAGCCTATGAATGCTGATATGCGATCACAAGAAACCAAGATTAATGCTGAGTTTCTCGAAGCTTGCTTGGATGAGGAACGTTTCTTGAGACAAAAATCCAAAGTTGACTGGTTACAGGCTGGGGATGCAAACACTAAATTTTTCCATGCTACGTTGAAGAGTAGGAATCATTTAAGTAGGATAGATGTTATCATGGACTCGAATGGTGTGTTAATGGAGGGTGAGGATGTCCATAAAACTCTTGTACATCACTATGAGCAATTTCTTGGATGTGAAGGTGATGTTACTTTATCCCCTACGGCTGATCTATTTATTAATAGACTGAACCCGAATGATGCTACTCATATGGTGCGACCTGTCACGGATGACGAGATTCGGAAGGCTATGTTCTCGATTGGTAATGATAAGGCCCCTGGGCCTGATGGGTTTTCGGCGGCTTTTTTTTAAAGTGTGTGGCACATTATTGGGCATGAAGTAACACGGGCTATTAGGGATTTCTTTGACACTGGTAAATTGCTTCGTGAAATTAACAATACTTTAATCGTGCTTATCCCGAAGAAGTCTACTCCATTGAAAGTCACGGATTATCGTCCTATAGCTTGTTGTAATGTGATTTACAAATGCATTAGTAAAATGGTGGCGGACCGTATTAAAGGTGATCTTGACAGGATTGTTAGTATCAATCAATCTGCTTTTGTCCCGGGCAGAAAAATCTCAGATAATATTTTGTTGACACAAGAGCTTATGCACAACTATCACAGAGATTATGGGCCCCCGAGATGTGCGTTCAAAGTGGATATTCAAAAAGCGTATGATACTGTAGATTGGAATTTTCTCAAGAAGGTGCTTATTGGGTTCGATTTCGACAACAGGATGGTGGATTGGATTATGCTTTGTGTGACGACTACTTCCTATTCTATTTGTGTCAATGGCAATGTGCATGGGTATTTTAAGGGTAGACGTGGTTTAAGGCAGGGCGATCCGTTATCTCCGTATTTATTCACACTTGTCATGGAGGTTCTGACGTGTATTTTGGAGAAAAATGCTAGGCTTGATTCGACTTTCAGGTTTCACAATAGATGCGAGAAGCAACAGATTATAAATCTGTGTTTTGCTGATGACCTTTTTCTTTTTTCTAGGGGTGATGTTGCTTCAGCTTCTTGTATTATGAGATCGTTGACAACTTTCACTAACATGTCTGGTTTGGTCCCTAGCATCCAAAAGAGTACGGCGTTCTTTTGTAACGTGGCTTTACAGGTTAAAAACGCCATTTTGGATATTTTTCCTTTTGAAGAGGGAGTGCTTCCGGTCAGATATTTGGGGGTGCCTTTAATATCGTCTCGGCTTCTGTTCAAAGATTGTAGTGTGCTAGTGGAGAAACTTGACAATCGTATTATGAATTGGCGAAACAGATTTCTCTCTTTTGCTGGTAGGTTGCAGCTGATTTCTTCAGTTCTTTCGGCTATGCATGTGTATTGTTCTTTTGTTTTTATTTTACCGGCCCGAATTATTAAGGAGTTAGAAGCCAAAATGCGAAACTTCCTTTGGTCGCAGGAGAGCTTCTTTCATAAGGGTAAGGCGAAAGTTTCTTGGAATTCGATTTGTGTCCCTAAGTATGAGGGTGGGTTGGGGTTACATCGGCTCGGGGATTTCAACAAAGCGCTTATGGTGTCACATATATGGAGTATTCTTAATAAACGGAATTCTTTGTGGGTTAGTTGGATTTACTCGTATAGGTTAAAAGGTCGAAGCTTTTGGGTTTGCAAAGAGGTCGCCAACTGTACTTGGAGCTGGAAGAAATTACTTCAACTAAGGCCTATTGTCAGGTATCATATATGGACGAAGTTGGGTGATGGGAGTCGCACTTCAGCATGGTATGATACTTGGAGTTCTTTGTGTAATACCCAAAAATTTAAAACTATTATTATTATTATTATTATTTTAGTTAATAGGAAACCCTAATTAAGACACCCAAGTAATTCCGTACAAACCCTAGAAATTTCAGAATTTTCAGAATCAGGATTAGGGTCCCTAAAACTCAGGGGGGGATAAAACCTAGTTACGATTATCCACATAACTACCTGTAGAAATCGAATTTAAGAAATCCGTCAACTCAGCAAGCCTACTCATACACGTGGCAACCCTATGAAAATAGGTTGGCAGTCGCGCTGCGCGACGGCTATAGGTGTTACCAGTCGCGCTACGCGACTGGGTCAAAAATCCAGTATAAATAGAGGATGTTGGGACTTGATTCTGGGCACAAAAACGACGTTCAAACTTCAAATTCACTCTGAGTTATCGTCCAATTACTCTCCAAACACACACAAAACACTAATTAAGAGTAGCGGGGTGCTGCAGAACAGGGTAATAACTCGATCGCTATTACGATTCATTGTCCGATCGATCAATATATCCAATGGATGTTTAAGTGCTGCCCACATTAGGGTTATACTTTGTCGTTCGTCATTAATTTGACGGATCATCGTTAATTCGATGGATAAAGTATTGTACTTTGTCGTTCGTCATTAATTTGACGGATCATCGTTAATTCGATGGATGAAGTATCGCACTTTGTCGTTCGTTGTGAGAATTTGATCTCGTGAGTTATCGTAAAGGCTGTATTAAGTTACTAACCTAGTTTGTGTGCATGTTATTTAAATTAGGTTAAAAGACTAATCAGTAGTCTAAACTCTGTCCGTATAAATCTGAAATATTATCACAAGGTAGCATCAATTTGGAATTATTAAGGTACGGATCCTTACCCCACTTCTTATTGCTTCATATTCAAATTGTTATAAACCACTAAATTACTATATATTTTAAAACTCCTCACGTCTTTGAGTATCGATTCATTTGACAGTCCGTTCGAATTCTGTTCTAATCATTTGATTTAAGCTTTCATATCATGCGATAATATTATGTTAGTTGTACTCATTATCGCATGTTCCAATATATGTTCCGTTCTGTTATGAAAATAAGTTTTATAAGTTATGTGAATAAGTCCATTTGTACTCTGATACCCTGAGTATCGCTTCTCGTGGAGTGTCCCACGAGCATGTTGTTGCGGCATCAACAGCATGTGCTCCATCTGTGACGGAGAGATTAGTTCACGGCGTCCCTAGGTACAAGTGTGGTACAAAGCTACTAGGAGGCGTATGGATCGATCCTAGAATTTAAGTTTCAGGAGGTGGATAATGGGTATGCCAACTCGCCATCTCGTGTGATAAGTATGCAGGAGTAGCTACCTGTGTATTGTCACGTTTTCAGTTTGCTCATGGGTACATCCGTAAGATATGATTATGAAATTATGTTCTTGCATTGTATAAGTTTTGCATAAAGCGTTATTTGTTCTTTGAGCCTATAATTCCGTACTGAGCATTCGGCTCATTCCGTATAAATTTTGTATTTACAGGTCAGCAGGTTATCTTGGGCGGGGGAAAGAGAGAAGAATAAAGCTTAGGAATAAATCTGAAGATGTTAGTTAATAAAATTGAATGTGTCTGCTTGTATATTAATCTTAAGTTTCGTTGTTATATGGTTGTATCCTTGTCAAATAAATAAATGGAATTATGACTTTTGTTTATGATACTACTGTTATTGTGACACGTCAGCCCTTCCGGGTTGGGGTGTTACAGCTATGGTATCAGAGCAAAGGCTCTTTCCTGTAGAAAACTTGAAGATAGTAATTAAAACCTGTGAGGAATGGGTAGATATCTATGATAGGATTCAACTTGATCTCTTATTTGGTTTAATTCCTATGTTTATTCATATAGATGCCTCCTCGTCGTCCGCTACGTAGGAATACTCGTACTAACCCTGTACGTAACAACACTTCTTCGAATGAGACTCCAGTCGATCCAAGCGTAATTAATGCTATCAACCAGGCTGTTGCCGGGTTGCTTCCAAACCTGGTTGCTCAAACAGCTGAGGCCGTTATTCAACAAACTCGTCATCCAGAAGGCACTAACACTAATCCAACCTCTGGTGGTGAAACTCGTGAGAATACCACGAACAATACTAATTATAGTATAGACATATGGATTAGTAAATTCCAAAAACAAAAGCCGAAATCCTTTAGTCACGCTAATAATCCAGTCGAAGCAAGAAACTGGATAGCTCATATTGAAAAGATCTTCGGAGTTCTTGGAGTTCCGGAGCAATACAAAGTTAGATTGGCTACCTACAAATTCGAAGATGACGCACAAACTTGGTGGGAAGGATATAAGAATGTCAAAGGAGGGGATGATTTTGACGCTAATCTTTCATGGGTCGACTTTCGTAATATCTTTTACGACAAGTATTTTTCGACCGCTGATAAAGAAGCTTATATCAGGGAATATGCAGTGATTCGACAGGGAAGTGATGAACCAACCTCTGAGTTCATTACTCGATTTTCAAGGTTGGCTAGTATTGTAGGAGAAGTTGCAGGATCAGCAGAAGTCCAGGCAGAAAAATGCAAGTGGGCAGTCAATGATCGAATTCGGAAGTCGATCATGTACATGAAATTTAAGGATATCACCGAAGTTGCTGATGCAATCAAAACTTTTGAATTCGAAAGGAAAGAATTCTTATCTCGAACTGGGGATAATAAGAAGAGAAATAGGGAAGGACAAATTAAGCAAGAAAACGGCCAATCATCCACTACGCCACAGCATCAAGATCGCAAAGTGCAAGGAAATCAAAACTCTGGAAATCAGGCACGTCCATGGCAACCGAGACTGCAAAACCCGAGACCTGCTCAAAACCAGATTCAGTTGTATGCAGAACCTATTAGAGCTCAACCACTGAATCAACATGTAAACCCGAATCAGATTACATATCCTTTATGTAATACTTGTGGCAAGCGACATCAGGGAGTATGTCACCGAAGTACAGGAGCATGCTTTAGATGTGGCCAAACTGGACACATGATCAAGGAGTGTACACAGAAAGACACTAAGAAAAATAACCGACCAAACGTTGCACCACCCAATGTTTGAGGAAGAGCTTTCACACTTTCTGCTACTGATGCTGCTAATGTCCCAGGTACTGTGTCGGGAACCCTTCAGCTTGGTAAACATAGTATCTATGTGTTATTCGACACAGGAGCGACTCATTCTTTAGTATCCCATTCGTTTACTAAGTACCTTCCGATAAGACCAACTCTCTTAAATCATACCTTAACCATTTCCACTCCCATGGAAAATTCATCCGCAATCACTTACGTATATAAAGATTGTCCGGTCCGTATTGAATCTATTGTGTGTAAGGCAGACCTATTTCCAATACATATGTGTGACTTTGATGTTATTCTAGGAATAGATTGGTTGTCTAGACATCGTGTAACTATAGATTGTCATTCTCGCCGTGTTATTTTCAGTGATCTTCATCATCCTGATATTATATATCAGGGAACTCAAGCTCATAAATCTCTTAAGATTATTTCTGCACTCAAAGCTCGAAAATTCATATCAAGCGGTTGTGCTGGATTCCTAGCATCGATTAGGGATACTTCTGCTAGTGTTAAGAGTATCGATAGCCATTCCATTGTTCGTGAATATCCTGATGTATTTCCGGATGAACTACCAGGATTACCACCCGACCGTCAGGTAGAATTCACCATCGACTTGATCCCTGGTGCCGAACCTATTTCTAAAGCTCCATATCGTATGGCTCCAATGGAACTGAAGGAGTTGAAGGAACAATTGCAAGAATTGTTAGATCTAGGATTCATAAGACCTAGTGTTTCACCTTGGGGTGCTCCTGTCTTATTTGTGAAGAAGAAAGACGGTAGTATGCGTTTATGTATTGACTACCGAGAACTGAACAAGATTACTATTCGTAATCAGTATCCTCTGCCTCGCATTGATGATCTCTTTGATCAACTTCAGGGGGCTCAGTTCTTCTAAAAAATTGACCTGAGGTCCGGGTATCATCAGCTAAAGATCAAGAATGATGATGTTCCCAAGACCGCCTTTCGTACTCGATATGGTCATTACGAATTTTTGGTTATGCCCTTTGGGCTAACTAATGCACTCGCAGTCTTCATGGATTTGATGAATCGCGTGTTTCACAAATTCCTAGACAAATTCGTTATTGTCTTTATCGATGACATTCTAGTGTATTCTAAGAGTCACGAAGAACATGAAGCACATCTACATGCGGTACTTGGAACCTTGCGGCATGAGAAGTTGTACGCGAAATTTTCCAAATGTGACTTTTGGCTTAGCCAAGTAGCATTTCTAGGTCATGTCGTATCAGCAGAGGGAATTATGGTAGACCCAACAAAGGTTGAAGCTATTACAAAATGGCCAAGACCTACTTCTGTTACCGAAATACGAAGTTTCTTGGGTCTTGCTGGCTATTACCGAAGATTCGTTGAAAGATTCTCGGTAATCGCTTTACCACTCACAAAACTCCTAAGGAAAGGGGTGAAGTACTCATGGAATGAGGAACAAGAGAAAAGTTTTGAAGAATTGAAGAAGCGACTCGTATCCTCTCCGATACTCGCTCTTCCTTCTGGATCAGGAGGTTACCAAGTCTATAGTGATGCCTCAAAGAAAGGATTAGGTTGTGTGCTAATGCAACATGGGAAGGTTATCGCTTATGCCTCCCGTCAGTTAAAGCCTTATGAAGTTAACTACCCTACACATGATTTAGAATTAGCCGCAGTCGTCTTTGCACTTAAGATTTGGCGACACTATCTGTATGGTGAAAGTTGTGACATCTTTACCGACCACAAGAGCCTCAAGTACATATTTACTCAGAAGGAGCTAAATATGAGGCAAAGAAGGTGGTTAGAACTTTTAAAAGATTACGACGTAAATATTCAATACCATCCAGGCAAAGCCAATATTGTAGCTGACGCATTGAGCCGAAAGAATTCCGGGACTATATATTGCTTACAAATTCAGCCTCGTATTAGGAGGGATCTCGAAAGGATGAACATTTGGCTCCAGGTTGGTAAATCTGATGGATATCTAGCTAGAATGCAGATTGAACCCGACCTCATATCACGGATTAAAGATGCACAAAAGCAAGATGGAGAACTTTGGGCAATTGTGCAAAATCTTGAGGTGGGTAAGCAATCTGAATTTAGTATAGACCATCATGGGGTGATTTGGTGCGGTAAAAGACTTTGTGTACCCGATGACTCCAGCCTTCGTGAGTCATTGTTAGCCGAAGCTCACAGCTCACCATTTTCAATTCACCCAGGATCTACCAAGATGTATCGAGACTTAAGACAGAACTTCTGGTGGAATGGCATGAAGGAAGACGTTGCTCGATACGTAAGTAAATGCCTCACTTGCCAACAAGTGAAAATTGAACACAAACGAGCAAGCGGTCTGTTGCAGCCATTGGATATTCCCATATGGAAGTGGGACGAGATCACAATGGATTTTGTTACAGGTTTGCCTAAGACTTTCAAGAAGAATGATGTTGTATGGGTTGTTGTCGATAGATTGTCGAAGTCAGCACATTTTCTACCAATTCAGCAAGGATTTTCGGTTAATAAGTTATCCGAAATATTTCTTCAAGAAATTATTCGACTCCATGGCACACCATCTTCCATTGTTTCCGATAGAGACCCACGTTTCACCTCACGATTTTGGAAAGGTTTTCAGACAACTTGGGGTACACGACTGAAGTTTAGTACGGCTTTCCATCCACAAACAGATGGGCAGTCGGAACGCACGATTCAGACCTTGGAAGACATGCTCCGAGCATGTGCACTTGAATGGTCTGGAAACTGGGATGAATATCTATGCCTTGTTGAGTTTGCTTACAACAATAGTTGGCAAGCAAGTATTGGCATGGCACCTTTTGAGCTTTTGTACGGTCGGAAATGTCGAGCACCGATATGCTGGGATGAAGTTGGAGAAAAGATTATTGAAGGGCCAGAACTAGTTCAGATTACAAATGAAAAAGTCACTATGGCACGAGAAAAACTGAAAGAAGCTCAGAGCAGACAAAAGAGCTATGCAGATCAAGATAGACTACCACTCGAATTTAAAATTGGTGATCACGTTTTCTTAAAGGTATCACCTTGGCGTGGCGTTCGTAGATTTGGAATTAAAGGGAAGCTTAGTCCCCGTTTCATCGGTCCGTTTGAAATCCTTGAAAGAATTGGAGAAGTGTCATATCGACTGGCTTTACCTCCTCAGCTCTCTCACGTTCATAACGTTTTTCATGTCTCCTCGTTAAGAGGATATAATTATCATCCACTTCATGTCATTAGTTATCCGTTACTTACAATTCACGAGGATTTGTCCTACGAAGAGGAGCCAGAAGCCATTTTAGATCGACAAGAAAGGGTTTTGCGTAGGAAAGTAATTTCATTTGTTAAAATCCTCTGGAAAAATCACTCTAAACGCGAAGCAACATGGGAGTCAGAAGAATCAATTCGCTCTCTATACCCTAATCTATTCTCGCAATAGAATTTTAGTCAAGGTAACAGTGAACCTTGCTCTTTGATCTATGTTTATTTGTTTTTGTTTGTGGTCATTTATATTTTGCCTTATGTGAATATATCTTAGTTATGATTAAGCATGTCTATGTAGGAGATATCAGTACCAATAGTCACTCTATTATCTGTAAGTCTCTATTGACTTTTCGTACGGTAAGATATTTTATTAAGATGCGTTATAGGAGAACCATTAGGACATGATGATAAGGTAATTGACAATTATGGTCATAAACGTAATTATAAATTTCAGATACACATGTGTGTTTAGGAGATTCTTGTTAGTAACTCTGCCATGAAAGTTCCGTTACTTATACGATATGTTCGAAAAATTTCGAGGACGAAATTTCTTTTAAGGGGGTAATAGTTGTAATACCCAAAAATTTAAAACTATTATTATTATTATTATTATTTTAGTTAATAGGAAACCCTAATTAAGACACCCAAGTAATTCCGTACAAACCCTAGAAATTTCAGAATTTTCAGAATCAGGATTAGGGCCCCTAAAACTCAGGGGGGGATAAAACCTAGTTACGATTATCCACATAACTACCTGTAGAAATCGAATTTAAGAAATCCGTCAACTCAGCAAGCCTACTCATACACGTGGCAACCCTATGAAAATAGGTTGGCAGTCGCGCTGCGCGACGGCTATAAGTGTTACCAGTCGCGCTACGCGACTGGGTCAAAAATCCAGTATAAATAGAGGATGTTGGGACTTGATTCTGGGCACAAAAACGACGTTCAAACTTCAAATTCACTCTGAGTTATCGTCCAATTACTCTCCAAACACACACAAAACACTAATTAAGAGTAGCGGGGTGCTGCAGAACAGGGTAATAACTCGATCGCTATTACGATTCATTGTCCGATCGATCAATATATCCAATGGATGTTTAAGTGCTGCCCACATTAGGGTTATACTTTGTCGTTCGTCATTAATTTGACGGATCATCATTAATTCGATGGATAAAGTATTGTACTTTGTCGTTCGTCATTAATTTGACGGATCATCGTTAATTCGATGGATGAAGTATCGCACTTTGTCGTTCGTTGTGAGAATTTGATCTCGTGAGTTATCGTAAAGGCTGTATTAAGTTACTAACCTAGTTTGTGTGCATGTTATTTAAATTAGGTTAAAAGACTAATCAGTAGTCTAAACTCTGTCCGTATAAATCTGAAATATTATCACAAGGTAGCATCAATTTGGAATTATTAAGGTACGGATCCTTACCCCACTTCTTATTGCTTCATATTCAAATTGTTATAAACCACTAAATTACTATATATTTTAAAACTCCTCACGTCTTTGAGTATCGATTCATTTGACAGTCCGTTCGAATTCTGTTCTAATCATTTGATTTAAGCTTTCATATCATGCGATAATATTATGTTAGTTGTACTCATTATCGCATGTTCCAATATATGTTCCGTTCTGTTATGAAAATAAGTTTTATAAGTTATGTGAATAAGTCCATTTGTACTCTGATACCCTGAGTATCGCTTCTCGTGGAGTGTCCCACGAGCATGTTGTTGCGGCATCAACAGCATGTGCTCCATCTGTGACGGAGAGATTAGTTCACGGCGTCCCTAGGTACAAGTGTGGTACAAAGCTACTAGGAGGCGTATGGATCGATCCTAGAATTTAAGTTTCAGGAGGTGGATAATGGGTATGCCAACTCGCCATCTCGTGTGATAAGTATGCAGGAGTAGCTACCTGTGTATTGTCACGTTTTCAGTTTGCTCATGGGTACATCCGTAAGATATGATTATGAAATTATGTTCTTGCATTGTATAAGTTTTGCATAAAGCGTTATTTGTTCTTTGAGCCTATAATTCCGTACTGAGCATTCGGCTCATTCCGTATAAATTTTGTATTTACAGGTCAGCAGGTTATCTTGGGCGGGGGAAAGAGAGAAGAATAAAGCTTAGGAATAAATCTGAAGATGTTAGTTAATAAAATTGAATGTGTCTGCTTGTATATTAATCTTAAGTTTCGTTGTTATATGGTTGTATCCTTGTCAAATAAATAAATGGAATTATGACTTTTGTTTATGATACTACTGTTATTGTGACACGTCAGCCCTTCCGGGTTGGGGTGTTACACTTTGGGTCCATTATCTAATATATTTACTCCCAGAGTCATTTCTAATGCGGGGTTTGAGTTGAGTGCAAGGATGTTCACGATAACGGGTCTTGGGCTTGGCCGTCGGCCTGGAGAGATTTGTATCCAGTTCTGATTCAACTGGATCAAATATCGTTAAATCCGGGTAAGAGTGATCAGTTTTGCTGGAAGGAAGGGGATAAGCTTCTTGATTTTTCTACATCAAATGTGTGGCATTCGGTTCGTAAGAGAGAGCAGGAGGTTAATTGGGTTAAGCTTGTTTGGTTTCCCCAGTGCATCCCTAAACATGCGTTTCTTATGTGGTTGATCGTGTGTCACACCCCGACCACGTAAAACAACAAAACGTGGCGGAAACGTCGGGGAGTGTTGTAACAGAATTATTGTTTCATAACACATGGAAATTGAAATATTGTTTTATTGATTAAAGTAGTTACAATGTCTTGACAATCAAAGAAACATAACATAAATAACTAGTCTTGCATCTTTTATTGTCGCTAAGGCCCAAGTCCGCCTAAGTGTATCTTGATAAATCCTATGCATCATATCCTGAAACACATGTGAAAATAGGTACGTCATCATAAAAATGCCTGTGAGATACATATGTTTATGAAAATAGGATTCATGACTTATTGTTTAAGAAAATGTTTAGTCATGAACCCTGTAATTTGCTTTGTCTTGTAAATCATTTGAAAAACAATAAGATCAGATGATATGTATAAATAAATGTAAGGTTAAATGAATAACCATGTAAGATGAGTTTGTATAAGATAAGTTGTTTGTAAAACAATGTATTGTGAAAAGTATGTTATTTGTATAAAATGTTATATGTCAAAATTGAAATGATTCAAATAACGCTACGATATGTAATACCATACAAACACTTATATATAGGAAGTACCAGCGGCGTATCCACCATGCTTGTATCATATTACACACGCCTCGTTACTTAAATCACTTACTCAAACCAAACCAACAATGTAAGATGTCTATGTTTAAACCAATTGTCAAATGTATTGAATAATATACCAAAATGTTTATGTCAAGATGTAAATCATGCAACGTATAACCAATGTTGAAAATGTTTATGTGTTAAATGTAAATCATGTAATGTGTAACCAAAATGATATGTATGGCTAGTGAAATGCATCAACTAAACCATAAGTGAAATGCACAAAACAAAGTATTGAAGTAAAACTTGGTTTAAATCAAAGTTATGTTTTGTGTAGTAAATGCATGCTATACTGATATAGACATTTATGCGGTATTGTGAAAATTCATACATCCAAGCCTTGCGACAGTCGGATAACCCTTTTAGTAAAGGTTATCAAAATATGTATTCGGATTCGGTCATTCCTTCCATCCAAACAAACCCGAGATTACAGGAATGGGATTTGTCAAGTCCTATGGTACCACTACCTACTACCGAGCGGCATGATCGGTGTTAATGAATGTATAGTATAGTTTAAACAAACCAAATGTCATACCAAAATGTAAGCATATGATGAATAAGAAATGTACTAAGTATGCTAAGTTAACATACAAAGCAGAAAAGTCATGTAAATCAATGTGCTAGCATGCTATCAGTTAACATACATAGCAGAAATGTAATGTAGAACCATGTACTAAGTATGCACACAATGGACATACATAGCATAAAATGTAATGAAATCATGTACTATAATGTACTAATGAACGTAGGAAGTATATGATGTGAAAACAGGAAAGCATGAAAGTAACAAGTAGGCACATGTGTTTCACCCAAAAACAGTTTGGAAAACAGTAAAAGAGGGGTCTATGTACTCACTTGAGATTGCTCAGAAGTCCTAAGATAACCACCAAGCAATGCTAGAGATCGCGGATACCAAACGACACCTAATATAGGTAACTACATTAATAAACCAGACCTATAATCGGAAGATCGGGTAGCATTAGGGTTTGTAAACCAAATGAGTGTAGGAACTCATGTAACATGGTTTAACAAAGCCTACATACTAAATGAAACCTAACATAATTTTTTACGACCCATTACGACCCGTTTAGGTAGCTTATGCTATTTTAACGCGTCGTTCGCGTGAAACGCGTTAGGACCGCCTAACTAGTCCTATGACAAGTGTTATATGCCTAAACATGTTACATAATCAGTTATGTGACAAAAGTTTAGGTTACATATGCTTTATTACCAATTATACATGAAAAGGGTATTCTGGTAATTTACCTAAGGCATATAAACTACCTATCATACAACTATTCAAACGAAGCGACCATAAGGTATAACCTCGGAAGGTTATTCCCTATATACTATGGTCACCTAATGTGTTTGGTCGGATCCTAATGATCGACCAAATGGGTCGGGTTCGAAGGTATAAGCGATTTATTAGATCGCTTACCCTTACGACCCTAGACAACGTGGTAATCAGTAGGCATAGTCACAAGGGACTATAACCATCGTGATTACAATCACGTTGCGAAGTTCAAACGAACTTCGTATTGACCATAAACTGGTCAACGCAGAAAGTCAAACAAAGTTTGACTCTCGGACTCGAAAAGCAATAAAAGAACGAAGGAACACTTACAAAGGGTCCCCGAATGCTAATCTCGATCCAAGTAGCTCAGGTATGAAACAAAGGTTCCAACTTAGAGCTTCTCAAATCAAGATTCTTGTGGGTTTTGCAAGAAGTGGGGTGGGGTATTTATAGTGTTCAGAGAACCGTTTGGATCGTTTATCGGGAAACGTGCTTCAATATTGGCCATACACATCAAGAACATGGTATTACAAAACCATTTGAGCCCCTAGTATTGCCCAATACCATGTGCACAAGTGAAATGGATCAGATCCAATGTTTCTGCATGTTTCTGCTATCTGGGAGGATGATGCGGCCCGCTTAAGGATTACCAGAAGTGTAGGCGGGCCGCCTGGCCCTTCTGATCAGCAGCAACTTTCCAAAAGTGACAGTTTTGGTCCCTGTTGGTGTTTAAGCCCATTTCCGGCACTTCTAAGGCCCGTCAAGCCAACTTTAAGGCCCTAAAATGATGCCTAAACATTGTGGACATGGAACATGCTCAAAAATATCTCAGATGTTGGTTCGTTTGGCCGTACGATCGCGATGTTCGCTTAATTACGACGGAATGCGCATAAGCGCGAAAAACGATCCAAATTGCGCGACGAATGGGTTTTTCTCATGCCAAACACTAAAATAAAATGTTTTAGTGCTTACATAAATTTTTGGATGTCCGGATGTATTCAGAACGTAAGTTATGCGCGAAAATGCAAACTTGTGCACTTTTTGACGCTTTTAGTCCCTGAATGACCCAAAAGTTTATTTTAGCACACCGAACCCCTCAAAGCCTATTTCTAAGCTATGTAAAGGATATTTATGGTATGTTTAACTTATGGCCATGTTCCAAAATGTTTGTTACAGTTTAAATTGGCATACTTTCGCAGTTTGTCAACTTTAGTCCCTGTAAGCGATTTAACTTGATTTTGCCATACCAAAGCCTTCGAAACTTATTTCTAAGTTATGTAAAGGTTATTTAAGGTATGTTAAGCCTATTTCACTATTCTGGAGTGTTTGTTGCATTAAACTGGTTATATTTACGCATCGGTGCGCGTATAACCTTCCAGAAAGCGATTTAGAGTTTGGAATCGAACAAGAATTGATATGTGCAAATGATACACATATTTATACAAATCCTAAGTATGAAATACAATATTTCATTGGTTCGGTATTTGTTTGATGGCTGTGAAGGCACAGGTGTCACATCGTGCGTCAGAAGCTGTTAACTCAGGATAAAATTCTGCAGTGGGATTTTTCAAGACGGAAGAACATGAACATGATGTGTTGCGTTTTGTGCTATGCGAATGTTGATTCCCATGATCATCTTTTCTTTGAATGCAAGTTCTCTACGCAGATTTGGAATAACGTTAGACATAAGGCTTCTATGGATAGTGTTTAGTCCAAATGGAGCGCTATTATGAGTTGGATGTTGGTTCGTGCTCGGTCAAAATCTGCAGCGAATTATGTTAGTAAATTGCTCGTTGCTACGGTCGCTTATTTCATATGGTAGGAGCGGAATGCTAGATTGTTTAAGAACCAAACGAGACCCCCGGACATCATTTGTGAGCTAATTGTCAAGACGATTCGGTACAAGCTTATGGGGGTTAAGTTCAAGGAGTGTGCGAAGGTTAGGAGGATGCTTGGAAATTGGGATATTGGTGGCGATGAAGTAATTGATGATGGTAGTTAATTGAAGTAAAAGTTTTTATTTTGTCTAGATGTTAGTCTAGTGGTGTTTTTGTTTGGTTTGTGTTTGGTTTTTGGTGTACATTCATGGGGCATGTCTCATGTTTGAACTAGTGGAGTTGTTTCTTCACTACTTGTATTTATTTGTGAATATATAAAATCACCGGGGTAACCCTTTACCCAAAAAAAACATAATGAAATCATGTACTATATGTGTACTAATGAACATAACAAGCATATGATATAAAAACATGAAAAGCACGAAAGTAACAAGTAGGCACATGTGAATCACCCCAAAACATTTGAAAACAGTAAAAGAGGGGATTATGTACTCACCTGAGGATGCTTAGTAGTCTTGAATAACAACCAAGCAAAGCTAGAGGGGTCACGGTAACAACTTTGTTAATAAACCGGACGTAAATCGGAAGATCGGATAGGATGAGGTTTCGTAAACCAAATGAGTATTGGAACTCATATGACATGGTTTAACAAAGCCTACATACTAAAACGAAACCTAACCTAAGTGCTTACGGCCCATTACGACTCGTTTAGGTAGCTTACGCTACTTTAACGCGTCGTTCGCGTAAAACGCGTTCGGACCGCCTAACTAGTCCTATGACAAGTATTATATGCCTTAACATGTTTAAATATGTTGCATAATCAGTTAAGTGACAAAAGTTTGAGTTACATATGCTTAAAATCCAATTATGCATAAAAAGGGCATTTTGGTCATTTTACCTAAGGCATATAATTATCTATCATACAACTAACTAAACGAATATGGTAATGAAGATTACTGTTGCAATTCCATCTTTAGATGGTAATGGTTATTCCAAGGTGGAGGTAAAAATTGAATATGATTGGGAGCCTTTAAGGTGTACTTCTTGTTGTGTGTTTGGTCATGAAGATTGCTCGTGCCCAAAGAACCCTCAGGTTGTTTCAAATGGGGAATCTGGAAAGAAGAGTGATGATTTTCAGGTTGTGGGTGACAAAAAGAAGAAAGCTAACAACCATGGCCTCCACATGAAAATCAGAAACCTAAGTTAGTTTACAGACCAATTATCAAACCGAAACCAAAACAGTCCTTAAGGAGTTTGAACCAGGTTTCAACGTCTAACCCATTTGATGTCCTTAAGGATGATGATGGTGATAAGGGAGCTACCACGGTGGGTCGAGTGGAGAAGAAGGCTACGCAGGCTAGTGGCGACCAGGATTCAGATGAGGAGGAGGTTGTTGAAGTCTATAATGAAACTAACGATTTTATGACTTCGGGTACACGTTCTTCATCTTCAAGAGCAGGGGCGACCTCATCTTCCACAAAGTTCTATAATGGATAGACGGTTTTTGGTTCGTATTAAGGGGCGGATAGCTTGTGGTTACTTCGTCTTTGATGATGGAGGTTGAGGGTTTTTGCTTTGGTGCCAATTTTTTTGTCTACTTTATTTTTCTTGATGTAAAGTAGACTAGGTTATGTGGTGTCATGGATACATTGTTTTGTTCTTGGTTTGCATATATGGGGCATGTCCTGTATATGAACTAGTGTGGAACTCATCCTCACTACTTGTTCTTATTTGCGGTTTGTTTTAATAGAATCACCGGGGTAACCCTTTACCCAAAAAAAAAAACGAAGTGACCATAAGGTATAACCTCGGAAGGTTATTCCCTTTACAACTATGGTCACTAAACATGCTTGGTCGGATCCTAAAGATCGACCAAACGGGTCTAGTTCGAAAGTCTAAGCGGTTGTTTAGACAGCTTATCTTACGACCTTATACAAGCACTAACCTAAAAGTGACGAGTTAAACATGTTAAAACATGTTTAATGAAGTTTGAAAACAGTTTTGATATCAAGACAAAGGGTTTTGATACCCAAGAATAGTTTGGTTGCAAAATACGCATAAACACGCATTTTGACCAAAACTATGACTCGTCACTACACCTAATCAATGTGGTAATCAGTAGGTATAGTCACACGGGACTATAACCATCGTGATTACGCTCACTATAACCAATGGCTCTGATACCAATCTGTCACACCCCCAAAATCCACAAGCGGAGTATCACCGCAGGAGGTGTGACTGACCAGGATCCAGCCACCAATCATATTGAACAATATAATTAAATAAATAAAAGTCCAACCACACAGTATAATTGGTGTTCAAAACAAGTTAATCAAATTCAAGTTACCAGCGGAAGCATAAAGTTTAAAACCCAAAGTATAAGTTTAAATGTTCATAAGGTTTAACATGGCACACAACGGTCCATGTCCCACAACGACTCCTGCTCCCCTGCAAGCTCCAGCTAACCTCTAATGACCTGCAAGGCATGTAACAACGAGTCAACAACAAAGTTTAGCGAGTTCACAGTTGGTTGTCCAGTTTAAAGTTGTTTCAAAACCCATATGTTCATTCGAAAACCAATAGTTAATTAATTCCTTGTTTTCCCCAAACCGTAGCCAGTGGGGGCTACCCCATGTTGTAAACCACTAGACCGTTACCATATTGACAACTGACTGAGGAAGTTGTGCCCTACGTCAATGTCTATCATCATTGACTAAGTGCCCAGATCCATTAGTACACGCCCGTCCTACCGGCACGGTGTGAGGCTTATCAACCCTAATAGCGCTATTAACTAATGACCCGCTCACCGTTGGCCCGGCGATTAAGTCGATACAAAAATGAGGGATGTCATGATAGAGTTTTGTCTAGTAAGTTTTATGTTGTCGTCCTTCCCAACCGAGGACGGAAGTACGTACTCTACCCAACCGAGAATACGCAGATTAAATGTAGTCATCCTTCCCAACCGAGGACGGAGGTACATATTCTGTTAGAGGTGAATATGTAGGTTTCGTTTTAGCTTCTTCACCCATTCCCAACCCACCGGGAATCCCATGCCTTATAAAAGTGTGAACTCACCTTGGTTTTGCTCGGTAAGACTAGTTACGTGTTCAAGTTGCTCAAACCAAATCCTAACATAGTTACTATAGATAGTTTTCTTAAACGCTTAACGTAAGTCTTAACACATATCACGCAAGTACCATTTTCATATTATTATTATTCACATTGTAATAACTCATCATACAATCTAACAATAGTAATCCCGCATATCACACATAGCCAGTCCATTAATCCAAATTTCGTAATTTATAACCCAACGAAATCAAAACTAATTCTCAATCATCACTTATAAATATAACAACCTATTTCCTGTTTAGTTCGGCCCAACATTTCCCCAACCCATTTGTTACTCTTAATACTCCTCACGGCCCATTTATATGTGTGGGTAACAGGCCGGACCCGAGGCCCAGACCTGACCGGCCTAGCTATGTTGCTGTGCAATTTTACAAAACAATTGACCCATGTGTACAGCCCAACCCAATTACCAAGCCCAGCCATGACATGATCAAGTGTTTCCCCATTAGTCTAGCTTACTGTTTAACATCAATTGTACCCTATATGAATTCTTCCACACATTCAGTTTAGTAACAACTTTTTTTTGGGTAAAGGGTTACCCGGTGATTCTATATATTCACAAACATTCAAAACAAGTAGTGTAGAAGGTCTACACTAGTTCAATCATGAGACATGCCCCGTGAAAGTAAAAACAAAAGACACCCATAAACATCCAAACAAAACAAGGAGACAACTAGACTAAAATCTAGACAAATGCGACAAGAAACAAACTAATCAGCCACCATCGTCATTCACGTGATCCCCACGAATCTCCCACTCTACAATAAGTCTCCGCACACTTGTAGTGTTCTTTATTTCAGCTCCCATCAGCTTGTATCTGACCGTGTTTAAAATAATCTCACTAAGTTTCTCCGGAGGTCTCAGCTGATTTTTGAAAATTCTAGCATTTCTTTCTTACCAAATAAAGTACACAGTAGCCGCAACCAGAATTTTAGCAACATAATTCATAGCCGATTTAGAACGAGCACGAACCAGCAACCAATCAACTATATCAGTCCATTTCGGACTAACAGCATCCATAGTCACCTTGTTTCGAATTAGATGCCATACTTGAGACGAATATTTGCATTCAAAAAATAAATGCGGATGTGAGTCAAAGTTCTGATAACATAACAGGCAGCACATCATATTCATGTTCTTCCTCCGCGAGAGATCCCACTTTAGAATTTTGTCTTGAGTCAAAAGCTTACCTTTAAGAACCAGCCACATCATAAAGGCATGTCGAGGGATACACTGCGAAAACCAAACAATATTACACCAATTCACTTCCGGAGCTGTGTACCGAACTGAATGCCACACACACGAAGAGGAGAACTCCATTGTATCACTACCATCTCTCCATACCAATTTATCATGCTTTGTTGGATTTAACTGTACTTGGTCTAACTGAATGAGAACCGGAAAAAGATCTCTCCATGCCATAGGCCACGACCAAGAACCATGCGAGTAGATGTTAGCCACAGAATCATCCAGATTAAAATCTGCAACGGTAATGGTTCTAGACGAAATATACTCACCAAGCGGCCCTATATCACACCAGTAATATCAGCGCCATTGCCTTATTCCGACCATATATGATTCCTGATAAGAGGCCGCAATTGCACTAACTTTCTCCAAGATCAACAGCAATTAGCGGGGGTTTTACACACCCAGAAGCTCTTGCCTTTTAACCGGTAACTGTGCACCCAATCCACCCATAAAGAATCCCGCTTAGAAACGATACTCCAAATATGATAAGACATAAGAGCCTTATTCATATCCCCAATTCGTCTAATGCCCAACCCTCCTTCATACTTCGGAGTACAAACAGTCTTCCAAGAAACTTTTGATTTGCCTTTAGAATACGAACTCTCTTGGGACCATAGGAAATTTCGCATACAAGCTTCGAGCTCATGAACAATACGGATCGGCAACATAAAAACAGAAGACCAATAGATGTGCATAGCTGAGAGAACTGAAGTAATCAACTGTAATCTACCAGCAAACGAAAGCAATTTGTTCCTCCAATGCGTTATACGTTTTTGTAATATTTCCACGAGCACTCGACACTCACTATAACCAACTCTGGAAGAGATCAGGGGCACACCCAGATATTTGACAGGCAAATTTCCTTCCACAAACGGCATAAGATCCAAAATAGCATCTTTGACATGGCCAACGACATTACAAAAGAATATCGTACTTTTCTGATTACTCGGCACTAACCCCGACATCTTAGTGAACTTAGAAAGAGATGTCATAATACACCTAGCCGAATTTACTTCTCCTCTAGCAAAAAGGAACAAATCATCCGCAAAACAAAGATTGATAATCTGCTGTTTTTCGCATTTATTATGAAATTTAAACGAAGAGTCAATATGAACCGCATGCTGAAGAATGGCCGTCAGAACCTCCATAACTAGAGTAAAAAGATAAGGGGAGATTGGATCCCCTTGCCTTAAACCTCGTTTGCCCTTAAAGAAACCATGAACATAACCATTGACACAAATAGAAAAGGAAGCAGTCGAGACACACACCATGATCCACTCAATCATCTTGTCTTTAAACCCAAACCCAAGCAAAGCACTTTTTAGAAATCTCCAGTCAACCGTGTCATAAGCTTTCTGGATATCCACTTTAAAAGCACACCTTGGAGGACCCGCATGTCTATGATAATTATGCATTAATTATTGAGTCAACATAATGTTGTCAGAAATTCTCCTACCTGGAACAAATGCCGATTGATTAATACTAACGATGTCATTCAGCGCACCTTTTATTCTATCCACAACGATTTTACTGATACATTTGTATAAGACATTACAGCAAGCAATCGGCCGATAGTCACTGACTGCCGAAGGGGTAGGAATTTTCGGAATAAGCACAATAGTTGTGTGATTCAATTCTCGAAGAAGGTTTCCTGTCTCAAAAAAATCCATGATAGCACAAGTAACATCATTACCGACAATAGGCCATGCACTTTTGAAAAACGCCGCTGTATAACCATCAGGGCCCGGAGCTTTATCGATACCAATAGAAAACATCGCCTTTTTCACTTCTTCCGCCGAAACTTGGCAGATCATATGATCAGCAACCTGAGGAGAAAGGACTTTAGAGAATAAATCTGGAGCCGGAGTAAGAGAAATATCACCTTGAGTACCGAAAAATTTCTCATAATGCTTGACAAACGGTTGGAAAACCGTATCACCCTCATAGAGCTTCCCTTCCGAATCTTTAATCACCTCAATCCGGCTACAATGATTTCTAATTTTCAGAGATGAGTGAAAAAAATCAGAGTTCATATCCCCCGCACTCAACCAATCTACTTTAGACTTTTGTTTCAGAAAACGTTCTTCGTCTAACGAAGCCTCTTGGAGGTCACGACTTATCAAACACTCGGCTGATCGAAGATCAGCATTATAAGGATCACGATCAATCTTTTGCTGTATAATATCTAGATCCGAGCGCAGATTATCAACTTTTTTATGAAGATTACCTTGTTTAAATAATAAAGAACGCAACGGGTGTTTAAGTAATCGAAGCTTTTTAACCACTCTAAACTGATGAACACCATTAACGTTAGTAACCCAGTTGCTTTTAACAATCTCCAAGAACTCTGGTTTATACACCAGGAAATTAGCAAACTTGAAAGACCTCAGCTTCAGTCTACTAGCTTCCGGGAACGAGAGAATACAAGGACAGTGATCCGATAGTCTATACGGTTTGAAAATGGCCACGGAATTCGGAAATTCAGCTATAAAATTCGTATTTCCCATCACTCGGTCAAGTTTCTTCAGCAAACCTACCCCATTTTTTGGCTTTTGACTCCAAGTAAACTGTATCCCTATACGGTTAATATCAACGACTTCAATATTATCCACACACTCTTGAAAATCTCGCATACCAGTAGAAATCGATGAAGTTCCCATAGAGTTATCCTCAATGTTAAGAGCCGTGTTAAAATCGCCCATAATGCACCAAGGTTTATTATTAACAAGGGCTTTGTGCATAGAAAGATTATTCCATAACTCTTTACGGGCCATATAATAATTAGCAGCATAAACGACTGAACAAAACATCATTCTTTTATCCAATTTGAAAACAAGCTGAAAATGCATAACCTGATGAGATTGCGCCAAGATCATCACATCAAAAATTGCCGGATTCCATCCAATAATAATTCTCGTGCCTTTATCACAGCAACCTCCATTCGAAGTCCATTCCCAAGATCTGAAGACTGACTTGCAAACTTTGCCCAAATTACCAACGTCCACATGAGACTCTAAAATAGCACACAAACTCAAATTAAAATCTTTAACTGCTTGCCGAACCTCCTTCTGTTTAAGAGGGCGGTTCAACCCCCTTATATTCCAAGCCGCAATACTAACCATGGGTAACTATCGGAGAAGGAGTGCTTGCCCCTTTACTTTTAACGTTTAGAGTACCCCCCGTCATAAACCCATCCATTTCGTTTTCCACCTCTATAACCTCGTCTTCATCAGACTCGTCATTATTCAACCCCAATGTCTTGTTGCTAGTACCCAACTCGTCTTCCACTTCATTGAGAACATCAAAAGGGTTATTCGATCTTATATTCATAGAACCCGAATCTTTATTGGTGTCGCCTTTTGGTTTTGAACCAACAGGACGATATTCGAATTTAGACTTTTGCTTATTAACAGGAATACCAACTTTCTTAGCAGCTTTCTTACCATACACTCCTATGTATCCGTATTGATCCACAATAGGCACCTTCTTTACAGGACGATTCTTGTGACACCTGTGCCTTCACGACCATCAAACAAATACCAAACCAATGAAATATTATATTCCATACTTGGGATTTGTATAAATATGTGTATCATTTGCACATATCAATTCTTGCTCAATTTCAAACTCTATATCGTTTTCTGGAGAGTTATACGCAAACTGGTGCGTAAACGTCATCAGTTTAACACGAAAAATACTCCGGAACATCAACATATACTTAACATACCTTAAATAACCTTTACATAACTTAGAAATAAGTTTTGAAGGCTTTGGTATGGCAAAAACAAGTTAATTCGCTTACAAGGACTAAAATTGACAAACTGCGAAAGTATGCCAATTTGAACTGTAACGAGCATTCCGGAACATGGCCATAAGTTAAACACACCTTAAATATCCTTTACATAGCTTAGAAATAGGCTTTGAGGAGTTCGGTGTGCTAAAATAAACTTTATGCTCATTCAGGGACTAAAAGCGCCAAAAAGTGCACAAGTTTGCATTTTCGCGCATAACCTACGTTCTGAATACACCCGGACATCCAAAAATTTATGTAAGCACTAAAATATTTTATTTTAGTGTTTGGCATGAGAAAAATCCATTCGTCGCGTCATTTGGATCGTTTTTCGCACTTATGCGCATTCCGTCGTAATTAAGCGAACATCGTGTTCGTACGACCAAACGAACCAACGTACGGCATATTTTTGAGCATGTTTCATGTCCACAATGTTTAGGCATCATTTTAGGGCCTTAAAGTTGGCTTTACGGGCCTTAGAAGTGTCGGAAATGGCTTAAATACGTAACAGGGACCAAAACTGTCATTTATGAAAGTTGCTGCTGATCAGACATGGCCAGGCGGCCCGCCTGAGCTTTGGGTAATCCTGAAGCGGGCCGCCTCAAGCTCCCAGACCTGCAGAATTGTTGCAAACAGCTGTTTATGGCTGTTTAGCACCTCCAAACCACTTGCAAACGGTTTTTACAATACCATGGGCCATTTCTATGGGTTTTAATGGTTTAGTAAAACTAGGGGCACACTTGGACGGTTGAGATCGAGGCACGTTTCCCGATAAACGATCCTAACGGTTCCATGTTTCCTATAAATACCCCCCCATGTTTGCTCTTTTCCCTCACACCTAAATCTTATTCTAACTCTCTAAGTGGAAGTGTTTGTGCTTCCTACCTGAGAGTGAGTCGGGTTTAATACTTGCAGGGACCTTCTGTAAGTACTCCTTCATTCTTTTCTTTCGTTTTTATGCTTTAAAGTCAAACTGCGTTTGACTTTCTGCATTGACCAGTTTATGGTCAATGCGAAGTTCGTTTGAACATCATAACGTGAGTGTAATCACGATGGTTATAGTCCCTAGTGACTATACCTACTGATTACCACGTTATCTAGGCTCAGTGACGAGTCGTAGTTTCGGGCAAAATGCGTGTTCTCACGTATTTTGTAACCAAACTACTCTAGGGTATCAAAACCGTTTGTTTTGATACCAAACCTGTTTTCTAACTTAACTAAACATGTCCTAGCATGTTTAGCTCGTCACTTTTAGATTTGTGCTTGTTTAGGGTCGTAAGGGTAAGCGATCTAATCAATCGCTTATGCTTTCGAACCCGACCCATTTGGTCGATCATTAGGATCCGACCAAACACTTTAGGTGACCATAGTTATATAGGGAATAACCTTTCGAGGTTATACCTTATGGTCACGTCATTTAAGTAGTTATATGATAAGTAGTTCTTATGCCTTAGGTAAATTACCAAAATACCCTTTTTGCACCAAAATTCATTTTAAGCCTATGTAACATAACTTTTGACATCTAAACTGAATTAGCAACAATATTAAACATGTTAAGGCATATCTTACTTGTCATAGGGCTAGTTAGGCGGTCCGAACGCGTTTTACGCAAATGACGCGTTAAAGTAGCATAAGCTACCTAAACGGGTCGTAACGGGTCAAAAGCACTTAGGGTAAGTTTCATTTTAGTATGTAGGCTTTGTTAAACCATATTACATGAGTTCCTACACTCATTTGGTTTACGAACCCTCATGCTACCCGATCCTCCGATTAGGTCCGTTTATTAATATAGTTACCTATATTAGGTGACGTTTGAATCCGTGATTTTCTAACCTTGCTTGGTGGATATCTAAAGTCTATTGAGCAATCTCAAGTGAGTACATAGACCCCTCTTTTACTGTTTTCCAAACATTTTGGGGTGGAACACATGTGCCTACTTGTTACTTTCATGCTTTCCTGCTTTCACATCATATACTTGCTATGTTCATTAGTACATTTATAGTACATGATTTCATTGTGTTTTATGCTATGTATGCCCATTGTGTGTGTAATTAGTACATTGTTTTCATTACCTTTTCATGCTATGTATGCCCATTGTGTGCGTACTTAGTACATTGTTTTCATTATATTTCACGCTATGTGTGCCCATTGTGTGCGTACCTAGTGCATTGTTTTACATTACCTTTTCATGCTATGTATGCCCATTGTGTGCGTACTTAGTACATTGTTTTCATTATATTTCACGCTATGTGTGCCCATTGTGTGCGTACCTAGTGCATTGTTTTACATTACCTTTACATGCTATGTATGTTCATCATACTTAGTGCATTTGCTTTACATTGCATCTCTGTTGCATATGTTCCAGTAACATATGGACACATTATTTTACATCTCTACCTTGTATGTTTACTTAGCATACTAGGTACATTATTTTCATCACATGCTTGCATTTTGATATGACATTTGGTTTGTTTAAATGGGACCATATACATTCATTAACATTAGCTACGCCGCTCGTTAGTAGGTAATGGTACCATAGGAATTGACAAATCCCGTTCCTGACATCCTAGGTATGTTTGGATGAAAGGAATGACCGAATTCGAATACATTAACTCAGATAAATCTTTAATTTGTTTAAGGGTTTATCACCACAGTCTCAAGGCTTGAATGTATGCATTTTCACAATACCGCATAAATGTTTGTATTCAGTATAGCATGCATTATTCTACAAAACATAACTTTTGATTTATTCAAATACTTTGTTTTGTACATTATTACTTGCGGTTTAAGCAGTCTCATTTTACTTACCATACATAACTTTTGTTTACACATTTCATGATTTACATTTGATGGTTTTCACACAAACATTTGACTATACATAAACATTTTTACAATTGGTGGTTTAGACATGGGCATTTTACATTGGTGGTTTGTTTGGGTAAGTGGTTTGAGTAGCGAGGCGTGTGTAATATGATATAAGCATGGTGGATACGCCGCTGGTACTTCCTATATATAAGTGCTTGTATGATATTACATATCGTAGCGTTATTTAAATCATTTCAGTTTAAACATATAACATTTTTTATATACAAATAACATATTTTTCCCAAGATATTGTTTTTCAAACAATTTATCTTATACAAACTCATTTTACATGGTTATTCATTAAATCTTACATTATTCTTTTACACATCATTTACATATCTTCGTTTTTCAAATGATTTATAAAACAAAACATTTTACAAGGATCATGACTGGCTTTTGTTAAACAACCTTCTTCTAAACATTAAGTCATGAATCCTATTTCCACAAAACCTATGTACTCGCCGGCATTTTTATGCTGACGTACCTATTTTCACATGTGTTTCAGGTAATGATGCATAGGATTGATCAAGATACACTTAGGCGGACTTGGGCCTTAGTGACAATAAAAGATGGAAGACTAGTTAATTTTGTTATACTTCTTTGTTTGTTAAGACATTGTGACTCTTTTATTCAATAAAATAATATTTCAATTTTCCATGTGTTATGAAACAATGATTCTGTTACAACACTCCCCGACGATTCCGCCGCGGTTGCATGTTATACGCGGTCGGGGTGTGACAATTCTTTTGAACATTCCGATTGTGATTCTCATACACAGCGTTAATTGGTTTCTTCGGTTGTTTCGGGCAAATATCGGTCGAGTGACCGAACACACAGCAGTTAGCAGACCGATGCGGACTCCATTCATACTCCACATACATAGTCTCTTTAATGAAACCCTCCCCTTCCGGTTCAGGAATTGCCATTGTAATCTCCTCTCGAAACTCTTTCTCAGCCGAGACCTCAATCAAGAGCATAGCTACTGCGACCCCAAGAGTCGATGCACATAGACGTAGTAAACGAATCCAGCATTTTTGGTTCCTCAATAGTAGTTGCAATCAAGCTAAGACCATCCTCCGTATAAGAAGAAGGTAACATTTATGCTTCCGTAGGGTTCATATGCTCTGGGCGATTTTGGCGACTTCCATAAACCCTAGTTTTCTTGTTGTCTGATCTTCTTCTTGATTGATCTGGGTTAGGTATTGGGGTTTTGTTGATCCTTCTGAGTAAGGTTTCGTGACTCTACCCTGGTTTCTAATCTTTTGAAGTCTGGATTAAGGTTTGTTTCGTTCTTTTCTTTCTAGGGTTGTCGTCTTCTTCGTTTTTTGGTTCTTGATTCTTTCGTTCGTTTGTTACGTTGCATGGTTCTTAATGATGCGTGATATGAATAACAATCAATCTAAGCCGCCTGATAACGTGGGCAATCCTAAAAACCCTAATAAGGGTCTGGCTAGTACGTTACTGAACATTGATGGGAAAACATTCTGCCCTCGTCGTGGAGTTTTGTCCGATAAACAGCAGACTCCGAAGGTTATTAATGTCATAGACGAGCTTACTAAAATCACTGTCCCAGCAGATTCAGCCGAAGATGCCCCAGACATGTTTCAACAAAGCAATACTGATGATGAGGGTTTCTGGGACGTTGGTAAGAAGGAAGCTCCGATCTCTTATGCTGATAAATTGCTTTCTACTCGTAAGAAAAGGGAGGTCAATTTCAGACTTATGGAATCACTTGAAACTAGAGAAGATGCTGATATAGTTATTCCGAAAGAGGTCGTTCAACAGGTACAAGAAAAGTTTGACAATGTTCTATATGGTTATTTTTTAGGGAGTCGTTTACCGTTTCCTGTAGTAGAATACTATGCGAAGAATGTATGGGCAAAGTTTGGGTTTCAAAAACTTATGATGAATTCATCTGGCTTTTTTTTCTTCAAGTTTGATTCGAAAGATGGGTTAATGAAGGTTTTGGAAGGAGGTCCATGGTTGATAAGAAAAGTTCCATTATTTTTGAACATATGGTCGCCGAAGGTCAGTTTAAAGAAAGATGGTATAAAAGCAGTCCCCCTCTGGGTTAAATTGCACAATGTTCCGATCTCGGTTTACACGGATGATGGGTTAAGTTTGTTGGCTTCTAAGCTAGGAGTTCCGAAGAGGCTTGATTCTTATACGGCAGACATGTGTGCGGAGAATTGGAGCAGGAGTAGTTATGCCCGTGCAATGATTGAGGTGAATGCGGATAAGGAGCTTAAAGACCATATTACTCTAGCTATCCCTAAGATGGATGAGGAGGGATACATTATGGAGAGAGTTAAAGTTGAATACGAATGGAAGCCTTTACGGTGTCCCACATGTTGCTTGTTTGGCCATGATCATTCAATGTGTAGCAAAGTTGTCAAGGAAAAGGCAAAACAGGTTATGGTTGATGAGGAAGGATTCATAACTGATAGGAGGCGAGTGGCTAAACAAGGTTTCCCACAAAAGAAGCAAAAACCCAGGTTTATGTATAAACCAAAGGTTAATAAAGCTGATCCTAGTTCATCTGGTACAAAGACGGATGATCAACCTACCAATGGTCCGCCAACAGTTAAGGTGGCTAACTCGTTTCAGGTGTTAGCTAAGGATAGTGATGATGAGAGACCAAAAGCTGGTAATGGTTCGGCCCATGAGGATGGAGTGCTAGAAAAGATAACTTTGTTGCATGATGAGGTCTTAGAGACCAATCCTACTGAAATGTCGAGATTTATGGGTAGTAATGTTAATGACAGTAAATCTGAGGGGGCAAGCACTCCCGGTTCCATGGGTTTCAATGGGTAGTGTTGCTGCTTGGAACATAAGGGGTTTGAATCATCCCCTGAAACAAAATGAGGTCCGAGTTCTCATTGCTGAAAATCGGTTGAGTGTCTGTGCTATTTTAGAGACGCACGTTAATGTTAACAAGCTTCTTAAAGTTTGCAAGGGTATCTTTCGTAGATGGAGTTGGACGTCTAATGGGGATTTATGTCAACGAGGCACTAGAATTATTCTGGGGGTGGAACACGGATGATGTTGATCTCATGGTGCTTTCCCAGTCTGATCAGGTCGTTCACTCACAGATTCGATTAAAAGCTGATTCCAAAGTCTTCCTTTGCTCCTTTGTCTATGCTGAAAATAAGTATCAAGATCGTCGAGTTTTGTGGGAGGATTTATGTAAACATAGTGCCTTAGCTAAAGATTTTCCTTGGGTGGTGCTAGGGGACTTTAACACAGCCCTTAATATGGAGGATTGTCTCTACGGTCCGTCCAGTCACACTATAGGAATACGAGATTTTTTTGACTGTATTCAAGTTGCGGAGCTTGTAGATGTTAAACATCATGGGTGTCATTACACTTGGAACCAGAAGCCCAAAGAAGGTATTGGAGTCTTTAAAAAGATTGATCGTGTTATGGGGAATCTTAAATTTATGGACTTGTTTCCGGATGTGTATGCTATTTTTCAGCCTGCTCGTGTGTCTGACCATTCTCCGTGTGTCCTTAAGCTGCCGTTTATTTCTCGTATTAAACCCAAGCCCTTTAAGTTTACGAACTTCCTGACCACTAAAGCAGAATTTAAGCAATATGTTGCTGCTGAATGGGCTAAAGGTGTGCAAGGATTTGCTATGTTTTCGGTGGTTAAGAAAATGAGAAACTTGAAGCCTTACTTTCGAAAGCTTTTACACCAGCAAGGTAATCTCCATGATAGGGTGTCTAGGCTTCGTAGTGAGTTGGATGTTCTTCAACAGAGGGCTGATGCTAATCCTCTAGATACGGAAGTTCGAGATTCGGTTGCCAAATGTCTTCGTGAGTTTCAAGTAGCAGCCTATGATGAAGAATGCTTTCTTAAGCAAAAATCAAAGGTGGAGTGGCTTTGTGCGGGTGACTCGAATACGTCTTATTTTCACAATTCTGTGAAAAGCAGGAATGCTAGAAGCAAGATACATTGCATCAATGATTTGCATGGAAATCGGTTTGAGGGTGATGATGTTCCAGCTGCTCTATTGGATCATTATTCGAAGTTTTTGGGTACCGATCAGCCTGTTCATAATCTTAATGGTGAAGATCTGTTTATTAACACTCTTAACCAAGATATGTTTGACCATATGATTAGGCAAGTGACACGTGATGAAGTTAAAAAAGCCATGTTCAACATTGGTGAAAATAAGGCTCCTGGGCCGGATGGGTTCACGTCTGCGTTCTTTAAGAATGCTTGGGATATTGTGGGTGATGAAGTGACAAATGTGGTGCTTGATTTTTTTGATAATGGTAAACTTCTAATGCAGATTAATCACACCATTCTTGCTCTGGTTCCTAAAAAGGAGACTCCCAACTCTGTTATAGACTATCGTCCTATTTCTTGCTGTAATGTTCTGTTTAAGTGCATTAGCAAGATAATAACGGATAGGATTAAGGGTAGTTTGGATAAATTGGTCAGCATAAACCAGTCGGCTTTTATTCCGGGTAGGAAAATATCAGACAACATTCTCATTACTCAGGAATTAATGCGCAATTATCATATCAATAGAGGGCCTCCTAGGTGTGCTTTTAAGATTGATGTTCAAAAGGCGTATGATACAGTCAGCTGGCAGTTTCGTGAGTCCATTTTGCATAGCTTTGGGTTTCATCATAAAATGGTTAATTGGATTATGACATGTGTCACAACGGTGTCATATTCGTTAAGCATTAATGGAGAGCTTCATGGTTATTTTGCGGGAAAGCGTGGTCTTAGGCAAGGGGATCCTATGTCCCCTTACTTGTTTACTCTAGTCATGGAAGTTTTAACTCTTCTATTACATCAAGCCTCGTCTCATATGTCGTTTAAGTTTCATGCTCGGTGCTCTAAACAGAAGATCATAAGTGTTTTGTTTGCTAATGATTTGTTTCTTTTCTCTCATGGAGATAGTGCTTCGGTTAAGCATCTTAGAGAGGCTCTTGATAAGTTCACTCTTGTCTCGGGGCTGGTCCCTAGCCTAGCTAAAAGTACCGTATATTTCAGCAATGTGCCTAGGGCTATAAAAGATCAGATTATGAATATTATGCCCTTTCAAGAGGGTTCCTTTCCGGTTCGGTATCTTGGGGTTCCGCTGATCTCTACTAGACTGGCTGCCAAAGATTGCAAAATCCTTTTGGAGCGTATGGATAGACGAATTGATAACTAGATGTCAAAGTCACTTTCGTTCGCAAGGAGACTCCAACTTATCAATTCTGTTCTTACGGCTTTATACTCCTATTGGGCCTCGGTTATGATGCTCCCTTCTAGTATTTTAAAGGATTTGGAGAAACGTCTTCGTAGATTCCTGTGGAATGGTGGTAACTTAGGCAGGGTTCGTGCTAAAGTAGCCTGGAAGGATGTTTGTAGGCCGAAAGATGAGGGTGGCTTAGGTATTCGAAGCATTGTGGATGTTAATAAGGCTCTTTTAACTACCCATATATGGAGCTTACTCACTAATCGGTCATCTCTTTGGGTCCAGTGGATACACTCATACAAGTTAAAAGGCAAAAGCTTCTAGGAAGTGCAATGTCGGGGTAATGTTAGTTGGGGATGGAGAAAACTCTTATCTATTCGTCCGAGTGTGCGTTCTTTTTTCTGGATGTCTATTCGGAGTGGCCGCCAAACTAATGTGTGGAGTGACAACTGGTGTACATGCAGTCCTCTTCGGTCCTTTATCAGTCCTAGAGCTATTGCTAATGCTGATTTTTCTTTAAACACAATGGTGGCTGATATTGTTGCGGATGATGGCCAATGTTTATGGCCCCAGGCTTGGTATGACATTTACCCAGTCCTTATTAACATTGGTTCTATTCAGGTTACTCCTAATACAAATGACCGGATGTGCTGGAAAGACTTGGAAGGTAACCTTCAAGTTTTTAGTTCTTGGGAGGTTTGGAACTGCTTGCGGAATAGACATAATAAGGCCCTTTGGACCAACTCGGTTTGGTTTAGCCAATGTATTCCTCGACATTCTTTTCACTTGTGGTTGGTTATCAAAAACAAGTTGAAAACGCAAGATAGGATGGCCATTTGGGAAGCGGGTAGTGCTACTAATTTGCGGCTTATGTGTTGCCCTTTATGCAAAAATGATCGTGATTCCAGAGATCATCTGTTTTTTCAATGTTCATATGCCTCGGAAGTTTGGAGATTGGTTAGGAACATGGTTGACATGGAGAATGTTACGGACACTTGGGATTCAGTTATGCAATGGATAGAGCGTAATGCTAAATCTAGAACTATGGATTGTATTATTTGCAATATTCTGGTGGCAGCTTCCACATACTTTGTTTGCCAAGAAAGAAACAGCCGATTATTTTCTCAAGTTCAGCGGAGTGCTAGTGTGCTTGCTAAGGTTATCTTAGATACGGTGCGGCTTAGAATTATGGGCTTCAGATTCGGTAGAGAACCGAAACAAAAGAAGATTCTGGATAGGTGGCTGATCTCGAAGGAGAACATGGAGGTTGAACCTGACTAGAGTGGTCCTCTTTGTTTTAGTATAGTTTGTGTTGGGGTCGTGTTGTTTCTCTGGTTGTTTTCTTTCTGTTTGTTCTTTGGTTGTGACATGTGTCGGTTTTGTTTGTTTGTTGGTTCTAGTCTTGGTATGCCAAGTCTAGTAGTGTGTATCGGCTTCTCGATGCACCCTGTTTTTATTTGGTTGATATAAAATTTCACCGGGGTAACCCTTTACCCAAAAAAAAAAAATCCTCCGTATAAGCCGCTAAAGGAACTTCATGAATTTTGACCCATACCTGAACCTTCTTTACCTCTTTCTTCTCTAGCTTAGTTGTTGGAGTCCAGCCATCCAGAAATAATGGCTGGGATCTAATTATCCAAGGCCCATCCTTCAGAACATTCGACATACCAACTTCATCATTAAATTTAAAGAAGAAAAAACCATTCGCGTTCATCATAGTTTTTAACAAGCCATACTTCTTCCAATTTATCCGAACAAAATAATCAACTACAGGGAAGGCAACCCGATCTCCTAAAAAATACCCATACAGAGTATTAGCCAGCTTATCTTGCACTGACCGAACAGATTCCCTCGGCAAGACAACATCACAGCCATCTTGTATTACGGAACTAGCAAGTGATTGAAAGTTTACTTTCTTCAGACCATTAACTGCTACTGTATCTGCATATGACATAGATTTGGAAGTAGAGCCCTTACTCGGCTGATTTTCAAGTTTATCACTACCCTCATAATTAAAACCCGCAGCCTCATATTCCGATGACGGGACCGGAATAGTGATCTTGGATAATTCATCTATTATTCTAAATTCCTTAGCATCATGCTGCGGCAGTTGCACAGTACCCCGTCTAGGTAACACCGGATTACCATCAATATTGACCACACGACTAGCTAAACCCTTGAATTGTAACGGCGGCTTACCTCGCTCTGGTAGAACAGAATCATCGGGTTTGGGATGAGCATCCATTATAAGATTAACACCTCTCTCTATTGACCAGCAAAACTCACTATCATGCACCAAAAAACACGTGAAACAGAAGCGCAACAAGCAGAAAACCGGACGTCAGAAAACCCTAATTCTAGCAAACCCTACTCCATGCACCATTTGCACTATATATAGTAAACCAGGTAAATCAAGATCCTAAACTGATCGATCAACCAAGAAAACTATACACCACGTGAGAATGACACAGAAATAAGGCGGCGACTGAAAACAAAAAAAACAAAAAACCCTAGATGAAAAACGATTAAACCTGCTAACGAGTTCGTTATAGAGATTGAGGATTAATCCCTAATCACAGACTGTTATACAGATCATTACGAAAAACATCTGAGGATTCATGATGAACAAAATCGCCAAGCTAGAGAGAGTTCATTAGGGTCTCTGAATTATTTTAACCCACACTTGCAGCTTCTTCACCTCCTTCTTTTCCAACTTAGTTTAGTAACAACTTATGTTAGCTTGTTACATATTATTCATTTGATTTGCTTTACCATTTACTTTACATAATCCATTATTTCATCTCATCGTTTATATGCCAATACCCCTTATTAACATATCCTTTATCCCTAGACATTGATCATACTGAATATTTAATCGCAAACATATGTAACCCTACTAGTCATCATCTTGCCAATCGGTTATTAATATATTCATCATATAATGGACCCTCAACATCACATAACATTGCTATACTCACTTTCATAACCTAGTGTACATGCAAGATCATGATTCACAATTATTCACCAATATACAAGATCATGATTCAATATAATTAACATCAATACATAAACAGTTTACAAGCAAACCCTATAATCATGTTTGAGGTCTAACATAAGAACACACATTCTCGGATCATACATAAACAGTATCACCGCTCACATTAATCATGCTTTCAGATTTAACAGTTGATACCTATAATAGTTTCATCAAGATTCTACCATTATGCAAACAACACAACCATACGAGATAACAAGATTGCATAATTATGGATTACATAAAATAAATCTACTAACCAAGAGAGGCTCGACTAATCAAACGGATGTCTCAACTACCAGATCGCCTCGGTGGGGGGGGGTGTCCACTGTCGTCACGAACTAAAGGGGATGTAGGGTTTGTTTTGGTTTAGAGTTGTTATGGGAACCATACACAACACGTCTAAATATATTAAATCTTTGGGGCGGTTCCCTTTGGCCGATAATGGGCTCAAGCCCATTTACTCAATTGTTATCATAACCTATGTGTGTATCAGCCCAATGTATAACGAGAGTGTGTTTTATGTGTGTATTGGATCTAAAAACACTTGTGTTTTTATTAGTTAAAAGCCAACTGAAACTCAATATACTATTTAGAAACCCTAATTATAATTCATATTTCTTAACTTTAAGTGGTAAATTAAAAACCTGTAAAAGCATATTCGGCCCAAATACAAAGTGTACGAGTCTAATATTAACAAGTTTTATACTAGCACAAAAAATTCAGCACAAGAAGAGGAAATGAATAACGAGGGATTTGGATCACAAGATTAACGTTACAAACCTTGAAAGTTCGGGTTGTCACATCATCCCCAACTTGCAAGAAATTTCGTCCCAAAATTTAGCACGTGGTTACTGAGGAAGCTAGTTAGGTTGCGTGGTTTTCCTAGGGTGTCACATCATCCCCCAGTTGGTTTGGAATTTCGTCCCGAAATTCCGCAGTAGCTTCAGCCTCAGTAGTGGTTGTACTCTTCTCGAACAACTAGGGATACTTGTGTTTCATTTGGTCTTCTCGTTCCCAGGTGAACTCTGGGCCATGACGGGAGTTCCAACGAACTCGAACAAGAGGTATTCTGGTGCGCTTGAGAACCTTAACGTCTCAGTCTCTAATCTTTACAGGTTCCTCGACGAATCGCAGCTGATCGTCGATAGTGAGCTCCTTGAGAGGAAATATGAGGGTCTCATCTGACATACACTTCTTCAGATTTGACACGTGGAATACGTTGTGAACCCCGCTGAGTTCTTCTGGTAGGTTCAGTTTGTAGGCCACCTTGCCTATTTTCTCTATGAATTCGAAAGGTCCGACATATCGCGGGTTGAGTTTGCCTCGTTTACCAAAACGTACTACACCTTTCCATGGTGAGACTTTAAGTAGTACTCGATCCCCAACCTGGAACTCGAGTGGCTTCCTTCGCTTATCAGCGTAGCTTTTCTGACGGTCACGAGCTGCCGCCATTCGTTGTCGTATCTGAGCGATCTTCTCTGTCGTGTCTACGACGAGTTATGGGCCAGTGATTTGGCTGTCTCCAATCTCTGCCCAACAAAGAGGTGATCAGCACTTACGTCCGTACAATGCCACAAACGGTGCAGCCTGGATACTGGTGTGGTAACTGTTGTTATACGAAAATTCCACTAATGGAAGATGTCTTTCCTAGCCGTTACCAAAGTCGATTACACATGCCCAAAGCATGTCTTCAAGGGTTTGGATGGTGCGTTCAGACTGCCCATCCGTCTGAGGATAATATGCCGTGCTCATGTCTAATCGAGAGCCAAAGAACTTGTGCATTGCTTGCCACAATCCAGATGTAAAACGTGAGTCACAATCATAAATGATGGAGGTTGGCACCTCGTGCCTTGATACTACTTCCTTTAGGTAGATGTCTGCTAGAGCAGAAAACTTATCCGTTTCCTTGATAGCCAGAAAATGTGCAGAATTGGTCAGTCGATCCACGATCACCCAAATGGTATCATTTCCGCGTTGAGACCAAGGCAGGCCAGCAACGAAATCCATGGAAATTTGCTCCCATTTCCATGTCGGTATCTCTGGTTGTTGAAGTAGGCCTGATGGTTTCTGGTATTCGATTTTGACTCTCGCACAAGTCAAGCATTTACTAACGTAGGTTGCTACCTTGGCTTTCATACTAGGCCACCCATACGTGGTCTTGAGATCGTGATACAACTTATCCGCACCAGGATGTACCGAGTAACAAGACTTGTGTGCTTCAACCATCACAAGCTCACGTAGATTTCCATAAAGTGGAACCCAGATGCGCCCTGTAACGTAATAAGCGCTGTCTTCCATTTGTTCTAACCGTTTCTTCGATCCCCACAGGGACTCAGCCCTGATGTTCTCTGCTTTCAATGCTTCAACCTGAGCATCTCGTATCTGAGCGGGAAGACTAGAGTGAATGGTAAGCGGTAACACACGTACACACTTAGGTTTAGACTCCTTCCGGGTGAGGGCATCGGTCTCAACATTGGCTTTGCCCGGATGATACTTGATCGCGCATTCGTAATCATTTAGGAGTTCGACCCATCGACGCTGTCGCATGTTCAACTCCTTCTGTTCAAGGATATGCTGGAGATTCCTGTGATCGGTGTAAATGGTGCACTTGGTACCGTACAGGTAATGCCTCCATATCTTGAGTGCGAAAACAACGGCTCCCAGCTCCAGATCGTGAGTAGCATAGTTCCTTTCGTGAACCTTAAGATGGCGTGATGCATAAGCAATGACTTTCTCACGTTGCATCAACACACAACCCAGTCCTTGGATTGACGCGTCACAATAAACCAGAAAATCGTCGGTGCCTTCAGGTAACGAGAGAATATCAAAGTCTCTCCTTTAAGTGCTAAAATGCGGATTCCTGTGCATCACCCCAACGATAGGTGACACCCTTCTGAGTCAGTGAAGTGAGAGGTTGCGCAATATTCGAGAAATCCTTGATGAATCTTCTGTAGTAACCCGCCAAACCCAAGAATTGGCGGATTTCTGTTGGTGTACGGGGCGCAGGCCAGTTCTTGATCGAGTCAACCTTGGATGGATCAACATGAATCCCATCCTTGTTTATCACGTGGCCTAGGAAATAAACCTCACGAAGCCAAAAGTCGCATTTCGAGAACTTAGCATAAAGCTGCTCTGTTCGAAGAAGTTCCAGAATAAGTCACAGATGCTGCTCGTGTTCCTCCTGGCTCTTAGAATAGATCAGGATGTCGTGGATGAAAACAATCACGAACTTATCCAAGTAAGTGTAACACTCTACTCGCTTTTCATAATATTTTATTATAAACAAAGTCTAGTAAACCAAAACCTTGATTTTTATATTCAACATAAGGAAATCTTAACCAAGTTAACATCTAGGACAAGTACTACTAGTTTAAGAATCCCAAGACAAAAGAACAAGTATTCAAGTGTTAACTACATAGACATTGATTTGATCATATTAAAGTAATCGCGAAAGCTTCAAAAGATTGTGTTCGGTTCTTGGAATCGTGCTTGATCGCCATCCGGATTTAGTTCATCATCACCTATAGCCAAAACCACACAAAAGATTAGTTTTGACACCTCAAATATAAGTCTGGTTAAGTTCCATGCTCAATACAAGGCAAAAACAACAAAATCCTTACGTTTTGAATGGTCGCGCTACGCGATGGATACCACCAACGGTAGTCGCGTGACGCCACCCCCGTCGCGTCGCGCGACGGGTTTTATGTTTGGCCATGGCGTAGCGCCACGGCATGATTTTGACAGAATGTTGCTTGTTGGAGCTCTATATCAGCCCGACACCTAATTTTTTAACATTTAACACTTCAAATCGACATAACTTTTGACTCGTAAGTCCGTTTTAAGTGATTCTTTTTCCTATACGTCTGTAAATTCATTAACGACGTGCCTATTATAATTACCGTACCGAAAATTTGACTTACGGGCCGAACGACTAAAAATTACTATGCATATATTCGACCCACTCTAACTTCACTCATTTTACTACCATTCCACTAGTAAGCCTATGGCGCCTTATACCCAACATCCGGGGCTTATCATCACCCGCATTTCCTTACCAATCTCGTGGTTTAATGCTCTTGTGATTGTTATCGCCATCGCTAACTATTAAAACACTAATACTACAATTTACTCCATTGTTCGACCCGTTGGCTCATCTTATGGAATCCTCCAATATAATGACTACCAAATGATTTCTTGCCAATTCTTAACCTATTGATTCAAGTGACAAACATGGTCACTAAAATCAATGCAACATCTATTCTACTATATAACTATACATAATTTAATAACAATTCACTTAATGTAACAAATCAAGTTACATACCTTCAAAGTACGCCCTTCAAACGCAAGTCGCCACCGGCTTGTCCACTCGATGCTCCGGTGTCCTTTCCTATAGAGTTCAGTCATGACATGTTTAGAACTCTTTTTAAATCATATGTCGCATAATTTGCCGAAACATTGTAATTATGCGTTTCAACTTTAAATTTCAGTTTCAAGCCTTCTTCGAGGCATTTATACAAACACTTTAAAGGCAAAATTTTACATGATTTATTAACAAATTCATAGCTTGTCATATAGCCCTATGTTTTCATCAATCAACAACCTTACATGAATATTAGCCTCTAGGATTCTGAAATTGCTTCATACATGTCAAATTTCACTAGAACCACCCCCAATTTCCTAGGGTTTATCAAGTTCTACTCCACCCACTAACCACCAACAATGGTGTTCATGAACTTTTCTAGAATTAAGTATGATTTCAACATGTATTTGTCTAGGGTTTACTCCTAGACACTTCAATGTTCCTATTTCACCTACATATCATTCATGCATCCACAGATTTCGAATTCCCTAAATTCATGAGCATTTCAAGTAGAGAGTTTTTATCAGATTTTACATACCTTATGATCTCCTTGCAATGGGGATCACTAATCTATGCTCGATTTTCGTTTCGGACTTGATTTTAACCTTCAAATTGGAGGTTTTGACAAGAACTAGGGTTTTGGGGAGCTTCGGATCGCCCCCTGCTTCTGATCGATCTCAGCAACACACACACAAGTGTGTTTTGAGTTTAATTTTTTTGTTTTATTAATATTAGTTTTCATTTAAACACTTTTGGCCCCTCAACTTTCGTTCTTTATTTGTTTTAACTCTTTAACTACTCACAACTCATCATCTAACTAGGTTAATATCATTCCTTGTTAGTTTATTTTTCTTATTTATTCACAACATTATTTTGGGTAAAGGGTTACCCTGGTGATTCTGTATATTCACAACCAAATAAAACAAGTAGTGTAGAGAGACTACACTAGTTCAATCATGAGACATGCCCCATGAAAGTAAAACCAACAAAATCTCAAAGAAAAAACAGCCAAGAAAAACATCTAGACAAACATCTAGACAAGGAAGGAAATCAAAACACTACAGTCTAATCAGCCTCCATCATTATCACTTTCTTTTGTAATCTCCCATTCTCCAAGCAGCTTGCGCACCCTATCAGTGTTCTTTAACTTTGTTCCCATCAACTTGTATCTCACTGTTTTCAGAATGATGTCACTAACCATTTCAGGAGGTCTCAATTGATTTTTAAATAACCTGGCATTCCTCTCTTGCCAAATACTATACGCAGCAGCCGCAACCAGAATCTTAGCAACATAAACATCAACTTTCTTTGAACGAACTCGAACACGAAGCCAATCGACAATATCCACCCATCTCGGACACACAGAACTCATCCCCACTCTATTTCGAATCATAAGCCACACTTGAGAGGAGAACTTACACTCAAAAAACAAGTGAGAGTGAGAATCAAAATTCTCATAGCATAATAAACAGCACATCATATTCATGTTTTTGCGCCGCGAAAAATCCCATTGCAGAATTTTGTCTTGAGTAAGAAGCTTACCTTTCATTATCAACCACATCATAAACGCATGCCTAGGGATACATTGGGCAAACCAAACAATACTGCACCAGTCAACTTCTGGTTCTCTATGCCGAACCGAATGCCAAACAGCCGACGAAGAGAATTCTTTAATGTCATCACCATCTTTCCATAGTAATCGGTCAGGTTTTGACGGTTCTAAATGAAGGTGATCGAGCTGAATGAGAACGGGGAATAGATCCCTCCACGCGACAGGCCAATTCCAAACACCGTTAGAGAAAATATTAGCCACCGTGTCATCCAAACGAAAATCAGCATCCGTAATGGTTCTTGGCGACAGAAAATCACCAAGAGGCCCCAAGTCGCTCCAATAGTCAAACCATGCTGACGTATTATGACCATTTCCTAACTCGGACCATATATGATTTCGAATAAAAGGCCGCAACTGAATTAGCTTTCTCTACGACCAACAAATGTTCGACGGCGATTTGCAAACCCAGAAACTTTTGCCTTTTAGCCGATATGAATGAACCCACTCAACCCATAGGGAGTCTCGCTTAGAAACAATACTCCAAATGTGAGACGACATCAGGGCTTTGCTCATATCCTCAATACATCTAATACCCAAACCCCCTTCGTATTTAGGCGTACAGACCGATTTCCAAGAAATTTTAGATTTACCTCTACTAAAGGAAGCATCTTGAGCCCATAAGAAGTTTCTCATTCTGGCTTCAAGCTCCTGAATCACCCGAGTCGGCAAGATAAAAACCGAGGACCAATAAATATGCATAGAAGAGAGGACTGATATAATAAGTTGAAGTCTTCCCGCAAACGATAATAATTTGTTCCTCCAATGCATTATTCGTTTCTCTAATTGTTCCACAAGCACACGACAATCATTATACCTAAGTTTAGAAGAAATAAGAGGGACCCCCAAGTACTTCATAGGTAACTTTCCTTCCACAAAAGGCATAATGTCCAGAATCGCCTGTTTGACATGGTCATTAACATTACAAAAGAAAATCGTGCTTTTCTGGTTGCTAGGCACTAACCCCGACATCTTAGTGAACTTTGGAAGAGATGACATAATACACTTGGCCGAATTCACTTCCCCTCTAGCAAAAAGAAAAAGATCATCTGCAAAACAAAGATTAATAATCTGCTGCCTTTCACATCTGTTATGGAATTTAAACGAAGAATCTATTCGAACTGCATGCTGAAGAATACCCGTCAAAACCTCCATGACAAGAGTAAATAAATAGGGAGATATTGGATCCCCTTGTCTTAACCCTCGGTTACCTTTGAAAAAACCATTCACCATGCTATTAACACAAACCGAAAATGAAGTAGAAGACACACAAATCATGATCCACTCCACCATTTTACTGTTAAAACCAAAACCAAGCAGCACACTTTTGAGAAATCTCCAATCCACCGTATCATAAGCTTTCTGAATATCTACTTTAAATGCACATCTGGGAGGACCCACATTTCGATGATAATTATGCAATAACTCTTGCGTTAAAAGAATATTATCCGAAATCTTCCTTCCAGGAACAAAAGCCGATTGATTGATGCTGACAATCTCTTTAAGGGCTCCCTTTATTCTGTCTGCAATAATCTTGCTAATACATATGTAGAGAACATTACAACAAGCAATCGGCTGAAAATCAGTAACAACCATAGGTGTCGAAACCTTTGGAATAAGAACTATAAGGGTATGATTCAATTCCCGAAGCAAGTTACCAGTCTCAAAAAAATCTTTAATCGCATTAAAGACATCATTACTGATTAGAGGCCAAGTACTTTTGAAGAACGCCGCCGTATATCCATCCAGTCCAGGAGCTTTATCATTACCAATAGAGAACATCGCCTTCTTGACCTCCTCCTCCGTTACATGTCGGACCATATGAGTAGCAACATTGTGAGATAATATTTTCGGAAATAAATCCGGAGCTGGCTCAAGCGAAATATCACCTTGACTACCAAAGAACTTCTCATAGTGTTGAACAAAAGCTTTATAAACCCTGTCACCTTCGTAAGGAGTCCCTCCCGAATCATTAATAACATCAATTCTGCTACAATGATTTCTGATTTTCAAAGAGGAATGAAAAAAAGCGGTATTCAAGTCACCCGCTCTCAACCAATCAACCTTAGCTTTTTGTTTCAGAAAACGCTCTTCGTCCAGCAACGCCTCCTGAAGATCACGGCTAGTAGAGGATTCTTTAGCCCGGAGATCAACATTTAACGGATCCTGATCAATATTTTGCTGAATAACATCTAACCTCATCCGAAGTCTTTCAACTTTCTTGTGAAGGTTGCCTTGTTTGAAAAGCAACGAACGAAGAGGGTTTTTAAGTAACCGAAGCTTCTTGACAACTCGAAATTGGTGCACCCCATCAACGTTAGTTTCCCAATATTTTTTAACAATATCTAAAAATTCTGGTTTAAAAACCAAAAATTAGCGAACTTAAAGGACCTCTGATTCAGCTTCATAGCTTCCGGGATAGATAGGATACAAGGACAATGATCTGAAAGTCTATAAGGTTTGAACAAGGCAGCCGAGTTCGGGTATTCAGCAACAAAAGTAGTGTTTCCCATCACCCGATCAATTTTCTTTAGTAACCCAACACCTTTTTAGGCTTTTGGTTCCACGTAAAATGAATACCTGTCCAATTAATATCAAACACTTCAATGTCATCTACACACGCTTGAAACTCCCTCATGATAATGGAATGCGTATTTCAAATGGCAGTCAAGTCAACCAAACCGAGTCCTAGCGGGAACCGAATGCCACACACACAAATGGGGCTCTAGGCGATTTTGGAGACATCTTGAAACCCTAGAAGATTAAAGCTTTTCCTGGTCTTGATCGATCCTGCTTAGCATCTAAGGGATTCCATACATCCTTTAGACGTTCAACATTTGAAATCAGGTTAGGGATTCGATAGTTAGGGTTCCAGTTTTTCTTTTTTCGTTTTGCTTCTGATTGAAGACGGGGAGATATGCGGAGTGGCTGCTTCTAAACGTCTAGGGTTTCGGCAGACTGCGGAGTTATTCGGCTGTCCGATTCTTTCTAGGGTTCCGGCAGTTTTCACTTCTGTTCATTCGTTGATTGTTTATTGTTCTGTCACAACGTAAACTATCAATCACTTCTTGTTTGTGATTGTGGTATGGATGCAGAAAATTCTAATGTGTTTGTGACAAAGATTAAGAGCATTGAGAATAAAAATAAACCATCAATAGCTAGGTTCGGGTCGTGTCAGAACCCCTGCACCATACGAAAATAATCATGGGTCTCTGGGAGATTTTGGGCGACATCGGGAAACACTAGGTCTTCAATCCAATCCTAGTCTCGAATCAAGTCTGATTAGTAACCAGGGCTGCTCGTTCTCCTTATTGGTAAGGATTTCTGATTCCGTTCTTGTTGCTAGTCAATTGTGGTTCGGATTAGGTCTCTTCTAGGGTTTCGTATTCGTGTTTACGTCTGGATCTGCTTTTCTTTCTGAATCGGAGGGTGTTGGGCTGTTATTCGGAGTGTATAAGGGTTTCCGCAGTCCATCACTCTTGGCGATCTTGTGGCGGCCAGATCCTTTCTGTTCGTCTTTTTTAGGTTCTTGATTAATCAGTCTGCGGCTGGTTAAATGGGTGATCAAAATGCAGACAGTTCAGATGTGTTTGTGCAGAAGATTAAGAGTATTGATGGAAAAACTTTTGAGCCAAGAAAAACATCACATATGGCTAGGGTTTCAGAAGTGAATAAGAAGGTAAGATTCATGCTACCGCTAAATGATACGGACTATGTTCTTGGCTGTTCTGATTCTCCAGATGAGGATTATGCAGTGGTTTATGATAAGCGAAAGGTAGCTTTTGTGCTACCTCTAAATGATGTCAGTCCTCATCGACCTCGAAATCAGAAGCAAGGCAATAATGCTCAGGTTCAAAAGCAATCTTATGCGGCTGCCGTCGAGCAGGTAGGTATTCAGCGGGATATTATTTCTGATCAGATTCAGAATGACAATGGAACAGAGAGGAAGGCCAATGATGTGGCTGCTCCAGTTCCTAAAGTTAATTTTCGATCGCTAAAATCAGATGTCTCATTGGATGGTATGGATGTAGTGCTTCCGATTGATTCTGTTCGCCAGGTTAATAATAGGTTAGCTAACACTCTTTATGGTTATTTCCTTGGAGATAGAATGGCATACCCAGTAGTTGATTACTTTGTGAGAACAAATTGGAAGAAACATGGTCTTCAGAAAACTATGATGAATTCAAATGGGTTCTTTTTCTTCAAGTTTGAAGACAGGAAGGGTATGGATGCTGTTCTTGAAGGGGGATCTTGGATGATCCGTAACAAACCTATGTTTCTCAACATTTGGTCCCCTACAAATACCCTTAAAAAAGAAGAGTTTAAAAAGGTTGCAGTTTGGGTTAAATTGCACGACGTCCCTCTGGTGGCGTATTCTGATGATGGTTTAAGCATGCTGGCATCAAAAATTGGGTCTCCAGTGCGGCTTGATTCGTATACTAATGATATGTGTAATGAGGCTTGGGGAAGGAGCAGTTATGCTAGGGCTCTTATTGAAATATCCGCGGATCAGGATTTGAAAGGGACTATAACCATGGCTATTCCTGAATTGGATGGCAACAAATATGTTATGGAGAATATTCGGGTGGAGTATGAATGGGAACCCCCAAGATGTGCTCACTGCTATGTGTTTGGGCATGAATCTGAGGGATGCCCTAAACGTATTGGCTCAACATCCAAACCTTCTACTAACAGGCCCAAAGTAGATGAGGATAGTTTCACTGAAATCAAAGCTAAGAAGACTGCAAAGAAGAATGGCTTTCAAGTTAATAACCAGAAGCCCAAATTTGAGTATAGACCGGTGGATAGGAAGAAAAAGGCCGTTGCAACTCAACAGGTTACTACTTCTCCTAAAATTCAAACTCAGAATTCGTTTTCTGCTCTTGATTCTGTCGGGGGAAATGGTGGTTCAATCCAAGGGAGAAATAAAGGGGGTAGACAAATTCATGAGGTTTCAGATGAGGAAGAGGTTGAGGTTGTCTTTGATGAAACCAATGAGTTTATGACGTCGAGCACATATCCTTCGTCTCCAAAAGCAGGGGCAAGCACCTCTTCCACAAAGTTCTCCAATGGATAGATTGTCTTTGGGTCGTGTAAAGGGGCTGCCGCTTCGTGGCAACTTCATTTTTGATGATGGAGGATGAATTTTTTCGTTATGTTTTGTTTTGTCTACTAGATATCGTTTTATGATGTATAGTAGGCTAGGTTGATGTGATGTCATAGGTACTTTTGTGTTTGTTGGCTTACATATATGGGGCATGTCCTGTATATGAACTAGTGTGGAACTCATCCTCACTACTTGTACTTTTTTGCGGTTTGTTTATAATAGATTCACCGGGGTAACCCTTTACCCAAAAAAGATTAAGAGCATTGATGGTAAACCATTTGAGCCTAGACATACATCACTTATGGCGGCTAGGGTTGCTGAAATGCCGAGTAAAAAGGTATGTTTTATGATGCCGCTTAATGAATCTGAGCATGTTAATGGCAGTTCTGATTCTCCCAATCAGAATTATGCGAAGGTGTTTGACAAACGAAAGGTAGCATTTGTGCTACCGTTGAAGGATGTTAGTCCTCCTCGAGTTCAAGATCAGAAACAGGATGATAATTCTCATGTTCAATCTTATGCGGATGTGGTCCTAAATGAACAGTTCGAGAAGGGTGATATTAAGTGTGGTACTGATTTAAATCAGAAGCAGAATGATGATAAAATTGCCAGGAAAGCCAATGATGCGGCTGATCGAGTCCCTAAAGTCAACTTTCGTTCTCTAAACTCAGATGTTTCATTGGATGGAGTGGATGTAGTGCTTCCGATTGATTCTGTTCGCCAGGTTAACAACAGGTTAGCTAACACTCTTTATGGTTATTTCCTGGGGGATAGGATTGCGTATCCAGTAGTTGAACACTTTGTGAGAACAAATTGGAAGAAACATGGTCTTCAGAAAACTATGATGAATTCAAATGGGTTCTTTTTCTTCAAGTTTGAAGACAGAAAGGGTATGGATGTTGTTCTTGAAGGGGGTCCCTGGATGATCCGTAACAAACCTATGTTTCTCAACATTTGGTCCCCTACAAACACCCTTAAAAAAGAAGAATTTAAAAGGTTGCAGTTTGGGTTAAATTGCATGACGTCCCTCTAGTGGCATATTCTGATGATGGTTTAAGCATGCTGGCTTCAAAAATTGGGACTCCTGTGCGGCTTGATTCGTATACTATTGATATTTGTAATGAGGCTTGGGGAAGGAGCAGCTATGCTAGGGCTCTCATTGAAATATCGGCTGATCAGGTCTTGAAAGAGACTCTTACCATGGCTATTCCTGAATTGGATAGGAACAAATATGTTAATGAGACTATTAGGGTGGAGTATGAATGGGATCCCCCGAGATGTGCCCATTGTTGTGTTTTTGGGCATGATTCTGAAGAGTGTCCTAAAGGCATTCGATCGACAGAGAAACCTCTTACAAATAGTCAGAAAGTAGATGAGGATGGTTATACGGAAGTCAAGACAAAGAAGAATGTAAAGAAGAGCGGTTTTCAAATTAATAATCAAAAGCCTAAGTTTGAATATAGACCTGTGGATAAAAAGAAAAAGGCTGTGAGTTCTTCCTACGTGAATGCGCGGTGTACTAGCTCGTCCAAGGTTCAAACTCATAATTCGTTTAGTGCTCTTGGGTTTGTTGGGGGGGAACAGGGGTTCCTTCCAGGGGAGATCTAAAGGGGGGGCGTGAGCTAAATGCGGAGTCTGATGATGACGAGGTAGAGGATGTATATGATGAAACGAAGGAGTTTATGACATCGGGTACACATCCTACGTCTTCCAGTACAGGGGCAAGCACCTCTCACATAAAGGTGTCCAATGGATAGGTGGTTTCTGTTTCATGCTAAGGGGCTGCTGGTTGGTAGCAATTTCATTTTTGATGATGGTGGTTGACGTCGTTTGTTTGTTTTTTCGTTTGTCTAATAGTTAGTCATTATCATGATTGTAGTAGGCTAGAGTGAGGTGGTAACTTATTTTGTTTTGCTTTTTTGTTTACATATACGGGGCATGTCCTGTATATGAACTAGTGGGGAACTCATCCTCACTACTTGTACTTATTTGGCGGTTGTCTATAATAGAATCACCGGGGTAACCCTTTACCCAAAAAAAAAAACTCCCTCATACCAATAGATATAGAAGAAGTACCCATCGATTTATCTTCTATGTTAAGCTCTGAATTAAAATCACCCATAATAAACCAAGGCCTATTCGCAACAAGCATTTTATGCATAGAAAGATGATGCCATAATTCCCTACGGGAGACGTAATAGTTGTCTGCATACACAATAGAACAGAAAACCATTCTTTTATCCAATTTAAACACTAGTTGGAGGTGCATAACCTGGGAGGATTGAGCCAAGATCATCACATCAAAGATAGCCGGATTCCACCCAATAATAATTCTTGTACCTTTCTCACAACAACCACCATTCGAAGTCCAATCCCAAGATCGAAAAACAGCTTTACACACTTTACCCAGTTTATCAACATGGGACTCTAAAATTGCACACAAGCTCAAATTGTAATCCTTCACTGCCTGACGAACCTCCATTTGTTTAAGCGGGAGATTCAACCCCCTTATATTCCAAGCCGCAATACTAACCATCAGTAACTATCTGAGAAGGAGAGCTTGCCCCTTGTTTACTATTTAAATTCAGCGAACCTTGCACCATAAATTCATCCATTTCATTGTAAACCTCGACAACCTCATCATCATCCGTATCCTCAAGGCCCGAACCCGTCGCCTTTTTGCTGGTACCCGATTCTGGTTCAACTTCATTCAGAATGTCAAAGGGGTTATTCGACTTAAAGGCCTTTGAAGTTGAGCCATTATTCTCATTCGGTTTAGTCTTTGATCCCACTGGCCGATATTCAAATTTAGTTTTTTGTTTGTTCACCGGAATACCCATCTTTCTAGCTACTTTCTTACCATGAACTTCAGTATAACCATCCTGATCTACACTCGGTATCTTTTTCACTTGCCTGTTTTTTTAACATTGCGATTATGATCCTCATGTCTAGCATTACCCGGTTTCATTGGCTTTTTCGGACACATCTCGTTTGAATGACCAAACACACAACATGTAGCACATCGATGCGGGCTCCATTCATAATCCACGTACATAGTCTCTTTGATATAACTCTCCCCGTCAGGTTCAGGTATTGCCGTTGTAATCTCTTCACGTAATTCCTTATCAGCCGAAATTTCCACCAAAGCTCTAGCATAGCTACTACGGCCCCATGAATCCGTGCACATAGACGTTGTAAACGAATCCAGCATCTTTGGCTCCCCAATTGTTGTAGCTATCAGGCTAAGACCATCTTCCGTATAGGCCGCAATTGGAACCTCATGAATTTTAACCCAAACTTGCACTTGCTTTACTTCTTTCTTTTCCAATTTGGTCGTAGGAGTCCATATATTCAGAAACAACGGTTGAGACCTGATAATCCACGGACCATCCTTGAGGACGTTCAACATCCTGACTTCATCATTAAACTTGAAGAAGAAAAAATCGTTGGCATTCATCATCGTTTTTTGCAATCCATATTTCTTCCAATTAACTCTCACATAATAGTCTACAACCGGGAATGCAACTCGGTCCCCCAAAAAATAACCATAAATGGTATTGGTCAGTTTATCCTGCACAGTTCGGACAGATTCCTTAGGAAGAACAACGTCACAACCTTCTTGCACAACCGAACTAGACAGAGATCGGAAATTAACTTTCTGTACGTTGCTGGCTACAACTGAATCTGCATAAGACCTAGGTTTAGAGCTGCTACCCTGAGCCGTATGTGATCCCTGAAATCCATATGCAGCCACGTTATCCTCTGAACCTAGAGTCACCGACGATTGAACAGGAACGGTGGTCTTGGTTAATTCGTCAATGACGTTAAACAACTTCGGATCAGACTGAGCAGTCTACACCGTACCTCTCCTAGGAAGCATCGGATTACCATCTATATTCACCACTCTACTAGCTAAACCCTTAAACGGTAACGGCGGCTTACCTCGATCACCCTTAGCAACATCATCAGATTTTGAACGCTCATCCATTGAACAATAAGCGACTCTCTCCTTTAATCAATAATTGAGACAACCATGCACGCGGTTTAACGTAGAACCAAGAAAAACCAGCCGAACGAAAACACAAGAAAAACCCTAATTTAGCTTGACGAAAAAAAACAGAAAGAAACCCTAGATTCAACTCAATCCTTTCGCTAACTAGTTCGAATCAGATATATTGATAAATCAATACTCCGATGATCAGACTGTTATACGAAAATCATGAAGAAAAATCTAAGGTAAGAAAAGAAACCAAAATCTCCATTGCTAGAGAGAGAAATTAGGGTTTTATTCACAACATTATTGTATTATAAGAATTTGTATTTTCGGGGTGTTACAAGTCCACCCCCCTTAAAAAGGGTTTCGTCCCCGAAACCAGAGTACATACCGAATAGTGTAGGGTAGAGACGTTGCATCTCCTCTTCAGACTCCCATGTAGTGTCCGAACCTTTCCTATGCTCCCACTTGATCTTGACTTGATCGATTTGTTTATTTCGCAAGTGCTTAACCTTTCGATCTAAAATCTCCAATGGCCTTACCGCATAATTCAGGCTATCATCCACCTCGATATCGTCGTAATGGATATAAGTTGTTTCCTCCGCTAGACATTTTCGTAGCTGTGATACATGAAACGTGCAATGTATTCCACTCAACTTGTGACATCTGTGTATTTTTAACCCTTGTACTGTTCCAAACAACTTGGTATTTAATAAAATATGGTGTTTCAATTTCAAGAGTAAATTACAAGTTTTATCCTTTATGTTTGTCCCAAATTTCAGGCGCTGTCCTTTACCTTTAAAATTGATGAGTTTTGTCCATAATGTTTGCAAATATTGCATGTTACGTCCTTTATGGCAAACCCAGTTAGATTTTTTTAGTTAAATTTGGTCATGTGCAAGGCACATGAGGGTAGCATTGTCTTTTAACATCCTAATTTATAAGTGATTTTTAGAAAACAAATAAAACATAGCCAATCACCTGCCACCGCCACCTTCCACCCTCACCTGCCGCCGACCACCACCAGCTCCTACCCTCACCTGCCGCCGACCACCCACCATCTCCAACATCGCCTGACCCACCATCACCACTCACTCCACTGTCTCCAACATCACCAAAAACATCCGCCCCTTCGATCCACCATCACCAAAAACCAAAAACATTCTTCAATTGCTAAAAACCGGCATAAATTACATAATTGTTGAACCAGATTCAACATTAACATTCATCAATAACTAACCCTAATCTGCAACCACTACCCCATCCCCACCGGAACCCTAACCTTGCAATCAACCCAAATTAGCAACCACTACCCCATCCACCATCACAACCCTTTCTGTGTATCAATTCAGGCTGCCAATAGTCGTCGGAGAAGAGGGAAGAGCAGAGAGAAGAGAGAGAGTGGGGGCGGTGGCAGTTCGGGGCGGTGTAACATTAACATTCATCAATAACTAACCCTAATCTGCAACCACAACCCATCCACCATCACAACCCTCTCTGCGTATCAACCACTTCCCCTATTTTGACTCCTGTCACACCCTCAAAATCCACACGCGGAGTATTACCGGTCGGATGAGGAAATGAGTCTCACCACTTAACTCTGGAAAAGAAATACGTAAGTAAAAAGGATGCGAATGACGTCGTAGTTCCTTTTAATATCCCATGATGTAGGGGTGGCTCCCCTTCGTCGATTCGTTCTCGTAACTTCTCTATGTGCTTCGTAGCAGGCCTTTCCTGTAAGCATGTACATCGTGTGAACGTTTCCCGCGTCGATTCGTCATAGCCCTGGGATGACGTCAAGAAATATGTGAATGAGGACTTGGAATAACTGGTTCCTTGCCTTAAGTGTGTCATGGCTTCGAATCAGGTTTAGGAGGACTCGCTCCTGTTTAACACGTAACACGCTAGCCTAGCCTTCGTATGATCCACTGTGTTAAATACTAAATATACGTATATATACTAACACATATATGCTAATTATACACACATGCGTGTTCAAACACATAAGTTATGCACAAGTAAATGCCGTTAGCATACTATTACCAGGTGAGCATCTGAGGTTGACGAACCTTGCAATCCGGAGTGTGGTGTCGTTGTGGTTTTCACTAAAGAAAGGTTATAGTCTGGTTTTCATATAAAAATATTTTATTTCCCAAGCCAAAAATATTTTATATTTAAAACCTAGTTCGCTATAACCAATGGCTCTGATACCAATCTGTCACACCCTCAAAATCCACACGCGGAGTATTACCGCGTGGCATGTGACGACCAGGATCTTAGCCACTAATTATTTTGAACGGATTAGTTATTGTTATAAACATTAGCATAATTAGTGACCTAATTTAAAATTTCATAAAACATGGTTCTAGTTTGCAGCGGAAGGGAAAGTAGAACATATTGTAATTTAAAACCACAGGTTTGTTATCATGAAACTTACAAACCACGCACTCCATCCGAATGCAACGTCCGTCCTAAACTGTATCGAGCAACCTGCAAATCATGCAGTAGAGTGTCAACATAACGTTGGCGAGTTCACGTGTTTACGGTTTTTCAGTTTTAATTCCAAAAACTTGTTTTAACCAGTTAATTTATCCGTTTATACATGCCATGGGGAGCTACCCCATAAGTGAGCGACTAAACTGTTTTTCCAATACCGAATACTTACTTAACCGTACGTTTCCGTAGTGCCCCGTTTGTCAATGTTCTATCATCATTGACGGTTTGCCAGAGTACATTAGTTCACTTCCGTTCCCAGTAACAAGGGTCGGTGTGAGGCTGGTTACACCTAAATAGCGCTATTAACTAATAACCCGTTCGCCAGGCCCCGGCGACTAATCGGTATTAAATGGTAGGGATTTGAGTGATAGAGTTTCGTTTAGTGTTGCTCGTTGCATTCCGTATAAACCGTAATTAACCAAGAGTTCCCAGTAACAAGGGAAGTAAGTAAGTTTGTTCCCAGTAACAAGGGAAGAAAAGTAAGTTTGTATCCCTCACAAGGAGATAGCGTTGTTACCCGTATCCCACACAAGGAGATAGAAATACCGTATCCCGCACAAGGAGATAGTAAGCAATCCCAAACCAGGAGAAGTGTTTCGTTCCGTTTCCCAACCACCGGGGACGCATGCTTTAAGTAAAAAGTAGTGAACTCACCTTTGCTTTGCTCGGTAGACAATTTACTCGGGTTACGTTAGTCAACCATACCCTATAATGGTTATTAAGTATTTATTAGGTTCGTATGCAAGGAATGTCATGTATAATTTACACGTATCTAACACGTAGCATGTAAGTCATTCTTGCCAATACGGTGTTGGGCCTATCCTAGCACATGAACAGTTAGACAGTAGCAGCACATAGTCCAGTTAAGCAGTGGCAAATAACACATAGTCCAAAACAGGTTATCACATAGTGCGGCCCAATAACGGAGTCAAACAGACCAGTCGAGACTAGGTGGTCTCGACTCGAGATCATGAGGTCTCGAGTCGCAACCAAGAGGTCTCGGGTTGCAAAACAGAAGATCTCGAGTTGTATACACTTGAGTCGCATCCTTTGAGGTCTCAAGTCTGGTCTCGAGTCGAGATCAAAAGATCTCGAGTCGCAACCATATAAGTCTCGAGTCCTTGGAGTGTGCTGGCTAGTCTCGAGTCGTCACTTGACGGTCTCGACTCGAAACCGGGGTCTCGACTCGCACACCTGATGGAATCCTTCTAGAATGTACCGTGTTTGTACTACCCAATCAGATTTCATGAATACGTACTATCCAATCAAAACGTACAAACATGTTTCCATTATTCTACACTACTCTAATCAGATCAAACCCAACATTTTTCAAATATTCAACACACATTCATCACACATTCAACCATATTCATGCAGTTAATCATTTGGGGTTTTCAACATTTTTCAACCGATTGATCCTAAAGACCATGACACTACTACTGTTTCATTAAAACACATTATTCAACTCATGATAACATACACGTAGTTACTTCATGGCATAACATCATCTATCCAATTTCCACATTACTCAGTTATCATCAAAGATTTCCATTCATTTCATCATTCAGACCAACAAAACTAATAGACGCAAGAAAGGTAGCCATTTATACACAATCATCAGTCAGCTTCAACCCATCTTGTATACAAAATTCTAAATCAAGCCTCTATTTTTAATCATACACTTAAATGCCATTTATACTAAAACTCCCACAAACATCAGGAAACCCTCTAGTCACATATGTCCAGCAGTATCAAAATTCCCTAACAACAAGATAACTAAAAACGTATCTGTAACTTATAAAACATTTTATTTCAACTTTAAATAACAAGTGTTTCTAATAGAATCGAGCACTGATGTTTTCAAAACCCCTGGTGCAAATAAATCGACAGGTTACCAAATGTCATACAAATATAGTAGCAGGTCTGTACCTCGCTCCTTAAGATCCGGTGTCCGAAACGAGCCACCACCACTTCAGCCACTTCCGGTGCCCAAACGGAACCACCACCAATTCAGTCATCATCCACTGTTACTCCCAGCCGCAAAACAGCCGGAGTTCGTCAAAAGAAAGCTGATAACTTACAAATCTGGAATTGAGGATGAAGATTAAATGCACCTGTTTCAACCATTGACGCCTCCGTTCACCGTCACCGTCGACAGTGCGGCTGCGGTTGCCGGCGCCGCCGCCGTTGCGGCTCTCATTCATCGTCAGCTCCTCTCACTCTCCCTCTGCTACTCTCTCTCATCGTCCTTCTCTTTTTCCTTCATCGATCTTTCCACTGTTCTTCCTTTATGAATGAATTTCGAGGTGTATGCAATAATGTAGACACAAGAGAAGGTGTAAGAAGGGATGGGGGTAGAGAGTGTGCGGCTGGTCAGTGAATCGGCGCCGGTATTGTCAACCGGAACTCGACTCCGATCGCCGGAGTAAAGGAAGGAGTTAAGGGGTGCGGCTGAAGGAGTGTGAAGAATGTGTAGGGTTTTTGTTTTTAAGGGAAAAGTGAGAGGGGGTGGGTTTATGTTGAATATATAGGGTAGAGTTTAGGGTATAGTGGAGTTGGGTTGGGCTCGGCCCGTGTGTATGGATCCACCGATCATTATGCGCCTCGCCCGCCAATCGCTCGCTTTAAAATTATCAAATAAATTATATCGGTTATCATACATATATACGTGTGTGTATGTTAAATTAAAAGCGCTTGGTTCGAATTATAATTTGAACAACACGTTTCTCTTCCCGCGGTTTATTATTAAATATAAAATATTAGTAATAATAACAATAGTAAAATACCCGTCTCTCGACGATCAGGGTCAAGGGTTCGATTTGTCACATTCTCCCCATGTTACAGGAATTTCGTCCTCGAAATTTAAGCAAAGGTCATACGTTACGCTCTATATGTATACATAGACTCCATTACCATACGTAGATACAAGCAGTTTCACAAAAGTCCATAGAACGAACATGTAAGCCACATAGCACATACAGTCACATAGCACGAAAAAAAAATTCACGTAGCATAGGATTCACAGAGTTTGTACGTATCTCACATAGTATAGAATTTCACAATTTTAATTATAACATCCAAGAAACGTACAGGAAAACCCAAAGTGTCACATTATCCCCAAGTTTAAGAAATTTCGTCCCGAAATTTAGCGCGCAGCCACTGACAAGCTTGTGTGTTTAAACGTTTTCGTAGGGCGATACATCACCCCTTGTTGGCTTGAAATTTTCTTCCCGAAATTCAGTTGTAGCTTCAGTGCTGGAAGTAATGTTTGTAAACAACTGGGGATACATGCGCATGAGCTGGTTTTCCCGTTCCCAGGTAAACTCTGGGCCACGGCGTGAGTTCCAACGAACTCGGCCTGTCGGTTACACTACGCTTGAGGGTTTTGATTTCTTGATCCTTGGTCTCAACCGGTTCCTCAACGAAGCGTAGTTTGTTGCTGATCACTGGTTCCTAAAAAGGAACAACGAATGTTTCATCTGACAAACACTTTTTCGGATTAGGCACGCGAAAGGCGTGTGTACCGCACTCAGCTCTTCAGGCAGGTTTAGTCTGCAAAGCTACCTTACCGATCCTTTCGGTAATTTCGAACGGTCCCACATATCACGGATTAAGCTCGCCTCGTTAGCCATAACGTACCACACCCTTCCAGGGTGAAACTTTAAGTAGAATCCAGTCTCCGACTAGGAATTCTAGAGGTTTCCTACGCTTATCCGCGTAGCCTTTCTGACGGTCTGGAGTTGCCGTCATGTGTTGTCTGTTCTGGGCTATCCCACCCGTTGTGTCAAGTGCAAGTTCTGGGCCGGTAATTTGGCTTCCGCCCAACACAGAGGTGACTGGCATCTGCATTAGTGCAATGCCTCAAATGGTGCTGCCTGAATGCTTTTTGGGTAAAGGGTTACCCCGGTGATTTTATAACATATAAAAAAAACAAGTAGAAGGCTAAAAATACCCCCTAGTTCTCTGAGTGACATACCACAACAGAGTTCAACCAATAAAAACAACCAAAAGAAAACCAATTACATGAAAACAAGAACAATCATTGGTCTTCAATCTTCATCCAAGAATTCTTCCTTTTCCATCTTCCACTCTTCCAAAAAGCATTTGCCATTTGAATTTTGCTTGTATTTGAAAGAGATCAACTTTGTTCTTACCGTGCTAATAACAATGTCGGCCGTCTTCTCTGGAGGTCTCAATCGATTAGTAAAAAATCTAGAGTTTCGTTCACTCCAAATGACATATGCTGCAGCCGCCACTGCCAATCTACCAGCCACCGAAACAACCGTCTTCGACTTAGCCCTGGAAATCAGCCACTCCGAGATGTCCTCCCATGAATCCATAATCAGATCCATGTCTACTTTCTGTCGAACCTTATGCCATACTGATTTCGAGTATGGGCATTCATGTTGTTGGAAGGGAATTCTACAAAAGGGGAGTGTCACTCGTATCCAAGGTCGATAACACGTGTTCTTAGCATGCCTTTGAGTGTTTGGATAGTGCGTTCGGCCCAATCATCAGTTTGCGGGCGATAAGCGGTGCTCATGCCTAACAGTGAGCCAAAAGTCTTTCGTGCACAGCCTTGCGAAGAATCGGATGCAAAACGTGGGTTACGATCAGGTATAAGAGAAGTTGGCATCCCGTGCCTAGTATCTACTTCTATCAAGTAGACGGTTGCAAGTTCGAAAACTTGCTGGTTTCTTTAGTCGCGTGCCGTTACTGGCAGACATTTCATCAATGCCTTTGACAGGGTAGAATAAGATAAGCACCTCGTAGATTACCTTCCAATTGCTGGAGTTGCGGATCGCTGGGCATCTTTCTAATGTCCTGTGATACTCTTTCGAGTCTAAATCGTGAGGGGTTGTGTAAGCGATCGAGAAGAGCAGGCTTTGCGACGTTAAAAGTCACACGTTGAAAACTTAACGCAGGCGGCTTGAGTCGTAGAAGTATCAGGGTAGAGCGTAGGAGTCGTCCTGATTCCCACTAGTTTTCGGAATAGGTTCGGGCGTCGATGAAAGAAACAAGTGTCGAATTTGACAGGATGGGATAAATTCGAGTGTCGTAACTAGGTGTTGATCGTATCGAGTTCGAAGAACAGTGCTTGCGATACCCGTTACCCCCGGGGTATCCCTGGGCTCGTTGCTCCAACGAGTAACATTTGTAGGAAGTAATTCGTCCAAACGGATATTTGTGCAGAGTAGAGTAGGATAAGGATCATGGAATCCATGACACGGGTAGCGAGGTAATGTAAGAAGGGTAGTCAAAATTGGTGCGTTCAACTTGAGACAAAACATAAAAGGCTTGGTGGTCGGCAATAAGGATTTATCTGGTGTCGATGAAGTAGCTGGCCGTACACAAGCCGGGGTCGGTTAGGATACAGAACGTCGTTTGCCGGTAAGAGGTGTTACGTCAGTATGAATGGCACAACAAGAACCAATGATAGAGAAGGACGGTCGTCGCATGGGTCAGGGGGGGGTTAAGGTTCACTGAAACGTCTAACAAAATGTTTTGAGCTGAGCCGTATACGAAAAACGAGTTTGTGATCTCCCAAACCGGTAAGTAACCAAATTTGAATAGACTGCCGAAGTTGTGAGGATGAGTCCAAAGTAGTGCTTGTGTCGTCGAAAGGCTTCCATGTAAGGTAATAAAAACATGTCTAAAAGGATACGTTTGGATCACACGTCACAATTTTTAGGATTCAAGAGGTTTATTAACTAGCAGTCGAGCTTGCTGAATTTCCCCAAACCAGAGGGAAATCTGGTCAGGGTTTCTGTATGAGGAGGGGGGTTTCGATGTGAAACTGCGAAAACAGGTTTCCGGGAAAGTACGATTGAAGTAACACGTTGTTGAATTTCAAGGGCTAAAAAGTTTGTTGACTAAAGGTCGAGTTTGTTGAATTCACCAAACTGAAGAGAGGTTTGGTCAAGGTTTCTATACGAAGAAACGTGGATGTCGTGTTAAAGTAACGATAGAAACGGGGATACCATCTGAGCAATAAACGCGGATTTGTATGAATACTAGCGAAAGGTTTCACGGGATCAGAAAAGTCGTCAAAGAATAACGGATTTGGCAAATGACGGATAAGGTAAGCATCTAGGTCACCGTACTCGCCGGTGGGTTGACTGGCTCGTGTCTTCGTCGCGTCACACTTCCAATTACGCCGGTTTGTAAGAAATATATCAATTTGCTGGGTTTTGGGGCGTGCTAAGGTATAAGGTTCAACTTGAATAAGGATTAACCATGTAACGAGGAATTAGGGGAAATAACTTCGTGGTCGATGGAAAGGTGATACGATTGCTGGCACTACAGTGAGAAACATACACCACGCATGCTTTTCATGTTCGAGACGTGCAAACAGAAACCCGAAAAGTGTAGACTTACTAGAACGCTTCAAGAATCCAAGTGATCGGTCGGATGAGGAAATGAGTCTCACCACTTAACTCGGGAAAAGAAATACGTAAGTAAAAAGGATGCGAATGACGTCGTAGTTCCTTTTAATATCCCATGATGTAGGGGTGGCTCCCCTTCGTCGATTCGTTCTCGTAACTTCTCTATGTGCTTCGTAGCAGGCCTTTCCTGTAAGCATGTACATCGTGTGAACGTTTCCCGCGTCGATTCGTCATAGCCCAGGGATGACGTCAAGAAATATGTGAATGAGGACTTGGAATAACTGGTTCCTTGCCTTAAGTGTGTCATGGCTTCGAATCAGGTTTAGGAGGACTCGCTCCTGTTTAACACGTAACACGCTAGCCTAGCCTTCGTATGATCCACTGTGTTAAATACTAAATATACGCATACATACTAACACATATATGCTAATTATACACACATGCGTGTTCAAACACATAAGTTATGCACAAGTAAATGCCGTTAGCATACCATTACCAGGTGAGCATCTGAGGTTGACGAACCTTGCAATCCGGAGTGTGGTGTCGTTGTGGTTTTCACTAAAGAACGGTTATAGTCTGGTTTTCATATAAAAATATTTTATTTCCCAAGACAAAAATATTTTATATTTAAAACCTAGTTCTCTATAACCAATGGCTCTGATACCAATCTGTCACACCCTCAAAATCCACACGCGGAGTATTACCGCGTGGCATGTGACGACCAGGATCTTAGCCACTAATTATTTTGAACGGATTAGTTATTGTTATAAACATTAGCATAATTAGTGACCTAATTTAAAATTTCATAAAACATGGTTCTAGTTTGCAGCGGAAGGGAAAGTAGAACATATTGTAATTTAAAACCACAGGTTTGTTATCATGAAACTTACAAACCACGCACTCCATCCGATTGCAACGTCCGTCCTAAACTGTATCGAGCAACCTGCAAAGCATGCAGTAGAGTGTCAACATAACGTTGGCGAGTTCACGTGTTTACGGTTTTTCAGTTTTAATTCCAAAAACTTGTTTTAACCAGTTAATTTATCTGTTTATACATGCCATGGGGAGCTACCCCATAAGTGAGCGACTAAACTGTTTTTCCAATACCGAATACTTACTTAACCGTACGTTTCCGTAGTGCCCCGTTTGTCAATGTTCTATCATCATTGACGGTTTGCCAGTGTACATTAGTTAACTCCCGTTCCCAGTAACAAGGGTCGGTGTGAGGCTGGTTACACCTAAATAGCGCTATTAACTAATAACCCGTTCGCTAGGCCCCGGCGACTAATCGGTATTAAATGGTAGGGACTTGAGTGATAGAGTTTCGTTTAGTGTTGCTCGTTGCATTCCGTATAAACCATAATTAACCAAGAGTTCCCAGTAACAAGGGAAGTAAGTAAGTTTGTTCCCAGTAACAAGGGAAGAAAAGTAAGTTTGTATCCCTCATAAGGAGATAGCGTTGTTACCCGTATCCCACACAAGGAGATAGTAAGCAATCCCAAACCAGGAGAAGTGTTTCGTTCCGTTTCCCAACCACCGGGGACGCATGCTTTAAGTAAAAAGTAGTGAACTCACCTTTGCTTTGCTCGGTAGACAATTTACTCGGGTTACGTTAGTCAACCATACCCTATAATGGTTATTAAGTATTTATTAGGTTCGTATGCAAGGAATGTCACGTATAATTTACACGTATCTAACACGTAGCACGTAAGTCATTCTTGCCAATACGGTGTTGGGCCTATCCTAGCACATGAACAGTTAGACAGTAGCAGCACATAGTCCAGTTCAGCAGTAGCAAATAACACATAGTCCAAAACAGGTTATCACATAGTGCGGCCCAATAACGGAGTCAAACAGACCAGTCGAGACTAGGTGGTCTCGACTCGAGATCATGAGGTCTCGAGTCGCAACCAAGAGGTCTCGGGTTGCAAAACAGAAGATCTCGAGTTGTATACACTTGAGTCGCATCCTTTGAGGTCTCAAGTCTGGTCTCGAGTCGAGATCAAAAGATCTCGAGTCGCAACCATATAAGTCTCGAGTCCTTGGAGTGTGCTGGCTAGTCTCGAGTCGTCACTTGACGGTCTCGACTCGAAACCGGGGTCTCGACTCGCACACCTGATGGAATCCTTCTAGAATGTACCGTGTTTGTACTACCCAATCAGATTTCATGAATACGTACTATCCAATCAAAACGTACAAACATGTTTCCATTATTCTACACTACTCTAATCAGATCAAACCCAACATTTTTCAAATATTCAACACACATTCATCACACATTCAACCATATTCATGCAGTTAATCATTTCGGGTTTTCAACATTTTTCAACCGATTGATCCTAAAGACCATGACACTACTACTGTTTCATCAAAACACATTATTCAACTCATGATAACATACACGTAGTTACTTCATGGCATAACATCATCTATCCAATTTCCACATTACTCAGTTATCATCAAAGATTTCCATTCATTTCATCATTCAGACCAACAAAACTAATAGACGCAAGAAAGGTAGCCATTTATACACAATCATCAGTCAGTTTCAACCCATCTTGTATACAAAATTCTAAATCAATCCTCTATTTTTAATCATACACTTAAATGCCATTTATACTAAAACTCCCACAGACATCAGGAAACCCACTAGTCACATATGTCCAGCAATATCAAAGTTACAGATACTAAAAACGTATCTGTAACTTATAAAACATTTCATTCCAACTTTAAATAGCAAGTGTTTCTAATAGAATCGAGCACTGATGTTTTCAAAACCCCTAGTGCAAATAAATCGACAGGTTACCAAATGTCATACAAATATAGTAGCAGGTCTGTACCTCGCTCCTTAAGATCCGGTGTCCGAAACGAGCCACCACCACTTCAGCCACTTCCGGTGCCCAAACGGAACCACCACCAATTCAGTCATCATCCACTGTTACTCCCAGCCGCAAAACAGCCGGAGTTCGTCAAAAGAAAGGTGATAACTTACAAATCTGGAATTGAGGATGAAGATTAAATGCACCTGTTTCAACCATTGACGCCTCCGTTCACCGTCACCGTCGACAGTGCGGCTGCGGTTGCCGGCGCCGCCGCCGTTGCGGCTCTCATTCATCGTCAGCTCCTCTCACTCTCCCTCTGCTACTCTCTCTCATCGTCCTTCTCTTTTTCCTTCATGATCTTTCCACTGTTCTTCCTTTATGAATGAATTTCGAGGTGTATGCAATAATGTTGACACAAGAGAAGGTGTAAGAAGGGATGGGGGTAGAGAGTGTGCGGCTGGTCAGTGAATCGGCGCCGGTATGGTCAGCCGGAACTCGACTCCGATCGCCGGAGTAAAGGAAGGAGTTAAGGGGTGCGGCTGAAGGAGTGTGAAGAATGTGTAGGGTTTTTGTTTTTAAGGGAAAAGTGAGAGGGGGTGGGTTTATGTTGAATATATAGGGTAGAGTTTAGGGTATAGTGGACTTGGGTTGGGCTCGGCCCGTGTGTATGGATCCACCGATCATTATGCGCCTCGCCCGCCATTCGCTCGCTTTAAAATTATCAAATAAATTATATCGGTTATCATACATATATACGTGTGTGTATGTTAAATTAAAAGCGCTTGGTTCGAATTATAATTTGAACAACACGTTTCTCTTCCCGCGGTTTATTATTTAATATAAAATATTAGTAATAATAACAATAGTAAAATACCCGTCTCTCGACGATCAGGGTCAAGGGTTCGATTTGTCACAACTCCAACCACCGTTTACCCTCTCCGATCTTCACTCTTCGTTTACTCTCTCTCTCTTTATCTCCAGGCTGCAAAACCGAAGGAAGAAACTAAGAAATTAGAGCCACCACTTCGCCGGTCAAATAGCGTCGGAAGACGAAGAAGAAGGACGGCGAATCGTCGTTACTTATGTCACATCAATCGCCGATAGAGAGAAGAGAGAGTGGGGGCGGTGGCAGTTGGTGGTGTTGACAGTGGTGGTGGTAGGTGGGGTAGGGGCGGTGGTGGTAGGTGGGGTGGGGGCGGTGGTTACATGGGTGGGGATGATGGTTGCAGGGGTGGGGATGGTGGTTGCGGTGGTGGATGGTGGTAGAGGGAAAGGGAGGTGTAGAGAGAGAGAGAGAGAGTTGTAGATAGAGGGAGAGGGGGTGAAGAATCTGATCTGATATATACTTGTATATGTATATAAATACTAGTAATAATAATAGTATTTTTTTAAATATATTTTGTTTTAATTTTTTAAATAATAATACTAAATATATAGGTAAAAAGACAAAAATACACTTTGGTGAGCAGATTTAACCAAAAAATCTAACTGAGTTTGCCATAAAGGACGTAACGTGCAATATTTGCAAACATTAAGGACAAAACTCATCAATTTTAAAGGTAAAGGACAGCGCCTGAAATTTGGGACAAACATAAAGGAAAAAACTTTTAATTTACTCTAATTTCAATATTTGTTTAATTATTTGTGACATTAGTACGTTTTCAATCATTGTACAAACATACGTTTTCAATCATTGTACAGAACTGTGACATAAGCCAAACATACCCTAAATACCCTTTACATAACTTAGAAATAAGTTTCGAAGGATTCGGTATGGCAAAAACATGTTTATTCGAACTTTAGAACTAATTGCGACAAAACTGCGAAACGAACGTTGGTGACCGCCTGGATAATATTTAAATTCTAAAAAAATTTGTTTATGATTAAAATTTTATTTTAAATCATGTTCGTGTTGAAAAATAAATTAAAACGCTTAAAAACATTATTTTTCAAGCTTAAGCGCGTGCCGCGTGTTTCTGCGCAACACAGTGCTTCTACTGCAAAACGCAGACAACGCAGCCAATCTCGGCAACTGAAATTTATTTCAGTAATATTTTGGCGAGTTTATTTTTATAGAATAATAAAAATAATTTAAAACGCCATAAACCGGGATTTAAACGCTAGATAAAATACCCGGTATCCAGTTAAATACCTATTTTTATCTATTTTTACCTTCAAACTTACACTTTACCCCCCCCCCCTCCCTTCCATATTCATGGTTACAATGGGGTGGCCCCCACCAAAAATATTTCCTAGATCTTGCTTGATTTCTTTTGGCCAAGTGTTGTTGCATGCTACATCACCATATCCTTCATATCTTATATAATCTCTACACATATCTTTCCAAGATCACAAACAATCAAACAAGATCACTCCATCTCCTTCTCTCCTCTCTCCCAAAACCGTAACCCCCTCCCATCGCCTCCATCTTCATCCTTCAACTTTGTTCTTGAAGATCAAGCTCCATTCCAAGCTAGATTCAAGTTGGTGTGAAGATCCAAAGGAGTTTCCAAGGTGCTTTCAAGTGATTTCAAGCTCCATATCATCAAAATCTCATCCAAAAACTTACTTGAATCTTGAAGGTATAAAATTTATGTTTAAATCATACTCTTGATTCTTGGTTGTTCTTGATGATTGGAAGTTTCTCTTGAATCTTGGAATTTTTCACAAACTTGAAATCTAAAAAGAAATGGGCCTTGATACAAAATAAAAATGGTGATATATATGTGTGTATAAAACCGTATATATATATATATGTGTATGTGATTTGAGATTGATCTTTGGTAAATACTTGTTTAAGATGTTTGCTTGCATGAACAAGATTATGTACAAGTATGTTAGAGATATAAAGGAGTGATTGAATCATGAGTTATAATTTGAAATAATGTTAGTATTTTGACATGTAAATGGCTAAAAATTTATTAGACATATTTGAGAATTTTTAGGTTGTTGCTTGTTCTTGGATTATAGTTAAAATGCAAGTGTTTGATGATTTGTGTATGATATGATGAATGTTCAAATAAATAAGTAAATAAACATGAATAAATTACATATTTGATGCATTTAAGTTCATATGAAATGTTGATGGTATGATAGTGTGCTTTAGACACTTGTACATAAGAATACATGTTGATTTAAAGCTCAAGAAATGATAAAAAATGATTGTATGACAAAATTGTTTTAGAACAGATTATAAACACTAAAAATAATCAACCAAACAAGAGCCCTAGTTTTCTCTCTCCCTAATGGAGAAAATCGACCCTCTTGATTCCTTGACCTAAAACTCGTTTTTCTTGATGATTGTAGGGATTGCTTTGTGTGATTAGAGTCTCATCAATTCTGATTTACACTTACGATTCAATATAATCATTCTTTGATTCGTTTTTGTTCAAGATTAGGGTTGGTTTTTTCGTTTTTTTCTACACTTGGCTGCCGCTGGTTGTTTGGTTTCGTTGTTAATCTGGACTGGGTATACAAAGAGAGATTGTTTTGCTGCTTTTATAATCGGATTCATCCTTTCTTGATCGATTTTGTTCTTGACGGCTGCTAGGGTTTTTCAGATCTGCGGAGTGGTTGCTTGTCAACGACTAGGGTTTCAGCAACATCCGATTCTTGTTAGGGTTCCAGCAACATCCGTTCGTGTTTTTGTTCGCTGATTAGTTGGCTGATTAAGTTCGTTCGCTGATTGTTTATGTTCGCTGATTATTCAGCAACATCTCGTTAGGGTTCCAGCAACAATGGATGGCCAAGATGCTGAAAATTCTAATGTGTTTGTGAAAAAGATTAAGAACATTGATGGTAAACCATTTGAGCCTAGACAAATTTCACTTATGCCGGCTAGGGTTGCTGAATTGCCGAATAAGAAGGTATGTTTTATGATCCGCTTAATGATTCTGAGCATGTTATTGGCAGCTCTGATTCTCCTAATCAGATTTATGCGAAGGTGTTTGACAAACGAAAGGTAGCATTTGTGCTACCGTTGAAGGATGTTAGTCCTCCTCGTGTTCAAGATCAGATACAAGATGATAATGCTCATGTCCAATCTTATGCGGATGTGGTCCTAAATGAACAGGTCGAGCAGGGGGATATTAAGCGTGGTAGTGATTTAATTCAGAAACAGAATGATGATAAATTTGCTAGGAAGGCCAATGATGCGGCTGAACAAGTTCCTAAAGTCAAGTTTCGTTCTCTAAACTCAGACGTCTCAATGGATGGAGTGGATGTAGTGCTTCCGATTGATTCTGTTCGCCAGGTTAACAACAGGTTAGCTAACACTCTTTATGGTTATTTTCTGGGGGATAGAATTGCGTATCCAGTAGTTGAACACTTTGTGAGAACAAATTGGAAGAAACATGGTCTTCAGAAAACTATGATGAATTCGAATGGTTTCTTTTTCTTCAAGTTTGAAGACAAAAAGGGTATGGATGTTGTTCTTGAAGGGGGTCCCTGGATGATCCGTAACAAACCTATGTTTCTCAACATTTGGTCCCCTACAAACACTCTTAAAAAAGAAGAAGTTAAAAAGGTTGCAGTTTGGGTTAAATTGCATGATGTCCCTCTAGTGGCATATTCTGATGATGGTTTAAGCATGCTGGCTTCAAAAATTGGGAATCCTGTGCGGCTTGATTCGTATACTATTGATATGTGTAATGAGGCTTGGGGAAGGAGCAGCTATGCTAGGGCTCTCATTGAAATTTCGGCTGATCAGGATTTGAAAGAGACTCTTACCATGGCTATTCCTGATTTGGATGGGAATAAATATGTTACTGAGACTATTAGGGTGGAGTATGAATGGGAACCACCGAGATGTGCCCATTGCTGTGTTTTTGGGCATGTTTATGAGGAGTGTCCTAAAGGCATTCGATCGATAGTGAAACCTCCTACAAACAATCAGAAAGTAGATGAGGATGGTTATACGGAAGTCAAGACAAAGAAGAATGTAAAGAAGAGCGGTTTTCAAGTTAACAATCAAAAGCCCAAGTTTGAATATAGACCTGTGGATAAGAAGAAAAAGGCAGTGACTAGCTCGTCAAAGGTTCAAACACACAATTCTTTTAGTGCTCTTGGGTTTGTTGGGGGGACGGGGGTTCCTTCCAAGGGAGATCTAAAGGGGGACATGAGCTAAATGCGGAGTCTGACGATGATGAGGTAGAGAATGTATATGATGAAACGAAGGAGTTTATGACATCGGGTATACATCCTACGTCTTCCAGTACAGGGGCAAGCACCTCTCACATAAAGGTGTCCAATGGATAGGTGGCTTCTGTTTCATGCTAAGGGGCTGCCGGTTGGTAGCAATTTCATTTTTGATGATGGTGGTTGACGTCGTTTGTTTGTTTTTTCGTTTGTCTACTAGTTAGTCATTATCATGATTGTAGTAGGCTAGGTTGAGGTGGTAACTTGTTTTGTTTTGTTTTTTTGTTTACATATACGGGGAATGTCCTGTATATGAACTAGTGGGGAACTCATCCTCACTACTTGTTCTTATTTGGCGGTTGTCTATAATAGAATCACCGGGGTAACCCTTTACCCAAAAAACACTAAAAATAACATTATTTGGTGTATTATAATGGCATGAAACTTTTTCATAGGTTTGATAGCTTTGCTTGTTGTACATATAGCTTAGAAAGTGGTAAAATATGTGAAATTTGCATGATTTGTGTGCTTTATGTGAGACCTGCACTATCATGAGTATAACCACTATTTTATTCAGTAAATAACATGGGTTATGTTAAAATATCAAGTCGTTTTGATTTGGGATGGTTAGGGTAATGTTTGATGCAAAACTATGCAGTAAAACGGTTAAAAATCGGCTTTTCGGAGTATTTTTATAAAACTGTTTTAGATCAGTAAGTAAACTGATATTTTTGATATAAAAATAAGTATTTTAACTTATACTGAGTTTACTTGGTGTTTGGTTAGTCATACGTGACTTCCGGCGCCCAAAAACATTACCGAATCACTAAAATACGTGTTTTTCAATGTACACTAGAATGGGTTGTTCATGGGTAAATTTTATGTGTTGCAATGTGTTATGTGTTTTATAATATATGTATGATGACATGTTAATACTTGACAAGATTATGTGTATTACGCTATAATTTTATGTCACAATAAGTATATATATTACGACGCGCAAATCGTAGATATATTGCTTATAACATGATGAGGGTCACCAATAAAATCGTTCAAGTCGCAGAGTTTTTAAAATATATATGAACTCATATATATATATATATAAATACACCAATATAATAAAAAATAATAACTTTTCGAGAAAATTTCAAAGTTATGTGAAAATTCTAAGTATCGGAGAAACTTATGTATTTTTGTAAGTTTTGATTATTAAATCATTCTTATTTAATTTAGGACGAATAAACAATTTGATGGGTAAAGGGTTACCCCGGTGATTCTATATATTCACAACCAAAAAGAAACAAGTAGTGTAGAGAGTCTACACTAGTTCAATCATGAGACATGCCTCATGAAAGTAAACCCGAAACGCCAAAAAACAAACAAAGCATCCAACCAACTAATGGAAAATAACAACTAGACAAAACTCTAGACCGAACAACCAAAACAACGAAAAACTAATCAGCCCCCATCGTCGCTCTTTTCATACGCGTGGATCTCCCATTCTTCAAGAAGCTTCCGCACCCTAACGGTATCCTTCAACTTTGCTCCCATCAACTTGTATCGCACTGTTTTTGTAATAACATCACTAACCGTCTCAGGAGGTCTCAATTGATTTTTAAACAACCTGGCATTCCTCTCTTGCCAAATATTGTAAGCTGCAGCCGCAACGAGAAGCTTAGCAACATAAGTATCAGCCCTCTTTTGATGAGCACGAGCACAAAGCCAGTCAATAATCTTCGACCATTTCGGACAAACCGAGTTCATCCCCCCTATTCCTAATTTGAGCCCACACTTGCGATGAGTACTTGCATTCAAAAAACAAGTGAGGGTGAGAATCAACATTCTCAAAGCACAATAAACAACACATCATATTCATGTTTTTTCTACGAGACAAATCCCATTGCAGAATCTTGTCTTGCGTAAGGAGCTTACGTTTCATAATCAACCACACCATGAAAGCATGTCTAGGAATACACTGGGCGAACCACACAATGCTACACCAATCAACTTCCGGCTCTCTATGTCGCAACGAGTGCCAAACCCCCGACGACGAAAAGCCATTAAGATCATCACCATCCTTCCATAGCAGCCTATCGGTTTTCAGGGGATCCAATAGAACTTGATCAATCTGAATAAGGGCAGGAAATAAGTCCCTCCAAGCCGTAGGCCATCTCCATGCTCCATTCGAATACACATCGGCCACCGAATCATCCAATCTAAAGTCAGCATCAGTGATAACTCTAGACGATAAAAAATCACCAAGAGGCCCCAATTCGGTCCAGTTATCGTACCAGGCTGAAGTGTTGGCACCATTACCTAAATCCGACCATATATGTTTTCTAACCAACGGCCGAATCTTAGTATGCCTATTACATGGCATTTTTATAAGGTTCATGACTACTTTTCGTTAAACATTTCTTTTAACATCCAAAGTCATGAATCTTCAACACTAAACCTCTGTTACTCATAGGCATTTTTATGCTGACGTATTTACTTTCACATATGTTTCAGGAGCGATTGTTTGATGTGAGCAAGCTACACTTAGGGCAACTTGGGCCTTAGCAATCTAAAATCAAGAAAGTTATTGTCATTTATGTTGTGTGTTTCATTCGAACTAACACAATGTAATAATTTAAGCTTGTAAAACTTAACTTTAATTATCATGTGTTTTGAAACAATAATTCTGCCACAGCACTCCCCGACGTTTCCGCCGCGGTTTGTTGTTTTACGCAGTCGGGGTGTGACAAAAGAGTTGGTATCAGAGTTCATGGTTATAGCGAATTAGGTAATTAGTAAAATTTTGACCTAGACTATAACCTTTCTAGGACCCTAACACAAGTTACCTTGTGTTTAGATCTTAAAACAATACCATCACCTATCCTTAGGTGATTACCAAAACAAGTACACAAATCTCAATTCCATTTGAAAACCAATCATCTATCCTTAGATGATTTATTTTTAGGCTTTACGCCTTTAAAGTTTTCAAATCTCGTCAAAGTTTGGGTCTTAATAAGGTAAATACGTGCAATCTGGAAGGGTGGTTGCCTGTACCCTGATTTTTCTGTCTAAGGCTAGAGTGTTCGTACAAATCCACATAATCGGACCAGTCACTCTTATCTGGGAACTCTTGGGGTGAGTGTCCACTTATAGGCTAAAGCATGTCTTCATTATGCATTTTGTAGACCTATTTACTTTGATTAGTCACTGTGTTGTTTGTTTGTTTTAAGTAATGGACAAATGACCACCTTCCTTTGTTTTGTCGATATTTTCAATACTCCTTTTGATTGTCTTACATCAATCCCACACATTTCCTTGTGTTCCTTTTCTTTTAGATGCCTCCTCGACGTGATCAAACTCAAGACGCCGTAATGGCAGCCATGATCACTCAGCAAATCGCTGCTGTACTCCCGAACCTAGTTACCCAATTAAACCAAGCAAACATTAATAACAACGCACCTGTTCCGTGCAACTTTAAGACTTTCAATTCGGCTAAACCGCTTTAGTTTTCTGGGTCAGAAGGAGCAACTGGGCTCCTACAGTGGTTCGAGAGTCTCGAGAGTACGTTTCGTCACGTTCGATGCCCGAATGAGCGAAAGGTTAAGTTCGCGTCAAGTGTGTTTCAGAAAAGGGCGCTTACTTGGTGGAATGGTGTGATGAGGGACAGAGGTGCCAACGTGGCAATGGTTCAAACATGGGAAGAGCTTCGTGCACTTATGATGAGGGAGTTTTGTCCTCTTCATGAATAGAGGGCACTGGAAAACGAATTCCACGATCTTAAGCAAGATAGTGGAGAGTACCGTGCCTACACAGACCGATACGAAGAACTGAGCCTGCTGTGTCCCACCATGGTCACGCCTTTTGACAATGCGATTGAGAAGTACATAGATGGTCTTCCTGATCCTGTTCAGGATATTGTCACAGGCAGCAACCCTACCACTGTTAGACAAGCCATTGAGCTAGCTACAACCTTGACTGAGTCTCAAATCAAGAAGGGTAAACTCCACCGCAAGGGTGACAAGAAACCATCTAACAGGACAGAGAAGAAGAAGGGAAACAAAGCTGAAACCTCGAAGAAATCTAAGAATCGTAAGACTTCCCAAAACTTTGCGGTTACTGCACAACCCAACCAGAACACTCAGAACCAGCCAGCACAACCACCTGCCAAGAAACAGTATGTTGGTACTGCACCTCTTTGTAACAAGTGCAATTGTCATCATCAACCACATTTTCAGTGTCGTCTTTGCAACAATTGTGGGAAGTGTGGCCATTTGGCTAACACATGTCGCTCTCCTCCTGCTCCAAATCAAGTGGTTCAAAACCCTGCCCGACAGCCAGCAAATCCTGCACGACCTCCTTTTCAGCCTGGGTCTTGCTACAATTGTGGAGATCTGACCCACTATAGGAACAAGTGCCCAAAGTTGGCTAATGCGAACCCGGCTCGTGGACGAGTATACAACATCAATGCCAATGAAGCGCGTGCAGACAATGAGGTGGTCAACGGTACGTTCTATGTTAACAACCAACTTGCTTCTATTCTTTTTTATTCGGGTGCCGACAAGAGTTTTGTATCCCTAGCATTTGAACGTTTGCTTGCAAAGCCTAGAACAAAACTAGGAAAACCCTTGACATTAGAGTTAGCCAGTGGTGAATCCCTTGTACTCGATTCCGTCATTCGAAATTGCCAGTTGAACCTTAACGATCATCTCTTTCCCATTGACCTCACACCAATGCAACTTGGGAGTTTCGACATTATAGTAGGGATGGATTGGATGACCAAATACCGTGCAGAAGTGGTTTGTTTTGACAAGATTGTTCGTGTACCTCTTTCGTCTGGTGAAGTCTTAGAAGTTCGTGGAGAAAAACCCGCTAGTAGCCTTAAACTGATGACAAGCACCCAAGCTCATAGATATCTACGAAAGAATTATATGGCTTTCTTGGCACATGTCGTAGAGGAGAAAGACAAGGGTAAAACTGTTCAAGACATCCCCGTCGTTCGGGATTATCCTGAGGTTTTTCCTGAAGACTTACCTGGTTTACCCCCAGCACGTCAAATCGAGTTCCGTATTGACCTTGTACCTGGTGCTAACCCGATTGCCAAATCTCCATACTGTCTTCTGAGATGCAAGAATTGTCGAAGCAGCTGCAGGAGTTATCAGACAAAGGATTTATTCGTCCGAGCTTTTCCCCTTGGGGCGCACGTGTCCTATTTGTAAAGAAGAAGGATGGATCTTTCCAAATGTGTATCGATTACCGTGAGCTTAACAAACTCACCATCAAAAATCGATATCCCCTACCTCGCATTGATAATCTCTTTGATCAGCTTCAGGGTGCTACCTGCTTTTCGAAGATTGATCTACGTTCTGGGTATCATCAGCTTCGCGTATCCAAAGAAGATATTCCCAAGACTGCTTTCCGCACACGATACGGCCACTATGAGTTTACTGTTATGCCTTTCGGTTTAACGAATGCTCCTGCCGTCTTCATGGATTTAATGAATAGGGTTTGTAAGCCTTATTTAGATAAGTTCATCATCGTCTTCATTGATGACATTTTGATCTATTCCAAGACACGAGCTGACCACGAACAACATCTCCGCCTAACAATGGAACTCCTAAAGAAGGAACAACTTTTCGCGAAATTCTCCAAGTGTGAATTTTGGCTTAGGGAAGTTCAATTTTTGGGACATATTGTTAACGAACAAGGTATACATGTAGATCCCGCCAAAATCAGTGCAATTAAGGATTGGGATACAGCTAGTCTGTTTTGTTTGGTGGTTTGCGTTGGTTTGTGTTTTAGTTTTTGTGTGGTTATTTTGTCTTGGTTGTGCATATTCCCGGCATGTCGGGCATATGAATTGGTAGGCGCTTTTGTTTACCACTTGTTCTTCGTTGTTTTTGTTGTGATATAAAATTTACCAGGGTGAAACCTTTAACCAAAAAAAACTAATCCTACCGAGGTTCGTTCATTTCTGGGTCTCGCGGGTTATTACCGCCGCTTTATTTCAAACTTCTCCAAGATTGCGGTTCCTCTCACAGTCTTAACTCAAAAGAATAAACCTTTTGAGTGGGGACCCAAACAAGAAGAAGCTTTTCAAACCTTGAAACAAAAACTCTGCGATGCTCCTGTGTTGTCTTTACCTGAGGGAAACGACGACTTTGTCGTATATTGCGATGAATCGAATCTAGGCCATGGTTGCGTTCTCATGCAGAGAAACAAAGTCATAGCCTACGCGTCAAGACAATTGAAAATCCATGAGAAAAACTACACGACTCATGATCTTGAGTTAGGCGCTGTGGTTTTTGCTCTCAAGACTTGGAGACACTACCTCTACGGAAAAAAATGTGTGGTTTTCACAGACCACAAAAGTCTCCAACACATCTTCAACCAGAAAGAACTAAACATGAGGCAACGACGTTGGGTAGAACTTCTAAACGACTACGACTGCGAGATTCGCTACCATCCTGGTAAGGCGAATGTCGTAGCCGATGCATTAAGTCGAAAAGAAAGAGTCAAGCTTCATTGTGTTCGAGTTCGATCTGATATTCAAACCCGCATCTTTCAAGCTCAACATACTTGTGTTACAGAAAGCTTGATGGGTAAAGAATTACCGTGTCACATTAAACCTGAGCTTGAATTGAGAGACTTTGGGATATTCTATTTCATGGGCCGTTTGTGGGTCCCAAGTATAGACAATCTTCGCACCTTGCTTATGGATGAAGCTCATAAGTCTCGTTATTCAATCCATCCTGGTGCCGACAAAATGTATAAGGATCTTCGAACCCAGTACTGGTGGCCGGGAATGAAGAAAGACATTGCCTTATACGTATCAAAATGCCTTAGTTGTCTGAAGGTTAAGGCAGAACATCAACATCCCTCTGGATTATTGGAACAACCAGAGATACCGGTTTGGAAATGGGAAAACATTGCCATGGATCTCATTACCAAACTACCGTGCACTAATAAAGGTCATGATGCTATTTGGGTAATAGTTGATCGTTTGACAAAATCAGCGCACTTCTTGCCAATCCGTGAGGATTTATCTGCCGAAAAGCTTGCCAAGATCTATGTAGATGAAATTGTATCCCGACATGGTGTTCCTCTCAACATCATATCAGACCGAGATGCTCGATTCTCATCTCACTTTTGGAGAACCATGCAATCGGCTATGGGAACCCAACTCAATTTGAGCACGGCTTATCATCCTCAAACGGATGGACAATCTGAGAGAACAATCCAGACATTGGAGGATATGCTTAGAGCTTGTGTGATCGATTTTGGTGATAGTTGGGATTCACATCTTCCATTGATCGAATTCTCCTACAATAATAGTTATCACTCCAGCATCAACATGGCTCCTTTCGAAGCTTTATACAGTCGAAAATATATTTCGCCAGTCTGCTGGAATGAGATTGGTGAAGCTCAGCTCACTGGACCTGAACTCATTCTAGAGACTACAGACAAAGTCAAGAAAATTCGCGACAACCTCTTAACAGCTAGAAGCCGTCAAAAGAATTACGCGGATAGACGACACAAGCCTTTGGAATTCCAAGTCGGTGATCTCGTCCTACTCAAGGTATCTCCTTGGAAAGGTGTAATCAGATTTGGGAAGAAAGGAAAACTTGCACCACGATATGTTGGACCATTCAAGATCGTTGAAAGAATCGAAAAAGTAGCCTACAGACTTGAGCTGCCTCCTGAACTTGGAAATGTTCATCCAACTTTCCACGTGTCCAATCTGAAAAAGTGTTTGGCTGATGAAAACCTCCACATCCCCCTTGATGAGATTCATGTCGATAACACGATGCACTTCATCGAGAAACCTATGGAAATTTTGGACCATCAAGTCAAGAAGCTTAAGCGCAAGCGCATACGGATAGTCAAAGTTCGTTGGGAATCCAAACCTGGCCCAGAGTTTACTTGGGAACGAGAGGATCAAATGAAGGTGAAATATCAACACCTTTTCCCACAAGTTTCCTCTAATTAAATTTCGGGACGAAATTTCCAAAAGTAGGGGAGACTGTGACATCTGTGTATTTTTAACCCTTTTACTGTTCCAAACAACTTGGTATTTAATAAAATATGGTGTTTTAATTTCAATATTTGTTTAATTATTTGTGACATTAGTACGTTTTCAATCATTGTACAATTCCGAACTCTCAAACCTGTTCTGGAAGTGAAATCATAAACCGTTACGTAAACATAATCAGTTTAACACGACGTACACTCCGGAACTGTGACATAAGCCAAACATACCCTAAATACCCTTTATATAACTTAGAAATAAGTTTCGAAGGATTCGGTATGGCAAAAACATGTTTATTCGAACTTTAGAACTAATTGCGACAAAACTGCGAAACGAACGTTGGTGACCGCCCGGATAATATTTAAATTCTAAAAAAATTCTGTTATGATTAAAATTTTATTTTTAATCATGTTCGTGTTGAAAAAAAATTAAAACGCTTAAAAACATTATTTTTCAATCTTAAGCGCGTACCGCGTGTTTCTGCGCAACACAGTGCTTCTACTGCAAAACGCAGACAACGCAGCCAGTCTCGGCAACTGAAATTTATTTCAGTAATATTTTGGCGAGTTTATTTTTATAGAATAATAAAAATAATTTAAAACGCCATAAACCGGGATTTAAACGCTAGATAAAATACCCGGTATCCAGTTAAATACCTATTTTTATCTATTTTTACCTTCAAACTTACACTCCCCCCCCCCCCCGTTCCACATTCACGGTTACAATGGGGTGGCCCCCACCAAAAATATTTCCTAGATCTTGCTTGATTTCTTTTGGCCAAGTGTTGTTGCATGCTACATCACCATATCCTTCATATCTTATATAATCTCTACACATATCTTTCCAAGATCACAAACAATCAAACAAGATCACTCCATCTCCTTCTCTCCTCTCTCCCAAAACCGCAACCCCCTCTCATCACCTCCATCTTCATCCTTCAACTTTGTTCTTGAAGATCAAGCTCCATTCCAAGCTAGATTCAAGTTGGTGTGAAGATCCAAAGGAGTTTCCAAGGTGCTTTCAAGTGATTTCAAGCTCCATATCATCAAAATCTGATCCAAAAACTTACTTGAATCTTGAAGGTAAAAAATTTATGTTTAAATCATACTCTTGATTCTTGGTTGTTCTTGATGATTGGAAGTTTCTCTTGAATCTTGGAATTTTTCACAAACTTGAAATCTAAAAAGAAAATGGGTCTTGATACAAAATAAAAATGGTGATATATATGTGTGTGTGTGTGTGTGTATGTGTATGAGATTTGAGCTTGATCTTTGGTAAATACTTGTTTAAGATGTTCGCTTGCATGAACAACATTATGTAAAAGTCTGTTAGAGATATAAAGGAGTGATTGAATCATGAGTTATAATTTGAAATAATGTTAGTATTTTGACATGTAAATGGCTAAAAATTTATTAGACATATTTGATAATTTTTAGGTTGTTGCTTGTTCTTTGATGATAGTTAAAATGCAAGTGTTTGATGATTTGTGTATGATATGATGAATGTTCAAATAAATAAGTAAATAAACATGAATAAATTACATATTTGATACATTTAAGTTCATATGAAATGTTGATGGTATGATAGTGTGCTTTAGACACTTGTACATAAGAATACATGTTGATTTAAAGCTCAAGAAATGATAAAAAAATGATTGTATGACAAAAATATTTTAGAACAGATTATAAACACTAAAAATAACATTATTTGGTGTATTATAATGGCATGAAACTTTATCATAGGTTTGATAGCTTTGCATGTTGTACATATAGCTTATAAAGCGGTAAAATATGTGAAATTTGCATGATTTATGTGCCTTATGTGAGACCTGCGCTATCATGAGTATAACCACTATTTTATTCAGTAAATAACATGGGTTATGTTAAAATATCAAGTCGTTTCGATTTGGGATGGTTAGGGTAATGTTTGATGCAAAACTATGCGGTAAAACGGTTAAAAATCGGCGTTTCGGAGTATTTTTATAAAACTGTTTTAGATCAGTAAGTAAACTGATATTTTTGATATAAAAATAAGTATTTTAACTTATATTGTGTTTGGTTAGTCATACGTGACTTCCGGCGCCCAAAAACATTACCGAATCACTAAAATACGTGTTTTTCAATATACACTAGAATGGGTTGTTCATGGGTAAATTTTATGTGTTGCAATGTGTTATGTGTTTTATAATATGTGTGTATTATGACATGTTAATACTTGACAAGATTATGTGTATTACGCTATTATTTTATGTCACAATAAGTATATATATTATGACGCGCAAATCGTAGATATATTGCTTATAACATGATGAGGGTCACCAATAAAATCGTTTAAGTCGCAAAGTTTTTAAAATATATATGAACTCATATATATATAAATACACCAATATAATAAAAAATAATAACTTTTCGAGAAAATCTTAAAGTTATGTGAAAATTCTAAGTATCGGAGAAACTTATGTATTTTTGTAAGTTTTGATTATTAAATCATTCTTATTTAATTTAGGAGGAATAAACAATTTGAGGGATTGTGTTAACACATAAAAAAGCACCCAAAGGTGAGTACATAGTTCCCCTATTTTACGTTTTCAAATGTTTTGGGGTGAAGCATATGTGCATAACTTTATTTTTCGTTTTCATGACATTATACGTGTTTTATTACATATTACATATAATACATTATTTTAAAGACATTTTTATGGTATATTGACTTAGTATACCTAACATTTGGTTTCAAAGAGATTTTACTTGGCATATTGACTTAGTATGCCTATTACATGATTTTACAAAGACATTTTCATGACATGCTTACATTGAAAAAGACATTTGGTACGTTAAGTAGTACATTCATTAACATTGATCACGCCGCTCGGTAGTATGTAATAGCGCTATAGGACTTGACAAATCCCGTTCCCGCTTTCTAGGTATTTTGTAACACCCCGCCCCGATTAGGGCTGACGTGTAACACCCCGCCCCGATTAGGATTGGGGTTAGGGTTCGGATTAGGATTCGGATTAGGATCAGGACCACGTACGGCCTGAACAAGTGCGGGCAACATAGCAGTAAAGGCCTGAGTGATTGCAGCTACGATATTTGGATCAGGCTCATTTGGTCCACCACCATTACGACGACCAGAGTTGCGTGTCACACGACGAGGAGGCATCTAGAAAACACATTAAGAATTTAGATAAAGCAAAAATAAGGACCTATCGCATAAGGAAATACCTAACCCAATGTCTACCCAATCCTCACATGTCTTAATTATTTGGTTAATGTTTTCTACAGGATAGAGCCTAAGCTCTGATACCATAACTGTAACACCCCGCCCCGATTAGGGCTGACGTGTTACATAATTCGGTAATCAGAGATAATTAATAACTTAATTAAAAACATAAATTCCATAGGTTTAAAAACAAAAATCCCCAAAATGACATAACGGTCTCAACAGAAAAACATAAGTGTCTAAACTTATTGAATATAAGGTTTTATTAAACTCCTTATTCCAACTCTTGCTTTTTATTATCACTCTTCACACATTTCCCCGATTTCCTTGAGTACCTGTTTAAGACATAATAAAAGAAAACAAGAAAAAGAAACGGTTGAGCCAAAAATTGCCCAGTAACGGAGAAACAATAGCACTAACACATAAATGATAGAAGCAATACACTAAACACTTTAACGATGCAAACAATACACTACGCTGAATGATCACTGATGAATACCATAAAGGTATATTAGAAATACCCATGTGAGCCACTAACAATAAACACTAACACTTTGTACATTAGCTGCAGTTCCAATGCACCATTATGTAGAGGGGATGTGGGCACTCACACCTATCCCACTACCACTAACACTTACACTTACACTCCTATGATCGATCCATACGCCTCTCAGTAATCAATAAGTGCAATCACTTAGCACACAATACAATATAGAGACGCCGTGGGCCTTTCGCACCGCCACGGGTGGTGCACGTCAACTGTGCCTGTGATGACGCCCTATGTCCCCATAGGTGGATATGCTCGGGTATTGAGGTCAATAAAACGATTCACTTAAGTCAAGGCAAATACACTAAGGCTATATCACATCTAGCCAATGATCAATAATAAATAATAAAAACTTGTGGGAACATGCGACAATGAGTGAAAAAAAAATGTAACCTATCGCATGCGTATTAAAGGCAATAATTCAATACGAGATGTGTAACAATAAATCATAGAACGGTGACGATGGATACTACAATATTATGAAGCGAGTAACACTTTACGCTACGAGTGACGGACCGAAAATCCGTCCACTATGAGAATAGAAAACAATATTATGCTAAAAGAAAGAGACCACATAATCCGTACCTTAGCTTAAACGTAAACAATGTAGACGCAACAAGTCCTCACTTGAAACAAAGTCCTACATATTAATCATGTTTTAAATTAGATTGGTTATTAAATTTTTACATTTATTAAATTTGTGGACCCCACTGAATGGATTTAGTTATTTGGTTTCCACTAGTCTCAGAATGTTAAAATGTAATTCATGGATCTATTTTTTTTTTCTTGTTTTCCTTGCCAACAGAAACAACTTAAAAAAACTAAAGGATTATATTATTATTTTATCATATGTGCATAAGTTTATTCAAGTTGACGGCAAGAACCATGCATGACCCCATAATCAATTCCTTAATACTAAACTTTATTTGCTTTGTGTAAACATACTGAATTTTAGGATTTCAGTTTCAAAACACTTTTATATCATAAAAAGAATGTAGATCAGTTTAGAAAAGTTATGTTATGAACTGGTGGTGATCATTGGTAACAGAACTTTTAATACAAATTTTGAGTTACATTTACGTTTTCTTTGTGCCAAACATATAAAATCTCCACATTGTAGGCTGAATCCACAAATGGTGGGTTACACCAGCTAACAAAAAAAAAACAAGCATGAAGAGCCAGAACGATCACAAATGCTCACTTCTGTCGACTTGAAGGAAACTAAGTTTATGTATGCGAAATAATTTTGTTTGTTCAAAGTGTGACTATTTTATTCACTAGTTTCGTTTTCATATATTGTTTTCACCAACAGGTTAGTGTCGATACCTTATGTCGAAGAGAAAAGACGGCTGGCGTGGTGCAAAACAGGTTCGTCACAAATCTTTAGATCACCACTAGTCGATGGGTATGGTGATGGCTCGAAGATATTGGGCTTCCAAGTGTACAACTGAGACGACGACCGTAATCTAATTAGAGATTAATTTAAACGTAGGTGGGTTGAAATTATATAACCACTATACAAGAGATTGTCGACTAAAAAAAAAAAGCTTACCGAACGACCGATCAACGTGGTAGCGGTGCTCAACGGTCTTTTGCGGCGTTCAACACACGAACCGTAAGCGGAACAAGCAAGTTTGGTCGGTTCAGACTTCAGACTGGTGGTCGGCAGCGCCGCTTTCGTCTGCGCACTAGAAGATTAACAGAAAGGTTTAACGGAGATGTGGGTTGGCTTTTGGAAGGGTTGTATCAGGAATGATACCATTGAATGAGATCGATTAATAGGGATAATCCGCCGTGTGAAAGGAATACGAAATCCCGCAATATAAGCCAGTCAAGTTTTGAGAAGGAAGAAGGTCCGTGCAATTTTGTTTGGTAAATTGGAAAGGATCGATGATGACAAACACAATTATAATTTCTTAATCCATTCCCTTATTTAGTTATTGTTTACTTTATTTAACTTTAATATATATTTTTATTCGTTTGTCGGTTCTACAAATTCTACTACAATTTTGTTTAGAAAGTGTTATAATAGTTCATATGATTATTTATTTCCTTTCTTCGTAGGAAGAGATATACACACCACAATCTTAACTATTAAATATTATTATTATTATTATTATTATTATACCTTAATAAATTTGTGGTTAAAAGTTGACCAACGCTCTAGGCTTTGGATATCCGACATATTAATATGCCATACTACTTATGACATTTATTTCATTAGGGTTTTGAAAGTTTCGTATATTACAATTCTATCCCCCTTAAATAAAATTTCGTCCTCGAAATTAGCATTATATTGTTGGACTCTGTATGCCCAAGACACATATTAAATTGATGTGGCTAGTACGTTATGATCCAAGTCGAGTCATACCCAATAACAAGCTAGACAAACACTTACAATATTTATTTATGATATGATCAAATAAATAAATATCAACACTTAGAATATTTAGAAATTGGTTTTCTAAATAATTGCACTTGACAAACTAATAAATTATATGGATAATTTATTTTGAGAGAGTATTTTATTTTGTTATTTAATGGGTTAAATAACATCATAAAAATAGCATAAGTCTTATAACATATGATGTTATATTTTATAAAAGTTATAAAATATATATATGTAAGACTTATATTTTATATAAAAGAAATTGTATTTTTTTTATATATAAAAGCTTGGCCGCCACCCCCCCCCCCATGGGGTCTTCCCAAAATATTCTTGTCCAATGAGGTTCCATGCATGTTGTCATAAGTTAGAGGCATTTTGATTGGATGGTCTTCCCTAAGTTCCTTGGCCAATCATATTGCATGCAAATGCATGTGATAGTTGATCTCCTATTGGGCAATGTGGGTGGCAAATCTCTCATGTCTTATTTATTCATTTTGATGAATTTTTGAGGAGAAGAACTTGAAGAAAAATGGCTGAAAATGGCTGCATATTTTCGGCCCCAAGATGATCATCCAAGAGTTGATTTTTATTTGAAAAATCAAGTGTAAGACTCTAAGTAAATCGGGTCATGTATGGTTGATCTATTGGTGAGTTTCAAGTTCACATTTCAAGTGCAAGAACTCAACAAAAGGCCCTCTAATTTTCGGCCATATGATGGTTCCAAGAGGGGATCTTTCATGTGAGTTGCAAGTGTGAAATCCTAGCTAAACATAAAGTGTTTGTTGGAAGGCTTGGGGTATACAAGCTTGAGGTCTTCTACTCTTGAAGACAACCATTTCAAGAAGCATCATCTTCTTCATATCCATTACTCCATGGAAGGTAGTATTCTAAACATCCTATGGTTGTGTTTGATAGTATACATCTCATATATGGATCCGGGTTTTGGGATTTTGCATATAAATGGTTTTATATCTTATAAAAGTAACATGTTTTAAACATTATTTCCGCTGCGTTTTTATTTTATATGGATGAAATTGCTTTGATAAACATGTTAAAATCCCATCAATGGCATCTAGAGCCGCTTATATGAGTGCATACTTCAATAGACTTAAAATTTTCGGGTTTCGGGTTTGGTAAAAACCCTATGGCCGAAATTTTAAGTATGGTTATCCCTTTGTTTTTCAAGATTATATTCTTACATGCATAAATGAATCTTGAAAATTATTTCATATGGATGATTTGTTTGTTTGGACAAAACTTACCTTTTCGGTTTTTTGGACATAGCCGAAAATGGTTATTAAAAGGGAACCATTTTTTTTATGCTTCTTGAAATTTATATAAATATATATGTGGATATATATTTTGGTGCATATAACCTAGCCATGACCTTGTGTTGAATGATTGTGTTGTGATTTATATTAAATTATTTCAAAGGTTGTAATAATTATTAATTTGTCTTCCATTTGTAAAGATATGTAATTTATTTATTTTTCATTTGGCATGTAAAATAAATAGATTAGGTGCATTTTACTTTACTAGAAAAATGTATTAGGATATATTTTGTAAAAGAAGATGCACACAAAAATGCGGTTTTGGTTTTTGCCATTTTCGGGCATAAAGGACTTCATAGTTCTTAACGGGATTTTAGCCCGAAAACCAAAACACATTTTCGGAGCCCAAAGGAGTTTGGAGCTGAATGAAAGTACATTTTGGAAGCTCAAAGAAAGTGGAGAAATCACAACACAAAAGGGAGACTTGAAGCATTTGGATGCGGGATCAAGTGGGAGTTCAACGACACATTGCTTGTGTCATTTTTTCACCCTTTAGGAAGGACCTTTTGGCACTATTGTTTCGGCTAACAAGTGTTGTCAAAATAGTTGGCTATGGTTATGCACCTATTGTTATATATGTTGTGCTTGTGTGGTTGTTTACTTATGTTGTTTAGATGATATTTGGATATGCATACTTAACAAACTAATAATCAACAACAAGCGTAAAATTGGTTCTTTACAAGATCATTAAAATTGGTTAATAAAAGGTTATTAAAAATTAATGATTTTATAATAAAATGGGTTTTTATTAAAAAGAACCTTGAAAATTGATTTTCACTAAAGTACCAAGGATTTGAATGCATGCAAATATATGGTACATAAAGTTTTCTAAACTAGAATTTTGAAAACTCAAAAATCCCTTTTATAAAACGAGTCAAACACCATCCTTTTATACAACACTCGAAACACTTGGGAACTCTTATTGTGGGATAAAGGTCACCTAACCACATTTGAGGGAACTTGTATGTTCGAGGTGGGTTTACCATGTTTGTGGGATAAAGGTCACCTAACCACTTATGTGTATAAACTCACACGTGTGTGTAAGTTGGACGACTTGATTTGGAAACCATGAACTTAGGGTCACCGAAGCATGGCGAACAAACGGTGTTGATGGGATTAAACATGCCAACTAAACATAAAGATGTTTAACCGATCCCATATGGCTAGAAGTTGCAAAGAGTTGCAATTGTCAAACGTTGACTACCTTGTTAATTTAAATAAAGGGATAAAGGTCACCTAACCGATATTTAAATGTAACGTTGGATTCTAGATTTTAATTATTAATTGTCTTTAAGACACAAAAGGGTATTAATGATTAAAATATAATAATATCTTTTTTTTTTTTTTTTTTTTTGGGTAAAGGGTTTACCCCGATGATTTTATAAATTACCAAAATAAAACAAGTAGGAAGCTGAAATACTCCCTAGTTCTCTTAGAGGCATACCACTAAGAGTACAACACAAACAACTAAAAACAACCAATTACATGAAAAAAGAAAACATAAACTGGTCTTCACTCTTCATTTAAGAAATCTTCTTTATCCATCTTCCACTCCTCCAAAAATCGCTTAACATTAGAATTTTGCTTATATTTGAAGGAGATCAATTTTGCTCGCACATTGCTGATAATACCATCTGCAATTTGTTCCGGTGGTCTCAACCTGTTGCTGAACAATCTCGTGTTCCTTTCGCTCCAAATAGCATACGCCGCTGCTGCCACTACCAATCTACTAGCAACCGCATCTACCGATTTCGAACTAGCTGTACAAACGAGCCTGGCAAGAATATCCTCCCATGCTTCAGTAACCGAATCCATGCCAATTTTACTCCTCACTTTGCCCCACACTACTTTCGAGTAAGAACAGCCGAAAAACAAGTGGTCATGAGTTTCTAAATCTGCATAACATAAAAGACAACACATCTGATTCATCGAGCCCGTGACTGTATGATTCCATCGTAAAATCCTGTCCTGAGTCCAAAGCTTCTTTTTTATAATGAGCCAACACACAAAAGCATGCTTAGGAATATTGAAAGACGACCAGATGATTGACGACCAAACCGTTCGCTGGTCACGAACTCTAATCGTTTCCCAAACCTCCTTAGACGAAAAAGGGACTAGCTTGCCATTCATATCCTTCCATAAGACTTTATCTTGCATAGTATTCAAGCTAAGAGGCCGTAGATTAAATAAAATCGGGTACTCGTCCCTCCACGCTTCAGGCCAAACCCACCTGCCATTATTAATGGCATCCGCCACTCGCGACTTTATGTTAAAGCCATATCTAGCCATTTGACGCGGCGTTATAACATTTCGTAACGGACACTCAGCCGACCATTTATCGAACCAAAGGAACGTGCTACGACCATTACCAATCTTACTCCATAGATGCTCTCGAAAAATATCTCTACACTTCATTAATCTTTTCCATCTCCATGGCGTATTGGCTTGAACCGGAACATCCCAAATACTTCTTCCCCGAAGCCTGTGTAATTCTATCCAAGTGGTCCACAAGGACTTTCTCTCGGACAAAATACTATAGATGTGATAAGCCATTAAAGACTTATTGACATCCGATATCCGGCGAATGCCCAAACCCCCTTCCACTTTTGGAAGACACACATCCTTCCATGCCACTTTAGCTCTACTCTTTGAACCCGTATTATATCCCCACAAAAAGCATTTCATTTTACACTCCAGCTCTTTGATAATGCTTACCGGCAAGATAAATACAGACGCCCAATACACATGTATTGAAGAGAGCACAGAAATAACCAGCTGGAGCCTACCTGCAAATGAGAGAAATCTGTTTTTCCAATCATTAATACGTTTTGAAACCCGCTCTACTAACACTTTGCAATCTTTGACCAGCAATCTCGATGCAAGCAATGGAACCCCCAAATACTTAATAGGAAGTCTCCCCTCCACAAACGGAACCAAAACAGCAATCCTATTCCTAGCCGAAGACTGAACATTACAAAAAAATATGGAACTTTTCTCATTACTAGGAACAAGACCCGATATCTCTTCAAACTCTTTTAACGATCGCATAATAACCTTTACCGAGCCCTCATCACCCCTCGCAAATAATATCAGGTCATCAGCAAAACATATATTGATAATCATTTGTTTCTGACACTTATGATGAAACCGAAAAGAAGAATCCAATTCAGCATTTTTATTGAGAATGAGAGTTAAAATCTCCATTACCATAGTGAACAAGTAAGGAGACATTGGATCACCTTGTCGCAAGCCTCTCTTTCCTTTAAAATACCCGTGTATGTTACCATTCACACTAAGAGAAAACGAAATGGAGGTGACACATTCCATGATCCAAGCTATAAACATCGGACGGAATCCAAACCCATGCAAAACATCACGTAAAAATCTCCAATCTACCGTATCATACGCTTTTTGAATATCCACCTTCATTGCACATCTAGGGGGACCTTTCTGGCGATGATAATTATGCATTAGCTCTTGAGTCAACATTATATTATCCGATATCCTCCTGCCTGGCACAAACGCTGACTGGTTTTCACTTATAAGATCCTTTAACCCTTCAAGAATCCTAGACGTTATAATTTTACTAATACCCTTGTACACCACATTACAACACGATATAGGTCTGTAGTCTGTGACTACTCCCGGTGTAGAAACCTTTGGGATTAGTGCAAGAAAAGTGTGGTTGATCTCCTGAAGTAGTCTACCTGATTCAAAGAAATCGATTATAGCAGCCGTTACCTCAGTTCCAACAATATTCCAAGCCTTTTTAAAAAACTCTGACGTATACCCATCAGGACCCGGAGCCTTATTTTCATTAATAGAAAAAATAGCGTCTTTAACTTCTTCCGCGGACACTGGCCTACACATCGAATCTGCCACAATAGGGTTAAGAGTAACCGAGAAAATATCATGATTAACTCGACTAACCATACCCCCATCCGAGCCCAAGAAATCTCGAAAATGATTAACCAAAGCCGTAGAAACTTCATTACCTTCATACGTATTTCCATTCCTGTCTTTGATGACATTAATTTTGTTAATATGGTTTCGACATTTCAAAACATTATGAAAATACGCGGTATTTAAGTCACCAGCTTCAAGCCATGTAAAATTTAACATTTCAAAATATGTTAAAATATAATAATATCGAAAATACTAAAATTGAACCTTGTAAAATTTTGTAGATGGCCGCTAACAATATTACCCAAACCGTCCGTAACCTATCACTAAAAACAATCCTTGACAAGGATCGTCTCAATCATAACACTTCATGGATTAATATCGAAACTTAAGAATCGTTCTCAAGTAAAAGATATCCTATGTGTTGAACGATCCTAATCCCAATGAACATCTTATGGAAGATAAGGATGCCTATAACGATTGGATTAAGTATATTGAGGATACTACGCAAGCCACTTGCCTCATGTTAGGAATTATGATTCCCGAGATTCAAAAGGATTTTGAACATCATGAGCATACGACATGATTACCCAATTGAAGGAAATGTTCCTAAGGGTAGAACGCTTCGAAACGGTTCGAGCACTTCATGTATGTCGAATGGAGGAAACCCAATCGGACTCATCTTATGACTTTAAGATGAAAAGCCACATTGATCACCTCGAAAGGCTCGATATGGATAAAAGAATTTTATCCATTCTAACGATCAATAAGGGTGGCAACAAGAAAGGGGCATCACCCCGACACCAAAGCAAATGTTGCAAATGGAAACAGGTAATTCAAATGGAAATAATTAGAAAGACTAAAGCAAAACCACCGAAACCAAAAGAGAAGAAGGCAAAGGTTGCCATGAATGATCCATGCTTTGAGTGTGGTGAGATAGGGCATTTAAATAGGAATTGTCCAACCTATCTCAAAGAGTTGAAAAAAAAAACAAGAGGGATGCTAGGCAAACCTCAGGTACAATCTTAATGATACATATTGATTTTAATGTTATTTCTTCTAACACATGGGTATTAGATACCGGATGTGGAACTCATGTTTGCAATTCGTTGCAAAAGGTTCAAAAGAAATAAACATTACAAGAAAGGAGACTATGTTTTGAAACTTCCAAATGGTTTGGAAATTGTTTTAAAATGTTTTGAATGCTCCTAGTTTGACTAGGAACATTATTTAAGTTTCCCTTTTGAGACAATATGTTTTGATTTAAAGTTTGTAAACAATGACATTTATATTTCGATGAATGACATGTTTTACTTTAAAACTATGCCTTCAAATGGTAGTTATGAATTGGTTCATAATAATACATCATTTGATAGTTCAATGTACCAAGCAATCACCAACAAACTCAAAATGGATTTGAGTGAGACTTATCTTTGGCATTATCGCCTTGGTTATATAAACAGATGTCGCATGTAAACACTTCGAAAGAATGATCTTTTGGAAACAAATGAAATTGGTTCATTTGATACATGTGAATCTTGTTTACAAGGTAAAATGACTAAGAAACCCTTTAATGGGAAAGGGCAATAGATTTCTTAGGTATCATACATTCGAATGTATGTGATCCTTTTAAGCCAATGACTAGGTATGGTGAAAGATACTTCATTACTTTAACCGACAACTATAGTAGTTATGGTTATGTGTACTTGACACAAAGAAGAAGTTTTGAAACGTTCAGAATCTTCAAAAGGTGAAGTACAAAATCAACTCTTTTAAAGTTCTTCGTTTCGATAGAGGAGGAGTCGAACTCTATTAGATATGGTTCGATCTATGATGGCTAGGAGCGCCTTATCTCTATCACTTTGGGGTTACGCTTTGCTCTCCGTCGCTCGTATATTTAATATGGCACAAACCAAGAAAGTGGATAAGACACGTTTTAAATATGGCATGGAAGGGCTCCATCATTATCATATTTAAAAGTATGGGTTGTGAAGCTTATGTGAAGCAATACACCCCAAACAAATTGGAAGTACGATCCACTAAGTGTATCTTTGTAGGATATCCTAAAGATGGTATAGGATATTAATTCTACGATCCAACAGAGCAAAAGGTATTTATTGCTCAAAAGGCTGAGTTCTTGGAAGCTAAGTTCCTTGTGGAAGGAATTAGTAGAACAGTGGAACTTGATAAGGATCGAGAACCACAAGCCGATACACGTTTGGTTGATACTAGCATTCAACAAGAGGTTGTTGAAAATGATCAAGTGGTTGATCAACACACACAATACGTTCGCAAATCTGGTAGAATTAGTAATCCACCTAAAAGATATGGATCTTTCATGGATGGATGCTACGTGGTAGATTCGGGTGAACCAACCACATACCATGATGCAATGTCAAAATTCGATTGTGACAAATGGCTTGAAGCCATGAACATAAAGATGCAGTCCATGTATAACAACCAAGTATGGGAATTGGTTGTAGCACCTCTTAACTCCAAAGTAGTTGGAAGTAAGTTGGTTTTCAGGAAAGAAACAATATGCATGGTAACTTGGATACTTGTAAAGCAAGACTTGTAGCAAAAGGTTTCACTCAAACTCAAAGGGTTGATTATGATGAGACCTTCTCGCCCGTGGCGATACTAAAGTCAACTAGGATATAATTTGCCATACTTGCACAATATGATTATAAGATTTGGCAAATGGATCTCAAAACGACTTTCCTTAATAGATATCTTGAGGAAGATGTCTATATAGTTAAAGCCTGAAGGTTTTGTTGATCCAAAACATCCTGACAAAGTATGCAAGTTAAAGAAATCAATCTATAGATTGAAACAAGCATCTAGAAGTTGGAATCATCGTTTTGATGAAGAAATTAGGGAATATAGATTCATCAAGAACGACGATGAAGCTTGTGTGTATAAGAAGGCTAGTGGGAGCATTATTACTTTCTTAGTACTGTATGTCGATGACATTCTACTATTTGGGAATGACATTCCAACCATGGAAGGTGTAAAAGCTTGGCTTGGAAGTTGTTTTTCCATTAAGGATCTTGGTGAAGTCGCCTACATTCTGGGAATAAAGGTCTATAGGGATAGATCAAGGCGCTTGATAGGTTTAAACCAAGGTGCATACATTGACAAAGTCTTGAAAAGGTTCAAGATTGAGAACTCTATGAAAAGTTTGGTACCTATTCAAGAGAGGACAATATTGAGTGCATCTCAATGTCCAAGCTCAAAGGATGAGCAAGAAAGAATCAAAGGAATCCCATATGCGTCAGCTATAGGATTCATTATGTACGTAATGATATGCACTAGACTGGACAAGTTATGCGCTTTAAGCATAACGAGAAGAAACCAGCAAGAAACGGTCATTGGGTGACTGTTAAAAATATATATATTGAAATACCTTAGAAGGACTAAGGATATGTTTCTAATATATGGATCTGGTAAAGAAGAACTCGTTGTAAAGGGTTACAAGGATGCGAGTTTAGGAACTCGTTGTAAATGGTTACATGGATACGAGTTTCCAAGACTAATCGAGATGGTTCTCGATCACAATCAGGGTAGCATTGTCCACTACAGAATCAGAATACATCGCCGCTTCATTGATCGAGATAATTCATATGGATCTGCCACTTGAATTATTACCAATCTAGGGGTAGTCCCTACCATTCAGGACCCTAGTGATCTTTCTGATAACGATGGTGTGATTACTTAAATCACGGAACCTCGTGTACATCAAAAGACTAGGCACATTGAGCGGAGTTTCAACTACATAAGGGATGAAGTTGAAAAAGAGAAAGATATGTATTCGCAAAGTTCACACTGATCAAAATATTGCGGATCCACTCACGAAGCTCCTTGAATGGGCAAAGCATGAAAGGGTCATACTTGTGCCTTAGGACTTCGATATTCTAGTGATTGGATTTGATCTATTTTGTATTTGGATATTGGAACAATTGTTATTATAACTCTTTATGGTATGTTGAGTTATGTTCCATATTAGCATGTTTAAATCCGTGAATAAGTTACTTATTCTAAATGTCCGTAGTCGATCATAATTGTGGGAACAAATATGAATGTAAGACTATTATGAACTTGGATTGGTGGATATTCATTTAGTATGAATATAGAGCAAAGTGTTGCTGCCAAGGTTCATAGATATTTGTGGGATACAAATATTGGACTGACTCGCTCTCAAATATTACTGCATGGAATCATTTGTGATTGATCATAAGTAAATTTGAGTAAAGGAGAATATCATAGTATCCTCAGACCTGAGATACATATTGGGTCTTGATATTCACCAAATATTATGCCTTGACTTATTTCTTCGCTGTCAGTAATATGACAGTACATAAGGCTAAGCTTTTTTTTTTTTTGGGTAAAGGGTTACCCCGGTAAATTTTATAAATCACCAAACAATAAAACAGGGTGTGCCAAGACACTGACACACACTACTAGTCAAGACAAACCAAGACTAGAAAATCCAAGAAAACAACCATCGACAAAACATACAACCAGAAAAAAACAAACAAACACGACCAGAACCCCTATCACACTAGACCACGAACAACGAACTAACACAAACTCTAGCCCGGGTCACACTCCAAGTTCTTTAACGAAATCTGCCAAGTATCCAATAAGTTTCGGTGCTTCCGGTCCCTACCAAGCTTAAAACCCATAATCTTCAATCGAACCGTACTGATGATAAGATGGGAAATCATATCAGGAGTTCGTTGTATACTAGAGAATAACCGGTTATTCCTCTCTTGCCATACATAGTACGTAGCAGCCGCAATAAGAATTTTACCAACAATCCTATCAAGCTGGCGAGAAGTTGCATTTTGAACCATCCACTGCATAACCGAGGACCAAGTGTTGCTTACACTCTCCAAGTTACCCATTTTCCTCACAGAATCCCAAACTTTCAAAGCAAAGGAGCATTGAAAGAACAGGTGGTCTCTAGAGTCTCGATCATAGCAACAAAGTGGACAACACATAAGAATCAGATTTGTAGCACTACCCGCTTCCCATGTAGCCATCCTATCTTGCGTCTTTAACTTGTTATTTATCACTAACCACATATGGAAGGAATGACGAGGAATGCATTGACTGAACCAAATGGAATCAACCCAAGCGACCTTATCACCCCTTTGACGCAAAGAATTCCAAACTTCCCAAGACCCAAAATGATAAAAGTTCCCCTCCATTTTATCACTAACCACATAAGGCTAAGCTCAGGTATGGTACAAGGTGATTGTGAGAGACGTATGTAGTCAAGATGGGATTTGTTCCTCTTATTCGTTGAGAGTAAGATATCTAAGGCCTGCTAAAGTTAAATCAACAGAGAGTGATCACTCTGTGTCTCTGGATTTGACATGACATCTGTAACGAAAGGATAAATGATAGATTCACCTAAATCATGTTCAAGTAAGGGACTTGAAGGGGATGATGTTATTGAATGGCACATATAGTCATACGTATTAGGGGTAGTAAACCGTAGTTAGGCGTCATTTACTACTTGCATCAATCTTCTATGTATCTTGTGCAAGTGGGAGATTGTTGGACTCTGTATGCCCAAGACACATATTAAATTGATGTGGCTAGTACGTTATGATCCAAGTCAAGTCATACCCAATAACAAGCTAGACAAACACTTACAATATTTATTTATGATATGATCAAATAAATAAATATCAACACTTAGAATATTTAGAAATTGGTTTTCTAAATAATTGCACTTGACAAACTAATAAATTATATGGATAATTTATTTTGAGAGAGTATGTTATTTTGTTATTTAATGGGTTAAATAACATCATAAAAATAGCATAAGTCTTATAACATATGATGTTATATTTTATAAAAGTTATAAAATATATATATGTAAGACTTATATTTTATATAAAAGAAATTGTATTTTTTTTATATATAAAAGCTTGGCCGCCACCCCCCCCCCCCCATGGGGTCTTCCCAAAATATTCTTGTCCAATGAGGTTCCATGCATGTTGTCATAAGTTAGAGGCATTTTGATTGGATGGTCTTCCCTAAGTTCCTTGGCCAATCATATTGCATGCAAATGCATGTGATAGTTGATCTCCTATTGGGCAATGTGGGTGGCAAATCTCTCATGTCTTATTTATTCATTTTGATGAATTTTTGAGGAGAAGAACTTGAAGAAAAATGGCTGAAAATGGCTGCATATTTTCGGCCCCAAGATGATCATCCAAGAGTTGATTTTTATTTGAAAAATCAAGTGTAAGACTCTAAGTAAATCGGGTCATGTATGGTTGATCTATTGGTGAGTTTCAAGTTCACATTTCAAGTGCAAGAACTCAACAAAAGGCCCTCTAATTTTCGGCCATATGATGGTTCCAAGAGGGGATCTTTCATGTGAGTTGCAAGTGTGAAATCCTAGCTAAACATAAAGTGTTTGTTGGAAGGCTTGGGGTATACAAGCTTGAGGTCTTCTACTCTTGAAGACAACCATTTCAAGAAGCATCATCTTCTTCATATCCATTACTCCATGGAAGGTAGTATTCTAAACATCCTATGGTTGTGTTTGATAGTATACATCTCATATATGGATCCGGGTTTTGGGATTTTGCATATAAATGGTTTTATATCTTATAAAAGTAACATGTTTTAAACATTATTTCCGCTGCGTTTTTATTTTATATGGATGAAATTGCTTTGATAAACATGTTAAAATCCCATCATATATGGCACTATACAATTCGGGTATTTCAACTCTCTACCCCTTAAAATAATTTCATCCACGAAATTAGCAATTCCGAAAATGGTATACTATTTATGTTACACATTAACGATGTGAATAACGATAACGAAGTTGCAAACACAATTAACAAAAGAGACGAAAAGACACACTAGTGAGTTTGATACACAAAAATTTAACCATTAGGAACACTAACCTTAGGTTTCGAATAGATATGGATATTGAGAACGGATCGCTTCCTCCAATTCCCAAGTGGCTTCACGTTCGGGATGATTTTTCCACAAGATTTTGACAAACGGAAAAGACTTCTTACGCATCACGCGTTCTTGTCGGTCCAAGATAGCCTCTGGTTCCTCTTCGTATGATAAGTCCTCACGAATCTCGTGTAGAGAATAGTTCACAACATGGAGTGGATGATAATTATACCCACGTAACAGTGAAATATGGAACACGTTATGCACGTGCGATAATTGTGGTGGTAGAGCTAACCGATAAGAAACTTCGCCAATTCGTTCCAAAATTTCAAAAGGTCCGATAAAGCGAGGACTCAGCTTTCCCTTTATACCAAAACGTCGAACACCCCTGCATGGTGAGACTTTTAAGAACACTTTTTCACCAACATTAAATTCCAAAGCCCTTCGATGGGGATCAGCATAACTCTTCTGTCTACTCTGGGCTTCCTTAAGTTTCTCACAAGCAATAGCAACCTTTTCATTCGTGATCTGTACCAATTCAGGACCCTCAATCATCTTTTCTCCGACCTCGTCCCAACATGTGGGAGCTCGACATTTACGCCCGTATAACAATTCAAAAGGTGCCATGTCGATACTAGCTTGCCAACTATTGTTGTAGGCAAACTCCACCAAGCACAAGTATTCATCCCAGTTTCCCGTCCACTCAAGTGCACACGATCTAAGCATATCCTCCAAAGTCTGAATAGTACGTTCAGACTGCCCATCAGTTTGCGGATGGAAAGCAGTGCTGAATCGTATCTTCGTATCCCAAGCATTTTGGAAACCCTTCCAGAACCGTGATGTGAAACGTGGATCTCTATCACACACTATAGATGATGGTGTACCATGCAATTGAATAATCTCACGAAGGAATATCTCTGATAGCTTACTCACCTCGTACTCCTTACGAATGGGCAAGAAATGAGCAGACTTTGAAAGTCTATCTACCACAACCCAAATAGCATCGTTCTTCATACAGGTTCTTGGTAAACCAGTTACAAAGTCCATAGAAATATCATCCCACTTCCAGACAGGAATATCTAAAGGCTGTAATAATCCACTAGCCCGTTGATGTTCAATCTTCACTTGCTGACAGATCAAACACTGGCTCACATGTCTAGCTACATCTTCTTTCATACCGCTCCACCAAAAATGTTGCCTCAAATCCCTATACATCTTTGTGGATCCAGGGTGTATAGAATAAGGTGAACTGTGTGCCTCAGTCAGTAATGATTCACGAAGAGAGGAATCATCTGGCACACATAAACGCTTCCCACACCATATTGTTCCATGTTCATCCACTCGAAATTCAGATTGTTTTCAGAATGCTTTATAATCTCTTGCGTTTTCCATGAAATTCCTAAGTACCTGTTTCTTTCAAGGAAAACGAAGTACAAAACGCAAGTTACAACACTGGACGAATACCCAAAGTACTACTATAAATCCTTAATAGGGTACCTAAGGGTGTTTCCGTAAATCCTAAAATTTTTGTGTTCCTTAATTCGAATATTACGTTTCTTAGAAAACAAAAATCGAATTTGGGAGATCTTCATATCTTTTCAGATAAATTCCAGAGGACATTGAAGTCAATTGACTGGTTTCCATATCCATTTTCAATCGATAACAAGTTAATAACAAATTAAACAACTATGTAATTATGTGCTTATGTGTTCCCTTTTATGTTCTTATGTAATCCAAGTTTTGTTATCTAAATCCTCGTAGAATCTTCCATATCTTTGTGTACTATATTAAATCCTCAATGGGCTTTTACGTAATAGTAAAGACCCTTGGATTATATTGTACTATTCCATAATTAGACCCCTTGAGTGGTCTAGTTAAACAGATTGATCCAAAAATCTGGTTAGGAATATCATGTGATGAGGTAGCTGAAAGAACTCCTAGGTGGCCTAATTAAAAGGATCAGTTGTCAATCTAATTAAAAGGACCTTATGGTAGTCTAGTCACACTCATCACATGTCTGATTTTTCCTCCCCTTCATATTACAAACAAATTGTGCGGACTGTGCAAGAAATTGCGTAATTATGGATGCATACATAATTATGAAATTCAGTGCACGGAAACCACAGCAAGTTTGGTCGTTTCTGAAGAAATTGTGGAAAATGACTCATCTCGTTCATTTTCGTTTCTGAAGAAAATGTGGAAAATGACTCATTTCGTTCATTTTCGTTTCTGAAGAGGTTGTGGAAAATGACTCATTTCGTTCATTTTCGTTTCTGAAGAGGTTGTGGAAAATGACTCATTTCGTTCATTTTCGTTTCTGAAGAGGTTGTGGAAAATGACTCATTTCGTTCATTTTCGTTTCGGAAGAGGTTGTGGAAAATGACTCATTTCGTTCATTTTCGTTTCTGAAGAACTTGTGGAAAATGACTCATTTCGTTCATTTTCGTTTCTGAAGAAGTTGTGGAAAATGACTCATTTCGTTCATTTTCGTTTCTGAAGAGGTTGTGGAAAATGACTCATTTCGTTCATTTTCGTTTCTGAAGAAGTTGTGGAAAATGACTCATTTCGTTCATTTTTGTTTCTGAAGAGGTTGTGGAAAATGACTCATTTCGTTCATTTTCGTTTCTGAAGAAATTGTGGAAAATGACTCATTTCGTTCATTTTCGTTTCTGAAGAGGTTCTGGAAAATGACTCATTTCGTTCATTTTCGTTTCTGAAGAGGTTGTGGAAAATGACTCATTCTGTTCTTTTTCGTTTCTGAAGAATGCCTGTTGAAAATAACTCCGTTCATTTTTCATTTCTGAAAAATGTCCGTTAAAGAGAAATAACAGGATTATGCCTTGCTTATCTTTGATGGTTACTTAACACAAAGCCACAGATAGACTCCTACGAATTAATTTCGGGACAAAATTTCCTAAAGTAGGGGAGACTGTGACACCTGTGTCACTGCGACCATCAAACAAATACCAAACCAATGAAATATTGTATTTCATACTTTGGACTTGTATAAATATGTGTATCTTTTGCACATATCAACTCTTGTTCGATTTCAAGCTCTAAATCGCTTTCTGGAAGGTTATACGCGCACAAATGCGTAAATATAACCAGTTTAATGCAACAAACACTCCGGAATAGTGAAATAGGCTTAACATACCTTAAATAACCTTTACATAACTTTGAAATAAGTTTTGGAAGGTTTGGTATGGTGAAATCAAGTTAAATCGCTTACAGCGACTAAAGTTGACAAACTGTGAAAGTATGCCAATTTGAACTGTAACAGACATTCCGGAACATGACCATAAGTTAAACATACCATAAATATCCTTTACATAGCTTAGAAATAGGCTTTGAGGGGTTCGGTATGCTAAAATAAACTTTTGGGTCATTCAGGGACTAAAAGCGTCAAAAAGTGCACAAGTTTGCATTTTCGCGCATAACTTACGTTCTGAATACCTCCGGACATCCAAAAATTTATGTAAGCACTAAAATATTTTATTTTAGTGTTTGGCATAAGAAAAATCCATTCGTCGCGTCATTTGGATCGTTTTTCGCGCTTATGCGCATTCCGTCGTAATTAACCGAACATCGCAACCGTACGGCTAAACGAACCGACATCCGAGATATTTTTGAGCACATTTTAAGTTCCCTATACTTTAACTTCATTTTAGAGCCTTGAAGTGAGGTTAACGGGGTTCAAACGCATCGAAAATAGCTTAAACGGGCTGCAGGGACCAAAACTGTAATTCTGCCAAAATAGGTGCTTGCGCACCGCAACAAATATTTGTTACGGTGCGCAAGCAGGGGTCAGTTATGCAGAAACTCGTTTTCTCAGCAGTTAACAGCCTTTAACCCTTCCAAAGGCCAATGCCATGTGTCCAACTCTTGTGGTGGGTCAATATCAGTTACCACAACCTTCCGACAAGTGTACGGGCGAGATCATTCCCTCTTTTCCAAGAAACGATCCTAATGGTGAACCGAAAACTATAAATACCCACATACCCCAACTTCATTTCTCACTAGAATCTGATCATTTGTGCTCTAAGTTGAAACCTTTGTTTCATACCTGAGCTATTTTGATCTAGATTAGCATTCGGGGACCCTTCGTAAGTGTTCCTTCGTTCTTTTATTGCTTTTCAAGTCCGAAAGTCGAACTTTGTTTGACTTTCTGCATTGACCAGTTTATGGTCGATGCGAAGTTCGTTTGAACTTCATAACGTGAGCGTGATCACGATGGTTATAGTCCCTAGTGACTATACCTACTGATTACCACGTTATCTAGGCTCAGTGACGAGCCGTAGTTTCGGTCAGAATACGTATTCTTGCGTATTTTGTAACCAAACTACTTATGGGTATCAAGACCATTTGTTTTGATACCAAACCTGTTTTTTCTAAACTTAGTTAAGCATGTTTTAACATGCTTAGCTCGTCACTTTTAGTTTAGTGCTTATTTAGGGTCGTAAGGTAAGCGATCTAAACAATCGCTTATACTTTCGAACCCGACCCGTTTGGTCGATCATTAGGATCCGACCAAGCACTTTAGGTGACCATAGTTTATAGGGAATAACCTTACGAGGTTATACCTTATGGTCGCTTCGTTTAAGTAGTTGTATGATAGGTAGTTTATATGCCTTAGGTAAATTACCAAAATGCCCTTTTGACGCCAAAATTCATTTTAAGCATATGTAACATAAATTTTGACATCTAAACTGATTTGACAACCATATTAGACATGTTAAGGCATATATTACTTGTCATAGGACTAGTTAGGCGTTCCGAACGCGTTTTACGCGAACGACGCGTTAAAGTAGCATAAGCTAACTAAACGGGTCGTAATGGGTCGTAAGCACTTAGGTTAGGTTTCCTTGAGTATGTAGGCTTTGTTAAAACATACTACATGAGTTTCCATACTCGTTTGGTTTACGAACCCTCGTTCTATCCGATCCTCCGATTTAGGTCCGGATTATTAATGTAGTTACCTATATTATGTGCCGTTTGATATCCGCGATCTCTAGCATTGTTTGGTTGTTACTCAAGGACTACTAAGCAATCTCAAGTGAGTACATAGACCCCTCTTTTACTGTTTTCCAAACTGTTTTGGGGTGAAACACATGTGCCTACTTGTTACTTTCATGCTTTCCTGTTTTCACATCATATACTTCCTATGTTCATTAGTACATTATAGTACATGATTTCATTACATTTTATACTATGTATGTCCATTGTGTGCATACTTAGTACATGGTTCTACATTACATTTCTGCTATGTATGTTAACTGATAGCATGCTAGCACATTGATTTACATGACTTTTCTGCTTTGTATGTTAACTTAGCATACTTAGTACATTTCTTATTCATCATATGCTTACATTTTGGTATGACATTTTGTTTGTTTAAACTATACTATACATATTCTTTTGATAACCCATTTTTACATGGTTATCCGACTGTCGCAAGGCTTGGATGTATGAATTTTCACAATACCGCATAAATGTTTAATATCAGTATATCACACATTTACTACACAAAACATAACTTTGATTTAAACCAAGTTTTACTTCAATACTTTGTTTTGTGCATTTCACCTATGGTTTAGTTGATGCATTTCACTAGCCATACATATCATTTTGGTTACACATTACATGATTTACATTTGACAAATAAACATTTTCAACATTGGTTATACGTTGCATGACTTACATCTTGACATAAACATTTTGACATATTATTCAATACATTTGGAAGTTGGTTTAAACATAGACATCTTACATTGTTTGGTTTGGTTTGGTTTGAGTAAGTGATTAAGTAACGAGGCATGTGTAATATGATCCAAGCATGGTGGATACGCCGCTGGTACTTCCTATATATAAGTGTTTGTATGGGTATCACATATTGTAGCGTTATTTGAATCATTTCAGTTTGATACATATAACATTTTATACAAATAACATAATTTTCACAATACATTGTTTAACAAGCAACTTATCTTATACAAACTCAGTTTACATGGTTATTCATTTAACCATACATTATTCACTTATTTATACATATCATCTGAACTCATTGTTTTAAAAATGATTTACAAGACAAAGCAAATTACAAGGTTCATGACTAAACATTTTCTCAAACATAAGTCATGAAACCTATTTTCACAAAACCTATGTATCTCACAGGCATTTTTATGCTGACGTACCTATTTTCACATGTGTTTTTCAGGAGCTGTTGCATAAGATGATCAAGATACACATAGGCAGACTTGGGCTTTAGTGACAATAAAAGATGCAAGACTAGTTAATTATGTTGTATTTCCTTGTTTGTTAAGACATTGTAACACTTCTAATCAATAAAACGAAACTTCAATTGCCATGGATTTGAAACAATTAATTCTGTTACAACACTCCCCGACATTTCCGCCACGTTTTGTATGTTCTACGTGGTCGGGGTGTGACAGAAAAGATGGTATCAGAGCCAATGGTTATAGGGAATTAGGTTATTAGTAATGCTTTGACCTAGTCTATAACCTTTCTAGGACCCTAACGCGAGTTTACTTGCGTTTAGTCATAAAACAATACCGTCACCTATCCTTAGGCGACGACCACAACAAGAACATAAATTTCAAAACCGCTTTGAAAACTAATCATCTGTTCTAGGATGATTGATTACTAGGTTTTGAACCCTCAGTTATAAGGTTTTGAATCCTCAGTTATAAGGTTTTGAACCCCTTTTGAATTTTCAAACTCTTGCCAAAGTTTTGAGTCCTAAATAATGTGAACACGTGCAAACTGGAAGGGTGAATGCCTGTATTCTGGGTTTTCTGTCTAGGCAAGCACTTCGTATATATCTCATCAGACGCGAGACAAGTTGTGCTTACCTGGGAATTCTTGGGATGAGTGTTTACTTATAGGTGAGCATGTCTTCGTGATACATTATTTTTGACCTATTTACTTTGATTAATCACCGAGGTCGTTTGTTGCTTTGTAGTAACAAACAAATGACCACTATCCTTGCTTTCATCAGATTTGTTTCATCTCATTCTTTTCGTCAAATTCTCTCACTCGTTTCCTTTCATGTTTCCTCTTTTAGAATGCCTCCACGACGCGAAAATCCGGTATCTATTGAAGATCTGGCAGCTGTCATTACACAGCAAATGACTGCTGCAATCCCGAACATCGTTGCTCAATGTCACCAGCTCTCAATAACAACAATGCCCCCTGCAACTTCAAGACGTTCAACTCGGCTAAGCCATCAAAGTTTTCTGGGTCTCAAGGAGCGACTGCACTTCTGCAATGGTTCGAGAGTCTAGAGAGCACCTTCAGGCATGTACAATGTCCAAACGAGCGAAAGGTAGATTTCGCATCTAGTGTCTTTGAGAAACGAGCTTTGACGTGGTGGAACGGTGTGGTGAGAGATAGGGGTGCCGAAGTAGCACTGGCTCAAACGTGGGAAGAACTTCGAGCACTAATGATGAAGGAATTCTGTCCTCGTCACAAGATCAAGGCCTTGGAAAGAGAATTCGACGACCTTAAGCAAGACAGCGGCGAACATCGAGCATACACTGATCGATATGAGGAGCTGAGCCTGTTGTGTCCTACCATGGTTACGCCTTTGGATAAGGCGATCGAAAAATACATTGATGGTCTCCCCGACTCAGTTCAGGACATTGTTACTGGTAGTAACCCCACTACGGTTAGGCAGGCCATTGAGCTATCTGCAACCTTGACTGAATCTCAGATCAGGAAACGTAAGCTTTTCCGAAAGGGTGACAAGAAACCGGTCGAGGAATCGAAACAAATCGAGGAATCAAAGACCATGGATGAACCGACTGGATCCCCTAAGAAGTCAAAGAAGCGAAAGGCTTCTCGGAACTTCGCCATGGTTACTCACAATGATCAAGCCGTCCCCAACCAACCAGCTCAACCCCGTACTAGGAAGCCATACAATGGAACTTCACCCTTGTGCAACAAATGTAACCTTTATCATCATGCTATGGTGAAGTGCCGCGAATGCCAAATTTGTGGACGTAAAGGTCATACAGCAAAAGTTTGCGTAGCAGCAGTTGCACCAAATCAAGCTAACAACAATCCTGCTCAAGCTCGCTTTCCACCAGGTTCTTGCTACAAGTGTGGCGAGATGGGTCATTTCCGAAGAAATTGCCCAAAGCTTGCTAATGCTAATCCAGCACGGAGATAAGCATCTGACCGACTAGAAGACAACACCTTTTAGAAATAATCATGTCTTATGTATTATTTTCTTTTGTTGTCAAGGTCCATGAAACAGTTGTTATCATTGTTAATAAATAAATTTTTTTTATTTACATTGCAATGTATTTATGTGGTTGTATGCATAAACAACATATCCCTTACAATACCGACAATCAAGGAATCGTATTCCTTGAAAAGCAAACTACCCACCAAAATTTTACTATTTTATAATCTCTTGCGTTTTCCATGAAATTCCTAAGTACCTGTTTCTTTCAAGGAAAACGAAGTACAAAACGCAAGTTACAACACTGGACGAATACCCAAAGTACTACTATAAATCCTTAATAGGGTACCTAAGGGTGTTTCCGTAAATCCTAAAATTTTTGTGTTCCTTAATTCGAATATTACGTTTCTTAGAAAACAAAAATCGAATTTGGGAGATCTTCATATCTTTTCAGATAAATTCCAGAGGACATTGAAGTCAATTGACTGGTTTCCATATCCATTTTCAATCGATAACAAGTTAATAACAAATTAAACAACTATGTAATTATGTGCTTATGTGTTCCCTTTTATGTTCTTATGTAATCCAAGTTTTGTTATCTAAATCCTCGTAGAATCTTCCATATCTTTGTGTACTATATTAAATCCTCAATGGGCTTTTACGTAATAGTAAAGACCCTTGGATTATATTGTACTATTCCATAATTAGACCCCTTGAGTGGTCTAGTTAAACAGATTGATCCAAAAATCTGGTTAGGAATATCATGTGATGAGGTAGCTGAAAGAACTCCTAGGTGGCCTAATTAAAAGGATCAGTTGTCAATCTAATTAAAAGGACCTTATGGTAGTCTAGTCACACTCATCACAGGTCTGATTTTTCCTCCCCTTCATATTACAAACAAATTGTGCGGACTGTGCAAGGAATTGCGTAATTATGGATGCATACATAATTATGAAATTCAGTGCACGGAAACCACAGCAAGTTTGGTCGTTTCTGAAGAAATTGTGGAAAATGACTCATCTCGTTCATTTTCGTTTCTGAAGAAAATGTGGAAAATGACTCATTTCGTTCATTTTCGTTTCTGAAGAGGTTGTGGAAAATGACTCATTTCGTTCATTTTCGTTTCTGAAGAGGTTGTGGAAAATGACTCATTTCGTTCATTTTCGTTTCGGAAGAAATTGTGGAAAATGACTCATTTCGTTCATTTTCGTTTCTGAAGAAGTTGTGGAAAATGACTCATTTCGTTCATTTTCGTTTCTGAAGAACTTGTGGAAAATGACTCATTTCGTTCATTTTCGTTTCTGAAGAGGTTGTGGAAAATGACTCATTTCGTTCATTTTCGTTTCTGAAGAGGTTGTGGAAAATGACTCATTTCGTTCATTTTCGTTTCTGAAGAACTTGTGGAAAATGACTCATTTCGTTCATTTTCGTTTCTGAAGAGGTTTCGTTCATTTTCGTTTCTGAAGAGGTTGTGGAAAATGACTCATTCTGTTCTTTTTCGTTTATGAAGAATGCCTGTTGAAAATAACTCCGTTCATTTTTCATTTCTGAAAAATGTCCGTTAAAGAGAAATAACAGGATTATGCCTTGCTTATCTTTGATGGTTACTTAACACAAAGCCACAGATAGACTCCTACGAATTAATTTCGGGACGAAATTTCCTAAAGTAGGGGAGACTGTGACACCCGTGTCACTGCTACCATCAAACAAATACCAAACCAATGAAATATTGTATTTCATACTTTGGACTTGTATAAATATGTGTATCTTTTGCACATATCAACTCTTGTTCGATTTCAAGCTCTAAATCGCTTTCTGGAAGGTTATACGCGCACAAATACGTAAATATAACCAGTTTAATGCAACAAACACTCCGGAATAGTGAAATAGGCTTAACATACCTTAAATAACCTTTACATAACTTAGAAATAAGTTTTGGAAGGTTTGGTATGGTGAAATCAAGTTAAATCGCTTACAGCGACTAAAGTTGACAAACTGTGAAAGTATGCCAATTTGAACTGTAACAGACATTCCGGAACATGACCATAAGTTAAACATACCATAAATATCCTTTACATAGCTTAGAAATAGGCTTTGAGGGGTTCGGTATGCTAAAATAAACTTTTGGGTCATTCAGGGACTAAAAGTGTCAAAAAGTGCACAAGTTTGCATTTTCGCGCATAACTTACGTTCTGAATACCTCCGGACATCCAAAAATTTATGTAAGCACTAAAATATTTTATTTTAGTGTTTGGCATAAGAAAAATCCATTCGTCGCGTCATTTGGATCGTTTTTCGCGCTTATGCACATTCCGTCGTAATTAACCGAACATCGCAATCGTACGGCTAAACGAACCGACATCCGAGATATTTTTGAGCACATTTTAAGTTCCCTATACTTTAACTTCATTTTAGAGCCTTGAAGTGTGGTTAACGGGGTTCAAACGCATCGAAAATAGCTTAAATGGGCTGCAGGGACCAAAACTGTAATTCTGCCAAAATAGGTGCTTGCGCACCGCAACAAATATTTGTTACGGTGCGCAAGCAGGGGTCAGTTATGCAGAAACTCGTTTTCTCAGCAGTTAACAGCCTTTAACCCTTCCAAAGGCCAATGCCATGTGTCCAACTCTTGTGGTGGGTCAATATCAGTTACCACAACCTTCCGACAAGTGTACGGGCGAGATCATTCCCTCTTTTCCAAGAAACGATCCTAACGGTGAACCGAAAACTATAAATACCCACATACCCCAACTTCATTTCTCACTAGAATCTGATCATTTGTGCTCTAAGTTGAAACCTTTGTTTCATACCTGAGCTATTTTGATCTAGATTAGCATTCGGGGACCCTTCGTAAGTGTTCCTTCGTTCTTTTATTGCTTTTCGAGTCTGAAAGTCGAACTTTGTTTGACTTTCTGCATTGACCAGTTTATGGTCGATGCGAAGTTCGTTTGAACTTCATAACGTGAGCGTGATCACGATGGTTATAGTCCCTAGTGACTATACCTACTGATTACCACGTTATCTAGGCTCAGTGACGAGCCGTAGTTTCGGTCAGAATACGTATTCTTGCGTATTTTGTAACCAAACTACTTATGGGTATCAAGACCATTTGTTTTGATACCAAACCTGTTTTTCTAAACTTAGTTAAGCATGTTTTAACATGCTTAGCTCGTCACTTTTAGTTTAGTGCTTATTTAGGGTCGTAAGGTAAGCGATCTAAACAATCGCTTATACTTTCGAACCCGACCCGTTTGGTCGATCATTAGGATCCGACCAAGCACTTTAGGTGACCATAGTTTATAGGGAATAACCTTACGAGGTTATACCTTATGGTCGCTTCGTTTAAGTAGTTGTATGATAGGTAGTTTATATGCCTTAGGTAAATTACCAAAATGCCCTTTTGACGCCAAAATTCATTTTAAGCATATGTAACATAAATTTTGACATCTAAACTGATTTGACAACCATATTAGACATGTTAAGGCATATATTACTTGTCATAGGACTAGTTAGGCGTTCCGAACGCGTTTTACGCGAACGACGCGTTAATGTTGCATAAGCTACCTAAACGGGTCGTAATGGGTCGTAAGCACTTAGGTTAGGTTTCATTGAGTATGTAGGCTTTGTTAAACCATACTACATGAGTTTCCATACTCGTTTGGTTTACGAACCCTCGTTCTATCCGATCCTCCGATTTAGGTCCGGATTATTAATGTAGTTACCTATATTAGGTGCCGTTTGATATCCGCGATCTCTAGCATTGTTTGGTTATTACTCAAGGACTACTAAGCAATCTCAAGTGAGTACATAGACCCCTCTTTTACTGTTTTCCAAACTGTTTTGGGGTGAAACACATGTGCCTACTTGTTACTTTCATGCTTTCCTGTTTTCACATCATATACTTCCTATGTTCATTAGTACATTATAGTACATGATTTCATTACATTTTATACTATGTATGTCCATTGTGTGCATACTTAGTACATGGTTCTCCATTACATTTCTGCTATGTATGTTAACTGATAGCATGCTAGCACATTGATTTACATGACTTTTCTGCTTTGTATGTTAACTTAGCATACTTAGTACATTTCTTATTCATCATATGCTTACATTTTGGTATGATATTTGGTTTGTTTAAACTATACTATACATATTCTTTTGATAACCCATTTTTACATGGTTATCCGACTGTCGCAAGGCTTGGATGTATGAATTTTCAAAATACCGCATAAATGTTTAATATCAGTATAGCACACATTTACTACACAAAACATAACTTTGATTTAAACCAAGTTTTACTTCAATACTTTGTTTTGTGCATTTCACCTATGGTTTAGTTGATGCATTTCACTAGCCATACATATCATTTTGGTTACACATTACATGATTTACAATTGACAAATAAACATTTTCAACATTGGTTATACGTTGCATGATTTACATCTTGACATAAACATTTTGGTATATTATTCAATACATTTGACAATTGGTTTAAACATAGACATCTTACATTGGTGGTTTGGTTTGATTAAGTGATTAAGTAACGATGTGTGTGTAATATGATACAAGCATGGTGGATACGCCGCTGGTACTTCCTATATATAAGTGTTTGTATGGTATTACATATCGTAGCGTTATTTGAATCATTTCAGTTTGAGACATATAACATTTTATACAAATAACATACTTTTCACAAGATATTGATTTACAAACAACTTATCTTATACAAACTCATTTTACAATGGTTATTCATTTAACCATACATTATTCTCTTATTTATACATATCATCTGATCTTATCGTTTTTCAAATGATTTACAAAACAAAGCAAATTACAAGGTTCATGACTAAACATTTTCTCAAACATAAGTCATGAAACCTATTTTCACAAAACCTATGTATCTCACAGGCATTTTTATGCTGACGTACCTATTTTCACATGTGTTTTCAGGAGCTGTTGCATAAGATGATCAAGATACACATAGGCAGACTTGGGCTTTAGTGACAATAAAAGATGCAAGACTAGTTAATTATGTTGTATTTCCTTGTTTGTTAAGACATTGTAACACTTTTAATCAATAAAACGAAACTTCAATTGCCATGGATTTGAAACAATAAATTCTGTTACAACACTCCCCGACATTTCCGCCTCGTTTTGTATGTTCTACATGGTCGGGGTGTGACATGTTGTATGATGTTGATTGCTAGGAAGCGTGTTCACTTAGGATCTGGACATGGCCTTAGTGACATAAAAACAATGATAGACGATATGTAACTTGTTTGTTTGGTTTTAAGACAATGTAAATTATTTAATAAATCAATAAAACGAAACTTTTGTATCCATGGTTGTGAAACAATAATTCTGTTACAACACTCCCCGACGTTTCCGCCGCGGTTTCGTTGTTTCAACGCGGTCGGGGTGTGACAGAAGAGTTGGTATCAGAGCCAATGGTTATAGGGAATTAGGTTATTAGCAATGCTTTGACCTAGACTATAACTTTCTAGGACCCTAACGCAAGAAGATTTACGTTTAGATTTTAAAACAATACTGTCACCAATCCTTAGGTGATATCCACAACGAGAACACAATAACAAATCCGCTTCGAAAATTAATCATTTATTCTTAGATGATTGATTATAAGGTTTTGAACCCTTCCAGTTTGATTCATTTTTGTCTTTATGCCTTCTGAGTTTTCAAAATCTCGTCAAAGTTTGGGTCTAAATAATGTGAACACGTGCAAACTGGAAGAGTGAATGCCTGTACCCTGAGTTTTCTGTCTAAGGCTAGAGTGTTCGTACAAATCCGCAGTATCGGACCAGTCACTCTTACCTGGGAACTCTTGGGGTGAGTGTTCACCTATAGGCGAGCATGTCTTCGGTGATACATTATTATGACCCATTTACTTTGATTAGTCACTGCGTGTGTTTGTTTGTTCGAGGTAACAAACGAATGATCGCCTTCCTTGTGTTTTGTCGATGTTTTCAATACCTCTTTTGTTTTTCCAATTGTCAACCTCACTCGTTTCTCATGTTTCCTTGTTAGACAATGCCTTCTCGACGTGATACACAACCTTTAACCAATGAAGAAGTCGCAGCCCTTGTTGCTCAACAAATGGCTGCAGTGCTTCCAGGCGTAGTGACCCAGATCCATCAACTATATAACAACAATAATAACAATAATGCACAATGTAGTTTCAAGAATTTCAATTCTGCTAAGCCGTTGATGTTTTCTGGGTCGCAAGGAGCAACTGCGCTCCTGCAGTGGTTCGAAAGTATCGAGAGCACATTCAGACATGAGCAATGTCCGAATGAGCATAAGGTTGAATTTGCATTGTGTTTTTGGTTGTTTGGTCCTAGTCTTGGTATGCCAAGGCTAGAGTGTATGTGGTACTTCAGCCACGCTTTTGCTTTTATTGGTTTGATTTATAAAATTCACCGGGGTAACCCTTTACCCAAAAAAAAGCGTGCTCTTACATGGTGGAACGGTGTGATGCGTGATAGGGGTGCCGATGTGGCGATGGCACAAACTTGGGAAGAGCTCCGAGCTCTCATGATGAGAGAGTTCTGTCCCCGTCACGAGATTCGAGCCTTGGAACGAGAATTCGATGATTTGAAACAAGACGGGGGAGAACACCGTGCGTATACAGATCGATATGAGGAACTCAGTTTGTTGTGTCCTACGATGGTTACCCCGTTGGAGAAGGCAATTGAGAGGTATATCGATGGTTTACCCGATTCTGTGCAAGACATTGTGACTGGCAGTAATTCTACTACTGTTCGTCAAGCGATTGAATTGGCTGCTACTTTGACCGAGTCTCAAGTCAGAAAAGGTAAATTGACCTGTAAGGGTGATAAGAAGAAGTCAGTCGATTCTGCTCAAGAAAAGGGTAAGGGTAAGAAGCAGGGTGAGTCTTCTAAAAAGTCAAGGAAGCGTAAGGCTTCCCAGAACTTTGCTGTCACCAACCAGAACTCTCAGAACCCACCAGCCCTACCTCCCGCAAAGAAGCAATATGCTGGTACCGCACCTCACTGTGCTCGATGCAATGGTCATCATGTTGTCCAACAGGCTTGCAAGCAGTGCACTACGTGTGGTAGACTTGGGCATCTGGCCAACATTTGTCGTTTGGGCCAGAATCAGGTTGCTCAGGTTCCAGCACAAGTTCAGGGGAATGCTGGAAGATTCCCAACTGGTTCATGTTTCAATTACGGAGAAATGGGTCATTTCCGTAACAACTGCCCGAGGTTGGTAAATGCGAATGTCAACCCGAATGCCAACGCGAACGCAAATGTGAATCCCGCTCGTGGACGAGCATTCAATCTGAATGCTGACGAGGCGAGGGCGGACAACGAGGTTGTTAACGGTACGTTCCTTGTTAACAATCAACTTGCATCTGTTCTTTTCGATTCTGGTGCCGATAGGAGTTTTGTTTCGTTATCTTTTGAGACTTTACTTGCGATACCTAGAACTAAACTGAGGAAACCCTTATCTGTCGAAGTTGCTACTGGTAAACCTCTTGTACTCGATTTTGTTATTCGTGGTTGTCAATTGAACCTCGATAACCATCTTTTTCCTATTGACCTCACGCCAATGCAACTTGGGAGTTTCGAAATTATCGTGGGGATGGATTGGTTAACCAAACATCATGCTGAAATGGTTTGTTTCGACAAGATGGTTCGTATTCCTCTTTCGTCTGGTGATGTCCTAGAAGTTCGTGGCGAGAAACCATCTATTGGTTTGAAACTCATGTCGTGTACGAAGGCCCAACATTATTTACGAAAAGGATATCTTGCTTTTCTGGCACATGTCACCGAGGAGAAAGTAAGAGCAAGAGTATTCAGGATATTCCGATTGTTCGGGATTATCCAGAGGTGTTTCCTGATGAACTGCCTGGTTTGCCTCCAGTTCGTCAAGTCGAGTTTCATATTGACCTTGTACCCAATGCTAACCCGATTGCAAAAGCACCTTATCGTCTTGCACCGTCAGAGATGCAAGAGTTATCGAAACAGCTTCAAGAGTTATTTGATAAAGGATTCATCTGTCCGAGTTATTCACCTTGGGGAGCTCCTGTCCTCTTTGTGAAAAAGAAAGATGGATCTTTTCGAATGTGTATCGATTATCGTGAGCTTAACAAGCTTACCATCAAGAATCGATATCCCCTACCTCGAATCGATGATCTCTTTGATCAGCTGCAAGGTGCTATCTGTTTTTCCAAGATCGACCTGCGTTCTGGGCATCATCAACTTCGTGTACTCGAAGAAGATATTCCCAAAACTGCATTCCGCACGAGATATGGGCACTACGAGTTCACCGTCATGCCTTTTGGACTTAATGAATAGGGTCTGTAAACCTTATTTAGACAAGTTCATCATTGTGTTCATCGACGATATTCTCATCTATTCGAAGTCTCGAGCCGATCACGAGCAACACCTTCGTTTGACTCTGGAACTCCTGAAGAAGGAACAACTTTTTGCTAAATTCTCCAAGTGTGAATTTTGGCTTAAAGTGTGACAACTCGAGTTTCCGACATTTCACTTTCGCATTTATTACGCGTTGACTGTTTAATTGTTTGCTTAATTACCTTGTAACTGTACATTTGATTTCAATTCGAGATGATTATTTGTTATGCTATGTGTTTGATATAAGGTGTTATGGTTTGTGAACTTGTAACGTTTAAGACTTGAACAACCCGACGAAACACAAGTGTGTTTCGCCATAACCAATCCGACGAAACAGAATCTGTATCGTCATCTACGACTCGACGAAACAGGGTGTTTCGCCGGCCCAGTAATTCGCGAAGCCCAGTTAAGGGCCCAACTCGGGTATGTGAGTTATATCTCTCAGAACTGTTTCATTCGTGACACTCATCACCACAACCGAAACCCTAGAGCTCCCTTCTCTCTGTGACGGCAATTACGTGTCCTCGAATCTTCCTGTAATCGATCTAGCTATTATTTCTTTCATCTCGGTGAGTGCGTATTCGTTAACTCGGTTTCGTTGATGTCTTGTTTTACTCGTTATATGTCTGTGTATATGCTTATTTGATTTCTGGATTGGATGTGAATATGTGACGATCATGATTCTTGTAAATCGGTTGGTATAGAATAGGGTTTATCGGAAATGATTAATGATGTGATGTATTAGATTGATTGGTATCATGTGATTAAGGTGGCAACCCACTACATAGTTTGGTCAAATAACAGCATGTACATGTTAACAATTGTCAGTCTAGGATGCTAAGAGTCAATGGGTAATGAGTGATTCCATGTGAGACCTTGGCTTTTGTGAGTTAAATAGTTAATAAATCCTTTGATGTTGGGCGGCATAGCATATATCGAGGAAATCAAACCGTGCATGTTGTAATGATTGTTCAGATCTAGAGCCTTGCTGTTATGCTAGATGACTATTAGGGTTTCTCATTACGTAACTGATTTTCACGTAACTGACATTCGACGTAATAGACATCTTAGACGAAACACAAGTAACGGCGAAACAGATGTGTTTCGCCGAGATCAACTTTGACGAAACGAACCTGGCGAAACATAAGTGTTTCGCCGAGACCCTGAACGACGAAACAGAATGTGTTTCGTCAATATGTGTTTCGCCGACTTGGGTAATTTGCACAGTAACCTGGTTAGACTCTGTTAATAAGTTAACTGGATTAACTAACTGCTGTTAGATGATATGCATGACCTGTATGATTTTGAATACGTGATCTGTGTCACTTGGTGATTTAATATGCATGCATAAACTTCGTGAATAAGAAACTGATTATGTACACGTGCGTACTTTAGGACGTGATTGATTTACTGTGAGCACATACTTAGCATACCGAGCAAACCAAGGTGAGTTCACACTCTTACCAAGGCATGGGATTCCCGGGGTTGGGAATGGGTTGAATGATTCTTATACTTACATGATTAATGGAATTATTCCTCGGGAGGGGAAGGTTATTAGTAGATACTGCTAGACTAGTGATACATATACTCTCTCTTCGCAAACACGCCGGGATTGGCCGCGATACTAGAACAATCTTCGCAAACATGCCTAGAATGGCCGCGAACTATACTTTAATCTTCGCAAACATGCCGGGTGGCCGCGATACAAATATACCTAGTCTAGAAAACATGGGAAACCCCCACTAAACTTCGCAAACATGCCTGGAGGGCCGCGATACCATTACATACATTACATGATTACTAAACGAGCTTACGAATTACAATACGAACACTATAACTGAATAACCAACTGTGAACTCGCTCAACTAGTTGTTGACTCTCTATTACATGCCTTGCAGGACCATAGGTACTCTTGGAGCTTGCACGGGAGATGCGGTCGTTGTGGGCACGGATTGTGGAACTTATGACAAAACATTTAAACATTTGAACTTACTACTTACGTTGGGTTTACATTTTATGCTTCCGCTATACACTTAACATGTTTTGTTTGAACACCTTTCATATCGTTTGGTTTAAATTACATTTATTACTTATTATGTTTGATATGATTGGTGGCTTGATCCTGGTCAGTCACGCCTCCAAGCGGTGATACTCCGCGTGTGGATTTTGGGGGTGTGACAGATTGGTATCAGAGCCATTGGTTATAGAGAACTCGGTTTTAATAAGGGGAAAACGATTTTGTTAAAAACCAGACTATAACCAGAACAGTGCTCAACGATCCACAACGACGCTTCGCTCCACGTGCAAGGCTCAACATCATAGGTACTACTATTCATGTTACTTTACCTACTTGCTAGAATTACCTAGAACTTTGCTCGTGGTATGCTTAGATTACAGAACCTACTATATGTTATTGCTTGAGAATACTTGTGTGCTCACTCTCTTCTGTCATCGCACTATTCGCGAACCTCTCTTACTTATGTTATCTTTACTATGAAGATCATGTCTGGACGTATCAACATGACACAAGCCCAGTTGACGGCTCTCATTAACGAACAAGTTGCTGCGGCAGTTGCAGCCGCACAAGCAAGAGGTATACCCTGCAGTTACAACTCACACTAGGATCCTTAGATCCTACATTCCTAAACCAACTCTTGTGTTTAACCTTACTCTGATTCTTACACAACAGGTCAACCACCTGTTTGCACTTTCAAAACTTTCATGGACTGTCGTCCAACTACTTTCAGCGGCACTGAAGGAGCCGTAGGTCTCCTCCACTGGTTCGAAAAGCTAGAGTCTGTGTTCGAAATGTGTGAATGCCCTGAGGCACGCAGGGTGAAGTATGCTACTGGTACTCTCGAGGGTTTAGCCCTCACATGGTGGAAAGCTCAGGTCCAAATACTGGGGTTGGTTGCTGCTAACGCCACCCCATGGAACAACTTTAAGGAAATGATCAAGGAGGAGTACTGCAGTCGTGACGACATTCATAAACTGGAGGTCGAGTTCTTCAACCTCAAGATGACGGGGTCAGAGATTGAGGCGTATACAAAGAGATCAAATGAGCTTGCATTACTGTGTCCTACTATGGTGGACCCCCCAGTTAAGCGTATCGAACTTTATCTCGGTGGTCTAGTGCCAGAGATCCAAAGTCATGTGACTTCAGCAAACCTTGCTACCTACCAGCAGGTTGTCCAGTTGGCTCACCGTCTCACGGATCAGGCGGTGGAGCAGAACAAGTTGCCTAAACGCATCAGTACTACTACTCCCGCTACTACTTCAGCTACTCTTGCTACTCCCAGTGACAAGCGGAAATGGGAGGGGGATTCCAGCAAAGGTTCAGCAACTGTTCAGTCTCAAGCTCAGCAACGCAAGACTAATGATTACCAGGGTCCGAGTCAGCAATTTTCTGGTGGTCAGGGGCAGAGTGGATATCGGGGAAATCATCCACTGTGTAACAGGTGCAACAGACACCACAGTGGTCAGTGTCGCAAGGGCCGCTGTCAGAGATGTCTAAGGGTAGGTCATGAAGCTAAAGACTGCAGGAGCTCAAGGCCTGCGAATCAGAACCAGCAACAACAGCCACCAGCTCCACGAAACCAGCCGCAACAACAACAGCAAGGAAATAGGGGATGCTTTCAGTGCGGGGCTGAAGGCCACTTTAAGCGGGATTGCCCTTAGTTAAACCAGAACCAGAATAACAACAACAATAATCAGGGCAATGGGAACAACAATGGGGGATACAACAACAATGGTGTTAGGGGTCGTGCATTTGTGATTGGTCAGGCTGATGCAAGGAACGATCCTAATGTGATTATGGGTAAGTTTCTTCTCGACGACTTTTATGTTACTGTGTTATTTGATTCGGGTGCGGATACCAGTTATATGTCTCTGAAAGTTAGTCAAATGCTTAAACGCGCACCAACACTTTTGAACACCAAACATGTCGTAGAGTTAGCTAACGGTAAGAGTCTAGAGGCCACACACATAGTTCAAGGTTGTAATCTTATCCTCGCTGGTCAGACTTTCTCTATAGATCTCATTCCTATAACTCTGGGTAGTTTCGACATCGTCATTGGTATGGATTGGTTATCCCAACAACAAGCAGAGATCCTATGCAAGGAGAAGATGATTCGTATTCCTCGTTCTGGTAAAGAACCTCTCGAAGTTCAAGGCGACAAGAGCGGTGTCGTGAGTGGCATCATATCCTTCTTGAAGGCTCAGAAGTGTTTACGAAAGGGGCACACAGCTGTTTTAGCACTCGTTACTGATACATCGAAGAAAGAGAAAAAGATTGGGGATATTCCAGTGGTACGCGATTTTCCTCAAGTGTTTCCTGAAGAATTACCTGGGTTAACGCCTCATCGTCAGGTCGAATTTCAGATCGAGCTAGCTCCAGGAGCAGCACCCATAGCTCGAGCACCTTATCGCTTAGCTCCAACAGAACTGGAAGAACTGTCTAAGCAACTGCAAGAACTCTTGGAAAAGGGTTTCATACATCCTAGCTCTTCGCCCTGGGGAGCTCCGGTATTATTTGTAAAGAAGAAGGACGGTACCTTCCGCATGTGTATAGACTACCGCGAATTGAACAAGGTGACTGTGAAGAATCGCTATCCTCTTCCACGCATCGACGACTTATTCGACCAGTTGCAAGGGTCGAGCTATTACTCGAAGATTGATCTAAGGTCGGGGTATCATCAACTGAGAGTCCGGGATGAGGACGTCTCCAAAACAGCGTTCAGAACACGCTACGGCCACTACGAGTTTCTGGTCATGCCATTCGGATTAACGAACGCGCCTGCGGTTTTCATGGATCTTATGAACAGGGTGTGCAAACCTTACCTTGACAAGTTCGTCATTGTTTTCATCGACGACATCCTGATCTACTCGAAGAGTCAGGAGGAACACGAGCATCATTTACGACTTATTTTGGAACTTCTTCGAACAGAACAGCTATACGCTAAGTTTTCAAAATGTGACTTCTGGCTTCGTGAAGTCCACTTTCTAGGCCACGTGGTCAACAAGGATGGGATTCATGTTGATCCATCCAAGGTAGATTCGATCAAGAACTGGCCTGCACCTCGCACACCGACAGAAATACGCCAATTCTTGGGTTTGGCAGGTTATTATAGACGGTTCATTAAAGACTTCTCGAAGATTGCTCAGCCGCTTACACTACTGACACAGAAAGGTGTTGTTTATCGTTGGGGTAATACACAGGAAACAGCGTTTCAGCACTTAAAGGATAGACTCTGTAGCGCACCTATCCTCTCATTGCCTGAAGGCACGGACGATTTTGTAGTCTACTGCGATGCATCCATCCAGGGTCTTGGATGTGTGTTGATGCAGCGGGATAAAGTCATTGCTTATGCTTCACGCCAACTTAAGATTCACGAACAGAATTACACAACACACGATTTAGAGCTGGGAGCGGTTGTCTTTGCACTCAAGATATGGCGACATTACCTGTACGGCACTAAATGCACCATCTACACAGATCACAGGAGTCTCGAGCACATTTTCAAACAGAAAGAATTGAACATGCGACAACGTAGATGGGTCGAACTACTGAACGATTACGAATGTGCTATAAAGTACCATCCGGGCAAAGCCAATGTGGTGGCTGACGCCCTCAGTCGAAAGGATACTGCGCCTAGGCGTGTACGAGCATTGCAACTTACTATCCAGTCTAGCCTTCCTTCTCAGATACGAGATGCTCAGGTAGAAGCATTGAAACCAGACAACGTCAGGGCTGAAGCCCTACGTGGCTCAAGGCAACGCTTAGAACAGAAGGAAGATGGTGCTTATTACGTAACGGGAAGCATCTGGGTCCCACTCTATGGTAACTTACGCGAGCTTGTAATGGATGAAGCTCATAAGTCTCGCTACTCGGTACATCCAGGTTCGGATAAAATGTACCACGATATCAAAACTACATACTGGTGGCCTAGCATGAAGGCCCACATAGCCACATACGTTAGCAAGTGCCTGACTTGTGCGAGAGTTAAAGCAGAATATCAGAAACCTTCAGGTCCACTTCAACAACCTGAGATACCACAATGGAAATGGGAACAAATTTCCATGGATTGTGTTACTGGCTTACCTAGATCTCAGCGCGGAAATGATACTATTTGGGTGATCGTGGATCGACTCACAAAGTCTGCTCACTTCCTGGCTATTAAAGAAACAGACAAGTTCTCTACCTTAGCAGACATCTACTTAAAAGAAGTGGTTTCGAGGCACGGGGTGCCAACCTCTATTATCTCTGATCGTGACGCACGCTTTACTTCAGAACTGTGGCAAGCAATGCACAAATCTTTTGGCTCTCGTCTAGACATGAGCACAGCTTATCATCCTCAGACGGATGGGCAGTCTGAGCGCACTATTCAAACTCTAGAAGACATGCTTCGGGCATGCGTAATCGACTTTGGCAATGGTTGGGAAAAACATCTGCCACTTGTGGAATTTTCGTACAACAACAGCTACCACACAAGCATTAAAGCTGCTCCATTCGAGGCATTGTACGGGCGTAAATGCCGGTCACCTCTTTGTTGGGTAGAGGTGGGTGACAGTCAGATCACAGGTCCAGAAATGGTAGTTGATACTACTGAAAAGATTGCTCAAATACGACAACGCATGGCGGCAGCTCGTGACCGTCAGAAAGCATACGCCGATAAAGACAGAAAACTACTCGAATTCCAGGTTGGGGATCGAGCGCTACTTAAAGTTTCACCCTGGAAGGGTGTGGTTCGTTTTGGAAAACGCGGCAAACTTAATCCACGATACGTTGGACCATTCGAAGTCATAGAGAAAATAGGCAAAGTGGCCTACAGACTGAACTTACCAGCAGAACTCAGTGCAGTTCACAACGTCTTTCACGTGTCGAATCTGAAGAAGTGTCTGTCAGATGAGACCCACATAGTTCCTCTGAAAGAGCTCACTATTGATGAACAGTTAGGATTCGTCGAGGAACCTGTTGAAATCACGGACCAGGATGATAAGGTCCTCAAGAACACTAGAATACCTCTTGTACGAGTTCGTTGGAACTCCCGCCGTGGCCCAGAGTTCACCTGGGAACGCGAAGATCAGATGAAACTCAAATATCCCCAGTTATTCGGGAACCAAGCAACCACTACTGAGTCCGAAGCTACTACAGAATTTCGGGACGAAATTCCAAATCAACGGGGGGATGATCTGACACCCCAGGAAAACCAGTAATCTTCGCAAACCTGCTCGGGGAGCCGCGATACGATACAGGTAAACAACGTCACACCACTAGCTTCCTCAGTAACTGCATGCTAAATTTCGGGACGAAATTTCTTTCAAGTTGGGGATAATGTGACAACTCGAGTTTCCGACATTTCACTTTCGCATTTATTACGCGTTGACTGTTTAATTGTTTGCTTAATTACCTTGTAACTGTACATTTGATTTCAATTCGAGATGATTATTTGTTATGCTATGTGTTTGATATAAGGTGTTATGGTTTGTGAACTTGTAACGTTTAAGACTTGAACAACCCGACGAAACACAAGTGTGTTTCGCCATAACCAATCCGACGAAACAGAATCTGTATCGTCATCTACGACTCGACGAAACAGGGTGTTTCGCCGGCCCAGTAATTCGCGAAGCCCAGTTAAGGGCCCAACTCGGGTATGTGAGTTATATCTCTCAGAACTGTTTCATTCGTGACACTCATCACCACAACCGAAACCCTAGAGCTCCCTTCTCTCTGTGACGGCAATTACGTGTCCTCGAATCTTCCTGTAATCGATCTAGCTATTATTTCTTTCATCTCGGTGAGTGCGTATTCGTTAACTCGGTTTCGTTGATGTCTTGTTTTACTCGTTATATGTCTGTGTATATGCTTATTTGATTTCTGGATTGGATGTGAATATGTGACGATCATGATTCTTGTAAATCGGTTGGTATAGAATAGGGTTTATCGGAAATGATTAATGATGTGATGTATTAGATTGATTGGTATCATGTGATTAAGGTGGCAACCCACTACATAGTTTGGTCAAATAACAGCATGTACATGTTAACAATTGTCAGTCTAGGATGCTAAGAGTCAATGGGTAATGAGTGATTCCATGTGAGACCTTGGCTTTTGTGAGTTAAATAGTTAATAAATCCTTTGATGTTGGGCGGCATAGCATATATCGAGGAAATCAAACCGTGCATGTTGTAATGATTGTTCAGATCTAGAGCCTTGCTGTTATGCTAGATGACTATTAGGGTTTCTCATTACGTAACTGATTTTCACGTAACTGACATTCGACGTAATAGACATCTTAGACGAAACACAAGTAACGGCGAAACAGATGTGTTTCGCCGAGATCAACTTTGACGAAACGAACCTGGCGAAACATAAGTGTTTCGCCGAGACCCTGAACGACGAAACAGAATGTGTTTCGTCAATATGTGTTTCGCCGACTTGGGTAATTTGCACAGTAACCTGGTTAGACTCTGTTAATAAGTTAACTGGATTAACTAACTGCTGTTAGATGATATGCATGACCTGTATGATTTTGAATACGTGATCTGTGTCACTTGGTGATTTAATATGCATGCATAAACTTCGTGAATAAGAAACTGATTATGTACACGTGCGTACTTTAGGACGTGATTGATTTACTGTGAGCACATACTTAGCATACCGAGCAAACCAAGGTGAGTTCACACTCTTACCAAGGCATGGGATTCCCGGGGTTGGGAATGGGTTGAATGATTCTTATACTTACATGATTAATGGAATTATTCCTCGGGAGGGGAAGGTTATTAGTAGATACTGCTAGACTAGTGATACATATACTCTCTCTTCGCAAACACGCCGGGATTGGCCGCGATACTAGAACAATCTTCGCAAACATGCCTAGAATGGCCGCGAACTATACTTTAATCTTCGCAAACATGCCGGGTGGCCGCGATACAAATATACCTAGTCTAGAAAACATGGGAAACCCCCACTAAACTTCGCAAACATGCCTGGAGGGCCGCGATACCATTACATACATTATATGATTACTAAACGAGCTTACGAATTACAATACGAACACTATAACTGAATAACCAACTGTGAACTCGCTCAACTAGTTGTTGACTCTCTAGTACATGCCTTGCAGGACCATAGGTACTCTTGGAGCTTGCACGGGAGATGCGGTCGTTGTGGGCACGGATTGTGGAACTTATGACAAAACATTTAAACATTTGAACTTACTACTTACGTTGGGTTTACATTTTATGCTTCTGCTATACACTTAACATGTTTTGTTTGAACACCTTTCATATCGTTTGGTTTAAATTACATTTATTACTTATTATGTTTGATATGATTGGTGGCTTGATCCTGGTCAGTCACGCCTCCAAGAGGTGATACTCCGCGTGTGGATTTTGGGGGTGTGACATAAAGAAGTTCAGTTTTTGGGACATATTGTCAACGAGTAAGGTATTCATGTGGATCCTTGCAAAATTGTTGCAATTAAGGATTGGAAAACACCAACGACACCAACAGAAGTTCGTTCTTTTCTTGGTCTCGCTGGTTATTATCGTCGTTTTATTTCGAACTTCTCGAAGATTGCGGTTCCACTCACTACTTTGACTCAAAAGAATAAGCCTTTTGAGTGGGGACCCAAACAAGAAGAAGCGTTCCAAACACTGAAACGGAAGCTGTGTGATGCTCCTGTTCTATCTTTGCCTGATGGAAACGATGATTTTGTTGTCTATTGTGACGCATCGAATCTAGGACTTGGTTGCGTTCTTATGCAATGAGGTAAGGTGATAGCTTATGCGTCAAGACAACTGAAAGTTCACGAGAAGAACTACACCACTCATGATCTTGAATTGGGTGCTGTGGTTTTTGCTCTTAAAAATTGGAGACACTATCTTTATGGCACGAAGTGTGTGGTTTTCACGGACCACAAAAGTCTGCAGCACATTCTTAATCAGAAGGAGTTAAACATGAGGCAACGACGATGGGTTGAGCTCTTGAGCGACTACGATTGCGAAATTCGCTACCAGCCTGGTAAGGCGAATGTCGTAGCCGATGCGCTTAGTCGAAAGGAGCGAGTCAAGCTTCATTCTGTTCGAACTCTATCTGATATTCAAACTCGTGTCTCTCAAGCTCAGCAATTTTGTGTTTCACAAAATTTAATGGGTAAGGAATTACCACGTCTGTTGGACTCTGTATGCCCAAGACACATATTAAATTGATGTGGCTAGTACGTTATGATCCAAGTCGAGTCATACCCAAATACAAGCTAGACAAACACTTAGAATATTTATTTGTGATATGATCAAACAAATAAATATTAACACTTAGAATATTTAGAAATCGGTTTTCTAAATAATTGCACTTGACAAACTAATAAATTATATGGATAATTTATTTTGAGAGAATATTTTATTTTGTTATTTAACGGGTTAAATAACATTTTAAAAGATTGTATAAGTCTTGTAAACATGAGATGTTATATTTTATAAAAGTTATAAAATTAAACAAGACTTAAATTAAATTTATAAAAGAAATTTTGATTTTTTTTAAAACATAAGTAGGCCGCCCCCCCCCCCCCCCCCCCATGGGGTCTTCCCAAAAGATTCTTGTCCAATGAGGTTCCATGCATGTTGTCATATTTGCATGAAGCTTGAATGGATGAAAATGTGGTCCAATGCATGTACATGCAAATGCATGAGTTTTGATTGGGACTTGATTATGGCTTTTCTCTCACATGATTTAAATATTTGTATGACAAATAAAAATGAAAGGAACTTGAAAACTCCTTCATAATTTTCGGCCAAGAGAGAGCATTTTAGTAGATGATTTTCAAGTGTAAAACTTGTTAAAACTCTCTCTCAAATTTCGGTTATGGAAGGGTTCCATGAGGGAAATTTCTAGATCAATTTCAAGTGCAAGGACTCTAGCAAATACTCTTAAAATTTCGGCCATGAGATGGTTGTCAAGAGGGTTTTTCTAGTGAGTTCATAAGTGTAGAAATCCTAGCTAAAACTAAGGTGTTTGTTGGAAGGCTTGGGGTATACAAGCTTGAGGTCTTCTACACTTGAAGGCAACCGTTCAAGAAGCATCATCTTCTTCATATCCTCTACTCCTTGGAAGGTAGTATTCTAAACACTCTATGGTTGTGTTTTATTTTGATAGCATGCATGTTCGTATATGGATCCGGGTTTGGGTTTTACATATAAAATGGGTTTTATATCTTGAAAGTAAACATGTTTTAAATAATTATTTCCGCTGCGTTTTTATTTTATATGGATAAAATACTTTGATAAACATGTGAAAAACCCAACAACGTCAACTTGAGCTTAAACTCGAAGCGAAGGACGATGGGTTGCTCTATTTCAAGGATCGTTTGTGGATTCCGAAACAAGACGATCTTCGTACTTTAGTGATGGACGAATCTCATAAGTCTCAATATTATATCCATCCTGGTGCTGATAAAATGTACAAGGATCTTCGTACACAGTACTGGTGGCCTGGTATGAAGAAGGATATTGCCTTGTATGTTTTGAAATGCCTAACTTGTCTCAAAATCAAGGCTGAACATCAACGATTGCATGTACAACCAGAGATACCGGTTTGGAAGTGGGAGAACATTGCGATGGATCTCATCACTAAATTACCGCGTACATCTAAAGGTCACGATGCTATATGGGTTGTTATCGATCGACTAACGAAGTCAGCTCATTTATTACCGATTCACGAGGATCTATCTGCTGATAAACTTGCAAGGATTTATGTTGATGAGATTGTATTTCGACATGGTGTTCCTTTGGACATCATATCTGATCGTGAACCCGGTGGGAATCTCACAGCATTCCCCTGACCCGGAGCTGGAACCTGAGCAACCTGATTCTGTCCCAAACGACAAATATTGGCCAAATGCCCAAGCTTACCACACGTCGTACATTGCCTGCAAGCTTGTTGTGCAACGTGATGACCGTTGCAACGAGCATAATGAGGTGCGGTACCAGCATACGCTTTCTTTGCAGGTGGCTGAGCCGGTGGGTTCTGCGGGTTCTGAGCAGTCTGTGCTGTAACAGCAAAATTCTGGGCACCCTTTCGCTTTCTCGATTTCTTCGACGTCTCACCTTCCTTACCCTTACCCTTTTTCTTGTCCTTCCCTGAATCAGTCGCCTTATTTTTATAACCCTTGATAGTGAGTTTACCCTTCCTGACTTGAGTCTCAGTCAGGGTAGCAGATAACTCGATTGCTTGACGAAGGGTAGTAGGATTAACACCGGTCATAATTTCCAGAATAGAATCGGGTAGACCATCGATATATCTCTCAATTGCTTTCTCCAGACGGGTAACCATGGTGGGACACAATAGACTAAGTTCTTCAAAACGATCCGTGTACGCATGGTGTTCAACCCCATCTTGCTTTAAATTGTCAAACTTTCGCTCCAAAGCCCGAGTTTCATGACGGGGACAAAACTCCTTCATCATGAGAGCCCGAAGCTCTTCCCATGTTTGTGCCAACGCCACTTCGGCACCCCTGTCGCGCATAATACCATTCCACCAGGTAAGCGCTCGCTTCTCAAACACGCTCGAAGCAAATTCAACCTTACGCGCATTCGGACACTGCACATGTCTGAATGTGCTCTCGATACTCTCAAACCACTGCAGGAGCGCAGTTGTGACCCAGTAAACTTAAGCGGCTTCGCAGTATTGAAACTCTTGAAGTTACACGGCGCATTGTTGTTGTTATTATTGTTGTTGTATATCTCGTGGACTTGGGTCACAACATCGGAAGCACAGCAGCCACTTGCTGAGAGACCAGGGCTGCGATTTCTTCAAGAGTAAAAGATTGTGCTTCACGTCGAGGAGGCATCGTCTAACAAGGAAACAGGAGAATCGAGTGAGGTTGAAAATTAGGAAAAATAAAAGAGGTATCGACAAAACATAAGGAAGGCGATCATTTGTTTGTTACCTCGAACAAACAAACGACACGCAGAGACTAATCAAAGTAAATAGGTCAAAAATAATGTATCGCGAAGACATGCTCGCCTATAAGCGAACACTCACCCCAAGAGTTCCCAGGTAAGAGTGACTGGTCCGATTATGTGGATTTGTACGAACACTCTAGCCTTAGACAGAAAACCCAGGGTACAAGCATTCACTCTTCCAGTTTGCACGTGTTCACATTATTTAGACCCAAAATTTGACGAGATTTTGAAAACTTAAAGGGTTCAAAACCATATAATAGAGGGTTCAAAACCTAGTAATCAATCATCCTATAACAGATGATTAGTTTTCGAAGCGGGTTCGAAAATGGTGTTCTCGTTGTGGTTATCACCTAAGGATAGGTGACGATTTTGTTTTTAAAAAATCTAAACACAAATAAACTTGCGTTGGGGTCCTAGAAGTTATAGTCTAAGTCAAAGCATTACTAATAACCTAATTCCCTATAACCATTGGCTCTGATACCAACTCTCCTGTCACACCCAGACCACGTAAAACAACAAAGCGTGGCAGAAACGTCGGGGAGTGTTGTAACAGAATTACCGTTTCATAACCATGGATACAAAAAGTGTCTCGTTTTATTGATAATATTAAAGATTAACAATGTTTTAACACGTAACAAACAAGTTTTATATCGACTATCATTGTTTTATGTCACTAAGGCCTCGTCTAGATCCTATGTGACGCATGCATCCTAGGATGTCAATCAAGCAACAACACCTGAAACATATGTAAAAACAAAGTCAGCAAAGAAATGCTGGCGAGTACATAGGTTTTATAAGAGTATCGGAATCATGGCTTGTATTCTTATATTGCATTACCTCGAAAACTTTGTTTTATTAAAAAAGTGTATAATATTGCAACATGATTAACCAACTCAAATCAAGATGGTTATATTTTATAAAACCTCGTAGCCATGATTCTTAACCCAAAAGCTTTTGTTTTAGAAAACCATCTTGTAAAACATCTCGTATAAACTCGTTAATAAAACTCGTATATTATTTCGAAAACATCGTTGAGTGACATCGTTTCAATATCGTTTACCCAAGTGAACTAAATAACGCCACGGTATGTAATATGTTGAAAACACTTATATATAAGAAGTACCAGCGGCGTATCTACCATGTTTTCACCACATTACACCCGTCCCGTTATCTAAACACTAGCCAAAAACCAATTCGTTTACCCAAATCGTTTAACATCGTTTACTCGTTTAAATCGTCATCGTTTAAATTGTCCTCGTTTTAATTGTGAAAACTTATACATGGTCGTCTCGTTAATAACATTCAAACCTTCGTGACTCGTTCATCGTTCACTCGCTTCTCGTATTAACAAACCTCCAAAGGGTAAATTAATAATTACAGATTCAGTCGTTACCCACAACCCCCACACATAACCATGGGTGCAGTGTAATAACGGGATTTGTCAGATCCTATGGTACCATAACCTAATACAGGTCGGCTTGATCAATGCTAATGAATGTCATTCGTTATGTAACTACAACCAACAAGTTCGTTCACATTATCGAAATCATTAATAGTTTAGTATAAATCGTTCTATTCATTTTTGAAATCATCGTTTAAACCTTGAAAACATTTTGTACATATGAATCACCCCAAAACAATTGAAAACAGTAAAATAGGGGAACTATGTACTCACATGTAGTGCAAGGTATCCTCAAATCAATAGTACTTCAACAAACTCGAGTAAACCAGAGAAATCAAGCAGCACCTAGTAATTTAATCACTAGTCAAACAATAGACGCCTAAATCGGAAGATCGGACAGAATGAGGTCTCGTAAACCAAATGAGTGTTGGAACTCATGTGATATGGTTTAACAAGGCCTACATCCTAAGTGAAACCTAACGAAAGTGCTTTCGACTCATCGCGACCCATTAAGGTAGCTTATGCTACTTTAACGCGTCGTTCGCGTGAAACGTGTTCGGAACGCCTAACTAGTCCTATGATAAGTAAAATATGCCTCAATATGTTTAATATTGTTGTCTAATCAGTTTAGATACCAAAGGTTATGTTACATATGCTTAAAATGAATTTTGACGTAAAAGAGCATTTTTGGTAATTTACCTAAGGCATATAAACTACCTATCATAAAACTACTTAAACGAAGCGACCATAAGGTATAACCTTGGAAGGTTATCCCCTATACAATATAATCACCTAATGTGTTTGGTCGGATCCTAATGATCGACCAAACGGGTTGGGTTCGAAAGTATAAGCGATTGTTTAGATCGCTTACCTTTACGACCCTAGACAAGCACAAAACTAAAAGTGACGAGCTAAACATGTTAGAACGTGTTTAACAAGTTTAGAAAACAGGTTTGGTATCAAAACAAACGGTTTTGATACCTAAGAGTAGTTTGGTTACAAAATACGCAAGAATACGCATTTTGGCCGAAACTACGACTCGTCACTGAGCCTAGATAACGTGGTAATCAGTAGGTATAGTCACTAGGGACTATAACCATCGTGATTACGCTCACGTTATGAAGTCAAACGAACTTCACATTGACCATAAACTGGTCAATGCAGAAAGTCAAACGTAGATTGACTTTAACGAATGAAAAGAACGAAAGAACACTTACAGAAGGTCCCCGCAAGCTCTTGATCCTATTTACTCTCAGGTATGAAGCATAAACTTCAACTTAGAGAGCCAAAATCAGATTCAAGTGTGAGTTTGCAAGGAAATGAAGGTGGGTAATTATAGGAATTCAAGAACCGTTAAGATCGTTCATCGAAAACTGAGCTTTGATCTGGACCTTACATGTGTGCCCATGGTTTTCTAAAACCATGGGAGCCCCTAATAATGGACTAGGTTCATTGAATACCAACCCGTGGTTTTGCAAAACCATGGGTTAAAACCACAACACTTCAAAATGGACTAGGTTCATTGAATCTGGTCAGAAATTTCAAAAATGGTCTCTGCACTTGTAAAACTTGATTTTTTTTGCACTTTTAAGCCCCGTTAACCCCATTTCCAGGATCTAAAATAAAGTTAAAGTATAGGGAACTCAAAACATGCTCAACAGTATCTCGGATGTCGGTTCGTTTGGTCGTACGGTTGCGTTATTCGCTTAATTACGACGGAAGTCATAACGAACGCAAAAACGATCCAAATTAAGCGACGAATGGAATTTTATCATGCCAAACACTAAAATAAAATATTTTAATGCTTACATAAATTTTTAGATGTCCGGATGTATCCAGAACGTAAGATATGCGCGAAAGTGCAACTTATGCACTTTTTGACGCTTGTAGTCCCTGAATGGTCATAAAGTTTATTTTAGCATACCGAACCCCTCAAAGCCTATTCCTAAGCTATGTAAAGGTTATTTAGGGTATGTTTAACTTATGATCAAGTTCCGGAATGTTCGTTACTATCCAAATCGGCATAGTTTCGCAGTTTGACACAAATAGTCCCTGCGATCGAACAAAGTTGATTTCGACACACCAAACCATTCAAAACTTATTTCTAAGTTATTTGGAGGTTATTTAAGGTATGTTAAGCCTATGTCACTATTCCGGAGTGTTTGTCGCGTTATACTGACTGCGTTTACGCACCAGTTTGCATATAACCTTCCAGAACGCGATTTAAAGCTTGCAATCGGAATCGAATCGAATTGAAAAATCACCAAACATAAATACACACATAGAAACACCAAAACACATATAATAACACCAAAGCACATTGTTTCATTAATAATCATCATTGTTTTACATCGTACATCGATTACAGAACACAGTTGTCACATTCAAGTTCGATTTCAAGCTTTAAATCATTTTCTGGAAGGTTATACGCAAACTGGTGCGTGAACGCAGTCAGTTTAATGCGACAAACACTCCGGAATAGTGACATAGCCTTAAATACCTTAAATAATCTCCACATAACTTAGAAATAAGTTTTGGATGATTTGGTGTGTCAAAAACAAGTTTGTTCGATCGCAGGGACTATTTGTGTCAAACTTTGAAACCATACCGATTTGTATAGTAAAGAACATTCCGGAACTTGAGCATAAGTTAAACATACCCTAAATATCCTTTACATAGCTTAGAAATAGGCTTTGAGGGGTTCGGTAAGCTAAAACAAACTTATTTGATCAATAGGGACTAAAAGCGTCAAAAAGTGCATAAGTTTGCATTTTCGCGCACATCTTACGTTCTGAATATATCCAGACATCCAAAATTTTTGTAATAATTAAAATATGTTATTTTAGTGATTGGAATGCAAAAGATTCATTCGTTTCGCAATTTGAATCGTACACGCGTTTGCTACGATTTCCGTCGTAATTAACCGAACAACGCAACCGTACGGCCAAACGAACTGACATCCGAAATATTTTCAAGCATATTTCATGTTCCCTATGCTTTAACATCATTGTGGAGATTGGAAATGGCCTTGACGGGTGTTAAAAGTGCCAAAACGCGACGAAACAAAGTGCAGGGGCTAAATTGTCATTTGCTGAAAGTGCAGGTCTGATAGGACCCTTACGGACCGTATGTGAGACCCCTTGCTGTCCGTATGCAGTGCCCAGATCAGCAGAATTGCAGAAACATTGAATCTGGCCAATACCACCTATTCTAATGGTTTTAATCCCTGGTTTTGCACTCTATGTACTGGTATTTGTGTACCCCTTGTATTCTAATACCACTAGCCCACATGTATGGCTTAGATCGTTCCCTCCTTAGCAAGAAACGATCCTAACGGTTTTGTGAAAACTATATAAAGCCATGCCTTCACTCCATTTTCTGCACCCTTGTTCTGATTTCTCTAAGTTGAAGTTAAAATACTTCATACCTGAGATTTTACGATCAAGTTCTCCCTAGCTTGGACCCTTTGTAAGCTTTTTTCGTTCTTTTATCGCATTTCGAGCATTAAGTTTTAAAGGTGAGGGAACAAATTTTCCCGTTGCTCTCTCTCCTTAGGCGATTTTTCCTGTTCTTCATGTAACCCTTGCTTTTCTTTGAGATCTTCTGTATAACAGTCTGTGATTAGGGCTTTGAGTATTCAAAGTTCTATAACGAACTAGTTAGCATTAGTGATCGATTAAAATCTAGGGTTTTGGTTTTTCTTTTCTGTTCAATCGCCGCCTTGGTATTCAGTTCGATACCCTGACTCATTAATCTGGTTGTTATTGATCGCGGTTAACTGAGTTTAATTTAGCTAGATTGATACTCTAGTTTAATTGGTTAAGGGTTAAGGATTGAAACTATTTTTTTTTTGGGGTAAAGGGTTACCCCGGTGATTTATATATTCACAACCAAAGAAAACAAGTAGTGAGGTGAATCCTCACTATTTCAAACATGAGACATGCCTCATGAAAGTAAACCAAACAAACCACAAAAAAAAAAAAAAAAACCAAACAAACCATGCGACTAGACTACCATCTAGAACAAAATTCAAAAAACACGAAAAAACTCAGCCAATTCCATCCACATCCGCACCTTGATGAATTCCCCAATCGTCAAGAAGTCTCTTCACTCTAACCGTGTTCTTGAACTTCACTCCCAACAGCTTGTATCGAACCATATTCAGAATTACTAAGCAATAATATCTGGGGGCCTCGTTTGGTTCTTGAAAAGTCTCATGTTTCTTTCCTGCCAAATAACATAAGTCGAAGCAGCAACAATTAGCCTACTCACATAATCCTCGGCTAATTTGGAGTTAGAACGCTCACAATTAGCAGCAACAGTTAAGGATTGAAACTAGGGTTTAAGGATTAGGGTTTCTTGTTGTTGTTTAAGGTTGCATCTTTATACATTTGGTTGAAGTTTGGATTTGAGTACGTGTATGCATGGAGAGAAATAGAGATCGGGGATTGGAGGACTTAGGGTTTCAATCATTTTCAGAAAAGTTGCATGGAGATATTTTCATTACTTCTAAGGGGTCTAAGCCGCTGAGTGATCAGGAGATTCGTGATAAACCGTCGCTCTTTAGTAAGCCTCTAAACATTGATGGTAATCCGGTGTTGCCTAGGCGTGGAATTCTTCAGAAAGAACAGAAGGTTATAAACATTATCGATGAATTGGAAAAAGTGACTATTCTAGTTCAATCGACGAGCTCTACTACTGATGGTAATGCAAATCATAATGACGAGAGATCTGCTCCGATCTCTTATGCTGAAAAACTTCAGTCGTCCAATCTGAATAAGAAAAAAAAGGAGGTTAACTTCAGGCACTTGGAGGCTCAAGATATTCTGGAAGATGCTGATGTTGTAATCCCAAAGGAGGCGGTACGTAAGGTTCAAGATCGTTTCACTAATGTTTTGTATGGTTACTTCTTGGGTAGTAGACTGCCGTTTTCGGTAGTAGAGTATTATGCAAAAAATGTTTGGAATAAGTTTGGATTCTCACGGGTCATGATGAACTCTAATGGATTTTTCTTCTTCAAGTTCGACTCAGCTGAGGGTATGTCTAAAGTTCTTGAGGGCGGTCCTTGGTTAATTAGGAAGAATCCATTGTTCCTTAATGTTTGGTCCCCGTCGGTAATTCTTAGGAAGGAGGGGATTAAAACTGTTCCTGTTTGGGTAAAATTTCATAATGTGCCTATTGCTGTTTATACAGATGATGGGTTAAGTCTGTTGGCATCCAAGGTTAGGCTTCCCAAACGTTTGGATAGTTATACTACTGATATGTGTTTAGATAATTGGGGTAGAACTAGTTTTGCTCGTGCTATGATAGAGGTATCGGCTGACAAAGACCTAAAGGAGCATATTGTTGTAGCTATTCCCAAGTTGGATGAGGAGGGTTATGTTACGGAAAAAGTTAAGGTTGAATATGAATGGAAGCCCCAAAGGTGTGCAGAGTGTTGTTTGTTTGGTCATACTAATGCTTCATGTCCTAAGACCCCTACTGTTAAACCTAAGCAGGTGACCACGGATGATGAGGGCTTTGTGACGGATACAAGGAAAACAGCCAGGCATGTGTTCCCTCAAAAGAAGCAGAAGGAAAAATTCATTTATAGACAAAAGACTAACCAATCTAAGCCTAGTTCTTCTGGTTCGAAGCAGGATGATGGTGAAGTTAAAAAGGATCAGGGTAGTAATCAAGTTTCTACGAGTAATTTGAATCTTAGGAACTCCTTTTCAGCTCTTTTAAACGATCAAGTGATGGATGCTGATAATGTAATGAATACGACACCTAATATCAATTTGGATAGATCTAGTCAAAATGACGATGGGGTCATGGAGCAGCTCCAAACTGAAATTTCTGATTTTATGAGTGCTGATACGAATGGGAAAACTTCTGAGGGGGCAAGCACTCCCGGTCTAGTAGGTGTTAATGGATAGTTTAGCGGTTTGGAACATAAGGGGATTGAACCTTCCCCTGAAACAAAAAGAGGTTCGGATGCTTATTTCTGAGAAGCGGCTTCAGGTTTGTGCTATTTTGGAATCACATGTTTCTGTTTCTAATCTTGGTAGAGTTTCTAAGAATGTCTTTCGTACGTGGGATTGGACATCTAATGGTTCTTGTTGTCCTAGAGGTACTAGAATTATTGTCGGCTGGAACAATAATATGGTGGACCTCATGGTGATCTCTCACACGGATCAGGTTATGCACGTCCAGCTTCGATCTAAATCTGATGCTAAAATTATTTTTTGCTCTTTTATCTATGCCGAGAATAAGTATCAAGATAGAAGGATCCTTTGGGAAAATTTAAATAGACATAAGTTATTTGTGTCTGATAAGCCTTGGGTGGTGTTAGGGGATTTCAACTCTGCTTTATCGCTGGACGACTGCTTGGTTGGGTCATCTACTATATCTGTTGGCATGAGAGAATTCTATCAGTGTGTTATGCATAACGAGTGGTCGGATATCAAAAGTCATGGTATGCAGTTTACTTGGAATCAAAAGCTGAAACAAGGTGTGGGTATTCTAAAAAAGATTGATAGAGTCATGGGTAATATCCATTTTATAGATGCTTTTCCGGATGCATTTGTTTTATATCACCCTTTCCGGGTCTCTGATCACACTCCATGCATTCTTAATCTTCATACTCTTAAGCATAATCGGCCCAAACCCTTTAAATTTGCTAATTTCTTGGTGAATAAAGAGGGCTTCATGGATTGTGTGTCTAATGTTTGGTCTAAGACGGTGCAAGGTGTCACTATGTTCTTGGTTGTAAAGAAGCTTACTTTCTTAAAGCCTCCGTTGCGACGGCTTCTCTTCATGCAAGGTAACCTTCATGATCGTGCCAATCAGTTGAGATCTAAGCTGGATGAGATTCATAAGGCTATTGGTGCTAACCCTTTGGATTCTACTCTTAGAGAAACTGAATCCAAGTGTCTTCAAGAGTTTCAATCTGTATCGTACGATGAAGAATGTTTTTTAAAACAAAAGTCTAAAGCGGATTGGTTGGTAGCTGGTGACTCGAATACGAAATATTTCCATAATTACGTCAAAATGAGAAATGCTTGCTCGAAGATTCATAGTATACAAGATGTTAATGGTGCTCAATTTAATGATGAGGATGTGTATGGGGTTCTGGTCTCTCACTACTCAGCGTTCCTGGGTATGCAGGATGAGGTGGACTCTTTGTCAAGTGACATTATTTTTCCTAATGTTCTGGATCCGATTGCTGCTAGTAATATGGTGCGTCAAGTGACTCGTGAGGAGGTTAAAGAAGCTATGTTTTCTATAGGAGAAAATAAGGCTCCGGGGCCGGATGGGTATATTTCGGCGTTTTTTAAAAATTCTTGGGAGATTGTAGGGGATGAGGTTACAAAAGCTATCCGGGATTTCTTTGAAAATGGTAAGCTATTGCAACAAATTAACCATACAATCATAGCGTTAGTCCCGAATGTTCCTACTCCTAATTCAGTGGTTGTCTATCGTCCGATTTCGTGTTGCAATGTGATCTATAAATGCATCAGCAAAATCTTAACGAATAGAATTAAAGGAAGCTTGGATGTTCTAGTTGATATCAATCAGTCGGCGTTTGTTCTGGGTAGAAAGATTTCTGATAACATATTACTTACTCAGGAATTAATGCACAATTATCATCTGAGGATTGGCCCCCCGAGGTGCGCGTTCAAAATTGACATTCAAAAGGCCTATGACACGGTAAGCTGGTCTTTTCTTAAAAGCATTCTTCGTGCATTCGGCTTCCACCAGAAGATGGTGGGTTGGATCATGGCTTGTGTTACCACTGTGTCTTATTCATTGAGCATCATTGGTAACCTTTACGGGTTTTTCAAAGGTAAAAGAGGGTTGCGGCAGGGTGATCCAATATCTCCCTATTTATTTACATTGGTGATGGAGGTCTTATCTTTATTACTCAAAGATGCAGCCAGTAATAGTAACGCATTCAGATACCATCTCCATTGTAAAAAACAAAAGATTATTAACGTCTCATTTGCGGATGATCTGCTTATGTTCGCTAATGGTGATGTTGCTTCGGTTAAAGTGTTAAGAGATACACTTCAGTGTTTTACGAAGATCTCGGGTCTAGCCCCTAGTATGTCGAAGTGCACGGTTTTTTTTGGTAACGTTCCTCAGCCAATCAAGCAGGATATTCTTCACATTATGCCGTTCAAAGAGGGTTCGCTTCTTGTTCGTTACCTGGGAGTTCCTTTAATATCTTCTTAACTCTCTTATAAGGATTGCAAAATTCTAGTTGATAGAATAGATAAGAAGATTGATAACTGGATGACTAAATCGTTATCCTTTGCTGGTAGACTGCAACTGGTTAACTCGGTTCTTTCTGCTATGCACATTTATTGGGCTACAGTTTTCCTATTACCGACTAAAATTGTGAGTGATCTTGAACGACGTATGCGGGATTTTTTATGGACTGGTAAGTACCAACAGCATGTCAAACCAAAGGTTGCTTGAAAGGTGGTTTGTCTTCCTAAGAATGAAGGTGGATTGGGAGTTCGATGCATTGCTGATGTCAATAAAGCTCTTATTTCGACTCATATTTGGAGTATGTTGACCAACAGAAAGTCGCTATGGGTTCAATGGGTGCATATCTCTAAGCTCAAAGGTAGAAGTTTTTGGGAGATCCCTTGCAGTGGTCGTATGACATGGGGTTGGAGGAAAATTCTTGCTTTGCGAGACTTAATCCGTCCTTATTTGTGGAAGTCTATTGGTAATGGTACTAATACTAATGTGTGGACTGATACTTGGTGTAGTGCGTGTCCCATCCGTGCTTATGTTAGTCCGAGAACCATTTCCAATGCGGGTTTCAATCTGCAATCGTCTGTTGCTGATCTGGTATATTCTAGTGGCCATTGGAGGTGGCCGGTTGCTTGGTATAACTTATTTCCAGTTTTAATCAACGTTCAGGTCCCGGCTCTTCATGATATGCAGGATCGGCTAATGTGGGTAAATTCTGAAGGTAAAGCTTGTCATTTTTCTTCGTGGGAGGTCTGGAACAATATTCGTCATCGTGAGAATGTTGTTTCTTGGAGTAATATGGTATGGTTTAAACAGTGCTTCCCAAGACACTCGTTCCATTTGTGGTTGGTTATTAGAAATAAATTAAAAACTCAAGACAGATTGTCCATCTGGGAGGCGGGTAGTGCCACAAACCTAAATCTCATGTGTTGCCCATTATGTAACCATGGTAGGGACTCGCGGGACCATCTTTTCTTTGAATGCTCCTATTCTCTAGAGGTTTGGAATAGCATCAAGGATATGGCTAATATGGTTGATGTTAATGGCCGATGGATTGACATAATGGACTGGATGAACCAAAACTCTAATGTTCAGCAACCGACTAATGTTACGAGCAGATTGGTAGTCTCAGCAGCATCTTATTTTGTATGGCAAGAAAGAAACTCTAGGCTCTTCACTCGGAATAAACGTACGGCGATGATTTTGGCTCAGGAGATCATTAATATTGTTCGTATGCGTCTTATGACTCTAAAATTCAAGCGGGGAGCAGTGAATAGAAGTTTTCTTGAGAAGTGGAAGATTCCGAGCAGTAATTTGGTGATCGATCCTGGCTAGATAGTTTGTTTTTTGTTTTTGTATGGGTCGTTTTGGCTGGGTTGGGTTGTGTCCGTTTGGTTTAGTAGTTGGCAGTTGTTTTTATTGGTTTGGTTGTTTTATTTGTCTAGTCTTTGTATGCCAAGTCTAGCGGATGTGTAACATTTCAGTTGCACCTTTGTGCTTATTGTGTTTAATAATATTCACCGGGGTTACCCTTTACCCAAAAAAAAAAGTCAAACAGTGTTTGACTTTCTGCTTTGACCACGAGTTGGTCAACACGAAGTTCGTTTGAACTTCGCAACGTGAGCGTAATCACGATGGTTATAGTCCCTAGTGACTATACCTACTGATTACCACGTTGACTAGGCGTAGTGACGAGTCGTAGTTTCGGTCAAAATGTGCATCTAAGCGTATTTTGCAACCAAACTACTCTTGGGTATCAAAACACTTTGTTTTGATATCCAAACCTGTTTTCTAACTTAGTTAAACATGTTCCAACATGTTTAGCTCGTCACTTTTAGTTTAGTGCTTGTTTAGAGTCGTAAGTCAAGCGGTCTAAACCACCGCTTAGACTTTCGAACTCGACCCGTTTTGTGACACCTGTGTCACTTCAACCATCCAACAAAATCCAAACCAATGAAATATTGTATTTCATACTTGGGATTTGTAAAAATATGTGTATCATTTGCACATATCAATTCTTGTTCGATTTCAAGCTTTAAATCGCTTTCTGGAAGGTTATACACGCACTGATGCGTAAATATAACCCGTTTAATGCAACAAACACTCCGGAATAGTGAAATAGGCTTAACATACCTTAAATAACCTTTACATAACTTAAAAATAAGTTTTGAAGGCTTTGGTATGGCAATATCGAGTTAATTCGCCTACAGGGACTAAATTTGACAAACTGCGAAAGTATGCCAATTTGAACTGTAACAAACATTCCGGAACATGACCATAAGTTAAACATACCATAAATATCCTTTACATAGCTTAGAAATAGGCTTTGAGGGGTTCGGTGTGCTAAAATAAACTTCTGGGTCATTCAGGGACTAAAAGCGTCAAAAAGTGCACAAGTTTGCATTTTCGCGCATAACTTGCGTTCTGAATACATCCGGACATCCAAAAATTTATGTAAGCACTAAAACATTTTATTTTAGTGTTTGGCATAAGAAAAATCCATTCTTCACGCCATTTGGATCGTTTTTCACGCTTATGCGCATTCCGTCGTAATTAACCGAACAATGCAATCGTACGGCCAAACGAACCGACATCCGAGATATTTTTGAGCTTGTTTTGAGTTCCCTATACTTTAACTTCATTTTAGAGCTTTGAAATGAGGTTAACGGGGTTCAAACGCATCGAAAAAGGCCTTAAACACGTGCAGGGACCAAAACTGTCATTTTTGAAACTTTGCTGAATCTGACACATGGTGGCGTAGCGCGAGCATCCCCTGCCTATGCCGTCGCGCTACGCGAGCGCCTCATCTGGGCAGAAACATTGCATCTGGTCCATTTTCACTTTCGCACACGGTTTTGGGCAATACCATGGGCTCAAATGGTTTTCTAAAACCAGGGTTTTGAGGTGGAGGGTTGAGATTGAAGCACGGTTAACGAGGAACGATCTTAACGGCTCTACGAATCCTATAAATACCCCTTGCCTTCATTTGCCAAAACCCACAAGAATTTTGATTTGAGAAGCTCTAAGTTAAAACCTATGTTTCATACCTGAGCTACTTGGATCAAGATTAGCATTCGGGGACCCTTTGTAAGTGTTCCTTCGTTCTTTTATTGCTTTTCGAGTCTGAAAGTCAAACTTTGTTTGACTTTCTGCATTGACCAGTTTATGGTCAATGCGAAGTTCGTTTGAACTTCATAACGTGAACGTAATCACGATGGTCATAGTCCCTAGTGACTATACCTACTGATTACCACGTTATCTAGGCTCAGTGACGAGCCGTAGTTTCGGCCAGAATACGTATTCTTGCGTATTTTGTAACCAAACTACTCTTAGGTATCAAAACCGTTTGTTTTGATACCAAACTTGTTTAGTTAAGCATGTTTCAACATGCTTAGCTTGTCACTTTTAGTTTTGTGCTTAGGGTCGTAAGGGTAAGCGATCTAATCAATCGCTTATGCTTTCGAACCCGACCCATTTGGTCGATCATTAGGATCCGACCAAACACATTAGGTGACCATAGTATATAGGGAATAACCTTCCGAGGTTATACCTTATGGTCGCTTCGTTAAGTAGTTGTATGATAGGTAGTATATATGCCTTAGGTAATTTACCAAAATACCCTTTTCATGTGTAATCGGTAATTAAGCATATGTAACCTAAACTGTCATCACTTAACTGATTATGTAACATAATTAAGCATTTTAGGCATATAATACTTGTCATAGGACTAGTTAGGCGAACGCGTTTTACGGGAACGACGCGTTAAAATAGCATAAGCTACCTAAACGGGTCGTAATGGGTCGTAAGCACTTATGTTAGGTTTCATTTAGTATGTAGGCTTTGTTAAACCATATTACACGAGTCTCCACACTCGTTTGGTTTACGAACCCTCATTCTATCCGATCCTCCGATATAGGTCCGGTTTATTAACATAGTTACCTATATTAGGTGCCGTTTGATATCCGTGATCTCTAGCATTGTTTGGTTGTTACTCAAGGACTACTAAGCAATCTCAAGTGAGTACATAGACCCCTCTTTTACTGTTTTCCAAACGTTTTGGGGTGGAACACATGTGCCTACTTGTTACTTTCATGATTTCACATCATATACTTGCTATGTTCATTAGTACATTTATAGTACATGTTTTACATTACATTTCATGCTATGTATGCCCATTGTGTGTGACAACCCTCAAAATTACAGGTACTGTAATTAATTTTAATTACGTACTTAATGATTGTGCTTGATTACAACTGACAATTTAAACTGCTCTATGATATTTTTTTATATCGTACATACACATGCATCATATTTTATACAGCCGCTCCATTTATTACACACAAGCTTGAGTAATAAACTTGATGCACAAAACACAGTTAACACACTGAACGGATAACTTAGAAACATGTTGACAGTGCCAACACATAGCCAAACAATAGGTTGAGGGACCTATTTGACATTCTTTGAAACTTGCTAGAAAACATCGAGGACTAAAACCGTCGTTATTTGAAAGTATAAAGTTTAGGGACTAAATTGTTATTTTTGAAACTATATAAATACAAGGGTTAAAGTGCAATTACTTCAAACTATAAGTTTTGGGTTCTTTTTGTAAGTTTTGGAAACTTATTTTATAAAGAAATAAATATATAGTTTTGAAATAAAAGTTCAAGGTTCATTTGGTCATTCTTTCAAACATAAACTCTAGGGACTAAAGTTGGCTTTCTTAAACTCATTTTAACTAAAGATCCTAACCTGGTTAACTTTCATATAAGGATTTCAAAATAAAAGTTAACCTAGTTAACTATATGAGTTAACTGTTACAAGGACCAATTTTGTACAAATGAAACTACAGGGACCAAAGTGTAAATTCTCAAAAATTCGGAAAAAATGGGGTTGAACCGGTTGGGTGTGAGGATCGAACTCGTGACCATGCGTTTGAAACCGAAGTGTCTTAGCCAGTTTTTCCTCCAGGCAGGAGCTGATAGAACTCAGGTTTTAATTGTTTTATACACTATTTGGAAGTAAATATTATCATTAATAATATTCTGAAATAAAAAGGGTTTAAAACCCATCAAACAGGCCAACAACAAGACTCGAACCGGCGCCCCTTCGCACCCATCAGCGCGCATCAACCAGCTGGACTACCAGACCACATGTGTTTGATATTAGATTGTATTATATATATACACACCTTAAAATCGATCTGAATATATAAATACTAAACTGCAGGTCGCGATTTTCTACCAAAACACACCAAATTCGCCCAAAATTGAATTTTTCCACTTCCTTCATCACTTTTAACCTAACCCACTATGATTGTACTCCTTTTCATTAAATATTTCGCACTAAGAACGCATTAAACCACCACTAACCGGGATTTATTATAAAAAAAAAAGGTTAGATAAGTGGAATTAATCTACTAATTTTGTGTCGGTTTGATCAAATTTTTCGTGTATAAAAGGCTCCATGAACTCTCACAAATCTTCCACACCCATTAGAACACTTAAACATACTGTTTTTGACGAAACTCGATCGGAATCATTCGCCGGAGTTCAAACTCGCCGGAATCTTGTCGATACGCCGTTCCAGCCGATACCGGTTCGTTTTTATTGTTTCAATTAGTTCATTTATGCTTATACAATGTTTCCCCAAAGTTAATTAAATTATAAACCAGTTTTGATCATGAATTGCGACGTTTGACTTTTTGTTTGACTCTGATATGGGGAAGATGATGAATAGTGTTCATCATCTATTTATAATTTAAATTTAGACTTTTCTTATTAATTCGTGATAAATCAGTTATAATCAGTTAAAGTCCGAAATTTTTAACATGTATACTTTAATTACTGATTCAATTATTAAAAATATTATGTTAGTCAAATTGTTTATAAAACTATTTTTTTATAAATTAAAAATAGTTTAATCTTTACAAAATTATAATAATTCGGATTTAGTGAATTAATTATTGAAATTTTTATAGTAATTATTTTACATGTTGGACTTTACAAAAATAATATTATTACTGATATTTTATGTAAATTTGATATTTATATAAATAAATCAGTATTTATACTTATTTATATAGTTTAATATAATGTAATTAAATTATATAACTATATTATTTTGATCAAAAATTATTCTTATGACAAAATATGCATTATTCTGAATTTATATAAATTTAGAATCTGAATTTTTATTATGTTTAATTATTTAGATAATTAAACTTATATAAACTTATTTATTGTTATCATAATCATTTTAATTCATTTTATTTATTTAAAATGATTCAAAGGCCATAATAATTATTTTAAATCAGTAATATTCAAGTTCAAATAATTAAAAATGTGATTTTAATTATTCTGATTTAAATTAATTATTTTTGATAATTAGTTATATAATTATCACATTATTTCTTTTAGACAAAACACTACCGAATCCTATAGATTTAGGATCTCCGCTCATTCGATTAAACATTATTGTTGATACATATTCCATATTATTGCATGTTCAATCAATTAGAGTGACGTGGAATATTATTCCCAAGAACTCTCACATTAGCATATTTATTTGGACTTACTCAAAATCAAGGTGAGTTCATGTCCCCCTTTTCTCTTAACTGTTTTCAGTTTTATACTTCGGGGGTGGAATACATGTTACAAATATTACAATGTTTACAAATGATATAATAACAAGAAACACTCTTGGTGAGAACGAGTACCAAGTATGATGAAATTTGAGAATACAAAAATACAAAAAAAGCACTCTTGGTGAGAACGAGTACCAAGTATGTTAGAACTATTACAGACATTTTTATACATGGTATGGTTAGCTTAAGGAGGGTTAGGACGTACAGATCATGTGAGTGGGTAGGCGGGAACTTGAGGCCATTAATCCTCATTGTAGGACCGAGGGACAGGAGCGATAGATCTATCTGGGTGTAGCGAGCCCAGCCCCAGGCCCAACAGAACGGACCTCGGGGTGACTTTGTGCCCGACGCATAAATCTGCTAGGTTTGAGTCTTCCTACTGCATTTCACACATATCAATGGCCTTGCAAACCATTGGTGATCTCTTTATTTCCTTATTTGCTACATACCACGGAATTTATACTTACAAAGGATTATACATACATCGTTACAAAGGGACATTTATACACACAAGACATATTTTAAAGGCTTGTACACACAGACTTACACATGAACTCGCTCAACCTTTTGTTGATTTTTCAAACTACATGTATTTCAGGGAACTAGAAGGATCTGGCAGGGTATGCATGTGTCTAGCTGCGTTGGATAAATAGATGTCATCCAAAGCTGTGAAGTTTGAGAAGTGTAACCTATTCCTGGACGGGTTACATATCTCTAAACCTCGTCTTATTTAAAGTCTTTTGGTGTCCTATGAAAATGTTTTAAATAATTTGTGGTTTGTAACATATTTCAAATGTCGATGTTTCTAAACAATGATATTGTGGTATTATCTCACTATTTTTAATGGATGAACATCTCGTATTTTTATCATATAGCATTGTTGTGATTGTTGCTATGGTATTAAGAAGTCACACCAAATAAACCCACGCTTCCGCAAAAGCCAGGGTGTGACAGCTTGGTATCAGAGCCTCGATCATAGCGAACTAGGATTCATTCTCGAGTCTAGACTATGATCACTAGGGCTCTCACGAAAATGTTTTCAAACATTTTTACATTGCATACACTAAACGTCCAGATCCAGGGCACAAACATTTTTACAAACAAAAGGCACAAATACACATTTCAAAAAAAAAATTTATATTTCAGTCTTAGAGACTGAGGGAGTACAGCCTTAGAGGCTGGGGAGGTTCAGTCTTAGAGACTGAGGGATTCAATCTTAGAGATTGGGGATGTTTAGTCTTAGAGACTGGGAGGTTTGGTCTTAGAGGCCAGGGAGCTAGTTTGAGAAACTAGGGAGTTAGTCTTAGAGACTGGGTGGGATAATCTTGGGAAGACTAGGATGATTACTTACTTACATTGATTGTGACTTACATGCATTGTTGGATTATTTTATGCTATGACATGGGATGTTATGAGTTATTGTGTTATTACATACGCATATTACTTACTTACTATACTTACTATGACACTGGTGCCGACTATAGTTTTATATCGCTAGAATCTAAGAAAATACTTAGGTTAACTACTAGTAAGTTAGACATTCCGTACTCAATTGAACTGGCTAATGGGAAGCTAGTGGAAACGAATGAAGTCATCAGAGGATGCGTGATAAAGCTGGGAGAAAACGAGCTTACATTAGACCTACTGCCAGTCAAGCTTCGATGTGGTAGTAGGGATGGATTGGTTGTCAAGCAACAGAGCCATGGTTATAGGGATTTAGGTTATTAGAAATTACTCTTGACCTAGACTATAACTTACCTAGGACACTTTCCATTAGTAACTCTTCCATTATCTTTGCCTTGTCTTCATCTCTATTCTTATCTTTTGTAACCAATGCCTCGTCACCACAAATCTTATCTTTAGATTTTACAAATGCTCGTCACCTATCCTTAGGTGATTATTTTCAAAACCTCTTCTGATTTTTAAAATTCTCATCAAAGTCTTGGGCTCTAATAACGAACTCGTGCAATCTGGAAGGGTGGATGCCTGTATTCTGAGTTTTCTGTCTAGGCAAGCACTTCGTATAAATCTCATCAGACGCGAGACCAGTTGTGCTTACCTGGGGATTCTTGGGATGAGTATCCACTTATAGGCTAAAGCATGACTTCATCAAGTTATAAGAACCCAACTACTTGTCATTGATGTCATTTATTCGTGGAATAAATGATATCCATCTTGTTACGTGTTTTTCTTTGATCCTCATTGATTTTATGAAACTACATTACCCCATTATGAAATCACTATAATCTTTCCTTCAGAAAATGCCTCCATGAAGAAACACACGTTTGCTTACCTGGGAACTACCGATGAGAGTACAGTATGCCTATCGGCTCAAGGCATGTTACCCTAATTCAAAAGGATTTTTTTTCTTTTCTCCGTTTCAGAACAATCCAAGTTTTTATCGATCTACGTTGTACTACTATCAATTTATTACGATACGATTCCCTCTTTTTCAAAGTTTCAAAATTTTCTCGAGACCATACCTGTCAGATTCAAATTTTCAAACTAGATGCAGAACGTAGCATGGAAGCACTAACCGATCACATGGTGTGATCCGGAATCTCCTTATCTATATAAGAAACTCACTACACGAGCTAATCTACACAAGAACTACAAACTTCTGATATAACTCAACACATACCCAAACCTTTCTTAGTTCAACAAAACCCCATATCCAAATGGCAAATCTCCCAACAGCATATGCTGAATCTTCAAATGCAGCAAAGATTCATCCCTTCCTTCAGTTTACTACTTTACACTATCAAGAGAGGTATAAAAAACTCAAGTATAAAGAAGTTCTTGCTATTAGCAGTATTGATTGGCAACGAATAGGAATGTTTGATTTCAGTGGGTTGCTGGCAAGATCACTACAACCTAATACACCTTGGCGCCGTTTCTTCGACATCCTAGAACCATCATATGATGAACTAGTGTATGAGTTCTCGTCCACTTTCTATTACAAATCTAATGAAAATCTTACCAATGAATCCATTCATTTTCAACTTTGTGGGCAACTTCATACTATGTCATTAACAGAATTCGCAGTTCATCTGGGCATATATACAGATGAAGAAGTCAAACAACCCATTTTTACGGAGGCATCAACATCTGGTTCCTCCGTGAATATGGTAAATTATTGGCAATACCATTCATTAAAAGAATGGTGTATCAACAATAATTCTACAAGCTTCATAGACCCTTGTTATCAATATATGCATCGTGTTTTAGCCCACACTATCACGGGGCGCAAACATAATCTACACAGGGTTAAAACAATCGAACTTTTCTATTTGTATAGTATTTTTGAGCAAGTTCCCTGTAATATTGCCCACGAACTTGCTGAATATTTTTCTAGTCAACATTCAAATCCTCTGAGAAGTCTCATGGGAGGGTCTTACATTACAAAAATAGCACAATCATTAGGTGTTTTAAGTGATCAGATTATCCAGGGATTATCTCCACCAAAGGCACCTGGGATTGTAAATCCTTACACCATGAGGCTAACCTCTGTTCATATTGGTACACTAACACAATCATCACAGTTGGAGGGAGCTCCAGTTATCTTAGAGAATACCTTCCCACAAAATTTACAACAATCATTTTTGCAGTTTCCTCAACCGTCTTTTTATCGGTTTGATATGCAACCACTGCTGCCATACATACAAGAACCTATTACAACTAACTTACCCCAACCTTTAATACCGAACGTCTTACCAAGCTTCCCACCGTTACCTTTCGAGGAAAATTCAATGATACAAGGAACTTGGTTTGATGAAAACATGGTGACTCAAGAGCAGTTAGAATCAGAACCCTTTTTGCAAGCACCATTAATGCCACATTCTTTCCAGTCACTGTTGAACGAAGTAGAACAACTGCCACCAACTGATATGGCAGGCCCAAGTACGATGCCTCAAATGAATCTACCTCCAGATTCATTGGGAGACGAAGTGACTAGGTTAAACAATCAAGTTCAAAATTTGTCTCAACAAATAAGATGGTTGACAGAAAGAAATCAATGGTTGGAAAGCATGCTGATGCAAATAACTAATCATATGCAACTGCCTCTACCACTTCCACCACCTTATAATCCTGAATTTGATCCATTACATAATTTATTTCAAATGTAAATTTGTTCAATAGATTTTCAAACAAACAATGCTATCATTGCTAATGTGAAATACTTTTTGATTAAGTTGATGTTATGTTGATGCTTGTTTGATTTAAACAATACCTCAATTTTATTTGTTTCCTCACTTAACTAGAAGTGCTATGTGGACCATGCAACGAAACGCGTAATTTTGGGTGCACACTTAATTACGGGGTTCGACGCATGAGAATCATAGTAAGCCTTGTTAAGTAAGGTGGCATACAAAAACATTATGTGATTATGTGTGTTAGAGTATACGTCTGTAGCTTCCGTCAACACCTAGTCATGATTTGTGTATTTGTTTACATAATATTTACATTACAAATCCAGCATAACATAGTGCCATGCAAAATAATTTCTATACAATGATAATTTCCTCAAAATTATCAGCACCAAACAATGACTTGCTTATATTGTTAATCATTACAATTTCATTCTATGATCTCTTTCGAATAAATTTCGGGACGAAATTTTCTTAACGGGGGGAGAATGTGACAACCCTCAAAATTACAGGTACTGTAATTAATTTTAATTACGTACTTAATGATTGTGCTTGATTACAACTGACAATTTAAACTGCTCTATGATATTTTTTTATATCGTACATACACATGCATCATATTTTATACAGTCGCTCCATTTATTACACACAAGCTTGAGTAATAAACTTGATGCACAAAACACAGTTAACACACTGAACGGATAACTTAGAAACATGTTGACAGTGCCAACACATAGCCAAACAATAGGTTGAGGGACCTATTTGACATTCTTTGAAACTTGCTAGAAAACATCGAGGACTAAAACCGTCGTTATTTGAAAGTATAAAGTTTAGGGACTAAATTGTTATTTTTGAAACTATATAAATACAAGGGTTAAAGTGCAATTACTTCAAACTATAAGTTTTGGGTTCTTTTTGTAAGTTTTGGAAACTTATTTTATAAAGAAATAAATATATAGTTTTGAAATAAAAGTTCAAGGTTCATTTGGTCATTCTTTCAAACATAAACTCTAGGGACTAAAGTTGGCTTTCTTAAACTCATTTTAACTAAAGATCCTAACCTGGTTAACTTTCATATAAGGATTTCAAAATAAAAGTTAACCTAGTTAACTATATGAGTTAACTGTTACAAGGACCAATTTTGTACAAATGAAACTACAGGGACCAAAGTGTAAATTCTCAAAAATTCGGAAAAAATGGGGTTGAACCGGTTGGGTGTGAGGATCGAACTCGTGACCATGCGTTTGAAACCGAAGTGTCTTAGCCAGTTTTTCCTCCAGGCAGGAGCTGATAGAACTCAGGTTTTAATTGTTTTATACACTATTTGGAAGTAAATATTATCATTAATAATATTCTGAAATAAAAAGGGTTTAAAACCCATCAAACAGGCCAACAACAAGACTCGAACCGGCGCCCCTTCGCACCCATCAGCGCGCATCAACCAGCTGGACTACCAGACCACATGTGTTTGATATTAGATTGTATTATATATATACACACCTTAAAATCGATCTGAATATATAAATACTAAACTGCAGGTCGCGATTTTCTACCAAAACACACCAAATTCGCCCAAAATTGAATTTTTCCACTTCCTTCATCACTTTTAACCTAACCCACTATGATTGTACTCCTTTTCATTAAATATTTCTCACTAAGAACGCATTAAACCACCACTAACCGGGATTTATTATAAAAAAAAGGTTAGATAAGTGGAATTAATCTACTAATTTTGTGTCGGTTTGATCAAATTTTTCGTGTATAAAAGGCTCCATGAACTCTCACAAATCTTCCACACCCATTAGAACACTTAAACATACTGTTTTTGACGAAACCCGATCAGAAACATTCGCCGGAGTTCAAACTCGCCGGAATCTTGTCGATACGCCGTTCCAGCCGATACCGGTTCGTTTTTATTGTTTCAATTAGTTTATTTATGCTTATACAATGTTTCCCCAAAGTTAATTAAATTATAAACCAGTTTTGATCATGAATTGCGACGTTTGACTTTTTGTTTGACTCTGATATGGGGAAGATGATGAATAGTGTTCATCATCTATTTATAATTTAAATTTAGACTTTTCTTATTAATTCGTGATAAATCAGTTATAATCAGTTAAAGTCCGAAATTTTTAACATGTATACTTTAATTACTGATTCAATTATTAAAAATATTATGTTAGTCAAATTGTTTATAAAACTATTTTTTTTATAAATTAAAAATAGTTTAATCTTTACAAAATTATAATAATTCGGATTTAGTGAATTAATTATTGAAATTTTTATAGTAATTATTTTACATGTTGGACTTTACAAAAATAATATTATTACTGATATTTTATGTAAATTTGATATTTATATAAATAAATCAGTATTTATACTTATTTATATAGTTTAATTTAATGTAATTAAATTATATAACTATATGATTTTGATCAAAAATTATTCTTATGACAAAATATGCATTATTCTGAATTTATATAAATTTAGAATCTGAATTTTTATTATGTTTAATTATTTAGATAATTAAACTTATATAAACTTATTTATTGTTATCATAATCATTTTAATTCATTTTATTTATTTAAAATGATTCAAAGGCCATAATAATTATTTTAAATCAGTAATATTCAAGTTCAAATAATTAAAAATGTGATTTTAATTATTCTGATTTAAATTAATTATTTTTGATAATTAGTTATATAATTATCACATTATTTCTTTTAGACAAAACACTACCGAATCCTATAGATTTAGGATCTCCGCTCATTCGATTAAACATTATTGTTGATACATATTCCATATTATTGCATGTTCAATCAATTAGAGTGACGTGGAATATTATTCCCAAGAACTCTCACATTAGCATATTTATTTGGACTTACTCAAAATCAAGGTGAGTTCATGTCCCCCTTTTCTCTTAACTGTTTTCAGTTTTATACTTCGGGGGTGGAATACATGTTACAAATATTACAATGTTTACAAATGATATAATAACAAGAAACACTCTTGGTGAGAACGAGTACCAAGTATGATGAAATTTGAGAATACAAAAATACAAAAAAAGCACTCTTGGTGAGAACGAGTACCAAGTATGTTAGAACTATTACAGACATTTTTATACATGGTATGGTTAGCTTAAGGAGGGTTAGGACGTACAGATCATGTGAGTGGGTAGGCGGGAACTTGAGGCCATTAATCCTCATTGTAGGACCGAGGGACAGGAGCGATAGATCTATCTGGGTGTAGCGAGCCCAGCCCCAGGCCCAACAGAACGAACCTCGGGGTGACTTTGTGCCCGACGCATAAATCTGCTAGGTTTGAGTCTTCCTACTGCATTTCACACATATCAATGGCCTTGCAAACCATTGGTGATCTCTTTATTTCCTTATTTGCTACATACCACGGAATTTATACTTACAAAGGATTATACATACATCGTTACAAAGGGACATTTATACACACAAGACATATTTTAAAGGCTTGTACACACAGACTTACACATGAACTCGCTCAACCTTTTGTTGATTTTTCAAACTACATGTATTTCAGGGAACTAGCAGGATCTGGCAGGGTATGCATGTGTCTAGCTGCGTTGGATAAATAGATGTCATCCAAAGCTGTGAAGTTTGAGAAGTGTAACCTATTCCTGGACGGGTTACATATCTCTAAACCTCGTCTTATTTAAAGTCTTTTGGTGTCCTATGAAAATGTTTTAAATAATTTGTGGTTTGTAACATATTTCAAATGTCGATGTTTCTAAACAATGATATTGTGGTATTATCTCACTATTTTTAATGGATGAACATCTCGTATTTTTATCATATAGCATTGTTGTGATTGTTGCTATGGTATTAAGAAGTCACACCAAATAAACCCACGCTTCCGCAAAAGCCAGGGTGTGACATTGTGTGCATACTTAGTACAGTTGTTTCACGTCACATGCTATGTATGTCTATTGTTGCATACTTAGTACAGTTGTTTCACGTCACATGCTATGTATGTCTATTGTTGCATACTTAGTACAGTTGTTTCACGTCACATGCTATGTATGTCTATTGTTGCATACTTAGTACAGTTGTTTCACGTCACGTGCTATGTATGTCTATTGTTGCATACTTAGTACAGTTCACATGCTATGTATGTCCATTTGTTGCATTGTTCATCATACTTAGTACATTTGTTATTCATCACATGCTTACATTTTGGATACACATTACATGATTTACATTAGACATGAACATTTTACTTTGGTAGTTTGGTTTGGGTAAGTGATTAAGTAACGAGGCGTGTGTAATATGATACAAGCATGGTGGATACGCCGCTGGTACTTCCTATATATAAGTGTTTGTATGGTATTACATGTCGTAGTGTTATTTGAATCATTTCAGTTTAAGACATATAACATTTTATATAAATAACATACTTTTCACAAGACATTGATTTACAAACAACTTATCTTATACAAACTCATCTTACATGGTTATTCATTTAACCATACATTATTCTCTTATTTATACATATCATCTGATCTTATCGTTTTTCAAATGATTTACAAGACAAAGCAAATTACAAGGTTCATGACTAAACATTTTCTCAAACATAAGTCATGAATCCTATTTTCTCAAAACCTATGTATCTCACAGGCATTTTTATGCTGACGTACCTATTTTCACATGTGTTTTCAGGAGATGGTGCATAGGACTTATCAAGACATACTTAGGTGGACCTGTGCCTTAGTGACTTAAAACGAGACAAGAACTAGTTAAATTTTGTTATGTACTCTTTTTTGGGTAAAGGGTTTTACCCCGGTGATTTTATAAATAAACCAATAAAAACAAGTGAAGTAGAAAATCTACCCCAGTTCTCTTATGAGACAAGCCAACATAAGAGTAAATACAAGCACAAAGCAAACCACCTAGCAACTAGGACAAAACAATACATCTTAGTTATCTATGTATGCTTCCAACGGGTATAACTTCCAAGCTTCCAGGATACTTCTAACATTCGGCTTATCCTTGTATTTGAAAGTTTGAAGCTTCATCCTTACCGTGCTTATAATGACATTTGTAATTTGTTCCGGTGGTCGAAGCTGATTATTAAAGAATCTGGGGTTTCTTTCTTGCCAAATAAAGTATGCTGCCGCCTTTATAGTAAGTTTAGCAACTACCGAATTCTTTTGTTATGTACTCTTTATTTCTCGTTTAAAGACAATGTAACTCGCTTGTTTGATGAATAAAACGAAACTTTAAATTTCCATGGTTGTGAAACATTAATTCTGTTACAACACTCCCCGACGTTTCCGCCACGTTTCGTTGTCTCACGTGGTTGGGGTGTGACAGAAAAGTTGGTATCAGAGCCAATGGTTATAGGGAATTAGGTTATTAGTAATACTTTGACCTAGTCTATAACCTTTCTAGGACCCTAACGCGAGTTTACTTGCGTCTAGTTATAAAACAATACCGTCACCTATCCTTAGGCGACGACCACAACAAGAACATAAATTTCAAAACCGCTTTGAAAACTAATAATCTGTTCTAGGATGATTGATTACTAGGTTTTGAACCCTCTATTGTAAGGTTTTGAACCCTCTGTTATAAGGTTTTGAACCCCTTTGAATTTTCAAAACTCTCGTCAAAGTTTTGGGTCCTAAATAGTGTGAACACGTGCAAACTGGAAGAGTGAATGCCTGTACCCTGGGTTTTCTGTCTAAGGCTAGAGTATTCGTACAAATCCACATAATCGGGCCAGTCACTCTTACCTGGGAACTCTTGGGGTGAGTGTCCACTTATAGGCGAGCATGTCTTCGCGATACACTATGAGGATCTATTTACTTTGATTCAGCCTTTGTGTTGTTTGTTTGCTTCGTGGTTCAAACAAATGACCATCAACCATGATTATGGTCGGTAATTGTAACATCCTATTCTTACCCAATGCCATTTCATTTGTTTTCTTTCTTGTTTCCCTTTTAGAATGCCTCCACGACGCGAAAATCTGGTATCTATTGAAGAGCTGGCAGCTGTCATTACACAGCAAATGACTGCTGCAATCCCGAACATCGTTGCTCAATGTAACCAAGCCCTCAACAACAATAATGCCCCCTGCAACTTTAAGACGTTCAACTCGGCTAAGCCATCAAATTTTTCTGGGTCTCAAGGAGCGAGTGCACTTCTGCAATGGTTCGAGAGTCTAGAGAGCACCTTCAGACATGTTCAATGTCCAAATGAGTGAAAGGTAGATTTCGCATCTGGTGTCTTTGAGAAACGAGCTTTGACATGGTGGAACGGTGTGATGAGAGATAGGGGTGCCGAAGTGGCACTGGCTCAAACGTGGGAAGAACTTCGAGCACTGATGATGAAGGAATTTTGTCCTCGTCACGAGATCAGAGCCTTGGAAAGGGAATTCGACGATCTTAAGCAAGACAGCGGTGAACATCGAGCATACACTGATCGATATGAGGAGCTGAGCCTGTTGTGTCCTACCATGGTTACGCCTTTGGATAAGGCGATCGAAAAATACATTGATGGTCTCCCTGACTCAGTTCAGGACATTGTTACTGGTAGTAACCCCACTACGGTTAGGCAGGCCATTGAGCTATCTACAACCTTGACTGAATCTCAGATCAGAAAACGTAAACTTTTTCGAAAGGGTGACAAGAAGCCTATCGAGGAATCAAAGACCATGGATGAACAGGCTGGATCCCCTAAGCGGTCAAAGAAGCGAGAGGCTTCTCAGAACTTCGCCATGGTTACTCACAATGATCAAGCCGTCCCCAACCAACCTGCTCAACCCCCTGCTAGGAAACCATACAATGGAACTTCACCCTTGTGCAACCAATGTAACCTTCATCATCATGCTAGTGTGAAGTGCCGCGAATGCCAAATTTGTGGACGTAAAGGTCATACGGCAAAAGTTTACGTAGCAGCAGTTGCACCAAATCAAGCTGACAACAATCCTGCTCAAGCTCGCTTTCCACCAGGTTCTTGCTACAATTGTGGCGAGATGGGTCATTTCCGAAGAAATTTCCCAAAGCTTGCTAATGCTAATCCAGCACAGGGATGAGCATCTGACCGACTAGAAGACAACACCCTTTAGAAATAATTACGTCTCATGTATTATTTTCTTTTGTTGTCAAGGTCCATAAAACAGTTGTTATCATTGTTTATAAATAAATCTTTTATTTACATTGCAATGTATTTATGAGGTTGTATGTATAAAGAACATATCCCTTACAATACCGACAATCAAGGAATCGTATTCCTTGAAAAGCAAACTACCCCCAAGATTTTTCTATTTTATGATCTCTTGCGTTGTCCACAAAATTCCTAAGTACCCGTTTCTCCCAAGGAAACGAAGTACAAGGCGCAAGTTACAACACTGGACGAATACCCAAAGTACCTCTATAAATCATTAATAGGGTACCTAAGGGTATTTCCGTAAATCCTAAAAATGTTGAGTTCCTTAATTCGAATATTACGTTCCTTCGAAAACAAAAATCGAATTTTTGGGAGATCTTCCTATCTTTTCAGATAAATCCCAGAGGACATTGAAGTCCATCGACTGGTTTCCATATCCATTCTCAATCGATAACAAGTTAATAACAAATTAATAATCAAGTTAAACAACTATGTGATTATGTGCTTATGTGTTTCCTTTTATGTTTTTGTGTAATCCAAGTTTTGTTATCCAAATCCTCGTAGAATCTTCCATATCTTTGTATAAGGAATTCATAGTAGGATATCCAAAGATACTATATTAAATCCTCAATGGGCTTTTACGTAATAGTAAAGACCCTTGGATTATATTGTACTATTCCATAATTAGACCCCTTGAGTGGTCTAGTTAAACAGATTGATCCAAAAATCTGGTTAGGAATATCATGTGATGAGATAGCTGAAAGGACTCCTTGGTGGCCTAATTAAAAGGATCATTTGTCGATCTAATTAAAAGGACCTTATGGTAGTCTAGTCACACTCATCACAGGTTTGATTTTTCCTCCCCTTCACATTACAAACAAATTGTGCGGACTGTGCAAGGAATTGCGTAATTATGGATGCATACATAATTATGAAATTCAGTGCACAGAAACCACAACAAGTTTGGTCGTGTGTCTAGAAATGACTCATTCCGTGCATTTTCATTTCTGAAGAAATTATGGAAAATGACTCATCCCGTTCATTTTCGTTTCTGAAGAAATCGTGGAAAATGACTCATTCCGTTCATTTTCGTTCCTGAAGAAATCGTGGAAAATGACTCATTCCGTTCATTTTCGTTTCTGAAGAAATGGTGGAAAATGACTCATTCCGTTAATTCGCCTACAGGGACTAAATTTGACAAACTGCGAAAGTATGCCAATTTGAACTGTAACAAACATTCTGGAACATGACCATAAGTTAAACATACCATAAATATCCTTTACATAGCTTAGAAATAGGCTTTGAGGGGTTCGGTGTGCTAAAATAAACTTCTGGGTCATCCAGGGACTAAAAGCGTCAAAAAGTGCACAAGTTTGCATTTTCACGCATAACTTGCGTTCTGAATACATCCGGACATCCAAAAATTTATGTAAGCACTAAAACATTTTATTTTAGTGTTTGGCATAAGAAAAATCCATTCGTCACGCCATTTGGATCGTTTTTCACGCTTATGCGCATTCCGTCGTAATTAACCGAACAACGCAATCGTACGGCCAAACAAACAGACATCCGAGATATTTTTGAGCATGTTTTGAGTTCCCTATACTTTAACTTCATTTTAGAGCTTTGAAATGAGGTTAACGGGGTTCAAACGCATCGAAAAAGGCCTTAAACACGTGCAGGGACCAAAACTGTCATTTTTGAAACTTTGCTGAATCTGACACATGGTGGCCTAGCGCGAGCATCCCCTGCCTATGCCGTCGCGCTACGCGAGCGCCTCATCTGGGCAGAAACATTGCATCTGGTCCATTTTCACTTTCGCACACGGTTTTGGGCAATACCATGGGCTCAAATGGTTTTCTAAAACCAGGGTTTTGAGGTGGAGGGTTGAGATTGAAGCACGGTTAACGAGGAACGATCTTAACGGCTCTACGAATCCTATAAATACCCCTTGCCTTCATTTGCCAAAACCCACAAGAATCTTGATTTGAGAAGCTCTAAGTTGAAACCTTTGTTTCATACCTGAGCTACTTGGATCAAGATTAGCATTCGGGGACCCTTTGTAAGTGTTCCTTCGTTCTTTTATTGCTTTTCGAGTCTGAAAGTCAAACTTTGTTTGACTTTCTGCATTGACCAGTTTATGGTCAATGCGAAGTTCGTTTGAACTTCATAACGTGAACGTAATCACGATGGTCATAGTCCCTAGTGACTATACCTACTGATTACCACGTTATCTAGGCTCAGTGACGAGCCGTAGTTTCGGCCAGAATACGTATTCTTGCGTATTTTGTAACCAAACTACTCTTAGGTATCAAAACCGTTTGTTTTGATACCAAACTTGTTTAGTTAAGCATGTTTCAACATGCTTAGCTCGTCACTTTTAGTTTTGTGCTTAGGGTCGTAATGGTAAGCGATCTGATCAATCGCTTATGCTTTCGAACCCGACCCATTTGGTCGATCATTAGGATCTGACCAAACACATTAGGTGACCATAGTATATAGGGAATAACCTTCCGAGGTTATACCTTATGGTCGCTTCGTTAAGTAGTTGTATGATAGGTAGTATATATGCCTTAGGTAAATTACCAAAATACCCTTTTCATGTGTAATCTGTAATTAAGCATATGTAACCTAAACTGTCATCACTTAACTGATTATGTAACATAATTAAGCATTTTAGGCATATAATACTTGTCATAGGACTAGTTAGGCGAACGCGTTTTACGGGAACGACGCGTTAAAATAGCATAAGCTACCTAAACGGGTCGTAATGGGTCGTAAGCACTTATGTTAGGTTTCATTTAGTATGTAGGCTTTGTTAAACCATATTACACGAGTCTCCACACTCGTTTGGTTTACGAACCCTCATTCTATCCGATCCTCCGATATAGGTCCGGTTTATTAACATAGTTACCTATATTAGGTGCCGTTTGATATCCGTGATCTCTAGCATTGTTTGGTTGTTACTCAAGGACTACTAAGCAATCTCAAGTGAGTACATAGACCCCTCTTTTACTGTTTTCCAAACGTTTTGGGGTGGAACACATGTGCCTACTTGTTACTTTCATGCTTTCACATCATATACTTGCTATGTTCATTAGTACATTTATAGTACATGTTTTACATTACATTTCATGCTATGTATGCCCATTGTGTGCATACTTAGTACAGTTGTTTCACGTCACATGCTATGTATGTCTATTGTTGCATACTTAGTACAGTTGTTTCACGTCACATGCTATGTATGTCTAATGTTGCATACTTAGTACAGTTCACATGCTATGTATGTCCATTTGTTGCATTGTTCATCATACTTAGTACATTTGTTATTCACCACATGCTTACATTTTGGATACACATTACATGATTTACATTAGACATGAACATTTTACTTTGGTAGTTTGGTTTGAGTAAGTGATTAAGTAACGAGGCGTGTGTAATATGATACAAGCATGGTGGATACGCCGCTGGTACTTCCTATATATAAGTGTTTGTATGGTATTACATGTCGTAGCGTTATTTGAATCTTTTCAGTTTAAGACATATAACATTTTATATAAATAACATACTTTTCACAAGACATTGATTTACAAACAACTTATCTTATACAAACTCATCTTACATGGTTATTCATTTAACCATACATTATTCTCTTATTTATACATATCATCTGATCTTATCGTTTTTCAAATGATTTACAAGACAAAGCAAATTACAAGGTTCATGACTAAACATTTTCTCAAACATAAGTCATGAATCCTATTTTCTCAAAACCTATGTATCTCACAGGCATTTTTATGCTGACGTACCTATTTTCACATGTGTTTTCAGGAGATGATGCATAGGACTTATCAAGACATACTTAGGCAGACCTGTGCCTTAGTGACTTAAAACGAGACAAGAACTAGTTAAATTTTGTTATGTACTCTTTATTTCTCGTTTAAAGACAATGTAACTCGCTTGTTTGATGAATAAAACGAAACTTTAAATTTCCATGGTTGTGAAACATTAATTCTGTTACAACACTCCCCGACGTTTCTGCCACGTTTCGTTGTCTCACGTGGTCGGGGTGTGACACGTTTGGTCGTTCATTAGGATCCGACCAAGCATGTTTAGTGACCATAGTTGTATAGGGAATAACCTTCCGAGGTTACACCTTATGGTCACCTAATTTAAGTAGTTGTATGATAGGTAGTTTATATGCCTTAGGTAAATGACCAAAATGTCCTTTTCAATTATAGTCATATTACCTCTTTTTCAATTAGGCGACTCTGAGAAACCCTAGTTTTCAAAATGCAATAGAAATGACTTATAGTCATATTACCTCTTTTTCAATTAGGCGACTCTGAGAAACCCTAGTTTTCTTGCATTCTGATCTTCTTCTTGATCGATCTGGGTTAGGTATTAGGGTGTTGTCGATCCTTCTGAGTAAGGTTTCTTGACTCTACCTTGGTTTCTAATCTTTTGAAGTCAGGATTAGGGTTTTGTTCTTTTCATTTTTTCTTGCTAGGGTTTTGTCGTCGTTTCGCTTTGGTTTCTTCATTGTTTCGTTCTTCTGTTACGTTGCATGGTTCTTATTTTCTCGTGTTATGGCTACTAATCAGTTCAAACCGCCTGATATATTGGGTAATTCAATAAACCCTAACAAGGGTTTTGCTTCTCGACTTTTGAACATTGATGGGAAAACCTTCTGCCCTCGACGTGGAGTTCTGTCTGATCTGCAGCAGGGACCGAAGGTTATTAATGTTATTGACGAACTTACAAAGATCACTGTTCCAGTTGATTTGACTGAAGATGCTCCGGACATGGCTAAACAGAATGATGTTCGTGATGAAGGTTTCTGGGACATCGGAAAAAAGGATAATTCTAGCTCGTATGCTGAAAAACTTCTTTCTTCTCGTAATAAAAGGGAGGTTAATTTCAGACTTATGGAAACAGTGGAAACCAGGGAAGATGCCGACGTTGTTATTCCGAAAGAGGTTGTTAAACAGGTACAAGATAAGTTTGACAATATGCTCTATGGTTATTTTTTAGGGAATAGTGTGACAACCCGTACTCTTGTCGTCGAGAAAAGGGTACTTTATTTAGATTCGTATTATTTTTGCTACTATTATTATTTAATAATAATCGCGTCGAGAGAAACGTACCATTTAACCTATTACCCCGAACCGGACATATTCAACATAACACACGCATGCAAGATCTTCTTAAATCCCGATTATATTTAAGTGCTAATTTAAACGGGCCAATTTGTTTTAACGGTTTATGACGCCTAACGGGTTCGTGCACCTGGGCCAAGCCCAACCCGACTTACATACACCCCAAACCCTAGCCTATAAATTCATCTCAAGGCCCCATCTCTTTCATTTTTTTTTTGGAACCCTAGCCCCCAAGACACACCTCTCTCTCTCTAAGATCCGGCCACTGGATTAGGGTTCCGGCGACCCCTCCGGCGCCGCTTTTCCGGTGGGTCACACCCAAACAAACTGGTTGTCCACCTCCTTCATCATTCTCGCTCTTCTCTCTCTCTGTTAAAGGAACGAACGGCCACCACCAATTGGTGGCGGCACACAACAATCAGCAGCATCAGACCCACCACAGGTAGCGACGCGGTGGTGGTTGGCTTGGGGCGGTTAATTCCGAGCAAGAGGGGAGAGGTCTCAGCAGTAGGTAGCAGCCACAATGAACGTCGGAGGCAGCGGCGCGCTGGTTGCAGCGAAGAAGGTGGTGGCGGAGCCGTGACAGCGGCGGTGGTGCTGCGTCTCCGACGAATCCCACCGGTATACCTCCCACCATTCCTCGTTTCCTTTCATCTTTGTTCCACCATGTCAAAGCTCGTTTATTCCAATTCTACTTGGACATGGCCAGTTGCGTGGAGAGATAGTTATCTTGTTCTTATCCAGCTTGATCAGTTGAGGTTTGATCCGAACAAGGAAGACAAACTGTTGTGGCGCAAAGGGGATCAGTTTCATGATTTTTCCTCGGCTCGTGCTTGGGATTCACTTAGGCACCGTGAGTTGGAGGTTGAGTGGTGTCCTATTGTTTGGTTTGCTCAGTGTATCCCGCGTCATGCCTTCTTAATGTGGCTAATCATGAGACGCAAGTTGCTTACTCAGGATAAGATTTTGAATTGGGATTTCTCGCGTAGAAAGAATATGAATATGATGTGCTGTCTGCTTTGTTATGCCAATCATGACTCTCATAATCATCTGTTCTTCGAGTGTAAGTTCTCTACTCAAGTTTGGCATATGGTTAGGCATAAAGTGGGAATGGATTCGGTTCAACCGAAGTGGGAGGATATTGTTGACTGGCTTCTAGTGCGGTCCAAATCCAAATCTGTAGTGAACTATGTTGCTAGATTAGTAGTAGTGGCCAGTGCTTATTTGATTTGGCAGGAACGCAATGCGAGATTATTCAAAAACCAGCTGAGGCCTCCAGAGACTATTAGTGAAATTATTATCCAACAGGTCCGATACAAATTAATGGGTGCGAAGCTAAAGGATTGTGTTAATGTGAGAAGGCTTTTGGGTGACTGGGAGATTTATGGAACTGAGCTCAAGGATGGCGATGGCTGATTAAGTAGTTGTGGTTGTTTTGTTTTTTTTCTAGAGTTTAGTCTAGTCGTTTTTATTACCTGGTGGTAGTGTTTCATTGTTTTTTCTTTGTTTACTTTCATGGGGCATGTCCCGTGATTGAACTAGTGTAGACTTTCTACACTACTTGTTTTGTTTTGGTTGTGAATATATAGAATCACCGGGGTAACCCTTTACCCAAAAAAAAAAATTGTGAAATGATTGAAAGTGGTTTTAAAAGTAATTTATGTGGATTGATGTTTATGATAAGGGGGTTCTAATAATGTTTTCAATGACAATCTGATACTATTACAATGGTGTATTCATGAGATTGATAAAACTGTGATAGGGTCATAATATCTAGGATGAGTATGTTAGTTGAATGTGAAAACCCTAGATGATGAACAATTTGAATGAAATGAAAATATTTGAAATATGTTAGTTTGATCTGAATTGGTAAGTGTACGGCAGAATAAAATATGATAATGAAATTTGATTGGACAGTACATGTAAATGCAATTTGATTGGATGGCACTGATCTGGATAAGGGTTCTAGAAACATCCGCACATTTTGCGAGTCGAGACCTTGTATGTTGCGACTCGAGACCACTCATTGACCACTCGAAACCAGACAAATAACGGGGGACTTAAGATTGGGTAGGTTGCGACTCGAGATCTCCTCATCTCGAGTCAAGCCTGACTCGAGACCTCAAAGCAGCGAATCAGAAATACACAACCCGAGATCGTCTGGTTGCGACTTGGAATCTCATGGTTGCGACTCGAGATCTCTTAGTCTCGAGTCAAGATCACCCGGTTTCGACTGGACTGCCTTGCCTAGTTATTGGGCCACACCAACTGATGTTTTGGACTGTGTGCTACTGTTAATGTTTAACTGTTTATATGCTAGGATAGGCCCAATAGCGTATATGTTAGTATGACTTACGTGCTATGTGTTAGATTACGTGTAGAATTATATGTGACACTACTTGCATACGAACCTGATGAATATTATTTTATCTCAGGAGCTGGTTAAGGGGTATGATTGGATTGGAGGACATCCAAGGGTGGCATTAAAAATTGATCTTCAGAAAGCTTATGATTCTGTTGATCATGGTTTTATGGAGTGTTGCCTGCATTACTTTGGATTTCATCAAAAGTTTGTTGGATGGATAATGAGCTGCTTGTCTTCTGTCTCTTATTCAGTTGCTCTTAATGGAAATTTGCATGGTTTTTTTAAAGGTGAGAAGGGATTAAGGCAAGGGGACCCTATGTCGCCTTACATATTTACGATTGTTATGGAAGTTCTTAATTTGATGTTGCAAAGAAGGATCAGGGGTTGTAATAATTTTAAGTATCATTGGAGGTGTGAGAAAGTTGGTATAACACACTTGTGCTTTGCTGATGACCTGTTTATCTTTTGTGGGCCAGATAAAGAATCAATTAGTGTTATAAAGGGTGCTGTTAGTGAATTTAGTGAAGTTTCTGGTCTTGTACCAAACCTGCAAAAAAGTGAGATATTTTTCGGTAATATAGAGACTGATATGAAGAATGTGATTCTGAGTGAACTACCTTTTAAAGTCGGTCAGTTTCCTATGAAATATTTGGGTATCCCTTTGTCTTCTAAGAGATTGTATCAAACTGATTGCAAGATCCTTGTTGATAAAGTGAGGAGCAGGATATCAGACTGGAAGGTTAAATTTCTGTCATATGCTGGGAAAGTTCAGCTTATTAAGTCAGTTCTTTCTTCCTTGACGATTTATTGGTCTTCTTTATTTATTCTTCCTTGTAATGTGGCTGAAGATATAGAGAGGCTGATAAGAGGTTTTTTGTGGAACCATCATGATGGTAATAGGGGGATGGCTGGTGTTAGGTGGGAGGAAGTTTGTATGCCGAAATTGCGTGGGGGATTGAATATATTATCTCTTAAAAATCAGAATCTTGCTTTAATGACTAAGCACATGTGGAATTTATTGTCAAACAAGGATTCTCTATGGGTTAATTGGGTTAAAAGATATAAACTGTTTGGTAGAAGTTTTTGGGAAATTGGGGAAACAAGGTCTGATTCATGGAGTTGGGGTCATTTGCTGCAGAATAGGAGATTGGTTAGAGAGAATTTTGTGGTTATAGTTGGTAATGGGTTAAATACTTTTGCATGGCATGATTTGTGGCATGAGAAGGGCAGTTTGGGGAAGTTTATTGATAGAAGGGATATCAAAGCTGCTGGGTTTGATCATTATACTAAGCTGGCTGAACTTTATAATTCTAATGGGTGGATGGTTCCAGCAGAATGGCACAGTAAATATCCATGGTTAGTCTCTTCTAAGATTGGGAATTTTAATAATTCAAAGCCTGATTATGTTAAGTGGAGGAACACAGATGGGAAGCTGGTGGATTTTTCTGTGAAGAATGTGTATAACAGTCTTTGTAATGTTGGGGCAGTGGTGAGGTGGAGAAATTTTGTATGGTTTAGTCAATGTATACCTCGGCATGCGTTTATTGTTTGGTTGGCCTGTAAATTCAGGTTACTTACTCAGGATAGGATGCTGAAGTGGGGATGGGTTGGTGAGTTAAAATGTGCTTTTTGCAAGAAGTGTCCGGATAGCCATGAACATTTATTCTTTAATTGTGAATACACTAAAGCTGTTTGGAGGAAAGTTAGAGTAAAAGCTAGAATGACAGATATACCGTTTAGTTGGTCTGATATTGTGGCATATATTGAGCAGGAAAAGAATGGAAAATCTATTTGGGTTATTATCCAAAGATTGGTGGTTGCTGCCTCTGTGTATTTTGTTTGGCAGGAGAGAAATGGTAGGTTATTTAGAGATACTAGTAGAGCACCTCAGCAATTATTTGAGCTGATTGTTAAGGAGGTTAGGTTGAGGTTGATGGGGTTAACATTAAAGTACAGCAAAGGTGTTTTAGAGGCTGCTGAGGTCTGGGGTTTAAGGATCTGGATACTGGTAGTTAAGATGAGAGGAGTTGACTATTGTTATGCACAGGGCTGGCTTTTATGGTGGAAGGATGGGAGTAGCATTATAGGTGGTGTTGGTGGAAGTAGGGGTGACTTAGGTATCTTCATGATTATGTGGATGGTTTCTTTGACCTATTGTATTCTGATTGCTGTGTTATTTGCTGAATATGGGGAAGGATGGGTTAATCTGTGGGTTAGCTGTTTTGGGGAGTGTATAGTCGTAGATATGTATCTATTTGTATAGGCTGTTTGTGTTGTTATATTTGTCTTGTTTACCATGCACTCTTTTACCACTCATGTTATATTGGTAGCTCCATACACACACACACACACATACACCTCATGTTCTATATATTTTTTCTCTTTCTTTCCTGGGTGTTTTGGAGCCGAGGGTCTCACTGGAAGCAGCCTCTCTATCCCTAGGGATAGGGGTAAGGTGTGCCTACATCCCACCCTTCCCAGACCCTACCAATAGCTCTGCTATTTGTGGGATTTTACTGGGTATGATTGATTGATTGATAGGCTATAGATTATGCGTTAGAGGGTTGAAGGTCCAGATGCTGTGTCTGGCTTGGCTGTTCGGAATATTAGCTGTTTTTGGAGGCGGGGATGGTGTGGGGGTGTGGTAAGAAGACTGGTTGGTGGATGGAGGTGCTAATGATCGGAAGTCTGCTGATGGTTGGGATGAAGAAAGGCAAGATTCAGGTTGGATAGGCTGCTGGATTGAACTACAATGCTTTGATGATTTTTGTGTTTTGTCTTTTGGTATAGATGCTTGTACAGGGTCTTTACTTGCGAACTGTTTTTGTGATTGGTTTTGTTTTTTTGCAGGGTTTTTTTTGGTTGTATAGAATGGGCGAGGGGCCGGGTCAGATGGCCTATTTTGTTAGGTCCCTCGTCGATAGGGGTGGTGTGTTCCTTGGGTTGTATGTCCCGGGAACCTAAATCCCTTTAGGTGTATATAATTTTTTTGTTATTAATAAAATTTACCGGAGGTGCCGCCCTCCTTTACCAAAAAAAAAAAAAAAAAAAAAAACCTGATGAATATTAATAACCATAATAGGGTATGGTTGGCCAACACAACACAAGTAAATTGTCTGCCGAGCAAACCAAGGTGAGTTCACACACACTAAAAGCATGCGTCCCAGGGAGGGACACGAGCAAACTGCCATCTTTGGGAAGAATACTTTCAAACTAATATTTCCGGGGGAAAAATACGAATGGGTACTTTTAAATCACTATCTCCGGGGGAGATACGTTTGGATATTATTTATAAATCACAACTAGCCAAACTAAACGAATCTCTATCATGTAAAGTCCCTGCTTACAGTACCGATTAATCGCTGGGGGCGAACGGGTTATTAGTTGATAGCGCTATTAGGTTTGACAACCTCACACCGTGACCGGGGAGATCGGGCGTGAACTAGTATACCTTGCATCTTGGTCAATGACGATAGACATTGACTCGGGGCACAAAATCTTCTCGTCAATAGTTTCGGTAACGCCAGTTTAGTAGCTTTCATATGGGGTAGCTCCCCATGACGTGATTATAAATGCTTTATCTAAACAACTTACGTTTTCGAAAAACTAAAACTGGACAACTCGTGAACTCGCCAACATTATGTTGATACCCTACTGCATGCTTTGCAGGTTGCTCGATACAGTTTAGGACGGACATTGCAATCGGCTGGAGTGCGTGGTTTGTAAGTTCATAACTATTAAACTTGTGGTTTTAAATTACGATATGTATTCTTTTCCTTTCCGCTGCAACTTAAACTATGTTTTGAAAAATTTAAATTGGTCACTAATAATAACCAAACGGTTCAAAATAATTAGTGGCTGGATCCTGGTCAGTCGCACGCCTCGCAGTGGTACTCCGCATGTGGAATTTGAGGGTGTGACAGATTGGGATCAGAGCCATTGGTAGTGAACTAGGTTTAAGATATAAAATATTTTTAAGATGAAAAATGTTTTATATAAAAACCAGACTATAACCGTTCTTTAATGAAAACCACAACGACACCACACTCCGGATTGCAAGGTTCGTCAGATTCAGGTTCTCACATGGTAAGTATAGTCATCGGCATTTACTTGTGCACACATATGTGCGTAAATATGTAGCTGTATTCAATACTGTGAATCATACGAAAACTACGCAAACCTGATGTGCGCTAAGCAGGAGTGGATTCTCCTAACCTTGATTCAAAACCATGACACTCTTAGGGCAAGGAACCAGTTATTCCAAGTCCTCGACCACATATTTCCTGATGTCATCCCTGGGCTATGACGAATCGACACGGGAAACGTTTACTCGATATACCTGCTTAGGAAAGGCCTGCTACGAACTACACGGAGAAGTTACGAGAACGAATCGACGAAAGGGAGCCATTCCTATATCATGGGATATTAGAAGTAACGACGACGTCATTCGCATCTTTTTACTTACGTAATTCATTTTTCGACTTAAGTGGTGACACTTGTTCCCCCACCCGACTGATCACCTGGATTCTTGAAACATTCTAGTAAGTGTACACTTTTCGGGCTTCTGTTTGCACGTCTCGAACACGAAAAGCATGCGTGGCGTATGCTCCACATTGCAGTGCCAGCAATCGTATCACTTTTCCATCGACCATGAAGTTATTTCCCCCTAATTCCGCGTTACATGGCAAAACCTTATTCAAGTTGAACTTTATACCATAGCACGCCCCGAAACCCAGCAAATTGGTATCTTTCTTACAAACTGGCGTATTTGAAAGCGTGGCAAGACGAAGACACGAGCCAGTCAACCCACCAACGAGTACGGTGACCTAGATGCTTACCTTATCTTTCATTTGCCAGATCCGTTATTCTTTTACGACTTTTCTAATCCCGTGAATCCTTTTGCTAGCTTTCGTACGAACCCTCGTTTATTGCTTAAGATGGTATCCTCACTTCTATCGTTTCCTTATCGCGATATCCACGTTTCTTCGTAGAGAAACCTAGACCAGATTTCCCTCCAGTTTAGTGAATTCAGCAAGTGCGACCTTTAGTCGACAAACTTCTCAAACCCTTGAAATATGGTAGCGTGTTACTTTAATCGTACTTTTTTTGAAAACCTGTTTCCGCATTTCACAACAAAACCCCTCAACAACGCAAGCGCTACTTCGAACTCATTCGTACGACTTAGAACAATCCACTCGAACTTGGTTTCTTACCGATTTAAGGAATTCACATCCTGCCAGACGTCTCAGTAGACCCTAAAACCTACAGACACGCACGACGACCATTCCTCTCTAGCTACTTCTTTTTGTGCTAACCCCATCGACTTAACATCCCCTACCAGCCAGCGACGTTCTTTAATTCTAACTACATACAACGTGCGTACGACCAGCTACCTCGTCGACATCAGATGAATCCTTATTTGCCGATCCCAAAGCCCTCATGTTTTGTCTTAAGTTGAACGCGTCAATTTTGACTACCCTTCTTGCATTATCTCGCTACTAGTGTTGTGAATTCCCTGATTCTTATCCTACTCCGTTCGGCACAAATCTCCATTTGGACGAATTACTTTCTACAAATATTACTCGTTGGAACAACAAGCCAAAGATACCCCAGGGGTAGAGGCTATCGCAAGCACTGTTCTTCGAACTCGATACGATCAACACTTAGTTACGACACTCGAATCTATTCCATCCTGTCAAAATTCGACGCTTGTTTCTTTCGACGACATCTGAAACTACTCTGAAAACCAGAGGTAGTCCAAACGACTCCTCCGCTCTACCCTGGTACTTCTACGACTCAAACCGCCCGCATTAAGTTTTCAACGCGACTTTTAACGTCGCAAGGCCCGCTCTACTCGATCGCATACGCAACCCCTCAGGATTTAGACTCGAAAGAGTATCACCTGACATTAGAGAGATGCTCAAATATCCGCAACCCCAGCAATCGAAAGATGATCTACGAGGTGCTTCTATCTTATTCTATCTTGTCCAAGGCATTGATGACATGTCTACCAGCAACGGCACGCAACCAAAGAAACCAACAAGTTTTCGAACTTGCAACCATCTACTTGATAGAAGTAGATGCTAGGCACGGGATGCCAACTTCTTCTAATATCTGATCGTAACCCACGTTTTGCATCCGAATCTTCGCAAGGACGTGCACATAAGACTTTTGGCTCACTGTTAGGCATGAGCACCGCTTATCGCCCGCAAACTGATGATCTGGCCAAACGCACCATCCAAACACTCAAGGGTATGATAAGAACATCTGTTATCGACCGTGGATACGAGTGACTTCCCTTTTGTAGAATTCTCTTCCAATAACTGCTACCACACTAGCATTCAGGTAGCACCATTTGAGGCATTGTACGGACGCAAATGCCGGTCACCTCTGTGTTGGGCAGAAGCCAAATTACCGGCCCAGAACTTGCACTTGACACAACGGGTAGGATTGCCCAGAACAGACAACGCATGGCGGCAACTCCAGACCGTCAGAAAGGCTACCTCTAGAACTCTTAGTCAAAGATTGGGTTCTACTTAAAGTTCACCCTTGAAGGGTGTGGTACGTTTTGGTAAAACGGGGCAAGCTTAATCCGCGATGCGTCGGACCATTCGAAATTACCGAGAGGATCGGTAAGGATGCTTTCAGACTAAAACGGCCTGAAGACCTGAATGCGGTACACAATGTCTTTCAGGTACCTAATCTGAAGAAGTGTCTGTCAGATGAAATATTCGTTATTCTTTTTAGAAACTCACAATCAACGACCAACTACGCTTCGTTGAGGAACCGGTTGAGATCAGGGATCAAGAAATCAAAACCCTCAAGCGTGGTATAATACTAACAGACCGAGTTCGTTGGAACTCGCGCCGTGGCCCAGAGTATACCTGGGAACGGGAAAACCAGCTGAGGCGCACGTATCCCCGGTTGTCTACAAACATTACTTCCAGCGCTGAAGCTACAACTAAAATTTCGGGAAGAAATTTCAAGCCAACAAGGGGATGATGTGACACCCCACGAAAACGTTTAAACACACGAGCTTGTCAGTGGCTGCGTGCTAAATTTCGGGACGAAATTTCTTGAACTTGGGGATAATGTGACACTTCGGGTTTTCCTGTACGTTTCTTGGATGTTATGGTTAAGTTTGTGAAAATTCATACTGTGTAAGATACGTACGACTTTGTGAATCTAATGCTATGTGATTTTACGTGCTACGTGACTGTATGTGCTATATATGGCTTGCATGTTCGTTCTGTGGACTTTCGTGAAAATGCTTGTATCTACGTATGGTAATAGAGTCTAGGTATATATATGGAGCGTGGTGTATGACGCTTGCTTAAATTTTGAGGACGAAATTCCTGTAACATGGGGAGAATGTGACAACCCGTACTCTTGTCGTCGAGAAAAGGGTACTTTATTTAGATTCGTATTATTTTTGCTACTATTATTATTACTATTATTATTTAATAATAATCGCGTCGAGAGAAACGTACCATTTAACCGAATAGCTCGAACCGGACATATTCAACATAACACACGCATGCAAGATCTTCTTAAATCCCGATTATATTTAAGTGCTAATTTAAACGGGCCAATTTGTTTTAACGGGTTATGACGCCTAACGGGTTCGTGCACCTGGGCCAAGCCCAACCCGACTTACATACACCCCAAACCCTAGCCTATAAATTCATCTCAAGGCCCCACCTCTTTCATTTTTTTTGGAACCCTAGCCCCCAAGACACACCTCTCTCTCTCTCTAAGATCCGGCCATCGAATTAGGGTTCCAGCGACCCCTCCGGCGCCGCTTTTCCGGTGGGTCACACCCAAACAAACTGGTTGTCCACCTCCATCATTCTCGCTCTTCTCTCTCTCTGTTAAAGGAACGAACGGCCACCACCAATTGGTGGCGGCACACAACAATCAGCAGCATCAGACCCACCACAGGCAGCGACGCGGTGGTGGTTGGCTTGGGGCGGTTAATTCCGAGCAAGAGGGGAGAGGTCTCAGCAGTAGGTAGCAGCCACAATGAACGTCGGAGGCAGCGGCTCGCTGGTTGCAGCGAAGAAGGTGGTGGCGGAGCCGTGACAGCGGCGGTGGCGCTGCGTCTCCGACGAATCCCACCGGGTAAACCTCCCACCATTCCTCGTTTCCTTTCATCTTTGTTCCTTCTCTGATAGGTTGATAAAAGATGATGCTGATGATGTTCGAATTGTTCATGTCCGGGTCTCGGGTCAAGACTAGTCAGCAGGCCCAAGTTGTGTTTCGAAGCTCTGTTTTGGTTCGGGCTCAAAGTCACAGCAGCAATGATCAAAAGAAACCCTTCGGTTAGTGTTACGCTATGCGTGAATATTTGTGTTTATCATAAAACTTGGCTGCATACTTGTTATTGTTTGACTGATTAAGAATATGAGAGTTGGTATGTTAAATTAAATTGAGTTTTGGACAGTGATAGAAGTTGCCTCTGTTGTGATGTTTAAGTATTTGTGGTTTTGTGAACCTTGATTTATATATATATGCAGTAGTTAACTGTTTGAAGGTTTAAGTTGCCTGCCTTGTGATATTTGTTTAAGATGTAGAGAATGGTTAAACTATCTTGGCCGGTTGTCTGTTTCAGACTCTCTGTGGTCCTTAAATTTGTATGTGTAGATTAGAATTTGGGGATTTCATGGGTGACTATGGAGATGTGTCATGAAAAGGGTTGTTGTGTTCCTTATTTATTTCATACCTAATGATTTGGCTATTAAAATTGTGAAATGATTGAAAGTGGTTTTAAAAGTAATTTATGTGGATTGATGTTTATGATAAGGGGTTCTAATATTGTTTTCAATGACAATCTGATACTATTACAATGGTGTATTCATGAGATTGATAAAACTGTGATAGGGTCATAATATCTAGGATGAGTATGTTAGTTGAATGTGAAAACCCTAGATGATGAACAATTTGAATGACATGAAAATATTTGAAATATGTTAGTTTGATCTGAATTGGTAAATGTACGGCAGAATAAAATATGATAATGAAATTTGATTGGACAGTACATGTAAATGCAATTTGATTGGATGGCACTGATCTGGATAAGGGTTCTAGAAAGATCCGCACATTTTGCGAGTCGAGACCTTGTATGTTGCGACTCGAGACCACTCATTGACCACTCGAAACCAGACAAATAACGGGGGACTCGAGATTGCGTAGGTTGCGACTCGAGATCTCCTGATCACGAGTCAAGCCTGACTCGAGACCTCAAAGCAGCGAATCAGAAATACACAACCCGAGATCGTCTGGTTGCGACTCGGAATCTCATGGTTGCGACTCGAGATCTCTTAGTCTCGAGTCTAGATCACCCGGTTTCGACTGGACTGCCTTGCATAGTTATTGGGCCACACCAACTGATGTTTTGGACTGTTTGCTACTGTTAATGTTTAACTGTTACTGTTTAACTGTTTATATGGTAGGATAGGCCCAATAGCGTATATGTTAGTATGACTTACATGCTATGTGTTAGATTACGTGTAGAATTATATGTGACACTACTTGCATATGAACCTGATGAATATTAATAACCATAATAGGGTATGGTTGGCCAACACAACACAAGTAAATTGTCTGCCGAGCAAACCAAGGTGAGTTCACACACACTAAAAGCATGCGTCCCAGGGAGGGACACGAGCAAACTGCCATCTTTGGGAAGAATACTTTCAAACTAATATTTCCGGGGGAAAAATACGAATGGGTACTTTTAAATCACTATCTCCGGGGGAGATACGTTTGGATATTATTTATAAATCACAACTAGCCAAACTAAATGAATCTCTATCATGTCAAGTCCCTGCTTACAGTACCGATTAATCGTCAGGGGCGAACGGGTTATTTGTTGATAGCGCTATTAGGTTTGACAACCTCACACCGTGACCGGGGGAGATCGGGCGTGAACTAGTATCCCTTGCATCTTGGTCAATGAAGATAGACATTGACTCGGGGCACAAAATCTTCTCGTCAATAGTTTCGATAACGCCAGTTTAGTAGCTTTCATATGGGGTAGCTCCCCATGACGTGATTATAAATGCTTTATCTAAACAACTTACGTTTTCGAAAAACTAAAACTGGACAACTCGTGAACTCGCCAACATTATGTTGATACCCTACTGCATGCTTTGCAGGTTGCTCGATACAGTTTAGGACGGACATTGCAATCGGCTGGAGTGCGTGGTTTGTAAGTTCATAACTATTAAACTTGTGGTTTTAAATTACGATATGTATTATTTTCCTTTCCGCTGCAACTTAAACTATGTTTTGAAAAATTTAAATTGGTCGCTAATAATAACCAAACGGTTCAAAATAATTAGTGGCTAGATCCTGGTCAGTCGCACGCCTCGCGGTGGTAGTCCGCATGTGAAATTTGAGGGTGTGACAAATATATTACCATTTCCTGTAGTAGAATACTACGCGAAGAATGTCTGGGCAAAGTTCGGTTTTTCAAAACTTATGATGAATTCGTCGGGTTTCTTTTTCTTCAAGTTTGACTCGAAAGATGGATTGATGAAGGTTCTGGAAGGGGGACCATGGCTAATTAGAAAAGTCCCGTTATTTTTGAACATATGGTCGCCAAAGGTTAGTCTAAAGAAAGATAGCATTAAAACTGTTCCAATTTGGGTAAAATTGTATAATGTTCCAATTTCAGTTTACACGGATGATGGTTTGAGCTTATTGGCTTCTAAGTTAGGGGTTCCGAAAAGGTTAGATTCATATACGGCGGATATGTGTGCGGAAAACTGGGGAAGGAGTAGTTATGCTCGTGCAATGATTGAGATCAATGTTGACAATGAACTGAAAGTTCATATCACTCTAGCTATACCTAAGATGGATGAGGAGGGATACATTATGGAACGGGTAGGGGTTGAATATGAATGGAAGCCTTTACGTTGCCCCACATGCTGTCTATTTGGTCATGATCATGCTAAGTGTAGTAAAGTTACGAAGGATAAGGCAAAACAGGTTGTGGTCGATGGGGAAGGCTTCATAACGGACAGGAGACATGTGGCTAAGCAATTCTTTCCTCAAAAGAAGCAGAAACCTAAGTTTATGTATAAACCAAAGACGAACAAAGCTGGAGCTAGTACTTCCGGAACGAAGACGGATGACCACTCTAATGGCCCGCCGACAGTGAAAGTGGCTAATTCGTTTCAAGCGTTAGCTACGGATGATAATGATGAGAGTTCAAATGTTGGTAATGGTCTGGGTCAAGTGGAGATAAACATAGAGGTCACTAGGCTGAATGATGAGGTGCTAGAGACCAATCCTACAGAAATGTCGAGATTTATGAGTGGTAATGTGACTGTTAGTCAATCTGAGGGGGCAAGCACTCTCAGTTCTATGGGTTTCAATGGGTAGTGTGGCTGCTTGGAACATAAGGGGTTTGAATCGTCCCCTGAAACAAAATGAGGTCCGTGTGGTTATTGCTGAAAATCAGTTGAGTATTTGTGCTATATTGGAGACGCATGTTCATGTTAATAATCTAGTCAAAGTTTGCAAGGGTGTGTTTCGTAAGTGGAGTTGGACGTCCAACGGGGATCTATGTCAACGAGGTACAAGGATTATTCTCGGATGGAATTCGGATGATGTGGACCTTATGGTGCTGTCGCAGTCTGATCAGGTTATCCACACTCAAATCCGATTAAAAGCTGCTTCTAAAGTGTTCCTGTGTTCCTTTGTTTAGGCGGAAAATAAGTATCAACAGCGTCGAGGTCTTTAGGAGGATTTATGCAAGCATGGCAGCCTAGCTTGTGACAACCCTCATAATCCCATGTAACCGTACAGTTTACTAATAATAATTAATGTGCTTGACGACTGTGTGGCATCACTTAACTGCTTTCTGATATCTGTGTTATGCTTACACGTATTTGTTAATATACTAATAGTGTACAGAAAGGTCACTAAATAGTCCGTTATATTTTCCTGAGTGTTAGAAAGTAAAAACGTTACAAAATATATAAGTAGGACGCTTTACGGATTAATTAAGCATTTTATCGGAACAGTGTCGAACCGAACAACCGGACTATACCCGGAACATGAAAATATTGCCAGTAACGTTGTTTTCTTTTTCTGAGCCAGTTAGGGTCCCTGAATACCCTAACACCCACTGTAAAGCACAACACACTACTAACCGGGTTAATCACTTAACTAACTAGATTAACCTAACTGCATACTTAGTGTTTGGTTGAGTTTGAACTAGGAACCCCCCCCCCCCCCCTTAACTAACCGTCTCCAAGAGGGGGGACATACTTTGTCCTCCAAATTATTATTTTAATCTCTAATGTTTAATATCTAGAAGGCACATAATCCTTTGGGTAATAATCTTAATATTTGTCTATAAGTTCATAACATAACACAACATAACCTCTCATCACTAAACTCAACAAAACACTCTCCCTCTCCTCTCTATCAACCCTCGGCCGAACACCCCTCTACCATCCATCCATTTTTCGGTTTTGATCTCCTCATTCCAAGGGCATACAAGTGTTGAGGATCACATACGAGGAGGCTTGGTGCATTCGGAACGCGAAGGACCTCACCCTATTGCTTTTATCCACTCGATTTTCGACTAGAATCTTCCCTAGCCTCGAGCTAGTAGTAAGTTGCTCTAAACGCCTTCTTGATCTTGTCTAGAGTGGTTAATAAGAGTTTCGTCGGTTAAAAATCACTAACATATAAGATCACCAACTAAAAGTCTACTAAAGTGATGAACAAGGTGGTTAATGGATGAATATGTGTGTAAATCATGTAGATCTGGTGTGATTATGACTATTGGTTGATTATCTGATGTTTTACTGATTAATATTAATGTGTCATGTTGTTGTGGTCACTAAACTTGTTAACGGAAATCGAACATGATTTAGAAGGTTAAACACTGAAAAACAGAATCTGTCCCGGTTTTACAGCCAACTTCAGTTGGCTGTAAACAGGTCTTAAACTCAACGAAAAACCGATATTTTGAATCTAAAATATGTTATTATGAAATACGGTTCTAATGGCACCGGAATCGTAATTTTTGGACTCCGTTTACTATTTTTAAAGTGTTAATTTGTAACAGCAACTTAAGCTGAATTTTGACAGCAATAAATGGGTGTCGTACTTTCAGTCATAACCTGAGTTTTGTGATCAATCGGACCATGAAAATTTTACTGTAGATGACAACTGAAGTATTTGTAATTACCCCCACTGAAATTTTGCAAATCGGACTTACGATGAATTTTTAATAAATTGTTTCGTGGACTGTGGTCAGAAATACATAAATCTGAGTTCAGTCCCGAATATGAATTTTTATAAAATGTGGGGAATGAACCGGACCCCGATATTTTTACACAATAAAATATGGAATGTTTATGACATTCTATAAAAATTTGGGAATTTTTGGGAATAATCTAACAATTTAATTTAAATGTTCGAAAAACAGCCGGTTTTGAGTATTAATGTTGAATTGACATAAGTTGTGACTTGCGTGTCTAAATGTCGAGTATGCTATCTGTGAATGATTTAACATGTTATATATGTTATGTGCATTATTGTATGTTTGATTTTGAGTGGGGAATGGACGGGAAACTTAGATGGGCATAAACCGTTACAGTGATGCATGTTCTGTGATAGATACGTGTAGGAACTTTGTGTTCTATTTGAAAACCACTAAATGACTAACTGGTAAATCATACTAGGACGTGATTGACCGACCTTGACTGTTAGCTATATCTGAGAGTCTAACCGAGCAAACCGAGGTGAGTTCACACCCTTACTAAGGCATGGGATTCCCGGTGGTTGGGAATGGGATTGAATAACTACTCGTACTATCACTCTATTTATATTACCAATACTACTAGACTACCTACTACTGTCCTCGGATTGAGAAGGGCACGTACGTAAAACCTACGTACACTCACACCTACTACTGTCCTCGGATTGAGAAGGGCACGTACGTAAAACCTACGTACACTCACACTTACTACTGTCCTCGGATGAGAAGGGCACGTACGTAAAACCTACGTACACTCACACTCACTACTGTCCTCGGATGAGAAGGGCACGTACGTAAAACCTACGTACACTCATACTTAACACCGTCCTCGGATTGGGAAGGACACTTATGGATACGCCTAGTCTAGTAACATACATAATGGGAAGCCCCCACTAAATATCGTAAAGGTTTGGGAATCAAGGATAATGGGTAATACTTGGTTATGAAACGAACTTCCGATTCCTGATACGAACTCATTAACTAAACAACCAAACGTGAACTCACTCAACTTTGTTGTTGACTAGTTGTTACATGCCTTGCAGGTCGTTAGATGCTGTGGAGCTTGCACATGGAGGTGGTCGTTGTGGAATGCGAACTAATATGTCCCGTACTTACTAAATAAACGTTACGAACTTATGAAACTTATGTTGGGGTCTTTAAACTTATGAAACTACAAACTTATGTTTTGGTTTAACGTCTTATGCTTCCGCTGTTTAAATTGAACTTGGTTAACTTCCTTTTGGTCACCAATTGTATTGTGATTGATTTTATTTACTAAAATACGTTGTTCGATATGATTGGTGGCTCGATCCTGGTCACGTCACGCCTCCAAGCGGTGGTACTCCGCATGGTGGATTTTGGGGGTGTGACAGATTGGTATCAGAGCCATTGGTTATAGTGAACTTGGTTTTAAAAAGGGAAAAGTTTTTGATAAAACCAGACTATAACCAGTACAGTGCTCAACGATCCACAACGACACTTCGCTCCACGTGCAAGACTCGACACCATAAGTGGTATGATCTATGTTATAATGTCGGTTAGATAGTTCTCAGTATGCATTAGTTAATGTGATAACTGCTATTTGAACCTTGTGTGCTTACTCTTTTCTGTCACTCCACACTTACGCACTTGCGACACCTTTCTTACGTGTGTCCCTTCGATGTGAAGATCATGAGTGGACGTCTCGACATGACCCAGGGTCAGCTGACGACCTTGATTGACGAAAGGATTGCTGAAGCCTTAGCAACCCAATCAGGGAGTCAACCCATGCACTCTGAAACACGCATGGGCACCTTCAGGGCGTTCCTGAAATGCAAACCTCCCACTTTCGACGACACTGGAGGAGCAATCGACCTTCTGCACTGGATCCGAAGAATCAAATATACGTTCGAAGAGAGTGAAAGCCCTGCCAGCAAACGAGTAGAGTATGCTACTGGCATATTGCAAGGGAAAGCGTATTCTTGGTGGAGCGCACAAGTTCAGATGCTCGGGTGGGCAGACGCAAATGCCACCCTCTGGAGCGACTTCAAGGATTTGATTAAGGAAAAATTCTGCCACCTGGACGACATTCTGGAACTTGAAACAGAGTACTATGGTTTGAAGATGGAGGGATCAGAAATTGAGGCGTACACAAAGAGGTCCAACGACTTGGCTGACTTATGTCCTAACTTGTCACGACCCATATCTAGGCGGATCAAGCTATACCTCAGGGGCTTAGTCCCGGAGATCCAAGGGTCTGTAATTGAGGCCAACCTTTCCACAATCCAGCAAGTCATTCGCTTGGCGCACCAACTCACCGATCAGGCGGTGGAAGAGGGCAAGCTGCCCAAGCGCATTAGCACTACTGCTACTAGTGCTCCCAGCAATGACAAGCGCAAGTGGGACAGAAATTCGGGCAAGGGTTCCACTCCAGTTCAGTCTCAGTCCCAGTGGCGAAAGACAGATGAACACAGGAGCCCCAGTCAGCAGTTTTCTGGAAAACAAGGCCAGGGTGGATACAGGGGAAATCACCCTAAGTGCAAACGATGTAGTTTGCACCACAGCTGGCCGTGCAACAAGGACCGTTGTCAGAGATGTAACAAGTTTGGACACGAAGCCAAAGATTGCCGGAGAACGCGTCCTGCAAATCAGAATCGTCAACAACAACAAGTTCCACAGAATCACCAGCAGCAGCAACAACAGGGCAATAAAGGATGCTTTCAGTGTGGCGCTGAAGGCCACTTTAAGAGAAACTGCCCCCAACTGAACCGGAATCAGAACAACAACGACCAAGGAAACGAGAACAAAAATGGAGGCAACAATGGAGGCGGCAATGGGGGAAACAACAATGGTAATGGAGCAAGGGGTCGTGCATTCGTGATTGGTCAGGGAGAAGCAAGGAACGATCCCAACGTTGTGATGGGTAAGTTTCTTCTGGATGACTTCTTTGTTACTGTTTTATTCGATTCGGGTGCCGATACTAGTTATGTGTCCTTAAAAGTTAGCCAAATGCTTAAGCGCACTCCAACACTCCTGAACACCAAACACGCGGTAGAACTAGCAAATGGTAAAAGTCTTGAAGCCACACACGTAGTTAAAGGTTGTAACCTCGTCTTAGCTGGTCAGACTTTCCCTATCGATCTTGTTCCTATCACCCTTGGTAGTTTCGACGTCGTTATTGGGATGGATTGGCTATCTCATCATCAAGCGGAGATTGTTTGCAAAGAGAAAATCATCCGCATTCCTCGTTCTGGCAAAGAACCTCTCATGATTCGTGGCGACAAGAGTGGTGCTGTCGAAGGCATCATCTCTTTCCTTAAGGCCCAGAAGTGTTTGCGAAAGGGCCACACTGCCATTTTAGCACTCGTTACTGACACATCCACGGAAGAGAAGAGAATTGAAGACATCCCTATTGTGCGCGATTTTCCCGAGGTATTTCCTGGTCTTCCGCCTCATCGCCAAGTTGAGTTTCAAATCGAGCTAGCTCCTGGAGCAGCGCCAGTAGCTCGAGCACCATATCGTCTAGCTCCATCAGAACTCGAAGAACTGTCCACACAACTACAAGAACTCTTGTAAAAGGGTTTTATACGTCCTAGCTCTTCGCCCTGGGGAGCTCCAGTCTTGTTCGTAAAGAAGAAGAATGGTACTTTCAGAATGTGTATTGACTATCGCGAGCTCAACAAGGTGACTGTGAAGAATCGTTATCCTCTTTCACGTATTGACGACTTATTCGACCAGCTGCAAGGGTCGAGCTATTACTCTAAGATTGATTTGAGATCGGGATACCATCAGCTGAGAGTCCGAGATGAGGACGTCTCCAAAACAGCATTCAGAACTCGTTACGGCCATTACGAGTTTCTGGTTATGCCATTCGGGCTAACGAATGCACCAGCGGTCTTCATGGATCTCATGAACCGAGTGTGCAAGCCTTACCTGGATAAGTTCGTTATTGTGTTCATCGACGATATCCTGATCTATTCTAAGAGTCAGGAGGAACACGAGCAGCATCTACGACTTATGCTGGAACTTCTTCGAAAAGAACAGTTGTATGCCAAGTTTTCGAAATGTGACTTCTGGCTTCGCGAAGTCCACTTTCTAGGCCATGTGGTAAACAAGGATGGAATTCACGTGGATCCATCTAAGGTTGAATCGATCAAGAACTGGCCTGCACCCCGTACACCAACAGAAATCCGCCAATTCTTGGGTTTGGCAGGATATTACAGAAGGTTTATCAAAGATTTCTCCAAGATTGCGCAACCTCTCACTTCGCTGACTCAGAAGGGTGTCATCTATCATTGGGGTGATGTACAGGAGTCCGCATTTCAACATCTAAAGGATAGACTTTGTAGCGCGCCTATCCTCTCACTGCCCGAAGGCACCGATGATTTCGTGGTTTATTGTGACGCTTCCATCCAAGGACTTGGTTGCGTATTGATGCAACGCGACAAGGTCATTGCCTACGCATCGCGCCAACTTAAAGTTCACGAAAGAAACTACACTACTCACGATCTGGAGCTGGGAGCAGTTGTATTCGCGCTTAAGATATGGAGACATTACCTGTACGGTACAAAGTGCACCATTTACACCGACCACAGGAGTCTCGAGCATATCTTCAAGCAAAAGGAGTTAAACATGCGACAACGCCGATGGGTCGAACTCTTGAATGATTACGAATGCGCTATCAAGTATCATCCGGGCAAAGCCAATGTTGTGGCTGACGCCCTCAGTCGAAAGGATACTTTACCTAAGCGTGTACGTGCTTTACAGCTTACCATCCAATCCAACCTTCCCGCTCAAATTCGAAATGCCCCGGTCGAAGCATTGAAAGCAGAGAACATCAGGGCTGAGTCCCTACGAGGATCGAGGCAATGGCTAGAACAAAAGGAAGACGGCGCCTACTATGTAGCGGGGCGTATTTGGGTTCCACTCTATGGCAACTTACGCGAGCTTGTGATGGATGAAGCACATAAGTCTCGTTATTCAGTACATCCTGGTTCGGATAAGATGTACCACGACTTAAAGACCACATACTGGTGGCCTGGCATGAGAGCCCACATAGCAACCTACGTCAGCAAGTGCTTGACTTGTGCGAGAGTCAAGTCTGAATATCAGAAACCATCAGGCCTACTTCAACAACCGAAGATCCCGAGATGGAAATGGGAGCAAATTTCCATGGATTTCGTTACCGGCCTGCCCAGATCTCAACGCGGAAACCATACCATTTGGGTGATCGTAGATCGATTAACCAAGTCTGCACATTTTCTGGCCATCAAGGAAACGGATAAGTTTTCTACTCTTGCAGACATTTACCTAAAGGAAGTGGTATCAAGGCACGGAGTGCCAATCTCTATTATATCTGATCGTGACGCGCGTTTTACTTCTGAACTGTGGCAAGCAATGCATAAATCCTTTGGCTCACGTTTAGATATGAGCACCGCTTATCACCCACAGACGGATGGGCAATCTGAACGCACTATCCAAACCTTGGAAGACATGCTTAGGGCATGTGTAATCGATTTTGGTAATGGCTGGGAAAAACACCTCCCGTTAGTGGAGTTTTCATACAACAACAGCTACCACACCAGCATTCAGGCCGCTCCATTCGAGGCATCGTACGGACGCAAATGCCGATCGCCTCTCTGTTGGGCAGAAGTTGGTGACAGCCAAATCACTGGCCCAGAACATGTGGTAGACACCACCGAGAAAATTGCTCAGATACGACAGCGACTGGCGGCAGCTCGTGACCGTCAGAAAAGCTATGCTGATAAGGGAAGAAAACCACTCGAGCTCCAGGTTGGGGATCGAGTGCTACTCAAAGTCTCACCTTGGAAAGGTGTAGTCCGCTTTGGCAAACGAGGCAAACTCAATCCGCGTTATATCGGACCATTCGAAGTCATTGAGAAAATTGGTACGGTAGCCTACAGGTTGAATCTACCCGAAAAACTCAGCGGAGTTCACAACGTATTCCACGTGTCAAATCTGAAGAAGTGTCTGTCAGATGAGACCTTCATAGTTCCTCTCAAAGAACTCACAATCGACGACCAACTGCGATTCGTCGAGGAACCAGTAGAGATTACTGATCGAGATGTTAAGATTCTCAAGCACATAAGAATACCTCTCGTTCGAGTTCGTTGGAATGCTCGTCGTGGCCCAGAGTATACCTGGGAACGAGAAGACCAAATGAAACTCAAGTATCCCCAACTGTTTAAGAAAAACGCAACCACTACTGAGGCTGAAGCTACCGCAGAATTTCGGGACGAAATTCCAAATCAACGGGGGGATGATGTGACACCCCAGGAAAATCTGGAAAACAACGCAACTTAACTAGCTTCCTCAGTAACCACGCGCTAAATTTCGGGACGAAATTCTCATAACAGGGGGAGAATGTGACAACCCTCATAATCCCATGTAACCGTACAGTTTACTAATAATAATTAATGTGCTTGACGACTGTGTGGCATCACTTAACTGTTTTCTGATATCTGTGTTTTGCTTACACGTATTTGTTAATATACTAATAGTGTACAGAAAGGTCACTAAATAGTCCGTTATATTTTCCTGAGTGTTAGAAAGTAAAAACATTACAAAATATATAAGTAGGACGCTTTACGGATTAATTAAGCATTTTATCGGAACAGTGTCGAACCGAACAACCGGACTATACCCGGAACATGAAAATATTGCCAGTAACGTTGTTTTCTTTTTCTGAGCCAGTTAGGGTCCCTGAATACCCTAACACCCACTGTAAAGCACAACACACTACTAACCGGGTTAATCACTTAACTAACTAGATTAACCTAACTGCATACTTAGTGTTTGGTTGAGTTTGAACTAGGAACCCCCCCCCCCTTAACTAACCGTCTCCAAGAGGGGGGACATACTTTGTCCTCCAAATTATTATTTTAATCTCTAATGTTTAATATCTAGAAGGCACATAATCCTTTGGGTAATAATCTTAATATTTGTCTATAAGTTCATAACATAACACAACATAACCTCTCATCACTAAACTCAACAAAACACTCTCCCTCTCCTCTCTATCAACCCTCGGCCGAACACCCCTCTACCATCCATCCATTTTTCGGTTTTGATCTCCTCATTCCAAGGGCATACAAGTGTTGAGGATCACATACGAGGAGGCTTGGTGCATTCGGAACGCGAAGGACCTCACCCTATTGCTTTTATCCACTCGATTTTCGACTAGAATCTTCCCTAGCCTCGAGCTAGTAGTAAGTTGCTCTAAACGCCTTCTTGATCTTGTCTAGAGTGGTTAATAAGAGTTTCGTCGGTTAAAAATCACTAACATATAAGATCACCAACTAAAAGTCTACTAAAGTGATGAACAAGGTGGTTAATGGATGAATATGTGTGTAAATCATGTAGATCTGGTGTGATTATGACTATTGGTTGATTATCTGATGTTTTACTGATTAATATTAATGTGTCATGTTGTTGTGGTCACTAAACTTGTTAACGGAATAGATCGAACACGATTTAGAAGGTTAAACACTGAAAAACAGAATCTGTCCCGGTTTTACAGCCAACTTCAGTTGGCTGTAAACAGGTCTTAAACTCAACGAAAAACCGATATTTTGAATCTAAAATATGTTATTATGAAATACGGTTCTAATGGCACCGGAATCGTAATTTTTGGACTCCGTTTACTATTTTTAAAGTGTTAATTTGTAACAGCAACTTAAGCTGAATTTTGACAGCAATAAATGGGTGTCGTACTTTCAGTCATAACCTGAGTTTTGTGATCAATCGGACCATGAAAATTTTACTGTAGATGAAAACTGAAGTATTTGTAATTACCCCACTGGAATTTCGTAAATCGGACTTACGATGAATTTTTAATAAATTGTTTCGTGGACTGTGGTCAGAAATACATAAATCTGAGTTCAGTCCCGAATATGAATTTTTAGAAAATGTGGGGAATGAACCGGACCCCAATATTTTTACACAATAAAATATGGAATGTTTATGACATTCTATAAAAATTTGGGAATTTTTGGGAATAATCTAACTATTTTATTTAAATGTCCGAAAAACAGCCGGTTTTGAGTATTAATGCTGAATTGACATAAGTTGTGACTTGCGTGTCTAAATGTCGAGTATGCTATCTGTGAATGATTTAACATGTTATATATGTTATGTGCATTATTGTATGTTTGATTTTGAGTGGGGAATGGACAGGAAACTTAGATGGGCATAAACCGTTACAGTGATGCATGTTCTGTGATAGATACGTGTAGGAACTTTGTGTTCTATTTGAAAACCACTAAATGACTAACTGGTAAATCATACTAGGATGTGATTGACCGACCTTGACTGTTAGCTATATCTGAGAGTCTAACCGAGCAAACCGAGGTGAGTTCACACCCTTACTAAGGCATGGGATTCCCGGTGGTTGGGAATGGGATTGAATAACTACTCGTACTATCACTCTATTTATATTACCAATACTACTAGACTACCTACTACTGTCCTCGGATTGAGAAGGGCACGTACGTAAAACCTACGTACACTCACACCTACTACTGTCCTCGGATTGAGAAGGGCACGTACGTAAAACCTACGTACACTCACACTTACTACTGTCCTCGGATGAGAAGGGCACGTACGTAAAACCTACGTACACTCACACTCACTACTGTCCTCGGATGAGAAGGGCACGTACGTAAAACCTACGTACACTCATACTTAACACCGTCCTCGGATTGGGAAGGACACTTATGGATACGCCTAGTCTAGTAACATACATAATGGGAAGCCCCCACTAAATATCGTAAAGGTTTGGGAATCAAGGATAATGGGTAATACTTGGTTATGAAACGAACTTCCGATTCCTGATACGAACTCATTAACTAAACAACCAAACGTGAACTCACTCAACTTTGTTGTTGACTAGTTGTTACATGCCTTGCAGGTCGTTAGATGCTGTGGAGCTTGCACATGGAGGTGGTCGTTGTGGAATGCGAACTAATATGTCCCGTACTTACTAAATAAACGTTATGAACTTATGAAACTTATGTTGGGGTCTTTAAACTTATGAAACTACAAACTTATGTTTTGGTTTAACGTCTTATGCTTCCGCTGTTTAAATTGAACTTGGTTAACTTCCTTTTGGTCACCAATTGTATTGTGATTGATTTTATTTACTAAAATACGTTGTTCGATATGATTGGTGGCTCGATCCTGGTCACGTCACGCCTCCAAGCGGTGGTACTCCGCATGGTGGATTTTTGGGGTGTGACATAGCTCATGGTCAACCGTGGGTGGTGCTAGGGGACTTTAATACAGCTCTTAATATGGAAGATTGTTTGTATGGTCCTTCTAGTCACACAATAGGAATGAGAGAGTTCTTTGATTGTATTCAAACCGTGGAGCTTATGGACGTTAAAAGCCATGGGTTGCACTATACTTGGAACCAGAAACCTAAGGAGTGTATTGGGGTTTTTAAGAAGATAGATCGCATTATGGGAAACATTAAGTTTATGGACTTGTTCCCAGACGTGTATGCTTTGTTCCAGCCTGCCCGTGTATCCGACCATACTCCATGTGTCTTAAAGTTACCTTTTATCACCCGTCATAGACCGAAGCCATTTAAATTTGTTAACTTTCTGACCTCTAAACCTGAGTTTAGGCAGTTTGTTACTTCTGAATGGGCTAAAACAGTGCAAGGTTATGCTATGTTTTCGGTGGTCAAGAAAATGAGAAGCCTGAAACCATATTTTCGTAAGCTTTTACACCAACAAGGAAATCTTCATGATAGGGTTTCCCGACTGCGTAGTGAACTGGATATGTTTCAGCAACTTGTTGATGCAAACCCCCTAGACATCCAAGCTCGAGATTTGGCTGCCAAGTGTCTTTGTGAATTTCAAGTAGCAGCTTATGATGAGGAGTGTTTTCTCAAGCAAAAATCTAAGGTTGAATGGCTTTGTGCTGGGGATTCGAATACATCCTACTTCCACAATTCTGTGAAAAGCAGGAATGCTAGGAACAAGATTCATTGTATTCATGATGTGCATGGTAATCGGTTTGATGGTGATGATGTCCCTGCCGCTCTTTTGGACCATTACTCGACGTTTTTGGGAAGAGATCAGCTTGTTCAGAATTTTAATGGTGAAGATCTGGTTGTTAACACTTTAAACCAAGATACGGCGGATCATATGGTTAGACAAGTGACCCGAGAGGAGGTTAAAAAAGCCATGTTTAGCATTGGTGAAAATAAGGCTCCTGGACCGGATGGTTTCACTTCTGCATTCTTTAAGCATGTCTGGGATATTGTGGGTGATGAGGTGACGAATGCTGTGATTGATTTTTTTGATAATGGTAAACTCCTAAAACAGGTCAATCATACTATCCTTGCTCTGATTCCAAAAAAGGATACCCCTAATTCAGTTATAGACTATCGTCCTATTTCTTGCTGTAACGTTCTGTTTAAGTGTATTAGCAAGATTATAATGGCGGATTAAGGGAAGTTTGGATAAATTGGTCAGCATAAATCAGTCGGCTTTAATTCCGGGCAGGAAAATTTCAGACAATATTCTTCTTACTCAGGAATTAATGCACAATTATCATCTTAATAGAGGGCCTCCTAGATGTGCTTTCAAAATTGATATTCAAAAAGCGTACGATACAGTCAGCTGGCAGTTTCTTGAGTCTATTTTGCACAGTTTTGGGTTCCATTATAAAATGGTTAATTGGATTATGACATGTGTCACAACGGAGTCATACTCGATTAGCATAAATGGGGAGCTTCATGGTTATTTTGCGGGAAAGCGTGGTCTTAGAAAAGGGGATCCAATGTCCCCTTACTTGTTTACGCTGGTCATGGAAGTTCTGACGCTTTTCTTACAACAAGCTTCATTGCACACGTCATTTAAGTTTCATGCTCGTTGCCCTAAACAGAAGATAATAAGTGTCTCGTTTGTTGATGACTTGTTTTTATTCTCTCATGGTGATACTGCTTCGGTTAAACTTTTGAGAGAAGGCCTTTAGAAGTTTACTCTAGTCTCGGGTCTGGTTCCTAGCATGTCAAAAAGTACCGTATACTTCAGCAACGTCCCTCGTGCTATAAAAGACCAGATTATGAACCTTATGCCCTTTCAAGAGGGATCCTTTCCGGTTCGCTATCTTGGGGTTCCGTTGATTTCTACAAGATTGGCTGCCAAAGATTGCAAAGTCCTTTTGGAGCGTATGGAGAGAAGAATTGATAATTGGATGTCAAAGTCCCTTTCGTTTGCAGGACGACTCCAGCTTATTAACTCTGTTCTTGCGGCTTTATATTCCTACTGGGCTTCGGTCATGATGCTTCCTTCTAGTGTTATAAAGGATTTGGAGAAACGGCTTTGTAGGTTCCTGTGGAATGGTGGTAATCAAGGCCCGGTTCGTGCTAAAGTAGCATGGAAGGAGGTTTGTATGCCTAAAGAGGAGGGTGGTTTAGGTATTCGGAGTATCGTGGATGTTAACAAGGCTCTTTTAACATCCCATATCTGGAGCTTAATTACTAACCGCCAGTCTCTCTGGGTCCAGTGGATCCACTCATACAAGTTGAAAGGTAATAGTTTCTGGGAAGTTCAATGTCGAGGTAGTGTTAGTTGGGGATGGAGGAAGCTTTTATCCATCCGCTCTAGTGTCCGTTCCTTCTTCTGGATGTCCATTCGGAGTGGACGACAAACGAACGTGTGGAGTGACAATTTGTGTACATGCAGTCCTCTTCGCTCGTTCATCTCCCCTAGAGCTATTGCTAATGCTGGGTTCTCTTTAAATAACACCGTGGCCGATATTGTTGCTGAAAACGGTCAATGGTTATGGCCCCAAGCTTGGTATAATGTATATCCGGTTCTCATAAACATCGATCCGCCTCAGATTATTTCTAATATGAACGACCGGTTTTGTTGGAAAGACTTGGAAGGCAATCTTCAAGTGTTTGGATCCTGGGAGGTTTGGAATAGCTTGCGGAATAGACATAATAAGGTTCAATGGATTAATTCGGTTTGGTTCAGTCAGTGTATTCCTCGTCATTCATTCCATCTGTGGTTGGTTATCAAGAATAAGTTGAAAACACAAGATCGGATGGCCATTTGGGAAGCAGGTAGTGCTACTAATTTACAGCTCATGTGTTGTCCCTTATGCAGGTTTGATCGTGATTCTAGGGATCACCTTTTCTTCCAATGTTCTTATGCTTCAGAGGTGTGGAGACTGGTTAGGAAAATGGTGGACATGGGGAGTGTTACAGATACATGGAATTCAATTTCTCAGTGGATGGAGCTCAATGCGAATTCTAGATCTATGGATCATATTATTTGCAACATTCTGGTGGCGGCTTCCACATACTTTGTTTGGCAAGAAAGGAATAACCGTTTGTTCTCTCAAAACCTGCGGAGTGCTAGTGTGCTTGCTAAGGTCATCATTGATACTGTGCGGCTCATAATTATGGGTTTCAAGTTCGGTAGAGACCCAAAGCAAAAGACAATTTTGGATAGATGGCTGATCTCGGAAAATAACATGGATTTTGATCCCGGCTAAAGCGGGTCGAGTTGTTGAAGTCTTTTTTTTTTTTGCTTGGGTCGTGTTTTGTCGTGTAGTTCTATTTGTTTGGTTGTCACGTTGTGTTGGGTTGTTTCTTTTGTTGTCCTAGTCTTGGTATGCCAAGTCTAGTAGTGTGTATTGATGTCACGATACACCCTGTTTTATTTGGTTGATTGATATAAAATTTCACCGGGTTAACCCTTTACCCAAAAAAATGCCCTTTTCATGCATAATTGGACTTTAAGCATATGTAACTTAACTTTTGTCACCTAAACTGATTATGCAACCTATTTAAACATGTTAGGGCATATAATACTTGTCATAGGACTAGTTAGACGTCACGAACGCGCGTTTGCGCGAACGACGCGTTAAAGTAGCGTAAGCTACCTTAATGGGTCATAACGGGTCGAAAGCACTTAGGTTAGGTTCCGATTTATAATGTAGACTTTGTTAAACCATATCACATGAGTTCCAATACTCATTTGGTTTACAAAACCTCATTCTATCCGATCTTCCGATTTAGGTGTCAATTTATTTACTAGTAATCCGATTACTAGGTACTACTTGAATTTCCTTGGTTTTCCTGAGCTTCGCTAAGTTCTTTAGATCAAGGATACCTTTCCATTCAATGTGAGTACATAGTTCCCCTATTTTACTGTTTTTAATTGTTTTGGGGTGATTCATATGTATTAAAACGATTTCGATATTTAAACGATGGTTTCAAAAACGATTATGATGGTTTATATAAAACTAATAACGATTTCGATAATGTGAACAAACTTGTTGGAAGAAGTTACATAACGAATGACATTCATTAACATTGATCAAGCCGACCAGTATTAGGTTATGGTACCATAGGATCTGACAAATCCCGTTATCAGACTACACCCATGGATATGTGTGGGGGTTATGTAGGTAACGACCGAATCTGATGATTGTTAACTTACCCTTTAGTGGTTTGTTAATGCGAGTTTCGAGATAGTCGAGTCACGAAGGTTTGAATATTATTAGCGAGACGACCATAAGTAGTTTCACAGTTAAAACGAAAACGATTTTGGGATGAGTTAAACGATTTGATACGACTTAAACGAGATAAACAATTTGATTAAACGATTGGTTTTGGGTTGTGATTAGATAATGGGGCGGGTGTAGCATGATAAAAGCATGGTAGATACGCTGCTGGTACATCTTATATATAAGTGCTCTTATCATATTACATTTCGTGTCATTATTTAGTTCACTTGGGAAACGATTTTGAAACGATGTCACACAACGAGGTTTTCGAAATGATATAAACCATACGAGTTTTATTAACGAGTTTTTACGGGATGTTTTACGATTTGGTTTACTAAAACAAATGTTTTGGGGTTAAGAATCATGGCAACGAGATTTTATAAACTATAATCGACTTGATTCGAGTTGATTAATCATGTTGCAATACACTTTTCAAAATGAGGTTTGTACTTTTGACTCTTGTAGTCTAATGATGTAATGCAACATATAAACAAGCCATGAATCCGACACTCTCACAAAACCTATGTGCTCGCCAGCATTTCTTTGCTGACTTTGTTTTTACATATGTTTCAGGTGGTGTTGTATGATGTTGATTGCTAGGAAGTGTGTTCACTTAGGATCTGGACGTGGCCTTAGTGACATAAAAACAATGATAGACAATATGTAACTTGTTTGTTTGGTTTTAAGACAATGTAAATTATTTAATAAATCAATAAAACGAAACTTTTGTATCCATAGTTGTGAAACAATAATTCTGTTACATCACTCCCCGACGTTTCTGCCGCGGTTTCGTTGTTTTAACGCGGTCGGGGTGTGACAGTTTTGGACCAGATTCAATGTTTCTGTCTGATGGGCTCTCGCGGGCCGCGTAAGAAATGACCAAGGCTTACGCGCCCCTCCTGGCCATCTTTTGCAGATTGTCATTTTTGGTCCCTGAATGTGCAAAACATGGTTTTTGATGCATTTTTGACACATTTAAGCCCCGTTAACCCCACTTTAAAGCTCTGAAATGAAGTTAAAGTATAGGGAACATAAAACATGCTCAAAAATATCTCGTATGTCGGTTCGTTTGGCCGTACGGTTGCGTTGTTCGGTTAAATACGACGAAACACGAACGAATGCAAATAACGATCCAAATTACGCGATGAATGGAATTTTATCACGCCAATCACTAAAATAATGTATTTTAATCATTACATAAATTTTTGGGTGTCCGGATATATTCAGAACGTAAGATATGCGCGAAAATGTAAACTTATGCACTTTTTGACGCCTTTAGTCCCTATTGATCAAGAAAGTTTATTTTTGCGCACCAAACACCTCAAAGCCTATTTCTAAGCTATGTAAAGGATATTTAGGGAATATTTAACTTATGATCAAGTTCCGAAATGTTCGTCACAGTACGAATTGGCATACTTTCGCAGTTTGTCGAAATTAGTCATTGTGATCGAATAAACTTGATTTCGGCATACCAAACCCTACAAAACTTATTTCTAAGTTATGTAAAGGTTATTTAAGGTATGTTAAGCCTATGTCACTGTTCCGGAGTGTTTGTTGCATTAAACTGGTTATATTTACGCATCAGATCGCGTATAACCTTCCAGAAAGCGATTTAAAGCTCGAAATCGAACATTAATTGATATGTGCACATGATACACATATTTATACAAATCTCAAGTATGAAACACAATATTTCATTGATTTGGTATTTGTTTGATGGTCGCGGAGGCACATGTGTCACAACTAGGTCATTAGTTCACACCCATCCTCTCCGGTACGGGGTGAGGGTGCCAAACCTAAGTAGCGCTACCAACTAATGCCCTGTTACCTCTCAGGTAACAAACAACAAGGAGGGACTTCAATGGTGATAGGACGAGTATATTATCCAACATTCCAGATTTTACCCACAAGACATATTCCTCTCAGGAATACCCATGATTTGCCGAAAAACCTATCCCTCTCAGGGATACCCAATAACTGTCCCAACCACCGGGACGCATGCTCAAGAGAAATGAACTCACCTTAGATTTGCTCGGTAAATTAGTTACGTATGATCTAAGTCAATCAACCAATCCTAATGTGGTTACCATACAACAATCAGTTTGGGTGTAAACAATTAGTCACACATCTTTACATATTCTAACAAATAAAGTCATGTGTACACATTTCAAATTGATCACACATCTAACCCGTTTGCATACCATCACCTAGTCATGCACCTATCATACTACCAAACTGAATAATCATGTTCTATTCACATATAGACTAACAATATTCTGATCACATAATTTCCTTGATGCAATCCAATAGCACTTGGTCCGAACCAAGGATATGCGACCCACTACATGAGCCCAAAACTAATAACTAGTTAAGTGTGTGTGGCCCATTACAGTTTACATAATCTACTGCGATACTCATATTTTTACAAACACCGGTGTTCATTAACATATATATATATATGGGAGGGTTATTTTGAGAACAAAGATTTTTGTGAGAACATTAGGAACGATTTCCAACCATAGATCATCCTAAATCAAGGGCTAAGATTGGAGGGGGTTTAAATGAGAAGAAAACTTAAATTAAAAGACTAAAGGGCCATTATTGTCAAATACATCTCAAAATCCTTCTAATTTTCCATTGCTATATCGCATAACCACGACCTGAAATCAGAAAACCCTTCCAACCTTCCATACCGGAGACAAAGTTGTTCCACGTCGAAGACAACAACGAAGCTAGTACAACCTTATTTCTGAATCTGGTTTTAGATGCTTCTATCGATGGTTCTAGTTTGACGATTTGATAAGGTTTAATCGAGGTTTGCATCACTATTGCTTCATCAGATCTCGTGGTTCGGATAGCTTTATTTAATTGTTGTATGTTTGATCTCAATTTCACCCTAACATTTTGAATTTGATAAATCTTTGTGATTCGTGGATCAATAGTTTCTGATATGTGAGACTTTTTGTTCATCATGACTGATGTCCCTAATTGTTTAGGGTTTCTAGTTATAATCTATTTATTTCTAAGTTTTCCCCTAAATTTTGTGATATGCATTTGATTGTTTGTTCGATCTTAAATTTCTCTCTAACCATTGGATTGGATCAATATATGTGATTGTAATTGATATGTGAAACATTTTATGTATAATTTTTACATTTTGTGAAAGATTTAAAGAGTCTGCATATGTTTTTACACATGTCTAAACCATAGATATGAAGGTTTACACATGTGTAAATCTTAATAGTTAAAAAAAGTAAGCATTAATATGAAGGTTTACACATGTGTAAGTCATAATAATCAAATAAACATAAACATAAATTGAAAGTTTACACATGTGTAAATCGTAGTTAACAAAAAAATAACGTTAGATATGAAGGTTTACACATGTGTAAATCTTAATAGTAAAAAAAAGTAAGCATTAATATGAAGGTTTACACATGTGTAAGTCATAATAATCAAATAAAATAAACATAAATTGAAAGTTTACACATGTGTAAATCGTAGTTAACAAAAAAATAAAGTTAGATATGAAGGTTTACACATGTGTAAATATGAAGGTTTACACATATGTAAATCATAATAACTAAAGAAATAATCATAGGTATGAAAATATACACATGTGTAAATCATAATTAAAAAAATAAGAATAGATATGAAAGTCTATACCTGTTTTGATGAGCAAAGTAATGATTGTGGACAGGAAGACACTTCTATTCCTTCTGATGGTAACAACTGCAACTGTGAGTACTCTCATTATCAATTTGGTTTAAACATTATTTGGTTATCGATAAAAAGTGTTGGGTTGGTAGGATGAACAGGGGAAATCGAACCTGACCCTTATATTTATTCATGTTGGTTCGTGTTGGACACACTTAAAATCGGGTCATATTTTAGGTTGACTCGTTTAATGTTCATTTGTGAAAATGAGTAATAACTAATGTATATTGTCCATTTCTAGCGACCAACCGAATGGAAATGATAAATCGGTGGAGAGGACTAATGAAATAAAATTGTTGGAAAATAGAAAAGCTTAAGAATTTCTAGAAATAAATAGTTAAGATTGAAAATTAGAAAAAAAAAAATACATCTAACTTCAAATTTTAACACTTTTTTATCTGTAGAATATAAATAGCAACATGTTTAAAAACCCTTAAACGTGTGAACTGGTTAACCCACTTATATAACGGGTCGTGTTCAGATTGTCCTATTTAGTAAACGGGTCATGTTTGGATTGACATGTTTATTAAATGGGTCATTTTCGGATTGATTTGTTTGATTAATGGATCATATTTGGATTGACCTGTTTATTAAATGGGTCGTGTTCGGATTGATTTGTTTAGTTAACGGGTCATGTTCGGATTGTCCTGTTTAGTAAACGGGTCATGTCTAGATTAACCGGTTATGTTTATTAAACGGGTTGTTATCCTAGTGACCTGTTTGATAAACAAGTTGTGTTAACCGACATAAAACCTGTTCATTTTCGAGTCGTGTCAGGAATTCTTGCCACTAGTTTTAACATTTCCTGTTATGTGATTGGTAAAATCAGTTAGCAGATATCATGAGGATGATGTACTTAGCGACCCGAAGTCTACCCAGAAAAGGATTCCAAAGTGTTTCACTAGTCAAGATAGGGGCACAAGTATAATGAAAATAACTGGATCAAAAAAAGAAAAAAACACTAGATTATATATATATATATATATATATATATATATGCACACACACACATAGGTGAAATATCCTGAATGTTACACTTAAATGGGTTATTTGATAGTTAGTTACTTGATTTGTGAACATGAGACTCTTGCTCCACCTAGATCACATATAAATCCATTATGTATATGTCCAGTTAGTGTACTGTAATAGTTTTTTTTATATAAATGTACATACAAAAAGAACTGCAAAATATTTTTGTTTGCATACATATGAATACAAAAACTTATAAATGCTCTCAGTTGATACAGAAACACAGGTTTATATTATACTGGAATCAACGGGTCATGCAAAATGGGAAGCTATGAAGACAGTGAAACCTGAAAAAGTAAAGCTAACTTAGGCAACAAACGAAAACTATATCGATTATGGAGTGTTTTTAATGAGACCCGTGGAAAGGTACAAGGACAGTCTTGTGAAGAACTTGGAATGCGGCTTCAAATATGAAAAAAACAAGAGACATAAAACACAACTAAATTTGCTTAGAAAGAAATATACTGCGAAGATTGTACTTTTGAAGGCGAGTATTCACCGAGAATATGTGATTAAGAAAGCATTGGAGTTTGTAAGAGACCAAAATGAAAACAAAGTCTATATGATATTATGGAATATGACTTGTTTGTGTGTTACCATTGTTAGCGTATATCAAGGATTGTAACTTCTATTTTCATGTAATTGTGATTACCATATGTCAAGGATTATGACTTATTGGGCAATTTAGTGTTTTCAATTTTTGGATAATATTATTTTGGTTTAAATCCTACTTGTTGGTGAATCTAATACATAAGATTTTTGCACAATGTTGGTTTATTTCATAGTATACACATGTGTAATTCAATTGCAAATGTGTAAAACAGAAGCAAATAAGTGATAGTGAACACATTTTGCACATGTGTAATACACATGCGCATAGGTAAAATAGAAACAAATAAGTGATAGTGAGTTGTTTACACATGTGTAATTCAACTGCAAATGGGTAAAACATAAATAATTAAATGGCATGTCAAATCTACACATGTGTAATACAACTAAACCTATGTAAAATGTGTAATACAACTAAACCTATGTAAAATAGGAACAAATAAGTAAGAGTGAACAACTTGCACATGTGTAATTCAAACACTAATGTCTAAAATAGAAAAAATAAGTGACAATGAACAACTTACACATGTGTAAGACATATATTACATAAGAATACATGAGATTTACACATGTGTAAAACACACACTTACACATGCGTAAAACAGACACTTACAGAAATATAATTGGATAACAATTAAGAAAAGAAACCCAATCACATAAAAAATCAAAACACTGAAATAACAAAATATAAAACTATAAAATCCAACGTCAAAACAAGAGTTCAAATTCAACCAAATTTTATATCTTTAAAATCATAGTACATGAATACCTTATTCAAACTAAAACTAGAGAATTATAAAAAAGAAACTTCATTCACAGTGACTAAGAAAAGAAACCCAATTACATAAAAACTTCATTCACCATCTTATCTTCATCACTATGACTCTCTTCATCACAGTGACTACCTTCATCCGTTCGATTTTGTTTTGTAGGACGGTTATGAGAATCATGGTAGCCAAATTTGCCACACAACTTGAACTTCATTTTATTCTTCTTGCTCGTAACCTTTGCATCTGAACAAAGCTTAAAATTTTATATGTTGTCAACACCATAATGAAACTCAATATTTTTCTGGAGGTGGAGATCGGTTTATGTTGTGCATGGTTTCTGGTTGTTCGTTGAATAAGGGAGAGGTGTGCAATACTTGATGACTGAACGTAAAAAACCTGGGGGTAACCCCCTGAATAATCAACTGGAGTCGGAGTTATTTGACATTGATGGGTTCCCGAAATCGCCTTGTGTAGCGGATGAATCTGGCTCTACACCTGGAACAGTGCCTGTCAGTGGTATTGGGCTCCGTGTGACTAATATCGAGGGTAACTCTATGATGCCGAGGAGGGGTATGTTTTTCACAAATAATGTATCGGTGATCGATGGGTTGGCTGCTATATCCAAACCTGTGAACATGGTTAATGAGGAGAAAGGTGGCCTAGAGTATACGGGAGAGGAAATACATCAGACTCATGATGCAGGTAGCCAGCCGAGCACTGGTAATGTAACTAAACCTTTGTCATATGCTGAGTCTCTTAAGGGTAATAGTGGGAAGAAGGTTAATTTTAGGGCACTTGCTAATGTTGAGAAGCAGGATGGGTGTGATGTGGTGTTATCTAGGGAATCCGTTAGAGGTGTTCAAGATAAACTGGCTAATACATTGTATGGATACTTCTTGGGGGATCGGGTAGCATACCCGGTTGTTGACTACTTTGTCAGAAATAACTGGAAAAATTTTGGCCTACAGAAATCTATGATGAACGCCAATGGTTTTTTCTTTTTCAAGTTTGGAGATCAAGCTGGGATGATGAAGGCACTTACTGAGGGGCCGTGGATAATCCGTTCACAGCCTTTGTTTTTGGAAGTTTGGTCACCGTCTGTTAAACTTGAAAAGAAGGAAGTCAAAAAGGTTCAGGTTTGGGTGAAAATCCATGAAGTTCCGATTGCTGCGTATACTGAAGATGGTTTAAGTCTGATTGCAACTTCTATTGGGGAGCCAAAAGCTTTAGACTCATTCACGACATCAATGTGTGTAGATATGTGGGGTAGGAGCAGTTTTGCACGTGCACTCATTGAAATTTCAGCTGATAATGATCTTAAGGAGGAGTTGACTGTTGCGGTCCCTTGTCTAGATGGAGATGGTTTTGTGAAGGAAAAAGTTTATGTGGAGTATGAATGGTGTCCTCATAGGTGTTGTAGATGTTGCGTGTTTGGCCATAATGGGGATTGTTGTCCAATGCAGCCTACTCGTATGCAAAATGGTAAACCTCAAGGTAGTAAAGGTAATAGTGAGGAGAGGAAGATTAAGCAGTATAATCAGAACCGAGGGCCTCAAAAGCGGCAGCCGGTTGTGGATGAAGAGGGGTATACGACTGTACAGGGTAAGAAGGTGGCTAAAAAGATTGGTTTCAATGTGAATAAACCTAAACAAAAATTCGAATATCGTCCGATTGCATCTAAGGGGAAGGGTGACTATACTAAGCGGGATCCGATTCGGATGGATGCAATGGAAACTCGTAATAAATTTGACATTCTTGGCGAGGGATCAGATTTTGGCCAGAGTAGTTCGGGTGTAGGACATGATCAAAATATGTTGGATGATGAGGAGGTTGTGGAGGTGTATAATGAAACTAATGAATTCATCAGGGAGGATACACGAGAAACTAATAGTAAAGGGGCAAGCACTCCTAATCAAGTGGTTTCTAATGATTAGTTTTGCGGTTTGGAACATAAGGGGTTTGAACCGACCCCTGAAACAAATGGAGGTTCGGCAAGCTGTTAAAGATAATAAGTTAAGTTGTTGTGCAATACTTGAGTCTCATGTGAATGTGGCTAACTTGAGTAGAATTTGTTCATCGGTGTTTAGAAACTGGGATTGGACTTCGAATGGTAATTGCTGTGTTAAGGGTACGAGAATTATTCTTGGATGGAACCCGAGTGTCGCAGATGTTATGGTTTTATCTCAAAATGATCAGGTGATGCATATCCAGGTATCTCTAAAAAAGGAGAAGAAAATGTTTTTTGGTTCTATTGTGTATGCAGCTAATTCCTATATTCATAGAAGACTTTTATGGAGTAGTTTGGCGATGCATAGGATTTTAGTTGACAACAAGCCGTGGGTGGTTATGGGAGATTTTAATTCAGCGTTGTTTCTTGAAGATAAGTCTGTGGGTTCGTCTTCCATCTCGATTGGTATGAAAGAATTTAGAGACTGTGTGGAGGCTATGGAGGTTTTCGATATTAATAAGACAGGTATGCACTTCACGTGGAATCAAAAGCCTAAAAAGGGTGTCGGTTTGCTCAAGAAACTTGATAGGGTATTGGGTAATACTGCTTTTGTTGCTGAGTTTCCTTATTCGCATGCTTTGTTTAAGCCTTATGGGATTTCAGATCATTGCCCGTGTATTCTCAAGATTACTAATGCTGGTAGAATGAAACCGAAGCCATTTAAGTTTGCTAATTTTCTAGTTCACAAACCGGAATTTCTTGATATTGTGAAGTCTGGGTGGGAGGTCCAAATAAATGGTGTTCATCAGTTTAAAGTTGTTAAGAAGCTTCGGCTCCTTAAACATCCGCTGAGATCTTTATTTTTTAAACAAGGTAACCTTCACTCGAAGGTTATTAACTTTCGTGAAAAGCTTGAATCCATTCAAAAGGAGATTGATAGAAATTATATGGTGGAGGAGTTACGGATTGAGGAGGCTAGTGTGCTTCGAGAGTATCAGGAAGCTTGCTTGGATGAAGAAAGATTCCTTAAGCAGAAGTCAAAAGTCGATTGGCTTCATGCTGGGGACGCTAACACTTCTTTTTTTCATAATTCCGTGAAAAGTAGGAACCATAGAAGCCGTATAGATGGGATTACTGATGCTAGTGGGAATGTTTTAGAAGGGCATAATGTAACAAAAGCTTTTGTGGATCATTATGCTAATTTTCTGGGTGGTCAAGGGGTCGTCTCCCTAACGCCGTCTCCAGATTTATTTTCTAAAGTTCTCAATGCTGATGTGGCTAGTAATATGGTTCGTCCAGTCACTATTGAGGAGGTTAAGGCGGCTGTTTTTGCTATTGGTAATGAGAAAGCTCCGGGGCCTGATGGGTTTACAGCTGCTTTCTTTAAGAGTTCATGGTCGATCATAGGTATTGATGTTACGAATGCTATTCTGGACTTCTTTAATACGGGGCGTCTTCTTCAAGAAATTAATCACACTCTTATAGTTCTGAATCCAAAGGTGTCTACGCCGTCAACTATTTCGGACTACAGGCCGATCTCTTACTGTAATGTTCTCTATAAGTGTATTAGTAAACTTCTGGCGGATCGTATTAAAGGTGCTTTATGTGGGATTGTGAATATCAACCAGTCGGCGTTTGTCCCGGGTAGAAGAATTTTGGATAATATTTTACTTACACAAGAGCTCATGCATAACTATCATAGGAACTCGGGTCCTCCAAGGTGTGCGTTCAAGGTGGATATTCAAAAAGCGTATGACACTGTGGATTGGAGTTTTCTCAAGCATGCTCTGATTGGTTTTGGCTTTAATAGGCAAATGGTCGAGTGGATTATGCTTTGTGTTTCGTCCCCCTCTTACTCGATATGTGTTAATGGTAACGTCCACGGGTACTTTATGGGTAAACGTGGATTACGACAGGGGGATCCGATTTCTCCTTATCTATTTACGCTTGTGATGGAAGTGTTGACATGTATTTTACAACAAGTGACGAGAATTGATTCTTCTTTCAGGTATCATAATAAATGTGAAAAACAGTTTATTATCAACCTTTGCTTTGCCGATGACTTATTTTTGTTTGCTAGAGGTGATGTTGGCTCGGCTAGTTGTATTATGACATTGATTAATAAGTTTACGCAGATGTCGGGATTAACGCCTAGTATTAAAAAAAGTACAGCTTATTTTTGCAATGTCCCGAATCATGTTAAAATTGCTATTCTCAATATTATGCCGTTTGTGGAGGGTGCTCTTCCGGTTCGGTATTTGGGAGTTCCCCTTATATCGTCTCGACTCTCATATGCTGATTGTCATACCCTTGTGGAACGAGTGGTGAACCGTATTAACAGTTGGAAGAATAAATTTCTTTCGTTTGCTGGTCGGCTTCAGCTCATTATATCAGTTTTGTCATCTATGTACGTGTATTGGTCTTCAGTTTTCTTCTTACCGGCTCGTATTATTAAGGAATTGGAAGGCCTTATGCGTGATTTTTTATGGGCAACGGATGCAACTCAAAAGAGGAGAGCGAAAGTGGGATGGAAGGTGGTTTGTCTTCCAAAGCATGAAGGTGGTTTAGGTATTAGAAGGATCCGAGATGTGAATCGTGCTCTTTTGGCATTCCATGTGTGGAGTATTGTTACGAACCGGGAATCGCTTTGGGTTGCTTGGATTCATTCTTATCGGTTAAGAGGCCGTACTTTATGGAATTGTAAGCCTGTTACCAATTGTTGTTGGAGTTGGAGGAAAATAATTCAGATTCGGTCAGAGTTTAGACAGTACATTTGGGTTAAAATTGGAAACGGTAACACTACATCAGCCTGGTATGATATGTGGTGTGATGGTGGTCCGCTATGTTCGTTCCTTTCGCCGAGGGTTATTACCCGAGTTGGATTTGACCTAGCTGATACCGTGCAGGATGTTTATGGAGATGGTAATTGGAATTGGCCTGTCGAGTGGAGGAGTTTATTCCCGATTATTAATCAATTGGACCAGATTCATTGTAATCCGGATATTAGCGATCGTACTTTGTGGAAGGTTGGTGCCAAGTTGAGCGATTTTTCTTCAACGGCGGCTTGGGAATCCATTAGAGCTACTAATGACGAAGTAGATTGGGTTAAAATTGTTTGGTTTTCTCAGTGCATTCCGCGTCATGCGTTCCATATGTGGCTGGTAATGAGGGGTAAATTATTGACGCAAGACAAAATTTTGCAATGGGGTTTGTCTAGGAGAAAAAATATGAACATGATGTGTTGTGTGCTATGCTATGCGAATGTGGACTCTCATGAACATCTGTTCTTTGAATGTGGCTTTTCATCAAAAGTGTGGAGTTCGGTTAGATCCAAAGGGAACATGGCGTCTGTCGATTCTAAGTGGACTAACATAGTTGATTGGTTACGGAACCGGGCTACTTCTAAATCGGCTGCTAATTATGTTAGTTGGTTAATTGTGGCTGCATTGGCTTATACTATTTGGCAAGAGAGGAATGCTAGACTGTTCAACAACCATGCTAGACCGCCGGATACAGTGCGTGACCTGGTGTTAAGTACGGTAAGATACAAGCTAATGGGAACTAAGTTTAGGAACACGGATAGAGTGAGGAAAGTGCTGGAAAGCTGGGAGATCCATATTGACAGTGTCACTGATGATGGAGGCTGAGGGTTCCTGATTGTGTTTATTATTTTGTCTAGATGTTTGTCTAGGTGTTGGCATTTTGTTTTTGTCTATTTCGGGTTTTGGTTTTTACAGTCATAGGGTCTGTCCTATGTCTGAACTAGTGTTGGTTTCTCAACACTACTTGTTTTTTATTGGTTGTGAATATATAGAATCACCGGGGTAACCCTTTACCCAAAAAAAAACTCAATGTTAAACACCTTATTAGGCAATTCATCATTTTCCCACCATGAGCATGAATCTAAAATTGTTAGTCAGACTGGACTTAACCTGCAAATATGAAAACCCTTACTATTATAACACATGGATAATGGTATATATCTAAAAATATAAATGTTAAACGAGAAATAAATTGTAAAACAAACAAAGTCAGCTTATAATCACCAACAACGGACCCTTTATCAAAAGTGAGAAACAATATAGTGTTCATAACCATCAACAACATTAGGTCTACTATTCATACATGATAATAAGGCCTTAGAAATCTCCTTTTGGACATTATAAAAATGATTTACTGGATACAAGTTTTGCATGTATAAGAACCCAAGCCAATAGCATTGATCATCAATTACTGCGTCAAACACACCATAAAATGAGTTAAAGTATTGGATGCACTAGAATTGAACTTAAAAAAATGCATTTAAGCTTAGACAACAAGATGTGGTTTCTCACTAAATAATAGGCAACGAGGAGCAAAACAAAAGGCTTAACATCAACTAAAAACATACATATGCACAACAAGAATAAAATATATGGGACATCATATTGATATGTAAAAGGCTTAGCATCATTAACAGAGAACATAAAATAACAATTACACATGTGTAAATCTGAACATGATGGAATGTAAGCAATTAGTAGTTACACATGTGTAAATCTGAACATGATGGGATACAAGAAATTACTATTACACATCTCCTATGTCAAGATGTTAAATAGCCACATGACCCTTAATTGTTTGTCTTTACATTAAAAGAAGCAACAACTGCACAAATGCTTCATCCAGGTCTTCAAATTGTTACTCATGATTGAAAACAGTTATGCAATTCAACTCACTATTCCTCACATAAGATTCACGATGAACCATGACTGCAATTCACCAAATAAAAATAAATTAGGGCAAATTATGAGCACCATATGAGCTGAAATCTTGGAATATGTGCAACAAAACTGAGAATTGAAATCGAAGAACACATGTAACAACATCGACAAATTGAAATCATGGAACATATGACCCAAAATCGACAATCGTTAAAGATCAGAAGTGAATGACGATAGAGAAATTGATACCTGCAAATTAGTTCACGAAATCGTTGAAGATAACTTAGAAATCGTTGAAGATGGTGATGGATTCTGAATCGACTGAAGATTTTTTAGCAGAGTAATCATTGAGTAATTCAAAGGTGATTGAAGATTTGATGCCCTAATCATCGTGCGCTAATTTCATCAATAGAAGCTTTGATAATTTTGAGTACTGGTAATGGAAAAGGGGATTGGTATAATTACTAATTTAACCTTTTTATTAAAACATAAGGAAATATAAATGAGTGGCTGAGAATTGTTCTCGTGGTTCTCACAAAAAATGAGTGTTCTCATTTAAACTCACCCCTATATATATATATATATATATATATATCATAAACTGTTCCGATTATATACATGGGTCTGGCGAATAACCCCAACGACGAAGATCCATTCTTCGTCATGAAAGAGCACGACGAAAAACCTTAATGGTTTGCCCAGGAGCTAGTCGACGAAAGATGTCTTTCGTCACAACTTAGTCGGCGAAACATAATATTCGCCATCCTTGGTTTTTCGTCATTGTCTTCAACAGACAGTTATGGTTCTCCTAAAACCCTAATCGCCATTAACAGTTACACAAAACAATCATCAAGGCCCTAATTATCATTCACCATTTCTAACCAATCTTATCATTTGACAACATTATACCACACATAACAGATCGATCATCAATTGCCAATTTTCATAATAATCAATATTCAATTTAACCAAGTCACATAATCATGATCACTACACGGCTTTCATCACATTCAAGTAACTCTAATCATTCTACGAAACGTATGAACGCAACCAACAATCAATCAACACATATATATGTATATATACACAAAATACTCATCGAACCGATGATCATAACAACATCACATAGCATCTTCAATTGCATATTCATGAACATGTAAGTGAAATGGAAATAGAACACTAACCCTACGAACGAACAAGGCGAATCTCAGATAGTTAAATCGCGCAAGGAAAGGGGGTTACGACTAGACTGGCTCTCCTTCTTGTTGCCGTCGACTTCAAGGGGGTGTTTAGGGTTTGTGATTATGTGAATGCCAACTTATGAAATCACGTACAATCTATTATGTGTGCGCGTGTATATAACATCTCAAAGTGGCCGGCCCAAGTTTCATGTCTTCATTTGGGCTTTACTTAAGCCATGAATTATAATGATATACTAAGTGTGTGTGTGTGTGCTCGGGTTGGGCCAATGTAACAGTTGGGCCGATGAGAGTCCTTATACCCGAAGTGTTTACAGCTAGATGGACATGCATTGTTTAACATAATACAACAACGAGTAGGATATACAATTTACAAAAAGAACATACTTGCAAATAAGATTTTTAATGTAACACATATAAAATTAATACATGATGAATCATAAGATGCAAATAAATGAGGCATAACATGCAACCATGCCAACTAGGAGTCGAGAAACCAAGAATTTCTAACCTTAAAAGTTTGGGTTGTCACATCATCCCCAACTTGAAAGAAATTTCGTCCCGAAATTTGACAAGTAACCCAAAGCAACAAGATGTTAACTCAGGATGACTATGGATTTTCCGCGGGTACCACATCATCCCCAACTTGAAAGGGAATTTCGTCCTGAAATTCACAAATGATATCAGAGGTTGATTCAACTGCTTAAACAATTGAGGATACTAGAGTTTCATCCAATCATTGCGTTTCCACGTGAACTCCGGTCCACAAGTGTTTCATCAGGCAAACACTTCCTGATAACGAAACTTGACTTCCTGACCCATGCCTACGATAGATTCCTTGACAGCTGCAACTTGTCGTTAACCTTAGCCTCTAGTAATGGTAACAAGTGTTTCATCAGACAAACACTTCCTTAGATTCGGAACATAAATGACATCATGTACGTTATCCAATTCGTCGGGTAACTCGAGTTTTTTTTGGGTAAAGGGTTACCCCGGTGAAATTTTATATCAACCAAAAAATAAAATAGGGTGTGAAGAGACATCAACACACACTTCTAGGCTTGGCATACCAAGACTAGCAACACAAACAAAAGAAAAAAACACCCGACAAAACGTCACAACCAAGAAACAAACTAAACAAGGGATCACGACCCGAAAACACAAACACTAGGACAAACTAACAAATCCTCCTTAGCCCGGATTCAAAGCCATATTCTTCGAGATCAGCCATCTTTCCAATATCTTGTCATATTTTGGTTCCCCACCCACCTTGAAACCCATAATTCTAAGCCGAACCGTGTCAATAATGATCTTAGAAAGAGCTTCAGCATTTCGAGAAAGAGAAGAAAATAAACGATTGTTTCTTTCTTGCCAAATAAAATAAGTGGTAGCCGCAACCAGAATCTTGCAAATAATATGCTCTAGAGTACTTGAATTAGCATTGAGCTCCATCCATTGAATAATCAACGACCAAGTGTTCAAAACACCCCCCATGTCCATGTTTTTCCTAACCAATCCCCAAACATCCGAGGAATAATGACATTGGAAAAAAAGATGATCTCTAGAGTCACGATCATATTTGCATAATGGACAACACATGAGCTGTAAATTTGTAGCACTACCAGCTTCCCAAACGGTCAACCTGTCTTGCGTCTTAAGTTTATTCTTGATAACTAGCCACAAGTGGAAAGAATGTCGAAGAATACACTGAGTGAACCATACCGAGTTAGCCCATAAAACCTTCTCCTCTCTATTCCGCAAGCAATTCCAAACCTCCCAAGATCCAAAATGCTGAAGTTTACCATCCAGATCTTTCCAACATAGCCGATCATCTACACCAGCTATAATTTGAGGAATATCGATATTTATAAGAACCGGATAAGTGTCATACCATGCCTCGGGCCACAACCACTGACCATTATCAGCAACAAGATCAGCAACCATAGAACTTAGAGAGAAACCAGCATTAGCGATAGCTCTCGGAGAGATAAAAGACCGAAGAGGGCTGCAAACACACCAATTGTCGCTCCACGCATTAGTTTGACTCCCACTCCTAATAGACATCCAGAAAAACGATCGAACTTTATTACGTATAGACAAGAGCTTTCTCCATCCCCAACTAACGTTACCTCTACTCTGAACCTCCCAGAAGTTTTTACCTTTCAACTTATAAGAATGTATCCATTGAACCCATAGCGACTTGCGGTTAGTGATTATGCTCCAAATATGTGACGTCAAAAGAGCTTTATTCACATCCATAATACTTCTAATACCCAATCCACCTTCATCTTTAGGGGTACAAACGACCTTCCAGGCCACTTTAGCCCTAGCCGATCCCTGATAGCCACCATTCCATAAGAACGTTCGCAATCTTTTCTCCAAGTCCTTTATAACACCATGAGGCAGCATAAAAACCGAAGCCCAATACGAATACATGGCTGCCAGGACTGAGTTGATAAGCTGATGTCTACCTGCAAAAGACAAGGACTTAGACATCCAGTTATCTATACGTCTTTCTACACGCTCCACAAGGGTTTTACAGTCACGAGCAGCCAATCTCGTAGATATTAACGGAACTCCAAGATACCGAACCGGAAGGGAACCCTCTTGAAAGGGCATAACATCCAAAATTTGATCTTTAACATGCCTGGGAACATTACTGAAGAAAACCGTGCTTTTAGAAGAGCTAGGAACCAGACCCGAAATGTTAGTGAATTTTCCAAGAGCATCTCTCAGATGTTTGACCGAAACACAATCCCCGTGAGAAAAAATGAACAAATCATCTGCAAAGGAGACACTAATGATCTTTTGTTTAGGGCAATGAGCATGAAACTTAAACGACGTGTGCAAAGCCGCTTGCTGCAATAGAAGGGTCAGAACCTCCATAACTAAAGTGAACAGATAAGGAGACAAAGGGTCACCTTGTCTAAGACCTCGTTTCCCTGCAAAATAACCATGAAGCTCCCCATTAATGCTTAGAGAATATGAAACCATTGTAACACAGGTCATAATCCATTTGACCATTTGGCGATGAAAACCAAACCGATTAAGAATAGTTTCCAGGAAAGACCAATTAACTGTATCATACGCCTTCTGAATATCAATCTTAAAAGCACATCTTGCAGGACCTCTATTAAGATGATAATTGTGCATCAATTCCTGCGTTAGAAGAATGTTATCCGAGATATTCCTACCTGGAACAAAAGCCGACTGATTTATACTGACCAATTTATCCAAACTCCCTTTGATCCTATCTGTAATAATTTTACTGATACATTTGAAGAGGACATTACAGCAAGATATAGGACGGTAGTCAATAACCGAATTAGGAGTATCCTTTTTAGGGACCAAAGCAATAATAGTGTGATTGACCTGCTTAAGAAGTTTACCATTCTGAAAAAAATCAAGAATAGCATTCGTTACCTCATCTCCCACAATATCCCATGATTGTTTAAAGAACGCAGATGTAAACCCATCTGGACCAGGAGCCTTATTATCACCAATGCTAAACATAGCAGCTTTCACCTCCTCTCGGGTCACTTGTCTAACCATGTGGTTAGCCGTGGCTTGGCTAAGAGTATTGAGAAATAGATCTTCATCATCCAAATTCTGAACTCTTTGCTCAGTACCCAAGAGATTCGAGTAATGGTCCACAAGGGCAGTAGTGACATCCTTACCCTCAAACCGATTCCCATGCACATCATGAATACAGCATATTTTATTTCTAGAATTCCTACTCTTTACCGCATTGTGAAAATAAGAAGTATTCGAATCACCAGCACAAAGCCACTCAATTTTCGATTTTTCCTTTAGGAAACATTCCTCATCATAGGCCGCCACCTGAAAATCATGAAGACATTTGGCCACCAATTCTCGAGCTTCAACATCTAGAGGGTTGGTATCAACAAGTTGCTGGGCCGAATCCAACTCACTACGATGCCGAGTAACCTTGTCATGAAGATTTCCTTGTTGGTGCAAGAGCTTACGGAAACACGGTTTCAAGTTCCTCAACTTCTTCATAACAGAAAACATAGCATACCCTTGCACACCCTTAGCCCATTCGTTAACAACATACTGTCTAAACTCCGGTTTAGACGTTAGAAAGTTCGGAAACTTAAATGGCTTCTGCTTATTACATGTAATAGTTGATAACTTAAGAACACAAGGGGTATGATCAGAAACCCGAGCCGGCTGAAATAAGGCATAGACATCCGGAAATAAATCCAAAAATTTAATATTGCTCATAATACGATCTATTTTCTTGAGAACTCCAATCCCCTCTTTAGGTTTCTGGTTCCAGGTGTAGTGTAACCCGTGACTCTTAACATCCACAAGTTCAGCAACTTGAATGCAGTCAAAAAAAATCTCTCATACCAATAGTGTGATTCGAGGGGCCGTATAAACAATCTTCCATATTGAGAGCTGTGTTAAAATCTCCAAGAACTACCCACGGCTGATTACGAGCTAAGCAACTATGCTTACATAAGTTTTCCCAAAGAATTCTACGATGCTGATATTTATTCTCCGCATATACAAAGGAGCACAAGAACAATTTTGAATCAGCTCTTAAACGAATCTGAGTGTGAATCACCTGATCTGTTTGAGAGAGAACCATAAGATCAACTTCATCCGCGTTCCACCCCAAGATAATTCTTGTACCTCTTTGACACACGTCCCCATTCGAAGTCCAATTCCACCTACGGAAGACAGTCTTACATATTTTCCCAAGATTATTAACATTAACATGCGTCTCTAAAATAGCACAAACACTCAATTTATTTTCAGCAATAAGAACTCTAATCTCGTTTTGTTTCAGAGGACGATTCAAACCCCTAACGTTCCATGCAGCAACACTACCCATTTAAACCATTAAAACCGGGAGTGCTTGCCCCCTCAGATTGACTATCCGTGACATTGGTACCCATAAACTTAGACATTTCCGTTGGGATCTTCTCTAGAACTTCCTCATTTTTCTTAGTGTCCATATCCTTAGAAATTTCCTGTTGATCATGAATACTATCATTTTTTGGTTCATCACCCTCATCATCCGAAGTTAGCGGTTGAAATGAGTTTGCCACTTTCACCATAGGCTGGCCACTATTTGTTCCAGAAGAGCTAGCTCCCGATTTATTTGTCTTTGGTTTATAAATGAACTTCGCCTTCTGTTTCTTTTGTGGAAAAGCTTGTCTAGCAACACGTCTCTTATCCATTACGTAACCCTCCTCATCCACAATAACCTGCTTTGCCTTACCTTTATCACTCTTACTACAAGTGTTTTCATCATGCCCAAACAAGCAGCAAGTAGCACAACGAAGAGGCTTCCATTCGTATTCCACTTTCACTCGTTCCATCACATATCCGTCTTCATCCATTTTAGGGATAGCTAGAGATATATGATCTTTAAGTTCATTTTCAGCACTAACCTCTATCATAGCACGAGCGTAACTGCGACGTGACCGCTTCTTTCCAGAATTCTGAATAACTCAACGTAACGTAAATTAAGCTTACCACGCTTCTCAAGTGTACCACACCCTCCCAGAGTGAGACTTTCAACATGATACGATTGCCTACAGCGAACTCCCAATGTTTCCTAAGTTTATCAACTTTTCTGACGGTCACGCGTTGCCGCCAAACGAATTCTGGTCCAAACAATCTTCCCCAAGAGTTTCGAGTACAAGTTGTCACCCACCTTAGTCTAATATGGAGATTGGCATTATCATTCATGCAATGCCTCAAACAGAGTTATCTGAATACCAGATTGGTAACTGTTGCAGTAAACTCAACCAAAGGTAGGTGTCCTTCCAATTCTTACTAAGTTAATCACACACATGCTCGCATCATGTCTTCAAGGGTCAGGATGGTTCGTTTACTCTAACCGTTCATCCTATGATGATAAGTAATGCTCATGTCTAGACGTGAGCCAAGAGTGTTGTTTAGCGCTTGTCATAAATCAGGTATAGATCAAAATCAGAGATAACAGGAGTTGACACCTCGTGCCTAGAAAGCCGCCTCTCTCAGAGGAGTGTTTACAAGCTGAGAAGACTCGTCACTTCCCTTGATTGCAAGAAGGTGTGTTGGTTACATGAGGCGTTCAACGATCATCCATGTGATACTGTTTCCGTTCTGAGTTTTAGGTAAACCAGTGACAAAATCCGTGGCAGTCTGTTCTCACTTCCAAGTAAGGGTTTCTGGTTGCTGGCACAAACCCGAAGGGTCCTGATATTCCACCTTGACCTTCGCATAAGTCAAACATCGCCCACATACATTGCTATATGGGCCTTCACATCCGGTTACCAGTACAAGATCCTGCGATCGTATTATGTTCCAACAAAAATCCGAATGACCAGACTATCAGGGCTGGTGTGCTTCGTTTAATACGAGTTCCTTTGGATATATTAAGACCCATGCCCGTTCCACGAAGTAGCGAGTATCGTCCGACTTGCCAAAAATCACTTCTCCATGCTCCGCATGGACCCAACTCGAAAATTCTCCTCCTTCAGTGCTTTGGTTTGAGCAGGGCAAATTTGATCAGGTAGGTTGGAGTCAATAGCGAGTTACAAAGCTCGTGCACGTTCAGGTTTCACAGTCGTACTCATTCAAAAGTTTCATCCAGCGATGTCATTGCATGCTGTAGCTCTTTCGAACTTCGATACACGGGAGGCCCTTGCGATAGGTCTAAGTAGTGCATTTGGTACCGTCCAAGTAATGCCTCCAATTTACATCCATAGACCTTGGTTTCCACCGCAGGTTGTGTCTCATGCAATTCTCTTTCGTAAATCCATTACGTGCGTCATTGTCTTCTCGTGTTGCATCGGCGTGTAACTGGGTCTCCGATTCGAACCATCATGGGATACCGCTAGATCACCAGTACCCTCGGGTAAAGACGTTGCTCAGTGCATTGTAGAATCGGATTTCAAAAGCTGAAAAGACGTTCTCCTGTTTTGTCTCCCACGAATACACAACACCCTGCTGTGTTAAAGAGATTTAAGCCGCGCAACCCTCGAATATCCCATGATTTATCTGCGATAGTCTCTAGCGAAACCAAGAAATTGCTTTATCCCCGAAGGACTCTTTGGTGTCGATCAGTTTCAAATGAAATGGATCTTAGCGAGATCCATGTATATTCCCACTTCGTTGATTACATGACCAAAAATGTACCTCTCGAATCCAGGAGTTAGACTTCATCAGACTTCGCGTGTAGTAGGATAAGGTACAAATGCTGCCTAGGGTGTTCCTTCCTCCTGGAAATGATTCAAAACGTCTTCAATAAACACCGTCGATTCATGTGATCCATAAAGCTGCAGTGTGTTGGTTAACCCCATAGGTCATGGAATATAAAGTCGCAATGGCCACATTGCGTTTGATATGCCGTTTTAGGAACACCCTCCCCTTGGACTTCCCTCTGACTAGAGCTCGTTCGTTAGCCAATCCTATAATGGGAGCTTGACCCACGCAACTGGTCAACAGGTTATCAATACAATGGTCGAGACAAACGGTTATTGACTGTCACCTTGATGAGTTTTTGATAATCAGTACACATGTCCAACGATACAACTTATCTTCCCGGATATAACTTGGGCTCCCCAAAGCAAAAACTAGGTCCGACAAAACTCCTGTCCAACAGTCCCTGTAGTTGATTTGACAATTCTTGCAACCCTCCTGGTGTAAGACGGTAAGAAGTACGAAGAATCAGGGTTGCCTCTAGCGTGAGATCAAACTGAGAGTATGTCTAATAGTTTTGGAAGTAAACCTGATAGTTCCTCGAGTAGCACCCCGAAGGAATCACGAACAATTGGTGGATCCTCGATCCTCTTTTCCTTAGCCTTAACATCAGTAACGAGTGCTAACATAGCGGGGTAATCCCTCTGTAGACACTTCTGGGCTTTCATTGCTGAAATGATGCTATCCTATACACCACTCTGACACTTTAGAGCATATAGCGACGCAAAATTTTCTTCTCACAGGGTATATCTGTGCGATATCTGGATAACCAATCCACACTAACCACTGCATCGAGGCTATCAAGGATATCAAAAAGAAGGTCGAGGTCGAACACTTGTCCCACAAGGTCGAGCTTGCGTCCCAACGAACATATGAGGTTTCCATTGTCTTGCCATCAGTCGATTCCACATCAAGTTCAGTTCCAAGAAGTATCAGGGTTGAACAGAACAGGGACGAGACAATTTGTTACCAAAAACGTGTAGGCCACCATGTTGCTATAATCCTGGACCAAGTCAATTCCTAAATGTAAAGCTCTGGGACCCGATGGATATACGTCGGCGTTCTTTAAGAAGGCTTGGGATGTGATCGGAACGGATGTCTGTGGAGCGGTTAAACAGTTTTTTCCAGAATGGAAAACTGTTACAGCAACTAAACCACACTGTATTGTCGCTAATTCCAAAAGTTCAAACGCCGGATTTGATAACGGATTATAGGTCGATTTCTTGCTGTAATACGTTATACAAGTGTATTAGTAAAATAATTAGTGATCGTATGAAGGTTGGGTTAGCGGATATCGTTGGTATTAACCAATCAGCTTTTGTGCCGGGGAGACGAATATCGGATAATATCCTATTAACGCAAGAGCTTATGCATAACTATCATCGTAATACTGGTCCTCCTAGATGTGCTTTCAAGATTGACATCCAGAAAGCGTATGATACGGTGGAATGGAGTTTTTTGGAGAGTGCTTTGAGGGGGTTCGGTTTTCATTAGAAAATGATTAAGTGGATTATGGCGTGTGTGACTTCTACGTCGTTTTCGTTAGCGATTAACGGGAATCTTTGTGGTTATTTTAAAGGGAAGCGTGGTTTGCGCCAAGGGGACCCTATGTCTCCTTATCTTTTCACGTTGGTAATGGAAGTTCTAACGTTAATATTGCACAAGCAGGCATCTATATCCAATGACTTTAGATTCCATAATAAGTGTGAAAAGGAAAGAATAATCAACTTGTGCTTCGCGGATGATTTATTCATTTTTGCTAGAGGTGATCACAGATCGGCTGGTGTTATTATGACGTCTATCAATATGTTTACGAATATGTCGGGTCTTGTCCCGAGTATGATGAAAAGTACAGTGTTGTTTGGTAATGTGAAGGATCATGCTAAAACAAGAATTCTTAGTATTATGCCTTTTGAGGAGGGGGTTCTGCCAGTTCGTTACTTAGGGGTTCCTCTCATCTCTACTCGGTTGAAGTACAAAGACTGCAAGAGACTAGTAGAGCACATGGAAAACAGGATTATGGATTGGAAGACCAAATCGTTGTCTTTTGCTGGTAGACTACAGCTTATCTGTTCGGTCCTGGCGTCGATGCACATTTATTGGGCATCGGTTTTTATATTGCCTAAACGAATTATTAGTGAATTGGAGGAGAAGATGAGATGCTTTTTATGGTCTCAGGGTAATAAGATAAAAGGCAAAGCGAAGGTGAAATGGAAGACTGTATGTCTCCCAAAACGAGAGGGTGGATTGGGTATTAGAAGAGTGCAGGATATGAATATCGCCTTAATGGTGTCTCATATTTGGAGCTTATTGACTAATAGAGAATCTTTATGGGTTAAGTGGATGCATTCATACCGTATTCAAGATCGTAGTTTTTGGGATGTTCCATTAAAGAGCAATGTAACGAGTATTCGAGACTACATATGGGTGAAATTGGGTGATGGTATGGATACGATGATATGGTTTGATAAGTGGAACGAAATATGTCCGCTTATAGCTTTTATAACTCCTAGAATGATTGCTAATGCGGGATTTACTCTGAATTCTAAGTTGGTAGACGTTCTTGTAGATGGGGAATGGGTGTGGCCTCAAGAATGGGTTGATCGGTTTCCTGTGATGCTAAGTGTCCAAGACGTGGTGCTTGATCCGACGCGTAAGGACCAGGTTACCTGGAGATCTAGACAAGGGATCGATACAGTTTTTGCAACATCTACGGCTTGGGAGGATATTCGGACGGGTCGAGATGATGTTCCTTGGGCAAATGTTGTGTGGTTTCCTCAAGCTATTCCTAGACATGCTTTTCTTATGTGGTTAATAGTAAACAGGAAACTGAAGACGCAAGATATCATGAGCCGATGGAACTCAACGGGTAACGCGAACTTCAATCTTATGTGTTGCTCGTTATGTACTATTGGGCCAGATTCTCACGAACACTTGTTCTTTGAGTGTACCTATGCTGCTAGCGTTTGGGAGGGTGTTAGAGATAGAGCAGGTATGGCGGCTATTCAACATAAATGGAATGACATATTCGAGTATTTATTGGGGATAGCAGATTCTAAATTGGCTAAGAAAATCATTGCTAAACTGGTGGTTAGTGCTTCAGCTTACTTTGTTTGGGATGAAAGAAATAAACGCCTATTTTCTACTAGAAAGAGGACGCGTGATCAGCTAGAGGAGGTAATTCTTAGCACGGTTCGATTGAAGCTGCAAACGATGCGGATCAGGATTACTAATAATTCAGATGAGCTGTTGCAACAATGGATGCTCCCCCGTGGTTTGCTGGTAGCGGACGATGATTGTGGTTAATTCTTGTAATGGTTGTCTAGTTTAGTGGGTCATACTGTGTGTTCGGGTGTTTGTTTCTTGTTTGTCTCGTGTTTGTTGCGAGTTGTTACTTCCATATGGCCTGTCGTATGGAAGAACTGAGGAGTAATTCTGCTTCTCACTTGTTTTTTTTGTTTGTTTAATATTCACCGGGGTAACCCTTTACCCAAAAAAAAAAAAGTCAATTCCTAAATGTCCTTCCACGAGCACCACTACCAGTGGTGTTATCGTTACGAGGATTTCCAGTACTGACGTCGTTCCCTTGGTTGTTGTCGTCTTGATTTAACAACGGCCAATCCATGTCGTGGGCACCTCCATTTCCATATCGTTGGCTAAAATTACGAGTATCTTGATGTTGCCGTGACTGTTACCCCTAATGTCGTCACTTGAAACGAAGCCCTATGATTTTGCACCATCAAAGTCCATCTTTTCACATTCTGCGCCACGTCCTAATGCGCTACCCACTGTGCTGGTAGTTACACATACCATACTATAGTCAATTGTCATTGCTTATGCCTCGATGAACTCGTAAGAGTTGACTCCCATAAGTTGCTGACTAGGGTTAAAGATTCTATTGGAGTCAAATTGCTGATGTTCGTTGCTGATAGTCAAGGTCGTCCAAATACTGAAGTCGGTAAGGTACTACACTCATCCTCTTGTCCATCGTTCTTGCAAGCTGATGGAGTAATACACGGTATGTTGCTAGAGTGTTACAAAAGTGATCGCACTTCGGGATCTAAGGTGCCAATACACTGAGTTCCAACCAATGAAGAGGAGTGAGCAGGGTATCGACCAAACATTCGACGCTGTGACATCCAACTCAGGGATGTTCGTACAAGCACCTAACATTCTATCCAGTTTGCTAGGTGTTCAGATGGGTGTTCAAGTAATACTCGATAGCATCGAGATTCGAAAGAATTCAGAGAGGAGTGAAAAGATCACGTTCGAGTAAAAGACAATAACTTCTATGACTCCCATAGATTTGTTATATTTCTCATCGATCAAATAACAGAACGGAACCCCTTTTTCACTTGTTAAGCCTCACTGGGACTCGCATGCACCCCACATTATTATTATTATGTGTGCACCCACAATAATATTGTGATTTGCATGCTCATCTCAGTTCCTCCTAACTCATGTCAAATGGTTCCTCAAACTCGAATGCCAAACAGAGGTTATCAAAACGATAGATCACAAGAATCTAAGGACTATCAACGCATCACAATGTAAGCAAGCAATTCATGCAATCATGCTATAGTGACGAGTATGTGTTTGTACGCTACATCATAAACAAATGTACACTACTCATGTAATGTATACCACAGATGAAAAGACGAACCTTGCAATCTGGAGCTGAGTGTCATGGTCGTATCCTCGTTTTCAGAACTTGTTCGGTTATAGGGGTGAGCAAAAGGAAAAACCCGACCCGACCCGACCCGACCATTACCCGACCCGACCCGACCCGAGAACCGATCAAACATAAAATACAGAACCGATTCACTACCCTAAATATAGGGTCGGTTCCGGTCCATAGTCCAAGTCGGGTTTTACCATGAAAAGAACCAAGAACCGACCCGACCCTATTTTATATGAAAAATTAGAACCGATCTAAATACCTAGGTACTTGGGTTCGGGTCGGGTTAGGTATATTTTCGGTTCGGTTCTCGGTTATTTTCGGTCCGGACCTAAACTTGCTCACCCCTATTCGGTTATAGTCTGGTTTTATAAAAACATTTTTAAAACCAAGTTCACTATAACCAGTGGCTCTGATACCAAACTGTCACACCCCCAAAAATACCCCAAGCGGAAACCCCCGCGAGGCGTGTGACGTACCAGGATCTAGCCACCAATCACATTGAACTCATACAAGATTTTAAATAAAACTTTCATTCATTAACATAAGGTGTTACAAACAGTAATTACAAATCATCGTATTTCAGCGGAAGCATAAATTATTAGTTAAGTGTTTCATAAACCACCTGTATAATATTGAGGTTATCTACTAATAAATGAAACCTAATTTCCCAAAGCTTGGGAAAGGAGAAGAAGACAACCCTAAGCTCTCTCTCCTGGGCGATTTTGCTTGTTCATCATGAAACCTAATTTCTATGCGATTCGTTTGTATAACAGGCTGTGATTAGAGGTTTGTTTATCAAATCTTTATAACGAACTCGTTAACAATAGTAATCAATCTGAAATCAGGGTTTTTATTTCGTTTCTGTTTCAATCGCCACCTTAGTTGCAGTCTTGAGATCCTGACTTATTAATCTGGTTGATATTGGTCGCGGTTAACTGAGATTAATTTAGCTAGATTGATTCTCTGGGTTAATCTGTTAGGATTGATTTTCGGCTCTAGGGTTTCAGGATTAGGGTTTTTCTTTTTGTCTTTTGTTCTTCGGTTTCTTGGATTCGTGGACGTATCTGGGTGTGCATGCTGGTGTCTGTTACGTTGTTTTAGAGAGAGGTGTGTTTATACAGATGATTGATCGTGATCTGAATGGGAGTAACATCCCAATAGATCAGGAGAATCGAGGTTTGGTTGATCAGTATGGGTTTCCTTTACCCTCGGCGGCTACGGATGATTTGCAAGATTCAGAGTCTACTCCGGGATCAGTTCCTGTCCGAGGTATTAGTCTACGTGTGACTAACATTGAAGGTAAACCCTTGTTGCCTAGGAGAGGTATGTTTTTCTCCGATAATACTTCGGTCATTGATGGGCTTGCTGCTGTATCCAAACCAGTCAACTTTGAAAGTGTGGAGAAGATGAATATTCCTGATCAGGGTACCAGTAGTCAGGATGCGAGTAGTCAGCAAGCTCCTGTAAATGTAGTAAAGCCACCATCTTATGTTGATTCGGTTAGAGGAGCTAATGCGATGAAGGTGAATTTTCGAACGTTAGCGACTGATGAGAAACAGGATGGGTGTGATGTTGTCCTTTCTAGAGATTCGGTCAGAGTTGTGCATGATAAGCTTGCTAACACGTTGTATGGGTATTTTTTGGGGGATCGGGTTGCTTATCCCGTGGTGGAGTATTATGTGAGAAATAATTGGAAGCGGTTTGGCTTGCAGAAATCAATGATGAATGCCAACGGTTTTTTCTTTTTCAAGTTCGCTGATCAAGCAGGTATGCAAAAGGTTCTTTCGGAGGGGCCATGGATTATTCGTTCTCAATCGTTGTTTTTAGAAGTTTGGTCACCGTCGACAAAGCTTGAGAAGAGAGAAGTGAAAAAGGTTCAGGTTTGGGTGAAGTTTCATGAGGTTCCTCTAGCGGCATATACGGAGGATGGGTTAAGTTTAATTGCAACAACTATTGGTGTGCCAAAAGCTTTGGATTCGTTTACCACCTCAATGTGTGTGGATATGTGGGGTAGAAGTAGTTTTGCTCGTGCTCTGGTAGAAATTTCAGCTGATACTGATCTCAAGGAGGAGTTAACTATTGCGGTTCCTTGTATTGATGGGAATGGGTTTGTAAAGGAGAAGGTCTATGTTGAATATGAATGGTGTCCTCATCGGTGTGGCCGATGCTGTGTTTTTGGCCACAATGAGGATAGTTGCCCTTTGCAGCCTTCTAAGGTATCTAAAGACAGACCTCAACAGAGCAAAGTTACTGGTTATGACAAGAAGATGAAGCAGCCGTTTCAGGATGGTGGTCATTCAAAGCGTCAACCTATTGTGGATGAAGATGGGTACACAACTGTGCAAGGTAAGAAGGCAGCTAGAAAGGTTGGTTTTAATGTGAATAAACCAAAGCAAAAATTTGAGTATCGGCCTGTTGTGCCCAAACCGAAGGTTGTAAACAAGGCAACGAAAGCCGTAGATAACTTTGTATCCTCTAACCCATTTGATGTGCTGAATAAAACGGATCCGGATGAGAACATTGGGAGCTCGAAGGGAGGGGATGGTGGAGATCAAGACTCGGATGATGACGAGGTGACGGAGGTGTATAATGAAACATGTGATTTTATGCTTCAAGGGACTAAAAAGCCGACTACTAACACAGGAACTAACACAGGAGCAAGCACTCCTAATCAGATGGTAACTGATGATTAGTATTGCTGCCTGGAATATAAGGGGGTTGAACCGCCCCCTTAAACAAAAGGAGGTTCGGAATATTGTAAAAGATAATAATCTGAGTTTATGTGCTATTTTGGAGTCTCATGTAGATGTGGGTAACCTTCAGAAGGTTTGTAAGTTTGTGTTTCGAAATTGGGAGTGGACATCTAATGGTGGGCAATGTAATAAAGGTGCTAGAATAATTATTGGCTGGAATCCGGATGTCTTTGATGTTATGGTCTTGCATCAGACCTCGCAGGTCATGCACATTCAGGTCCGCTTTAAGGTTGATAATAAAATGATGTTTTGCTCAATTGTGTATGCCGCAAATTACTATATTTCGAGAAGGGAATTATGGCATCAACTCTCGGTTCATAAGGTGCTGGTGGGGAATCAACCGTGGGCTATTCTGGGCGATTTCAATTCAGCTCTAAACATTGAAGATAACTCTTTGGGAACTTCTACTATATCGGCTGGTATGAGAGATTTCCAAAACTGTCTTCATGATATTGAAGTTTTTGATATCAATAGTTCTGGTTTACATTTTACTTGGAATCAAAAACCGAAGGAGGGTGTGGGTTTGTTGAAGAAAATTGATAGAGTTTTGGGAAATACGCAATTTGTAGCGGAGTACCCGGATTCAGTGGCTATATTTCATCCCTACAGGTTGTCTGATCACTGCCCGTGCATACTTAAAATACAGAAACATGAGGTGCTGAAACGTCGTTCTTTTAAGTTTGCAAATTTTCTGATCCATAAACCGGAGTTTTTGGATATTGTTAAACGGGCCTGGGAGATAGATATTGATGGTGTTCAACAGTTTCGTGTTGTTAAAAAATTACGATCGATGAAAGCTCCTCTTAGAGCGTTGCTGTTCAAACAAGGAAATTTACATAAGAATGTTTGTGAACTTCGAACCAAGTTGGATAGTATTCAAAGTCGCATATATATGGATCCGTTGGATGTGGAATTAAGGGCCGAGGAGGCTTCTATTAACCGAGATTACCAGGATGCTTGTCTGGATGAGGAGCGGTTTCTTAAACAAAAATCAAAAGTGGATTGGTTACATGCGGGGGATATGAACACGGCATTCTTTCACTCCTCGTTAAAAGCTAGAAACCATATTACTCGTATTAATGTTATCAAGGATTCGAGTGGAAACATGTTTGAAGGAGAGGATGTGCAGAAAGCGCTTGTCCAACATTATGAAAAGTTTTTGGGATGTCAAGGTGATATTTCCAACTCGCCATCGCCTGACTTGTTCTCGAATACTCTGAGCTCAGAAGTTGCTAATCATATGGTGCGTCAGGTTACGGCGGATGAGGTTCGGAAGGCTATGTTCTCGATTGGTATTAACAAAGCTCCAGGTCCGGATGGGTATACTTCAGCTTTTTACAAGGGTGCTTGGTCGGTTCTGGGAGAAGATGTGTCAAACGCTATTATTGATTTCTTTTCCACGGGTAAACTTTTACGAGAATTAAATCATACGGTCATTGTATTAGTGCCGAAAATTGCTACTCCCTCGAGTGTTACAGATTACCGACCTATAGCGTGCTGCAATGTTTTATACAAATGTATTAGCAAAATTCTTGCTGATCGAATTAAAGGGGCTCTTAACACGATTGTAAATGTTAACCAGTCAGCTTTTGTTCCGGGACGGAAAATCTCGGACAATATCTTACTTACTCAGGAGCTCATGCACAATTATCATAGGAATGTGGGGCCCCCACGGTGTGCGTTTAAGGTGGACATCCAAAAAGCTTATGATACGGTGGATTGGAGATTTCTTAGACGTGTGCTGCTAGGGTTTGGGTTTGATGGTAAGATGGTGAATTGGATCATGACATGTGTTTCTACACCAACGTTCTCGGTTTGTGTTAACGGTAATGTCCATGGTTATTTTAGAGGTAAACGTGGCCTAAGGCAAGGGGATCAACTTTCTCCTTACCTTTTTACGCTTGTCATGGAGATTTTAACGGGCATTTTGAAGCATGAAACAAGATTGGATTCCTCGTTTAGATTTCATAACAGGTGTGAGAAACAACAGATTGTAAATCTTTGCTTCGCGGATGATCTATTCTTGTTTGCTAGAGGAGATGTTAGCTCTGCAAGGTGCATTATGGCGTCTCTCTCTAAATTCACGAATATGTCAGGTTTGGTCCCTAGCATTCAAAAGAGTACAATATTTTTTTGCAATGTCTCTCCGCATGTGAAAAATGCCATTCTGAATGTTATGCCTTTTGTGGAAGGCTCTCTTCCGGTAAGGTATTTGGGGGTTCCGCTTATTTCCACAAGGTTGCTTTATAAAGATTGTAGTGTGCTGATTGAAAAATTAGAAAAGCGTATTTCAAATTGGAAGAACAAGCTTCTCCCTTTTGCTGGTCGATTACAGCTTATTTTGTCGGTTTTATCCTCTATGCATATCTATTGGTCTTCGGTATTTATTTTACCGGCTCGGGTGATTCATGACTTAGAAGCTAGAATGAGGAATTTTCTTTGGAGTCAAGATAACTCGTTTCAAAAAGGGAGGGCAAAAGTGTCGTGGAGTTCGGTTTGCACCCCAAAGTATGAAGGGGGATTGGGTATTAGACGTATTGGTGATTTTAATAAAGCGCTCATGGCAAACCATGTTTCGGGTATTATTACTAAACGAAAATCTCTTTGGGTGGAATGGGTGCATGACTACAAGTTAAAAGGAAAAAGTTTTTGGATGGTTAGGGTCCCTTCGAATTGTTGCTGGAGCTGGCGTAAAATTCTTCAACTTCGGCCAATAATAAGGAACTATATATGGTCGTCTCTTGGGGATGGTCGTTCAACATCTGCTTGGTATGACACATGGAGTGCGTTAGGGCCGATAGGTTCTTTTTTATCTCCAAGAACTATAACCAATGCGGGATTCAGATTGGATAGTTCAGTGGCCAATATAAATGTAGAGGGTGCATGGCAATGGCCTACGGCCTGGAGGGATGTATATCCCGTTCTAAACCTATTGGATCAAGTACAACTAACTGTTTCTAAGCGTGATAGTGTGAAATGGCGAGTTGGTGATGTTATTCATGAGGTTTCGGCTTCGTGCATCTGGGATTCTCTTCGGCACAGCGAGCCGGAGGTCAACTGGACGAAAATAGTGTGGTTTGCCCAATGTATTCCAAGACATTCTTTTTTGATGTGGTTAATCATGAGGAAGAAATTACTTACACAAGATGTTATCCTTCAATGGGATATTTCGAGGAGGAAGAACATGAATATGTTATGCTGCTTGCTTTGCTATGAAAACCATGATTCGCATAAACACTTATTTTTCAAATGTAAATACTCGACGCAGGTGTGGGATATGGTTCGGGTCAAAGATGGTATGGATACTATTGATTCGAAGTGGGAGGATATCGTCGGTTGGCTGATGCTTAAATGCCATTCGAAACTGGCGGCTGACTATGTTAGTAAAATTGTAGTGGCAGCTTCTGCTTATTTCATATGGCAGGAACGTAATGCGAGGATTTTCAAGAACCAATTGCGACCTCCGGAAAAACTATATGATGTGATAATCGAGACTGTTCGGTATAAGCTTATGGGAGTCAAGTTGAAGCGTAATGAAAGAGTTCGAAGACTCTTAGGTGAGTGGGGGATACCTGATGCGGATACTAATGGCGCTGGTGATTGAGTAGGGCGTTCGGATCGTGTTTTAGTTTCTAGATTGTAGTCTAGTTGTGTTTTTCTTTTGTTTTTTCTCCTGTGGTTTGGAATTGTTTACTTTCATGGGGCATGTCCCATGTTTGAACTAGTGTAGACTCTCTACACTACTTGTTTTTGGTTGGTTGTGAATATATAGAATCACCGGGGTAACCCCTTTACCCAAACAAAAAAAAACCACCTGTATAATAACCATTAGACTTGTCTCATGATTTCCTTGTATCTCGACCCATGACCACTCCAGCTTCCCAGACACCAAGTTCCATATCCACACATACCTATAGCCTGCGAGCATGCACACACGTGTATCAGACAACGCTGGAGAGTTCATAGTTTTACGAAAACGTTAGTTACCAAGTGTTTAGTTCCGTTCATTGATTACAATGTTGATAATACATCGGATACCAGACGGCTCCAGATTTATTTTGCCCTTTCCCCAATGCTCCTATCAAAGCATTGGTCATGACTAGGTCATTAGTTCACACCCGTCCTCTCCGGTACGGGGTGAGGGTGCCAAACCTAAGTAGTGCTACCAACTAATACCCTGTTACCTCTCATGTAACAAACAACAAGGAGGGACTTTAATTGTGATAGGACGTGTATATTATCCAACATTCCAGATTTTACCCACAAGACATATTCCTCTCAGGAATACCCATTATTTACCCAAAACCTATCCCTCTCAGGGATACCCAATGACTGTCCCAACCACCGGGACGCATGCTCAAGAGAAATGGACTCACCTTAGATTTGCTCGGTAAATTAGTTACGTATGATCCAACTCAATCAACCAATCCTAATGTGGTTACCATACAATAATTAGTTTGGGTGTAAACAATTAGTCACACATCTTTACATATTCTAACAAATAAAGTCATGTGTACACATTTCAAATTGATCACACATCTAACCCGTTTGCATACCATCACCTAGTCATGCACCTATCATATTACCAAACTGAATAATCATGTTCTATTCACATATAGACTAACAATATTCTGATCACATACTTTCCTTGATGCGATCCAATAGCACATGGTCCGAACCAAGGATATGCGGCCCACTACATGAGCCCAAAACTAATAACCAGTTAAGTGTGTGCGGCCCATTATAGTTTACGTGATCTACTGCGATACTCATATTTTTACAAACACCGGTGTTCATTAACATATATATATATATATATATATATATATATATATATATATATATATCATAAACTATTCCGATTATATACATGGGTCCGACGAATAACCCCAACGACGAAGATCCATTCTTTGTCATGAAGGAGCACGACGAAAAACCTTAATGGTTTGCCCAGGAGCTAGTCGACGAAAGATGTCTTTCCCACAACTTAGTCGGCGAAACATAATATTCGCCATCCTTGATTTTTCGTCGCTGTCTTCAACAGACAGTTATGGTTCTCCTAAAACCCTAATCGCCATTAACAGTTACACAAAGCAATCATCAAGGCCCTAATTATCATTCACCATTTCTAACCAATCTTATCATTTGACAACGTTATACCACACATAACAGATCGATCATCAATTGCCATTTTTCATAATAATCAATATTCAATTTAACCAAGTCACATAATCATGATCACTACACGGCTTTCATCACATTCAAGTAACTCTAAGCATTCTACGAAACGTATGAACGCAACCAACAATCAATCAACACATATATATGTATATATACATAAAACACTCATCGAACCGATGATCATAACAACATCACATAGCATTTCTATTGCATATTCATGAACATGTAAGTGAAACGAAAATAGAACACTAACCCTACGAACGAACAAGGCGAATCTCAGATAGTTAAATCTTTTTTTTTTGGGTAAAGGGTTACCCCGGTGATTCTATTATAAAACAACCGCAAATAAGTACAAGTAGTGAGGAAGAGTTCCACACTAGTTCATATATAGGACATGCCCCATATATGTAAAGCCAACCAACACAGAACCTATTACATCACATAATCTAGCCTACTAAACATCAAAGATGACTATCTAGTAGACGAACAAAATAAAACAAAACCAAACATCATCCTCCATCATCAAAAATAAAATTGCCGTGAACCGGCAGCCCCATCACACGACCCCGAGACAATCTATCCATTGTATAACTTTGAGGAAGATGTGCTTGCTCCTACTCTTGCAGACGATGAGGTCATAAATCCATTTCTTTCATTGTAGACTTCTGTGACCTCCTCATCATCCGAGTCTTGCTGATCATTATGAGCCTCACTACTAGTCTGACCCATATGAAGACCCTTATCCCGTAAAACACCGAAGGAGTTCTTAGATAAAATATTCGATTGCTGAGCCGATGAATTGGTCCCCCCATGAGGTTTGGGTCCAATCGGCCTATACTCAAACTTATGTTTTTGCTTGTTTACAGGAAAACCTGCTTTCCTAGCCGCTTTCTTACGAACCACATCCATAAACCCATCCTTGTCTACTACCGGCTGATTCACTTGTTGCCTATTATTCCCGTCATATTGTTTCTGAGTGTTGACCGGCACCTTAGGATCCCTCCTAGTCTGCCTCGGGCATGTAGCATCAGAATGCCCAAACACTTTACAATGAGCACACCTATAAGGACTCCATTCATACTCCACATACAGTTTCTGTTTGACAAAACCTTCACCTTTAAGATTAGGAACCGCTATAACTATCTCCTCCTTAAAATCATTATCGGCTGAGATTTCTACTAATGCTCTAGCATAACTACTCCTTCCCCAAGTATCCATACACATGGACAAGGTGTAGGAGTCCAACATCTTCGGATCACCAATAGCCGTAGCTATCATACTCAATCCATCCTCCGTATACGCAGCAATCGGAACATCATGGATTTTGACCCACAATTGCAATTTCTTAACCTCCTTCTTTTCCAGTTTCGAAGTGGGTGACCAAATATTAAGAAATATAGGCTGACCTCGAATAATCCATGGTCCTTCTTTCAGCACATTCGTCATCCCGTCTTTATCAGCAAACTTGAAAAAGAAGAATCCATTAGCATTCATCATGGATTTTTGCAATCCATACTTCTTCCAATTTGTCCGCACAAAATAATCCACCACCGGGTATGCAACTCGGTTCCCTAGGAAGTAACCATAAAGAGTGTTTGCTAGCTTCTCTTGAACTACTCTAACAGAGTCTCGAGGCAACACCACATCACAACCCTCATGCGAATCAGTGCTTGCAAGAAACCTGAAGTTTACCTTAACAGACTTGGCTGCAAAAACTGAATCTGCATAAGACATTGGCTTAGAATTATTACTTCGATCGCTTCGGTTCCCCTGAGACCCTGCACAACCTTCCAAAGTATCCGAAACCCTCAAATCAGTCGGCATATTCTCCACCGGAACTGGAACAGACACCTTCAACAGTTCATTAATAATGTTCGTTTTTGTGTGATCAATCTGCGGTGTCTGGACTGTTCCCCTACGAGGCATCCACGTGTTACCGTCCACATCAATTACACAGCTCGCTAAACCCTCAAAGGATAAGGGTTTGCTGCGATCCTCCTGATGAGCAGCCGCATCTCTTTTACAATCATCCATTCAGAACAATCAGCAACGTTAAAACAAACTCTAACCTGATTAGAGTCGATTCAGCAATGATTAGGGCAGGAGAATGCCGAATCTGCAAAGGTTAGACACCGATTAGAACAGATTCAGCAATGAAGAATATCAGCCGCACACAAACCCTAATCTACGAACGGAAAAAACAGAAACCCTAAACACAAAAAAACCCTAATCTGATATCAAATGATTAGAAACTAAGGAGCAAAAACTCCCTAGATGCTAAACAAGATCGATCAGGACCAGGGTTGGATTGAACGATGAAGGTTTCACAAGATCTCCGAATTCGCCTAGCTCTCCCATCTTATCTATATTTCGACTTTCCTCCTCAGATAGTTAAATCACGCAAGGAAAGGGGGTTGCAACTAGACTGGCTTTCCTTCTTGTTGTCGTCGACTTCAAGGGGGTGTTTAGGGTTTGAGATTATGTGAATGCCAACTTATGAAATCACGTACAATCTATTATGTGTGCGCGTATATATAACATCTCAAAGTGGTCGGCCCAAGTTTCATGTCTTCATTTGGGCTTTACTTAAGCCATGTATTATAATGATAAACTAAGTGTGTGTGTGTCCTCGGATTGGGCCAATGTAACAGTTGGGCCGATGAGAGTCCTTATACCCGAAGTGTTTACGGCTAGATGGACATGAATTGTTTAACATAATACAACAACGAGTAGGATATACAATTTACAAAAAGAACATACTTGCAAATAAGATTTTTAATGCAACACATATAACATTAATACATGATGAATCATAAGATGCAAATAAATGAGGCATAACATGCAACCGTGCCAACTAGGAGTCGAGAAACCAAGAATTTCTAACCTTAAAAGTTCGGGTTGTCACAGTCAAGCTCCTATTTGAGGGTTGACTAATGAACAAACTATTATCAGATGGAAGTCCAAGGGGAGAAGGTTCTTAAAAACGGCATATCGAACGTAATGCGACAATTGCGACGTTGTACTCCATGACCCTTGGGTTAACCAACACACCAGCAGCTTTATGGATCACATGAATCGACCGTGTTCATTGATGACGTTTGAATCACTTCCAGGAGAGAGGAACACCATGGGTGGCATATGTAACTTATTGTAGAGCTCCTGAGGGAGGAGCAACTCCATGCGAAATCTACCTAAGTGTGACTTCAGGATTCGAGAAGTGCACTTTCTTGGTCGCGTAGTCAATGAAGTGGGGATACACGTGGATCTCGCTAAGACCCGTTTTGTTAGAATTGGTCAGCACCAAAGAGCCCTTCGGGGATACAACAATCTCTTGGTCTCGCAGGATACCATCGCAGAGTCATCAAGGGATTTTCGAAGATCGCGCAGCTTAAATCTCTTTAGCACAGCAAGGTGCTGTGTATTCATGGAAAACAAAACAAGGGGAACGTCTTTTCAGCTTTTGAACCCAACTCTACAATGCACTGAGCATCGTCTACACCCGAGGGTACGATTGATCTAGTGGTGTATCGTGATGGTTCGAATCAGAGTCCCAGTTACTCGCCGATGCAACACGAGAAGGTGATGACGTACGTAGTGGGCTTACTAAGAGGAATTTCGCGAGTCACAACCTGTGGTGGAAACCGTGGTCTTTGGATTTAAGTTGGGCGCACTGCTTGGACGGTACCAAATGCGCTACTTAGACCGATCACAAGGGCCTCTCGTGTACCCTTGTTTCGAAGGAGCAAAACATGTGATGGAATCGCTAGGTGGATTCCTTGAATGATTGCGACTGTGAAACCTAAGCATGCACGAGCCTTGCAGCTCACTATCGACTCTAATTTACCTGATCAGACTCGCTCTGTTCAGACTGGAGAACTGAAGAAAGAGGATTTTCAAGTTGAACCCATGCGGGGCATGGAGAAGCAACCTTTGGCAGGTCGGACGATATTCGCTACCTCAAGGAACGAATGTGGATCTCATTATATGGCAAATATGGGGAACTTGTGTTGAACAAAGCACACCGGTCTCGATATTCTAGTCGTCTGGGTTTTGGTAGGAGAAATTAGGATTTATAAATCTTTTACTAGTGATCAGCCATGAAGACCCACCTAGCGATGTATGTGTACGACGTTTGACTTGTGGGAAAGTCAAGGTGGAGTATCAGCAACCGGCAACACCCATATGGAAAACGAGAACAGACTACCATGGATTTTGTCGCTAGTCTACTTACAACTTGAAACGGAAACAATATCACCTGGGTGATCGTTGATTGTCTCATGTAACCAGCACACCCTCTTGCAATCAAGGAAACTGACGAGTCTTCACAGCTTGTGGATATTCCTCTGAGAGAGGCGGCTATTTAGGCACGAGGTGCCAACTCCTGTATCTCAGATTTTGATCTACATCTGATTTATGACAGGCACTACACAAGACTCTTGGCACACGTCTAGACATGAGCATTACTTATCACCTTAGGGCAATTGGTCAGAGTAAACGAACCCCCATAACACTCGAAGACATGCTGCGAGCATGCGAATGATTTGCAATAGTGAAAAATTGGAAAGATACTTACCTTTGGTTGAGTTCTACTGCAGCCGTTACCATTCTAGTATTCAGACAGCCCTGTTTGAAGCATTGCTTGGATAATGACGCTAATCTCCTTGTTGGATTAAGGAGGGTAACAACCTAATCATAAGGTCCAGGACTTGTACTCGAAACTCTTGGGAAGATTGCTTTGATCGGAAATCGTTTGGCTGCAACGAGTGACCGTCAGCAAGTTGATAAGCTTAGGAAACACCGGGAGTTCGCTGTAGGAGACCGTTTCATGTTGAAAACCTCGCCCTGGGAGGGTGTGGTACGCCTGGGAAGCGTGGCAAGCTTAAATTACGTTACGTTGAGTCATTCAGAATTCTGGGAAAGAAGCGGTCACGTCGCTTACAAACTCGAGTTACCCGACGAATTGGATACCGTACATGATGTCATTTACGTCTTGAATCTAAGGCTGTGTTTATCCGATGAAACGCTTTTGGTACCCTTATAGTCTGAGATTAATGACAAGTAGCAGTTGTTGAGGAATCTACTGAAACCATGGACCAGGACGTCAAGAATCGTTAGCATAGTCGAATTCCAATCGTGAGAGTTCGTTGGAACTCAAGACGTGGACCGGAGTTCACGTGGGGATGCAAAGATCAGAGGAAGCTCTGGTATCCTCAGTTGTTCAGGTGGTTGAACCAACTTTTGCTATCATTGGTGAATTTCGGGACGAAATTCCCTTTCAAGTTGGGGATGATGTGGTATCCATGGAAAATCCACAGTCATCCTGAGTTAACATCTTGCTGTTTTGGATTACTTGTCAAATTTCGGGACGAAATTTCTTTCAAGTTGGGGATGATGTGACAATCCGAGATTTCAAGTTCCTCCTTGACTTACCACTTGTTTTGTAATTTGTTTGAATTATTGTCTGATGTCATGTAATGTGTGATGGCTTAAAGGATTAGAAGTGCTCTGGTAGTTAGTTGATCATTCTGAAATATTCAAAGTTAGTGTGTAATAAAATCAATGGACAAAGAACCCTCGCGACGAAAGATGGATTCTTCGTCACAAGTTTACTCAACAAACAATGAAGTTTCGTCATCAACCTTTATCGATGAAAAACTGGTCTTTCGTCGTCACTGGATTTTCGCCAGCCCAATTTCCGTTGAAGCCCAAGAAAGGCCCAATGGCCTGTTTGACTATATAAACGTGCATAAGGGTTTACGAAACACCTCCTTAGCAAACCCTAGCACACCTCTCTTCCTCTCTTTTGGTCGACGGTAACTATTATTCTTCGGAGCTCCCTGTCCAGCGGAGCATCACCTCTTCCTTGTTCTCTTATGTAACTCGAATCCTCAGTTAGTACGATTCATCACTAGATTGACTTATAATTGCTGTTAATCCTGGTTATGTGTTTACACGATGAATTATGTTGATGTGATTAGTTTTCCTTGGTGAGACATAACTTGGTTGAATTAGTCTTTGTGAACTGTGCAATTGATCTAGGCTTGTTTGTAAGTAAACTCGATGATATGTGTTACATGCTGGAATCGATGTTAATATATGATGAATAATTGCTAGTGAATAACTAGGGTTCATGGTAACAGGTATGTTGATTTGTGTTGATCAGTATACGAACTCATGCTCCGAATTGATATTAATAGACTCGGTAGAAGGTTGTTAATTAACTAGGGTGACATAATGTTAATGATTGCATAAGATCTGATGTTGTTCTGATGAACTAATAAATCGGGTTTGGTAGAAAAGTTGAATGTCGATGAACATGATTAGGCGATGAAATAGTAGGGACAATTAGGGTTGGCAGGTCACCATATGTCACACCCTGGCTTTGCGGAAGCGTGGTTAATTTTGGTGTGACTTCTTAATACCATAGCTTAACCATAACAAAGCTATATGAAATAAAATCATGCAAGATCATCCATTGATTTAAGTTTTAAAACCAGAGTAACATACCATTGTCTTAGAGACTTACAACATCGTAACATAAAACATTGTCTTTAACAACATAACCATTAACATGAAATAAACGCAGTTTAAGATTTGTGACTTGTCCAGGAAAGAGTCACATTTCCTAAACTGGGATGACCTTGGAACCCTTATGCAGCGGGAAAACATAACATACCGTGCCAGATCTTTAATTTCCTGAAATACATGTAAGTTGAAAAATCAACAATAATGTTGAGCGAGTTCATGTGTAAGTGAGTATGTAAAACACTTGTAAGTATAAACATTCCCTGGTATGTAGCAGTGTAAGGAAAAAGAGATCACCAATGGTTTGCAAGGCCATTAGTATGTGTGAAGTGTATGTAGGAAGACTCAAACCTAGCAGATTTCGCGTTGGGCACAAAGTCACTCCAAGGTCCGTTCTGTTGGGACTCTCAGAGGTCCGTTCTGTTGGGCCTAGAGTTGGGCTCGCTACACCCAGATAGATCTACCGCTTACGTCCCTCGGTGTTTCTGCCTACCCACTCACATGATCTAAGTAGTAAACCTCCTTACGCTAACCATACCATGTATAAAGTACTTGTAAACAAAGTAACATGTATTTCACCCCCGCAGTTAAGAAAACTGAAAACAGTTAGAGAAAAGGGGGACATGAACTCACAGTGAAGCGTCTCTACCAAGTATCTCCTGCTCACGCAGCTGTGCGACGACCTACAGGTGCTAATTTCTATTAGACGGACGGCCGTGCCTTAGCTTTATAGTTTAAGTCTTTGGGAAATAGTTAGACAACTATTTCGTGTTTACGTTCTGTATATACTTGGTAGTTAATCTCCTTCCCAAGGATGGGGGATTCAATACATGTGCGTTCAAATTATATCATTAAGTCTCACTTAATATATATATATATTTCCAATTCCAAAATATAAGTATTTTTCCCAAAAATATTATATTTTCATTTCACATAGTTTTTCTCCAATAATACGTTGTTAAAATACGCGTTCATAAATATTTCCGTAAGTGCGTAAGTTACGTTTTAACAATCGAGTGGTAATATAATTACCGGTGTAACTTATATATTTATGGTGAAAGCGTTCGTATTATTTTGGATTCGTTAACGTTCGTAAATATTATTTTTACTCTAAAAATAATATTTATGTATTTTCACAAAATAATCATAAACAGTGTGTGAAAATATAAATTTATCACGTTAAATTTTGTGAAAATCCCACCTCCGAATATTTAGTAAATAAAGTCATGGCGAAATTTATATTTCGAAAACATGTCAAAAATAATTCTAACACTCGTAGTGTAAATAGTTTCTAAGTGTTAGGTTTTTAGAAAAATTTCGCCAGAGTTTCCTCTGTAACTGGAGGTGGCCACGCTTTCAAGCGTATCATTTTCTTTAACAAGTCAACTCAACAATTTTCTTTATTTGATCAGAACAACTTTCAGCACAACAACAAATCAACATATGTGTAAATTGCCAAAAATTACATGAACTTGTAGTTTTCCCAAAACTGTGGTGTAAATCCCCTTAAATTTAGTAGATCTTCATATAAGGTAATTTGATCTTGTAAAAACCTCGTTTTTAGAGAAAATCCATCTTTACAACTTCCCGTCATCTTTTTACAACAGCTGTTATTTTGTCGGATCTTTTCATTTCACAAGTGTTTACACACTTGTGGTTTATAAAAATCATGCTTGTTAGTGTAAAATCCATCTTTTAAAATACATGATTTCTTTGATACGTGGTTCTTTGAAAATACCACTTGCAGATGCGTAGATCTGCTAGTTTTAAACACAATTTCACAAGTAAAACTCTTTTACACAAGTTCATGATTCGCGTGTGGTAGAGTTTCACCTTTTAACCCTTGTATCATTCAAAACAAGCTTATGTTAAGATACATGATCTTACCAAACCGGGTTAAACGATGATCCGAGCTACCACATCATAGATCGGGCCTAAATAATCATACATTTCGAATACTACATCATTTACACAACATATAAGCTTTTAACCACTATTATTAGTGTTTTTAGTAAACTTTAGAGCATCATCTTGCATGTTAACGAGTTTTAACCGATAAAAATCCTTTTAACCACTTTAGATTAGTTCAAGAAGGTGTTTTAAGCGTTATACCTCTAGCTCGAGGCTAGGGAAGAATCTACGCGCAAACGAGGTGGATAAAAGCTAGGGAAAGAGGTCCTTCGAGTTCCGCTTGCACCAAGCTTCCTAATACGAGACCCTTGATGCTTGAATAACCTTGGATTTGCTTGAATCAATTTCGAAAATGGATGGAGGGGAGGGGGTGTTCGGCCGTAGCTAGTATAGAGAGAAAGAGAGAGTTTTGTGTGGTGTTATGTTAAGTGAATGATCATATGTATAATAGCTCATACTTATAGATAATACTCATGCTAATTACCCAATGGATCTTGTGTCTTAGAGATATTAAACATGAGTGATTTTAATAATCAAAATGGTACAAGTGTGTCCCCCTACATGGGGACGGTTATAAAGAGGGGGGGGGGGTTTAGTTCGATTCTAACCATTAGTTGGTTACTTAGTTAGGTTAACTAAGTTAAGTTTAGAGATTAACTTGGTTAGTTGTGTGCCACGCGTTACAAAGGGTGTTAGGGAAATCAGGGACCCTAACTGGCTCAGAAAAAGATAAATAATGAAAATAACAATATTTTCATGTTCCGGGTATAGTCCGGTTGTTTGGTTGGATAGTAATCCGTTAAAGCGTTACTAAAGCTTTAAAGTGTCGTTATTACTCTTTTTAGTGACACTACTCATTTCTGACACTTTGGAAAGTGTCTAGTAATATTTTCCTCATGTTTTGGCACTTTACTAGTTAGCTAAAAGCTGAATTATTATGTAAAGTGCTGAGTTTCGTACTTAGAGTACGTTTTAGGCACATCCAGTCATTGTAACTTATTCCTAGAGACGCAGTTCCACAACCCTTATATCCCTACACTCACTACTAGTGTAGCAAAATATTTCAGGCTCTTACAGGCCTTAGAGGCAGTGTTTGCCTGATGCTGGCTTTATCAGCATGTTCAATAGGTTATCCGTTATAGTGCTACTGTGCTTTTTGTGCATCATGGTTGTCACTAGGGTTCAACATGTAAATAATGTAGTGACGATAAGTAAAGTATGATGCAAGTAAGTACATGTATTAGATATCAAGTAGCAGTTCATCAGCTAGTTCAAACAAGCACAGTAATTAAGCAGTTATTAATCATTAGTTAAGTCGTACGGATACCTGGTTTAGTGCGGGTTGTCACATTCTCCCCCCGTTAAATAAATTTCGTCCCGAAATTTAAGTTCTGCTTGTAGACGCAGGGTTCTTAGGAAAAAGGTGGGGGTATTTCTCTTTCATCCGGTCCTCACGTTCCCAGGTGTATTCAGGACCGTGTCTGGCATTCCAACGAACTTTTACGAGCTTGACACTGCTCCGGCGGGTCTTGTTTACTTTCCAATCCGTAACCTCAACCGGTTCTTCAACGAAGTGGAGCGTGTCGTCAACATGAATCTCGTCGATGGGAATGGCAATGTCATCTTGAGTTGGACTTTTCTTCAGGTTGGATACATGAAATGTATTGTGAACACCATTCAGTTCAGCAGGTAGGTCCAACTTGTATGCTACTAGTCCTATTCTTTCCAGAATTCTGAAAGGACCAATGTAGCGCGGATTTAACTTCCCACGCTTTCTGAAGCGTGCCACACCCTTCCAGGGTGAAACTTTCAATAACACCATTTCTCCAACTTGGAATTCCACATGTTTCCGGTTTGGATCCGCATAGGCCTTCTGTCTGTGGCGAGCTGCTTCGATGCGTTTAAGAATCTGCGCGATCTTGTCTGTCGTCTCTTGGACGATTTCGGGACCAGCAAGCTGCCTATCACCTGCGTCAGCCCAGCATAAGGGTGATCGACACTTGCGTCCGTAAAGGGCTTCGAATGGCGCGACACCAATACTGGTGTGGTAGCTGTTGTTGTATGAAAATTCGACCAAAGGCAAATGCTTATCCCAGCTACCGCCCAAATCCATAACACACGCTCTCAGCATGTCTTCCAAAGTCTGTATCGTTCGCTCGCTCTGGCCGTCAGTTTGCGGATGAAACGCAGTGCTCAGATTCAATTGTGAGCCAAAGGCTTCTTGGAAGGATTGCCATATCCTTGACACAAACCTTCCGTCTCTATCAGAGATGATCGAGAGAGGCACTCCATGGCGCGCGACGATCTCTCTCATGTAAATTTCAGCCAATTTGCTCGTATTATCCTTCTCTCTGATAGGTAAGAAGTGTGCTGACTTCGTTAATCGATCCACTATCACCCAGATAGTGTCATGGCCTCTTGGCGTTCTTGGCAATTTTGTAACAAAATCCATTGAGATTTGTTCCCATTTCCACTTGGGAATCTCAGGTTGTTGCAGAACTCCTGAAGGCTTCTGGTATTCCGCTTTAACCTTAGCGCACGTTAAACATTTGCTCACGTAAACAGCAACATCGCCTTTCATCCTAGGCCACCAATAATAATCTTTGAGATCCTGGTACATCTTATCCGCTCCTGGATGGATAGAGTACCGCGACTTGTGAGCTTCATCGAAAATAACTTTCCTTAAATCACCAAATAGAGGAACCCAAATCCTTTTCTCAAAACATAATGTTCCTTCTTCGTTTGGTACCAAAAGCTTCTCCATCCCACGGAGATATTCTTCGTCAAGGTTTCCTTCCTTGAGAGCTTCCTTCTGCGCGGCACGAATGCGCAAGGAAAGATCGGTTCGTATAATCATTTCTAAAGCTCTAACCCTTATGGGCTTGTGTGACACTCTAGGTTTTTCCGAACAAACACCTTGTAATTACTTAGTGCGTATATATATATATATATATATATATATATTATTAAATGGAAGTTGTTATTCTTCTTGTGCTATGTGTCGATAAAGTGTATGTAATATATAGGTGTGTATAAAGATACTTGTGAACCGAAACCATGACTCGAGACCACCCGGTCTCGAGTAAGCGGCGAACAGTTGGGCCGCTTGGGCCGCACCCCCATTCGGAAACCCTTATGGTGCACCAATTCGGTCCGGGTATAAAACCCACAAGAGTGGCCAACCTTGCCACTTTTTACCATTTGCAACATTTTCCACACACACTCCCTCTCTCTCTAGAAACCCTAAACCCTAACAAATCAAGCTCACCTCCTCTCCTCTCCCTCTCTCGGATCAAACCGGCGACAACCAAAGGGGCTCTCGGATCATCTCGGATTAGCTTGAGATCATCACTCGGAACTTAGTCCATCAATCCCTCATACCCTTTCATCTAGCCGGTTAGTTTCCTTGTAGTTGTTTGGTCAAAAAATGATGATTTATGAATACATTTGATAGTTGGATATTTGAATGAGTGTGTGGCTTATTAGATAATAGATTTGTTTTACTTGCTTGATTGATTAAATGATGAATGCGATGTGAACCATTGTGCCTTAAATGATTGATGATGCTTATCACCATCCGATTCATGATGAATATTGTGTTTAATGATTGTCTCGAAAATTAGAAAGTATGTCACATAATTCTTGTTATCAACTCTAGCGTTATAGGTGTAGAACTAAGGATATATATATATATATATGCATGCTTTGAAGATTAGGATGAATGATAAACTCTAGTGTTGGAATACATGAACAAGTATAAATAATTGAATGTGATTTGAACATGATGAAAACCCTAATGATGAACTTGTTGAATATGACATAAATATTTGAAATATTGTGTGTTTGATCCATTTTTATCAAATAATAGACAACAAAACATGTTTATGAAATTTTATTGTCTAGTACACAATTACATGAAATTGCAAGATCATTGGTTAGTACATTAGATGTTCTAGAAGGACTTCATGTGCACGCATCCAGGATTGCGAGTCGAGACCCCCGGTTTCGACTCGAGATCATCAAGTGACAACTCGAGACCATCAACTGACTACTCGAGAACAGTTGTCTCGACAAAGGTCTCGACTCCGCAGGAGGGTCATCAGTGTTATGACTCGAGACCACCAGTGGTTGCGAGTCAAAGCACTGCCCGGTTGCGACACATTAAGGCATGACTCGAGATTAGTGGTTTCGACTCGAGACCACCCCTCAACTTCACCATCAGTAGTTGCGACTCGAGACTGCTTCTCAGTGGCATCGACTCGAGACCACTCATCAGTGGATTCAACCTATCAGTGGTTTCGATTGGGCCATACTGTTATTGGGCCATGTTGGGTTAACGGACTGCTTTCTGTGTGGACTAAGTGATAACTGATTTTTGCTTGAATTGCTAGCACGATAGGGCGGGCCCAATAACCTTGAATGACATGTACGTATGTGTTAACTGTTACTAGTCTACCGCTCAAACATTAGAACAGGCTCATTAACTTAAAGGAAAATTGTATGTTATGAATGCTATGTGTTAGTTGTGTGTAAATTCTACGTGACTTATTGTACCGGGCTTAACCCATACTGGTAACCATGTTAGGACGTGGTGACCAGCGTGTTTGACCAAGTAAACTAAACTGCCGAGCAACCCAAGGTGAGTTCACAACTAATAAAGCATGCGTTCCCGGTGGTTGGGAAACGGAAACTTAAACAACGCTATCCCCTCATAAGGGATACAAACCTACTTCTCTCCCCTTAAATGGGACTTTTAGTTAATTACTGTTTATACTGGATGCAACAAGCAACACTAAACAAAACTCTATCACTCAAGTCCTCACTTCTTAATACCGATTAGTCGCCGGGGTCAGGCGAACGGGTTATTAGTTGTTAGCGCTATTTAGGTCTCACCAACCTCACACCGTGCCCGCGTATGGGATCGGGCGTGAACTAATGTACTCTGGCAACCGTCAATGATGATAGAACATTGACAAACGGGGCACTCTACGGAAACGTACGGATGAATAGTATTCGGTATTGTAAAAACAGTTTAGTCGCTTACTTATGGGGTAGCTCCCCAACGCATGTATAAACGGATAAATTAACTGTTGAAACAAGTTTTTGGTAAATAAAACTGGACAACTCGTGGACTCGCCAACATCTTTGTTGATACCCTACTGCATGCTTTGCAGGTACCCAGTGACACAGGAGCTTGCAGCTTGGGAATGTGTAGTGGTCGTTTAGCCCGTGTGTGGGCTTTAAATAATCTAAACTATGAACCTTGTTTTGAGACCGTTTGGTTTATGCTTCCGCTATTTGTTTAAAACTGTTATTTGAACTTACACTTTTGGAACTTTAAAATATGGTGTTTACTAACTATTGTAGTTGGTGAATACCCTTGCTATTAATCAATGCTCAGTATAATTGGTGGCTGGATCCTGGTCAGTCACGCCTCCAAGCGGTAGTACTCCGCATGTGGAATTTGGGGGTGTGACAGATTGGTATCAGAGCCATTGGTTATAGTGAACTCGGTTTTAAAAGTAGAGTCTTTTTGGGAAAAACCAGACTATAACCCGTGGCTCGTGACGACACTACACTCCAAGGGCAAGACTCTGCATATTAGACCTCATGGCTCGGACTTGTGTTTACTTGCTTGTTTATCTTATGTTGACTGCTCTACTATACATACTAGTGTGCCTAATTAGATAGAAACGCATCCCTCTTCTATCTCATTCTCGTTACGTCACGACATCACTCTCATACTGTGTTTTATGGTTATGAAGACAATGAGTGGACGCGGAAGAGGAAGCGTTAACATGACTCAGGCTCAATTCACTAACTTGCTCAACACGGTGGCTGCAGCTTTCGCAGCTCACCCTGGAGGTCAGCCTGCGCCTGCACAGCCACGTGTCTGTACTTTCAAAACTTTCATGGATGGCAAACCTCTCCCTTTCAACGGCACTGAGGGTGCCATAGGGCTTCTACACTGGATTGAAAAGGCCGAAGCTGTCTTTGCTGTCTGTGAGTGTCCCCCTGCTAACTGGGTTAAGTTCGCGACTGGTACGCTTGAAGGAAACGCGCTTTCATGGTGGAAAGCACAGATTCAGATGCTTGGTCTGGAAACTGCTAATGCTACTACAAGGGAAGATTTCAAGGACATGATCAAAGAGGAGTACTGCCACAGGGATGACATCCACAAACTCGAGAACGAGTACTATGCGCTCAAGATGGTTGGGTCGGAGATTGAGACCTACACCAAGCAGTCCAACGACTATGCTGCACTTTGCCCAAACATGTCCTGACCTATGTATCGAAGGATTGAATTGTACATCAAAGGCTTGGTCCCAGAAATTCGGAGCCATGTGACCTCAGCCAACCTCAACACCATACAGCCCGTGGTTCGTCTTGCTCACAAACTAACCAATCAGGCTGTGGAGGAGGGCAAGCTGCCCAAGAGGATCGGTGCTACTACTGGAACTTCTAGCGATAACAAACGAAAGTGGGATGGAAGTCAGGGAAAGGATGCTAACCCCACTCAGGCCCCAGTTCAACAAAGGAAGACTGAAAACAACAAAGGCCCTCAGCAACAGGGTGGCTATCGGGGAAACCACCCCAAGTGTAACAAATGTAATCGACACCACAGTGGGCCATGTGGCAAGAGTCAGTGTCAGCGATGCAACAAGATGGGGCATGAAGCCAAAGACTGCAGGAGCCCGCTTCCAGCTAGGCAAAATCAGCAACAACCACAACAGCAACAAGGAAACAACCGCGGATGCTTCAAGTGTGGAGCAACGGGGCACATGCGAAAGGATTGCCCTGAACTGAATCAAAACAACAACAATCAGGGTGCTGAGAACAATAACAACAATGCTGGGAATGGTGCAAGAGGAAGGGCTTTTGTGATTGGAGCTGGAGAAGCAAGGAATGACCCTAACGTTGTAGCGGGTAAGTTCCTCCTTAATGATCGTTATGTTTCCATACTATTTGATTCCGGAGCAGATGCTAGTTATGTATCCCTACGTATTCGTAAGAAACTTAAGTCCACTCTTACGCCGCTAAGCTCTAAGCACATCGTTGAAATAGCTAATGGTAGAAACCTCGAGGCCTCACACGTAATTCGTAACTGCAAATTAGAGTTGTCTGGTCAGACCTTCTGTATCGATCTCTTCCCCATCATTCTTGGAAGCTTCAACGTCATCATTGGTATGGATTGGTTATCCAAGCATCGAGCTGAAATCCTCTGCCAAGAGAAAGCTATTCGTATTCCCCGTCCCCCTGGCAAACCTCTTATAGTTCAAGGCGACAAAAGCGGAGAAGTTACAGGCATCATTTCATTCTTAAAGGCCCAGAAGTGTCTACGAAAGGGGCACACCGCTATCTTAGCACTCGTTGCCGACACACAGAAAATGGAAAACAGGATTGAAGATTTTCCAGTCGTACGCGACTATCCTGAGGTATTGCCGGAGGAACTACCTGGACTCCCTCCTCACCGTCAGGTCGAGTTTCAAATCGAGCTAGCTCCCGGAGCAGCACCTATAGCTCGTGCACCTTATCGTCTAGCTCCCGCAGAACTCAAGGAACTCTCTACTCAACTGCAAGAACTTTTGGACAAAGGTTTTATCCGTCCTAGCTCATCACCCTGGGGAGCTCCAGTGCTCTTCGTCAAAAAGAAAGATGGCACATTCCGAATGTGCATTGATTATCGCGAACTGAACAAGGTTACCATCAAGAATCGTTATCCACTTCCCCGTATCGACGACCTGTTCGACCAGCTGCAAGGGTCGAGCTATTATTCCAAGATCGATCTGCGATCGGGTTATCACCAGTTGAGAGTCCGCGATGAGGACATCTCTAAGACTGCTTTCAGAACCCGCTATGGTCACTACGAATTCCTTGTTATGCCTTTCGGAATGACCAACGCACCTGCGATCTTCATGGATCTCATGAACCGGGTATGCAAACCCTACCTCGACAAGTTCGTGATTGTGTTTATCGACGACATCTTAATCTACTCAAAGAGTCAAGAGGAGCATGAACAACACCTACGTCTTATTCTCGAACTCCTTCGCAATGAGCAACTGTACGCCAAATTCTCGAAATGTGATTTCTGGCTTAGAGAAGTCCATTTCCTTGGGCACATCGTCAATCAGGAAGGGATTCATGTTGACCCCGCTAAGGTCGAATCCATTAAGAATTGGCCCATACCTAAGACTCCGACCGAAATTCGCCAATTCTTGGGATTGGCAGGATACTATCGAAGATTTATCTAGGGATTCTCTAAGATCGCTCAACCACTGACGACCCTCACTCAGAAGGGTGTTGCTTACAAATGGAGTGATGCTCAGGAATCTGCCTTCCAGGAACTAAAGAAGAACCTTTGTAGTGCTCCTATCCTTTCCTTACATGAAGGTACCAACGACTTCGTCGTTTACTGCGACGCTTCTATTCAAGGACTTGGCTGCGTGTTGATGCAACGCGAGAAAGTTATTGCTTACGCCTCGCGACAACTCAAGGTCCATGAACGAAACTACACGACGCATGACTTAGAATTTGGAGCTGTGGTCTTCGCACTCAAGCTTTGGAGACACTACTTGTACGGCACCAAGTGCACGATTTACACTGATCACAAGAGTCTCCAACACATAATGGAACAAAAGGAGTTGAATATGCGGCAACGCCGATGGGTCGAACTCCTAAATGACTACGAGTGTGCAATTAAATATCACCCAGGCAAGGCTAATGTGGTAGCCGATGCCCTCAGCAGAAAGGAGACCAAACCCAAGCGTGTTCGTGCCTTACAGCTCACTATCCACTCGAACCTCCCTAATCAGATTCGAAATGCTCAGGTTGAAGCATTGAAAGCCGAGAACATCAGGGCTGAGTCCCTACGAGGATCGAGACAACGATTGGAACAAAAAGAAGACGGTGCTTACTACGTAGCCGGGCGCATATGGGTTCCGCTTTATGGAAATTTACGTGACCTTGTGATGGATGAAGCCCATAAGTCCCGTTACTCAGTACATCCGGGTTCAGATAAGATGTACCACGACTTGAGGACTACCTATTGGTGGCCTGGCAAGAAAGCCCACATAGCAAACTATGTCAGAAAATGTTTGACCTGTGCAAGAGTCAAGGCTGAGTATCAGAAACCATCAGGCCTACTCCAACAACCAGAGATCCCACAGTGGAAATGGGAACAAATTTCCATGGACTTTGTTACCGGCTTGCCTAGGTCTCAACGCGGAAATGACACCATTTGGGTGATAGTAGATCGATTAACTAAATCTGCCCACTTCTTGGCTATTAAAGAGACAGACAAGTTCTCTACCTTAGCAGAGGTGTACTTAAAGGAGGTGGTTTCGAAGCATGGAGTGCCAACCTCTATTATTTCCGATCGAGACGCGCGTTTTACTTCTGAGTTGTGGCAAGCTATGCACAGATCTTTTGGCTCACGTCTAGACATGAGCACCGCTTACCACCCGCAGACGGATGGGCAATCCGAACGCACCATCCAAACCCTCGAAGACATGCTTAGGGCGTGCGTGATCGATTTTGGCAAAAATTGGGAGAAGCACTTGCCGTTAGTAGAATTCTCCTACAACAACAGCTACCACACCAGCATTCAGGCGGCACCCTTTGAGGCATTGTACGGGCGTAGATGCCGATCGCCTCTCTGCTGGGCGGAGGTTGGTGACAGCCAGATCACAGGCCCGGAACATGTAGTAGACACTACAGAAAAGATTGCCCAGATTAGGCAACGCATGGCGGCAGCTCGTGACCGTCAGAAGAGATACGCTGATAAGGATAGGAAACCGCAAGAGTTCCAGGTTGGTGTACGGGCTCTACTTAAAGTCTCACCCCGGAAGGGTGTGGTCCGTTTTGGAAAACGGGGCAAGCTAAATCCGAGATATGTCGGACCCTTTGAAATTACCGAAAAGATCGGTAAGGTAGCTTACAGATTGAATCTGCCTGAAGAACTGAGTGCTGTGCACAACGTCTTCCACGTGTCTAATCTGAAGAAGTGTCTGTCAGATGAAACACTCATCATTCCTTTCAAGGAACTTACTATTGACGAACAGCTACACTTTACTGAGGAACCGGTTGAGATCACGGATCGTGAGATCAAAACCCTCAAACGTAGCCAGATACCTCTCGTGCGAGTCCGTTGGAACTCGCGCCGTGGCCCAGAGTTTACCTGGGAGCGGGAAGACCAGATGAAGCGCAAGCATCCCCAGTTGTTCCCAAATGAAGCTCCCAGCACTGAAGCTACAACCGAATTTCGGGACGAAATTCCAAACTAACGGGGGGATGATGTGACACCCCGTTGAAACGTTCACATTTACACTAGCTTGTCAGTGGCTGCCTTAACTTTCGGGACGAAAGTTCCTAAAACTTGGGGATAATGTGACACTCTAGGTTTTTCCGAACAAACACCTTGTAATTACTTAGTGCGTATATATATATATATATTATTAAATGGAAGTTGTTATTCTTCTTGTGCTATGTGTCGATAAAGTGTATGTAATATATAGGTGTGTATAAAGATACTTGTGAACCGAAACCATGACTCGAGACCACCCGGTCTCGAGTAAGCGGCGAACAGTTGGGCCGCTTGGGCCGCACCCCCATTCGGAAACCCTTATGGTGCACCAATTCGGTCCGGGTATAAAACCCACAAGAGTGGCCAACCTTGCCACTTTTTACCATTTGCAACATTTTCCACACACACTCCCTCTCTCTCTAGAAACCCTAAACCCTAACAAATCAAGTTCACCTCCTCTCCTCTCCCTCTCTCGGATCAAACCGGCGACAACCAAAGGGGCTCTCGGATCATCTCGGATTAGCTTGAGATCATCACTCGGAACTTAGTCCATCAATCCCTCATACCCTTTCATCTAGCCGGTTAGTTTCCTTGTAGTTGTTTGGTCAAAAATGATGATTTATGAATACATTTGATAGTTGGATATTTGAATGAGTATGTGGCTTATTAGATAATAGATTTGTTTTACTTGCTTGATTGATTAAATGATGAATGCGATGTGAACCATTGTGCCTTAAATGATTGATGATGCTTATCACCATCCGATTCATGATGAATATTGTGTTTAATGATTGTCTCGAAAATTAGAAAGTATGTCACATAATTCTTGTTATCAACTCTAGCGTTATAGGTGTAGAACTAAGGATATATATATATATGCATGCTTTGAAGATTAGGATGAATGATAAACTCTAGTGTTGGAATACATGAACAAGTATAAATAATTGAATGTGATTTGAACATGATGAAAACCCTAATGATGAACTTGTTGAATATGACATAAATATTTGAAATATTGTGTGTTTGATCCATTTTTATCAAATAATAGACAACAAAACATGTTTATGAAATTTTATTGGCTAGTACACAATTACATGAAATTGCAAGATCATTGGTTAGTACATTAGATGTTCTAGAAGGACTTCATGTGCACGCATCCAGGATTGCGAGTCGAGACCCCCGGTTTCGACTCGAGATCATCAAGTGACAACTCGAGACCATCAACTGACTACTCGAGAACAGTTGTCTCGACAAAGGTCTCGACTCCGCAGGAGGGTCATCAGTGTTATGACTCGAGACCACCAGTGGTTGCGAGTCAAAGCACTGCCCGGTTGTGACACATTAAGGCATGACTCGAGATTAGTGGTTTCGACTCGAGACCACCCCTCAACTTCACCATCAGTAGTTGCGACTCGAGACTGCTTCTCAGTGGCATCGACTCGAGACCACTCATCAGTGGATTCAACCTATCAGTGGTTTCGATTGGGCCATACTGTTATTGGGCCATGTTGGGTTAACGGACTGCTTTCTGTGTGGACTAAGTGATAACTGATTTCTGCTTGAATTGCTAGCACGATAGGGCGGGCCCAATAACCTTGAATGACATGTACGTATGTGTTAATTGTTACTAGTCTACCGCATGCTTTGCAGGTACCCAGTGACACAGGAGCTTGCAGCTTGGGAATGTGTAGTGGTCGTTTAGCCCGTGTGTGGGCTTTAAATAATCTAAACTATGAACCTTGTTTTGAGACCGTTTGGTTTATGCTTCCGCTATTTGTTTAAAACTGTTATTTGAACTTACACTTTTGGAACTTTAAAATATGGTGTTTACTAACTATTGTAGTTGGTGAATACCCTTGCTATTAATCAATGCTCAGTATAATTGGTGGCTGGATCCTGGTCAGTCACGCCTCCAAGCGGTAGTACTCCGCATGTGGAATTTGGGGGTGTGACAGATTGATTCTCTCTTTACGACTTAGGGCATCGGCGACTACATTCGCCTTCCCTGGATGATACTTTATCTCGCAGTCGTAGTCGTTCAACAATTCAACCCATCGTCTTTGCCTCATATTCAACTCCTTCTGGTTGAATATATGCTGTAGGCTCTTGTGATCTGTAAAAATTGTACACTTCGTACCATAAAGTTAGTGTCTCCAGATCTTTAAAGCAAAAACCACTGCGCCGAGCTCCAAATCGTGTGTGGTATAGTTCTTTTCATGCACTTTCAACTGACGCGATGCGTAAGCAATAACCTTTTGGCGTTGCATCAACACACAACCCAATCCTTGACGCGATGCGTCGCAGTATACCACAAAATCGTCAGTACCCTCTGGTAGAGCTAAGATTGGCGCGTTACAAAGCTTATCCTTCAATATCTGAAACGCTTCATCCTGTTTGATTCCCCAATCAAACTTCTTATCCTTCTGCGTGAGGAGCGTCAATGGTTGAGCGATCTTTGAAAAATTCTCAATGAATCTTCGATAATAGCCAGCCAAACCCAAGAATTGCCGAATCTCGGTTGGCGTCTTTGGCGTTTCCCAATCCTTGATCGCCTCGATCTTGGTTGGATCCACGTGGATTCCATCTCCATTTACCACGTGCCCAAGGAATTGCACCTCTCGTAGCCAAAACTCGCACTTAGAGAATTTGGCATACAGCTGTTCCTTCTTCAGCAGCTCTAGAATGGCTCTAAGATGCTGCTCGTGTTCAGCCTTCGTCTTTGAATAAATTAAAATGTCATCGATAAATACAATCACGAACTTATCCAAGTACGGCTTGCAAACTCTATTCATTAGATCCATGAATACCGCCGGTGCGTTTGTCAAACCAAATGGCATAACGAGGAACTCGTAGTGCCCATAACGAGTTCTGAAGGCTGTCTTCGGAATGCTTTCCTCCTGTATCCTTAACTGATGGTATCCAGATCGAAGATCGATCTTTGAATAAAAGCTTGAACCTTGAAGTTGGTCGAACAGATCATCAATTCTTGGCAGAGGATACCTATTCTTGATCGTCAGCTTGTTCAGCTCCCGGTAGTCGATGCACATACGAAAACTACCGTCCTTCTTTTTGACAAACAGGACCGGAGCTCCCCAAGGCGAGAAGCTTGGTCGGATAAAACCCTTGTCTAACAACTCTTGAAGTTGTGTCGACAGTTCCTGCATCTCAGACGGAGCAAGTCTGTACGGTGCCTTAGCCACAGGCGCGACGCCTGGAACTAAGTCGATGCGAAACTCTACTTGCCTCTGAGGTGGCAGTCCAGGCAAGTCTTCTGGGAAGACTTCTGGATACTCCCTCACGACAGGGATGTCTTCGATCTTTGGCTCAGCAGCCTTTTTATCCACAATGTGTGCCAGAAAAGCAACACATCCTTTCTGCAAACACTTCCTTGCTTTCAAGCAGCTGATAATCCTCAACGGCGTCTCACGCTTCTCTCCATGAACAACAATGGTCTCCCCATCATCGGTTGGGATACGAACAACCTTCTCGTGACAAACTATCTCAGCTTTGTTGCTTGATAACCAATCCATTCCTACCACCACGTCGAAGCTTCCCAACTGGACTGGTAGAAGATCTAGAGCGAACTCACGCTCTCCCAATTCAATCATACAACCTCTGACAACTTCATTGGCTTCTACTAACTTCCCATTGGCCAATTCGATCGAGTAGGGAATATCTAACTTATTAGCAGCTAGACCAAGCATATTCTTAAATTCTAATGATACGAAGCTATAATCGGCACCAGTATCAAACAAAACGGATGCATAGCGTTGGTTCACAGGGAACGTACCAGTAACGACATTGGGGTCCTGGCGCGCTTCCCTTGCTTCGATTTGGAACACTCTTCCACGGGCTTGGTTTAACTCCGGGCAGTTCTTCTTAAAATGCCCGATATCACCGCAGTTAAAGCATCCAAGTCTTTGCCCGTTTCCACCAGCTTGATCATTCCTCTGACTACGATTCACGGCGCCCGCTTGGTTAGCATTGTTTCCTCGATTCTCGTTACCTCCATAGTTTCCTTGTGGGCGATTTCCATTCCCACCCCGGTTGTAATTTCTGTTTCCGAATCCTCCCTGGCCTCCCTGACCAGCAGTGGCCCAACAAGTGTCCTTCGAGTGGCCACGTTTCCCACATGCTTCGCATACTTTTGGCCCACAATGACCAGAATGGTGGCGCTGGCAGGTGTTGCATTTGGGCTGGGTGCCCATATACCCTTTTCCTTTCTTTCCCCTACCAGTTGTAACCTGAGCTGGCGTGTCTGGTCCTCCTTTCTTAACCACCACACTGGTGCCCTGCTTGAAGTTCGAGAACTTCCGTTTGTTACCTCCTGATGACTCGACGTGAGTCTCTGCCTTCTTCGTCTTGATCTCATCAAACTTGTTCAAACGAATAGCCTCCTCAGTGAGAGCTACGCTCAAATCAATTGCCTCAGTAATAGTTGCAGGCTTGGATGAGGTTACCATGCTTATGATTTGAGGAGCTAATCCCCAAATGAAGCGTTCAATTCTCTTGAACTCAGGAGTGACCATGTAGGGTACCACATGCGATAAGTCATGGAACCTTTGAACGTATTCCGCTATCTTTGGACCGTCCATTTTCAAGTGCCAGAACTCGGTCTCCAATCGCTGGATTTCTGCGCGGGAACAGTACTTTTTGCGCATAAGTTCCTTCAGTTCGGTCCAGGTCAGCGCGTAGGCAGCAGCTTCGCCAAGTGTCTGTACTTGCAGATTCCACCAAGAGAGGGCTCCATCCAAGAATAGCCCTGAGATATAGGTGACTTGCTGATCCAGTGCGCATTTGCTCATGCGAAGAACAGATTCGGTTTTCTCAGCCCAACGAACAAAGGCGACAGCACCTCCTGTGCCATCAAAGTTTACGGGCTTGCAGTCTAAGAACTGCTTATAGGTGCATCCTGCACATACGTTATAACATATGAATGGCATTAGCATCATCGCTAAAGATATCCGATTTGGTCATGGTAGGTCTAAATGACTTGGTATTACCATGAGGTGGATTATTGTTGCCATTGTTATTCGTGCTGCTTCCGCTGGGTCCTCCTTGTGAAGCGGCGTATTATGCGATGGCAGCAGTGATAATTTGCTGGAGTTCTACCTCATTGGTAGGCATGCGTGTCTCACGTCTCGGCGGCATCTTCTAAAAGATGGTTTACGTTGGTCAGGCCATAGTGAAACGTACGTATATAGTAATAGTAATAGCACATAACATCTCATGTTATCAATACATCACAAATATCAATCACACAACATCCCATGTCATAAAAATATAAATAAGCAATCAAGCGATTCAAATATGGTGAGAATACTGCGATTGCCATATATCGAGACCACATAGTAAGTGTATCAGTACATCCCTGTGTCATACAATCATCAATCAACTAGGGGCTACATCACCCCTGTCCAAAAACTATATCATGTCAATGTCAAATACGTTAAATACATGTCATCAAAAGTCAAAATCATCATGTAGTCTCCAAAAATGCTTTGCAGTCCAACAATCGCCGTCTTCTCACCAACGGCTACCCAAACAGCACTGATGAGCTCTATACAGATGGCGATGGAGGAGGGGGAAAGTGGGTGTAAAACAAACGACGTAACTGGAGCCAGTCCTCCTCCATGGCTCGATGGGTACGAATGATGGAAGCAACCTGCTGCTCTAGTGTAAAGAGACGGGCAGCATAATCTGGAGGTAAGGGTCGAAATGGCTGTAGAGGAGAGTGTGTCTGACCATGGCACTGGCATGGTGGCAGCTGAGCTCTCTCAAGCTCCTGGATGCGCTGCGTGTGTGACTCGTGCTGGCCGACAAAAGACATCAAAACGTCCTCGATAGTATACCCCATGTGGAAAGAATGGTAGGGGTCAGTAGGTGGCATAGCAGAGTCTGGTGCCCAAAGGAACGGCTCACTGGTGGGATCGAAAGGTGCCACATGAAATGGAGCAACAGAGGGTGGAACAGATGACATCTGGGGCATGAAGGGGATAGACATCGGTACATGCCCAAAAGGATGGGCTGAAGAACCCTCTCCAGTCCTCGCTGGAGGTACAAACTGAGGAACCTGAAAAGAAAAATCAACATGTCGTGTATCAGGGATCTGAGGGGGAAAGGTGGAACATCCTCATCAGCAGGTATCCAACCGTGCTGTGCATGCTCATCTGGTGGATCCATGCGTGCCGCGAACAGTGCATGCTCGGGCTCTAGTGGGATGGGATCAGGTGGGGGAGCAACAAAAGGGTGAACAGGTGCAATGTGCTCAACAGGATGGTCAACAGGTATATCGATAACAGGTAGAGGAACAACCAGATCAACAACAACATGATCGCCCTCTAACAAAGGAACATCCACGGGGAGATCATCAACAGGTGGGTCTGCTATAACAGGCTCAATAGGGATGCCAGCATATACGGGGTCATGCTCAAGTATAGGGTCTAGAGCGGTTGCCTGCTCAGGAGCGACGACAGGCTCGGGATCATCAAAAGCCATCTCGAAGTCAAACTCGGGGTCGATAGGATGTACTGGGTCAGCTGGATCCTCCATGGGCTGATCCATAGGTATAAACTCTATATCACGATCCGGGTCGTATCCCGGGGGAAAGATAGGATCAGAATCCTCTATGTCATCATGGTCAAACGCAAAACTGGGAATAGGTGCAACAGAGGATGCCTGGTCAGGATCAGAATCATGCGCAAAGTGCTGTGCGCTCAATGTGTGAGAAGGTGCGGATGCCACATACTCGAAGGAGTCTGGGACAGGAGAATGTGCAGGCGAATCCTCAGCGGGAACGTCAGCGATCATCAGAAGATCATCCGCAGGAAGAAGGGCCTCACCCTGGATCTCATCCTCAAAGGGCTCCTCCTCAAACAGGTCAACATCGCCGTCAGCCTCGGCGTCAAGAAGGAAATCATATGCTGGATAAACGGCTAAGGGTATAGGAGCCGGAATCTCTACTAGGGGTAGGTACTCAGCGGGAGGGCCATCTGCAGGCTCATCAGCACCATCAGGTAGTGCGAAGGGCTGGAAATCATCCTCGTCAGTACTGGTATAGTCAGATGTGTACACCTCGTGCTCGGAGGATGTGAGGTCATCAGATACGATAGGTATGGGTCCAGTGGTGTCCGACTCGCCAGTACCGGCTGAATCCATGAGTCTGTAACATAAACGCAAATATGCTCAAATAATCAGTCATACAATCGGATAATCACATAAGTCACCAAGTAAGATATCACATAATTCTCCTAGTCCCACTAGCCTCCCAGTCTCCTAGACTGCTCTATCAACTACCTCGACCTCTCAGATCGAGCCTCGGTCTCCAATACCGAGCCTCAGCCTCCAAACTGAGCCTACTCTTCCTAGTCCAACTAGCCAACTACCTCGATCTCTCAGACCGAGCCTCGGCCTCTCAGACCGAGCCTCAGCCTTTCTAGACTGAGCCTACTCTTCCTAGTCTCACTAGCCAACTACCTCGATCTCTCAGACCAAGCCTCGGCCTCTCAGACCGAGCCTCAGCCTTTCTAGACTGAGCCTATAAATAATAAAATGTGCTCAACATTTGTTTGTAAAAAGTTTTGGATCTGGACTTAAGTGGTATGCAGAAAAATGTTTTCGTGAGAGCCCTAGTGATCATAGTCTAGACTCGAGAAGGAATCCTAGTTCGCTATGATCAGAGCTCTGATACCAAGCTGTCACACCCTGGCTTTGCGGAAGCGTGGTTAATTTTGGTGTGACTTCTTAATACCATAGCTTAACCATAACAAAGCTATATGAAATAAAATCATGCAAGATCATCCATTGATTTAAGTTTTAAAACCAGAGTAACATACCATTGTCTTAGAGACTTACAACATCGTAACATAAAACATTGTCTTTAACAACATAACCATTAACATGAAATAAACGCAGTTTAAGATTTGTGACTTGTCCAGGAAAGAGTCACATTTCCTAAACTGGGATGACCTTGGAACCCTTATGCAGCGGGAAAACATAACATACCGTGCCAGATCTTTAATTTCCTGAAATACATGTAAGTTGAAAAATCAACAATAATGTTGAGCGAGTTCATGTGTAAGTGAGTATGTAAAACACTTGTAAGTATAAACATTCCCTGGTATGTAGCAGTGTAAGGAAAAAGAGATCACCAATGGTTTGCAAGGCCATTAGTATGTGTGAAGTGTAAGTAGGAAGACTCAAACCTAGCAGATTTCGCGTTGGGCACAAAGTCACTCCAAGGTCCGTTCTGTTGGGCCTCTCAGAGGTCCGTTCTGTTGGGCCTAGAGTTGGGCTCGCTACACCCAGATAGATCTACCGCTTACGTCCCTCGGTGTTTCTGCCTACCCACTCACATGATCTAAGTAGTAAACCTCCTTACGCTAACCATACCATGTATAAAGTACTTGTAAACAAAGTAACATGTATTTCACCCCCGCAGTTAAGAAAACTGAAAACAGTTAGAGAAAAGGGGGACATGAACTCACAGTGAAGCGTCTCTACCAAGTATCTCCTGCTCACGCAGCTGTGCGACGACCTACAGGTGCTAATTTCTATTAGACGGACGGCCGTGCCTTAACTTTATAGTTTAAGTCTTTGGGAAATAGTTAGACAACTATTTCGTGTTTACGTTCTGTATATACTTGGTAGTTAATCTCCTTCCCAAGGATGGGGGATTCAATACATGTGCGTTCAAATTATATCATTAAGTCTCACTTAATATATATATATATATATATATTTCCAATTCCAAAATATAAGTATTTTTCCCAAAAATATTATATTTTCATTTCACATAGTTTTTCTCCAATAATACGTTGTTAAAATACGCGTTCATAAATATTTCCGTAAGTGCGTAAGTTACGTTTTAACAATCGAGTGGTAATATAATTACCGGTGTAACTTATATATTTATGGTGAAAGCGTTCGTATTATTTTGGATTCGTTAACGTTCGTAAATATTATTTTTACTCTAAAAATAATATTTATGTATTTTCACAAAATAATCATAAACAGTGTGTGAAAATATATATTTATCACGTTAAATTTTGTGAAAATCCCACCTCCGAATATTTAGTAAATAAAGTCATGGCGAAATTTATATTTCGAAAACATGTCAAAAATAATTCTAACACTCGTAGTGTAAATAGTTTCTAAGTGTTAGGTTTTTAGAAAAATTTCGCCAGAGTTTCCTCTGTAACTGGAGGTGGCCACGCTTTCAAGCGTATCATTTTCTTTAACAAGTCAACTCAACAATTTTCTTTATTTGATCAGAACAACTTTCAGCACAACAACAAATCAACATATGTGTAAATTGCCAAAAATTACATGAACTTGTAGTTTTCCCAAAACTGTGGTGTAAATCCCCTTAAATTTAGTAGATCTTCATATAAGGTAATTTGATCTTGTAAAAACCTCGTTTTTAGAGAAAATCCATCTTTACAACTTCCCGTCATCTTTTTACAACAGCTGTTATTTTGTCGGATCTTTTCATTTCACAAGTGTTTACACACTTGTGGTTTATAAAAATCATGCTTGTTAGTGTAAAATCCATCTTTTAAAATACATGATTTCTTTGATACGTGGTTCTTTGAAAATACCACTTGCAGATGCGTAGATCTGCTAGTTTTAAACACAATTTCACAAGTAAAACTCTTTTACACAAGTTCATGATTCGCGTGTGGTAGAGTTTCACCTTTTAACCCTTGTATCATTCAAAACAAGCTTATGTTAAGATCCATGATCTTACCAAACCGGGTTAAACGATGATCCGAGCTACCACATCATAGATCGGGCCTAAATAATCATACATTTCGAATACTACATCATTTACACAACATATAAGCTTTTAACCACTATTATTAGTGTTTTTAGTAAACTTTAGAGCATCATCTTGCATGTTAACGAGTTTTAACCGATAAAAATCCTTTTAACCACTTTAGATTAGTTCAAGAAGGTGTTTTAAGCGTTATACCTCTAGCTCGAGGCTAGGGAAGAATCTACGCGCAAACGAGGTGGATAAAAGCTAGGGAAAGAGGTCCTTCGAGTTCCGCTTGCACCAAGCTTCCTAATACGAGACCCTTGATGCTTGAATAACCTTGGATTTGCTTGAATCAATTTCGAAAATGGATGGAGGGGAAGGGGTGTTCGGCCGTAGCTAGTATAGAGAGAAAGAGAGAGTTTTGTGTGGTGTTATGTTAAGTGAATGATCATATGTATAATAGCTCATACTTATAGATAATACTCATGCTAATTACCCAATGGATCTTGTGTCTTAGAGATATTAAACATGAGTGATTTTAATAATCAAAATGGTACAAGTGTGTCCCCCTACATGGGGACGGTTATAAAGAGGGGGGGGGGGGGTTTAGTTCGATTCTAACCATTAGTTGGTTACTTAGTTAGGTTAACTAAGTTAAGTTTAGAGATTAACTTGGTTAGTTGTGTGCCACGCGTTACAAAGGGTGTTAGGGAAATCAGGGACCCTAACTGGCTCAGAAAAAGATAAATAATGAAAATAACAATATTTTCATGTTCCGGGTATAGTCCGGTTGTTTGGTTGGATAGTAATCCGTTAAAGCGTTACTAAAGCTTTAAAGTGTCGTTATTACTCTTTTTAGTGACACTACTCATTTCTGACACTTTGGAAAGTGTCTAGTAATATTTTCCTCATGTTTTGGCACTTTACTAGTTAGCTAAAAGCTGAATTATTATGTAAAGTGCTGAGTTTCGTACTTAGAGTACGTTTTAGGCACATCCAGTCATTGTAACTTATTCCTAGAGACGCAGTTCCACAACCCTTATATCCCTACACTCACTACTAGTGTAGCAAAATATTTCAGGCTCTTACAGGCCTTAGAGGCAGTGTTTGCCTGATGCTGGCTTTATCAGCATGTTCAATAGGTTATCCGTTATAGTGCTACTGTGCTTTTTGTGCATCATGGTTGTCACTAGGGTTCAACATGTAAATAATGTAGTGACGATAAGTAAAGTATGATGCAAGTAAGTACATGTATTAGATATCAAGTAGCAGTTCATCAGCTAGTTCAAACAAGCACAGTAATTAAGCAGTTATTAATCATTAGTTAAGTCGTACGGATACCTGGTTTAGTGCGGGTTGTCACACCATAACCATCTAAGTTATCCATGGCGAAACATATGTATTTCGCCACCTGTAGTTCCGACGAAACACTGGTATTTCATCAACTATAGCTCGTCGAAGAAGGTAGTCATTCGTCACACCTGGCCTCGGCGAAACATATGTTTTTCGTCATATAGGGTATTTCGCCGAGAAGCTTTGCATGGACAGTAGGTTATGATGTTTATATTAATTGCATGTATAATAAAGAATGATTTGGTTAATGGAACCTTGTTACTGCCTGTTGATGATGACTAATTATGACTGAGGAAACATGATTTGATCTTTATGAATGGCACATTTGACTGATAAGTACTGTTACGAAACGTACAGGTGAATCGCGGATTTGTATGAGTTTGAATAACTGTTATGTGCTATGTGTTATGTGTTATGTGTGATTTGCGGGTCACATGGGATGTGGATTCGTATGTGTATTAGATACTTGATGCTTGTCATACAATGATCTTGGTGATGAATGCAATCTGTGTTAAATACGTGACTTGTTTGAATGTGAAACTGATTCGATTGGTAACCACGGTAGGGCTTGGTTGACAAACTTGGAACGGGTAAAGTAACTTAACAATCCAAGCAATCTAAGGTGAGTTCATTCCTCTTGAGCATGCGTCCCGGTGGTTGGGACAGTCATTGGATATCCCTGAGAGGGATAGGTTTTCGGTAAATCAATTGGGTATTCCTGAGAGGAATACGTCTTGTGGGTAAATCTGGAATGTTGGGTATCCCTGAGAGGGATAGGTTTTGGGTAAATCAATTAAGTCCCATCTTTTTGTTACCGGAGAGGTAACGGGGTATTAGTTGGTAGCGCTACTTAGGTTTGGCGCCCTCACCCCATACCGGAGAGGACGAGTGTGAACTAATGACCCAGTCATGCCCAGTGCTTTGATAGGAGCACTGGGGAACGGGCAAAACATACATCAGGAGCCGTCTTGTATCCGGAGTATTATCAACATTGTAATCAATGAACGGAACTAAACACTTGGTAACAAACGTTTTCGTAAAACTATGAACTCACCAGCGTTGTCTGATACACGTGTGTGCATGCTCGCAGGTTATAGGTATGTGTGGATATGGAACTTGCTGTCTGGGAAGCTGGAGTGGTCATGGGTCGAGATACAAGGAAATCATGAGATGAGTCTAATGGTTATTATACAGCTGGTTTATGAAACACTTAACTAATGATTTATGCTTCCGCTGAATACGATGATTTGTAATTACTGTTTGTAACACTTTATATTAATGAATGGAAGTTTTATTTAAAACCTTGTATGAGTTCAACGTGATTGGTGGCTAGATCCTGGTACGTCACACGCCTCGCGGGGGTTTCCGCTTGAGGTATTTTTGGGGGTGTGACAAATAATATATATTTGTATTAAAAAGTTGTGAACAACATAGAAATTCGTCGGTTTTGTAAGTGAATGTTGCGTCATTTAGGCTACAGGGTATGGGGCGTTGGTTGGGGCGGGGGTTGCCAAGCAACGCTGGCTAAACCACATCAGGCCATCATTGACCACGACCATGGCCGGCCCTGAAGGTGGGCAGGGAGGACTACCAGCCAGGGTCCGATATTTCGAAGGGCACGTTATTTTAAAAAAAAAACTTCGATATGTATATGTAAAAATAAATAAATTAATAGGGTATACCCATACAAACACCAACATAGGCTCACTTACAAGACTATTTTTATGGTTTAGATTAGTTATTATCCCACTGATATTAGGTTTAGATCTTTAGTGAGCCCAATACCCAATTTCTTTTTTTTTTTGGGTAAAGAGTTACCCCGGTGAATTTTATAAATCAACAATAAAAAAACAGGGTGTGACAAGAAGCTGGCACACACTACTAGACTTGGCATACCAAGACTAGGGAATCCGACACAAACAAACAAAGGCAACAGCCCAAAACTACAACTCAAGATAACACAGCCACTACCAAACTAGACATCCCAAGAAAATTAAAAAAAAAATTAGCCTGGATCGTTAGCTTGATTCTCCATGGAGATCTTCCATTTCTCTAGTAATCTTCTGTTCACCGGATTTTTATCGTCTTTAAATCCCATTAATCTTAGCCGAACCGTATGAATAATCACTTGAGCCACCGGTTTAGGAGTTCGGCAGTTTTGGGAGAATAAGAGACTGTTCCTCTCTTGCCAAACAAAGTACGAAGACGCCGCAACAAGAAGCTTGCAAATAACATGAACCAACTTCTTTGAATTAGAGTATTGCTCCATCCATGTCATAATCGAACTCCAAGTATTATTAACACTATCCAGGTCCGCCATTTTCTTCACAATATTCCAAACTTTAGACGCAAAAGCACATTGAAAGAAAAGGTGATCACGCGAGTCCCGATTGTACCTACAAAGCGGACAACACATTAGCTTTAAATTTGTTTCGCTTCCTGCTTCCCAAGCCGCTAATCTATCTTGAGTCTTTAGCTTATTCTTAATCATAAGCCACATGTGAAAGGAATGCCTCAGAATACATTGAGCAAACCACACCATGTTCACCCACGATACCACACTATCCCGGTTACGAATAGTATCCCACACTACCCCTGATCCAAAGCTACAGGTGTTACCTTCCAAGTCCTTCCAAATCAGCCTATCATTCATATTATCATCCAGAATCAAAATAAATAGGTTAATTAAAACCGGATATAAATCATTCCATGCTTGGGGCCATTTCCATTGAGAATTCTCATCAATCAAGTCTGCTACACAAGTTTGGAGATTAAATCTGCATTTGCAATATTTCTCGAGGGTAATAAAGGATCTGAATGGGCTCAATTCGCACCAATTATCACTCCATGCATTTGTTTGAAACACACTCCGAATAGAATACCAAACATGAGGTCGTACAAGACTACGAATAGAGAGGATTTTCCTCCATCCCCAGCTCATGCTACCACGACTCGGAATATCCCAAAAAGACTTTCCTTTCAGCTTATATAAATGAATCCAATCAACCCATAGAGATTTCCTTTTCGTGATAATACTCCAGATATGGTTGGTTATCAGGGCTTTAGTCACATCAGCAATACTCCAAATGCCTAACCCACCTTCATTTTTAGGTAAACAAACGTCTTTCCATGCCACTTTCGCTCGCACTCTACCTTCAGTTCCTGCATTCCACAAGAATCTGCGGATTCTTTTCTCAAGATCACTAATAACACGGGCTGGTATTATAAAGATAGAAACCGAGTAAATGTGCATTGATGAAAGAACCGAATTTATGAGTTGTAACCGACCCGCAAAAGACAAAGATTTGTTCATCCAGTTTGAAATCTTGTGATCCATACGGTCAACAAGGATCTTGCAATCCTTAAAATTCAGCTTCGTGGTAATAAGAGGCACCCCAAGATACCGAACGGGGAGAACATCTTGTTGGAAAGGCATCACACTAAGGATCTCTTGACGAACCGATTGTGAAATGTTACAAAAGAAAACCGTGCTTTTCAAAGGGCTCGGAACCAAACCTGAAATACGATTAAACACTTCAATGGCCTCCTTAACCATCTTAACCGAGCTGATGTCACCATTAACAAAAATAAAGAGATCGTCAGAATGATTTTCTGCTTAGCACAATGGGCATGATATTTAAACGACGTGTTGGCAGCCTGTTGAAGCAGTAAAGAGAGCACCTCCATGATTAGCGTGAATAAGTAGGGAGACATAGGATCCCTTTGTCGCAGATGCCTCGAAAATAGCCATGGATATCACAATTGATACTTAGAGAATAGGAAGCAGTGGTTACTGTCACACCCCGACCACGTAAAACAACAAAGCGTGGCGGAAACGTCGGGGAGTGTTGTAACAGAATTATCGTTTCATAACCATGGATACAAAAAGTGTCTCGTTTTATTGATAATATTAAACATTAACATTGTTTTAACACATAATAAACAAGTTTTATATCGACTATCATTGTTTTATGTCACTAAGGCCTCGTCCAGATCCTATGTGACGCATGCATCCTAGGACGTCGATCAAGCAACAACACCTGAAACATATGTAAAAACAAAGTCAGCAAAGAAATGCTGGCGAGTACATAGGTTTTATAAGAGTATCGGAATCATGGCTTGTATTCTTATATTGCAATACCTCGAAAACCTTGTTTTATTAAAAAAGTGTATAATATTGCAACATGATTAACCAACTCAAATCAAGATGGTTATATTTCATAAAATTTCGTAGCCATGATTCTTATCCCAAAAGCTTTTTGTTTTAGAAAACCATCTTGTAAAACATCTCGTATAAAATCGTTAATACAACTCGTATATTATTTCGAAAACATCGTTGAGTGACATTGTTTCAATATCGTTTACCCAAGTGAACTAAATAACGCCACGGTATGTAATATGTTGAAAACACTTATATATAAGAAGTACCAGCGGCGTATCTACCATGTTTTCACCACATTACACCTGTCCCGTTATCTAAACACTAGCCCAGAAGCCAATCGTTTACCCAAATCGTTTATCATCGTTTCCAAATCGTTCCCAAATCGTTTCTAAATCGTTTACTCGTTTAAATCGTCCTTGTTTTAATTGTGAAAACTTGTATATGGTCGTCTCGTTAATAACATTCAAACCTTCGTGACTCGTTCATCGTTCACTCGCTTCTCGTATTAACAAACCTCCAAAGGGTAAATTACTAATTACAGATTCAGTCGTTACCCACAATACCCACACATAATCGTGGGTATAGTGCAATAATGGGATTTGTCAGATCCTATGGTACCATAACCTAATACTGGTTGGCTTGATCAATGCTAATGAATGTCATTCGTTATGTAACTACAACCAACAAGTCGTTCACATTATCGAAATCGTTAATAGTTTAGTATAAATCGTTCTATTCCTTTTTGAAATCATCGTTTAAACCTTGAAAACATTTTGTACATATGAATCACCCCAAAACAATTGAAAACAGTAAAATAGGGGAACTATGTACTCACATAGTTACCACAAAACATGTAAAAAGAGGGGATCTATGTACTCACATGTAGTGCAAGGTATCCCCAATCAATAGTACTTCAACAAACTCGAGTAAATCAAAGAAATCAAGCAGAACCTAGTAATTGAATCACTAGTCAAACAATAGACGCCTAAATCGGAAGATCGGACAGAATGAGGTATTGTAACCCAAATGAGTGTTGGAACTCATGTGATATGGTTTAACAAGGCCTACATCCTAAATGAAACCTAACCTAAGTGCTTTTGACCCATCGTGACCCATTAAGGTAGTTTACGCTACTTTAACGTGTCGTGTGCGCAAAAGCGCGTTCAAGACGTCTAACTAGTCCTATGACAAGTTTTATAGGCCTATACATGTTTAATTATGTTGTATAATCAGTTATGTGACAAAAGTTTAGGTTACATAAGCTCAATTACCAATTATACATGAAAAGGGTATTTTGGTAATTTGCCTAAGGCATATAAACTACTTATCATACAACTACCTAAACTAGGTGACCATAAGGTATAACCTCGGAAGGTTATTCCCTATGCAACTATGGTCACTAACCATGTTTGGTCGGATCCTAATGATCGACCAAACGGGTCGTGTTCGAAAGTCTAAGCGGGTGTTTAGTCCGCTTGACTTACGACTCTACACAAGCACTAAACTAAAAAGTGACGAGCTAAACATGCTAAAACATGTTTAGTTAAGTTAGAAAACAGGTTTTTGATATCAAAACAAACGGTTTTGATATCCTAGAGTAGTTTGGTTACAAAATACGCAAGAATACGCATTTTGGCCGAAACTACGACTCGTCACTGAGCCTAGATAACGTGGTAATCAGTATGTATAGTCACTAGGGACTATAACCATCCTGATTACGCTCACGTTATGAAGTTCAAACGAACTTCACATTGACCATAAACTGGTCAATGCAGAAAGTCAAACGCAGTTTGACTTTCACGCTAAAACGAATGAAAAGAACGAAAGAACACTTACAGAAGGTCCACGCAAGCTCTTGATCCGATTTACTCTCAGGTATGAAGCATAAACTTCAACTTAGAGAGCCAAAATCAGATTCAAGTGTGAGTTTGTAAGGAAATGAAGGTGGGTATTTATAGGAATTCAAGAACCGTTAAGATCGTTCATCGAAAACTGAGCTTTGATCTGGACCTTACATGTGTGCCCATGGTTTTCTAAAACCATGGGAGCCCCTAATAATGGACTAGGTTCATTGAATACCAGCCCATGGTTTTGCAAAACCATGGGTTAAAACCATCAACACTTCAAAATAGACTAGGTTCAATGTATCTGCCAAAAATTTCAAAAATGGTCCCTGCACTTGTAAAACTTGATTTTTTTGGCACTTTTAAACCCCGTTAACCTCATTTCAAGGCTCTAAAATGAAGTTAAAGTATAGGGAACTCAAAACATGCTCAAAAATATCTCGGATGTTGTTTCGTTTGGTCGTACGGTTGCGTTATTCGCTTAATTACGACGGAAGTCACAACGAACGCAAAAACGATCCAAATTAAGCGACGAATGGAATTTTATCATGCCAAACACTAAAATATAATATTTTAATGCTTACATAAATTTTTGTATATCCGGATATATTCAGAACGTAAGATATGCGCGAAAATGCAAACTTATGCACTTTTTGACGCTTTTAGTCCCTGAATGAACATAAAGTTTATTTTAGCATACCGAACCCCTCAAAGCCTAATGCTCTCTCTCCTTTTGGCGATTTTTTGTTCATCATGAAGCCTTGGTTTTTCTTTGTGATATGATGCATAACAGTCTGTGATTAGAATCTTGATTCTTCAAAATTCTATAACGAACTCGTTAGCATTAGGGATCGATCCAAAACTAAGGTTTTTTTCTGTTCTCTTTCAAGTCGTCGCCCTTGTTCTTCAATTCAAAACCCTGATTTATTAAGCTGGTTGTTATTGATTGCGGTTAACTGAGATTAATTTAGCTAGATTGATACGCTGGTTTAATCGATTAAGGGTAGAAGATTGAAACTAGGGTTTTAAAGGATTAGGGTTTTTTTCTGGTTTTCTTGTTCGTTGTTCTCTGGTGGTTTTGATTGTTCGTGTGCATGGTTGGTCGGCTGTTTTCTTAATTGTCGGATGGTAGAGAAGTGCATGATCGTGGGAAACCTCCTAACTCGAGTAAGGGGTTTGCGAATAGGGTGTTGAATATTGATGGTAATACTCGTCTTCCTCGTAGGGGTACCATCCAGAATATGCAACCGGAACTAAAGAAAATCAATGTAATTGATGAATTAATAAAGATTACGGAGCAGGTTATGGTGGATAATCTGAATAAGGGAGAGTCGGCTACGGATGAAATTAGTGACAAGGGTGTCAAACCTAAGTCCTACGCGGATTCTGTGAAAAATCAAAATATTCAGAAAGTAAATTTCAGGTCTCTTGCTTGTTCTTTGCAGAAAAAAAAAAAAAGATATTGTTCTTCCGGTGGAATCAGTTCGGGTAGTGCAGGATAAGTTAGCGAATACATTGTATGGTTACTTTTTGGGCGATCGCATTGCGTATCCTGTAGTTGAGTATTTTGTTAAAATTAACTGGAAAAAGTTTGGCTTGCAAAAGTCAATGATGAACGCAAATGGCTTTTTCTTTTTTAAGTTCGAAGATCAAAAAGGAATGTTGGATGCTCTAGCTGCTGGTCCGTGGATTATTCGGTCACAACCATTTTTTCTTCAGGAATGGACGCCAACTACTAAGTTAGAGAAAAAGGAGGTTAAAAAAGTTCAAGTATGGGTAAAAGTCCATGAAGTTCCGATTGCTGCTTATACGGAAGACGGACTTAGTATGATTGCTACGGCCATTGGTGAACCAAAAATGCTTGACTCATACACAACGTCTATGTGTGTGGACAATTGGGGTAGAAGTAGCTTTGCACGTGCTCTTATTGAAGTGACAGCAGATAAAGAGCTTAAAGAGAAACTCACTATGGCTATTCCCAATCCGAATGGTGATGGATTTATGAAGGAAATGATGTATGTTGAATACGAATGGAATCCCCTAAGATGCTCGACATGTTGTGTCTTCGGTCATTCTAATGACTCATGTCCTAAAAATCCGAAACCTGCTAATCAGAAAGGTGGTAGGTATCCCGGTAATCAAGGTAAGTCTCAACCTAAGGTGACTCCTAGAGTAGATGATGATGGCTATACGGAAGTGCAAAGTAAGAAGGTGGCTAGGAAACCGGGTATAAATATTCCTAAACCGAAACCAAAGTTCGAGTATAGACCGATTTCTAATAAACATAAAGCGGATTTAAACATTAAGTTAGCTGGACTGAATTTTCAGTCCACCAATCCATTTAATGTTTTAAATTCAGTTGATGCGGATGAAGGGCAAAGTAGTAAAGGGCCAATTGGTGGTGATTTTGAAAACTCTGATGACGAGGAGGTGATGGAAACATATAACGAGACGAATGATTTTCTGGTGGGAGATTCTTACAAGCCGAAAGACTCTACAGGGGCAAGCACTCCTTCTCCAATTGTTACTGATGGTTAGTCTAGCTACTTGGAACATTAGGGGGTTGAACCGCCCTCTAAAGCAAAAGGAGGTTCGTCAGGTGGTGAAGGAGAATGATGTTAGTTTTTGTGCGGTGCTTGAATCTCATGTTGAGATTAGTAAACTCGATAAAGTCTGCAGTTCAGTTTTCCGTAATTGGGAGTGGTCTTCTAATGGTGGCCAATGTGATAAAGGTACTCGTATTATTATTGGATGGAACCCGGATGTGTTTGATATAATGGTGTTAGCTCAAACGTCTCAGGTGATACATGTGCAAATGATTTTTAAGAGTGATAAAAAGGTTATATTCTGTTCAATTGTTTATGCCTCTAATTCTTTACATTACTCGAAGAGAGTTGTGGAGTCACTTGGCTAGACACAAGATTCTGGTTGATAATAAACCATGGGTAATTATGGGGGATTTTAACTCCGCTTTGAATTTGGAAGATAAATCTATGGGAGTGTCAGGTATCTCTACTAGTATGCGGGAATTTCAAGAGTGTGTTAATCATATTCAAGTGGCTGATATTAAGAGTATAGGGTTCCATTTCACGTGGACCCAAAAACCGAAGAAAGGGGTTGGGTTATTAAAGAAAATCGACAGGGCTACGGGAAATATTCAGTTTATTAGTGATTTTCCAGAAGCGGTTGCGTTGTTTCAACCGTATCGAGTCTCTGACCATTGCCCATGCATTCTTAGAATTAACAAGATGGAGAAGAAAAGGGTCAACTCGTTCAAATTTGCAAATTTCTTGGTGCATAAACCGGCTTTTTTGGATATTGTTAAGAGTAATTGGGAAATGTCCATTTCGGGTGCATAAACCAGGTTTTTTTGGATATTGCAAATTTACCCTGCTACGGTAAAGGATTTTCATCCTATTGCTTGTTGCAATGTTATTTACAAGTGTATTAGCAAAATTGTGTCTGATCGCTTGAAGGTGGCCCTAAATGAGATTGTCAGTATAAATCAGTCAGCTTTTGTTCCGGGTAGGAAAATATCGGATAATATTCTTCTTACGCAGGAATTAATGCATAATTATCACAGAGATTATGGGCCTCCTAGATGTGCGTTTAAAGTTGATATACAAAAAGCTTATGATACGGTTGATTGGAATTTTCTTGAAAATGTGTTACTGGGTTTCGGGTTCAACCAGAAGATGATAAAGTGGATTATGCTTTGTGTTTCTACTCCGTCATACTCAATTTGTGTGAATGGTAGTGTTCATGGTTTCTTCAAGGGCAAACGTGGCCTTCGACAAGGAGATCCTATCTTGCCTTACTTATTCACATTGGTTATGGAAGTTTTGACGTGTACTTTACAACGTGCCTCTTCTATTGATTCGTCTTTCAGATTCCATAACAAGTGTCAACGACAACGCATTATCAATCTTTGCTTTGCGGATGACTTGTTTCTTTTTTTTTTTTTGGGTAAAGGGTTACCCCGGTAAATTTTATAAATCAACGAATCAACGTACAAGGGTGTGTCAAAGCGAACACACCTACTAGACTTGGCATACCAAGACTAGGAAAAACAAACACAAAAGACAGCCAAACAAACTAAACAAAAAGCCACAAACAAACAGCCAAAGAAACCAGCAAAATCACACGGCCAGCTATTGACTTCGATTCCTAGCCTGGATCTAGATCCTCTTCATTTGAATAAATCTTCCATGCCTTTAGCACTCTGTGCCGAACTGCGCTTCCACGGAACTTGAAACCCATAAGCTTTAACCGAACTGTACTCTTGATTATTTCTATCACCGCTTCAGGCGACTTACGTGAATGAGAGAATAGCCTAGCATTTCGTTCTTGCCATATAAAATACATTGTAGCCGCAATCAGAATCTTTCCCACAATAACATTCGTCATCTTTGAGGAAGCCGTTTGCTCCATCCATGCAAAGACGGATGCCCAAGAGTCATTAACATTCTCCAAACTAACCATATTTTTAACATTATTCCACACATGAGACGCAAACCTGCATTGGAAGAATAGGTGGTCTCGTGAATCATGATCATAGTGACAAAGCGGACAACACATAAGTCTTAAGTCCGTTTCACTCCCCGCTTCCGACTTGTTTCTTTTTACTAGAGAAGATGTGAACTCGGCTAAATGTATTATGAATGCTCTCTCTCAATTTACTCGTATGTCTGGGTTGATTCCAAGTGTTCAAAAGAGTACCAGTTTCTTTTGTAATGTTCCTCAGCATGTCAAATTGGCTATTCTAGGAGTTATTCCTTTTGTGGAAGGTGAGTTACCGGTCAGGTATTTGGGAGTCCCATTGATTTCGTCTAGGCTCTTATACAAAGATTGTAGTATCTTAATTGAAAGGTTGGAGAAACGAATTTTAAATTGGAAGAACCGGCTTCTATCTTTTGCGGGTAGACTACAACTTATATTATCTGTTTTATCCTCTATGCATATTTTTTGGGCTTCTGTGTTAATTCTTCCGGCTCGGGTTATCAAGGAGCTAGAAAACAAAATGAGGAATTTTTTGTGGTCTCAAGATGGGTCTTTTCAAAGAGGGAAAACTAAGGTTTCGTGGAATTCTATATGTCAGCCGAAATATGAAGGAGGCCTTGGTTTGCGAAGGATTCAAGATGTTAATAAAGCTCTCATGGTTTCGCATGTATGGAGCATTATTACCAGGCGTGATTCTCTTTGGGTTCAATGGATATATTCAAACAGGTTAAGGAATGCTAACTTTTGGGAGTGTAGAATTCCTTCGGTTTGTTGCTGGAGCTGGAGAAAAATCCTTCAGTTACGTCCGTTAATCAGACATCATGTTTGGTCCAAGCTTGGTGATGGTGGTATGACATCCGCGTGGTACGATCGTTGGTGTGAATGTGGGCCGTTGGCGAGTTTTATAACTCCTCGGATTATATCCTCGGCTGGGTTCTCACTTCAGGCTCGGTCAATGACGTTTGGGTGAATGGTTCTTGGCGGTGGCCTACGGCTTGGCGAGATTTGTTTCCGGTCCTGGTTCAGCTTGATAACTTGCAGATTAATCTGAATAGTAGAGATAGATTTCTTTGGAAAGATGACGACAAATTAATTGAGCATTCGTCTTCGTGTGTGTGGCAATCTATCAGATCTAGGGAGACGGAAGTAGATTGGGTGAATGTGGTATGGTTCTCTCAATGCATCCCTCGCCATGCATTCCTTATGTGGCTTATCATGCGTAGGAAGCTTTTGACTCAGGATAAAATTTTACAGTGGGATTTATCTAGAAGAAAGAACATGAATATGATGTGTTGCTTACTTTGCTTCGAGAATAATGACTCTCATGATCATATGTTCTTTGAATGTAAGTTCTCTGCTCAAATATGGTGTGCGGTTAGGGATAAGGCGAATATGGGTACGGTTGACCCTAAGTGGATAGATGTTACGAATTGGCTTTTAGCTAGGGGTGCGTCTAAATCAGCCTTAAACTATTCCAGTCGACTCATAGTGGCAGCTACAGCTTATTTCATTTGGCAGGAGAGAAATGCTAGATTGTTTAAAAATCAGACGAGACCTCCGGATGTGATTATCTCTATGATTCTTCAGACGGTTCGGTATAAACTTATGGGAGCTAAATACAAGAAAACGGAAAGAGTGAGACGCTTTCTAGAGATGTGGGATATTCACGAAGACTCGATGCTTGACGATGGTGGCTAGTGTTTTCTGATTTGTGTTAAAGTATGTTTTTTTTCTAGATTATTGTCTAGTGGTTTTTGAATTGTGACTTAGAGTTTCGCTTTTTAGCTTGTTTTACTATCATGGGGGTATGTCCCATGTTAGAACTAGTATGGGCAGTCCATACTACTTGTTTTATTGGTTTGTGAATATATAGAATCACCGGGGTAACCCTTTACCCAAAAAAAAAACCCCTCAAAGCCTATTCCTAAGCTATGTAAAGGTTATTTAGAGTATGTTTAACTTATGATAAAGTTTCGGAATGTTCATTACTATACAAATCGGCATAGTTTCGCAGTTTGACACAAATAGTCCCTGCGATCGAACAAAGTTGATTTCGACACACCAAACCATTCAAAACTTATTTCTAAGTTATGTGGAGGTTATTTAAGGTATGTTAAACCTATGTCACTATTCCGGAGTGTTTGTCGCGTTATACTGACTGCGTTTACGCACCAGTTTGCGTATAACCTTCCAGAACGCGATTTAAAGCTTGCAATCGGAATCGAATCGGATTGAAAAATCACCAAACACAAATACACACATAGAAACACCAAAACACATATAATAACACCAAAGCACATTGTTTCATTAATAATCATCATTGTTTTACATCGTACATCGATTACAGAACACAGTTGTCATAGTCTCCCCTACTTCAGGAAATTTCGTCCCGAAATTTTAACTAGAGGAAGCTTGTGAAAACAAATGCGGATATTTTGCCTTCATCTGGTCCTCACATTCCCAAGTAAACTCTGGGCCACGTTTGGATTCCCAGCGAACTTTAACCAAATGAATCCGTTTGTTCTTCAACTGTTTGAAGGCACGGTCCACGATCTCCATGGGTTTCTTGACAAAGTGCATTGTTTCATCGATTTGAATCTCGTCGAGAGGAATGTGTAGATCAGCGTCAGCTAAACATTTTCGCAGATTGGACACGTGAAAAGTCGGGTGAATATTTCCAAGCTCTGGAGGTAGCTCTAGACGATAGGCAACCTTTCCAATTCTTTCCACAATCTTAAATGGTCCCGCATATCGAGGTGCAAGTTTTCCTTTCTTTCCAAATCTCACGACTCCTTTCCAAGGTGAAACCTTGAGTAGGACACGATCTCCGACTTGAAATTCTAAGGGCTTGCGTCCCATATCCGCATAACTCTTTTGACGGTTTCGAGCTGTCACAAGATTATCGCGGATTTTCTTGATTTTGTCTGTTGTTTCCAGAACGAGCTCAGGTCCAGTAAGCTGAGCTTCACCGGTCTCGTTCCAACAGACAGGTGAACGACATTTTCGACCGTAGAGAGCTTCGAATGGTGCCATATTAATGCTAGTATGATAACTATTGTTGTAAGAGAACTCGATCAGTGGCAGATGAGAATCCCAATTATCACCAAAGTCGATCACGCATGCTCTAAGCATATCCTCCAAAGTTTGAATCGTCCTCTCAGATTGACCATCTGTTTGGGGATGATAAGCAATGCTTAGATTTAGTTGGGTTCCCAAAGCAGTTTGCATGGCCTTCCAGAAATGAGATGAAAATCGAGCATCACGATCAGAGATGATATCCAAGGGCACACCATGTCGTGTCACAATCTCATCAACATAAATCTTTGCAAGTTTATCAGCAGATAGATCCTCGTGAATCAGAATGAAATGAGCTGATTTCGTTAATCGATCGATAACAACCCAAATAGCATCATGACCTTTAGACGTACGCGGTAACTTAGTGATGAGATCCATCGCAATGTTCTCCCACTTCCAAACCGGTATCTCTGGTTGTACAAGCAACCCAGAAGGTCGTTGATGTTCGGCCTTGACTTTGAGACAAGTTAGGCATTTCGATACATACAAGGCAACATCCTTCTTCATACCAGGCCACCAGCACTGAGTACGAAGATCCTTGTACATTTTATCAGCACCAGGATGAATAGAATATTGAGACTTATGAGATTCGTCCATTACCAAGGTGCGAAGATCGTCTTGTTTCGGAATCCACAATCGATCCATAAAATAGAGCAAACCATCGTCTTTTGCTTCGAGCTTAAGCTCAAGTTGACGTGGTAATTCCATACCCATCAAATTTTGTGAAACACAAAATTGTTGAGCTTGAAGGACACGAGATTGAAGATCAGATAGAGTTCAAACAGAATGAAGCTTGACTCGTTCTTTTCGACTAAGCGCATCAGCTACGACATTCGCCTTACCAGGATGGTAGCGAATCTCGCAATCATAGTCGTTCAAGAGTTCAACCCAACGTCGTTGCCTCATATTCAGCTCTTTCTGATTAAGAATATGCTGGAGACTTTTGTGGTCTGTGAAAACCACACACTTCGTTCCATAGAGGTAGTGTCTCCAGATTTTAAGAACGAAAACCACAGCTCCTAACTCAAGATCATGAGTCGTATAGTTCTTCTCGTGAACTTTCAATTGTCTAGATGCATATGCTATAACTTTACCTCGTTGCATAAGGACGCAACCAAGACCTAAGTTGGACGCATCGCAATAGACAACGAAATCATCGCTTCCCTCGGGCAGAGATAGAACAGGAGCATTACATAACTTCTGCTTCAGCGTTTGGAACGCTTCTTCTTGCTTGGGACCCCACTCAAAAGGCTTATTCTTCTGAGTCAAAGCAGTGAGTGGAACCGCAATCTTTGAGAAATTTGAAATGAATCGACGATAATAACCAGCAAGGCCAAGAAAAGATCGAATCTCCGTAGGCGTCGTCGGTGTATTCCAGTCCTTAATAGCAGAATCTTGGATGGATCCACATGAATACCCCGCTCATTGACTATATGACCCAAGAATTGAACTTCTTTAAGCCAAAATTCACACTTGGAGAATTTAGCAAAAAGTTGTTCCTTCTTCAGGAGTTTCAATGTTAAGCGAAGGTGTTGCTCGTGCTCGGCTCGAGATTTTGAATAAATGAGAATATCGTCGATGAACACAATAATGAACTTGTCCAAATAAGGTTTGCAGACCCTATTCATTAAGTCCATAAAGATAGCTGGAGCATTTGTCAAACCAAAAGGCATGACAGTGAACTCGTAAAGCCCATATCTTGTGCGGAAAGCAGTTTTGGGAATATCTTCTTCGAGAACACGAAGTTGATGATACCCAGAACGCAGATCGATCTTGGAAAAGCATGAAGCACCCTGCAGCTGGTCGAAGAGATCATCAATTCGAGGTAGGGGATATCGATTCTTGATGGTGAGCTTATTAAGCTCACGATAATCGATACACATTCGAAAGGATCCGTCTTTCTTTTTCACGAAGAGGACAGAAGCTCCCCAAGGTGAAAAGCTCGGTCAGATGAATCCTTTATCAGATAACTCTTGAAGCTGTTTCGATAACTCTTGCATCTCCAACGGTGCAAGACGATAAGGTGCTTTTGCAATCGGGTTGGCATTGGGTACAAGGTCAATATGAAACTCGACTTGACGAACTGGAGGCAAACCAGGCAGTTCATCAGAAAACACCTCTGGATAATCCCGAACAATTGAAATATCCTGAATACTCTTGCTCTTGCTCTTGCTTTTCTCCTCGGTGACATGTGCCAGAAAAGCAACATATCCTTTTCGTAAATACCTTTGGGCTTCCATACAAGACATAAGCTTCAAACCATCTGGTGGTTTTTCGCCACGAACTTCCAGAACATCGCCAGAAGACAAAGGAATACGAACAATCTTATCGAAACAAACCACCTCAACGTGGTGTTTGGTTAACCAATCCATTCCAATGATAATATCGAAACTCCCAAGTTGCATCGGTGTGAGGTCAATAGGAAAAAGATGGTTATCAAGGTTTAACTGACAATCACGAATAATAGAATCGAGAACAAGAGGTTTACCAGTAGCAACTTCGACAGTTAAGGGTTTCCTCAGTTTAGTTCTAGGTATCGCAAGCAAAGGCTCAAAAGATAACGAAACAAAACTTCTATCGGCACCAGAATCAAAAAGAATAGATGCAGGTCGATTGTTAACAAGAAACATACCGTTAACCACTTCGTTGTCGGCCCTTGCTTCGTTTACATTCAAATTGTACGCTCGCCCACGAGCGGGATTCACATTGACGTTGACGTTCGCATTCGGATTCGGATTCGTGTTTGCATTCACCAGTCTCGGACAGTTGTTGCGGAAGTGACCATACTCTCCACAATTAAAACATGAACCTGGTGGGAATCTCACAGCATTCCCCTGACCCGGAGCTGGAACCTGAGCAACCTGATTCTGTCCCAAACGACAAATATTGGCCAAATGCCCAAGCTTACCACACGTCGTACATTGCCTGCAAGCTTGTTATGCAACGTGATGACCGTTGCAACGAGCACAATGAGGTGCGGTACCAGCATACGCTTTCTTTGCAGGTGGCTGAGTCGGTGGGTTCTGCGGGTTCTGAGCAGTCTGTACTGTAACAGCAAAATTCTGGGCACCCTTTCGCTTCCTCGATTTCTTCGACGTCTCACCTTCCTTACCCTTACCCTTTTTCTTGTCCTTCCCTGAATCAGTCGCCTTCTTTTTATCACCCTTGCGAGTGAGTTTACCCTTCCTGACTTGAGTCTCGGTTAGGGTAGCAGACAACTCGATTGCTTGACAAAGGGTAGTAGGATTAACACCGATCACAATTTCCAGAATAGAATCGGGTAGACCATCGATATATCTCTCGATTGCTTTCTCTAGAGGGGTAACCATGGTGGGACACAATAGACTCAGTTATTCAAAACGATCCGTGTACGCACGGTGTTCAGCCCCATCTTGCTTTAAATTGTCAAACTCTCGCTCCAAAGCCCGAGTTTCGTGACGGGGACAAAAATCCTTCATCATGAGAGCCCGAAGCTCTTCCAATGTTTGTGCCAACGCCACTTCGGCACCCCTGTCACATATAATACCATTCCACCAGGTAAGCGCTCGCTTCTCAAACACGCTCGAAGCAAATTCAACCTTACGCGCATTCGGACACTGCACATGTCTAAATGTGCTCTCGATACTCTCAAACCACTGCAGGAGCGCCGTTGCTCCTTGTGACCCAGAAAATTTAAGCGGCTTCGTAGAATTAAAGCTCTTGAAGTTACACGCCGCATTGTTGTTGTTATTATTGTTGTTGTATATCTCGTGGACTTGGGTCACAACGCCGGGAAGCACAACAGCCACTTGCTGAGAGACCAGGGCTGCGATTTCTTCAATAGTGAAAGATTGTGCTTCATGTCGATGAGGCATTGTCTAACAAGGAAACAGGAGAATCGAGTGAGGTTGAAAATTAGGAAAAACAAAAGAGGTATCGACAAAACACAAGGAAGGCAATCATTTGTTTGTTACCTCGAACAAACAAACGACACGCAGAGACTAATCAAAGTAAATAGGTCAAAAATAATGTATCGCGAAGACATGCTCGCCTATAAGTGAACACTCACCCCAAGAGTTCCCAGGTAAGAGTGACTGGTCCGATTATGTGGATTTGTACGAACACTCTAGCCTTAGACAGAAAACCCAGGGTACATGCATTCACTCTTCCAGTTTGCACGTGTTCACATTATTTAGACCCAAACTTTGACGAGATTTTGAAAACTTAAAGGGTTCAAAACCTTAAAGCAAAGGGTTCAAAACCTAGTAATCAATCATCCTAGAACAAATGATTAGTTTTCAAAGAGGATTCGAACTTATTGTGGTTATCACCTAAGGATAGGTGACGATTTTGTTTTAAAAAAATCTAAACGCAAATAAACTTGCGTTGGGGTCCTAGAAGTTATAGTCTAGGCCAAAGTATTACTAATAACCTAATTCCCTATAACCATTGGCTCTGATACCAACTCTTCTATCACACCCCGACCACGTAAAACAACAAAGCGTGGCGGAAACGTCGGGGAGTGTTGTAACAGAATTATCGTTTGATAACCATGGATACAAAAAGTGTCTCGTTTTATTGATAATATTAAACATTAACATTGTTTTAACGCATAACAAACAAGTTTTATATCGACTATCATTGTTTTATGTCACTAAGGCCTCGTCCAGATCCTATGTGACGCATGCATCCTAGGACGTCGATCAAGCAACAACACCTAAAACATATGTAAAAACAAAGTCAGCAAAGAAATGCTGGCGAGTACATAGGTTTTATAAGAGTATCGGAATCATGGCTTGTATTCTTATATTGCAATACCTCGAAAACCTTGTTTTATTAAAAAAGTGTATAATATTGCAACATGATTAACCAACTCAAATCAAGATGGTTATATTTCATAAAATTTTGTAGCCATGATTCTTATCCCAAAAGCTTTTTGTTTTAGAAAACCATCTTGTAAAACATCTCGTATAAACTCGTTAATACAACTCGTATATTATTTCAAAAACATCGTTGAGTGACATTGTTTCAATATCGTTTACCCAAGTGAACTAAATAACGCCACGGTATGTAATATGTTGAAAACACTTATATATAAGAAGTACCAGGGGCGTATCTACCATGTTTTCACCACATTACACCCGTCCCGTTATCTAAACACTAGCCCAGAAGCCAATCGTTTACCCAAATCGTTTATCATCATTTCCAAATCGTTCCCAAATCGTTTACTCGTTTAAATCGTTTAAATCGTCCTTGTTTTAATTGTGAAAACTTATATATGGTCGTCTCGTTAATAACATTCAAACCTTCGTGACTCGTTCATCGTTCACTCGCTTCTCGTATTAACAAACCTCCAAAGGGTAAATTAATAATTACAGATTCAGTCGTTACCCACAACACCCACACATAACCGTGGGTATAGTGCAATAATGGGATTTGTCAGATCCTATGGTACCATAACCTAATAATGGTCGGCTTGATCAATGCTAATGAATGTCATTCGTTATGTAACTACAACCAACAATTCGTTCACATTATCGAAATCGTTAATAGTTTAGTATAAATCGTTCTATTCGTTTTTGAAATCATCGTTTAAACCTTGAAAACATTTTGTACATATGAATCACCCCAAAACAATTGAAAACAGTAAAATAGGGGAACTATGTACTCACATAGTTACCACAAAACATGTAAAAAGAGGGGATCTATGTACTCACATGTAGTGCAAGGTATCCTCAATCAATAGTACTTCAACAAACTCGAGTAAATCAGAGAAATCAAGCAGCACCTAGTAATTGAATCACTAGTCAAACAATAGACGCCTAAATCGGAAGATCGGACAGAATGAGGTCTTGTAACCCAAATGAGTGTTGGAACTCATGTGATATGGTTTAACAAGGCCTACATCCTAAATGAAACCTAACCTAAGTGCTTTTGACCCATCGTGACCCATTAAGGTAGTTTACCGCTACTTTAACGTGTCGTGTGCGCAAAAGCGCGTTCAAGACGTCTAACTAGTCCTATGACAACTTTTATATGCCTATACATGTTTAATTATGTTGTATAATCAGTTATGTGACAAAAGTTTAGGTTACATAAGCTCAATAACCAATTATACATGAAAAGGGTATTTTGGTAATTTGCCTAAGGCATATAAACTACTTATCATACAACTACCTAAACTAGGTGACCATAAGGTATAACCTTGGAAGGTTATTCCCTATGCAACTATGGTCACTAACCATGTTTGGTCGGATCCTAATGATCGACCAAACGGGTCGTGTTCGAAAGTCTAAGCGGGTGTTTAGTCCGCTTGACTTACGACTCTACACAAGCACTAAACTAAAAAGTGACGAGCTAAACATGCTAAAACATGTTTAGTTAAGTTAGAAAACAGGTTTTTGATATCAAAACAAACGGTTTTGAACTCCTAGAGTAGTTTGGTTACAAAATACGCAAGAATACCCATTTTGGCCGAAACTACGACTCGTCACTGAGCCTAGATAACGTGGTAATCAGTAGGTATAGTCACTAGGGACTATAACCATCGTGATTACGCTCACGTTATGAAGTTCAAACAAACTTCACATTGACCAAAAACTGGTCAATGCAGAAAGTCAAACGCAGTTTGGCTTTAACGCTAAAACGAATGAAAAGAACGAAAGAACACTTACAGAAGGTCCCCGCAAGCTCTTGATCCGATTTACTCTCAGGTATGAAGCATAAACTTCAACTTAGAGAGCCAAAATCAGATTCAAGTGTGAGTTTGCAAGGAAATGAAGGTGGGTATTTTTAGGATTTCAAGAACCGTTAAGATCGTTCATCGAAAACTGAGCTTTGATCTGGACCTTACATGTGTGCCCATGGTTTTCTAAAACCTTGGGAGCCCCTAATAATGGACTAGGTTCATTTAATACCAGCCCATGGTTTTGCAAAACCATGGGTTAAAACCATCAACACTTCAAAATGGACTAGGTTCAATGTATAGATGCCAGAAATTTCAAAAATGGTCCCTGCACTTGTAAAACTTGATTTTTTTGGCACTTTTAAACCCCGTTAACCTCATTTCAAGGCTCTAAAACGAAGTTAAAGTATAGGGAACTCAAAACATGCTAAAAAATATCTCGGATGTTGGTTCGTTTGGTCGTACGGTTGCGTTATTCGCTTAATTACGACGGAAGTCATAACGAACGCAAAAACGATCCAAATTAAGCGACGAATGGAATTTTATCATGCCAAACACTAAAATAAAATATTTTAATGCTTACATAAATTTTTGTATATCCGGATATATTCAGAACGTAAGATATGCGCGAAAATGCAAACTTATGCACTTTTTGACGCTTTTAGTCCATGAATCCAGGTGATCAGTCGGGTGAGGGAACAAGTCTCACCACTTAAATCGGAAAAGAAATACGCAGGTAAAAAGGCTGCGAATGGCGTCGTCGTTCTTTCTAATATCCCAAGATATAGGGGTGGCTCCCCTTCGTCGAATTCGTTCTCGTAACTTCTCTATGTGCTTCGTAGCAGGCCTTTCCTGGGCAGGTCTATCGAGTGGACGTCCCTCGCGTCGATTTGCAGTTCAGGGATGATATCAGGAAACACGTGGATGAGGGCTTGGAATAATTGGTTCCCTGCCCTTAGTGTATTGTGGTTTCGAACCAGGTTTAGGAGGACTCGCTCCTGTTTAACACGTAACACGCTAGCTTAGCCTTAGTATGATCCACTGTGTTAAATACTAAATATACGCATACATACTAACATATATGCTAATTATACACATACACACACGCGAGTTCACACACATAAGTTACGCACAAGTAAATGCCGTTAGCCTACCATTACTAGGTAAGCATCTGAGGTTGACGAACCTTGCAATCCGGAGTGTGGTGTCGTTGTGGTTTCCACTAAAGAACGGTTATAGTATGGTTTTCATATAAAAATATTTTATTTCCCAAGCCAAAAATATTTTATATTTAAAACCTAGTTCGCTATAACTAATGGCTCTGATACCAATCTGTCACACCCTCAAAATCCACACGCGGAGTATTACCGCGAGGCATGTGACGACCAGGATCTTAGCCACTAATTATTTTGAACGGATTAGTTATTGTTATAAACATTAGCATAATTAGTGACCTAATTTAAATTTTTCAAAACATAGTTTAAGTTCATAGCGGAAAGGGAAAGAAAACGCATCATAATTGAAACCACAAGTTTATTATCATGTTACTTACGAACCACGTACTCCATCCGATTGCAACGTCCGTCCAGAACTGTATCGAGCAACCTGCAAAGCATGCAGTAGAGTGTCAACATAACGTTGGCGAGTTCACGCGTTTGTAGTTTTCCAGTTTTAATTCCAAAACTTGTTTCAACAGTTAATTTACTCATTTATACATGCCATGGGGAGCTACCCCGTAAGTAAGCCACTAAACTGTTTTTACAATACCGAATACTAGTCATCCGTACGTTTCCGTAGTGCCCCGTTTGTCAATGTTCTATCAGCATTGACGGTTTGCCAGAGTCTATTAGTTCACGCCCGATCCCATACGCGGGCACGGTGTGAGGCTGGTGAGACCTAAATAGCGCTATCAACTAATAACCCGTTCGCCAGGCCCCGGCGATTAATCGGTATTAAGTAGTGAGGACTTGAGTGATAGAGTTTCGTTTAGTTTTGCTTGTTGCATCCAGTATAAATAGTAATTAACTAAGGGTCCCGCATAAGGGGAGAAAAGTAGGTTTGTATCCCTCACAGGGGATAGTGTTGTTACCCGTATCCCACACAAGGAGATAGAAATACCGTATCCCGCACAAGGAGATAGTAAGCAATCCCAAACCAGGAGAAGTTGTTTCGTTCCGTTTCCCAACCACCGGGAACGCATGCTTTAAGTAAAAAGTAGTGAACTCACCTTTGCTTTGCTCGGTTGACAATTTACTCGTGTTACATTGGTCAACCATACCCTATTATGGTTATTAAATATTTATTAGGTTCTCATGCAAGAAAATGTCACGTACAAACTACACGTATCTAACACGTAGCATGTAAGTCATATTGGCATATACGTTATTGGGCCTATCCTAACATATGAGCAGTTAAATAGTAGCAGCACAAAGTCCAGTTAAGCAGTGGAAAATAACACACAGTCCGAAACAGGTTATCACATAGTGCGGCCCAATAACGGAGTCAAGCAGCCCAGTCGAAACCGGATAGTCTCGACTCGAGACTATGAGGTCTCGAGTCGCAACCACTGGATTCTAAGTTGCAATCAGCTGGTCTCGAGTTGTGAACATTTGAGTCGCAACCGTAGAGGTCTCGAGTCAGGCCTCGGGTCGAGATCAGGGGATCTCGAGTAGTAACCAGGCTGGTCTCGACTCCTGGAGTGTGTTGTCTGGTTTCGAGTTGATGATTGATGGTCTCGAGTCGCAACACTATGGTCTCGACTCGTTCCATGCTGATGCTTCTAGAATTTTCATATCCGTACTACCCAATCAAATTTCATTAACATGTACTATCCAATCAGATTTTATTAACATGTTCCATATACCGTACACTCCTAAATTCAGATCAAACCAACATATTTCAAATATTTGCACACCATTCAAACTGTTCTTCACTAGTGTTTTGTCATTCATCAAAACAGGTTCAACCATTTGATTATATGAATCACCATAACACATATCCTTCTAGCAGATTTAACCTTAGTACATCACAATATCATTTATCCGTTTTATACGTGCAAGCAATCAGAAGCATACATAATCAATCGCCATATGAATTATCATAAGTACCAACTGAACACTCGTTAACCAAGTTACCTGTTTATTTGACCCTAAATCCGGTATCATCTATTCATACATGTTTATCATACAAATCACGTTCAGGCTCGCACCTTTATCACACATCAACAAAACATCTATCATTCCTTTAATCTTATTAAAACAGTTTAAACAAAAATCTAGAACCCTATGTATATCTAAGTTAATCAAACAGTTAACACTTACACATATCAAAGATCCCCAAACCAAACACATCAATTTACCAACTTAAAACATGAAATGAAGCACAATACAACACGATTTTTACACAACTCAGCCATAACAAGATTTCATAACAGAATCATTGATAACTATTTACTGACCGAGAACCTTTGAGACCAAAGAGTGTGCTGGCATTTCTTCCTGTTCTGACCCAATCAAGCCACCATCTTCAAGTCTGTCCTTCATGGCTCGAAGTCCAGCTCCAAACACACCGCTGACCTGTCGTTGCTGTCTCCATCGAGTACCGACGGCTGGAGCTCGTCTCCGCCATTAAGATCTTCATCATCACCGACATATGCCGATGCAGATGTGGCTGCCGCTGCTGTTGGGTTTGATCAAAAATGTCACTGATGATGTCGCCGTCCAGAGAATGAGAGAGAGAGGGAGAGAGAGAGACGGGTGGGTGTGCACAGCTGTCGGTGACCGAGAGAACCAGGAGATGGCTGGTGGCCAGTCTTCAAACAGAGGCAGAAAGGGGAAGAGAGAGGAGCAGTGAGAGGTATGTTTGGGGGGTGCTTGTCGCCGGCAAACTGAGTCACCGGAGCTCGCCGGAATGCCGCTCCGGTCACCGGAAATGTTGGAGAGACAAAGGGTGCCTGATTTGTGTGTGCGGCTGCACCTTATCTTTGTAGGGTTTTAGTTGAAGAAAAATGAATGAGAGGGGGAAAGGTTTAGGATATTTAAATATGGTGGGTTTTAGGTTTAGAGAGTGGGCTTGGGCCTAACCCAAGTGTGCATGGATCCGCTATTGCATAACATCTCGCATAAGCGGACGGGTCCAATTAATTTATCTAGATGCGTAAACAGCTGGGCCGATAAATCTTTCATCGAGTTCTATTAATATTTCACAATTAATAATAATATTAATAATAATGGCGACATAATTAATTGCGTGTGTTACCAAAATACCCTTCTCATGACAACAAGAGTACGGGTTGTCACAATCACCCACTATATCCCAAGCATGCTTAAAAAAAGCTGACGTGTAACCATCAGGGCTCGGGGCTTTATTCTCACCGATACTAAACATAGCCTGCTTAATCTCCTCATGAGTAACCTGAGGAACCATGTAATCCGCAACATTAGAAGTAAGAGCATTGACAAACACGCCCTCCAAGTTAACTGTATCTACAGGGTACTCTACACCCAAAAAATTTGAGTAGTGAGACACTAGAGCATCCACAACACCATCTCCATCATGACGGGTACCCATTGTCACGGCCCCCTGTGACACCCCAGGAAAACCAGTAAACGATACAACCTACCTAGCTTCCTCAGTAACCACGTACTAAATTTCGGGACGAAATTTCTTTCAAGTTGGGGATAATGTGACAACTCGAGTTTCCAAGATTCCATGTTCGCGTTAATTACACGTTAATTGTTTTAGGTGATTGTTTACACGACTTGTACACGTTTGTAACATGTTAAATCGTAAGGTGTTTTCGTTGTAACCGATGTGTGATATATGGTGTGCATTAGTGAGTGTAAGTTAATAATATATTTGGTATTAATATTGAATTGTTTAGCATGGAACTTGGCCAAACACCCCCCCCCCCTACGAAAACACATCTACTCACTAAAACAAAAGGTGTTTTCGTCCACCTTGTTTGAGGCCAACGAAAAACCAAATGGGCTTTGGGCCCAGTCATGATTAGATAAACATTTACTTTTAATCCTCCACGCTAACTGTTATTTGGAAAACCCTAATCACTTCTCTTCCCTCATCTTTGTGAGACGGCAACCACAAGACTTCAATCTTTTCCTCCAATCAATCTTGTGATCTATCATCACGGTTAGTTGCACTATTGTTTGAACTATGCATGATTTCATGTTTGTATGTATGCGTTAGACTGAATAGTGGATATTATGTGATTATCGTTATGGACTCTCGATGATTAATCTGATGATATAATGCTGATTGTAAAACTGATTGGATGGATGCACATGTATAAGGATCGGCTGCAATAAGTAATGTTTTATTGTTGAATTGAATGATGATTTTATACGATTAGTTTTGAATGATATGATGACGTTATGATGATCTTGATTTGTTTAATGATGGCTGAATAACGAATCATGATGGTATGAATATGGATAACAGTTGCCAGATGATGTCCTGTGACTTGGATTGAATATGAATCTGGAACCGAGGGGTGGGCTATGTACGTGTCATGCTATGATAGATATTAGTGATGACTATTCAGAATTGACTTATGTATTCATGTAACAGTTTGTTTCGATTGTCATGTGGGTTAATATGCATGTGCTATGGGAATCTCACATGATGTTGACTTATCGAATTTACAAATAATCCATGATGGCAGCCATGTTTTTAATATTATGACAAGGTTGTTTTGTGAGGTCTAAATCATTTTAGATGTTGTCGGCCACTGTAATGTAATCATTATTTCATGTGAATGGTCAGGAAGTGTTTTATTGATCATGCATTGTAAGTGGTGAGTAGGGTAATTGTTAACTGTTGTTGATTTGTGAGTGGACCCGACGAAAACCCCACCCCCACTTGAGTGCATCTCGACGAAATCATTTTGGATTTCGTCGCCCAAATGATTTCGGCCCAAGAGTTTCAGGCCCAGAAAGTGTTTTCGGCCCACATTTAATGTGGACTAACTGTTATAACTGTTAAGTCAAATAACTCAGTTAACTATGCCAACTGTGTTAACTATGTTTCGTATATGAATCTCTTTTAAGCTTGCAACCTTATTAAGTTTTTGTCACTGTTAGAACATGTTAACTCTGTTAAGTGTATAGATGCGACCAACTGTTTGTGTTGCATGATGATTAACTGCCAAACACACTATGTGACATTAGAATATATGTGAATCGTTACGAACCTAAACTGATTGAGTATACATGCACACTATAGGACTTGACTGATTCTCGTGAGCACTTAACTTAGCATACCGAGCAAACCAAGGTGAGTTCACACTCTTACCAAGGCATGGGATTCCCGGGGATTGGGAATGGGTTGAATGATGGGATTGAACAATTACTCGTACTTACATGGCTACTAGACTATCTACCATGGTCCTCGGGTTAAGCAGGACACTTACGTAAAACCTACGTAAACAAGTACATATTACTGTCTTCCGGAGTCAGGAAGGACACTTACGTAAAACCTACGTAAACTCACACATGCTACTGTCTTCCAGAGTCAGGAAGGTCACTTACGTAAAACCTACGTAAATCCCACGCGTACCACTGTCCTCGGGTAAAGAAGGACACTTACGTAAAACCTACGTAAAGCTTGTACGTACTACTGTTCTCGGGATTAAGAAGAACACTTATGGTTACGAATAGTCTAGTGTAAATACAAACATGGGAAGCCCCCACAAATAGTAAATACAAACATGGGAAGCCCCCACTAATACTGCATACAACATGGGAAGCCCCACCTATTTAATATACAAACGGTTTAGTTAATAACGCATTGATATGCAATGAATTTACTTCTGTGAACTCGCTCAACTAGTTGTTGACTTTCTGTTACATGCCTTGCAGGACCATAGGTACTCTTGGAGTTTGCACGGGAGGCGCAGTCGTTGTGGACATGGATCTTGGATGCTATGTTAAACCTTTATCATACTTTTGAACTTACACTTGGATTTTAAACGTTATGCTTCCGCTTACTACTTAAACTATGTTTTGATTTGAACACCAGTTATATTGAGGTTGGATGTTACAATTACTATTATGATATGTTCAATATGATTGGTGGCTTGATCCTGGTCAGTCACGCCTCCAAGCGGTGATACTCCGCGTGTGGATTTTGGGGGTGTGACAGGGTTGAATGATGGGATTGAACAATTACTCGTACTTACATGGCTACTAGACTATCTACCATGGTCCTCGGGTTAAGCAGGACACTTACGTAAAACCTACGTAAACAAGTACATATTACTGTCTTCCGGAGTCAGGAAGGACACTTACGTAAAACCTACGTAAACTCACACATGCTACTGTCTTCCGGAGTCAGGAAGGACACTTACGTAAAACCTACGTAAATCCCACGCGTACCACTGTCCTCGGGTAAAGAAGGACACTTACGTAAAACCTACGTAAAGCTTGTACGTACTACTGTTCTCGGGATTAAGAAGAACACTTATGGTTACGAATAGTCTAGTGTAAATACAAACATGGGAAGTATGATACAGTGGATTGGAGGTTCTTGTGTGATACTTTGCATGGTTTTGGTTTCCATCAAAGGTTTATATCATGGATTATGGAATGTGTTACATCTACATCGTTTTCTCTAAGTATAAATGGGAATATCCATGGTTACTTTAAAGGAAAACGAGGGTTACGACAAGGTGATCCCATGTCTCCTTATTTATTCACTATGGTTATGGAGGTTTTAACATTGATTCTGAGATCAGCAGCTGAATTGGATGGTTCCTTTAAGTTTCATAACAAGTGTGAAAAGCAGATGATAATCAATCTTTGTTTTGCGGATGATTTATTATTGTTTGCTAGGGGGAGATTAACTCGGTTACGCTTATATTGAAGTCCCTAAAGGAGTTTAAAGATGTGTCGGGTTTAGTGCCGAGTAATGCTAAAAGCACTACGTTCTTTTGCAACGTTCCAAGTCATGTAAAGGAGAGGATTATGGAGCTGATTCCGTTTGAGGAAGGTAAACTGCCTATCAAGTATCTGGGAGTTCCGTTGTTAGCTTCTAGGTTGTTAGTGAAAGATTGTCAGGTGTTGGTGGATCGAATGAACAAGAGAATTATGGATTGGAAGAACCGGTTTCTTTCTTTTGCTGGAAGATTACAGTTAGTGATCTCGGTTCTATCATCCATTCATGTTTATTGGGCGTCAGTGTTCATATTACCGGCCAAGATTATAAAGGATCTTGAGAGTAAAATGAAATGGTTCCTTTGGGGTCTTGGTACAGCATCTAAAGGAAGAGCTAAGGTTGCTTGGAAGGATGTTTGCCTTCCTAAGGCCGAAGGGGGTTTGGGGATTAGGCGTATTGCGGATGTTAATAAATCGTTAATGGCCTATCACATTTATAGTATCCTCTCTGGCAGGAAGTCTCTGTGGACTGAGTGGGTAGATTTATATCGGCTCAAGGGCCGAAGTATATGGGATATCCCAGTCCAATCAAACGCGCCTTGGGGATGGAAGAAATTATTAAAGTGTAGGGCAATTTTTCGGGAGTTTTTCTGGAGTAAAGTAGGTAATGGTCTGAGATCTTTCGTTTGGTTTGATAAGTGGTGTGACGAATGCCCTTTAGCGAATTTTGTTACTCCGAGACAAATGGCGAGACATGGTTTCAGTGTGAAGACTAAAGTTGCAGAGATCATTGATCATGGGGTTTGGTTGTGGCCAGATGCATGGAGGGATCTTTATCCGGTTTTATGTCAGTTGCAATCTATTAATGATTCCAACGCTAATGATCAAATATTCTGGAGAAACTCAGATGGTAAGCTTGTGTACTTTACTTCGAAAGAGGTGTGGAATTCCATTCGTATCCGGGATCAACAAAAAGATTGGTCAAAGCTTGTGTGGTCCTCGTTCAACATTCCAAAGCATGCATTTACGTGCTGGCTCATCTTTAAAAGGAAACTTTGGACTCAAGACCGTATCCTCCAGTGGAATTACAAGGTGACAGGATCTATGAATCAGATGTGTTGTCTATTATGTTACGCAGGTTTGGAGACACATGAACACTTATTCTTTCAATGCGCATACTCAAAGGAGGTGTGGATCAGTGTCCGTTCTAAAGCTGGTATGAGTTCGGTTCAAGAACGATGGGAAGATATTATCGCATGGCTGATTCCGAAAGCTAATTCAAAATCAGTTGCAGCGATTGTTAGTAAGCTGGTTGTGGCTGCTTCGGCGTATGCTATTTGGAGAGAAAGGAATACTAGATTTTTTAGTAACAGGTTGCGACCTCCTGAGCAAATATCGGAAATTATTCTTAGCACTGTCCGAAGCAAATTAATGTCATTCAAGTATAAAGCGGCTGATAATGTAAGGCGTCTCTTGGAGGAGTGGAAGATTGATGGGGTAGAGTACTTTGAAGAACAATGAAAGCATTTGCATTATGTTTCTTTTTGTACTAGTCTAACTGTTTGGTTGTCATATCGTGTTTACTCTTTTGTGGTATGTCACGAAGAGAATTAGGGGGCAGTGTCAGCTTCTTACTTGTAATGTTTTGGTATTGTTATAAAATCACCGGGGTAACCCTTTACCTAAAAAAAAAAACATGGGAAGCCCCCACAAATAGTAAATACAAACATGGGAAGCCCCCACTAATACTGCATACAACATGGGAAGCCCCACCTATTTAACATACAAACGGTTTAGTTAATAACGCATTGATATGCAACGAATTTACTTATGTGAACTCGCTCAACTAGTTGTTGACTTTCTGTTACATGCCTTGCAGGACCATAGGTACTCTTGGAGTTTGCACGGGAGGCGCAGTCGTTGTGGACATGGATCTTGGATGCTATGTTAAACCTTTATCGTACTTTTGAACTTACACTTGGATTTTAAACGTTATGCTTCCGCTTACTACTTAAACTATGTTTTGATTTGAACACCAGTTATATTGAGGTTGGATGTTACAATTACTATTATGATATGTTCAATATGATTGGTGGCTTGATCCTGGTCAGTCACGCCTCCAAGCGGTGATACTCCGCGTGTGGATTTTGGGGGTGTGACAGATTGGTATCAGAGCCATTGGTTATAGAGAACCCGGTTTTAATATGGGGAACACGTTTTTTTATTAAAACCAGACTATAACCAGTACAGTGCTCAACGATCCACAACGACGCCTCGCTCCACGTGCAAGACTCAACATCCTAGGTAATAAGGTTTATGTTTATTGCCTACATGCTAGAATTACATAGAACTTTGCTCATGGTATGCTTAGATACACATAACCCTTATTGCTTGAGAATACTTGTGTGCTCACTCTCTTCTGTCATCGCACCATTCGCGAACCTCTCTTACTTATGTTATCTTTGCTATGAAGATCATTGCTGGACGTATTAACTTGACACAAGCCCAGTTGACGGCTCTCATTAACGAACAAGTTGCTGCGGCAGTTGCAGGCGCACAAGCAGGAGGTATACCCTGCAGTTGTAACTCACACTAGGATCTTTAGATCCTACATTCCTAAACCAATTCTTGTGTTTAACCTTGTCCTATTCTTATACACAATAGGTCAACACGCTCAGCCACCTGTTTACACCTTCAAAAATCTCAAGGATTGCCGACCTAGTACCTTCAGTGGTACTGAGGGAGTTGTAGGCCTCCTCCATTGGTTCGAGAGGCTCGAAACTGACTTTGAGGTGCATGATTGCCCTGAGTCTCGTAGAGTAAAGTTTGCTACTGGAACACTCGAAGGTGCTGCATTAACCTGGTGGGAAGCACAGGTTCAGATGTTAGGGCTGGCAGCTGCTAATGCCACCCCCTGGAACGAGTTCAAGGACCTAGTTAAGGAAGAGTTTTGCAGTCGGGAAGACATCCACAAACTAGAGGTGGAGTTCCTCAACATACAGATGACGGGGTCTGAAATTGAGGTTTATACGAAGAGATCAAATGAATTAGCCACATTTTGTCCCACTATGGTAGACCCTCCCACCAAATGCACCGAGCTGTATCTCAAGGGTCTGGTTCCCGAAATTCAGAGTCATGTGACCGCAGCAAATCTTGGCACTATCCAGCAAGTCACTCGGCTTGCTCATCGTCTCACAGACCAGGCAGTAGAACAAAACAAACTACCGAAACGTGTTAAAGCTTCTACTACATGTGCTTCTAGTGACAACAAACGCAAGTGGGATGGAAACCTGAGCAAGGGGTTATTTCCGGTTCAGCCTCTGGCGCAGCAACAAAAGATAGACGACTACCAGAGTCCCAGTCAGCAGTTTTCTGGTAGTCGTGGACAGAGTGGATATCAAGGAAGTCATCCAAAGTGTAACAGATGCAATAGGCACCACAGCGGTCAGTGCAACAAGGGTCGCTGTCAGAGGTGTCTCAAGATAGGTCATGAAGCTAAGGATTGTCGAAGCTCACGTCCTGTAACTCAAGAACAACAACGGCCGCCTCAATCTCCACAGAACCAGCAGCAACAACAGAGTTTTAAAGGATGTTTTCAGTGTGATGCTAAAGATCACTACAAGAGACATTGTCCACAAATAATCCAGGACCAGACTCAGAACCACGACCATGGAAGCAGGGATGGCAACGGAGATAGCGTTGGGGGAAACAATGGAAACAATGACGTCGGGGCCGCATGTACGTGATTGGTCAGGGTGACGCAAGGAACGATCCTAACGTAATAATGGGTAAGTTTCTTCTCAACGACTTGTATGTTACTGTCTTGTTTGATTCGGGTGTGAATACCAATTATATGTCCTTGAAAGTTAGTCAAATGTTAAAACGTGCACCAACTCCCTTAAACACCAAGCATGTCGTAGAGTTAGCTAGCGGTAGAAGTCTAGAGGCCACACACATAGTTCAGGGTTGTAATCTTATCCTCGCTGGTTAGACGTTCTCTATCGACCTCATTCCTATAGTTCAGGGCAGCACCTATAGCTCGCGCACCGTATCGCTTAGCTCCATCGGAATTGGAAGAACTATCGACGCAGCTACAAGGACTCTTGGATAAGGGATTTATCCGACCTATCTCTTCGCCTTGGAGAGCTCCCGTGTTATTTGTGAAAAAGAAGGACGGTACCTTCAGGATGTGCATTGGTTATCGCGAGCTCAACAAGGTGACAGTGAAGAATCGCTATCCTCTTCCACGCATAGACGACTTATTCGACCAGTTGCAAGGGTCGAGCTATTACTCGAAGATTGACCTGAGGTCAGGATATCACCAACTGAGAGTCCGGGATGAGGACGTCTCCAAAACAACATTTAGAACTCGCTACGGCCATTACGAGTTCCTGGTCATGCCATTCGGGCTAACGAACGCGCCTGCGGTTTTCATGGATCTTATGAACAGAGTGTGCAAACCTTATCTTGACAAGTTCATCATTGTTTTCATCGACGACATCCTGATCTATTCAAAGAGTCAGGAGGAACATGAGCATCATTTACGACTTATTTTGGAACTTTTTCGAATGGAACAGCTGTACGCCAAGTTTTCGAAATGCGACTTCTGGCTTCATGAAGTCCACTTTCTAGGCCACGTGGTAAACAAGGATGGGATTCATGTTGATCAATCCAAGGTAGATTCGATCAAGAACTGGCCTGCACCTCGCACACCAACCGAAATACGCCAATTCTTGGGTTTGGCGGGATACTACAGAAGGTTCATCAAAGACTTCTCAAAGACTGCACAGCCGCTTACACTACTGACACAGAAGGGTGTTGTTTATCGTTGGGGTAATGCACAGGAAACAGCGTTTCAGCACTTAAAGGATAGACTTTGCAGCGCACCTATCCTCTCATTGCCTGAAGGCACAGACGATTTTGTAGTCTACTGTGACGCATCTATCCAAGGTCTTGGATGTGTGTTGATGCAACGGGATAAAGTCATTGCTTATGCTTCGCGCCAACTTAAGATACACGAACGGAATTACACTACACATGATTTAGAACTGGGAGCTGTTGTTTTTGCACTCAAGATATGGCGACACTACCTGTATGGCACTAAGTGTACCATCTACACTGGTCACAGGAGTCTTGAGCATATTTTCAAGCAGAAAGAGTTGAACATGCGACAACGTCGATGGGTCGAACTACTGAACGATTACGAATGTGCTATAAAGTACCATCCGGGCAAAGCCAATGTGGTGGCCGACGCCCTCAGTCGAAAGGATACTACACCTAGACGCGTACGAGCGTTGCAACTCACTATTCAGTCTAGCCTTCCTTCTCAGATACGAGATGCTCAGGTAGAAGCATTGAAACCAGAAAACGTTAGGGCTGAAGCCCTACGCGGCTCAAGGCAACGGTTAGAACAAAAGGCAGACGGCGCCTACTATGTAACAGGACGCATTTGGGTCCCACTTTATGGCAACTTACGCGAGCTTGTAATGGATGAAGCTCATAAGTCTCGCTACTCAGTACATCCTGGTTCGAATAAGATGTACCACGACTTGAAAACTACATACTGGTGGCCTAGTATGAAAGCTCACATAGCCACATACGTCAGCAAGTGCTTGACTTGTGCGAGAGTCAAGACCGAATATCAGAAACCATCGGGCCTACTCCAACAACCAGAGATACCACAATGGAAATGGGAGCAAATTTCCATGGATTTTGTTACTGGCCTACCTAGATCTCAACGTGGAAATGACACTATTTGGGTGATCGTGGATCGACTCACAAAGTCTGCACACTTCCTGGCTATTAAGGAAACAGACAAGTTCACTACATTAGCAGACATCTACTTAAAAGAAGTGGTTTCAAGGCACGGGGTGCCAACCTCCATTATCTCTGATCGTGATGCACGTTTTACTTCAGAACTGTGGCAAGCAATGCACAAATCTTTTGGCCCTCGGTTAGACATGAGCACAGCTTATCACCCTCAGACGGATGGACAGTCTGAGCGCACTATTCAAACTCTAGAAGACATGCTTCGTGCGTGTGTAATCGATTTCGGCAACGGCTGGGAAAAACATCTCCCGTTAGTGGAGTTCTCGTACAACAACAGTTATCACACCAGCATTAAAGCTGCTCCATTTGAGGCATTGTACGGACGTAAATGCCGGTCACCTCTTTGTTGGGCAGAGGTGGGTGATAGTCAAATCACATGTCCAGAACTCGTAGTTGATACTACAGAAAAGATTGCTCAGATACAAAAACGCATGGCGGCAGCTCGTGACCGTCAGAAAGCATACGCTGATAAAGACAGGAAACCACTCGAGTTCCAGGTTGGGGATCGAGTGCTACTCAAAGTTTCACCCTGGAAGGGTGTGGTTTGTTTTGGCAAACGAGGCAAGCTCAATCCGCGATATGTCAGACCATTCGAAATTATAGAGAAGATAGGCAGGGTGGCCTACAGACTTAACTTACCAGCTGAACTCAGTGCAGTTCACAACGTATTTCACGTGTCGAATCTGAAGAAGTGTCTGTCAGATGAGACCCTCATAGTTCCTTTGAAGGAGCTCACTATCGACGAACAGTTACGATTCGTCAAAGAACCAGTTGAAATCACGGACCGGGATGTTAAGGTCCACAAGCACACCAGAATACCTCTTGTTCGAGTTCGTTGGAACTCCCGTCGTGGCCCATAGTTCACCTGGGAACGCGAAGATCAAATGAAACTCAACTATCCCCAGTTATTCGGAAACAGTGCACTCACTACTGAGGCTGAAGCTACTACAGAATTTCGGGACAAAATTCCAAATCAACGGGGGGATGATGTGACACCCCAGGAAAACCAGTAAACGATACAACCTACCTAGCTTCCTCAGTAACCACGTACTAAATTTCGGGATGAAATTTCTTTCAAGTTGGGGATAATGTGACAACTCGAGTTTCCAAGATTCCATGTTCGCGTTAATTACACGTTAATTGTTTTAGGTGATTGTTTACACGACTTGTACACGTTTGTAACATGTTAAATCGTAAGGTGTTTTCGTTGTAACCGATGTGTGATATATGGTGTGCATTAGTGAGTGTAAGTTAATAATATATTTGGTATTAATATTGAATTGTTTAGCATGGAACTTGGCCAAACACCCCCCCCCCCCTACGAAAACACATCTACTCACTAAAACAAAAGGTGTTTTCGTCCACCTTGTTTGAGGCCAACGAAAAACCAAATGGGCTTTGGGCCCAGTCATGATTAGATAAACATTTACTTTTAATCCTCCACGCTAACTGTTATTTGGAAAACCCTAATCACTTCTCTTCCCTCATCTTTGTGAGACGGCAACCACAAGACTTCAATCTTTTCCTCCAATCAATCTTGTGATCTATCATCACGGTTAGTTGCACTATTGTTTGAACTATGCATGATTTCATGTTTGTATGTATGCGTTAGACTGAATAGTGGATATTATGTGATTATCGTTATGGACTCTCGATGATTAATCTGATGATATAATGCTGATTGTAAAACTGATTGGATGGATGCACATGTATAAGGATCGGCTGCAATAAGTAATGTTTTATTGTTGAATTGAATGATGATTTTATACGATTAGCTTTGAATGATATGATGACGTTATGATGATCTTGATTTGTTTAATGATGGCTGAATAACGAATCATGATGGTATGAATATGGATAACAGTTGCCAGATGATGTCCTGTGACTTGGATTGAATATGAATCTGGAACCGAGGGGTGGGCTATGTACGTGTCATGCTATGATAGATATTAGTGATGACTATTCAGAATTGACTTATGTATTCATGTAACAGTTTGTTTCGATTGTCATGTGGGTTAATATGCATGTGCTATGGGAATCTCACATGATGTTGACTTATCGAATTTACAAATAATCCATGATGGCAGCCATGTTTTTAATATTATGACAAGGTTGTTTTGTGAGGTCTAAATCATTTTAGATGTTGTCGGCCACTGTAATGTAATCATTATTTCATGTGAATGGTCAGGAAGTGTTTTATTGATCATGCATTGTAAGTGGTGAGTAGGGTAATTGTTAACTGTTGTTGATTTGTGAGTGGACCCGACGAAAACCCCACCCCCACTTGAGTGCATCTCGACGAAATCATTTTGGATTTCGTCGCCCAAATGATTTCGGCCCAAGAGTTTCCGGCCCAGAAAGTGTTTTCGGCCCACATTTAATGTGGACTAACTGTTATAACTGTTAAGTCAAATAACTCAGTTAACTATGCCAACTGTGTTAACTATGTTTCGTATATGAATCTCTTTTAAGCTTGCAACCTTATTAAGTTTTTGTCACTGTTAGAACATGTTAACTCTGTTAAGTGTATAGATGCGACCAACTGTTTGTGTTGCATGATGATTAACTGCCAAACACACTATGTGACATTAGAATATATGTGAATCGTTACGAACCTAAACTGATTGAGTATACATGCACACTATAGGACTTGACTGATTCTCGTGAGCACTTAACTTAGCATACCGAGCAAACCAAGGTGAGTTCACACTCTTACCAAGGCATGGGATTCCCGGGGATTGGGAATGGGTTGAATGATGGGATTGAACAATTACTCGTACTAACATGGCTACTAGACTATCTACCATGGTCCTCGGGTTAAGCAGGACACTTACGTAAAACCTACGTAAACAAGTACATATTACTGTCTTCCGGAGTCAGGAAGGACACTTACGTAAAACCTACGTAAACTCACACATGCTACTGTCTTCCGGAGTCAGGAAGGACACTTACGTAAAACCTACGTAAATCCCACGCGTACCACTGTCCTCGGGTAAAGAAGGACACTTACGTAAAACCTACGTAAAGCTTGTACGTACTACTGTTCTCGGGATTAAGAAGAACACTTATGGTTACGAATAGTCTAGTGTAAATACAAACATGGGAAGCCCCCACAAATAGTAAATACAAACATGGGAAGCCCCCACTAATACTGCATACAACATGGGAAGCCCCACCTATTTAATATACAAACGGTTTAGTTAATAACGCATTGATATGCAACGAATTTACTTCTGTGAACTCGCTCAACTAGTTGTTGACTTTCTGTTACATGCCTTGCAGGACCATAGGTACTCTTGGAGTTTGCACGGGAGGCGCAGTCGTTGTGGACATGGATCTTGGATGCTATGTTAAACCTTTATCATACTTTTGAACTTACACTTGGATTTTAAACGTTATGCTTCCGCTTACTACTTAAACTATGTTTTGATTTGAACACCAGTTATATTGAGGTTGGATGTTACAATTACTATTATGATATGTTCAATATGATTGGTGGCTTGATCCTGGTCAGTCACGCCTCAAAGCGGTGATACTCCGCGTGTGGGTTTTGGGGGTGTGACACCCCCGACCCGGTTTGACCCGTTTCAGGAGCCGCGGGACAGAAATCCCGTGGTATTTGTTTAATTGAGTTTAACAGCGGAAGTTTATCATCAGGATCTTTTTAAAACTGAAATATTTCCCGATTATTTTATTTCACAACTTGGGATAAAACCCGGTAATTTACAATCTTGAGATTTCACGGAGAAATATTTTATTTTACAAAACATGTTTCTTTATTTTATACTGAGCCACTTCCTTAAGCTTGTAGTGCTACTCGGCACTTTTCCTGGATCACAACAGATCACCTGAAACATGTTTGAAAAAGGTTTTGTCAGCGGGAAATACTGAGTGAATCATTCTTTTTGCTAAAATGACTCTTTTGTTATAATTCACAGTATTAAGAGAGATTACAATGTTTATTTCAACCAAATACCCACAGTACTTGTCATCGACTAGTTTCGTGACTGTGGTCATATCACTATTGAGTCCGTTCACCCAATAGTGACGAGTATCACTAAAGTGATAAAAACAATAGTAATGTGCACAATACCCCACATACCGGCTGTAATTTGGTGACTACATAAACTTAATCACTGTAATTATAATATTGAAAATAAACATGCTTTTGAAATCAAATTTGATAAAAAGAGAATGACTCACATTGCAAATTTAATTTGAGCAGAGCCTAGCCTACTGATTAGCCTTTTAACCTAAATTTATAACAAGCACACAATTCGGTTAGTAACTTAATACAGCATTTACGATAACTCACGAGATTAAAACCTTCACAACAAATGACAAAGTGCGATACTTAAACATCCATCGAATTAACGACGAATGACAAAGCATAAACCCTAATGTGGGCAGCACTTAAACATCCATTGGATAGTTTAATCGATCGGACATTGAATCGTAACAGCGATCGAGTTATTACCCTGATTGCGGCGTCGATTAGTGATCCGTGTGTGTTAATTGTGGTAAACAGAACGTATCTCAGTGCATGCAGCGAAGTTTTACGTCGTTTCAATACCAAAATTCGATTGCCAATGTCTGCTATTTATACTTAAAATTTGGCCAGGCTTGCGCACCGTAAGCATAAACCCTTGCGGTGCGCAAGGGACATGTTTTCACCCTAGGTCAGCCACGTCTGGGACTAGCCTTGCTGACTTAACTGTTTTGTAAATTCGATTTTAGACAACGAGATTTTAAGATAATCGTTACTAGGGTTTACCCCCCCCCCCCCTGAGTTTTAGGGGCCCTGATCCTGATTCTGATTGTTCTGAAAATTTTAGGGTTTGTACATAATCACTTGGGTGTCTCAATTAGGGTTTCCTATTGGACAAATTAATTTAATAAATATGACTTTTGATGAGAGTTGTTACATTCTCCCCACCTTAATAAAAATCTCGTCCTCGAGATTTACTGGAATAATTGAGGATATTTTTTCTTCATCTCAGATTCCAGCTCCCAAGTGTATTAAGCTCCTCTCTTTGAATCCCATTTTACTTTAACTAGCACTAGTCGTTTGTGCTTTAGAAACTTCACTTTTCTGTCTTCTATTTGAAGAGGTTTATCAACAAATTTTGACCTTTTGTTTACTTCTATATCTTGGATAGGTACTACCAAAGATTCGTCTGATAGACATTTCTTGAGGTTGGATACATGAAATACATCATGTACTCCAGCTAACTCTTCTGGTAGTTGTAACCTATAAGCAACTGGTCCTATACGTTGGATCACTGGAAATGTGATGGGATTTTAACATGTTTATCAAAGCAATTTTATCCGTATAAAATTAAAACGCAGCGGAAATAATGTTTAAAACATGTTACTTTTATAAGATATAAAACCATTTATATGCAAAATCCCAAAACCCGGATCCATATATGAGATGTATACTTACAAACACAACCATAGGATGTTTAGAAAACTACCTTCTTGAAGTGCAAGGATTATGAAACGGATGATGCTTCTTGAAATGGTTGTCTTCAAGAGTAGAAGACCTCAAGCTTGTATACCCCAAGTTTCCAACAAACACCTCATGTTTAGCTAGGATTTCTACACTTATGAACTCACTAGAAAACCCTCTTGAAGCCATCATATGGCCGAAAATATGAGAGGAGTTTTGGAGTTCTTGCACTTGTTATATGAACTTGAAACTCACCAATAGATCAACCATACATGACCCGATTTATTAAGAGTCTTACACTTGATTTTTCAAATAAAAATCAACTCTTGGATGATCACCTTTTGGCCGAAAATTTTCAGCCATTTTACTATCTTCTTCAAGTTCATCATCTTCAAAATATGTCTTCCATTGTTTTATATAACTTGTGAGAGACATGGCCACACCCTTTGCCCAATCATGTGCCATCTAGTTATGACAATTGCATGAAACCTAATTGGACCTTTCTTGCTTGGGAAGAACATCCAATTAAAAGGCATGCAACTATGACAACATGCATGGAACTTTATTGGACAAGGATTTTTTGGGAAGACCCCATGGGGGGGGGGGGTGGCGGCCAAGCTTTTTATAAAAAAAAAATACAATTTCTTTTATAAAATATAAGTCTTACACATATATGTATTTTATAACTTTTATAAAATATAACATCATATGTTATAAGACTTATGCTATTTTTATTATGTTATTTAACCAATTAAATAACAAAATAAAATATTCTCTCAAAATAAATTATCCATATAATTTATTAGTTTGTCAAGTGCAATTATTTAGAAAACCAATTTTCTAAATATTCTAAGTGTTGATATTTATTTATTTGATCATATCATAAATAAATATTGTGAGTGTTTGTCTAGCTTGTTATTGGGTATGACTCGACTTGGATCATAACGTACTAGCCACATCAATTTAATATGTGTCTTGGGCATACAGAGTCCAACAATCTCCCACTTGCACAAGATACATAGAAGATTGATGCAGGTAGTAAATGACGCCTAACTAGGTTTACTACCCCTAATACGTATGACTATATGTGCCATTCAATAACATCATCCCCTTCAAGTCCCTTACTTGAACATGATTTAGGTGAATCTATCATTTATCCTTTCGTTACAGATCTCATGTCAAATCCAGAGACACAGAGTGATCACTCTCTGTTGATTTAACTTTAGCAGGCCTTAGACATCTTACTCTCAACGAATAAGAGGAACAAATCCCATCTTGACTACATACGTCTCTCACAATCACCTTGTACCACACCTGAGCTTAGCCTTATGTACTGTCATATTACTGACAGCGAAGAAATAAGTCAAGGCATAATATTTGGTGAATATCAAGACCCAATATGTATCTCAGGTCTGAGGATACTATGATATTCTCCTTTACTCAAATTTACTTATGATCAATCACAGATGATTCCATGCAGTAATATTTGAGAACGAGTCAGTCCAATATTTGTATCCCACAAATATTTATGAACCTTGGTAGCAACGCCTTGCTCTATATTCATACTTCATGAATATCTACCAATCCAAGTTCATAATAGTCTTACATTCATATTTGTTCCCACAATTATGATCGACTATGGACATTTAGAATAAGTAACTTATTCATGGATTTAAACATGCTAAAATGGAACATAACTCAAAATACCATAATGAGTTATAATAACAGTTGTTCCAATATCCAAATACAAAATAGATCAACTCCAATCACTAGAATATCGAAGTCCTAAGGCACAAGTATGACCCTTTCATGCTTTGCCCTTTCAAGGAGCTTCGTGAGTGGATCCGCAATATTTTGATCAGTGTGAACTTTGCGAATACATATCTTTCTCTTTTTCAACTTCATCCCTTATGTAGTTGAAACTCCGCTCAATGTGCCTAGTCTTTTGATGTACACGAGGTTCCTTGATTTGAACAATCGCACCATCGTTATTATGTTATCACAAAGATCTCTAGGGGTTCGGAATGGTAAGGACTACCCTTAGATCGGCAATAATTCAAGTGGCAGATCCATATGAATTATCTCAATCAATGAAGCGGCGATGTATTCTGATTCTGTAGTGGACAATGCTACCCTGTTTGTGATCGAGAACCATCTTGATCAGTTTGGAAACTCGTATCCATATAACCCTTTACAACGAATTCCGAAACTCGCATCCTTGTAACCCTTTTACAACGAGTTCTTCTTTACCAGATCCATATATTAGAAATATATCCTTAGTCCTTCTAAGGTATTTCAATATACTTTCTAATAGTCATCCAATGACGGTTATTTGGATTTTACTGGTATCTTCTCGTCATGCTTAAAGCGCATAACTTGTCCGGTCTAGTGCATATCATTACGTACATAATGAATCCTATAGCTGACGCATGTGGGATTCCTTTCATTCTTTCCCTGCTCATCCTTTGAGCTTGGACATTGAGACGCACTCAATATTGTCCCCTCTTTGAATAGGTACCAAACCTTTCATAGAGTTCTCTATCTTGAACCCTTTCAAGACTTTGTCAATGTATGCACTTTAGTTTAAACCTATCTAGCGCCTTGACCTATCCTTATAGATCTTTATTCCTAAATATAGGCGACTTCACCAAAATCCTTAATGGAAAAATAACTTTCAAGCCAGGCTTTTACACCCTCCAAGGTTGGAATGTTATTTCCAAATAGTAGAATGTCATCGACATATAATACAAAGAAAGTAATAATGCTCCCACTAGCCTTCTTATTCACACAAGCTTTATCAACGTTTTTGATGAATCCATATTCCCTAATCTCTTCATCAAAACGGTGATTCCAACTTTTAGATGCTTGTTTCAATCCATAGATTGATTTCTTTAACTTGCACACTTTGTTAGGATGTTTTGGATCGACAAAACCTTCAGGCTTAACTATATAGACATCTTCCTCAAGATATCTATTAAGGAAAGTCGTTTTGAGATCCATTTGCCAAATCTCATAATCATATTGTGCAAGTATGGCAAATGATATCCTAGTTGACTTTAGCATCGCCATGGGCGAGAAGGTCTCATCATAATCAACCCTTTGAGTTTGAGTGAAACCTTTTGCTACAAGTCTCGCTTTACAAGTATCCAAGTTACCATGCATTACAGTTTTCTTCTTGAAAACCCACTTACTTCCAACTACTTTAGAGTTAAGTGGTGGCACAACCAATTCCCATACTTGGTTGTCAAACATGGATTGCATCTCTACGTTCATAGCCTCAAGCCATTTGTCGCAATCAGATTTTGACATTGCATCATGGTATGTGGTTGGTTCATGTGAATCTACCACATAGCATCCATCCATGAAAAATCCATATCTTTCAGGTGGATTACTAATTCTACCAGATCTGCGAATATTTTGTGTGTTCTGATCAACCTCTTGATCGTTTTCAACAACCTCTTGTTGAGTGCTAGTATCAACCAAACGTGTATTGTCTTGTGGTTCTTGATCCTCTTCAAGTTCCACTGTTCTATTACTAGTTCCTTCCATAAGGAATTTAGCTTCTAAGAACTTACCCTTTCGAGCAACAAATACCTTTTGCTCGGTTGGATCGTAGAAATAATATCCTATATCATCTTTAGGATATCCTACAAAGATACACTTAGTGGATCGTACTTCCAACTTGTTTGGGGTGTATTGCTTCACATAAGCTTCACAACCCATACTTTTAAATATGATAATGATGGAACCTTTCATGTCATATTTCAAAAGACGTCGTATCCACTTTCTTGGTTGGGGCCATATAGGCCACGGAGAGCAAAGCGTAACCCCAAAGTGATAGAGATAATGCGCTCCTAACCATCATAGATCGAACCATATCTAATAGAGTTCGATTCCTCCTCTATCAAAACGAAGAACTTTAAAAGAGTTGATTTTGTACTTCACTTTTTGAAGATTCTGAACGTTTCAAAACTTCTTCTTTGTGTCAAGTACACATAACCATAACTACTATAGTTGTCGGTTAAAGTAATGAAGTATCTTTCACCATTCCTAGTCATTGGCTTAAAAGGATCACATACATTCGAATGTATGATACCTAAGAAATCTATTGCCCTTTCCCACTAAAGGAAATAATGTTTAAAACATGTTACTTTTATAAGATATAAAACCATTTATATGCAAAATCCCAAAACCCGGATCCATATATGAGATGTATACTTACAAACACAACCATAGGATGTTTAGAAAACTACCTTCTTGAAGTGCAAGGATTATGAAACGGATGATGCTTCTTGAAATGGTTGTCTTCAAGAGTAGAAGACCTCAAGCTTGTATACCCCAAGTTTCCAACAAACACCTCATGTTTAGCTAGGATTTCTACACTTATGAACTCACTAGAAAACCCTCTTGAAGCCATCATATGGCCGAAAATATGAGAGGAGTTTTGGAGTTCTTGCACTTGTTATATGAACTTGAAACTCACCAATAGATCAACCATACATGACCCGATTTATTAAGAATCTTACACTTGATTTTTCAAATAAAAATCAACTCTTGGATGATCACCTTTTGGCCGAAAATTTTCAGCCATTTTACTATCTTCTTCAAGTTCATCATCTTCAAAATATGTCTTCCATTGTTTTATATAACTTGTGAGAGACATGGCCACACCCTTTGCCCAATCATGTGCCATCTAGTTATGACAATTGCATGAAACCTAATTGGACCTTTCTTGCTTGGGAAGAACATCCAATTAAAAGGCATGCAACTATGACAACATGCATGGAACTTTATTGGACAAGGATTTTTTGGGAAGACCCCATGGGGGGGGGGGGTGGCGGCCAAGCTTTTTATAAAAAAAATATAATTTCTTTTATAAAATATAAGTCTTACACATATATATATTTTATAACTTTTATAAAATATAACATCATATGTTATAAGACTTATGCTATTTTTATTATGTTATTTAACCAATTAAATAACAAAATAAAATATTCTCTCAAAATAAATTATCCATATAATTTATTAGTTTGTCAAGTGCAATTATTTAGAAAACCAATTTTCTAAATATTCTAAGTGTTGATATTTATTTATTTGATCATATCATAAATAAATATTGTGAGTGTTTGTCTAGCTTGTTATTGGGTATGACTCGACTTGGATCATAACGTACTAGCCACATCAATTTAATATGTGTCTTGGGCATACAGAGTCCAACAAAATGGTCCTACGTATCTTGGATTTAGCTTTCCTTTCTTACCAAATCTAACCACTCCTATCCAAGGAGAAACTTTCAACAGTACTTTGTCTCCAACTTGGAATTCTAACGGCTTACATCTGTTGTCTGCATAACTTTTCTGGCGATCTCGAGCCGTCTTTAGCCTTTCCTTGATTTGCGAAATTTTGTCAGTCGTCTCTTGCACTATCTCGGGACCTGATAATTGACTTTCTCCTATTTCTGCCCAACATACTGGAGTTCTGCACTTTCTTCCATATAATGCTTCGAATGGGGCAGTTTCAATACTTGAATGATAACTATTGTTATAGGAGAATTCAATTAAAGGTAAGTGATCGTCCCAATTTCCACCAAAATCTATTACACATGCTCGGAGCATGTCTTCTAGAGTTTGGATTGTCCTTTCACTTTGCCCGTCTGTTTGAGGATGATATGCAGTACTTAGGCTTAGTCGAGTTCCCATAGCTTCTTGGAAACCTTTCCAAAAATGAGAAGTGAAACGACTATCTCTATCTGATACAATGGAGAGTGGAACTCCATGTAGAGATACGACTTTATCTACATACAACTTTGCCAATTTTTCCATACTAAAGGTTTCTTTCATAGGCAGAAAGTGAGCAGATTTGGTTAATCGATCCACAATTACCCAAATCGCGTCATTACCTTTTCTGGTTTTAGGTAACTTAGTAACAAAATCCATTGTTATGAGTTCCCATTTCCATACCGGCATTTCTAACTGTTGTAGTAGACCTGAAGGTTTCTGATGTTCTGCTTTAACTTGTGAACAAGTAAGACACTTAGAAACATATCTAGCTATATCCTTCTTCATGCCTATCCACCAGAAATTATTTCTTAAATCTTGGTACATCTTATTATTCCCTGGATGAATTGTATACCTTGACTTATGGGCTTCTTCTAAAATCTTATTTCTTAATTCTCCCTGTTTAGGTACCCAAATTCTGCTTTTGTGTAATTTCCAAATTCCATCAGCTCCTTGCTCTAATTCTTTTATTCGTCCCTTCATTCCTTCAGCATCATCCTTGATTGCTGTTTCCTGAATATTCTTCAATTGTTCCATTAAATCTAACTGTAGATTTAATCTAAGAGCACGAACTCGTCGTTGTTTCTCATGGTACTTACGACTTAAGGCGTCTGTAACTACATTTGCCTTTCCTTCATGATATTGAATATCACAGTCGTAATCACTTAAGATTTCCATCCATCTTCTTTGTCTCATGTTTAACTCTTTTTGCCCAAATATATATCTTAGACTTTTGTGGTCGGTATAGACAGTAAATTTACTTCCGTAAAGATAATGTCTCCAAATCTTAAGGGCAAAAATTACGGCTCCTAACTCTAAATCATGAGTCGTATAATTTTCTTCGTGCTTTTTCAATTGTCTTGAAGCATACGCAATTACCTTCTTGCGTTGCATTAATACACACCCAAACCCTAATTTTGAAGCATCACAATATACTTCAAAATCTTCAGTTCCTTCTGGTAAGGCTAAGATTGGGGCATTGGTTAGTTTCCGTTTTAAGATTCTAAAAGCTTCTTCTTGTTTAGGTCCCCATTCAAACTTAATTGCTTTACAGGTTAGCTTAGTTAATGGTACAACTATCTTGGAAAAATCCTTAATAAACCGTCTATAATAGCCAGCTAAACCTATAAAACTTCTAATTTCCATTGCAGTTTGTGGAACCTTCCAATTGGTAATTGCCTCTATCTTAGCAGGGGCTACATGAATACCTTCGTGATTAACCATATGGCCTAAGAATTGTACTTCTTGCAACCAAAATTCACACTTCGAGAATTTGGCGTACAACTTTTCTTTTCTTAACAAAGTTAAGAGTGCATGCAAGTGCTGACAATGTTCGTCCTGACTTTTTGAATAAATAAGTATATCATCTATGAAGACAATTACAAATTTATCCAAATACGGTTTACAGATCCTATTCATTATGTCCATGAATGCTGCAGGTGCATTCGTTAATCCGAAGGGCATGACTGTAAACTCGTAATGACCATACCTAGTTCTGAAAGCAGTCTTAGGTACGTCTTCTTCTTGTACCTTCAATTGATGATATCCGGAGCGTAAATATATCTTAGAAAAATATCTAGCTCCTTGAAGTTGATCGAAAAGATCATCAATCCTAGGTAATGGGTATCGATTCTTAATTGTAACCTTATTCAATTCTCTATAATCAATACACATTCTCATCGAACCATCCTTTTTCTTAACAAACAACACTGGTGCTCCCCACGGGGATGAACTAGATTGTATGAAACCTTTACTTAGTAATTCATCTAATTGCTTTTTCAGTTCTAACATTTCTGTGGGTGCTAACCGATAAGGTGCCTTGGCTATCGGTATAGTTCCTGGAATTAGATGAATTCTAAATTCTACTTCCCTATCAGGTGGTAACCCTGGTAACTCTTCGGGAAATATATCTGGGTATTCTGAGACTACAGGAATTTCCTTAAGTTCTTTACCCTTAGTGCTAATGATTACTGAAATCATATACACTATTCCTTGCTTTCGTTCATAACTAGCAACTTTCATTACTGATATGAACTTCATGGACTTACGTGGTTTATCTCCTGTAATCATGATTACCTCTCCGGTGGATGCCTGAATTTCTATGGAATTCTTATCACAAAGAATTCGAGCATGGTTGGCTATTAACCAATCCATTCCTAACACAACATCAAATTCAGCTAATTTCATAGGCAATAGGGTTGCAGAAAATTTATGACTTAAAAGTTCTATTTCTACATTTTGCAGAACTTTATCTATTTTAACTGAACTCCCATCAGCCGTTTCGACTGTAAAAATTTGCCTAATGTTGATTAAGGGTATTTTAAGAGCTTGGCAGAATGAAGTATTGATAAAACTTTGGTTTGCGCCAGAGTCAAATAATACTTTTGCATACACTTTGTGAACTAGAAACGTACCAGCTATCACATCTGGAATCAGTTCTGCCTCCTGAGTAGTTAACTGGAATGCTCTGACATTCTTCTTTGTAGCTCCGTCAACTGTTTTAGCTTTGTTGTCTGCTGGTTTGACCAATTTAGGACATTCTGTTTTGAAATGTCCTACTTCTCCACAATTGTAACAGATTGTGGATTTCTTCCTGCAGTTTTCTTCACGATGTCCTACCATTTTACAAAAATCGCAGGTTACACTACATCTTCCAAAATGTTTCTTTCTGCAATTCCTGCAGAACGGTGGAATTGAAGATTGCCCTGTTCCTCTCCTCTTGAAGTTGCTATTATTACCCACCCGAAATCCTTGGGTAATTTTCTGAGCCAATTCCTTTTTCCTATTTTCATCTCTCGTGCGTACTAATTCGTCGGTTAGGGTGTTAGCTAATTCTACCGCATCGTCAATAGAGCGAGGTCTAGCAGCTTTAACGATATTGTGGATTTCACTAATTAATCCCCAAATATAGCGAGAAATGAGTATCGGTTCTGGCTAAGCCAGTGTTGGTACCACTCTAGCATATTCAAAGAATGTCGAAGTATAACCGCGACAATCTACACCCATCATACGATGGTTTAGGAATTTATTTGCCATTTGATCTTTTTCATATTCGGGACAAAATTTTCTTTCTACAAGATTCTTAAATTCTTCCCAGTTCATGGCATAAGCCCTATTTCTTCCTTTAGCCTGTAGCACCGTGTTCCACCATTCTAGCGCCCCTTCTTTAAAAAGATTTGACGCGTACATGACCTGATCATCCTTGTCACATTTACTTATGGCAATTACTGCCTCAGTTTTCTCTAACCAACGCAGTGCCGCAGTTGCTCCTTCATTGCCTGCAAACTCAGATGGTTTACAAGCAAGAAATTCTTTGAAAGTGCAACCAGGTGTTGCGGCTTTCATTTTCTTAGGGAGCGGAGCTTGCCGTTGTTCATTATCGTGATTAATATGATCATTGCCTCCATTTACGCTATTACTGAAGTTATCTTCAGAAATACGTTTGCTTGGAATGATTTGTTGAGGTTCGATTGGATTTTTAACAGCAGCAACGATTGCTGGAATAGCATTAGCTATCCCTTGAGCAACTATATTTTCTATATCCTGTCTAGTCATATATAGATCCCCCGGTTGTTGCTCAGAATGATTAACCTCATTTACTGGTTCGTTATTAGCGTTTTCCATCTGATAATTAATTTATAGATAAATAATTAGTATCAAAGAAATAATCCAATGTTACAATTAATTGCACATAATCACGTAAACGAATATACCAACAAAATTTGTAAATTTTCTAGAATTTCATTTGTTTTATAAATTATATCATGCTTCTATATACAACCGTTTTATTATTTATTTTACACATACTGATTTTATTGTTACTATTACACAACAACAGTTTCATAAACCTATTATCTTTCGTCATTTGTTTTCCTAAAAACGAAGCTCCCTTTCATCATACTTCTATGCAATTTGTCCCCCTATCTCCCGGATTCTATTTCCCGCATCCATTAACTCTTCGCCAAAATGGCGAAGTTCTGCTAAATTCTCGTTACTCATGGGTGGATTTGGTAATGGTTCCGGGTCGAATTGAGGAAGAAAGGAATTAGGACTGTTGAGCAGGTTTTGGAATTGCCAGTCATTCGTCCACCATTCGTCCATTCCTAAAGGTTGGGTATGGACTATAGGTTCTGGGATTGCTGGTTCTAAGTTTATTGGTAATTGAGATTCAAGAAGCTGAGTAAAAACATTTCTATTGACAGGCTGAATAGTATCACAGCTTGTCAATATAAAATCCAGCTCTTCTTGCAATGTCATTTCTTGATTTTGCTTAGAGCTTTCTCCCATTTCTATCTGGGTTTGATTAAATCCTCCTCCAGTCTCTATTTCTATTTGCTTTGAATATTCATCAAACTGTATCTCCATTTGCCTAGACTCTTCCCCGGCTTCAATTCCCTTCCCTTTATCTAACGGATTTTCTATCTTGGGAATCTTTCTAGTGGCAGGTTTCCTTCTTCGCACACGCCTCCATCCTACGAACCTTCTCCTTTTCTTGGGCTTAAGTTTCTCTGGTGGTGGTGAAGCATTGAATTCAATAGGTTCTTCTATGTCTGGTATATACCTATTGAAATCCCTGGAAACCTCTATTTTTACTGGATAGAGATTTAAGTTTTGAAGAGCGTCAGACAAGTCGTTCATGCTGTTTTACACAAATACTAAGTTAAATATTTATACCAAATTTCATAGAAAACCTTTAAATATTATTTCATACTGGGTAACTACAAAATAACTAAAAAAAATTAAAACACACTAGGTTTTGTTTGTAAATTTATTTATTTACTGAAATAAGGTTTCTAGACTGAAATTGATAAAGGTGCTAAAACTTGGGTCAATTATTCAAAGATTTGCATTAACTGCTACTGTAGCTAGCATATACAGATCTGCCCATTTCTCATCTAACTTGTCCTCCCAAGGTGTTTTATTGGTTAATTCCTGGGTTTCCTGTTTAACTTTCTTTTCTCGGGTTTTCTTTATTTTCTCTTTACTTTTTCTAATAATCAGACTTCTTTTACTAGGAGAAAGTGGTTCCTCATAGTGTGCCTTTCGTACAAATATTCCTTCTTCAGGGATTGCAAGGTGATTTGAGGGTTTGGTTTGGGATGAACTTCCTTTCTCATTGGATGACCTATCTAATTTTTCTCATTGGGATGAACTTTTGCTTACCCATACTGTACACAAATATTCAATTAATAAAACACATAATCATATAATAGGCAATCAGAAAAATTAAGTATTTCTAAATACTTAATTGGCTTAAATCAGTGGCTCTGATACCACATTTTTCTGTCACGGCCCCCGACCCGGTTTGACCCGTTTCAGGAGCCGCGGGACAGAAATCCCGTGGTATTTATTTAATTGAGTTTAACAGCGGAAGTTTATCATCAGGATCTTTTTAAAACTGAAATATTTCCCGATTATTTTATTTCACAACTCGGGATAAAACCCGGTAATTTACAATCTTGAGATTTCACGGAGAAATCTTTTATTTTACAAAACATGTTTCTTTATTTTATACTAAGCCACTTCCTTAAGCTTGTAGTGCTACTCGGCACTTTTCCTGGATCACAACAGATCACCTGAAACATGTTTGAAAAAGGTTTTGTCAGCGGGAAATACTGAGTGAATCATTCTTTTTGCTAAAATGACTCTTTTGTTATAATTCACAGTATTAAGAGAGATTACAATGTTTATTTCAACCAAATACCCACAGTACTTGTCATCGACTCGTTTCGTGACTGTGGTCATATCACTATTGAGTCCGTTCACCCAATAGTGACGAGTATCACTAATTAGGTTCGCCCACCTAAAGTGATAAAAACAATAGTAATGTGCATAATACCCCACATACCGGCTGTAATTTGGTGACTACATAAACTTAATCACTGTAATTATAATATTGAAAATAAACATGCTTTTGAAATCAAATTTGATAAAAAGAGAATGACTCACATTGCAAATTTAATTTGAGCAGAGCCTAGCCTACTGATTAGCCTTTTAACCTAAATTTATAACAAGCACACAATTCGGTTAGTAACTTAATATAGCATTTACGATAACTCACGAGATTAAAACCTTCACAACAAATGACAAAGTGCGATACTTAAACATCCATCGAATTAACGACGAATGACAAAGCATAAACCCTAATGTGGGCAGCACTTAAACATCCATTGGATAGTTTAATCGATCGGACATTGAATCGTAGCAGCGATCGAGTTATTACCCTGATTGCGGCGTCGATTAGTGATCCGTGTGTGTTAATTGTGGTAAACAGAACGTATCTCAGCGCATGCAGCGAAGTTTTACGTCGTTTCAATACCAAAATTCGATTGCCAATGTCTGCTATTTATACTTAAAATTTGGCCAGGCTTGCGCACCGTAAGCATAAACCCTTGCGGTGCGCAAGGGACACGTTTTCACCCTAGGTCAGCCACGTCTGGGACTAGCCTTGCTGACTTAACTGTTTTGTAAATTCGATTTTAGACAACGAGATTTTAAGATAATCGTTACTAGGGTTTACCCCCCCCCTGAGTTTTAGGGGCCCTGATCCTGATTCTGATTGTTCTGAAAATTTTAGGGTTTGTACAGAATCACTTGGGTGTCTCAATTAGGGTTTCCTATTGGACAAATTAATTTAATAAATATGACTTTTGATGAGAGTTGTTACACCCATAGCATCCAAAATACTATGAATTTTGTTTCTCGCATTCCTGCTTTTCATAGTATTATGAAAGAAACTGGTGTTCGAATCGCCGGCACATAACCATTCCACCTTAGACTTCTGTTTTAAAAAACACTCCTCATCGTAAGCAACTGACTGAAAGTCATGAAGACATTGCACCTCCGTTTGCCGTAAACTAGCATCCAGCGGGTTCTTATCAACCAGATTCTGGATTTCATCCAACTTTTTCCTCAGCTCAATCACCTTAGCATGGAGGTTACCCTGCTCAAACAAAATTCTTCTCATATGCGGCTTAAGGTTCCTGAGTTTCTTTATAACCGAAAACATCTTAACTCCTTCAATGCTCTTCGTCCATTCCTGTTCTACATACTTCCTAAAATCAGGTTTGGCGGTGATAAAGTTAGGAAACTTGAAAGGTTTTGCACGGTTCACAGTGTTGGTAGCCGTCTTTAATATGCACGGGGTATGATCTGACACTCTATACGGCTGGTACATGACATGTGCATCAGGAAACATCTCTAAGAATTTAATATTACCCATAACCCGATCAATCTTCTTAAGGAGACCTACACCATTTTTTGGTTTTTGAGTCCAAGTATAGTGAAGGCCATGGCCTTTGATATCAATAAGCTCCAACGTCTGGACACATTCATTGAACTCCCGCATGCTGATTGTTTGTTTCGAAGGACCATATAGCGAATCCTCAAAGTGAAGAGTCGTGTTAAAGTCCCCCATAACAAACCAGGGTTTATCATGACACAGGCCATTATGCTTACATAAATCATCCCATAGAACCCTCCGGTCTTGATACTTATTTTCCGCATACACAAAAGACCCGAAAAGAACTTTTTTATCAGCTTTGAAAACCAGTTGAACATGTATAACTTGGTCCGATTGAGACAAAACCATGAGATCTACCGTATCCGTGTCCCATCCTAAAATAACTCTAGTACCACGACTACACAGACCACCGTTAGAAGTCCAATTCCAGTTTCTGAAGACGTTTTTACAGACCTTAACCAGTTTTATAACTTCCTCATGCGACTCTAGGATAGCACAAATTTTTAATTTATTTTCAGCTACCAAGTAAACGAACCTCACTTTGTTTCAGGGGTCGGTTCATACCCCTTATATTCCAGGCCATAAAGCTACCCATTGATACCGATGTGACCGGAAGTGCTTGCCCCCTCATATTGTGTTTCATGGTTTCCATTCCTCATAAAGTTTGACATTTCCATTGGCATCACCTCCGCAACTTCATCATCAACCCGATTGGATTTGCTATTGTCTTCATTCGGACTAACCTTGTGGTCTTTAAGAGGTCCCACCCCATCTTCATCCGTTTTAGCTAGAACATCAAAGTTGTTCATAACTTGCACCTTACTTGTTGTAGTATAGGAGCCGGTATCATTCTTCGTTCCAGAAGTACTTGGCTGCTGACTTTTACTCTTAGGTTTATAAATAAATTTCGGTTTCTGTTTCTTACCCAGCTTAGCAACTCTCCTTTTGTCCGTTAGAAAACCCTCCTCATCAACCACTACCTGCTTAGGCTTAGCATTAACATTTTTAGCACAGTTGTGGTCATCGTGACCAAAGATACAGCATAGCGAACAACGTTGAGGCTTCCATTGGTACTCGAAAGCAATTTGTTCCAAAATATAGCCCTCCTCATCAAGTTTCGGTATAGCAACCGTTATATGCTCCTTAAGGTCATTGTCAGCATTAATCTAAATCATAGCTCCTGCAAAACTACTTCTGCCCCAGTTTTCAGCACACATGTCAGCAGTAAAGCTGTCCAAATGTTTAGGCACACCAATCTTAGACGTTAATAAGCTCAATCCATCATCCGTATACACAGCGATAGGAACGTTATGGAATTTCACCCATACAGGGACTACTTTAATACCGTCTTTTTTTAGAGTAACCGATGGAGTCCAAACATTGAGAAACAATGGAACTTTTCTGATTAACCACGAGCCCCCTTCCAGTACTTTCTGCATACCATCCTGAGAATCAAACTTGAAGAAAAAGAAGCCATTGGAATTCATCATAATCTTCTCAAAGCCAAACTTCGACCAAACATTTTTTGCATAGTACTTTACCACAGGGAAAGGTAGCCGATTACCCAGGAAATAGCCGTACAAGACATTATCAAATCTTTCCTGAACTTTTTTAACAACCTCCCTAGGTATAACAACATCAGCATCTTCTCGGGTCTCCATTGACTCCATAAGTCTAAAGTTAATCTCTCTTTTGTTTTGAAAAGTAGACTGAAGTTTTTCAGCATCAGAGATATGTCACACCCCGACCACCTAAAACAACAAATCGTGGCGGAATCATCGGGGAGTGTTGTAACAGAATCATTGTTTCATAACACATGGAAATTTAAATGTTGTTTTATTGATTAAAAGAAATTACAATGTCTTAACGACAAATAAGCATAACATAATTAACTAGTGTTGCATCTTTTATTGTCACTAAGGCCCAAGTCCGCCTAAGTGTATCTTGATTAATCCTATGCATCATTTCCTGAAACACATGTGAAAATAGGTACGTCAGCATAAAAATGCATGTGAGATACATAGGTTTTATTGATTTAGGATTCATGACTTATAAGTTTAGAAAAAGTTGTTTAACAAAAGTCAGTCATGATCCTTGCAAAATGTTTTTGTTTTATAAATCATATAAAAATCGATAAGGAAACAGATGATATAAAAGAAATATGTATGGTTAAATAAATAACCAAGTAAAATGAATTTGTATAAAATGTGTTGTTTGTAAAACAATGTTTTGTAAAGATATGTTAATTGTGTAAAATGTAATATGTCAAAATTGAAATGGTTTAAATAAAGCTACGATATGTAATATCATAAAAGCACTTATATATAGGAAGTACCAGTGGCGTATCCACCATGCTTTTATCAGATTACACACGTCTCGTTACTTAAATCACTTACCCAAACAAACCACCAATGTAAAAATGTCCATGTATAACTAAATGTAATGTTTAAACAAATGTTGAAATGTTATTGAGTAAACAAATGTGATGTAGAGTGAATAAAAAGCCTTTACTGATTAAAAGCATTTACTCGACCCTATAAGAAAGGAATGTACAAAACAATGCATTTGATAAATTATAATCAAAATTTATGTTTTTTAAAATAATGCATGCTTTACTGATACAAACATCTATGCGGTATTGTGAAAATGCATACATTCAAGCCTTGAGACTGTGGTGATAAACCCTTAAACGAATTAAAGATTTATCTGAGTTATGTTTATCGAATTCGGTCATTCCTTCCATCCAAATATACCTAGGATGTCAGGAACGGGACAATTCCTATGGTACCACTACCTACTAACGAACGGCGTAGCTAATGTTAATGAATGTATTTTTGAGCCATTTAAACAAACCAAATGTCATACCAAAATGTAAGCATGTTTTATGAAAATAATGTACTAAGTATGCAACAAATGGACATACATAGCATGAAATGAAATGTAAAATAATGTACTAAGTATGCACTAAATGGACATACATAGCATGGAATGTAATGTAAAATATTTTTTTTTTTTGGGTAAAGGGTTACCCCGGTTAAAATTTCATTCAACAACCAAAAAAACAAGTGAGGGATAGTGTACCACCTCAGTTCTCTAGAATGACAGGCCATTACTAGAGTTTCACACAAAAAAACAAGCAACTACAGCAAACAAGAAAACAAGACAAGTCAAAAATCGACAAACAAGTAGCCACACACGGCTACGAACACACGAGCTCATTAATCAGCCACATTCATCTTGGTCCAACAGCAACTCTCGAGGAAGGCTCCACTCGCTTAACACTTGATTCACGCTATTTGTTCTTCGAAACTTCATTGTATGTAGTTTCATTCTAACAGTGATAAGAACCACCTCGATAACTTGAGCCACATTCCTTTTGTTAGCCGAGAACAATCTGTTATTACGTTCTTGCCAAATAAAGTAAGCCGACGCCGCCACCACTAATTTACCAATGATGTGAGAAGCACGTTTTGAATCCGCATGATTCCTTAGATAATCCATGATCTCGTCCCATCTCTTCCCGATAATTTGCATACCCGCCTTCTCACGAACCCCATACCAGACTTGAGAAGCAAAATCGCACTAAAAAAAGAGGTGATCGTGAGAGTCCGGTCCCAATGTACATAAAGAGCAGCACAATAAATTATAGTTTGCATTACCCGACGCACGCCATTTGCACATGATATCCTGGGTTTTGAGTTTCTTGCAAACTATGAGCCACATAAGAAATGAATGTCGAGGGATAGCCTGCGGAAACCACACTATACGATCCCAATCAACCTGTTCTTGAACTTCACGAATATCATTCCACACCCCAAATGTGCTATACTCCATATCTTCACCGCTTCTTGAACGCCAAATAGTCCTATCTTGGACCTGAGAGTGTAATATCACATTATCCAGTTGTTGCAAAACCGGAACTCTAGACACCCATGAGTTCGGCCAAGCCCACCCACCATTATGGACCATATCCGCAACCGTAGCCCCCATTTCAAATCCCGCATTTGTTATCATTCTCGGAGTAATGCAGTGGCTCAAGGGACACACGGCATCCCATTTATCAAACCAGACTTGCGTATTAGCGCCATTACCCAATTTAATCCAAATGTGTTGGCGAATGATCGACCTTAATTGAAGAATCTTACGCCAACCCCACGTAATATTGTTCCGAATAGGCACATCCCAAAAACTTCTCCCCCTGATACGATACGAGTGAACCCATTTAACCCATAAGGATTCCCTATGAGTCAAGAGGCTCCAAATTGTTGGACTCTGTATGCCCAAGACACATATTAAATTGATGTGGCTAGTACGTTATGATCCAAGTCGAGTCATACCCAATAACAAGCTAGACAAACACTTACAATATTTATTTATGATATGATCAAATAAATAAATATCAACACTTAGAATATTTAGAAATTGGTTTTCTAAATAATTGCACTTGACAAACTAATAAATTATATGGATAATTTATTTTGAGAGAATATTTTATTTTGTTATTTAATTGGTTAAATAACATAATAAAAATAGCATAAGTCTTATAACATATGATGTTATATTTTATAAAAGTTATAATATATATATATATATATATGTGTAAGACTTATATTTTATAAAAGAAATTGTTTTTTTTAATAAAAGCTTGGCCGCCACCCCCCCCCCATGGGGTCTTCCCAAAATATTCTTGTCCAATGAGGTTCCATGCATGTTGTCATAAGTTAGAAGCATTTTGATTGGATGGTCTTCCCTAAGCTCTTTGGCCAATCATATTGCATGCAAATGCATGTGTTAGTTGATCTCCTATTGGGCAATGTGGGTGGCAAAATCTCTCAAGTCTTTTATATTCATTTTGATGAATTTTGATTAAGGAGAACTTGAAGAAAATGGCTGAAAATGGCTGCATATTTTCGGCCCCAAGATGATCATCCAAGAGTTGATTTTTATTTGAAAAATCAAGTGTAAGACTCTAAATAAATCGGGTCATGTATGGTTGATCTATTAGTGAGTTTCAAGTTCACATTTCAAGTGCAAGAACTCAACAAAAGGCCCTCTAATTTTCGGCCATATGATGGTTCCAAGAGGGGATCTTTCATGTGAGTTGCAAGTGTGAAATCCTAGCTAAACATAAAGTGTTTGTTGGAAGGCTTGGGGTATACAAGCTTGAGGTCTTCTACTCTTGAAGACAACCACTTCAAGAAGCATCATCCGTTTCATAATCCTTGTACTTCAAGAAGGTAGTTTTCTAAACATCCTATGGTTGTGTTTGATAGTATACATCTCATATATGGATCCGGGTTTTGGGATTTTGCATATAAATGGTTTTATATCTTATAAAAGTAACATGTTTTAAACTTATTTTCCGCTGCGTTTTTATTTCATATGGATGAAATTGCTTTGATAAACATGTTAAAATCCCATCAATGGCATCTAGAGCCGCTTATATGAGTGCATGCTTCAATAGACTTAAAATTTTCGGGTTTCGGGTTTGGTGAAAACCCTATGGCCGAAATTTTAAGTATGGTTATCCCTTTGTTTTTCAAGATTATATTCTTACATGCATAAATGAATCTTGAAAAATTATTTCATATGGATGATTTGTTTGTTTGGACAAAACTAACCTTTTCGGTTTTTTGGACATAGCCGAAAATGGTTATTAAAAGGGAACCATTTTTTTATGCTTCTTGAAATTTATATAAATATATATTTGGATATATATTTTGGTGCATATAACCTAGCCATGACCTTGTGTTGAATGATTGTGTTGTGATTTATTTATTAAATTATTTCAAAGGTTGTAATAATTATTATTTTGTTCTTCCACTTGTAAAGTTATGTAATTTATTTATTTTCATTTGGTATGTAAAATAAATAGATTAGGTGCATTTTATTTTACTAGAAAAATGTATTAGGATATATTTTGTAAAAGAAGATGCACACAAAAATGCGGTTTTGGTTTTTGCCATTTTCGTACATTTTGGAAGATCAAAGAAAGTGGAGAAATCACAACACAAAAGGGAGACTTGAAGCATTTGGATGCGGGATCAAGTGGGAGTTCAACGACACATTATTTGTGTCAATATTCACCCTTTAGGAAGGACCTTTTGGCACACTTGTTTCGGCTAACAAGTGTTGTCAAAATAGTTGGCTATGGTTATGCACCTATTGTTATATATGTTGTGCTTGTGTGGTTGTTTTATTTATGTTGTTTAGATGATATTTGGATATGCATGCTTAACAAACTAATAATCAACAACAAGCTTAAAATTGGTTCTTTAAAAGATCATTAAAATTGGTTAATAAAAGGTTATTAAAAATTAATGATTTTATAATAAAATGGGTTTTATTAAAAAGAACCTTGAAAATTGATTTTCACTAAACTACCAAGGATTTGAATGCATGCAAATATATGGTACATAAAGTTTTCTAAACTAGAATTTTTGAAAAATTCAAAAATCCCTTTTATAAAACAAGTCAAACACCATCCTTTTATACAACACTCGAAACACTTGGGAACTCTTTTGTGGGATAAAGGTCACCTAACCACATTTGAGGGAACTTGTATATTCGAGGTGAGTTTACCATGTTTGTGGGATAAAGGTCACCTAACCACTTATGTGTATAAACTCACACGTGTGTGTAAGTTGGACGACTTGATTTGGAAACCGTGAACTTAGGGTCACCGAAGCATGGCGAACAAAAGGTGTTGATGGGATTAAACATGCCAACTAAACATAAAGATGTTTAACCGATCCCATATGGCTAGAAGTTGCAAAGAGTTGCAATTGTCAAACGTTGACTACCTTGTTAATTTAAATAGAGGGATAATGGTCACCTAACCAATATTTAAATGTAACGTTGGATTCTAGATTTTAATTATTAATTGTCTATGAGACACAAAGGGTATTAATAATTAAAATATAATAATATCGAAAATACTAAAATTGAACCTTGCAAAATTTTGTAGATGGCCGCTAACAATATTACCCAAACCGTCCGTAACCTATCACTAGAAAACGATCCTAATCCCGATGAACATCTTATGGAAGATAAGGATGCCTATAACGATCGGATTAAGTATATCGAGAATACTATGCAAGCCTCTTGCCTCATGTTAGGAATCATGATTCCCGAGATTCAAAAGGATTTGAACATCATGAGCACACGACATGATTACCCAATTATAGGAAATGTTCCTAAGGGTAGAACGCTTCGAAACCGTTCGAGCGCTTCATGCATGTCGAATGGAGGAAACCCAATCGGACTCATCTTATGTTTTAAGATGAAAAGCCACATTGATCACCTCGAAAGGCTCGATATGGATAAAAGGATTTTATCCATTCTAACGATCAATGAGGGTGGCAACAAGAAAGGGCATCACCCCGACACCAAAGCAAATGTTGCAAATGGAAACGGGTAATTCAAAGGGAAATAATTAGAAAGACTAAAGCGAAACCACCGAAACCAAAAGAGAAGAAGGCAAAGGTTGCCATGAACGATCCATGCTTTGAGTGTGGTGAGATAGGGCATTTAAATAGGAATTGTCCAACCTATCTCAAAGAGTTAAAAACAAGAGGGATGCTAGGCAAACCTCAGGTACAATCTTAATAATACATATTGACCTTAATGTTATCTCTTCTAACACATTGGTATTAGATACCGGATGTGGAACTCATGTTTGCAATTCGTTGCAAAAGGTTCAAAAGAAATAAACGTTACAAGAAAGGAGACTAAGTTTTGAAACTTCCAAATGGTTTGGAAATTGTTTTAAAATGTTTTGAATGCTCCTAGTTTGACTAGGAACATTATTTAAGTTTCCCTTTTGAGACAATATGTTTTGATTTAAAGTTTGTAAACAATGACATTTATATTTCGATGAATGACATGTTTTACTTTAAAACTATGCCTTCAAATGGTAGTTATGAATTGGTTCATAATAATACATCATTTGATAGTTCAATGTACCAAGCAATCACCAACAAACTCAAAATGGATTTGAGTGAGACTTATCTTTGGCATTATCGCCTTGGTCATATAAACAGATGTCGCATGTAAACACTTCGAAAGAATGATCTTTTGGAAACAAATGAAATTGGTTCATTTGATACACGTGAATCTTGTTTACAAAGTAAAATGACTAAGAAACCCTTTAGTGGGAAAGGGCAATAGATTTCTTAGGTATCATACATTCGAATGTATGTGATCCTTTTTAAGCCAATGACTAGGAATGGTGAAAGATACTTCATTACTTTAACCAACAACTATAGTAGTTATGGTTATGTGTACTTGACACAAAGAAGAAGTTTTGAAACGTTCAGAATCTTCAAAAGGTGAAGTACAAAATCAAGTCTTTTAAAGTTCTTCGTTTTGATAGAGGAGGAATCGAACTCTATTAGATATGGTTCGATCTATGATGGCTAGGAGCGCATTATCTCTATCACTTTGGGGTTACGCTTTGCTCTCCGTGGCCCATATGGCCCCAACCAAGAAAGTGGATACGACGTCTTTTGAAATATGACATGGAAAGGTTCCATCATTATCATATTTAAAAGTATGGGTTGTAAAACTTATGTGAAGCAATACACCCCAAACAAGTTGGAAGTACGATCCACTAAGTGTATCTTTGTAGGATATCCTAAAGATGATATAGGATATTAATTCTACGATCCAACAGAGCAAAAGGTATTTATTGCTGAAAAGGCTGAGTTCTTGGAAGCTAAGTTCCTTGTGGAAGGAATTAGTAGAACAGTGGAACTTGATAAGTATCGAGAACCACAAGCCGATACACGTTTGGTTGATACTAGCATTCAACAAGAGGTTGTTGAAAATGATCAAGTGGTTGATCAACACACACAATACGTTCGCAGATCTGGTAGAATCAGTAATCCACCTAAAAGATATGGATCTTTCATGAATGGATGCTACGTAGTAGATTCGGATGAACATACCACATACCATGATGCAATGTCAAAATCTGATTGTGACAAATGGCTTGAAGCCATGAACATAGAGATGCAATCCATGTATGACAACCAAGTTTGGGAATTGGTTGTACCACCACTCAACTCCAAAGTAGTTGGAAGTAAGTGGGTATTCAAGAAGAAAACATATATGCATGGTAACTTGGATACTTGTAAAGCAAGACTTGTAGCAAAAGGTTTCACTCAAACTCAAAGGGTTGATTATGATGAGACCTTCTCGCCCGTGGCGATGCTAAAGTCAACTAGGATATCATTTGCCATACTTGCACAATATGATTATGAGATTTGGCAAATGGATCTCAAAACGACTTTCCTTAATAGATATCTTGAGGAAGATGTCTATATAGTTAAGCCTGAAGGTTTTGTTGATCCAAAACATCCTGACAAAGTATGCAAGTTAAAGAAATCAATCTATAGATTGAAACAAGCATCTAGAAGTTGGAATCACCGTTTTGATGAAGAAATTAGGGAATATGGATTCATCAAGAACGTCGATGAAGCTTGTGTGTATAAGAAGGCTAGTGGGAGCATCATCACTTTCTTTGTATTATATGTCGATGACATTCTACTATTTGGAAATAACATTCCAACCTTGGAGGGTGTAAAAGCCTGGCTTGAAAGTTGTTTTTCCATTAAGGATTTTGGTGAAGTCGCCTATATTTAGGAATAAAGATCTATAAGGATAGGTCAAGGCGCTAGATAGGTTTAAACAAAAGTGCATACATTGACAAAGTCTTGAAAAGGTTCAAGATGAAGAACTCTATGAAAGGTTTGGTACCTATTCAAAGAGAGGACAATATTGAAAGCGTTTCAATGTCCAAGCTCAAAGGATGAGCAAGAAAGATTGAAAGGAATCCCATATGCGATAGCTATAGGATTCATTATGTATGTAATGATATGCACTGGAACGGACATATCATGCGCTTTAGGCATGACGAAAAGATACCAGCGAGTAACAGTCATTGGGTGACTATTAAAAATATATATTGAAATACCTTAGAAGGACTAAGGATATGTTTCTAATATATGGATCTGGTGAAAAAGAACTCGTTGTAAAAGGGTTACAAGGATGCGAGTTTCGGAATTCGTTGTAAAAGGTTACATGGATACGAGTTTCCAAAATGATCAAGATGGTTCTCGATCACAAACAGGGTAGCATTGTCCACTACATAATCAGAATACATCGCAGCTTCATTGATTGTGATAATTCATATGGATCTGCCACTTGAGTTATTGCCGATCTAGGGGAAGTCCCTACCATTCAGGACCCCTAGAGATCTTTGTGATAACGATGGTGCGATTGCTTAAATCAAGGAACCTCGCGTACATCAAAAGACTAGGCACACTGAGCGGACTTTCAACTACATAATGGATGAAGTTGAAAAAGAGAAAGATATGTATTCGCAAAGTTCACACTGATCAAAATATTGCGGATCCACTCACGAAGCTCCTTGAATGGGCAAAGCATGAAAGGGTCATACTTGTGCCTTAGGACTTCGATATTCTAGTGATTGGATTTGATCTATTTTATATTTGGATATTGGAACAATTGTTATTATAACTCTTTATGGTATGTTGAGTTATGTTCCATTTTAGCATGTTTAAATCCGTGAATAAGTTACTTATTCTAAATGTCCGTAGTCGATCATACTTGTGGGAACAAATATGAATGTAAGACTATTATTAACTTGGATTGGTAGATATTCATGAAGTATGAATATAGAGCAAGGCGTTGCTGCCAAGGTTCATAGATATTTGTGAGATACAAATATTGGACTGACTCGCTCTCAAATATTACTGCATGGAATCATTTGTGATTGATCATAAGTAAATTTGAGTAAAGGAGAATATCATAGTATCCTCAGACCTGAGATACATATTGGGTCTTGATATTCACCAAATATTATACCTTGACTTTTTCTTCGCTGTCAATAATATGACAGTACATAAGGCTAAGCTCAGGTGTGGTACAAGGTGATTGTGAGAGACGTATGTAGTCAAGATGGGATTTGTTCCTCTTATTCGTTGAGAGTAAGATGTCTAAGGCCTGCAAAAGTTAAATCAACAGAGAGTGATCACACTGTGTCTCTGGATTTGACATGACATCTGTAACGAAAGGATAAATGATAGATTCACCTAAATCATGTTCAAGTAAGGGACTTGAAGGGGATGATGTTATTGAGTGGCACATATAGTCATACGTATTAGGGGTAGTAAACCGTAGTTAGGCGTTATTTACTACTTGCATCAATCTTCTATGTATCTTGTGCAAGTGGGAGATTGTGGGACTCTGTATGCCCAAGACACATATTAAATTGATGTGGCTAGTACGTTATGATCCAAGTCGAGTCATACCCAATAACAAGCTAGACAAACACTTACAATATTTATTTATGATATGATCAAATAAATAAATATCAACACTTAGAATATTTAGAAATTGGTTTTCTAAATAATTGCACTTAACAAACTAATAAATTATATGGATAATTTATTTTGAGAGAATATTTTATTTTGTTATTTAATTGGTTAAATAACATAATAAAAATAGCATAAGTCTTATAACATATGATGTTATATTTTATAAAAGTTATAAAATATATATATATATGTGTAAGACTTATATTTTATAAAAGAAATTGTTTTTTTTATAAAAGCTTGGCCGCCACCCCCCCCCCCCCCCCATGGGGTCTTCCCAAAATATTCTTGTCCAATGAGGTTCCATGCATGTTGTCATAAGTTAGAAGCATTTTGATTGGATGGTCTTCCCTAAGCTCTTTGGCCAATCATATTGCATGCAAATGCATGTGTTAGTTGATCTCCTATTGGGAAATGTGGGTGGCAAAATCTCTCAAGTCTTTTATATTCATTTTGATGAATTTTGATTAAGGAGAACTTGAAGAAAATGGCTGAAAATGGCTGCATATTTTCGGCCCCAAGATGATCATCCAAGAGTTGATTTTTATTTGAAAAATCAAGTGTAAGACTCTAAATAAATCGGGTCATGTATGGTTGATCTATTAGTGAGTTTCAAGTTCACATTTCAAGTGCAAGAACTCAACAAAAGGCCCTCTAATTTTCGGCCATATGATGGTTCCAAGAGGGGATCTTTCATGTGAGTTGCAAGTGTGAAATCCTAGCTAAACATAAAGTGTTTGTTGGAAGGCTTGGGGTATACAAGCTTGAGGTCTTCTACTCTTGAAGATAACCACTTCAAGAAGCATCATCCGTTTCATAATCCTTGTACTTCAAGAAGGTAGTTTTCTAAACATCCTATGGTTGTGTTTGATAGTATACATCTCATATATGGATCCGGGTTTTGGGATTTTGCATATAAATGGTTTTATATCTTATAAAAGTAACATGTTTTAAACTTATTTTCCGCTGCGTTTTTATTTCATATGGATGAAATTGCTTTGATAAACATGTTAAAATCCCATCACAAATATGCGCTACCATAAGAGCGTTGTTCATGTCAGTAATTCTCCGAATACCCAAACCTCCTTCTTTCTTAGGCAGACACACGCGACTCCATTTCACTTTAGCTTTTCCTTTGATATTATTTCCTTGAGCCCAGAGAAATCTTCGCATCCTATCTTCAAGATCGTGAACAATTCTTTTTGGTATAATCAAAAGAGACGACCAATAGACATGCATAGACGATAAAACTAATCTAATAAGTTGGAGACGACTAGCAAAAGACAAGCTTTTTGCTTTCCAATCAGTGATTCTCGATTCCAAGTTTTCAACAAGCTTTTTACAATCAGAATAATTCAATCGAGAAGAGATAAGAGGGACACCAAGATACCGAACCGGAAGAACACCTTCCTCGAACTGCATTATGGCTCGAATTTGGATTTTAACATGATTCGGAACTCCGCCAAAAAAAGCAGTGCTCTTAGTCATGCTAGGAACCAACCCCGACAAATTCTTGAAATTATTCAAAGATTCTTGAATGACAGCAGCTGACTTTGGATCTCCACGAGCAAACAAGAAAAGATCATCTGCAAAACATAAGTTAATAATCCTCTGTTCTTCACATTTATGGTGGAATCTAAAATCAGCAGTAACATCAACTTGCTTTTGCAGAATCAACGTAAGGACCTCCATTACCAACGTAAAGAGATATGGAGACATAGGGTCCCCTTGTCGTAATCCCCGCTTCCCCTTAAAATAACCATGAAGATTCCCGTTTATCGCCAGAGAAAACGTAGTAGAAGTAACACACGCCATAACCCATTTGATCATCTTTTGGTGAAACCCAAACCCGTGAAGAATATTTTCCAAGAAACCCCAATCAACCGTATCGTAAGCCTTCTGAATATCAACTTTAAAAGCACATCTCGGGGGACCATGATTCTGATGATAATTATGCATTAACTCCTGAGTTAGGAGAATAATATCTGAGATCTTTCTACCCGGGATGAAAGCAGACTGATTAATATTAACAATATCTCCAAGGCCCTCTTTAATACGAGTGGTGATAATATTACTTATACACTTATAAAGAGTATTACAGCAAGAAATAGGCCTATAATCCGTTACAAACTCAGGAGTCTTTACCTTGGGGATTAAAGAAATTACCGTGTGGTTTAGCTGATTTAGAAGTTTGCCATTCATAAAGAAATCCTGAATCGCTAAGCAGAAATCCTTTCCAACAATATCCCACGCCTTTTTAAAGAAAACAGAGGTATATCCATCCGGGCCTGGCGCCTTATTCCCGGCAATGGAAAACATAGCATCTTTAATTTCACCTTCAGTCACTAAACGAATCATATTATTTGCTTTCACAACCGATAGTTTATTCCGAAACAGATCCATATTAGGACTAAGAACAACCTGGCCAACATTCCTAAAAAAATTAGTAAAGTGATCAACGAAAGCTTTGGCCGCAGCCCCCCCCCCCCCTCATGTATGAACCCACCAGAATCACGTATCGAGAGAATACGACTTCGATGATTCTTAGCTTTCACAACGTTGTGAAAATATTTCGTATTCGAGTCCCCCAGATTCAGCCAATCAACTTTCGATTTCTGTTGTAGGAACACTGCTTCATCATGAATTGCATCCTTGTACCTTTGAAGAAGAATACTATGATTTGCGAGAAGTCTCTCATTATTCGGATCCTGATCCATGACACCCTGGCATTCATCTAGCTCTTTTCTCGCCTTCTTAACATTCTCATGCAGATTGCCTTGTTGAATGAATAGCTTTCGCAAAGGGGTTTTAAGTAACTTAAGCTTCATAACAACTTGATACATATGAAACCCCGTAATCTCTTTGTTCCATATCAGACGGACCTCATCAAGAAAACCATGCTTTTCAGCAATCAAATTCACAAATTTAAACGGTCTTGGCTTTTCTCTAGTTATACTCGGTAACTTCAAAATACAAGGGGCATGATCCGAGACCCGAAACGGGTGAAAATAAGCACCTGCATTTGGAAAATCCGTAATACAATTCATGTTACACATGATTCGGTCCAATTTTTTAAATATAGTACCACCTCGATGTTGATTATTCGTCCATGTGAAGTGAAGGCCTGTGCTATTAACATCAAAGACTTCGATGGTATTAATACATTCCTTAAACTCACGCGAACCAATGTTATACTTTGAAGAACCGGCACTCAATCATCAAGAAACAAGGAGGCATTGAAATCCCCTATAATAGCCCACGGCTTGTCTTTCATAAACACACTATGACCACATAAATTTTGCCACAAGTTCCTTCTATTCATATAATGGTTCTCCGCATACACAAAAGAACAAAACAAAGACTTTTTATCAAGTTTAAACATCACTTGGGTGTGAATGACCTGGTCAGTTTGTGAGAGGACCATAACATCAACTAAATTAGGATCCCACCCAAGCATGATCCTAGTTCCTTTCATACAGCAACCAGCATTCGTAGTCCAGAACCACGAGTTGAAAACCTTTTGACACACCTTGGAAACATTTGAAATGCCAACATGAGTCTCCATGATTGCACATACCTGAACATGATTATCCACAACTACCTGACGAACCTCCTTCTGTTTGAGGGAGCGGTTCAACCCCCTGATGTTCCAAGAAGCGACACTACCCATTAAAACCCGCTAAACCAGGTGTGCTTGCACCCTCAGACTTGCTATCAACCTTGTTCGCCATGTACTTAGGAATGTCAGCTAGAAGACTATCCACATCCGTGTCATCCACCATCACCTCATCCGTGATATGACTCTTACCCTTCGATTTCAATACGGTTCCGACATCAGCTCCTACACCCCCATTTTCGTCATCCATATTATCCGCATCAGTTCCTAACACGTCAAATGGATTAGAAGTTTGGATTCGGTTAGGATTTGGATCTGAATTGCTCGATTTGGACTTGGGCTTTACAACCGGACGGTAAGTAAATTTCGGCTTCTGATTCTTGATATTCACACCTTGACCATTCATTCTTTTCGTTTTCACAACAGGTTCCTGGAAGTCATCATTGTGTTTGGCATTAACATCATTCTTAACCTGAATAGGTTTCTTTGAACATGAGTTATCGTCATGGCCGAAGACACAGCATAAGGAGCATCTCATTGGTTCCCAGTCATAATCAACTTTTACCTCCACTTTTGTATGACTACTCCCATTCAAAGATGGAATGGCAACAGTAATACTTTTCTTCAGTTCTTTATCAGCATGAATTTCAACCATTGCCCTTGCAAAACTGCTCCTTCCCCATGATTCAGCACACATAGTCGCCGTGTAAGAATCCAACATCTTCGGATTACCTATCTTCGAGGCCAACAAACTCAGCCCATCCTCAGTGAATGCCGTTAACGGTATATCATGCATTTTAATCCAAACCGGAACTGTTTTAATATCCTGTTTTTCCACCATCACATTCGGGGACCATTCATTTAAAATTATCGGAACATTCCTTATAGTCCACGGCCCATCCTCCATTAGTTTATCCATCCCCTCTTTTGATTTGAATTTGAAGAAAAAGAAACCCTTTGCATTCATCATAAGCTTCGAGAGACCATATTTTACCCAGTTATTTTTAGCAAAGTAATCAACAACCGGAAAAGCTAAGCGTTTCCCCAAGAAATACCCGTATAACGTATTTTCATATCTATCATGCACCTGTTTTACCGATGAGATAGGGATTACAACATCCGCTCCTTCAACAGTTTCATTTGACTCCATCGCCCTGAAGTTAATTTTCACCGGCTCCTTTTTAGATTTCACCGCATTTGCAAAAGACATTGGTGCCGCATCGTGTTTTGCTGTTGATGTTCCAATACCTAGCTCGACCGACGGCTTCTCCAAGTTTTGGGAATCAACGAACGACACATTCTCATTATTTTCATCTATCCGAATCTCTGAGTGTTTCCATGTAGCCAAGTTCACAAAGTTACCAGGTTTATCAAATGGATTATCCACCGGTTTGGAGATTTTGGACAATCCATCCAATATCGATACATCAGATGTTGAAAACATACCCCTTCTTGGAAGTTTAATGTTGCCGTCAACATTTGTAACCCTTAACCCTATCCCACGCTTTGATGATACATCCCCAGATTCGTTCCCCGATCCATCAGAATTGTTCCCCATGCAGTTCGACCAAACGTAAAACCCCAAGGAGTGAAGATTTCACCAAGAAACAAAAGTTACCAGGAAAAACGAGCTCTCTCAACACAAATCAGAATCGAAGCATGCACGAATACCAGAAAACTAGAAGACCAAATACAAGAAGACAAAGCAGACACCCTAATTCCTAAACCCTAGTATCAATCTTTTACCCTTAATCGATTAAATCAGAGTTATCAATCTAGCTAAATTAAACTTAGTTAACCGCAATCAACAACAACCAATTTAATAAATCAGGGTATCAAAACTGATATCTAAGGCGGCGATTAAAGAAAAAAACAGCAAAACCCTAGTTTTAGATCGATCACTATTGCTAACGAGTTCGTTATAGAATTTTGAAGAGATCAAAACTCTAATCACAGACTGTTATACATTAGATCACAAAGAAAATCAAGGGTTTCATGAAGATCAAGAAATCGCCAGTAGGAGAGAGAGCATTAGGGATCCGGTATTTTGTTTGTTTTGCTTCATGTAATGTAAAATAATGTACTAAGTATGCACTAAATGGACATACATAGCATGAAATGTAATGTAAAACGATGTACTAAGTATGCACTAAATGGACATACATAGCATGGAATGTAATGTAAAATAATGTACTAAGTATGCACTAAATGGACATACATAGCATGAAATGTAATGAAAAACGATGTACTAAGTATGCACTAAATAGACTTAGATAGCAAAAACATAACGAAATCATGTACTAATAGTGTACTAATGAACATAGCAAGTATATGATATGAAAACATGGAAAGCATGAAAGTAACAAGTAGGCACATGTGTTTCACCCCAAAATGTTTGAAAAACAGTAAAAGAGGGGACTATGTACTCACTTGAGATTGCTTAATAGTCTTTAGATAACCACCAAGCAATGCTAGAAAAATCACGGAATCAAACGGCACCTAATATAGGTATCTATGTTAATAAACGGACCTGAATCGGAGGATCGGATAAAATGTGGTTTCGTAAACCAAATGAGTATAAGAACTCATGTAATATGGTTTAACAAAGCCTACATTCTAGAACGGAAACTATCCTAAGTGCTTACGACCCATTACGACCCGTTTAGGTAGCTTACGCTACTTTAACGCGTCGTTCGCGTAAAACACATTCGGACCGCCTAACTAGTCCTATGATAAGTAAAATATGCCTTAACATGTCTAATATTGTTGCCAAATCAGTTTAGATATCAAAAATTATGTTACATATGCTTAAAATGAATTTTTGCGTAAAAAGGGCATTTTGGTATTTCCTAAGGAATATAAACTACCTATCATACAACTAACTAAACGACGTGACCATAAGGTATAACCTTGGAAGGTTATTCCCTATACAACTATGGTCACCTAATGTGTTTGGTCGGACCCTAATGATCGACCAAACGGGTCGGGTTCGAAAGTATAAACGGTTGTTTAGACCGCTTACCTTACGACCCTACATAAGCACTAAACCTAAAGTGACGAGCTAAAATGTTAAAACATGTTTAATGAATTTAGAAAACAGGTATGGTATCAAAGCAAACGGTATTGATACCTACTAGTAGTTTGGTTACAAAATACGCAAGAATACGCATTTTAGCCGAAACCACGACTCGTCACTATGCCTAGATAACGTGGTAATCAGTAGTTATAGTTACAAGAGACTAAAACCATCGTGATTACGCTCACGTTATGAAGTTCAAACGAACTTCGTGTTGACCATAAACTGGTCAATGCAGAAAGTCAAACAAAGTTTGACTCTCACGCTAAAAACGCATAAAAGAACGAAAGAGGACTTACAACGGGTCCAAGCTATGGAGTTTTGATCCGATTACTCTCAGGTATAAAGTGTATACTTCAACTTAGAGAGTCAAATCAGATCAAATGTGAGTTTTGAAGCAAGTGGGTGGGGGTATTTATAGGAAAACCAAGACCATTAGGATCGTTCATCGAAAACCGAGCTTCGATCTGGACCTTACATGTGTGCCCATGGTTTTAGAATACCATGGGTACCCCAAAACAAGCCCCTAGTATCATTAAAACCATGTGCAAAAGAGGGGAACAGCTGGAACAAGGTGGAAATCAGATTTTCAACTTTGGTCCCTTCCTAAGATAACTATGGCAGATTGTCAATTTTGGTCCCTGAATGTGCTAAACATGGTTTTTGATGCATTTTTGACACGTTTAAGCCCCGTTAATCCCATTTCAAGGCTCTAAAATGAAGTTAAAGTATAGGTAACATGGAACATGCTCAAAAAAAATCTCGGATGTTGGTTCGTTTGGTCGTACGGTTGCGTTGTTCGGTTAATTACGACGAAACACGAACGAATGCGAAAAACGATCCAAATTACGCGACGAATTGAATTTTATCATTCCAATCACTAAAATAAAATATCTTAATGATTACATAAATTTTTGGATGTCCGGATGTATTCAGAACGTAAGATATGCGCGAAAATGCAAACTTAAGCACTTTTTGACGCTTTTAGTCCCTGAATGACCAAAAAGTTTATTTTTGCGCACCAAACACCTTAAAGCCTATTTCTAAGCTATGTAAAGGATATTTAGGGCATATTTAACTTATGATCAAGTTCCAGAATGTTCGTTACAGTACGATTTAGCATACTTTGGCAGTTTGTCGAATTTAGTCCCTGTAAGCGAATAAACTTGATTTCGGCACACCAAACCTTCCAAAACTTATTTCTCAGTTATGTAAGGGTTATTTAAGGTATGTTAAGCCCATGTCACTGTTCCAGAGTGTTTGTTGCATTAAACTGATTATTTGTACGCGTCAGTGCACGTATAACCTTCCAGAAAGCGATTTAGAGCCCGAAATCGAACAAGAATTGATATGTGCAAATGATACACATATTTATACAAATCACAAGTATGAAATATAATATTTCATTGATTTGGTATTTGTTTGATGGCCGTGGAGGCACAGGTGTCACAGTCTCCCCTACTTTAGGAAATTTCGTCCCGAAATTTACTTAGAGGAAACTTGTGAGAGTTTGAAACATGAAGTTGAAAAGATCAAACAACACTGGTTAGAGTCCTGAACTTCTAGTAATTTTAAATAACATCATGCTTGCAATGTGAGAGGGACACCTATATACAAGTATATAAAGCGTTATTGGTGCGTCCACCGTACCTCCATTACATTGTTCACGTTTTGTTATTGTTGTCACTATCAGTTCTTACACATGACAAATCTTATTGGGTTCCTGTGCACTGAATTTCATAATTATGTACACGTCCATAATTATGTAATTCCTTGCATAGTCCGCACAGCGCATTTTATAATGTGTAGGGGAAAACCAAATGAACAAACTTGTGATAAGCGTGACTAGACCACCATAGGGTTCTTTTTACTTAAATCAATAAATGATTTAAATAGACTACCAAGGAGTCTTTTCAGCCATACCATCACATGCCATTCTTAACCAGATTTTGAATCAATCTTCTGACTTAGACCACTAAAAGGGTCTCTTTTTGAATCATGGAATGGTACTATATAATCCAAGGGTCTTAACGATTACGTAGAAGCCCGTTAAGGATTTAGGGTAGTACCTTTGGATATCCTACTATGAATCCCTCATATGAAGGTATGGAAGAATCTACGAGGATTTGGATAATGAAAACAAAAACACACAAGAAAACACATAACACATAATCACATAACCACAAAATTGTTTATCTTGATCTTTAATTTGTTATCATTTTGTTAATTTGTTTTGTTAATTGTGCACATGTATTTTAAGCACACCAGGTATCCAATCCGTGGATTTTGATTGGCACTTTAAATATTTTCCAAGAATCTAACTATAAAGATAGGGAGATCTTAAAAAGAAAATTCGATCTCGATTATAAGGAATCGAAATGTTCGAATTAAGGCATACAAGGAATCCAATGAAGGACTCTGGTTTGAACAATAATCATCCACAAGGATCTAATTGGCAAGGTAAGAAGATCCCATATGGATTTTGGGATTTGAAAAGCGGGAGGCGTTTCAAAACCTTGCACTAGACGTGCTTAAGTCGAAACATGAGGTAAAATGCTCATGAAGTTGAGGCGCTAGATATGCCAAGGCGACATATGAAGCAGAATTTGAAGATTAAGTCAATGTATGGGGAATTTTTTTTTGAAAACTATGCATGGGGTTCTTTTTGAAACACGTTTAATGTTTTTGAAACCTTACATAATACTTTTGAAATCATAAAGTAGATGTATTAGATAAATATATTTATAAAATGTTTTAAAATCATGCGAGATGAAATTTTGAAATTATGTATAAGGTTTTTGAAAATATGAATGATACTTTTGAAATCATGCACTTAATATGTTAGGTAAATATACTATATTAAAAATGTTTTCAAACTATATATAAAATGTTTTTGAAATCATGAAGGTTGTTTTGAAAACCTATGCTATGCATGTTGTTATGAAAATCAGAATGAAATGATATGGGTATGAGATTGAGGAATACCCTTAGTTATTAAACCAAGGATTTAAAGGCACAGATGTGCAAAAAGCACGATTACTCATAATGTCGCTTTATTTCCTGTACTTCATTTCTTAGAATGAAACGAATACTTAAAATTTTCAAGGAAATCATGAGCGATCACTTGAAAGGGAGAATCACAAGAGTAGTTTGTTTAAAGAACATGGTTCTTTGATGTAGGTATCATAGGGAAATGCCATACACATATGTAACTACACTTGTATATCAGAATTGTGAACAACGATTTATTTATAAACAAAACTGATTGTTTCAGAGTTCAACAAAAGAAACAAAAGTATCAGATACAAACTATTCAAAGTAGCAACATCTTATAATCAGCCAAATGCTCATCCGTGGGTCGGATTTGCATTAGCAAGCTTTGGGCATTTATTCACGAAATAACCCATCTTGCCACAGTTGTAGCACGATCCAGGAGGAAAGTGAGCTTGAGCAGGGTTGGCTCGGAGTTGAGTAGCAGCAAGATTTGCATCAACTTTGTTTTGGATAGTGAAGCGGCATATGTCAAACAAATGTCCCCATCGTCCACAATGGGTACATTTGAAACATGGTGTTTGATCTGGATGATGACAGTTGCATTGATTGCATAAGGGAGCAGTTCCCTTATACCGCTTCTTGGCTGGTGGTGCTGCCACCTGGCTAGGTCCCGCTTAATTTGGTGCAACTGCTGCAGGTTTCTTTGAAGCTTTACACTTCCTTGACCTTTTCGAAGGCTTGGCTTCTGCTTCTTTCGATGCTTCTTGGGTGGCTTCATTATTGAGATGAGACATGGCGATACCTAAATCCACAGACTTCAGGATTACTTCGCCTATTCGCTGGGCAAATTTGGCAGTTTGCTCGGACATTTGAGTGTCGCTGCGATGAAGAGACATTCCGGAGGAAGTGAAAGACATAAGAGGAAACAAGTGAAATGTTATCGGATAATCAAAACAGAATGGCAATGCGTAAAATTGCGATCATTTGTTTGTTACCTAGGGCAAACAAATGAGACAGTGACAAATCAAAGTAAACGGGTCATATTAATGTATCACTGAAGACATGCTTGCCTATAAGTGAACACTCACCCCAAGAGTTCCCAGGTAAGAGTGACTGGTCCGATACTGCGGATTTGTACGAACACTCTAGCCTTAGACAGAAAACTCAGAGTACGGGCATTCACCCTTCCAGTTTGCATGTGTTCACATTATAAGACCCAACTTTGATGAGATTTTGAAGACTTAGAGGGTTCAAAACCTTATAATAAATCATCCTAGAACAGATGATTGGTCTTCAAAGCGGATTTGAAATTTGTGTTCTTGTTGTGGTTGTCGCCTAAGGATAGGTGACGGTATTGTTTTATGACTAAGCGCAAGTAAACCCGCGTTAGGGTCCTAGGAAGGTTATAGACTAGGTCAAAGCATTACTAATAACCTAATTCCCTATAACCATGAGCTCTGATACCAACTTTTCTGTCACACCCCGACCACGTAAAACAACAAATCATGGCGGAATCGTCGGGGAGTGTTGGAACAGAATCATTGTTTCATAACACATGGAAATTTAAATGTTGTTTTATTAATTAAAAGAAATTACAATGTCTTAACGACAAATAAGCATAACATAATTAACTAGTCATGCATCTTTTATTGTCACTAAGGACCAAGTCCGCCTAAGTGTATCTTGATTAATCCTATGCATCATTTCCTAAAACACATGTGAAAACAGGTACGTCAGCATAAAAATGCCTATAAGATACATATGTTTTATTGATTTAGGATTCATGACTTATAAGTTTAGAAAAAGTTTTTTAACAAAAGTCAGTCATGATCCTTGCAAAATGTTTTTGTTTTATAAATCATATAAAAATCGATAAGGAAACAGATGATATAAAAGATATATGTATGGTTAAATAAATAACCAAGTAAAATGAATTTGTATAAAATGTGTTGTTTGTAAAACAATGTTTTGTAAAGATACGTTAATTGTGTAAAATGTAATATGTCAAAATTGAAATGGTTTAAATAACGCTACGATATGTAATATCATAAAAGCACTTATATATAGCAAGTACCAGCGGCGTATCCACCATGCTTTTATCAGATTACACACGTCTCGTTACTTAAATCACTTACCCAAGCAAACCACCAATGTAAAAATGTCCATGTATAACTAAATGTAATGTTTAAACAAATGTTGAAATGTTATTGAGTAAACAAATGTGATGTATAGTGAATAAAAAGCCTTTAATGATTAAAAGCATTTACTCGACCCTATAAGAAAGGAATGTACAAAACAATGCATTTGATAAATTATAATCAAAATTTATGTTTTGTAAAATAATGCATGCTTTACTGATACAAACATCTATGCGGTATTGTGAAAATGCATACATTCAAGCCTTGAGACTGTGGCGATAAACCCTTAAACGAATTAAAGATTTCTCTGAGTTATGTTTATCGAATTCGGTCATTCCTTCCATCCAAACAAACCTATGATGTCAGGAACGAGAGTTATCAATTCCTATGGTACAACTACCTACTAACGAATGGCGTAGCTAATGTTAATGAATGTATTTTTTGCTATTTAAACAAACCAAATGTCATACCAAAATGTAAGCATGTTTTATTAAAATAATGTACTAAGTATGCAACAAATGGACATACATAGCATGAAATGAAATGTAAAATAATGTACTAAGTATGCACTAAATGGACATACATAGCATGGAATGTAATGTAAAATAATGTACTAAGTATGCACTAAATGGACATACATAGCATGAAATGTAATGTAAAACGATGTACTAAGTATGCACTAAATGGACATACATAGCAGGGAATGTAATGTAAAATAATGTACTAAGTATGCATTAAATGGACATACATAGCATGAAATGTAATGAAAAATGATATATGCACTAAATGGACATACATAGCAAAAAACATAATGAAATCATGTACTAATAGTGTACTAATGAACATAGCAAGTATATGATATGAAAACATGGAAAGCATGAAAGAAACAAGTAGGCACATGTGTTTCACCCCAAAATGTTTGAAAACAGTAAAAGAGGGGACTATGTACTCACTTGAGATTGCTTAATAGTCTTTAGATAACCACCAAGCAATGCTAGAAAGATCACGGAATCAAACGGCACCTAATATAGGTATCTATGTTAATAAACGGACCTGAATCGGAGGATCGGATAAAATGTGGTTTCGTAAACCAAATGAGTATAAGAACTCATGTAATATGGTTTAACAAATCCTACATTCTAGAACGGAAACTATCCTAAGTGCTTACGACCCATTATGACCCGTTTAGTTAGCTTACGCTACTTTAACGCGTCGTTCGCGTAAAACGCGTTCGGACTGCCTAACTAGTCCTATGATAAGTAAAATATGCCTTAAAATGTCTAATATTGTTGCCAAATCAGTTTAGATAACAAAAATTATGTTACATAAGCTTAAAATGAATTTTGGCGTAAAAAGGGCATTTTGGTAATTTTCCTAAGGCATATAAACTACCTATCATACAACTAACTAAACGACGTGACCATAAGGTATAACCTTGGAAGGTTATTCCCTATACAACTATGGTCACCTAATGTGTTTTGTCAGACCCTACTGATCGACAAAACGGGTCGGGTTTGAAAGTATAAGCGGTTGTTTAGACTGCTTACCTTACGACCCTACATAAGCACTAAACCTAAAGTGACGAGCTAAACATGTTAAAACATGTTTAATGAATTTAGAAAACAGGTTTGGTATCAAAACAAACGGTTTTGATACCTACAAGTAGTTTGGTTACAAAATACGCAAGAATACGCATTTTGGCCGAAACTACGACTCGTCACTATGCCTAGATAACGTGGTAATCAGTAGGTATAGTCACAAGAGACTAAAACCGTCGTGATTACGCTCACGTTATGAAGTTCAAACGAACTTCGTGTTGACCATAAACTGGTCAATGGAGAAAGTCAAACCAAGTTTGACTCTCACGCTAAAAACGCATAAAAGAACGAAAGAGGACTTACAACGGGTCCAAGCTATGGAGTTTTGATCCGATTACTCTCAGGTATAAAGTGTATACTTCAACTTAGAGAGTCAAATCAGATCAAATGTGAGTTTTGAAGCAAGTGGGTGGGGGTATTTATAGGAAAACCAAGACCGTTAGGATCGTTCATCGAAAACCGAGCTTCGATCTGGACCTTACATGTGTGCCCATGGTTTTAGAATACCATGGGTACCCCAAAACAAGCCCCTAGTTTCATTAAAACCATGTGCAAATGAGGGGAACAGCTAGAACAAGCTGGAAATCAGATTTTCAACTTTTGTCCCTTCCTAAGATAACTATGGCAGATTGTCAATTTTGGTCCCGGAATGAGCAAAACATGGTTTTTGATGCATTTTTGACACGTTTAAGCCTCGTTAATCCCATTTCAAGGATCTAAAATGAAGTTAAAGTATAGGGAACATGAAACATGCTAAAAAATATCTTGGATGTCGGTTCGTTTGGTCGTACGGTTGCGTTGTTCGGTTAATTACGACGAAACACGAACGAATGCGAAAAACAATCCAAATTACGCGACGAATGGAATTTTATCATGCCAATCACTAAAATAAAATATTTTAATGATTATATAAATTTTTGGATGTCCGGATGTATTAAGAACGTAAGATATGCGCGAAAATGCAAACTTATGCAATTTTTGACGCTTTTAGTCCCTGAATGACCAAAAAGTTTATTTTTTGCGCCCCAAACACCTTAAAGACTATTTCTAAGCTATGTAAAGGATATTTAGGGCATATTTAACTTATGATCAAGTTCCAGAATGTTCGTTATAGTACGAATCAGCATACTTTGGTAGTTTGCCGAATTTAGTCCCTGTAAGCGAATAAACTTGATTTCGGCAATATTGCTTAACGGACTTTAAGAGAGGATGAACATTCCCGTTCTATAATGGTCTTTGACAAACGAAAGGTAGCTTTGGGCGATTTTGGCGATTTCTAGGGTTTCCCTCCTGTTCTCGTTCCTGGTTCCTTTTCCTTCTGTGTTTTTTGTTCTGTTTCCTTCGTGTAGTTAATGAGTCCTGCTGGAATTCCACCGGATATTCCCCCTGATTTGGGAAGTGAGGTTAGGGCGAATGGTTTGGAGGGGTCTGTGAACATTCCGAAGGGTTTTCAGGAGAAGGATTTGAATAGGATGGATGATTTGAGTTTGGGAAATTCTGTAGAGGTCCCGATGGTAGTTTCGAAGGTTTCCCGGGGTATTCCTTTTTCTGATTCAGGTATTGCGTTCTCTATTGCTTTGTCTGATAGGGATCTTCATTTTCTTAAGGGCTGGCTGGGGGATAACTGGGTGGCTCGTATGTTTAATAAGAAGTTGGATATTGGGGAATCTAAATTGAAGGTATCCTTCAGATCTGAGTCAGATCTGGGGGATTTTGGGGTTAATTTTGCTGTTATGCTTTGTGTGTAGGGGATGGGGTTACAGGGTTGTAATTTTGAGTTGTTGGCTAATCTGTTTGGATCCATTCAAGAAATTTTAGCTGGTATTATGCAGATTTGTAGTTGTAGGTCTGGTAGTGTTGTGAAGTTTCCGCAGTTAGAGGTTAATGCTAATGCGTTTGATTTGAATAACAATGCTAGTTTGGTGCTTATGGATAAAAGGAAGAAAAGGTCAGTTAGAAATGAGGGTACCCAGGTAAAGGCTTGTAAAGTCATTTGGGGTGGGGATAATTTTATTAAAGTGCCTGTGAAGGGTGATGGAGAGTTCTGTAAAGAGGTGTTGCCTGATGGAGCTGCTGCTGGTGAGATGGTTGATGAGTTGGGTAAGGAGAGGGTTGGTGGAGGTGAAAAGGAGGTTGTTAAGAGAAGCAAGAAGAGTTCTGATCTTATCACGCAAGGGCAGCAGTTCACTCTTGCGACTTCTGTTCTTAAGTTGCAATTTAATCCAGGTTCTAGTGATGGGAGTGTTAAGGATGTTATGCCTCTGTTTTCTGAAGATAAGGTGAACAATTTAGGGGAGGAAATGTCTGGTATTGGTAAGGGTAGTAAAAGTAAGGGCAGTGTTTCTATGAAGAAGTTAATTCAGGAGAAGTCTGCTGAGTTAAAACCTTATTGCATTTCTAAGAAGGACTTGCCTTTCCTGAAGAGTTTGAAGCCGGCTGCTAGGTCTGTGCTAAGTTCAGTTAAGTTGAATGATAATGTGGTATTTTCGGCTGTTAGAGGAGTAGAGAAGGGAGCTGGTAAGGGTATGGAGGGGAAGACTTATGCTGGTTCTGTAGGAGGTCCTAAAACTGTGTTGGCTGAGAAGGTATGTTATTACCCTCCCAAAGTATTAGAAAATGGAGATAAAGTTGCTGTTATTAGACCTGATAAGATTGCTGAGGCTAAAAAGGTGTATAGTGCCTATCTCTATGGTTATTTTGTTGGTAAGGATCTTCCAATTGGGATGGTTAGATTTCACCTGATGAGAATGTGGAAGAGGTTTGGTATAGTGAATATTTCTTCTAACAATTGTGGGGTGTATTTTTTTAAATTCAGAAATTCTATTGGTATGGTGAATGCTATGGAGAAGGGTCCGTGGCTAGTGAATGACATCCCGTTATGTTTGAAAAGATGGGAGGAAGGCCTGTGTTTGGAAAAGTCTGAGCCCGCTGCTATACCCTTATGGGTTACTATCCCGAATTTACCGTTGGAATTATGGAATACTGAAAGTATTTGCTGTATGTTGAGTTGCATAGGAAGACCTATTCTTTTTGACAGGGTGACTTCTGAAAGATGTGGTATGGTTGAGGGGCCTCCAGGGTTTGCTAGAGTGTTAGTTGAAGTTAGTGCTGAAACTGATTTGCCAGAGTTTGTTAAGGCGTTTTATCCTAATGATGATGGGATTTCGGGTGATATTAAGTTGGTAAGAGTCGTTTATCAATTGAAAGTTAAAAAGTGTATGGAATGTAAAGTTTTTGGGCATGATCTTGTTTCTTGTCATAAAAGAGTTTTGTCTGAGGTTGAGGTTCAAGAGAAGGCTAAAAAGCTGGTTGATGATATTAGGGCTGCAGAGAATAAAGGTTATCCGGTATCTGGTAACATTGATTCTGGTTTTCAGACTATGGGTAAGAAGAATAGGGTGGTGAAGGGGAATTATAATCAGGGGCAAGGTAATGTTTATTCTGTGTGGAGGAATGGCTTGGGTGACTGACTATCCTAGTAGGGGTAAACCTGGTAATTCTGGGGGTGGTTCGGATAAGGCTGGCCCTTCTGGTTCAAAAGATTCTAGTGGCAGAGTTATTAAAGAAGGGGGTGGTGGTATTAGTCGGGGGAATTCTGGTAGTAATACTGGGAGAGTTGAGTATAGAGTTAAACAACAAGATGTGAAGTCGAGTAAGAAGGGTGGAATTAATATTTCTAAGGAAGTGAAGACAGCTAATAGGTTTGATGTTTTGAGGGAAGAAATTGGGGATGATATGTCTGGTGGTGGTGGTGTGTCTACTGGGGTTGGGAATAGTCAGGTTGGGAAGAATGAGAGGAAGAAGGTTCAGGTGGGGGGGGATGAGCCTATGCAGGAGGAGGTTGTTATTAAAGAAATTCTGCCAGTTAATTTGAATACCAAAGTTAATACGAATAGTGGGTACTTCAAACTGTCTTCTGAGCAATTTAATGTTGTTGCTCATTATATTGCTAGAAAATCCCTTCCTCCTAGTGATATAATGAGAAAATGGAGTATTGGTCAGAAAAAGCTTTTTCAGGAACAATGGGATATTCTAATGTTTGATAAGCTTGTTGGTACTGTTGAAGTTGAATCGGAAGAGGATGAGATGGCATGTGATATGAAGGAGGATAGTGTTGATGTTAAAGTTATGGAGGACTCTCGGGTTTTGGATAGTCCTTTTGATCTGATGGTATCGAAATGAGTAGCCAGATTTTAGTTTGGAATGTTAGGGGTCTTGGTTGTGTGGGTAGACAAAGTCTTGTTAGAAAACTTTTGAAGGAAAATAATATCAGTGTGTGTGGTCTGGTTGAAACTCATGTGGATCAGACTAAGGTTTTAGATGTTGCTGCCAAAATTAATTATAAGTGGAAGTGGATTAGCAATGCGGATATTTGTGTGAATTGGACTAGAATTATGGTGGGATGGGACCCTAGAAAAGTGATTGTTTCTGTTTTGGAGATGACTGATCAGGTTGTTCATTGTGATGTTAAAAGTATTCTGGGTGGAGAAAATTTTCTATGCTCTTTTGTCTATGGGCATCCTTATGTTAATGCAAGAAGACCTTTATGGAAAAACCTTATTGATTATAGTGCTAAAGTTTGTAATAGTCCTTGGGTTGCAATGGGTGACTTTAATGCTATCTTGCATCCTTGTGAAAAAAACATAGTGCAGAAGGGTGTCAACTATGGGATGGAGGAGTTCAGAGAATGTGTGGCTAATATGAACATTATGGATATTGATAAAACTGGGTTTCACTACACTTGGAATCAAAAACCTGGCAGTTGTGATGGTATTATGGAAAAACTGGATAGAGTTATGGGTAATTCGTTGTTTCTGAAGTCTTTTCCTGCTGGATGTGCTAAATTCCTGCCGTTTTACACTTCTGACCATTCTCCTGCTATTTTAGTCTTCCCTGGTGTTAAGAGGTATGGGCCTAAACCTTTTAAGTTCTGGAATTATTTGGCGTTAAAGGCTGAGTTTAAGCCTATTGTGAAAGATGTTTGGGAGAGGAATTATAATGGGCATAACATGTTTAAGGTTGTTTCCAAGCTAAAAGATTTAAAAAAGCCTCTTAGAAAGTTGAATTGGCAGCAGGGGAACCTGAATGATAAGGTTGAGAGGTTGAGAAAGGAGGTGGAGTTAATACAAGTTGAAGTTGCTAGATGGCCTGATAATGAAGAGTTGAGGGTGGAGGAGGTTGTTTATGTTAAAGCTTTTAAAGAAGCTTTGTTGGATCAAGAATATATGTTGAAACAGAAATCTAGGGTACATTGGTTGAAAGTGGGTGACCAGAATACAAAATTTTTTCATCAGTCAGTGAAGCATAAGCAGAGCAGGAATCATGTTAGTCAAATTATGGATACTGATGGTAGTTTGTATGAAGGGCAGGCTGTTGGGGATGCATTTGTTAAATACTTCAGGGGCATTATGGGTAAGAAGGCTGAAGTTAAACCTTTTTGGGAACCTGAGTCTTTATTTGAAAGGAAGTTGAATCCTTCTGTTGCATTGGCTATGGTATCTGTTGTTTCTAAAGATGAAGTGAAAGATGCTATGTTTCAAATTAATGATGAAAAAGCGCCGGGTCCCGATGGTTATAGTGCTAAATTTTTTAAAGAGGATTGGGATATAGTGGGTAATGATGTCACTAATGCAGTGCTGGATTTTTTCAGAAATGGGAAGTTGCTAAAGGAGGTTAATGCTACTGTATTATCTATGGTTCCTAAAGTTAAAGACCCTAAATATGTCACTGAGTTTAGACCTATTGCTTGCTGCAATGTGCTTTACAAGTGTATTAGTAAAGTGATTTGTAATAGATTAAAAGGGTGTTTGGATAAACTGGTCAGTCAAAACCAGAGTGCGTTTATTCCTGGAAGGCAGATTAGTGATAATATATTGTTATCTCAGGAGCTGGTTAAGGGGTATGATTGGATTGGAGGACATCCAAGGGTGGCATTAAAAATTGATCTTCAGAAAGCTTATGATTCTGTTGATCATGGTTTTATGGAGTGTTGCCTGCATTACTTTGGATTTCATCAAAAGTTTGTTGGATGGATAATGGGCTGCTTGTCTTCTGTCTCTTATTCAGTTGCTCTTAATGGCAATTTGCATGGTTTTTTTAAAGGTGAGAAGGGATTAAGGCAAGGGGACCCTATGTCGCCTTACCTATTTACGATTGTTATGGAAGTTCTTAATTTGATGTTGCAAAGAAGGATCAGGGGTTGTAATAATTTTAAGTATCATTGGAGGTGTGAGAAAGTTGGTTTAACACACTTGTGCTTTGCTGATGACCTGTTTATCTTTTGTGGGCCAGATAAAGAATCAATTAGTGTTATAAAGGGTGCTGTTAGTGAATTTAGTGAAGTTTCTGGTCTTGTACCAAACCTGCAAAAAAGTGAGATATTTTTCGGTAATATAGAGACTGATATGAAGAATGTGATTCTGAGTGAACTACCTTTTAAAGTCGGTCAGTTTCCTATGAAATATTTGGGTATCCCTTTGTCTTCTAAGAGATTGTATCAAACTGATTGCAAGATCCTTGTTGATAAAGTGAGGAACAGGATATCAGACTGGAAGGTTAAATTTCTGTCATATGCTGGGAAAGTTCAGCTTATTAAGTCAGTTCTTTCTTCCTTGACGATTTATTGGTCTTCTTTATTTATTCTTCCTTGTAATGTGGCTGAAGATATAGAGAGGCTGATAAGAGGTTTTTTGTGGAACCATCATGATGGTAATAGGGGGATGGCTGGTGTTAGGTGGGAGGAAGTTTGTATGCCGAATTTGCGTGGGGGATTGAATATATTATCTCTTAAAAATCAGAATCTTGCTCTAATGACTAAGCACATGTGGAATTTATTGTCAAACAAGGATTCTCTATGGGTTAATTGGGTTAAAAGATATAAACTGTTTGGTAGAAGTTTTTGGGAAATTGGGGAAACAAGGTCTGATTCGTGGAGTTGGGGTCATTTGCTGCAGAATAGGAGATTGGTTAGAGAGAATTTTGTGGTTATAGTTGGTAATGGGTTAAATACTTTTGCATGGCATGATTTGTGGCATGAGAAGGGCAGTTTGGGGAAGTTTATTGATAGAAGGGATATCAAAGCTGCTGGGTTTGATCATTATACTAAGCTGGCTGAACTTTATAATTCTAATGGGTGGATGGTTCCAGCAGAATGGCACAGTAAATATCCATGGTTAGTCTCTTCTAAGATTGGGAATTTTAATAATTCAAAGCCTGATTATGTTAAGTGGAGGAACACAGATGGGAAGCTGGTGGATTTTTCTGTGAAGAATGTGTATAACAGTCTTTGTAATGTTGGGGCAGTGGTGAGGTGGAGCAATTTTGTATGGTTTAGTCAATGTATACCTCGGCATGCGTTTATTGTTTGGTTGGCCTGTAAATTCAGGTTACTTACTCAGGATAGGATGCTGAAGTGGGGATGGGTTGGTGAGTTAAAATGTGCTTTTTGCAAGAAGTGTCCGGATAGCCATGAACATTTATTCTTTAATTGTGAATACACTAAAGCTGTTTGGAGGAAAGTTAGAGTGAAAGCTAGAATGACAGATATACCGTTTAGTTGGTCTGATATTGTGGCATATATTGAGCAGGAAAAGAATGGAAAATCTATTTGGGTTATTATCCAAAGATTGGTGGTTGCTGCCTCTGTGTATTTTGTTTGGCAGGAGAGAAATGGTAGGTTATTTAGAGATACTAGTAGAGCACCTCAGCAATTATTTGAGCTGATTGTTAAGGAGGTTAGGTTGAGGTTGATGGGGTTAACATTAAAGTACAGCAAAGGTGTTTTAGAGGCTGCTGAGGTCTGGGGGTTTAAGGCTCTGGATACTGGTAGTTAAGATGAGAGCAGTTGACTATTGTTATGCACAGGGCTGGCTTTTATGGTGGAAGGATGGGAGTAGCATTATAGGTGGTGTTGGTGGAAGTAGGGGTAACTTAGGTATCTTCATGATTATGTGGATGGTTTCTTTGACCTATTGTATTCTGATTGCTGTGTTATTTGCTGAATATGGGGAAGGATGGGTTAATCTGTGGGTTAGCTGTTTTGGGGAGTGTAGGGGCTGGTTTTATATAGATCCGGGAGGCTATAGATTATGCGTTAGAGGGTTGAAGGTCCAGATGCTGTGTCTGGCTTGGCTGTTCGGAATATTAGCTGTTTTTGGAGGCGGGGATGTTGTGGGGGTGTGGTAAGAAGACTGGTTGGTGGATGGAGGTGCTAATGATCGGAAGTCTGCTGATGGTTGGGATGAAGAAAGGCAAGCTTCAGGTTGGATAGGCTGCTGGATTGAACTACAATGCTTTGATGATTTTTGTGTTATTGTCTTTTGGTATAGATGCTTGTACAGGGTCTTTACTTGCGAACTGTTTTTGTGATTGGTTTTGTTTTTTGCAAGGATTTTTTTGGTTGTATAGAATAGGCGAGGGGCCGGGTTTGATGGCCTATTTTGTTAGGTCCCTCGTCGATAGGGGTGGTGTGTTCCTTGGGTTGTATGTCCCGGGAACCTAAATCCCTTTAGGTGTATATAATTTTTTTGTTATTAATAAAATTTACCGGAGGTGCCGCCCTCCTTTACCAAAAAAAACTTGATTTCGGCACACCAAACCTTCCAAAACTTATTTCTAAGTTATGTAAGGGTTATTTAAGGTATGTTAAGCCCATGTCACTGTTCCGGAGTGTTTGTTGCATTAAACTGATTATTTTTACGCATCAGTGCGCGTATTTAGAGCCCGAAATCGAACAAGAATTGATATGTGCAAATGATACACATATTTATACAAATCCCAAGTATGAAATACAATATTTCATTGATTTGGTATTTGTTTGATGGCCGTGGAGGCACAGGTTTCACAAGATAGGCATCGATTTTTTCTGATTGTGATCATCCTTACCATCGGCTGTAGCAGTCACCATCGGAACCGGAACAGTCACTTTCTCCAATTCATCAATAACGTTAATCACTTTCTTCTCTTTCTGAACTACTCCACGACGAGGCATCAATGGGTTACCATCAATGTTCAGCGGCTTGCGAAACAATGGAGGTTTCTCTCGTGTCTCCTGAGCATTCATCGGCTTTGATCCCTTCCAACTAATAAAGATATCCCCATGCAGCTTTTCAGTAAATGACTGGAACCCTAGATCCTCCAATCCCCGATCCCTACTTCTCTCCATGCTATGAAAAACATAATCAAATCCACTCCTCAACCAATCGACAGAAACATGCAACCCAACGAAAGCACACGTAAACCCTAATCCTTTAAAACCCTAGTATCAATCTTTAACCCTTAACCGATTAAACCAGAGTATCAATCTAGCTAAATTAAACTCAGTTAACCGCAATCAATAACAACCAATTTAACATATCAGGGTTTCGGATTAAACACTAAGGCGGTGATTGAAAAAGCAAAAAAACCCTTGTTTTGGATCGATCCCTAATGCTAACTAGTTCGTTATAGAATTTTGAAGGATCAAAACTCTAATCACAGACTGTTATGCAAAAGATCACAAAGAAAAACAAAGGAATCATGAAGAACAAAAAATCGCCAAAAGGAGAGAGAGCATCAGGGAACCTCAAGCAAAGTTTTTCTAGTTGGTGTGTTCACTTTTGCCCAATACCCAATTTCTTTAAGGCTAACGGCATGTTTTTTCGAACTCGAACGGGGTACATGAATTCTCATGGACGTTACCCCGCTGGCGTGGGTTTGAAGCTTAGCGTGGGGCCGGGGGAGAGGTGAGGTGGCTGGCTTGGATTGGCTGTTGAGAGATGACCGTTTTGGCTAGACGTTGCCAAATGGCTACTTTATTTAAAAAAAGAGGAAATTACAAAATTCGCCCTTTATGTTGACACTATATTATAGCAAACTATGTCCTTTGTCTTCAATATATACAAGAAACGTACTCGATGTTTGCAAACCCTTGCAAGTTATGTCCTTTAGGCTTAACTTAGTTATCTTTTATAGTTAAATCTGACCTAGTGGACCTCACATAAGGGTATTTTAGTCATTTTACTCTATTTTTTTTTTGGGTAAAGGGTTACTCCGGTAAAATTTCATATATCACAAACCAAAAAAATACAAGTAGTAAGGAGAGTCCTCACTAATTCACTACCTGACATGCTAGGAAGTGTTAACAAGCAAAAGCAAACCACAAATAAACCAGAACAGACTCTAGAAAAACTAGAGACACGTAACTAGGACACTACATGCTACGTGATTGGCACATTCCATCTCTCCAGCAAGCTTATCCCGGTCGTAGAACTCTTGACCTTCACCGAAGCTAGTTTCAAACGAATAGTAGAAACAATCGCCTCACAAATCACTGCCACTGATCTTTTCTTTGTTTTAAATAACCTCTGATTACGCTCTTGCCAAATGAAGTACGCTGTACCCGCCAGAAGTAACCGACCAATGACACTTCGCATAGACTTCTTAGCAGGAACTGAAATCAGCCAGTCAACAATCTCCTCCCACTTATTGGACCCCAGTTGAATACCAGCCATGGCCTTAATGGAAGACCAAACCTGCATAGAAAACGAACATTCAAAAAACAGATGTTCGTGCGAATCCGGCTCCGAGCAACATAACGGGCAGCAAATAAGATTTAAGTTATTAGCACTTCCACCGTCCCATTGCTTCAATTTATCCTGCGTCTTTAACTTCTTCTTACAAATGAGCCATGCAAGAAAAGCATGCCTTGGAATACAATTAGCAAACCACACTATTTCCACCCACAGGACTTTGTCACCATGAAACCTGATTGTATCCCAGACTGCTGACACTGAATGATCCTGTTCCACATCACCCGTATCAAGCCAAACTAGAGATTCAGAAACGTGACTGTTAAGAATTGGCGGCTGGATATTTATTAAAACTGGAAACATATCCAACCAAGCTCTCGGCCACCTCCAAACTCTATCATGCATAAAATCTTTAACCTTCGACTGAGGATTAAATCCGGCTCTATGCAACTGACGCGAAGAGATGAACGCACATAAAGGACCCACACGAGACCAGTTATCGGACCATGCATAAGTAGATAAACCATCTCCAATCTTAGATACAATGAACGGACGAATCCTGTCACGAAGATTCATAATATTTCTCCAACCCGTCGCTGAATTACCCCGTGAGCGAATTTGCCAAAATGACTGGCCTTTAATTTTGTGCTCATGAATCCATTCAACCCATATAGAATTCCTTCTGGTAAGAATACTCCAAACATGAGTAGTCATAAGCGCCATATTCATGTCTTGAATTCTCCTAATGCCCAAACCACCTTCGAATTTTGGAAGACAAACATTAGACCATTTAACTTTCGCTCTACCCTGCTTCAAAGGCCCTTGACACCAAAGAAACTGTCACAACCCGTAACTTCGAGGTAAAAACTGTTCGTTTTGTTTCTACAAATTAATCATATATTTGTCTAAATTATAATGTGCCAACGAATATTCGAAACCAAATCCATATTGTGTTGAACCGACCCGAACCATTTGAAGCGAAGCCCATGTGCTTGTCGACCCAATCCACTCGCGTAACCCGAAACTCGTAATGTCTGAACCACCTAATTCATTAACCTTAGTGATTTATATTTGTTGGACTTGTATATATATTAGAAATAAAAAAAAAGAAACAACAACGAAAATTGAAACTGCCACCCTATACCCAAACTTGCGGCCCACACCCTATTGTCGATGTTGCTGAATGGTCAAGTACAAGATTCTTTTAAATTAGTTGTCTCCTAAAATTGCTTACCACCTTGTGTCCAAGTTTACACACCCAAAGCCCACTCTTGAGAATAATTTTGTCAAGTTGATGCACGTTGGAATTTCAAATAATTCATTTAATGTCTCATCAATTTTGTTAATTAATTACACACCAAATAATTAATCTCTAAACATTAAAACCTGTTATTAATATATTTGAGCACAACTATGTTATAATTAATTAATAATCATTAATCAATTCCAGCCCAAATTCCTTTGTGTACAGCCCACCAATGCAACCGCCCCACCCACTATTCATATTACTATACAATTACGTAACATGCAACTTTTTATAATATCCCAAAATCTCACAACCCTAATTCTCTAAACCTACGATCATTCCTCCTCCCTTCTTCTGTGAACGAAAACAAGCCCAAGAATCCAAGGGAAAAGTCGATATTCAGGCTCTATCAACTTCCTTCTTATTGCTAGGATATGGTTGACCACACTAGCTCAAGTGACCATTTATCTGCTGAGCTAATCCAAGGTGAGTTCACACTTTCTATAAGGCATGGGATTCCCGATGGTTTGGGAATGGGTTAAGAAACTAAAAGGAAACCTGCATATTCTCATTGGGTAGAATATGTACCTCCATCCTCGTTGGGAAGGATAACAACATTTAACCTGCGTATTCTCCTTGGGTAGATTACGTACATCCGTCCTCAGTTGGAAGGACGACAACATATAACTTACTAGACAAAACTCTATCATGAAGTCCCTCATTTTTATATCGACTTAATCGCCAGGCCAATGGCGAGCGGGTCATTAGTTAAATAGCGCTATTAGGTTTGACAAGCCTCACACCGTGCTACAGAGGACGGGAGTGGACTAATGGATATCACTTAGTCAATGATGATAGACATTGACGTAGGGCACAACTTTCTCAGTCAGTTGTCGATATAGTAACGGTCTAGTGGTTACATGGGGTAGCCCCCACTGGTTATGGTTTGGGAATCAATGAATTGGATAATGAACTCGTGGTTTTTGGAACAACTTTAAAATGGACAACCAACTGTGAACTCGCTCAACTTTGTTGTTGACTCGTTGTTACATGCCTTGCAGGTCGTTAGATGTTTAGCTGGAGCTTGCAGGGGAGCAGGAGTCGTTGTGGGACATGGACTGTTGAGTTCCATGTTAAACATTTGAACTTTTTTTTTTTGGGTAAAGGGTTACCCCGGTGATTCTATATATTCACAAACGAAAAACACAAGTAGTGTAGATAGCCTACACTAGTTCAATCATGGGACATGCCCCATGTAAGTAAACCTCTAGCAAAACAAAATAAACACCACCAAACGGAAAAAACAACTAGACTAGAATCTAGAACAAAAACCACAAACTACTCAATCAGCCAAAAAAAAACCCTAGTTCTCTCTCTAGCTATGGCGATTCTGGTGATTTTTCTTTCCTTTGATTTTAATTCTTGATTTTCGTATAACAGTCTGATTATCGGAGCATTGATTTATCAATTCTCTGATTCGAACTCGTTAGCGAAAGGATTGGGTTGAATCGGGATTCTTTTTTCTTTCTTCGTCTAGCTAAATTAGGGTTTTTGTTACTTTTCTTTCGTGCGGCTTGGGTTACTGGTTCTACGTTGATTCTGTGTGCATGGTCGATTCTGCTGTTGATTAATGGAGAGAGGTGATGATTATTTAATGGATGGTCGTTTAAATTCTGATGATGTTGCTAAGTGTGAGCGGGGCAAGCCGCCAATACCTTTTAGGGGTTTAGCGTCCAGAGTTGTCAATATTGACGGAAACCCTATGCTGCCGAGAAGGGGTACAATCCAGAGTGTCCAGTCTGATCCGAAACTGATTAATGTTATCGATGAACTCAGCAAGATTACTGTTCCTGTGGTATCATCGGGTAATCAAACCGCAGGGGATTATGTCGAAGTTTTTGGTGATCAGGGTTTACATGTGGAGCAAAATAACAGCTTGAAAACGAAGTCTTATGCTGATACGGTTGTAGCAGGTAATGTGCAGAAAGTTAATTTCCATTCTTTGTCTAGCTCGATTGTTCAAGAAGGCTGTGATGTTGTTCTTCCAAAGGAATCTGTTAGATCTGTGCAGGACAAAATGGCCAACACCATGTACGGTTATTTTCTGGGAGAACGAGTTGCTTTTCTGGTTGTGGATTACTATGTGAAAAATAACTGGAAAAAATATGGGTTGCAAAAGACGATGATGAACGCCAACGGTTTCTTTTTCTTCAAGTTTCGTGATGAAGTAGGAATGTCAAACGCTATGAAAGATGGTCCGTGGATTATTAGATCTCAACCATTATTCCTGAATAAATGGACCCCTACGACCAAGTTAGAAAAGAAAGAGGTTAAGCAAGTACAAGTGTTGGTGAAAATTCATGAGGTTCCCTTAGCGGCCTATACGGAAGATGGACTCAGTTTGATAGCAACAACTATTGGTGAGCCAAAAATGCTGGATACGTTCACAACGACCATGTGCACGGATTCATGGGGTCGTAGTAGTTAAGCTCGTGCTTTGGTGGAAATTTCAGCGGATAATGAACTCCGTGAGGAGATTACAATGGCAATACCTGAACCTGAAGGGGAGGGTTATATAAAGGAGACGATGTATGTAGAATATGAATGGAGCCCACTTCGTTGTGCTACTTGTTGTGTGTTTGGTCACTCGAATGACACATGTCCGAAGAAGCCAGCGAGAAGTAATGCTCGGATTGAGGATCATAGCCGTAATGTCCAAAGGAACAAACAAGTGAAGAAGATGCCGATAGTTGATCAGGATGGGTATACTGAGGTGCATGGTAAGAAAGTCGCTAGAAAGATGGGTATTCCGGTGAATAAACAGAGCAATAAATTTGAATATAGGCCAGTGATGAAGCCGAAACCGAAGGAAAATACTGGAGCAACTTCAAAGCAATCGAATAACCCGTTTGACATTCTCAAAGATCTTGATACGGAAACAGGTACTAGCAAAAATGCAAGGCGATCAAAAAGCAATGAAGAGGATGATGACGACGTTGAGGAGGTATACAATGAAATGGACGAATTTATGGTGCAGGGTTCGGTGAATTTAAATAAAAAACAAGGGGCAAGCACTCCTTCTACGACAGTTACTCATGGTTAGTATTGCAGTTTGGAATATAAGGGGGTTGAATCGCCCGCTTAAACAAATGGAGGTTCGTCAGGCTGTCAGGGATTATAATTTGAACTTGTGTGCTATTTTAGAGTCCCATGTTGATGTGGTCAATCTGGGTAAAGTTTGTAAATCGGTTTTTAGATCGTGGGATTGGACTTCTAATGGAGGTTGCTGTAGCAAAGGTACTAGAATTATTATTGGGTGGAACCCGGCGATTTTTGATGTCATGGTTGTCGCTCAATCGTCTCAGGTTATGCACCTTCAACTTGTTTTTAAACTGGATAAAAGAATGACCTTCTGTTCGATTGTGTATGCGGATAACTATTATGTCTCCCGTAGAGAGCTGTGGCATCTTCTTTCTATGCATAAAGTGTTTGTGGCGGATAGGCCTTGGTTTATTATGGGGGATTTCAATTCAGCGCTTAATACAGAAGATAGTTCGATGGGTACTTCTACTATTTCAATTGGTATGAGGGAGTTCCAAGCATGTGTTGATGATATAGAAGTGTTCGATATTAATCGAACAGGTATCCATTTTACATGGAACCAAAAACCGAAAAAAGGTGTTGGATTACTTAAGAAGATTGATCGGGTGATGGGAAACACTCATTTTGTTGCTGAATATCCGAACTCGGTTGCTATTTTCAAGCCTTACAGGCTTTCGGACCATTGTCCTTGCATATTATCTATTCCGGAAGCTATGAAGCTGAAACCGAGGTCTTTTAAATTCGCTAACTTTCTGGTGTTTAAACCAGAATTTTTAGAGATTGTGAAGAAGCATTGGATGTCAAACGTGGAGGGGGTGCACCAATTTCGAGTAGTCAAGAAGCTTAGAATGCTTAAAAACCCGTTTCGATCTTTGCTTTTCAAACAAGGCAATCTCCACAAAAAGGTTGAATGTCTTCGGATGAAATTAGATGTTATTCAGCAGAATATTGATAAGGAGCTGTTAAATATTGATTTCAGAAATGAAGAATCGGTTACTACCCGTGAGCTTCAAGACGCGATGCTGGATGAGGAGAGGTTTCTGAAACAAAAAGCTAAGGTTGACTGGTTGAGAGCGGGTGACATGAATACTGCTTTTTTTCATTCATCTTTGAAAATCAGAAATCACTATAGTAGGATTGAAGTTGTTAATGATGCGGAAGGGAATTCTTTTGAAGGTGACAATGTTTATAAAGCTTTTGTACAGCATTATGAGAAGTTCTTTGGAAGTCAAGGTGATATTTCGCTTCAACCAGCCCCGGATTTATTTCCGAAAGTTTTATCTCGTGATGTTGCTTCTCATATGGTGCGAGATATAACGGATGAGGAGGTCAAGAAGGCGATGTTCTCTATTGGCAATGATAAAGCGCCTGGCCCGGATGGTTATACAGCGGCGTTTTTCAAAAGTGCGTGGCCTATTATTGGTAATGATATTGTTCTTGCAATTAAGGATTTTTTTCGTGACTGGTAATTTGCTTCGGGAGTTAAATCATACCCTTATAGTTCTGATTCCTAAAGTGTCAACTCCTATGGGTGTTACTGATTTTCGCCCGATCGCTTGCTGTAATGTTTTTTACAAGTGTATTAGCAAGATTATTGCAGACAGGATAAAGGGAGCTTTGAATGATATTGTTAGCATCAATCAATCGGCCTTTGTTCCAGGAAGGAAGATCTCAGATAATATCCTCTTAACGCAAGAATTAATGCATAACTATCATCGGAATATTGGCCCTCCCCGATGTGCGTTTAAAGTGGATATTCAAAAAGCTTATGATACAGTTGATTGGAACTTCCTAAAAAATGTGCTGCTTGGTTTTGGTTTTAACAGGAAAATGGTGAATTGGATTATGATATGTGTGTCTACTACTACATTTTCGGTTTGTGTCAATGGTACGGTGCATGTTTTTTTCAAAGGTAATCGAGGGTTAAGACAAGGGGATCCAATTTCTCCATATTTATTTACTCTCGTAATGGAGATTTTGACAGGTATTCTTCAGCATGCGGTTCGGATAGACTCTTCGTTTAAGTTCCATAACCGATGCGAGAGACAGCAGATTATAAATCTCTGTTTCGCGGATGATCTTTTTCTTTTTGCGAGAGGGGAGGTGAATTCGGCCAGATGTATTATGTCTTCTCTTTCAAAGTTCACAATGATGTCGGGGTTAGTGCCTAGCAATCAGAAAAGTACGGTCTTCTTTTGTAATGTAAATGAGAATGTCAAACAGGCGATTCTGGATATTATGCCTTTTGTGGAAGGCAAGTTACCTGTGAAGTATTTGGGGGTACCTCTTATTACTTCTAAACTCAGGTACAATGATTGCTGTGTTCTTGTGGAGAAACTTGAAAAAAGAATAATGCATTGGAAGAATAAATTGTTATCTTTCGCGGGTAGACTTCAACTTATTATTTCAGTTCTATCCTCTATGCATATTTATTGGTCTTCGGTTTTTATTTTGCCAACTCGGATTATTAATGAGCTGGAAGCCAGAATGCGGAACTTCTTATGGAATCAAGATGTTTCTTTTAGTAGAGGAAAAGCGAAAGTTTCTTGGAAGTCGGTTTGTACTCCTAAGTTTGAAGGGGGATTGGGTATTAGACGTATTGGGGATATGAATAAAGCCCTAATGTCGTCTCATATGTGGAGCATTGTCTCGAAAAGGGAGTCTCTTTGGGTTGAGTGGATACATTCTTATCGGCTAAAAGGCAAAAGCTTCTGGGTGTCTAAATTGCCTTCTAACTCTTGTTGGTCATGGCGAAAGATTATTCAGATGCGGCCGATTATTCGTAAACACATCTGGTCCGAAGTAGGGAATGGTATGAGTACTTCAGCTTGGTTTGATTTTTGGCGCGAGTTGGGGCCGCTTGGTGACTTTCTAACGCCAAGAACTATCTCAGATGCTGACTTTCGGTTCGATGATAAGGTGGCGGATATTTTTTCTAACGGTTCTTGGAAATGGCCGGATGCTTGGAGGGATCTGTTTCCTGTTCTCATTCAACTCGATCAATTCCATTTGGATTTGTCTAAACATGACCGTTTGCTATGGAAAGATGGTGCTCATACTGAGGAATTCTCTTCCTCAGCGGTTTGGAATTCGGTGCGGCATAGAGAGCCGGAAATAGACTGGTGCAGTTTTGTTTGGTTTGCTCAATGTATCCCTAGGCATGCGTTTATGATGTGGCTGATAATGAAGGGTAAGCTTCTTACTCAAGACAAAATTTTAAAATGGGATTTTGATCGGCGTAAAAACATGAACATGATGTGCTGCTTACTATGCTATGAAAATTATGATTCACATCCTCATTTGTTCTTTGAGTGTAAGTTTGCTTCCCAAGTGTGGTTTTTAATTCGTAATAAAGTGGGGATGAATGATGTGTGTCCGAGGTGGGTGGATATTGTCGAATGGTTTCGGGCTCGAGCTCAATCAAAGAAAGTGGAAGTTTATGTTGCTAAGATTTTAGTTGGGGCTGCTGCGTATACTATTTGGCAAGAGCGGAATAGGCGGATATTTAAAAACCAACTACGCCCTCCTGAAATGGTTAGTGATGTCATCCTAAATACGGTCAGGTATAAGTTGATGGGTGCGAAATTGAAGAACACGGATAGGGTACGCAAGTTGCGTGGGGAATGGAAGATTACTAACGAAAGAAATAATGATGGAGGCTGATTAATTTGTAGTCTTTGTTTGAGTGTCTAGTTTTTTTGTCTAGGTGGTTTTTTGGATGTTTGTTTGCTTGTGTTTCTCTTTGTTTTTACTTTCATGGGGCATGTCTCATGATTGAACTAGTGTAGACTCTCTACACTACTTGTGCTTTGTTGGTTGTGAATATATAGAATCACCGGGGTAACCCTTTACCCAAAAAAAAAAAAAAAAAAAAAACTACTCAATCAGCCAGCTTCTTCAAGAAGATCAGCTCCAATAATTCCCCAATCACCAAGAAGCCTTTTGACATTGTCACAATTCTTTAGCTTCGCTCCCATCAATTTGTATCGGACCTGTTGGATAATAAGTTCAATAATAGCTTCTGGAGGTCTCAACTCATTCTTGAATAATCTAGCATTACGCTCTTGCCATATAAAATAAGCCGTGGCCGCTACCAATAACCTTGCAACATAGTTCCTCGCTGAATTTGAACTAGAACGAACTACCAGCCAACTAACAATCTCCTCCCATTTCGAATTAACCGACTCCATACCCACTTTGTGTCTAACCTTATGCCAGACTGTATCCGAGAATTTACACTCGAAGAAAAGATGATTATGAGAATCATGATTGGCATAACATAACAAACAACACATCATGTTCATGTTTTTTCTACGCGATATATCCCAGCTCAAAATCTTATCCTGAGTAAGCAATTTACGCCTCATAATGAGCCACATTAAAAAAGCATGACGAGGGATACATTGGGCGAACCAAACAATACGACACCACTCTACCTCCAAATCTCGACGTCTAAAAGAATCCCAAGCTCGAGCCGAAGAAAACTCATGAAAGTGATCCCCTTGTCGCCATAAAAGTTTATCATCCTTATTCGGATTAATAGACATGTTATCGAGCTGATTAAGGACTGGAAAACGCTCCCTCCAATCATTAGGCCAAACCCACGAAGACTCCAAGTAAATATCCGAAACTTTATCATCCAAATTGAAACCTGCATTAGCAATAAGTCTCGGAGAAAGGAGCTGAATCAACGGGCCAATATTATTCCACGTATCGAACCAAGCTGAAGTAGATACACCATTCCCGATTTCGGACCAAACAAAACTCCTCATATCCGGCCTAACCTGAAGAATCTTCCTCCATGACCAGCAACAAGAAGACGGAACTTTACATTCCCATAAACTATTACCTCTTAATCTGTAGGAATGAACCCACTCAACCCATAAGGATTCACGCCTTAAAAGAATGCTCCATATATGCGAAGACATAAGGGCTTTATTAACATCACCAATACGACGAATCCCTAACCCACCCTCATACTTAGGAACACAAACTGCTTTCCAAGAAACCTTAGCCCGGCCTTTATGAAACGACTTGTCATGAGACCATAAAAAATTCCGCATCATAGCTTCCAATTCAATAATCACCCGAGTAGGCAAGATAAAGACAGAAGACCAGTAAATATGCAGAGAGGACAATACCGAAATAATAAGCTGCAATCTACCTGCGAAAGAGAGTAATTTGTTCCTCCAATGCATGATACGCTTTTTGAGCTTCTCTACTAAAACCTGACAGTCTTTGTACAGTAACCGAGTCGATATAAGAGGAACTCCCAAATATCTCACCGGTAACGAACCCTCTAAAAACGGCATAATATTCAAAATAGCAGTTTTAACAAACGATGGAACATTAGAGAAAAAAACTGTACTTTTCTGAATATTTGGCATCAAACCCGACATCTTAGTAAAAGACTTGAGCGCTTCCATGATACACCTGGCCGACGCAATCTCACCCCTAGCAAAAATAAACAAGTCGTCCGCAAAACAGAGATTGATAATCTGTTGGCGTTCACACTTGTTATGGAATTTAAACGACGAGCCAATCCTTACCGTTTGCTGTAAGATAGCTGTGAGAATCTCCATCACAAGAGTAAAAATATAGGGAGAGATAGGATCACCCTGTCGAAGCCCCCTATTACCCTTGAAAAAACCATGAACGTCACCATTAATACAAACTGAATACGTGGTCGTAGACACACAAACCATAATCCAGTGAACCATGCTGCTATGAAAACCGAACCCCACCAAAATGTTCTTTAGAAAGACCCAATCGACAGTGTCATAAGCCTTCTGAATATCAACTTTAAACGCACATTTAGGGGGACCAATGTTTCTATGATAATTATGCATCAATTCTTGCGTTAACAAAATGTTATCAGAGATTTTTCTACCTGGGACGAAAGCCGACTGGTTGACACTAACAATGTCATTTAGCCCCACCTTAATTCTATCGGCAACAATTTTACTAATGCATTTGTATAATACATTACAGCAAGCAATCGGACGATAGTCCGTAACCACAGACGGGGAGGGAATCTTAGGAATAAGAACAATAAGCGTATGGTTTAATTCCCTTAGCAGCTTCCCTGTATCAAAAAAATCAATAACTGCTTTCGACACTTCATTACCAACGATCGGCCATGCATTTTTAAAGAAACCTGCTGTAAAACCATCAGGACCTGGCGCCTTATCCGACCCAATCGAAAACATCGCCTTTTTAACCTCATCAGGAGTAACCGGCCGAACCATATAAGCAGCAACATCCCTATCTAACTTTTTAGTAAACAAGTCAGGAGCCGGACTAAGCGAGGTATCTCCCGGGCAGCCTAAAAAGCGCTCATAATGTTCAACAAAAGCTTTCGAAACCATATCATCCGTACATTCATTTCCACTAACATCTCGAATAACTTCAATTCGGCTATAGTGAACCCTAGTTTTAAGCGACGAGTGGAAGTAAGCCGTGTTCATATCTCCAGCCGCTAACCAGTCCACTTTAGACTTTTGCTTCAAAAAACGCTCTTCATCTAGTAAAGCAGCCTGATATTGACACCGAATAGTGGCTTCCTCATCCCGAAATGTCTGACTAGACGGGTCTTTATCAATATCACACTGGATCCTATCAAGCTTATCTCGCAAATCTTGAACTTTTTTGTGCAAATTACCTTGCTGGAAAAGTAAAACACGTAAAGGAGATTTCAACTGCCGAAGTTTCTTAACAACCGAAAATTGATACACACCACCAATGTTCATACCCCAAACCTTCTCGACAATCGGTAAGAATTCAGGTTTATGCACCAGAAAATTAGCAAACTTGAAAGACCGATGCTTTAATTTTTCAGTTTCCGGGAACTTGATAACACACGGGCAATGGAAAGGTATACATTTGAACTTTTAAACTTATACTTTGGTTTTTGGTTTTAAACTTTATGCTTACGCTAATAACTTAAATTTGGTTAACTTGTTTTGAACACCTATTATATTGTGTGGTTGGACTTTAACTTATTTAATTACATTGTTCAATATGATTGGTGGCTGGATCCTGGTCAGTCACGCCTCCTGCGGTGATACTCCGCTTATGGATTTTGGGGGTGTGACAGATTGGTATCAGAGCCATTGGTTATAGTGAACTTGGTTTTAAAAAGGGAAAAGCTTTTTGACAAAACCAGACTATAACCTGTACAGTGCTCAACAATCCACAACGATCCTTCACTCCATGTGCAAGGCTCAACACTTTAGGTGATATGATTTAAGTTTATATTGCCTACTTGCTAGATCACTTTTGTGTAATGTGTTGTTTATGGTATGTTTATTTAGAGTAGTAGCATGCTGCCTGTTAGCCCTACTGTGTCCTTTATGACACACAATTATTTAATTATTTGACAATGGTCGTCAAACCCCTTTCTGATTTCTCATCACCCTGCTACGACAATCGTATACGCGTTCTATCTATTCATACGCTTATCTCGACATGAGGTCGCCATTTGACCCTCCGTACATTCGGTTTGTACGTCAACATTCACGAGGACCAGACCTGGCTCAAACGAACTCAGGGTTAGGAGAACTATACCCACACATCCCTGATGACAAACCTCATCATCTCCACCGGTCGTCGTTACCAGAAACGAAGCAGCCACAGTTACACGCGTTTGTCGTTTTGCAACTCGCAACCCTACCAACCAAATTCTGGTTTGGACAAGTGATATACTTCCGTGACCGTGATGCAACGAACTTCCCTTTTTGTGTCGTGCCACCATACCTCACAACTAGAATTGCTTCTAAGCAACAGGTTACTTGGTTGAATTCTTCGGTTATTGTTGGACCCCTGTTTTCGCTCGATTCTTCGTATGAACCTCATTAATTCCCTGTTCCTTCGATTGGCAACTGATTTAACGAAACGCCAACAACCATACCATGACTTTCACCGATCACAAGACTACCTTATTACCCTGTTGGATGGTTTATTCTTATTCTACTTGATTAGCTCTCTCGTATACCCAACTTAGCGAATGGATGCCATTACTTGAGAAATAGTCTTCAGGACATTTGGGGACCGAGATATGGATCGCTCAACCTACCGGCGAACACGATAACTTATACGTTTACTTGACCCACCTTACACTACAAGAGATGTACTTTAATTTCATGATCGTTTTTCTTGCATATGCGGAATCTTTGCACTAGCTCTTGCACCAACACATGATTATTGATTAATGATATGTCCAATTTCTACCATTGGCTCAGACCAAACCATCACTCTCTTACCACAGTGACATTACGTTCTCGCTACTCCATGTTGAGATACTGAAACGAACACGCTCTAGCTTAGAGAATTTGGAAGGCTCGACTTTCAATCATTGGAGATCACTCCTTGAAACCTTGAGGGTGTTGATGTATTGTTGATACGATCATACTCCCTTGAACACGTTTTCGCGTCTTTCCTTTGGAACCTCACGACTACGCAGACGTAATTTGGATTCATTCGCACGACCCAAGGAACTTTCCCTAACTTGGTTGCTTACTTGATGAATCACAAAGACACCTAAGTTCATGGATTCAGGTGAATTGTTCCTCCTTCGCATGTGGGCGAGTCCAATGACTTTTGGTGGAAGTCTCAGTGAATCCTAACACTACACACTTGTACGACAACCATGCTGCTATGTTAAATTCTTGTTCTGGTTGATTTAACCCCATGACAGCTATATTTGATCAACGACATACTTTATCTTAACTATACCCAACTTGCGTACAACCAGTTGTACCTTCGACATCAGATAAACCCCTAATAGGGATTATTAAACGCTTATTCATCGATTGTGGCTACCCTTTCTCATGTTTCCCCACCCATACACGTTATACTTTTGAGCCCTACGATCTGAAAAGTGTTCCCAGTGGACACTCGCTTGGACAAGTTACGCTCTGTGAACCTTACTCAGTGAGCATTGGGCCATAAACATGATGATACCCCAGGTACTTTTCCTTGATCTTGATACGGCCGATGTGGATCCTCAGACACGATAGATATGCCCCTTGTTTTCTTTGACGACGTCCGAATCCACTTGAAGACTAGTAAGGATCCGAACGACACCCACACCTTACCATGGAGCTCCTACGACACAAACAACCCCACCTTAAGTCTCCAACGTACGACTTTTGACGTCACGAAGCCCGTTTTCTTGATTGTATGCTCAAACCCTCACAACTCTAGCCCAAAGGATTGCTTAGGAATCCGCGTTTCAACAGTTGAAGGTAAAGATCTGTAGCGCTCCCATTCTCTCGTTACCTGAAGGCTTAGACGAATTCGTTGTTTATGGTGATGCGTTTATTCAAGGACATGGTGGTGTTTAGAGGGGGCAATTCTGACCCGAGTGCATAAACATGGGTCATTTTGGACCCTAATTTAATTATTATGGGTTAAATTGGGTTTCCTTGTAATAATTTGCGGGTCTAATTGGGTCATTCTAAACTAGGGATATAAGTTAACGGGTCAATTTGGGTATAGAAGGAAAAAGGGACGGGTTGAACGGGTTATCAAGTTTAGAAGAAAAAGGAACGGGTTAGAATCTAGGGTTTCTTCTCAGTTCTCACTTTCAGAGAATCAAAGACTCTGCAATCTTTTCTCCAGTGATCCATCAAACAACCGGCAATAGTTCAGCGACCGTTCTCCGACGGCGACGACGGTGGAGACGGTGACGAATTCAACAAGAAACCTCCGTAATTTCTCTATCCTTCTCTTTCTATTGATTGTTTGTTCATCTGAATTTAATCTTCCTTAAGTAATTCCTGTTGTTCGAGCGCCTTAGGGTTTAATAACTCGTTTAATTCAGGATAAAATGTATGGAATTGAATTAGAATGGTGCGTTATTTTACTGTAAATTGCTAACGAAAGCTTGTTGATTTGAGGCAGTTGTGATATAATACGAAATATGAAGTTTTGTTGCCTAGGGTTTCCTCTGTTCTTACCATTGTCTAGTTTTGTTGATTTGGGTATTTTGCTGATTTCACTATTGGGTGTTTCAGCCGATTCGGTGTAATTAAGGAGAATGGCCTTTGGATGCCTATAGAGAAAGACACCATGAAAACTCGAGGTTATTGCTTTATCGAGTACAACACTCCTCAGGTCCATTTTTCTTTCTATATTCTTGCTAGGGGTGTGAACAAGCCCAGAGGCTCGAGAGTTACTCGTTACCGGCTCGGTTAAAAGCTCGAACGAGTCGAGCTTTAACGAGCCCGAGTCCGAGCTCGAGCCTGAATTAGAGCTCGTTTAGTTATCGAGCTGAGAAATAAAACAAAGATATGATGACGATGAGCTGTTGAAGAACATATTTTAGCTGTCAAAATGTTTAAGCGATCAGGAGTACGAAAAAAGGAAGCGGTTGAATGAAGAATGGGAAAGGTGGGTAAACAAGTGGAAGAGAGATCACGAAGAACAAATGCTGAGAGATAGAGAAGCAAGTGATGTTGAAGAAGCCGAACAAGTGGAAGTGGAAGATTTGTTGGACGTTACTGAAGAAATCCTTCCTGATGTTGGCATCTTTTTGATTCGATCTGTTGTGTCATAGAGTTGGCTAGTAAAAAACAATGATACAGTAACTTTTTGTTATGATGCACATGTTTGTTAAACTGATACACCATTTTTTTGTAATTATAAATCTATGCTTTCTGTTTGATAGCTGCCAAATGTTAATCGAAAGAAATAGTACCCAAATTTAACAAATCTTTACATCATTTAATGTACTTTAGTGAACTGATGTATTGATATGGATTAAGAGGTTTCTTGGTACCTGACGTGATGGCTTTTATATCATTTAGTGTTAAAAAAAAACCCTGACCCGACCCGACCCGAAACCCATTCTGACCCGAAACCCGTTCCGACCCGAACCCGTTCTGACCCGAACCCGTTTCGACCAGAACCCGTTTTGACCCGAACCAAAGCAACCCTTTTTTTAATTGACCCGTTTTGACCCGAACCCATTTTGACCCGAACCCGTTTTGACCCATGACCCGACCCGACCCAACCCAACCCAACCCGTTTGCCAGGTCTAGTGGTGTTGAAGCAACGTGAGAAGGTCATTGCTTACGCATCACGCCAACTCAAGATTCACGAAAAGAACTACACTACTCACGACTTGGAGTTGGGAGCAGTGGTGTTTGCTCTTTAGATGTGGAGACATTACTTGTACAGTACCAAGCGCACTATTTACACCGATCACAAGAGTCTCCAGCATATCTTCGACCAGAAGGAGTGGAGCATGCGACAGCAACGATGTGTCGAACTCCTTAACGACTACGAATGCGCAATCATGTACCATCAAAGCCAATGTTGTGACTGACGCCCTCAGTCATAAGGAAACCAAACCTAAGCGTGTACGTGCGTTACAACTTACTATTCACTCCAATCTTCCCTCCCAAATCCGCAATGCTCAGGTTGAAGCATTGGAAGAAGGGAACCTTTTAGCTGAGTCCATGCGAGGCATGGAAAAACGACTTAAAACCCAAGGAAAACGGTACCCACTACTTCATAGAACGTGATTGGATTCCATTATTTGGAAACTTACGAGAACTTGTGATGGGCAAAGCACACAAGTCTCGCTACCCGGTGCATCCTGGTTCTGGCAAGATGAACCAAGACATCAGAACTCTCTACTAGTGGTCCCACATGAAAGCTAACATAGTGACCTATGTTAGTAAATGTCTGACCTGTGCTAGGGTAAAGGTTAAATACCAGAAGCCATCAGGCCTACTTCAACAACCACAGATCCCGACATGGAAATGGGTGCAAATTTCCATGGACTTTGTTACTGGCTTACCTAGAACTCAGTAAGGAAACAATACCATTTTGGGTGATAGTGGATCGATTAACCAAGTCTGCACACTTCCTGGCTATCAAAGAAATGGACAAGTTCTCTACCCTAGCAGACATCTACCTGAAGGAAGTAGTTTCGAGGCACGGGGTGCCAACCTCCATCATTTCTGATCGAGATCCACGTTTTACCTCTGATTTGTGGCAGGCGATACACAAATCCTTTGGCTCGCGTCTAGACATGAGCACAGCATATCATCCATAGACGGATGGGTAGACCGAACGCACCATCCAAACTCTTGAAGATATGCTTCGAGCATGTGTAATCGACTTTGGTAACGGCTGGGAAAGGCACCTACCTTTGGTGGAGATTACATATAACAATAGTTACCACACTAGTATCCAGGCTGCTCCGTTCGAGGTGTTGTATGGATGGAAATGCTGATCACCCTTGTGCAGGGCAGAAGTTGGTGAAAGGTAAATCAATTGCCCAGAACTCGTCGTCGACACAATGGAAAAGATTGCCCAAATACGACAACGGATGGCGGCAACTCGTGACCGTCAGAAAAGCTACGCTGATAGGTGCAGGAAACCGCTCGAGTTCCAGGTTGGGGATTGAGTGCTATTGAAAGCCTCACCTTGGAAAGGTGTGGTCCGCTTTGGCAAGTGAGGCAAGCTTAATCGCGTTATATCGGACCTTTCGAAATCATTGAGAAAATTAACAAAGTGGCGTATAGACTGAACCTGCCAGAAGAACTCAGTGGAGTTCACAACATACTCTATGTGTCAAGTCTGAAGGAGTGTCTGTCAGATGAGACCCTCCTACTTCCTTTAAAGGAACTCTCTATCGATAATCGGTTGCGAACCGTCAAGGAACCAGTGGAAATCTTGGACCGGGAGGTCAAGATTCTCAAACGCATCAGGATACCCATTGTTCGAGTTCGTTGGAACTCCCGTCGTGGCCCAGAGTTCACCTGGGAACGAGTAAATCAAAGGAAACACAAGTATCCCCAGTTGTTCAAGGAACGTAAGTCCACTACTGAAGCTACAGCAGAATTTCGGGACGAAATTCCCAATCAACGGGGGAAGGATGTGACACCCCAGGAAAACCAGGAAACCACGTAACCTAATTAGCTTCCTCAGTGATTACGTGCTAAATTTCGGGACGAAATTTCTTTCAACTTGGGGATGATGTGACAACCCGTAACTTCGAGGTAAAAACTGTTCGTTTCGTTTCTACAAATTAATCATATATTTGTCTAAATTATAATGTGCCAACGAATATTCGAAACCAAATCCATATCGTGTTGAACCGACCCGAACCATTTGAACCGAAGCCCATGTCTCGCTTGTCGACCCAATCCACTCGCGTAACCCGAAACTCGTAATGTCTGAACCACCTAATGCATTAATCTTAGTGATTTACATTTGTTGGACTTGTATATATATATTAGAAATAAAAAAAGAAACAACAACAAAAATTGAAACTGCCACCCTATACCAAAACTTGCGGCCCACACCCTATTGCCGATGTTGCTGAATGGTCAAGTACAAGATTCTTTTAAATTAGTTGTCTCCTAAATTTGCTTACCACCTTGTGTCCAAGTCTACACACCCAAAGCCCACTCTTGAGAATAATTTTGTCAAGTTGATGCACGTTGGAATTTCAAATAATTCATTTAATGTCTCATCAATTTTGTTCATTAATTACACACCAAATAATTAATCTCTAAACATTAAAACCTGTTATTAATATATTTGAGCACAACTATGTTATAATTAATTAATAATCTTTAATCAATTCCAGCCCAAATTCCTTTGTGTACAGCCCACCAATGCAACCGCCCCACCCACTATTCATATTACTATACATTTACGTAACATGCAGCTTTTTATAATATCCCAAAATCTCACAACCCTAATTCTCTAAACCTACGATCATTCCTCCTCACTTCTTCTGTGAAGGAAAACAAGCCCAAGAATCCAAGGGAAAAGTCGATATTCAGGCTCTATCAACTTCCTTCTTATTGCTAGGACGTGGTTGACCACATTAGCTCAAGTGACCATTTATCTGCTGAGCTAATCCAAGGTTAGTTCACACTTTCTATAAGGCATGGGATTCCCGATGGTTTGGGAATAGGTTAAGAAACTAAAACGAAACCTGCATATTCTCATTGGGTAGAATATGTACCTCCATCCTTGTTGGGAAGGATGACAACATTTAACCTGCGTATTCTCCTTGGGTAGATTACGTTCATCCGTCCTCTGTTGGAAGGACAACAACATATAACTTACTAGACAAAACTCTATCATGAAGTCCCTCATTTTTATATCGACTTAATCGCTGGGCCAATGGCGAGCGGGTCATTAGTTAAATAGCGCTATTAGGTTTGACAAGCCTCACACCGTGCCGCAGAGGATGGGAGTGGACTAATGGATCTGGGCACTTAATCAATGATGATAGACATTAACGTAGGGCACAACTTTCTCAGTCAATTGTCGATATGGTAACGGTCTAGTGGTTACATGGGGTAGCCCCCACTAGTTATGGTTTGGGAAACAATGAATTGGATAACTCATGGTTTTGAATGAACTTGTGGTTTTTGGAACAACTTTAAAATGAACAACCAACTGTGAACTCGCTCAACTTTGTTTTTGACTCGTTGTTACATGCCTTGCAGGTCGTTAGATGTTTAGCTAGAGCTTGCAGGGGAGCAGGAGTCGTTGTGGGACATGGACTGTTGAGTTCCATGTTAAACTTTTGAACTTTTAAACTTATACTTTGGTTTTTGGTTTTAAACTTTATGCTTACGCTAATAACTTAAATTTGGTTAACTTGTTTTGAACACCAATTATATTGTGTGGTTGGACTTTAACTTATTTAATTACATTGTTCAATATGATTGGTGGCTGGATCCTGGTCAGTCACGCCTCCTGCGGTGATACTCCGCTTGTGGATTTTGGGGGTGTGACAGAAATGCTCTCATCTTTTTCTCTAAATCAGCTATGATGCGAGCAGGAAGAGTAAAAACAGATGCCCAATAAATATGCATGGAAGATAAAACCGATTTAATAAGCTGCAGACGACCCGCAAAGGACAAAGTTTTATTCTTCCAGCTTTAAATTCTAGATTCCAACTTTTCGATTAGAATTTTACAGTCTTTATATACTAACCGAGACAAGATAAGCGGCACTCCCAAGTAGCGAACAGGAAGAGAACCTTCCTCAAAAGGCATCAACTGTAAGATACTTTCCTTATCCTCTCTATTCACGTTGCCAAAAAACACGGTACTCTTGGCCATGCTAGGAACAAGACCCGACATATTCTTAAACTTGTCCAACCCTTCCATGATAACCCTAGCCGAACTTACATCACCTCTAGAAAACATAAATAAGTCATCCGCAAAGCAAACATTCACAATTCTTTGTTTTTTGCAAAGATTATGGAACTTGAAGTTAGACGATTTATTAACCATGTCTTTCAAAATAATCGTCAAAGCTTCCATAACCATAGTAAACAGATACGGTGACATTGGGTCCCCTTGTCGCAATCCCCTTTTCCCTTTAAAAAAACCATGGATATTACCATTAACGCCAATAGAAAAGGAAGCAGTAGTAACACATACCATAATCCAATGCACCATTTTGTGGTGAAAACCAAAACCCACTAGCAGAGACCTTACAAATGACCAGTTCACTGTGTCATACGCCTTTTGAATATCCACTTTAAATGCACATTTAGGGGGCCCACATTACGGTGATAATTGTGCATCAATTCTTGGGTCAGAAGAATGTTATCAGAAATCCGTCTTCCAGGAACAAAAGCTGATTGATTAATATCCACCACATCATCTAAACCAACCTTTATTCAGTTTGTGATAATCTTACTAATACACTTGTACAAAACATTGCAACAAGAGATGGGATGATAATCCAACACCGAATTTGGAGTTTGCACTTTAGGAATGAGAGCCAAAATAGTATGATTAATCTCCTTTAGCAATTTCCCATTAGTGAAGAACTCTTGAATAGCACAAGCGACATCACTGCCCACAACATCCCAAGAATGCTTAAAGAAAGCGGTTGAGAAGCCATCCGGACCTGGCGCCTTGTCATTACCTATCGAGAACATAGCTTCCTTTATTTCCTCTAGCGAGACATCCTGAACCATATGCTGAGATTTCAAAGGGCACAACCACCTATGAAACAACTCAGGATCCATAACCTCTGAAATATTACCCTCAACTCCCAGGAATTGCGAATAATGATCAACAAGAGCCCCTGGCACATCCGTCCCTTCAAACACAACACCATGTCGATCTTTGATTGAATCTATACGGGTAATGTGATTTCGGCATTTGAGAGAATTATGAAAATAGGCCGAGTTTGAATCACCCACCTGAAGCCACTCCACCTTGGATTTTTGTTTAAGAAAACGCTCCTCATCCAGTTTAGCTACCGTAAACAACTTGACTAAGTCTGCCTCTTTATCACGCAAAGAACTGTTAGACGGATCCCCATCAATGCTCAATTGGATCGCGTCCAACTCCGTCCTCAACTTAACTACTTTGTCATGCAAATTTCCTTGCTTATATAGCAGTTTACGCATAGGAGATTTAAGTAACTTCAAACGCCTAACAACACAATACATGCGATGACCACTGGACGTGGAACCCCAAACTTTAGAAACCTCCTCCTTAAATTCAGCCTTATGCACTAGAAAGTTTGCAAACTTAAAAGGCTTAGGCCCCTGTTTATCGACATTCGGAAGCTTCAGAACACAAGGACTGTGATCCGAAACACGGCACGGCTGGAAAACAGCATGAGCCACCGGCCACTCTACCAAAAACTGTGAATTACCCATAACTCTATCAATTTTCTTCAATATTCCTATCCCCCTCTTCGGCTTTTGATTCCACGTATAGTGAAGACCTGACCGATTAATATCCAGCACCTCGATCTGCTCGACACAATCTTTAAAATCCCTCATAGCCGTTGTGATTCTGGATGAACCATAAAGGTTATCCTCCAAGTTTAACGATGAGTTAAAGTCACCCATCAGCGCCCATGGTTTATTATTCACAAAACCCTTATGCACCAATAGATTCTGCCACAAATCCTTCCTCTTAACATAATCGTTATCCGCATAAATGAAAGAACATAAAAACGCTTTATTATCAGCTTTATAAATAACTTGAGTGTGCATCACCTGATTAGTTTGCGAAAGCACCATCCGCATTCCATCCCACAATAATCCTGGTCCCCTTATCACGCATAGCACCATTCGATGTCCAACTCCACCATTTACAAATCTTTCGACAAGCATCATAGACCTTATAAACATCCATATGAGACTCCAAAATTGCACAAACATTAAGATGATTTTCATTCACAACTTCCTGAACCTCTTTTTGCTTAAGGGAAAGGTTCAAACCCCTAATGTTCCATGCTGCAATACTACCCATTAAAACCTGCTGATCTGGGAGTGCTTGCCCCCTCAGAAGTTGGTTTAACCCCTGCTTCCATGAAAATAGCAGTCTCATCATACACTGTATCAACATCCTCATCATCATTAAAAGTTGTATCATTACGAGTATTTTGAACAGAAAAGGCCTATCCTTACTATTCAAACTCGAGGGCCCTGTTAAACGAGGACCTGCATCTTCCTTTTCCAAAGCTGAAAATGAGTTTGAGGTTGAAACCTCATTGCTAGTCGATGTTCCTCCCCCTGTGTTACCATGTTTTCTTTCAACTGGTCTATACACAAAATTCGGTTTCCCTTTATTCACCATGACTCCCTTCTTTTTATTAGGCTAACCCTTATTTATAATAAATCCTTCAGCATCTTTTTCTACCACATTGTTCTGCACCACCTTGGTGTTCTTAGGACAATTAGCATCTTGATGGCCAAATACTTTACATGTACCACATCTAGGAGGCCGCCATTCGTATTCCACTTTCATGGTTTCTTTTACATATCCTACTCCGTCAATAACCGGTATAGCTATTTTTAATTCCTCCTTTAGATCCTCATCAGCCGAGAGTTCAATTAGAGCCCGAGCAAAGCTGCTCCTCCCCCATGCATCAGAGAACATTTGAGACGTGTAAGAATCTAGCATCTTCGGGGTACCCAGCTTAGTTGCTAACATGCTCAAGCCATCATCCGAGTAGGCTGCTAACGGAACGTTATGTATTTTGATCCAAACTGCCACCTTCTTTATATCATCTTTTTTCAAGATAGTAGTTGGAGTCCAAGCATTTAACAAGAAAGGAGTATTCCTGGTCAGCCATGGGCCACCCTCCAAAACTTCGTTCATCCCTTTTGCATCAGAAAACTTGAAAAAGAAAAAGCCATTGGCGTTCATCATTGATTTTTGTAACCCATTTTTCACCCAGTTCTTTCTTGCAAAATACTCAACCGAAGGAAAAGCAAGTCTCCTCCCTAAGAAATATCCATATAAGGTATTCGCATATTTATCCTGGACCATTCTAACAGCCTCCTTAGGGAGAACAATATCGACGTCATCCAACACCTCCTCCGATTTCAGAATTCTGAAATTAATAGGTTTGACCGTCTTGCTAGATTACAGCTTCTCTGCATATGACACACCCGCTTGCATTCCACCATTAGAACCATTTGAACCATTCTTGTTACTATCATTATACTGGGGACAATGATCATTAACCATATTATCAGCAGCTCCAATCACATGCTCATGATTGGCTTTCTCTACCTCCACCGGAACAGTAATCTTTTCCAATTCATCAATGACGTTAAATAACTTCGGATCAGAAGGATCAGATTGTGGTTGGGACGAAAAAACATTACCTCTTCTCGGCATGAAAGAATTCGGCAAACCCTGAAAGGAACCTGCAGATTTCAGACGCACATCTGGCTGAAAGCCAGCAGGTTTTTACGATCATCCATACAAGAAAACTTCAACTCTCTCCGTGAACAAGAAACCAGACAACCATGCAAAGAAGAATCCAAGAAAACCAGAAAACCAGAAGACGCAACGAACAAGAACAAACCCTAATCTAGCACTTTACCCCATGCCTCAAATCAAATTGAGATAGGGACTCAGGTGTGACAACCGGTGATTTACGGCACCTAATTACGTGATTAACAAGTAATTAACGCGATAATAAATAGTGTTTACAGCACAACTTAACTTAATTAGGCCTTTGGAGTGCCTAGGAACGTCTATCCGACTTTACAGTGCGCGAATGGTGATTTGCGGAGAAACATGCTAAACGTTAAGCGATAACGAAACGAAACCGTACAAAATACTGACAACGCCGACTAGTATGAACGTTACATGAATATTTTATGTCTATGAGATAAATTTTGTGAATTTATTGGGCTTCCGTGCGACACAAATGCAAATGTGGACTAAAACGCGATGGTAGGAAACGCAACGGCAACGAAACGGAAGCAACGGAGACGCCTGTCTCCTTCGAAACTTACATATTACGCTATATTTAGCTCCGTAATAAAATTTTAGTAATTACAGTTGTAACCGGATCGAAAAACAAGTTAAAACGGCGAACGACGCCTTTTACGCGAAATTTTTACCGTTATCAACGCGCGAACGCGACTACAACGGCTACCAACATTATTTTTGCACGAAATATTATTTTACTAGGCTACGGTGATTTCGGTTTTGACAACGGGTCTCGTAGGAATTACGGGCCACTTACACACGGGGATTGAGTTTGTGGGCCCTGGGCCCAAGCCCAAAATCCACAAGCCTAAACCTGCATAATAAATTAGATTTTTTTGAATCTCTAAAAATCTTTAGAGATCTATGCTAAAATCTTATAAAATCTATGATAAATCTTTACAAAATATTTTGTAAGATTCACCAGATCTCAAGATCTCTATATGACCCATACTCTCATCACACTTGTTCAAACATCATACACACATCCCACCATAAATACTCTCTCTCTCTCGGTTATATACCCAGACAAACAAACAAACATGGGCCAAACTTCATCTCCTACATTTCTCTACAAGAAAACCCTAAACACCCTCCTTTCTTTCTATAACTCACAACAACCACAGGACTCCTCTTCCCCTCTCTGCTCTCTCGACACCCACCGGTGACCGGAGTAAAACCCGGCCGGTTGCCGGCGCCCTTCACCCGACGTGACACGCACACCGGTACACCCCAACACCCCCTTGATCCAGAAACGGACCGCCACCACCACCACCGTCCGGTGGTGGCGCGACTGCGAGACAGAAGAGAGAGAGACATCGAGGGAGATCGGGAGAAAGAAGGAGGTGACGGAGCGACTGAGGTGCCGGCCACCATACGCGGCGGCGCGTGATGGTGACGGTACGGTGGTGGTTTCTTTGGCGACCCGACGGCGGCTTCTGGCCGGCGACGTCACAGACGGCAGCAGCGGTGGTTCAGGTCTCGGTCCGACAAACTTCCGGTAAACCAACCCCTGTTCTCATTAATTCTTGCAAACTTGAAGATGATTATGGCTGATGATGTTCGGTTCACGTTTCGGGATATTTCGGGTCTCGGGTCACAGATGGGTTCGGGTTTTCAGGTTCGGTTTCGCCTCAGATCGGGTCTGGTTAAGCTCAGTGGAGGATCGGGTCAGATTACGTGTTTAGGAAGCGGGTCAAAGTTTCGGGTGCGGTTTGGTCAAGTTGTCAGCTTCAGAAGCGGTTCGGGTTGACTCGGTCAATTCAGTGAGTTGACTCGGTCAACTCAGCATGTCGAATCAGTTTGGTTCAAGCTTCGGTTCGGGTCTCGCGATTTCGGTCAGACGGTTCGGTTCGGTCGGCTCGGTCAAACCGAGTCGACTCAGCGGGTCAACTCAGTCCACGTTTAGACGACTCGACGAAAGAATTGGTAAAGAATTTTAGTGGCGTGATTATTGATGTCATTTAATAATTTTTACATTATTAACATAAACGAGCTCGAATCGATTCGGATTAGTATTTAAATTACACTTTGCCGTGCTTACAACATTATATATTGATAACTGAATAATTGTTGATTGGTTTTTGAAAAATAACGACAACATTTGTTGTCGGAGGGCGTCCAAAAACAGAGGAAACTCTTCCCGTTTTTCGAGAAAATCCGTAAAAAGGAACGCGTTTTATTATAAAACAAACATCGGATTCAAATGATATTTTGGAAAGACGAATACAAGCATATAGTTTCTTTCGATAACACTTTACAACTTACAATAAACGACGATTCGGGAAAATTATTTACAACGATAAAAATAGTTATTTTAAACTTCAAAATCCGACAATTCTTTTATAAGGTCAACATAACTATTTATATTGTTTCAAACGCCGATAATACGACTTCTTTTATAAATAAATATAGTTATATATTTATTTCGAAGATCAAACGACACGCCGATAGTGTTAATAAAATAAATATAGTTTAGATATTTATTCGAAATATCAAACGACACGGATTCGTTTTATAGAAATATATATGTTTTATATATTTATTTTAAAGTTCGTACATCACGAATCCTTTTATAAAATAGATATCGTTTATCTATTTATTACAGACTTCAAATAACTCGATGATTCTTTTATAAAATAAATATAACTTTTCATATTTATTTTATACGCCTAAACGGCACACGATAAATCATATAATATCGCATACGAGTTTGATACATGATATTTTCGTACAAATATTCTTTTTATACACGTACGACTACTCGAGACGTCTAACGCGATGATAACGATATAATTATATATTTTTATATAAATATTTATTTATTTTTAAATCTCTCGAGGAATAAGTCTTCCCAAGACTTATTAGTTTTACTGACAATAAGCGAGACCTGACAAGTATAACTTAATCGTTACTATTAAGTTATTAACTTACCGTTGAATCGTTCGGTTAACGATTCGGTAGAGCTCGACGACACGTAATTTAGTTACTGCGTATATTTAGAAACTTATTAGATATTCCGTGTTAGGAATATTGTAGAATGCACGCTAGCGAGTCTCATCTTGGAAACGACATCACGAAGTCGTAATTAGCTCGCTTTGCACAAGACTATTCAGGTGAGTTCATAACCCTCACTTTTTACTGTTTACATTTTTGTAAATGTTTTCGGGGTGGAAAGACATGCACGTTTTGCAAAAACATACAAAGTTCTGAACAAATGCAAAACTCGTATTTCTAAATCATATTACGAAGGGATTTCGAGGAACTCAAATGATTTACGAAAGGTTTATACTAAACATACCAGTTTTTACAAAACAAATGCGTATTATCGAAAGGTGAATGATTTTCATGACTAGGGATGGGATCATCTGGTGATAATATTGAGGAAGGATCAGTCTTAGAGACTGGGGTAAAGTACGTGTACAATGATTAGAGACACTTACGGACATTTTTATACATGGTATGGTTAGCTTAAGGAGGGTTTACTACTTAGATCATGTGAGTGGGTAGGCGCAACTTGAGGCCATTAATCCTCATTGTAGGACCGAGGGATAGTAGCGGTAGATCTATCTGGGTGTAGCGAGCCCAGCCCCAGGCCCAACAGTACGGACCTCGGGGTGACTTTGTGCCCGACGCATAAATCTGCTAGGTTTGAGTCTTCATACTTGCACTTCACACATATCAATGGCCTTGCAAACCATTGGTGATCTCTTTATTTCCTTATTTGCTACATACCAGGGACATATATACTTACAAAAATACTTGTTCATACAAATTAAATACCATGTTTTATACAAAATTCAAAGCATAGGATTATGCGGGTATGGAGTCAAAGTCAGGGTGGGCATTGACGGTTATACGAATATTACAAATACAAGACTTTACAAATACATGGTTTTTATGAACATACTGTGTTACAAACACAACGTTTCCATATAACTTGGCAAGAAAATGACTTTTGATTCGTTTTCTCAATGCTATTTCAAAAACCGGTTATTCCAAAGATTTATTTCAAATCTTTCACAACTCAAAAGATTTATTTCAAATCTTTCACAACTCAAAAGATTTATTTCAAATCTTTTACAAACAAACTATGAACTCGCTCAACTTTATGTTGACTTTTTCGCATGTTTCTTTCTCAGGTTATATTTCTAAGACAAGGCACGGTTGGAATAGGAGAACCATTGGAGACTCGAGTACTTAGTGGGCGTTCAATTTCTAGAAAGTCTTAGCTTTTTGCTTCCGCTGTGCAATGAAGATACCAGTCCAGTCACGCCAATGCTCTGATATTTCGGGGTGTGACAGATTGGTATCAGAGCTATAGGTTACAGCGAATAGGATTTTCTATAAAGATACCTAGGCTCTAACCTCACTTTCCTCTGGGAACTTAGAATATTAAAACCTGAATACATACAGAACGCATAGTACTCGAATATGGTCTCCAACCGTTGCCGAAAAACAAACAGTCAAGATTTTGTTTTCAAACATACGCTAAAGTGGTGTTTTACCCACGATACACAAACAGTCGCATACAGTACACGAAACTCTGAGAGTTTAGGAAACATGCATGTAAGACCTTCGGAAACTTATGTTGAAGTTCATTAAAGGTCATCGCGTAGGAACTGCAAATATTGACTCGGGCACACACTATTATCCATATTGTCTATGATATTTTAACTTCCCGAGCAGGCAGCCTACGCATAACGAAACGCTAGTGCACGACAATACATGAAACTCAAACTTTACATCAACGGATGTCAAAGTACATCACATTCTACGCAGAACGTAACGCTAGTGCACAGGTATACGTGAAACTTAAGCTATACAACAACGGAGGTTGAAGTACGACACATACGACTATCGAGGCGAGGCCTTTGAGAAGGAACGATGACACAAATCTAACGACGACGCTAGATCCCTGTCAGCAGGAGAACTAACGATCAGGAAACGACAACTTGTCACGCGATCCTGCAACGACACAAATCACGCCAGGGAGAAGACAATTGTCTCCGCATTCCCCCCCCCACCTAACGAATGACGAATACGCTAGGTTCGACATTCCATGGTAATGTCACCTAACAATTGGTCGTCACACGAAACCCCAGGTAAAGTCCTCAAATTTCTTTTATTGAAATTTCGAATTTCACACTTACTGAGTAGATTTTCGTATCTCTACTCCTCTTAATGGTCATTGTATCACGATCATTTCTTTACAAGTAACATACATGGTTTTTCGTTGTAACCATGCCTAAAGTTTTCTTGTCAATACATATATTTATTGTCGGATTGCGCTAAAATCAAGTTCGATTGTTTGAACTTCTGCATTACACATACTCAATTCAAGATACCATATGATGTATTGAAGACATCATATTCAAATTCGTTTTAACAAGAGTTTCATTTGTTCCGAGTCGTAGTAGACTTGTTTGGTCTACGACTCCAATAAGTCATTTGTTGATTTCGACACCTTGTGGTGGTGTATTCATTAACTTGAAGCTTGCGCTAAACTCGTTTACGCGTCTCATGCACGGATTTAATTATTTCTTTATTAATTTGTTTTAAATCCGCTTTGAATTATCATATTAAAGTAGTCTTAACACAATCGTGTGTTAAGACAATGGTACACAGATTCATTTCATATTCCGGTGTACCTCATAACGGTTCTTTCAACATCGATCGAATGCTTTGCGACATTCATTGCTTCTTCACCTTCGATCGAAAACATTATTTCTTTGATGTTCAAATTTCAATTGAAAATTCTATGATGTCATTTGAAACAAACTTTCGGATTCACCTTATTACGCTTTCATTTGACTTCAAACACGGTGGATTTGTTTGATCACCGCTATATTCGAATTGCTTCATTCACTAAGACACATTGTGGCGTCGGTATAACTTGCAGCTTGTGCTGATCACGATCGAGCGTTTCATGCAAACTATTTGAGATTGTTGATTCTAAGTTCATCCAGTGGATGTTATTGCTTCTAGAACTCATTCACAGGTTATAAACGTTCATATGGAATTCGATTGGTCGAAGTTTCTGTTCATTGTTGGATCCTTGTTAACTTAGTCGCACTGGTGACTGTATCATTATGTCTCGTTTCCTTTGACATCAATTACTGAGACACATTTCTTTTAAACCGTTGGGATTCCTATTGTGGAGGAATGTCATTAAATTCACATGACTCGAATAAGTCTTGTTTCGATTACACGGTCATTCACTTTGTTATGATTCGGACTTACCTGCAAACAACACAATTCTGAGGGGATAACACAGTCTAAATTTCGAGGACGAAATTTTTGTAACAGGGGGAGAATGTGACAACCGGTGATTTACGGCACCTAATTACGTGATTAACAAGTAATTAACGCAATAATAAATAGTGTTTACAGCACAACTTAACTTAATTAGGCCTTTGGAGTGCCTAGGAACGTCTATCCTACTTTACAGTGCGCGAATGGTGATTTGCGGAGAAACTTGCTAAACGTTAAGCGATAACGAAACGAAACCGTACAAAATACTGACAACGCCGACAAGTATGAACGTTACACGAATATTTTATGTCTATGAGATAAATTTTGTGAATTTATTGGGCTTCCGTGCGACACAAATGCAAACGTGGACTAAAAACGCGATGGTAGGAAACGCAACGACAACGAAACGGAAGCAACGGAGACGCCTGTCACCTTCGAAACTTACATTTTACGCTATATTTAGCTCCGTAATAAAATTTTAGTAATTACAGTTGTAACCAGATCGAAAAACAAGTTAAAACGGCGAACGACGCCTTTTACGCGAAATTTTTACCGTTATCAACGCGCGAACGCGACTACAACGGATACCAACATTATTTTTGCACGAAATATTATTTTACTAAGCTACGGTGATTTTGGTTTTGACAACGGGTCTCGTAGGAATTACGGGCCACTTACACACGGGGATTGAGCTTGTGGGCCCTGGGCCCAAGCCCAAAATCCACAAGCCTAAACCTGCATAATAAATTAGATTTTTTTGAATCTCTAAAAATCTTTAGAGATCTATGCTAAAATCTTATAAAATCTATGATAAATCTTTACAAAATATTTTGTAAGATTCACCAGATCTCAAGATCTCTATAAGACCCATACTCTCATCACACTTGTTCAAACATCATACACACATCCCACCATAAATACTCTCTCTCTCTCGGTTATATACCCAGACAAACAAACAAACATGGGCCAAACTTCATCTCCTACATTTATCTACAAGAAAACCCTAAACACCATCCTTTCTTTCTATAACTCACAACAACCACAGGACTCCTCTTCCCCTCTCTGCTCTCTCGACACCCACCGGTGACCGGAGTAAAACCCGGCCGGTTGCCGGCGCCCTTCACCCGACGTGACACGCACACCGGTACACCCCAACACCCCCTTGATCCAGAAATGGACCGCCACCACCACCACCGTCCGGTGGTGGCACGACTGCGAGACAGAAGAGAGAGAAATATCGAGGGAGATCGGGAGAAAGAAGGAGGTGACGGAGCGACTGAGGTGCCGGCCACCATAAGCGGCGGCGCGTGATGGTGACGGTACGGTGGTGGTTTCTTTTGCGACCCGATGGCGGCTTCTGGCCGGCGACGTCACAGACGGCAGCAGCGGTGGTTCAGGTCTCGGTCCGACAAACTTCCGGTAAACCAACCCCTGTTCTCATTAATTCTTGCAAACTTGAAGATGATTATGGCTGATGATGTTCGGTTCACGTTTCGGGATATTTCGGGTCTCGGGTCACAGATGGGTTCGGGTTTTCAGGTTCGGTTTCGCCTCAAATCGGGTCCGGTTAAGCTCAGTGGAGGATCGGGTCAGATTACGTGTTTAGGAAGCGGGTCAAAGTTTCGGGTGCGGTTTGGTCAAGTTGTCAGCTTCAGAAGCGGTTCGGGTTGACTCGGTCAACTCAGCATGTCGAATCAGTTTGGTTCAAGCATCGGTTCGGGTCTCGTGATTTCGGTCAGACGGTTCGGTTCGGTCGGCTCGGTCAAACCGAGTCGACTCAGCGGGTCAACTCAGTCCACGTTTAGACGACTCGACGAAAGAATTGGTAAAGAATTTTAGTGGCGTGATTATTGATGTCATTTAATAATTTTTACATTATTAACGTAAACGAGCTCGAACCGATTCGGATTAGTATTTAAATTACACTTTGCCGTGCTTACAACATTATATATTGATAACTGAATAATTGTTGATTGGTTTTTGAAAAATAACGACAACATGTGTTGTCGGGGGGCGTCCAAAAACAGAGGAAACTCTGCCCGTTTTTTGAGAAAATCCGTAAAAAGGAACGCGTTTTATTATAAAACAAACATCGGATTCAAATGATATTTTGGAAAGACGAATACAAGCATATAGTTTCTTTCGATAACACTTTACAACTTACAATAAACGACGATTCGGGAAAATTATTTACAACGATAAAAATAGTTATTTTAAACTTCAAAATCCGACAATTCTTTTATAAGATCAACATAACTATTTATATTGTTTCAAACGCCGATAATACGACTTCTTTTATAAATAAATATAGTTATATATTTATTTCGAAGATCAAACGACACGGCGATGGTTTTAATAAAATAAATATAGTTTAGATATTTATTCGAAATATCAAACGACACGGATTCGTTTTATAGAAATATATATGGTTTATATATTTATTTTAAAGTTCGTACATCACGAATCCTTTTATAAAATAGATATCGTTTATCTATTTATTACAGACTTCAAATAACTCGATGATTCTTTTATAAAATAAATATAACTTTTCATATTTATTTTATACGCCTAAACGGCACACGATAAATCATATAATATCGCATACGAGTTTGATACATGATATTTTCGTACAAATATTCTTTTTATACACGTACGACTACTCGAGACGTCTAACGCGATGATAACGATATATTTATATATTTTTATATAAATATTTATTTATTTTTAAATCTCTCGAGGAATAAGTCTTCCCAAGACTTATTAGTTTTACTGACAATAAGCGAGACCTGACAAGTATAACTTAATCGTTACTATTAAGTTATTAACTTACCGTTGAATCGTTCGGTTAACGATTCGGTAGAGCTCGACGACACGTGATTTAGTTACTGCGTATATTTAGAAACTTATTAGATATTCCGTGTTAGGAATATTGTAGAATGCACGCTAGCGAGTCTCATCTTGGAAACGACACCACGAAGTCGTAATTAGCTCGCTTTGCACAAGACTGTTCAGGTGAGTTCATAACCCCACTTTTTACTGTTTACATTTTTGTAAATGTTTTCGGGGTGGAAAGACATGCACGTTTTGCAAAAACATACAAAGTTTTGAACAAATGCAAAACTCGTATTTCTAAATCATATTACGAAGGGATTTTGAGGAACTCAAATGATTTACGAAAGGTTTATACTAAACATACCGGTTTTTACAAAACAAATGCGTATTATCGAAAGGTGAATGATTTTCATGACTAGGGATGGGATCATCTGGTGATAATATTGAGGAAGGATCAATCTTAGAGACTGGGGGAGGATCAGTCTTAGAGACTGGGGTAAAGTACATGTACAATGATTACAGACACTTACGGACATTTTTATACATGGTATGGTTAGCTTAAGGATGGTTTACTACTTAGATCATGTGAGTGGGTAGGCGCAACTTGAGGCCATTAATCCTCATTGTAGGACCGAGGGACAGTAGCGGTAGATCTATCTGGGTGTAGCGAGCCCAGCCCCAGGCCCAACAGTACGGACCTCGGGGTGACTTTGTGCCCGACGCATAAATCTGCTAGGTTTGAGTCTTCATACTTGCACTTCACACATATCAATGGCCTTGCAAACCATTGGTGATCTCTTTATTTCCTTATTTGCTACATACCAGGGACATATATACTTACAAAAATACTTGTTCATACAAATTAAATACCATGTTTTATACAAAATTCAAAGCATAGGATTATGCGGGTATGGAGTCAAAGTCAGGGTGGGCATTGACGGTTATACGAACATTACAAATACAAGACTTTACAAATACATGGTTTTTATGAACATACTGTGTTACAAACACAACGTTTCCATATAACTTGGCAAGAAAATGACTTTTGATTCGTTTTCTCAATGCTATTTCAAAAACCGGTTATTCCAAAGATTTATTTCAAATCTTTCACAACTCAAAAGATTTATTTCAAATCTTTTACAAACAAACTATGAACTCGCTCAACTTTATGTTGACTTTTTCGCATGTTTCTTTCTCAGGTTATATTTCTAAGACAAGGCACGGTTGGAATAGGAGAACCATTGGAGACTCGAGTACTTAGTGGGCGTTCAATTTCTAGAAAGTCTTAGCTTTTTGCTTTCGTTGTGCAATGAAGATACCAGTCCAGTCACGCCAATGCTCTGATATTTCGGGGTGTGACATTAGGTGAATCTAGGTTACTGCCCAACCAGTAGGACCGATAAACCCTAATCACTATTCCAATAGAATCGAATCACAGAGTAAAGGTAGGCGACATAAAAAACAAGCAGAAACCCTAGATTAACCTCAATCACTTGGCTAGCAAGTTCGAATCAGATGTATTGAAAGGATCAACACTCCAATAATCAGACTGTTATACCAAGATCAAGAAGAAAAAACGAAGGTTACAAGAGAAAGAAAGAACCGCCATGCTAGAGAGAGAGAATTAGAGAGAGAGAGTAGCCAATCATGAGTCTCGCCTTACTCTAATTATTAAAATAACAATTATAAAAACTAATAAATAAAAGAACTTTGTTTATATATAGTTATATATATATAAACACACATACATTCTCTCTCTATCTGTACACTCTTTCTCACTTTAACTATCCACCACCACAACCACCCGACCACTACCCACCTGCCGCCGCCACCACCACCTCCCACCACTCACTCTAACTTCACACCTCCCTCTCTCATCAACTCAGGACAAATCCAGATGAACTCATGGCATTATCATTTTGATTGCAGTCACTCAATAACTATTTCAATGAACAATTTACAATGTTTTGGGTAACCCTGAAATTATCTGTTATGATATCCTTGCGTGTGAGTGACAGACATAACCAACAAAGTTTCTTCAATGTTCTTGGTTCATTGTTCACTGCTGTAATTTTATGTGGCATAAACAACTCGTCTTCAGCTATACCATATGTTTCCATGGAGCGGACGGTTCCGTATCGCGCTCTTGCACAATTATTAACAAAATCATTCCATTCTAAAGCAAATCCACTACTAGAGCCCAAAATGGCTTCAGCAGTAATACTCCACCTCAAAGTCTGCAACCCCAATCGGACTCCAATCGGAGCCATCACAACAGAACCCCAACCTCTGAACACCCCCGTCGCAACAGAACCCTTTTCATTCGTCGTCTACAACCCTATCCACCTTCACTTTCAGATCTCAGATTCCTAGATTTGTTCCTCTCTTGGTTGGGGCTCGATTGGGGTGGGTGGTGGCGGCGGCGGTGGTAGTTGGGGCTCGATTGTAGGTTGTTCAGAACCACCACCATGACGGTGGAGGTCGTGATGGTGTTGGTTAAATAAGAGGTGGATGGTAGTAGGGTGGGTGGTGGTGGTTCTAGAGGAAGAAAGTGTGCGTGAAGAGAGAGGAGACAGATCAGTGGTGGTGGTGGTGGCAGATCGGTGGTGGTAGGGGTAGGTTGTGAAGGCAGGATAGTTAGAGAGAGAAGGAGAAGAGGGGTCTCTGTATATATTTATAAATACATATACATGTATAATTTAAAATTATTTTATTTATTGTTTGAGTTAATTACATAGTTAGTCCCTGTGGTTTGCACAAAATAACAAGTTTAGGTACTAATAGTTTAAAATCACCTTCTAGGGTATTAACTTTTCATTTTGTAACGTTTGGAGGTATTAACTTCTAAGGTAATAACATAGGTAGTCCCTGTGGTTTGCACAAAATAACATACTTAGGTACTAACAAAATGTGATTTTAAGCCAAACGAAAAATGTGAGTTGGTATGTTGGTTTGTTTGCTTTTTGCTTACATATATGGGGCATTTCCTGTATATGAACTAGTGGGGAACTCATCCTCACTACTTGTACTTATTTGGCGGTTGTCTATAATAGAATCACCGGGGTAACCCTTTACCCAAAAAAAAAATGTGATTTTAAGCCTACAAATAAGCTTAATACCCTCAAACGTTACAAAATGAAAAGTTAATACCCTAGAATGTTATCAGAAACTATTAGTACCTAAACTTGTTATTTTGTGCAAACCACAGGGACTAACTATGTAATTAACTCTTATTGTTTTTTATGATTACTTATTTTAGCATTTAGGATAAAATGACCAAAATACCCTTATGTGGGGTTGACTTAATCAAATTTAACCATGAAAACTAACTGTGTTAGGACTAAAGGATATAACTTGCAAGGGTTTGCAAACATCGAGTACGTTTCTTGTATATATTGAAGACAAAGGACATAGTTTGCAATATAGTGTCAACAAAAAGGACGTTTTTTTGTAATTTACTCTAAAAAAAATATTTCTTGTTTAAACATTACTAGTGGGAAACCCGCGCGTTGCGGCGGAGTCGCCAATACAAGGAACATAATTTAAACCTTAAAACGATTAAATAATCATGCATATGTTGCATGTAGTATAGATAAAAGCACCCACGCTTCGCGACAAATTTTTTACGGCTATTGGAGACGGTTAATTAAATGACAGCAAATGCTATATTGTTCTATATACCGCAAAGGATTTGTTTAGCCATTAATGTCAGATTTATTTAGCTTGGTGGTTGGAGCACATATGGTGACAGGCCTGCATAATATCATAAGTTATCTGCTTAAAAATCACACATTTTTCAACCAAATATACGTTCCGATAAGCATTTGCCACTTGCCAGCATATCCTTCTTTAATCACACCACAATGATCTCCACCTTCAACCAAAGATATTTATAGGCTTAGGCATCTTTCCCATTTTCTTATCAAACATAACAAATTATAAGTAAATGGCATCCTTAAAGAAAGCAAAACGATATGAAAAAGAAAAGAAATTTCAGCACATCTTTGGTTCCCATATTCTAAAAGCACACAATAAAAAAAGAAAGAATTTAGTGATCATCAATTATGTTTAAGACAGGCTGACTAAAGGTCAGCAAAAGAAGGCAAGTTCACATCTAATAATATATTTAACGATTTAATATCTGGATGAATAACAGTATAACACAAGGATGGCCTATATAACCGTAAAAAGTAGGGGTGCTAACGAGCCAAGCCTGTGGTCGATCAACTTACAAAAGCTCGAGCTCGGGCTCGTATGTAATTTTTCAAGCTCGAACTCAGGACTCGCCATATTTTATTTATCAATTAATTTATGTTAATTATAATTATTATTTTATATATAATTTAGTTGTTTTTATATATAATGGTCAAACTGGCTGAAAGTCAACTTGAGTCTATGCTTAGTGCAATGATCTAAACAAATGTATATGGGCCAACCAAGCCCCGGCCCGTTTTAACTGGGTAAAATTTGAACATTTAGGCTGAACTAATTTCTGTCAATTGTTTCAGGATATTTGCAAGAGCTATCAAAACTTTCTTTCGTTTCTCGATTGTAAATACGAGAACATAAATACGGATGCTGACGTGGTAACGAATGATATTAGTATTAACACATTAAAAGAGAGACTGTCACCTTTTATCGCATTTGAGTGCAAGCTCACCACCCCCGGTTTTGAATAGTATTGGGTCCCGGTTCAACGCACGAGTCTTATTTATCGTTCATGATTTCAACCTACATTGATCTCTTCCGGGCCGAGTTGGCTAAACATAGTCGTTTCTTGAAAGATAAAACAACCGTGCAATCATCGATTTTCGAAGCTGGGTACATGTGTCTCCAATTAAGCTTTCACTGCATGATCAACTACAGATCTTGCTGCCATTGATCTGTTGTTCAATGACCAACAATCTTTACCACCTCATCATTTTAAGCACACCCCACACCTACATCAAGCCAAAACAAACTTAAAACATTAATGTTTGAAAAGCATCTTCATCTCAAAAACATAAATTAACTAAAAAATCTTACTCCATTAGTTGCTAAGACCACAAATTCATGTTGGTCTGTAAGTTTATGATAATATACATTCAGAACGGATATAAGTCCATAGTCTTTCAAGCAAAAATCCCCGAAAGCTCGTGACATTGCAAGTCCAGGCCAATCTTGATCCGTTAACCATACTCGATATATATGCTTAGTTCGTGTCCCAATTGCCCGTACTCTCTCACAACATGTCTTTATTCTTTCATATTCACCTATTTATTATAATTGTTAAATGTAATTTCTTCTTAAAAGTAACCCTTACTAACAATAAACACAACATGAGCAGGCTGGATAGTATAAAAATAGATCTTATCGTGCAGTCGAAATAAATCAGGTCCAATTGGGTTATCACACTAATAGTTAAACCTTTTTTAAGACTTCAATAAAATCTTCAAATGAAACGACTTTTGAGGTTGTATGCTTCAAAAAGGTGACTCAAATAGTTTGATAGTTTGACTATCTGACCCATTCGAACGGATGAGTAAAAACCTTCCAAGCAATGCCTTCGCAATTTTGGCCCATTTGTTTCCATGCACACGGTGTGCATTCATGAGGGCATACTCTTCTTGCAGGGTCCAAGCATCCCTTTTTATATCTGGATTCAAATGATTATGCCACCTGGAAGATTATGCAGTTTGACCTTAGAGATAATATAAACACATGTAAAGGAAATCATAGGTGTAAGTAAGTCAATCAAAATGTACCTTTCACGACACCGTTTCCCGATACGACCAGGAAGAGACTTTGCTATGAGAGACCATTTTGTGGGCCCGTATATTTTCACCAGCTCAACGATTTTTTCATCCTCCTAAGACTTCAATAAAATCTTCAAATGAAACGACTTTTGAGGTTGTATGCTTCAAAAAGGTGACTCAAATAGTTTGATAGTTTGACTATCTGACCCATTCAACTTTTAGCTAAACTTTTGAATTTAACAGATCTGACCCGTTCAACTTTTAGCTAAACTTTTGAATTTGACAAGTCTGACCCGTTTGACTAAAAACACAACCCAAAACCAAACTTATTAAGTAAATCGGCAAAGCTGTCAACTCTTAACATGACAATTTATCATTACCTCAAAGGCGACAAATCCATCAGGTTTAAGTATAAAAGAGCACCATTGCAGAGGTCAGGCACCACTGACAGCGGCCTTCTGAGCTCGATTTCTTCCACTGATAATGATTATGAACGTCGTCTCATCAGTTCCCAATCTCTTCTACCCGACTTAATACAAAGCATAAAATGCATGCTTAATTGAAGAATGAAGCGAGTTCTTACAATATCATAATACGAATTTGTTCAAAGCATTATAACATCATACTGGCAAAATAGGCAGGTCGAGTCGGGTGGTGGGTGAAAACGGGTTCAGGTCGGAACGGGTCGTTTCTTTGGGTTGGAACAAGTTCAGGTCAGAATGGGTTTTGTCGAAACGGATCCAGGTCGGAATGGGTTTCGGGTTGGGTTGGTTTTAAAAAAAGGGTTTTTTTGTTAAAATGCTTGCAAAGTTTACATATTTTCACCAGGATTATCCATTTCAAAATTCGGCCTTTCAATTGAATCAAACTTTACACTTAGCTTTTCAATTTTTTTCAAATAGTTCTTTGATTCGGGTTTCCTGTATGAAAACCAAACAGGTTATTTCAAGCTCACTTATATTGACCATATTGTCATGTTTTTATGAGATTGTTAAATTTTAGATCTTTTATTTAGTAGATACAACGATAGTTCCTTAATAGTTAAAGGTCCATGCACCAGCTAAAGAGAATGAATGAAAATATTTTAACATTTTTTTCTGATTATAACATGATTACATACCTAGGATTAGGATTACCCTAAACAACTTTCTGGACAGCTACATGTGGCTCACGGATAGGCTTGACCACCGTCCACTGGATGTTATATCAAGGGTTCTTCTTCAACAATCCAAACTCCTTTAATAACAGATCCTCACACTCACACACCAAATCTAATGTATCTTTGTTATAACTATTATTTTTCAAAATTAAACCACAGTAATAGGCATTAATCGTCACAACAAAGGTTACAAAACAAGGGAGGGAAATCAATACAAAATTTTTCTTTTATATAATAATTGAAAAGTGGAAAAATCTATATGTATATATAATAAAAACGCACTTGCTGCTTCAGCTTTCTGTTGAGCTAATTTACGATCATCAATGAACCCTTCAGTGTCATTCTTAGTGAATGAATTTAAAGCTTTAAGTCGTTGAAATTCTTGCTAGGTGTGTTGAATATCACAGAATTCAAACTAATTTCCTGTGGCATTATGTTTATCAGCACAGAGCACACCTAAACTTCAAATTGTCCGATTACAAAGAACACTTATGTTAATCGAATGAGTTCAGTTTAGTAAAACTGATGTAAACAACGTCATTGAATGTGTTGTGCATATCTATTAGAATTAACTGGTTACCTGATGGCGCAATGGTAGTTACGGTACGACCGAAAGCTCCATCGAACAAAGGTTTACGGCAAAGTGTGATGGTGGCTGCGTAGATCACCAGAACTGGAACAGATTAATAATCACACCGTTATAATAATCATAGAAATAAAATAAAAACAAACCAGGTAGGCGATGATTGGTACCTGAATCGTGATCGAAGTACACAATTGATAAAACTCATGGCGGTGGACGGAGGTGTATGGCAGTGGACGGAGGTGTGATGAATTGGTGTGCAGTCTTTACAGGGATATTAGGGTTATGGAGGATTCAGTCGTGATGAAGGTGAAGAGATGAGAGGAAACTGTGATTTGGGTATTAGGGTTATATATTCAATGAGAAACGATTCAATTGTCTGAGAAGTTAATGTACTGTTATTCCATGATCAAATCCCTAAAACACCCCTGTGGTGTCTTAAAATTTTGGAAAAGTTGCAACTTTAGCCCCTTTAAAATGGCTTCTCTCTATTGTACATAATGCTTCAAAATTTATACGCAAATAAAATTACTATCTTGTCCATCACTTCTCCTTTTTATAATAGTATAGATAAATACTCACCCATTTTTTACAATTTTTTTTACCACTTCTCTACTTCTTCTATCTCTATATTTTTTTTTATAAATTCAACCCACTTAATCCTCCTCTACAATGCATACACTTAATCCCGCACACCCGGTAGAAACACGTCAAAAAAGCGGATTCAAAGAGGGAGATCAGGTACGGCATCGGGTTCGGCCCCTAGTTCGGCCTTGAGTAAATGGTTGTACACCGACCAGTTGGAAGAAATTGGGACGAAAATCGACACATTCAATTTCAACCAACAATAAAGGATCGAGACGAGGAAAAATATCCAAGCGTCGTACGATAAAAAAACATCTCTAAAAGAAAAACGCGAAGATATGAAATTTCTCGCCATGCCCATCAATCACCTTACCGGCCCAGAATTGGAATTGACGTTGCAAATAAAACAAGAAATCTTGAAAAAATATGACATGGATAAATCATGAAGTTTTTAATCTTTTTTTTTTTTTTTTATGTAGTTTTTTTTAATTAAATGAAATTTTAAATAGTTAAAACAAAAAAATATCAAAATCCACATGGCTGGCCACGCCAGCCAAAGCCACCCCACACCCATTCTTTTGAAGAATTACCTTATGGACCCCACACCCGCCACGTATTGAGCAATGCCCCCAACCTAAGCCCTCCCGCACCCCGCGGTCTTATCATCCGGTGACGTATCCGCGAGTGAAAAAATCTTTCATAATTTGACAATGACATTTCCATAGTGATCAGTGGGTAATATTCGATAATGACTTTTTTTGGGTAAAGGGTTACCTCGGTGATTGTATTAAAACTATCTAAAACAAAACAAGTAGAGAGCTGAGTACTCTCTAGTTCTCAAGTTAGACACGCCCAACCTGAGTAAACAAAACCAAGCAAACACCCTATTACTAGGTTACATCAAAATATAATTAATCATCATCAAACAAATCTGCATTCTCCACTTTCCATTGTTGAAGAAGCCTTTTGACTCGATCATTTGCTTTGAACTTGAAGGAATGCAGCTTTAACTGTACCGTGTTGAGAATACATTCTGTTAATATCTCTGGTGGTCTTAAGAGATTTTTGAAAAACCTTGCGTTCCATTCCTGCCATATCATGTAGGCCGTTCCTGCAAGTAATAACCGACGAATCACTGACTCGCATGTTCGTGAAGCTGCGTTGCAAATCATTCTCTGCACAATGACATCCCATTTTTCAGGAACATCACTCATATTCATCCGATCACGGACTAGAAACCAGACTTTTTTGGAGTAATCGCACTCAAAAAACAAATGAGAGTGAGAATCTATTCCTCTATAGCATAATAAACAGCAATTAAAGTTCATAGATCCCACTACCGATTGATTCCAGCTCAAAATTATGTCTTGGGTCCATAATTTCTTCTTAAAGATCAACCAACATGTAAATGCATGTTTGGGAATATTAAAAGGAGACCAAACCAGCTTCCACCAATCTACACGGTCACCACATCTTCTTATATCTTCCCACACCACTTTTGACGAGTACTCATGCAATTTATTATCGCGGCTTTTCCACATAACAAAATCCTTACATTGCGGATATAAGCTGATCCTTGGAATATTAAACAAAACCGGATATAAATTCCTCCAAGCTTCCAGCCAATTCCACTCTCCATTATGAGTCAGGTCTTTAATCTTAGTCATATTATTAAGGCCTTGTTGAATCATTCGTTTATGACTAACAAGATTCTCGAAAGGGCGATTTGGGCGAATAGGGCGATTTGGGCGACTTGGGCGTTTCTGTGAAATTAATCCTCTCGTTAATTCAATCCTGGTTCTGATCGATCTTGCTTAGCATCTAGGGAGTTCCTGATTACATTCCTTAGTTTCTAATCGATTGAAATCAGTCTAGGGTTTCGCGAGTATAGGATTTCTGTCTGTTTCGTTCGACTAAGCTATTGATTTCCGATTTTGCTTTACGATTCCAGATTCTTTTCTGAATTCGTTAATTGATTGCTTCGGTTGTTGAAGTTTAGGGTTCCAATTGTTAAATCTGTTTTGGGTATTGAACGTTTTCCTGCTTCACGTCTGCTAGGGTTTTATCAGGGTTCTTTTGTTTTTCAGCCGTCATACCCTTTCTGTTTGATCAGATTAGGGTTCAATGGATGAACGCATGTATCCCGGTGGCAAGCCGCCACTATCGTTTAAAGAAATAGCAGATCGAATTCTCGATGTTGATGGGAACACTGTACAGCCAAAACGTGGCGTCAACATCATTGAACAACTCACAAGGGTTTCTTCACCGGTTCAGCTTGATAAACTATTCAAGGTGTCTGACCCAGTTCTGGTTGAGAATGTGCGGGCTGATCTTAGCTTTTCGGATAATTTGGAAGGTTATGCAGCGTCGCAGGGGAACCGAAGTGGTCTGAACAACAGCTCTAAGCCAATGTCTTATGCAGATTCAGTTTATGCAGCCAAGTCGGTTAAGGTAAACTTCAGATTTCTTGCAAGCACTGATGCGCATGAGGGTTGTGATGTGGTGCTGCCTCGTGACTCTGTTAAAGTAGTTCAAGAGAAGTTAGCAAATACTCTTTATGGTTACTTCCTAGGGGACCGAGTTGCGTACCCGGTGGTGGATTATTTTGTGCGGACAAATTGGAAGAAGCATGGATTGCAAAAATCCATGATGAATGCTAATGGATTCTTCTTTTTCAAGTTTGCTGATAAAGACGGGATGACGAATGTGCTGAAAGAAGGACCATGGATTATTCGAGGTCAGCCTATATTTCTTAATGTTTGGTCGCCCACTTCAAAACTGGAAAAGAAGGAGGTCAAGAAATTGCAAGTGTGGGTCAAAATCCATGATGTTCCGATTGCTGCGTATACGGAGGATGGTTTGAGTATGATAGCTACGGCTATTGGTGATCCGAAAATGTTGGACTCGTATACCTCGTCCATGTGTATGGATACTTGGGGAAGGAGTAGTTATGCTAGAGCATTATTAGAAATCTCAGCCGATAATGATTTTAAAGAGGAGATAGTTATAGCGGTTCCTGACCTTGAAGGTGAAGGTTTTGTTAAACAAAAACTTTATGTGGAGTATGAATGGAGTCCTTATAGGTGTGCTCATTGCAAAGTGTTTGGCCATTCTGATGATACATGCCCGAGGCAGACTAGGAGGGTTCCTAAGGAGCCGGTTAACATTCAGAAACAATACGAAGGGACTAATAGGCAGCAAGGGAAACAGCCGGTAATAGACAAGGATGGGTTTATGGATGTGGTTCGTAAGAAAGCGGCTAGGAAAACAGGCTTTCCTGTAAGCAAGCAGAAACAGAAGTTTGAGTATAGGCCGATTGGGCCCAAGACCAATCCATCGGCTCAACAATCGAATGTCGTTTCTAAGAATTCTTTCGAAGTTTTACGGGATAAGGGTCTTCCTATGGGTCAATCTTCTAGTGGGGTTCATAATGATCAGCAAGACTCGGATGATGAGGAAGTCACAGAAGTATACAATGAAATAAATGGAGATATGACCTCCTCGTCTGCAAGAGTAGGAGCAAGCACATATTCCTCAAAGTTTTACAATGGATAGATTGTCTCGGGGTCGTGTGAAGGGACTGCCGGTTCTCGGCAATTTTATTTTTGATGATGGAGGATGATGTTTTGTTTTTGTTTATTTTGTTTGTCTACTAGATAGTCATTTTTGATGTTTAGTAGACTAGGGTATGTGTTTTCATAGGTTCTTTGTTGGTTGGCTTTACATATATGGGGCATGTCCTATATATGAACTAGTGTGGAACTCTTCCTCACTACTTGTACTTATTTGCGGTTGTTTTATAATAGAATCACCGGGGTAACCCTTTACCCAAAAAAAAAAAGATTCTCGAAAGGGCCTTCATCACACCATTTGTCATACCATAAGAATGTAGATTCCCCATTTCCAATCTTGGACCACATGAATGGCCTAGCTAGTCTTCTAGTTTAAAGGAGTTTTTCCATCCCCAAGAAGAATTGCTTTGTATCTGAATATCCCAAATGCTTCTCCCTTTCAACTTATAAGAATAGGCCCAAGATGTCCATATTGACTTCCTGTTTGAAAGAATACCATAAATATGGTTAATAATAAGCGAACGATTCACCTCTGCAATAGGCCGAATGCCTAGCCCTCCTTCATTATTAGGAAGACACACCTCTTTCCATGCCACTTTTGCTTTACCAGTACGACCGTCCCTTGACCCCATAAGAACCACTTCATTTTAGCTTCCAAGCTCTTAATAACACTTTGAGGAAGGATAAACACCGATGCCCAGTAAATATAAATAGATGAAAGGACAGATATGATAAGCTGAAGTCTACCTGCAAACGACAACATTTTATTTCTCCAGTTTGTAATACGGCTCTCCATCCTTTCGATCAAAACTTTACAATCTTTTATCATCAACCTGGACGCTAGTAAAGGCACACCCAAATACTTAATTGGGAGGGTACCTTCATCAAATGACATTAGCTGCATAATCTGTTCTTTCACTCTAGGGAGCACATTGCAAAAGAAAACTGTACTCTTCTTAACACTAGGAGAAAGACCGGACAAGTCTTTAAACCTGGTTAATGATTCCATGATCAACTTTGCTGATTTTACCTCGCCTCTTGCAAAGAGAAATAAATCATCAGCGAAACAAAGATTAATTATCATTTGTTTCTCGCACTTATTATGGAATTTAAACGAAGTCGACAAAGATGCCACCGTCTGCAAGATGGCTGTGAGTACCTCCATGACTATCGTAAATAGATAAGGAGACATTGGACATTACCATTAACCGTGATTGTGAATGACGCTGTAGTAACACATAGCATTATCCATTGCACCATTTTTTCATTGAATCCAAAGCCACACAAAGCAGCCCGAATAAAGCTTCAGTCAACCGTATCATAAGCTTTCTGGATGTCCACCTTAAACGCACATCTAGGAGGACCAGTTTGCCTATGGTATTGATGCATTAACTCTTGTGTTAGAAGAATATTATCAGAGATTCGTCGGCCAGGCACAAAAGCTGACTGATTATCACTTATAATATCATTTAACCCTTCAAGAATTCTATTAGTAATGATTTTACTGATGACTTTATATATAACATTGCAGCACGAAATAGGTCGGTAATCAGTGACCACAGCCGGAGAAGTTACCTTGGGAATCAAAGCCACAAACGTGTGATTTATTTCTTAGAGCATCTTGACTTTATAAAAAAAATCCGAGATATCGGCCACGACTTCTTGAAAAAAGTCGATGTGAAGCCGTCAGGCCCCGGGGCCTTATTCTCATTGATCGCAAAGAAAGCTTCCTTTATTTCCTCCCTAGTGATTTGTCTAACCATACTATTCGCCACTTCGGGACTCAAGGTTTTCTGAAACAAATCCGGAGTAGGCTGACCATTTATGTTCCCTTCAACACTTCGATAATGACTTGTAGTTAATATTATCTATTAGTGATGTTTTTTCCCACACATAGTTTCACCAAACTAGGACCTTTAACGATGGTTCTTGCCTTCATCGGGAGATAACTGACTCGGATGCTAAAAGGTCTTCTAACTTGTGGTGGTTGTCCAAGAAACTAGAGTAAAATATATCGATGCTCAAATATTTCCATGTCTTCGTGATAACCTAGAATTCATAAAACAATAGTAAACATATTTTTCGCCAAGCGGTCGTTGGCCTAACAGTATCAAGGTTTGTAAAACGGGTGTTTCTTCACAAAAGATCATCGAGGGTTCGGTGTAGTGAAGGACAAATGTTGAAGAAGTAGAAATAAATTATGTACTTATAAAAAAGAGTAAAAGGTCATTTTCGTCCATTAGATTTGGCCACTTTTGCGACTTTCTTCCAAAGTCTGTTTTTTCGCGTCTGAATTCAAAAGGTTTGAAATCTTGTCATTTTCATCCAACTCGTTAACTCAATTTATTTTTTTACCTTGCCATTTTGATATAAATAAACAAAACAAATAGCTAAAATGTTGAAGATGTCCCTGACTTAACGCAAAAAAAAAAATGGATGGACTTAACAAGTCGGGTGAAAATGACAAGATTTCAAACCTTTTAGATCTAGATGCAAAAAAAAATTTGAACGAAAGTCACAAAAGTGGCCAAACCTAAGGTACGAAAGTGGCATTTTACTCTAAAAAAAAGTAGACATGTTTTTCTTCAATTTATTTGGATCCTTACACACAGTCTTAAATTGGGTCATTGAGTGGTTTGGGATTGACTCGTGAGTGTGAATGAGAAGTTTCTCCCTTCCACTTTCACCTTCCATTCTTGTATTTCATTACACACACATATATAACATGAGAGGGGAATAGTTCTGGTGTGTGATCGGTGAATTTTGATAGTTGACAAGTCAATGGATGTCATGTGACATCCACTAAATTTCTTTATTATTACTTTTTTTGTTTTTCTCAAATATATAGAGTGGAAATCACTTTACAACGAGTAAATGGCAAGTGCTGGAGTGGTTCTCCTCTGGTATGTACATTGAAAGAATCAGGTTCTAATCCCTTTCAATGCAATTTTTTTTATCTTTAAATTATAAATGTTACATTTAACACCCCTAGACTTTAACCATTTCTTTTTTCTTTTTCGTTTCTTAAGTTAATTTACACTGCTCTTTAAACTTTAATAAAGTACTCTACGATTCCATACTTCGGCCAACATATTTCTATCAACATCTTGATATTTGGCCAAGATACTTATATCAACATCCTGATGTAAATTTTTCTCGAGATCGTGTTATGAGTTGTAATGTATAAGTAATCAAAGCATAAACATACATGTCATCACATCAAGAATGATTCGGTTTAGAGCAATTGTGTTATGAATTGTAATATACAAGTAATCAAAGCATAAACCAAGACTGATTCGGTTTAGCGTGCCGCAACGCACGCGGTATAAAACTAGTTTATCATAAAAAAGAAAGAGCTTTGTTTTTTGTATGGTTAATAATTAAAATACACACAAAGAATACTTAAAGTAATATTGATTATTTTTATCTCTTACACCAGAACATACAACTTTTATTTAATTGAGATAACAAACACAAACTTGAAAGTTAATTATTAAAAATTACATGAAACTTAATATTTTTATTTTTTCCCAAATATATTGATCAGAGCGGTTGTCAAAGACCTTATTTGTGTTAAAAAGATGGTTTAAGAATCACGTGAGTTGACAATGAAATTTTGGCGAGTGAGAGGGTTTAGGACAACCGGGGGTCCAGCAGTGCGAGGCCAAGCATTTTTCATTTTCTCAGTTTCGTCTTGCCATTCTTTGCTCATTGTTCTCGGAGTAGTACCTATTCAAAATATGCAAACTATTAATGTTACAAAACGTTTATTAACGTTTGTTTTATTTATACGTAGGTTATTCTTGAGATTTTAATTTTCTATTAAATTACACATACTTTGGATAGAAAAAAAAAGTGAAAATACAATGAAAAGGCTAGCTTAACCATACCCAACTAGCAAAAAGTCGAAACGAAATCATAGAAAAAATATGGAAATTCTATTCACTCACATAGTGACATGAGGGCATACTAGTTTTTTTTCCCCACATAGTCATATGAGGGCATAATGGTCTTTTTGTTCTTCCCGTTCATAAGAGTTATAAGACACTTAATATCAAATATGGTTTTATTCAATATATACATATATAAAACTATTTTTTAAACGAACATAGTACCATACACCGTTGACCCTCCCCTCATATTTTCCTTTTCCGTCAGCCACCACAATGCCATCACTAGCGACTTTGTGTTTCCGACGACCAAACACCATCGCACCGCACCACACGTCATCTCCCCTTTTCTTTTTTGGTTCCTAATATCACAGCACCGCACCATCACTACAATATCCCGACCTAACAACTTCTTGTCCATCGGACCTAAGCCGGGGGGACCGAGTGTCATGCGGCTAAGCCTCCTAGGGTAGTTTGCCGCTAGCGACACCTCCGCCACCCCCTAGCGTTGCGACGGGGCTACTTTATATGTAACACCCCACGAAAACGCTCAACCACATTGGCTTCTTCAGCGATTGTTTACTAAATTTAGGGATTAAATTTCTTTCAACTTGGGAATCATGTGACAACCCGAATTCTCGAGGTTAGAACCATTCGCTTTACTTGCTTGTTTCGGTTTATGTTGTAACGCTTTACTTAACGTCACACGAATTAGTATACGTAATTAATATCCAAACTAGTTATATATAATATGAACCAAAACTCATTTATTACTTACTATCTACGACTCAAAACCCAAACGAACTACAGGTATATATATATGTATGTATAATTCTTTTACGAAATAACTAACCTGTTAGCATAATCCGAAGCCCAACCCCGCATACCACACTCTTGCGGCCAGAACCCACACCCACATCTTCGGCCCAAACTGAAGGGCAGCCCAATCTGTTTTAACTCAAAACCAACACCCTTTGTCCCCCTAACTTGTTTACGACCCATACAAGCCCAACCCGCCTCCAATACATGCGACCTACATGCACTCTCAGGGCACTCACTAGACCAAACGAAGTACTCCGAGAGTAACTCGAGTCCATCACCGATTCCGGGGAAAACCTGATGCAGGATTATCTACAATTGAATTGAAGATTATATGAAGATTTGAATGATATCTTATTCCTTTATTATCGAGTCTATTATTAGTAATCATATCTTTTTATTTATTTGGTTTAGTCATGTTTATCCCTTAGGTTCTAGTATAAATAAGGCTCTAGAGTTCATTGTTAGTTAGCTTTTGTTGATTATTAATATAAAGAACTTTGTTCTTGGAACCTTAGGTTCGTTTATCGTCTTTGATTAATCGATTGTTCTTGAGCCATTTGAGTACGCTTCCGAAACCGTATCATTTGGTATCAGAGCTTTTGGTTTTCAAATGGCTCTATGTGGAAAAGAAGAAACTTTCGTTCGTAGATTCGCCGCCGGAGGCAACGACGGAGTTCCTTTTAATCCGCGAGGATATGGTGATCATTCTCGTAGATTCGCCGCCCGAGGCAACGAGATTGTGGACCATGAAAACTTTTGTGAATCATGTGATGGTGATCATCCCCGTAGATTCGCCGCCCGAGGCAACGAGGATCCTGACCTTATCTATGATTCTTCTCCCGTATTTGATGAGTATGAGGATGATGTGTGGTATGCTTGGGCAACCGGTGGTTCATATCGTTGTGGTTTCGATGAAGCCGTGAGATTGAATGAGAATTCCTTGAGTCCGAATATCGCAGCGGTAGAAAACGGTGGTGTTGCTGTGACTCCCGTTGGCAAGGTGATGGCTAATGATGGTGTTAATAAGATCGATGGCGGTGGTCGTGCGATTTCCTTGGCTGACCCACAAATTTCGAAGGTTAGTTTTGATGATTTATTACACAAACATGAAGGTTTACCGGTAACTCACAACGAACTTGCGGAGATAAAAGGTGGTGTTGAACCACAAAAGTTGATGGCTACCTGTGGCGATGTGCTGAGTTTGGAAATTCCATGCAATCCGCCAGAAGATAGAAAATGTTTGAATTTTAAATCGTACATGGCATTATCTCTTAGGAATATGAAATTTCAAATTGAAAACATATTTAATATTGAGGGGAAGTCGAATAATGAGCAGTTTTTTCTGCAAATTGAAAACCAAATGCCAGCTGCTATTATATTAAAAAAAATAGAAACTCCTATTGATAAGGTAGATATTCCTGAAATCATGGGCTACGGGGATTCCGTGCATGAAAAGACCAAATTGGTTGTGGCTCAAAACACTAATATTCCATCGATTCAAGATTATGTTGATGGGTCATTCATTCATGTGGTGGTCATTAGCCCTGCAGATTTATCAATTAGAACTACCAGATCACCATTAAAGGCTAATGTATTTCATGTGGGATTACAAACTTATGGTGGGCCCGGGATGTTAAATGAGAATTGTCAAGTTATTATGGATTATACACAAACTAGTGGTGGTGGTTTAGAAAATGTTGGGCCTAAGGAAGATATTGTTAATAATGAGCCGATTAGTGTCACACATTCTACACCGACGAGCATTGCACAACAAATACAATGTGGCTCCGTTCCTAAAGGTTTCAAGCCATTAAATGTCAATACCAATTCGCCAACTAAAGTGAGCAAGAGACGACCCAATGCCCCATTCGACCCTGGTGGTTCAGGTCAAGAACTAGGCCAAACGAATCGTGAAGTAGGATTCTTTGGGTGGGGTGTGATAATGATTCAGAATCGGGTTGATGTTCCTTACGATCCGGGTGGCTTTGGTCCAAAGGCAAAACTCGAGGACGAGTTTTTTCGAAGACGGGGAGTATGATGCAGGATTATCTACAATTGAATTGAAGATTATATGAAGATTTGAATGATATCTTATTCCTTTATTATCGAGTCTATTATTAGTAATCATATCTTTTTATTTATTTGGTTTAGTCATGTTTATCCCTTAGGTTCTAGTATAAATAAGGCTCTAGAGTTCATTGTTAGTTAGCTTTTGTTGATTATTAATATAAAGAACTTTGTTCTTGGAACCTTAGGTTCGTTTATCGTCTTTGATTAATCGATTGTTCTTGAGCCATTTGAGTACGCTTCCGAAACCGTATCAAAACCCAGTAAGCCACTCACCCGTAGGCACGACGGTGAAATTACCCTTAAAACACGTTTGGCTCAGCGATCGAACCCAGGTTTCCTTGGGTCTCCTATGATTGCCCACCAGTGCCTCACTCTACACCAAGTGAGAGTCGAACCTGCATCTCTCAAGAGAAATGCAAGCCTTCCACCACTTATCTAGATATCATTGGCCTGGAAATTAACTTTATGATTCCGTTTTGAAAACTAATACCAAATTAAAACGTTCACTCCACCATAAAATTCTGGTGCCCGTAGCTTTTACATTATTGTAGTTGAAAAGATGCATTTCTTTTGTAAATCATGAAAACACCATAATCTGGTAGAACAAAAGCTGATTTTCTGCTAACATTTGTATTTGTCAAACACTATTTTTGAAGACGTTTACAGAAGTTTTTTGTTTTTTTTTTCTTTCTATTTTTATATAACATTTATAGAACTGAGTGAATCTGGAAATTAATAAAACAGAATTCAGATATAATATGTTTTTTTTGGGTAAAGGGTTACCCCGGTCAAATATTATCACTAAAAAAATGTATAAAAGTCGAAGATCCATGAAAGATTCTATAAAACACACTTGCCTCCAAAAAGCTTGTTGGTGGAAACAATATGATCCATTATGAACCCAAATGCAGTAGCTGCTATTGATGCAACAATCAGCCTAGCCATCTTTGTACCCTGAATAAGAAAAATAACAAATATGCACTCACGTTCATGATGTAATTCGTTTTTCTAGAAAATTAAACGAGTAATAAAATATTTCTTAATAAAGGTCTAAATAACGTCAGTGAATCCAGTACAGATTATGAACCAAATTCTTTTATTACCCGGTAGTCCCCATGATACATTCTGGTTACATTTACGGGTATCTATATACCCGTGACTGCTATAAGAACCATGTTTAGTGACAAAAAATGATCTGCACCAAAATCGAAGATGGCACTCAGAAAACGAAGATGTTCTTTAGTACCTTTGTGCTGAAATAATCTGATTAAATGTGAATTACAAATATGATTTTCAAAATATGGATTGGATGAAAGTACTAGTACATTTGTTGTTCCGAACAAACCTATACCTATGAAAATTTCAAGATCTATATTCCTTATTTGTCTCCTTAACACTTGATTTTATAGTTGTAACTGAAACTACTAATTAGAAAAAAAAAAAAAAAAAACTAATGAAATCGATTTAAAAGTATATTTAAAAACAAACATTTAAAACTCAAATGAATGACGATAAAAGATTTTAATCTTTTAATTGTATGTTTGACAAAAAAATTATGATTATTTGAAAATGTCTTATAACAGAATGAGAATTTCTTCTTCCAATTGGTCAAACATATATAGAATTTCATGTGATATTAAAAAAAATCAATGTATATTTTCATTTTCTGGAAAAAAAAATCCTCAGTTAAATTTCTATATATTAAATTCTATAACTTATTTAAAGTAGATGTATTTGTAAAGGCATATTAAAAATAACTATATTTATTCCTAGCCCGCTTTGGGGTGCGCTAAATCAAGTCATTATTGGTTTAATAACATTTATGTTTGTATTTAGATTATTTGTACATTGCTATGCATAACACTATTTAAAAAATCGAGACTGAATAAAATATACTCGTTCAAGAAAAAAATTATTGAAGTTTAAAAAGTATAGAGTAACTTTATAAAGTGTAGAGGGTGACAACGGGTAATTTAAAGTTCATAGGTGTTAAGGGGTACCTGTTAGTGCACTATGTCTGTTGACTTCGTCTTGTATCAAGTCGTGTAACAAGATAGGATAAACCAGTGCTCGGGTTGCTAGAAACTGAGTTTCGTGTGAGTTTTAACTATTTCGCACGAAATAGCCAAAGGCTATTTCGTACGAAATTACCCTTGGTTATTCCGTGCGAAATTACATGCTTATATATAGAGGGGCTTGGTTTGTCATTTGTAACTTTTCTGATTCGGTAACGAAGTGCTACCGAATTGTCTCCAGGTTGTAAATCACTGTTATATCAATAATAGAGACGTTTAAATTTTTTTTTGGGTAAAGGGTTACCCCGGTTAATTTTATAAATAACCAATAAAAAGAACAGGGTGTGTCAAATACCCGACACACACTACTAGTCAAGGCATACCTCGACTAGGGAATCCAAACAAACAAAACAAACCAAAAAACACAGCCAAGAAATCAACTAGACAAAACACTACCCCAAAATAAAAGACAAACGAACAACAATCCAACGCCTCCTTAGCCCGGATCCGAAATCAAATCCATCTTCGACATCTGCCACTTATCAAGAATCTTCATGTGATTCGGGTCTCTACCAAACTTGAATCCCATTAACTTCAGCCGAACCGTACTAATAATTACTTGAGAAAGCATAGACGGGGTGCGTTGAAGCTTCGAGAATAACCTGTTGTTTCTTTCTTGCCATATGAAATATGTAGCTGCCCCTACTAGAATCTTGCAAACAATCCTTTCAAGTTGCCTCGAGTTAGCGCTTTGTTCCATCTAAGCCATGATCGAGCTCCATGTGTTATTGGCACTTCCCATATCAACCCTTTCCCTCACTGTTTCCCACACCTCAGACGCATAAGAACACTGGAAGAAAAGATGATCTCTAGAGTCCCGGTCATAACAACATAGCGGACAACACATGAGGATGAGGTTAGTGGCACTACACGCTTCCCAAATAGCCATCCTATCCTGAGTCTTTAGCTTGTTATTGATAACTAGCCACAAGTGAAAGGAGTGTCTAGGAACGCACTGGCTAAACCAAACCGAATCCACCCAAGCGACGTTTAAATTGAATCAAGCTGTAAACAAGTCCGTTTCTCTGAATTCCGCCTTTGATTCGGATAAAGTGCAGTGATTAATAAAAGATGGGATAAAAAACGAGAGTGCTATGTCAACAGAAATGGAGAACCAGTTGTTCCCAAGAAGGACATAATTTTTGATGATGTTCTTCTCATAATTCCTCGATCTGTCGAATATTATACAAATGTATCAAAAGATAACACATATACGAAAAGGCATGAAAAAGACATAAGATATGTCATGACATCGAGTTTGAGGAAAAGGGATGAAGAGAGAATGAAGAATAATGTTGAGAAGCTGGTTGATGAGTTGAAGAAGGTCGCTGAAGATGTGAAAGTAGAGAATGTGAAGGTAGAAGAAAAAGTTGTGAAAGAAGCTGTTACTGAAGAACAGCAGGTTGAAGAAGTTGAGAAGAAAGTTGAAAGTTCGATTGAAGTGAAGGATGAGATTTTGGAGGTTGCTGCTGATGTTGGTGTTGATGCTGGTGATGAGAAAAGAAGTGATGCTGATCAGAAGCAGACATAAGCAAACATCAAGGTGTCAATCACTGAGGTAAATTCTGATTCTGAAGTCTTAAATGAAACTGTTGAACAGTGCAGGAAATGCATGGAACCATGCAGTGCTTGTACTGAAAAAGACGAAAAGTTCAGAACAAGAGATCTTGAGGTCACAAAAATTGAAAATGTTTTTAAAAATAAATACAAAGAAATGTTAGAAAATGAAAAAGTTTTAAAAGATAAAGACGAAAAACTTTTGGAAAAATGTAAAAAATTAGAAAAAGAAAATGAAATTTTGAAAGAAAATGTTATGAAAATGACTGAAGAATGTTCTCAAAAAGAAAATGTTTGTCAAGAAATGAAAAAAGAATATGACTCAATAAAATTGGTTTATCACATTACAAAAGAGTCATATGAAAAGGTGAAAAGTCAAATGAAACTTGTTCAATCAAGATTGGATTACTGTTCTGAAACAACCAATACGCTTAAGCGACAGTATGAAATAAAGCAACAAGTTGTAAATTCTTACATTGAGGATGTTGCTAAGCTAAAACGTCAGATTGCTGATTTAGAACAGGATAATAACAAATTAAAAAGTTATCACGCGTCATCATATGTGCTTGAACGTATTTTCAATATTAAACCGGGAGATGGTGAGTCTGAGCAAAACAAGAAAGGCATTGGCTCAGAGTTTCATCAAGTACCACCATCGGAAAAGTTTGCATTTTATGATGATGAAAAGGTCGAAAAAGCTTTCAACATGGTAGATCAATTGCTAGATAACATTGACGTAACCTATTCCAAATCTGATGATTCTAGTGATTCAGAGGTGGTAGGTAAGGTCGTTGAAAGTGTGTTGAAAGAAGAGTCGGTTGATACAGGTAAATCTGAATCACAGGATGAAAATGAAGATAATTTTCATGATGGATATCTGAAAAAACTCAAAATCCGAGAAAAATTTGAATGATGATTCAAAAGGATTGGTTTATACCATGATTGGATCGGACAAATTATTCTTAGATATTGTATTCCCGATTTAGAAGGTGATTTCAGAAAAGGTTGATAAAGTTTTCAAAATGGTTGAGATTTAAAAGTCTGAGATTCCAAAGTTTGCTGGAAAGTGTCATAAACCTTTTTATAACAAACCTGGTTACAAGAAGAAAAACATGAAGGCTGGGTTGGGTTATAAGAAGAAACAAAGATGGAATAAAAATGAAACGCAAGATTATCAGACAAAGATGAATTTTGTTCATGGAACAAGTTCTGAAGAAGAGAAAGAACTTCAATTTAGACGACAGTCTAATGAAGAGTTCTATGCTCAAAAGAAAAAGCAACAACCACAGGTCAAAGATGTCTAAAAAAGAACATGTTTTAAATGTGATCAAACAGGACATCTTGCACGCAAGTGTCCAAATCTGAAACCTGTTGATGTTGACAAAAAGAAGTCTGATAATGTTGAGAAACAAAAATATGAGGATGTGAAACAAAGGTCAACCAGATTTGATTCGAAACAAACTTGGAGGTACAATACAAACAAGTTTGCTTCAAATCAAAATAGGAAATCAAACCCGAACAGGTTCGATTCAAAACAGACCTAGAATTTTCACAATCCCAGATTGAGAACAACACAAAGTTGGAAAACAAATGTCGATACAACAAAACCAAACGAGTTTTGGAAACCAACTGTTGTTCAAAATCAAAATGTTCAAAAAGAGTCACATTTTTACAAACGAGGTATTCCTAAAGGTCAAACATGGAGTGTTAAGAAACAAGTAACTTCGGTAGATGATGCTAAAATTGAAAAAGTCTTTGTACAAAATGACAAAGATTTCCCGAAGCTAAATGAAGCATATTGTGTTGAAATGCCTAAGGTCCAACAGACCTGGGCTAAATTGTTCAAGTAATTGAATTAAGTTGAATGTGCAGGTGCTCAAGAAATCTGAAGATTGTGAAAATGGAAATTGGAGCAGCCTGGCACGAGAGGAAGAGGCTGCTGAACCCTGGTTTGGTTGAAACAGGGAGTTTGTTTGATTTCTGTACATAAATAAACAATATTTCAAAAACCCTAAAAATTGAAAAATTTTGAAAAATCAAAAATATGTTTGTTTTTAAATTTGTTAAAAATCCAAAAATTCAAAAATTTGTTACTTGAATATGCCGAAACCCTCACGGCGGAACAAACATGATTAAATTCACAAGATTGAAAAACGGTTTTCAAGCTGTAAAATATCAATGTGTTGTAAATCATGGGGGTACGTTATATTTTCTGCAAAACAGAGCACGAAAAGCAGAAAATGGATGGCGAGACAAAGCTATCATTGTCGGTTTATCAAATTTTCTTTTAAATGATTTTGCATTTTAAGGGGAGTATTATTGTCAGAAAATCCAAAAACATTTGAAAATTTGAAAAAGCAAAAAACATGATAAAATTAAAAAATGGGTTTTTGTGTAAAAAGAGGAAATGATAGTACATCAGTAGACAGTTACAGTATGCTAAAGAAATGTAATGATTTAATAGTGTTAAACGGTTTCACTGATGATATGCCGATAGGTTTTTATACATTTAGTAAACTTTTTCGGGATATAAACTTAAATTCAAACTTGCTTGTTTCGTGGGGAACACTACTTGGATATATAGGTAACCCCTGAAATCTCGTTTGAAGGACCCCTCTTTCTGAGATACTAGGTCTTTATGCTTAGTGATATCTGGGGTATTATCCCGGGACTTCTGATTTTACGGAAGCAATGGCCTAGTCCCCGTATAATACTTTTCGCTTGCTTGAAATGAAGCACACCCTCAGCATAAAAAATGATGAAACATTGCAAAATGCTAATCATGTGTTGTTGAAGAAAAGATTCTCTAAAGGGAACACACCTAAAGTCGAACCGCCATCTCTCTGATTTTGCGAAAGCAATAGCCTGAGCTCTCACGGTCTCGCATTTAACCCTTTACAGATATCATCTAGGTATATTCACCTGTAAGATTGAATATTGGGATCTGGATATGGGAGTATATTCAAGAGGTGGGACACATGAATGAGTTTAAGTTCTTAATACACCTAATTCGTATCCTGAATAAGTTGAAATTTGTGTGAAAATTTAAGTGGATCAGTATATCGACAATCTAAGTGAATTGTTTAATTCTTAATGTGTAACTAAGCTCAACGGTACTTGTGACTTGTCAGAAACTGATATGATCCTCTGACACAAACTCAAACAAAAATATTGTCTGTAAATATGTTTGTAAATATTTCTTTACTGCTTTATGTTTTAGAAAATACAAAAAGATTTTTGATTCTGTTTTATTTTTAGACAACCGATGTCTGAGTGCTGAGTTTCAAAATCTAAGTATGCTGATTATGTTTCTAAAAATAAACAAGTTCATTAATTTGAAACTTGAAATTCTAAATCAAAAACCAAAAACAGTTTGTGATATCTCCAAGGTCATTAAGTTGGACTTGGATGATTAACTATGAGGGATTTGGATGCTGAGATTGTTAAAATCTGTTATCATAGAGCCAGTGTTCGAAGTTGGATTCTTAATGCTGCCAAATCTATAAAGATTGTTGATAGGAGGAGTGATTTAGAAAGTTGAAAAGAGCCAGATTTTCAATCCTGAGTTATCGAATGATCTAAATACTGTTACTTATAAATGTTTGAGTGTTGCAGATGAGATTCCAGACTATGATCCCGATAGCTAAGTCTAAGGGGGAGTTTGTAACTAGAAAGCAAGGTGTCGATCCCTAAAGCACGGAAGCTTGACGAAAGGGGGAGCCTGAAAAAATGTTTCTAAAAGATGTTAATGTAAGAGCAAGAGTCAGATCCTGGTATAATATTCAAAGATAGAAGCTGATCAAAGAAGAATGATAGTTGGATGCTTACAATGTTAGACAATTCGGAAAGAGTTTGAAGACTGATCAAGACTGAAGATGTGTCATGCTAAAGATTCGACACTAAAGACTTCGTCAACATCCAAGGGGGAGTCTGTTAGTGCACTATGTCTGTTGACTTCTTCTTGTATCAAGTCGTGTAACAAGATAGGATAAACCAGCGCTCGGGTTGCTAGAAACTGAGTTTCGTGTGAGTTTTAGCTATTTCGCACGAAATAGCCAAAGGCTATTTCGTACGAAATTACCAGTGGTTATTTCGCATGAAATTACCCTTGGTTATTCCGTGCGAAATTACATGCTTATATATAGAGGGGCTTGGTTTGTCATTTGTAACTTCGGTAACGAAGTGCTGCCGAATTGTCTCCAGGTTGTAAATCACTGTTATATCAATAATAGAGACGTTTAAATTGAATCAAGCTGTAAACAAGTCCGTTTCTCTGAATTCCGCCTTTGATTCGGATTCAAACTCTTCTGAACGACCCATTCAGGTCGCACAATGATCCTACAGTACCCCCTCTTGTTTATTTTTACTTGTTTGTACCCTCCCCTTCAAGTTCTATGATAATACAATTCAAACCTTTATTTTTTGTAAATTGTATTCTCTCTCAATCTTCTTTTTTAAACCTTAATTTTTAATAAAAATTAATAATATACCAAATCGGATATCAGAGTGCACATAGATTTCACTTGTAAAAGAAGATTGATGTAATATACATTCTAATAGATATGAGATGAATAAATTGGGATAGCAAAATAAATCTTTCCCTGCGCATTTATGACATGCATATCTGGAGTGTTTAAATTTTCAGTCATAATATATGCATCTTTAATATAGTGTTATGATATTGAAAACCTTGTTCTGTCTTTGTGGTTTTGTTCAGTGGATATCAAAACAAAATTATTTTCAAAGTTCATCCACTAACAAATATGTAACATTCTCACCGCAATCCGTGGATATCAAAACAAAATATGTATGAACTTTGAGGATGGCATTCTCATATGGATTTAGTTTATAAAAATCCTTATTATTTTGTAATGTTAGTGTTGCAGGATATAGTCGGATATATGAGAATCTCTTAAAAAAGACTTTCGAAAAAATGGATTTATATGGAGTGAAATTTTTTTTGACTTTTACAAATTACTTTATTCCACACGAAAAAGGCCAATTACAAAGCAATGGCAGGTAGCCGGGCAACAAGTTGCGCTGCCACCCCCTTTTGAATAGAAAAACCAATTCTACTAAATACAAAGTTTGAAACCTTTAGCGACGAAGAATTACTATTAACGGCTTTTTGAACCCGATTCAAAAGTCGCACAGCGTCAGGAGCGAGGCCACCAAAGGTATCAAAAGCGAGTGAATTTGATAATTTTTAAAGTGAATTTTTGAGGGGGTGTATGACAAGTAACAAGAGGGGTACGTTTAGCCCACCCCATCAATTGTACAGAGAAAAAAAGGAACAAAATTTGCATGGGTTAGTAATTGAACCCGTGTCCCTTGATGACCCATCCAACAACAGTGCCACCCGAACACATGTTCTTCTAATACCAAAATATGCTTTCAACTCTACATATATTAGAGTAAATTACCTTTTTAGTCTTTGTGTTTTAATAGTTTTAATCACTTGAGTCCAACATCAACAAGTTTAAGTACTTTAGTACTATGATTTTCATTTTATAACTCTCAGAGTCCAAATTACTAACTATATTAAGTTTTCTCAGTTATTTTTTCTTGAAATGACCAAAATACCCTTATAATTCAAAATAAAAGTTAATATAATACTTTATTATATATAACAATAATATATAAATTCTTTCTTCTAAATTGTAACATAAACAACCAAATATAAAAAATAAAAAACTGAAAAATGTTCTCTAATCTCTACCCACATCACAGATTAAATCAAACCCACGAAAAAAGAAAGTAAAACATCAAAAACAAGATTAATAAATTCACAAGGTCGATTTCAATTCTATTTTTTTTTTACTTTCAACGATTTGCTTCAATGAAATCAGGTTACATCGTATAATAGTATCCACGAACACACATGTCTCTTCCTTGGTATTCTCCGGCAGCACGACAACAACATAAAACTCCACAACAAAAGTGCAACCGTGTCATATGTCGGTGACACGTGAAGTGTAGAAACGGACTGGTAGTAACATACCAGCAGAGAAAGACTAGAGGGAAGGCAGCGCCGTCTATAATCAGACCTGAGGCGACAGAGACTAGAGAGAAGGCGGATTCCTGCATGAACAACGACGGCGTCAATGTATATACTCAGATATGAAGAGTGCAGACGGAGGTTGGGGTTGGGGGATGAAGAGTCAAATCTGAAGAGTGAAGATAGGGATTGGGGACGTGCAGTGGTGGTTGTGTGGAGGTGGTTTTGCGGTGGTGGTGGAGGTAGTTGGTGCAATGGTGGTTGTGAGGTGGTAGGTGAGTGGTGGCAAGTGGAGGTGTGGTGGTGGTGGAGGAATGGTGCTGAAGATGGAGAGTAGAGAGAGAAAGTGGTTTGTGTGTGTGAGTGAATGCGTGTGTATTAAAAGTATTTTGTATGTACTTTATGCATTATAGAGTTGTATCTAGGTGTGAAATTGTCACACCCCGACTAGGAGCGGAAGTAAAAAAGGGGATGCAACAGACACCTGTGGTACAAGCACATTGTTTATAAAGATACTATATTGTCATTCAGCTATATTTTACATTACATTGTTGATTACATACTACATGCATGCTACAGCGGCATGTTCCCACGAACCATGTTAATCTTCTAAACAGGATACTCCTATATATGTATTCATCTGTCACACCCCCAAAATACCACTCGCGGAAACACCGCAGGGCGTGTGACGTACCAGGATCTTAGCCACCGACTTATAAAGATAAAATAAAACTTTCATTTATTTAAAGTAAGTGTTACAATACAAGAGTTATTATCCAGCGGAAGCATATTACAATTTGTTATGAGTTCCATAAAACAGGTGTTTTTTTTGGGGGGGGGGTAAAGGGTTACCCCGGTGATTCTATATATTCACAACCAAATAAAACAAGTAGTGTAGCAAGCCTACACTAGTTCAATCATGAGACATGCCCCATGAAAGTAAGCAAAAAAACCAAACATTCAACACAAACGATAACTACTAGACTCTAATCTAGCAAAAACACAAAACAACTAACGACTACTCAACCACCTTCAATCTCATTAAAAAGCCTTTGGATCTCCCAAGCTTCAAGAAGCCTCTGAACGCTAGCAGTGTTCTTCAGTTTCACACCCATCAGCTTATACCGAACCATTTGAATAATAGAAGCACTAATAGTTTCTGGAGGTCTTAGCTGATTCTTAAATAACCTAGCATTCCGCTCCTGCCAGATCATGTAACTCGAAGCCGCAACTAAGATTCTAGCAACCAGATTAGACGCAGACTTCGACCGGGCACGAACTAGAAGCCAGTCCACAATATCACCCCAAATCGGCTGAACCGAATCCATACCCACCTTTTGTCTAACCATGTACCAGACTTGAGACGAGAATTTGCACTCAAAAAATAAGTGATTATGGGAATCAAAGTTCTCATAACAAAGCAAGCAGCACATCATGTTCATATTTTTCCTGCGTGAAAGGTCCCAGCCCAAGATCTTATCCTGAGTAAATAACTTACCCCTCATGATTAACCACATAAAGAAAGCATGCTTCGGGATACATTGCGGAAACCACACAATAGAGCACCAATGAATTTCTGGTTCTGCATAGCGAATCGAGTTCCAAACACCCGTAGCAGAAATATCACTAATATGATCACCATCACGCCATAAAATCCTATCTCTTTTATTCGGGTCAATATTCACATTGTCAAGCTGAATAAGAACAGGATAGAGATCCCTCCAAGCTATAGGCCACCTCCAAACCATTGTATCTAATATCAGCAACTGTAGCCTCCAAACTGAAACCCGCATTCGTGATCATTCTAGGTGACAGAAAATCACCCAGCGGCCCCAACGAGCACCAGAAATCATACCACGCTGAAGTTCTAATGCCCTAACCAACCTCGGTCCAACAATGACTTCGCATTAACGGTCTCAGCTGTAGTAACTTCCGCCAAGACCAGCAGCAATTGCTAGGAACAGTGCATCTCCAGAAACTTTTGCCTTTAAGCCTGTACGAATGAACCCAATCGACCCACATAGACTTGCGTTTGGTGATAATACTCCAGATGTGAGAGGTCATGAGTGCTTTGTTTAAATCACCAATGCGTCTAATGCCTAAACCACCCTCATATTTCGGAATACAAATAGATTTCCAAGAAACCTTCGCCTTCCCTTTATGAAAATTGCAATCTTGAGACCAAAGAAAGTTTCGCATTCTCGCTTCCAAATAATTAACCACTCGAGTCGGCAAAATAAAAACAGAAGACCAATAAATATGCATAGAGGACAAAACTGAGATTATAAGTTGTAACCTGCCAGCAAAAGAAAGCATCCTGTTCCTCCAATGCATGATACGCTTTTCGAGTTTTTCCACAAGGACATTATAATCTTTATACAATAGCCTAGAAGATATGAGAGGCACCACCAAGTACCTGACAGGAAGCCTACCTTCCACAAACGGCATAATTCTCAAAATAGCACTCTTAATGTAGCTAGGAACGTTGCAAAAGAAAACCGTGCTTTTTTGAACACTAGGAACCAACCCTGACATCTTGGTGAAAGAATCTAACGAAGACATAATAAACTTTGCCGAAGCAATTTCACCTCGAGCAAAAAGAAACAAATCATCTGCAAAGCACAGATTTATAATTTGCTGCCTTTCACACCTATTATGAAACTTAAACGAGGAATCAATTCTTATCGAGTGATGCAAAATGGCTGTCAAAACTTCCATAACAAGAGTGAAAAGATATGGGGATACTGGATCCCCTTGCCTTAGCCCAAGATTACCCTTGAAATAGCCATGAATATTACCATTAACACAAACAGAGAATGAGGTAGTCGAAACACATACCATGATCCAATTCACCATCTTGATATTGAAACCAAAACCAAGCAGAATACTCCTTAGAAAATTCCAGTCAACAGTATCATAGGCTTTTTGTATATCAACTTTAAAAGCACAACGTGGCGGCCCAGCATTCCTATGATAATTGTGCATAAGCTCTTGTGTCAACAAAATATTATCCGAGATTTTCCTACCTGGAACAAAGGCAGATTGGTTAACACTAACTATCTCATTTAGAGCCCCCTTCACTCTATCCGCAACAATTTTGCTAATGCATTTGTATAAAACATTGCAACATGCAATAGGACGATAATCAGTAATAACCGAAGGGGTAGGGACCTTCGGCACAAGCACAATGAGAGTATGGTTTAGCTCGCGTAACAAGTTCCCAGTATCAAAGAAATCAATAATAGCTTTAGAGATATCCACCCCAACAATATTCCATGCACTCTTGAAAAAAGCAGCAGTGTACCCATCCGGACCCGGGGCTTTATCAATACCAATAGAAAACATAGCCGTTTTCACTTCCTATGAAGAGACCTGACGGATCATGTGGTCAGCCGTAGCCGAGTTCAATATATTAGAAAATAAATCTGGCGCTGGTTGAATAGAAACGTCCCCTTTACATCCCAAAAATTCTCATAATGGCTAACAAAAGCTTCATGAACCATATCACCTTCGAATACATTTCCACTCGAATCCCGAATAATATCAATCCTGCTGCGATGATTCCTATTTTTCAATGCAGAATGGAAAAAAGCAGTGTTCATGTCTCCAGCACACAACCAATCTACTTTGGATTTCTGCTTCAGAAATCGTTCCCATCAAGTAACGCTTCCTGATAACAAGTCGTTATGGTAGCTTCTTCGGCTCTAAGGACACCATTCAAAGGATCCCGATCGATAGACTGTTGGATACTCTCAAGCTTAGCACGGAGATCTTTGGTTTTGTTATGAAGATTACCTTGTTTAAAAAGTAACGCACGAAGAGGCCTTTTAAGCAGCCGAAGTCTTTTAACAACAGAAAACTGATGCACTCCATTAATTCTAGTATCCCAAAACCGATTGACAATATCCAAAAATTCCGGTTTATGAACCAAAAAATTAGCGAATTTAAAGGGTCTCGGTTTCAACTTACCGGCTTCTGGGATTTTTAGGATACAAGGACAATGGTCCGATAGACGATATGGCTGAAATAAAGCAACCGCACGCGGAAAAAGAGCCACAAATTGAGTATTCCCTAATACACGATCAATTTTCTTTAGTAATCCGACGCCCTTCTTTGGTTTTTGGTTCCACGTAAAATGGAATCCCGAACTGTTAATGTCAAACATCTCAATATCATCCACACACGATTGAAAATCCTTCATGCCAATAGAAATCGAAGAAGCCCCCAAGGATTTATCTTCCAGATTCAGCGCCGAATTAAAATCACCCATAACGAACCAAGGATTATCACCCACTAGAACTTTGTGCATTGAAAGACTTTGCCATAAACTTCTACGAGAGACATAATAGTTGGCGGCATACACAAAAGAACAAAAAACCATCCGCTTATCCAATTTAAAAATAAGCTGGAGATGCATAACCTGATCGGATTGAGCTAGCACCATGACATCGAAAATTGCCGGGTTCCAACCAATAATGATTCTAGTACCTTTAACACACTTGGCTCCATTGGACATCCACTCCCAAGAACGAAAAACAGATTTACAAACTTTATCAAGCTTACCAATGTCAACATGTGACTCCAAAATAGCACACAAACTAAGATTATAATCCTTCACCGCCTACCGAACCTCTGATTGTTTAAGAGAGCGGTTCAACCCTCTAATATTCCACGATGCAATACTAACCATCTTTAACCGCTGTATAAGGAGTGCTTGCCCCTTTAGTGTCTATCGGCTTGTACGAACCTCCCACCATAAACAAGTAAACAACCAGAAGCCCAAGCTGTCGAGTAACAAAGGAAACCCTAATTCTCTCTCTAGCTATGGCGATTCTGGTTCTCTTTCTTACTTTCGATTTTGATTCATGAATTTCGTATAACAGTCTGATCATCGAAGTATTGATTTATCAATTTCTCTGATTCGAACTAGTTAGCGGAAGGATTGAGTTTCAATCGTAGGTTTTTCTTTTCGTTTTGCCGTCAAGCTAAATTAGGGTTTTCTTATTCTCTTCTTTTTTGGTTCGACTGGGTTTCTTTGGATTTCGTTTTCTGATGTGCATGGTTGTTATACTTACTGAGTAAAGGAGAGAGTCGACTTTCTTTCAATGGATGATCGTAAGAAATCTGATGATAATGCTAAGGATGATAGAGGTAAACCACCGTTACCTTTTAAGGGTCTGGCTAGTAAAGTGACGAAGATCGATGGTAATCCAATGATGGCTAGGAGAGGAACGGTGCATAATTCTCAATCTGATCCGAAGTTGTTTAATGTTATTGACGAATTAACTAAGGTAACCATTCCTGTTAATCCGGCGGAAACTCAAGGTTCAGAGGGGTTGGTGCAAGGTGTTCAGAGTGGAAAACTGGATTTAGGTAAAACTCCATTATCTTATGCTGAATTAGTGGGGGTATCTAATAATAAGAAGGTTAATTTTCGAGCTCTTACAAGTCCAGTTGGTCCTGAAGGTTGTGATGTGGTTTTGCCGAAAGAATCTGTTAGAACTGTTAAGGATAAATTAGCCAATACTCTATATGGATACTTTCTAGGCGATCGTGTTGCATACCCGGTAGTTGAATACTTCGTAAGGAATAACTGGAAGAGATTTGGTCTTCAAAAATCGATGATGAACGCGAATGGTTTCTTCTTTTTTAAGTTTGCTGATGAAAATGGTATGAAAAACGTTATGAAGGAGGGTCCGTGGATAATTCGTTCACAACCTTTGTTTCTTAATGTATGGTCCCCGTCTTCAAAATTGGAAAAAAAGGAAGTTAAGAATGTGCAACTTTGGGTTAAACTACATGAAGTACCAATTGCAGCTTACACAGAGGATGGTTTAAGCATGATTGCTACGGCTGTTGGAACTCCATTAGACTTGGATACGTATACCTCATCAATGTGCCTTGACTCTTGGGGAAGGAGTAGCTTTGCAAGAGCATTAGTGGAGGTTTCGGCTGACCATGAATTCAAGGAGGAGATTGTAATAGCAGTTCCGGAAGTGGAGGGGGAAGGTTTTGTCAAGGAAAAAGTTTATGTTGAATACGAATGGAGCCCTCATAGATGTGCGTTATGCAAGATATTTGGTCATGATGACCAGACTTGTCCGAGACAAACCAGGCAACTTACTAAAGCTCCGGTTAAAGTCCAACAAACTCAACATGGATCTAAGAACAAAGGGTCTTTAAAACAACCGGTGATAGACAAGGATGGGTTTAGGGATGTTGATACTCGAAAAGCAGCCAAGAGAACAGGATTTCCAGTTAATAAACCGAAGCATCAATTTGAGTATCGTCCTGTTACTTCTAAAGCGAGCGGAAGTGGTAGTAAATCAGCTCCTTCACCTAGTTTTCTTTCGTCTAATCCTTTTGATGTCTTTAATGATACCAAGATAGTTAATGTAGCTGATGGGGAGGGAGCTCGTGAGGATTCTTATGATTCGGATGACGATGAAGTTCAAGAAGTTTATAACGAAACAGATGAGTTTCTTGTTAGTGGGACAAAAAAACCTGATAATCAACAAGGGGCAGGCACTCCTTCTATTAATGTTAACAATGGTTAGTATTGCTTCTTGGAATATTAGGGGGTTGAACCGCCCTCTGAAACAAACGGAGGTTCGTCAGGCAGTTAAAGATTATAGTTTGAGTTTATGTGCTATCTTGGAATCGCATGTTGATGTAAATAGGCTTGGTAAAATTTGCAATTCTATTTTTCGGTCGTGGGATTGGACGTCGAATGGGGCTACATGCAACAAGGGAACGAGGATTATTATTGGCTGGAATCCAGCTGTTTTTGATGTTATGGTGTTCTCTCAAACTGATCAGGTTATTCATTTACAACTCTTTTTCAAGCTGGATAAGAAAATGGTTTATTGCTCGATTGTATATGCTGCTAATTATTATGTCACTCGAAGGGATTTATGGCATCATCTGTCTTTACATAAAGGTTTCGTCGGGAACAATCCTTGGGTGGTTATGGGGGATTTTAACTCTGCTCTAAATCTAGAAGACAAGTCGATGGGATCCTCGTCAGTGTCTATTAGTATGAAAGAGTTTCAAGAGTGTGTTGATAAGATTGAGATGTTTGATATCAATCGTTCGGGTCTCCATTTTACATGGAATTAAAAGCCCAAGAAAGGGATTGGTTTACTGAAGAAGATTGATAGAGTGCTTGGGAACACCCAATTTGTGACTCAATGGCCGAGTGCAGTTGCTCTTTTTCAGCCGTATCGGCTTTCAGACCATTGCCCTTCTGTCTTAAAAATTCCTGATGCTGGTATTCTGAAGCCTCGGTCCTTTAAATTTGCTAATTTTTTGGTTTACAAACCAAAATTTCTAGATATTGTGAGGAGAGGATGGGAAACTAGAGTTCATGGAGTTCATCAGTTTTGTGTTGCTAAAAGGCTTCGTTTTCTCAAGAATCCTCTTCGAGCGCTGTTATTCAAGCAGGGTAATCTGCATAAGAAAGTGGAAACACTTCGTGACAAGCTTGATAAATTGCAGAAAGTTCTAGATCTGGAGCCGAATAATGAAGACATACGAATTCAAGAGGCTACCGTGAATGGTGAATACCAAGAAGCTATGTTGGATGAGGAGCGTTTTCTGAAACAAAAATCCAAAGTGGACTGGTTGAGGGCTGGGGATTCGAATACGGCTTTCTTTCATTCTTCGGTTAAAAGCAAGAATCATTACAGCCGTATTGATGTTATTAGCGATTCAGGAGGTTTTGTTTTTGAAGGTGATAGAGTTCAGCAAGCCTTTGTTGATCATTATGAGAAGTTTTTGGGGTGCCGGGGTGATACGTCAATTAGTCCGACTCCGGACTTATTCACGCAAGTTCTGGATCCTCAGAGTGCTACACATATGATCAGACAAGTGACTGAAGATGAAGTTAAAACGGCTATGTTCTCTATTGGCATAGATAAAGCGCCAGGTCCGGATGGGTTTACGGCTGCGTTTTTTAAGAGTGCTTGGCCTATTATCGGGAAGGATGTTTCAAAGGCTGTCATCGATTTTTTTGAAACAGGTTTTTTGCTTCAAGAGTTAAATCACACTCTTATTGTGCTTGTGCCTAAAATCTCTTCTCCGTCAGTGGTTACGGATTACAGGCCGATTGCTTGTTGTAATGTTATATACAAGTGCATTAGCAAGATCATTGCGGAGAGACTTAAGGTGGTGTTAAATAATATTGTTAGTATAAATCAATCAGCTTTTGTCCCAGGCAGGAAGATTTCTGACAATATTTTGTTAACTCAAGAGTTGATGCACAATTATCATAGAAATGTTGGTCCCCCAAGATGTGCCTTTAAAGTTGATATCCAAAAGGCATATGATACGGTTGATTGGAACTTTCTGAAAAATATTCTGATTGGGTTCGGATTCAATGCATCGATGGTGAACTGGATTATGGTGTGTGTTTCTACTACATCGTATTCTGTTTGTGTTAATGGTAATGTGCATGGGTATTTCAAAGGTAATCGTGGGCTTCGTCAGGGTGATCCTCTGTCCCCGTATCTGTTTACTCTTGTTATGGAAGTTCTGACGGCCATTTTGCATCATTCGTTAAGGATTGATTCTTCTTTCAAATTTCATAATAAATGCGAGAAGCAGCAAATTATCAACCTTTGTTTTGCGGACGATCTTTTTCTATTTGCTAGAGGGGAAATTGCTTCAGCTAGGTATATTATGAACTCTCTTTCTGAGTTTGCTTTGATGTCGGGTTTAGTGCCTAACAATAAGAAAAGCACGGTTTTCTTTTGCAATGTTCCAAGTTATATTAAAAGTGCTATTCTGAATATCATGCCGTTTAAGGAGGGTTCTTTGCCTGTTCGATATCTTGGTGTTCCTTTAATATCGTCGGGTCTGGTCTATAAAGATTGTAGTATTATGCTGGAGAAATTGGACAAACGTATCATGCATTGGAGGAATAAATTACTCTCATTTGCTGGTAGACTGCAACTTATTATTTCTGTCTTATCTTCTATGCATATCTACTGGTCCTCTGTGTTTATGCTTCCGACTAGAGTTGTTCATGAGTTGGAGGCTAAGATGCGAAATTTTTTGTGGTCTCAAGATACAGTTTTCCAGAAGGGCAAAGCTAAGGTTTCTTGGAAAGCAGTTTGTCTTCCTAAATATGAAGGAGGGTTGGGTATTCGGCGAATTGGCGATGTAAACAAAGCTCTTATGGCTAATCATATTTGGAGTATCCTTATTAGGAGGAAGTCTTTGTGGGTGGATTGGGTTCATGGTTACAGGTTAAAAGGTAAGAGTTTCTGGATTGCTAAAGTTCCCTCTACATGTAGTTACTCGTGGAGAAAGCTACTTCAGCTTCGTCCGTATTTGAGGGAGTTTTTTTTGGGTTGATATTGGTAATGGGACATTGGCCTCGGCTTGGTATGATATTTGGAGTAACATTGGGCCGCTTGGGGAGTTTCTTTCGCCTAGAGTTATTTCAAATGCAGGCTTCCGGTTAGAGGCTTCGGTTTCTGATATCCACGACAATGGTGAGTGGAAGTGGCCGGTTGCTTGGAGAGACTTATTTCCGGTTCTGATTCAGCTAGATCAAATCCAAATTATACCGAATAAACCTGATAGAATTATGTGGCGTGATGGTCATAACACAAGTGTATTCTCATCTTCAGAGGTTTGGAACTCGGTTCGTCATAAAGAAACCGAGATAGGATGGAGCACTATTGTCTGGTTTACCCAATGTATCCCGAGGCATGTGTTCTTAATGTGGCTGATCATGAAAGGTAAGCTGCTCACTCAAGACAAAATTCTTAACTGGGATTTTTCTCGAAGAAAGAATATGAATATGATGTGTTGTTTGTTATGCTATGCTAATCATGACTCTCATAGTCACTTGTTCTTTGAATGTGATTTCTCTTCGAAAGTTTGGCATATTGTGAGACAGAAAGTGGGTATGGATACGGTTCAACCTAAGTGGGAGGAGATTGTTAATTGGCTGCTTAATCGATCTAATTCTAAGTTAGCTACTGATTATGTTGCGAGACTTTTGGTGGCGGCTAGTGCTTATGTTGTTTGGCAGGAGCGCAACATCAGGCTTTTCAAGAATCGGATGAGACCTCCGGAGATTGTTAGTGACAAAATCATTAGTTTGGTTCGGTACAAGCTGATGGGAGCGAGACTGAAGAATACTGAAAATGTTCGAAGACTTTGTAGAAAGTGGGAGATTCATGGCAATGACATTAATGATGATGGAGGCTGATTAGTTTTTGATTTATTTTGTATTTTGGTGGTCTAGAGAGTAGTCTAGTGGGACATTTGGTTTCTTCGTTTTTGTTCTTGGTTATTTTTGTTTACTTTCATGGGGCATGTCCTATGATTGAACTAGTGTAGGCTCTCTACACTACTTGTTTTATTGGTTGTGAATATATAGAATCACCGGGGTAACCCTTTACCCAAAAAAAAAACCTCCCACCATAAACTCATTCGTTTCGTTATAAACTTCCATCACCTCCTCATCATCGGAGTCTTCAAAACCATCACCACTCAGGCCTTTACTACTTTGTCCTTCATCCGCATCAACTGAATTTAAAACATTAAATGGGTTCGTCGACTGAAAATTTGGACCAGCCGACTTAACGTTTAAGACCGGTTTATGTTTGTTGGTAATCGGCCTATACTTAAACTTTTGTTTTGGTTTAGGAATATAAATACCCGGTTTCCAATGACCACTCCAGCATCCCAGACAGCAAGTTTAAAAACCATCAGACATGTCTTGTGACTCCTTTTAACTTGACCCATGACCACTCCAGCATCCCAGACAGCAAGTTCCAACAATATGTACCTAAAAGCCTGCAAGGCATGTAACAACGAGTCAACAAGTTGAGCGAGTTCACAGTTGATGTTCATTTTAAAGTTGTTCCAAAAGCCGTAAGTTCATTCGTAAACCACGAGTTAACCAAATCCTTTGTTTCCCAAACCATCACCAGTGGGGGCTACCCCATGTTGTAAACCACTTATAGGTTGTCGTCCTTCCCAACCGAGGACGGAGGTACGTACTCTGCCTAACCGAGAATACGCAGGTTAAATGTAGTCGTCCTTCCCAACCGAGGACGAAGGTACGTACCTCCGTCCCCGGTGTCCAATGGATAGGTGGCTTCTGTTTCATGCTAAGGGGCTGCCGGTTGGTAGCAACTTCATTTTTGATGATGGTGGTTGACGTCGTTTGTTTGATTTTTTTCGTTTGTCTACTAGTTAGTCATTATCATGATTGTAGTAGGCTAGATTGAGGTGGTAACTTGTTTTCTTTTGTTTTTTTGTTTACATATACAGGGCATGTCCTGTATATGAACTAGTGGGGAACTCATCCTCACTACTTGTACTTATTTGGCGGTTATCTATAACAGAATCACCGGGGTAACCCTTTACCCAAAAAGAGGACGAAGGTACGTACTCTACCCAACCGAGAATACGCAGGTTAAATGTAGTCGTCCTTCCCAACCGAGGACGAAGGTACATATTCTGTTAGAGGTGAATATGTAGGTTTCGTTTTAGCTTCTTAACCCATTCCCAACCCACCGGGAATCCCATGCCTTATAAAAGTGTGAACTCACCTTGGTTTGCTCGGTAAGACTAGTTACGTGTTCAAGTTGCTCAAAACAATCCTAACATGGTTACCATTAACAATCAGTCGTGTATCACTTAATCTCATATTCCATACACACATTACTCAAGTAGCACCATATAATATCATGCAAGTTATTTGGACACCTATCAGTTCACAATCAACATATAGCAAGCACTTGATTCTTATACACACAAAACACCTAGTTTGGCATGTCATAAGGTTAATCATGTTTTATAATTACACTACTGCTTAGGTCGCCTATAAATCATGCATCATCAACCTCTCCTAATTACTCAATAAAGTATTTAAACAAGATTAGCCCAGCCAGGTTCGGCCTATATCGACAACACGGCCCAACTCATGTAACTCGTGGATCATGAAACAGCCCACCAACATAACCCAAACTACTCAAGAGTACACATTCTTATTAATTCCCTAGTACCCTAAGATGCATTTTGTAACATTTAAGCGAAGCATGAATACATATAACTCAATCAATTCAAGGTATACTATACGTATATATATATATATTGGTACATATTAGTTATGCTTACAAAATATTGAATTCCAGTAATTATTATTACATCATAGTTTTGAGTAGTTCACACTGAACAAATTTGTTTATATATAACCATAATATAATATAATATGTATAAACACTTTAAGGGTTTCAGTTATTCAATAAACACCTACATGATTGGTATAACATGACCTACACCCATTTTATAACAATCAACCCAAGCTATGATGTGATCAAAACATATGGAGCTAAATTAAAATTGAAACCCATTGGACCTGTGCATTTGATATAAAGGTATGCTATCCATTTTCCTTTCTTAAACTAGGTCCAACACATTGAGCGATACCCACAAACCTAATCAGCCCCCAACCCCATGAGCCATATCTTTCATTTTTTGCCATAAACACTCTAACCATTATTACGTTAAATCTAACATATATTCATCATGAAACCCCTGATACAACTTGTTGATATTCTGGAAACTATCAATAATCCACATAAAAGAAAACAATACTAGATCATCATAAATATGTTTATTATCATTACAATTTACACAATACGTACACATAATCAGGACCATCAACAGGTAACCAACACCACATAGACATCATCATTACGAATTTCATATGTTGAGGTGCAAACATAGCCCTAATCAACAAGAATTATAATCGCATAAACAACAAGGATTGGGAGTAATTATACTAACCGAATGAATTATGCTTCGTAGGGGGGGTCTGCAACTGCTGATTACCGAAGACAGATAGGGGATGTGCTAGGGTTTGTGCGACTTGTTTCCCTATGGTACGTAACATAACAACTTCCTAATATGTATGCACATAACACACGGGCTGAGGGGATTGATTCGGGCTAGATTTACTGTGTTGGCCGAGATGAGAGGCCCATTCCACTAAGGAGTGCGTATACACGAATTTCATTGCTAGCTGGCCCAAGTTTCATTGCTAGCCGGCCCACTCCACATAACATAGCGGTCCAATAAAGAAAAGCCATTAAACATAATGCACATTTTGCATGTGAATTGAGTATTTTTAATCATAACATCACGTGAATAAAGGACTTCATGAATTGAATTGGCATGTGATTTTGCATTATTTCTTAGTTGCGGCCCAATAGAAATTAAGGATATTGGACAAAGTCAACAGGTAACAGTTTGCACGTTCTTTTAGTTGATAGGTTTTATTGAGCAAATTGTTGAATAAATTGAATTTCAAAGTATCGAGTGGCGTGGCATCACAAAGAGGGTGTGTTCTCGGGTTGGGCTCCAGGTATGTGGGCCGAGATGGTTGGTTTAGCGATATTGTGGCCCAAGCTAACTACTATACATAAAATGACCCAAGTACATACTCATATATACCTGGTTACCTTTATGTTTAACAAGTTTAACAAAGTCCCAAGCATTTAACAGATTCACTAAAGCAAGGAGTGTGCAAAGAAACAATTAATAAGGAATCGGAATCACAAGACTGAAAGACACAAGCCTTGAAAGTTCGGGTTGTCACATCATCTGTAAAGCAAATCTTGAAACAACAAACGAAGGTATCACACAAGTCTTAAGTTACCTGAAAAGCATGTTAAAGTTTGAAAGGCCAACTACAAATAGTTAGTGAGTTTCACGAGTTCTGTTTGTGTTGCACAATGCAAACGTAAGTCAAGTTTTGCATATTTGATGTAATTATACTAAGCCCACAAGTGAAGCCTCGATGGTGCATACTCAAGACCGTGGTCTACTGTGACAACTCGTGTAAATTCCTGAACGTTTCGCTCTACTGTGTAATTTCATGTATGTTAAATGAATTGAATTTAGTGATTTATTTTGTTTTAACTATTGTGTGCTTGGTAATGTGTAATGTGAATTATGTGAAACCGAAACCCGAAACTGAAATGTTGGGATACGTTATTTTGTGAATCGAAGCATTGTAAAATATTATTCCGTGATACGCAACATTTAATTAATTATTTCGTGAATCTTGCGAAACCGTCGCTTAGTGCGAAACCGTTACCTATTAAAACCCAACCCAAGCTCACCCCTCCCCTTTCTTGCGCCATTTATCGGCCCAACCCCACCCTTGTCCCCTTATTCGAAATATAAAGCCAAAACCCACATCTCTTGGTCCTTGTAGCCCATTAGCCCAACTCTCCTTATGATTTAATGATACGTATTTGGCTTTGGGGAGAAGAAATAAAAAACAGAAACCCTAACTCACCCCCATTGTGATCGTCGACCAGAAGAGACCCCCCCCCCATGAAAATCAAACCCTAGCTCATGATTCAGCTTCTTGATTCGCCTTTCACTACCTTGTAATCCCTTCTCTTGCTCCAAGGTTAGTATTCTTGTTTTGGATTGTGATTCTTGGTGAAAATTTGTATAATCATAGCTGTGATTTTTAGTTCACATGCTAGGGTTTTGATGTTATATGATTTGTTTCGGTTAAGTATGCGATTTGTTGAAGTAATCGATATTTTGTATGCATAAATGATCATTGGCTGCGTTTTTGTGAAAAATCATGATGTGTTATGGCTAGGGTTTTGTGATTATTGGTATGGTTAGATGGTAAAGGATGATTAACCTGTAGTTAGTTGTTATTAGGAAGAGTCGGGGTCGTTTACACGTGTTTTGTTGTCGTTTAAATGTAAAACTGCATGCTGATTGATGAAAACAACCAATTTCAGTTGGCTGTAAACAGACCGTTATAAATCGAAAAATTGATTTTCTGAAGTCTAAATTATACGCTTTCGAAAAACTATTCAAATGGCACTTGAATCATATTTTTTCGAGGTCGTTTGCTATTTTTAAAGTTCCGTTTTGTACAGCAGAAAAAGCTGCGTTTTTTCTGCAGAAAATGTGTGTTATGTTTTTCATCATAACTTGAAATCTGGATAGGGTTAGGTCATGAAGTTCGTACAATAGATGGCCACGGATGTCGTTGTAATTCTCCAACTGGAATTTCGTTAATCGGACTTATGATGAATTTGAAATGAATTTTTCCGTGGACTGCGGTCAAAAAGTGACTAATCTGATTGCAGCCTGGTAAATGATTTTTTTTAAATAATTGGTAATGAATTGGATCCCGATATTTTTACACAATAATACTTGGGCCGTTTCGAACACTCTGTAAAATTTGGGAATTTTTGGAACAAGTTAACTATTTTATTAAAATACCCGAAAATAGCATAGTTTTGGATGTTTAAGCTGAAACGATATAAGTAGTGATTTGCGTGTCTAAATGTCGGTTATGTTATCTGATAATGATCCAACTTGTTATATGTCAATGAAAGTGTTATATGAAATATCGTATGCTTGCTCATGAGTAGTTATAGGTGGAATGTATATATGGGCGTGAACTGTTAAAGTGAGTGCATGTTATGTGGTAGATGCGTGTAGAAACTTCGTCCTCTATTTGAAACCACTAATGGACTAAGTGGTAATTATACTAGGACGTGATTGACCAACCCTGACTGTTGGCTATTTTAAGAGTCCAACCGAGCAACCAAAGGTGAGTTCACACTTTCGTCAAAGCATGGGATTCTCGATGGTTTGGGAATGAGTTAAGTAAGGATTCCCGGTGGGTTGGGAATGGGTTAATTAACAGCAATCCCCCTTAGGTGGGATGCAACCTGCCTATTCTCCTTGGGTAGAATACGTACCTCGGTCCTCCTTGGGTAGGACAACCATAAATGTTATACTTGTGCTCTTTAAACACTATACGATATAGAACAATATCATTTATCAAAGAAACAAAGTTTTTTGGTCTCAATGTTTGCTTATTTGTGTTGACAATTTCACGTTTTGATTCTAGTTCGATTTCAAGCTTTAAATCGCTTTCTGCAAAGTTATACGCAAACTGATACGTAAACGTAATCAGTTTAATGCGAAAAACACCCTGGAATAGTGACTTAGGCTTAACATACCTTAAATAACCTTTACATAACTTAGAAATAAGTTTTGAAGGGCTTGGTGTGTCAAAAACAAGTTTATTCGATCACAGGGACTAATTGCGACAAACTGCAAAAGTCTGCCGATTCGTATAGCAACGAACATTCCGGAACATGATCATAAGCTAAATATACCCTAAATATCCTTTACATAGCTTAGAAATAAGCTTTGAGGGGTTCGGTATGCGATAATGCGCTTATTTGATCAATAGGGACTAAAAGCGTCAAAAAGTGCATAAGTTTGCATTTACGCGCATATCTTACGTTCTGTACATATCCAGACATCCAAAAATTTTTGTAATCATTAAAATATTTTATTTAAGTGATTGGAATGCAAAAATATCATTCGTCGCGTAATTTGGATCGTTTTCGCGTCCATTCGAAAGTTCGTCGTAATTAGCCGAACAACGTGGCCGTACGACCAAACGAACCGACATCCGAGATGTTTTCAAGCATATTTCATGTTCCCTATGCTTTAACATCATTGTAGAGACTTGAAAATGGGTTAACGGGGCTTAAACGCGTCAAAAATCAACTTTATAGCATGCAGGGGCTTGTTTTGCCAAAATATGAAAGTTTGGATAGCAAGTCCTGGCGGGGCGCGATAGCTGAGGCTTCTGTCTTTGCGGGGCGCGACAGCTGGAGCTGGGCAGATTCTCTGGATCTTCAAAATAGCCTGCTGTCTTTGGTTTTTAATATGGTTTTTCAATACTTGGAGCTGGTTTAAGTGTTCCCCAGGCCCTCTAATGAATGTGCAACATGTGTAGGGCTAAAGATCAAGCTTTGATTACCTCACAAACACTTGTCATTAATCCAAAGGTTCAAGAAAATCTATAAATACCCACCTCTTTTGCTCCATTCCTTGCTCATTCCATTTTTCTTTCACTTTGGATCTGATTGAAGCTATCCCACTTGGTTGAAGGCTTCATACTTCATTTTTCTTTGTTCTTTCTTCAAGCTTGGACCCTTTGTAATTGTTCTTTCATGCTTGGTTACGTATTTCAAGCATGAAAGTCAAACAGTGTTTGACTTTCTGCTTTGACCATGATTTGGTCAAGTCAAAGTTCGTTTGAACTTTGCAACGTGAGCGTAATCACAATGGTTATAGTTCCTTGTGACTATACCTACTGATTACCACGTTGATTAGGCATAGTGACGAGTCATAGTTTTGGTCAAAATGCCGATTATGTGCATTTTTCAACGAAACTTTGTTCGGGTATCAAAACACTTTGTTTTGATATCAAATCAGTTTTCTAACATAGTTAAACATGAAAAACAGTATTAACATGGGTTAGGGTTAGCTAGTTTAGGGTTTCATCGTTTCGTTGTTTGTCGTTCTGTTTCTGGTCTCGCTGGTTTATTTTTGTGCATGGTAGTCTGAAGTTTTGTGTTTATAGAGAGTTGTTTTTATTAGCATGGATGATCGTTATAAATACGGGAATTTTCAGCAAGATGGCCGTCAAAACCCTACTTTGTCTTTCAAGAGTCTTGCGGATAGAGTTGTTGATATTGATGGAAAAACTTTTGTTCCACGTAGAGGAACGGTCGTGAATGAGAAGGCGGAGGGAACATGCATTAATGTGATTGATGAATTGCTGAAAGTAACGGTTCCAGTTAATCCAGAGGGTGTGCAATCGACAACTAGGGCTGTGGAGAATGTGCATGCAGGAGGGGATGTGATGAACGGTAATCAGGATGATGTGGGAACTTCGAAACCTTTGTCCTATGCTGAGTCAGTCTTGAATAATAACTCTAAAAAAGGTAAACTTTCGGAATCTTGCTAGTGTTGAGAAACAAGATGGCTGTGATGTGGTTTTACCCCGGGACTCGGTTAGGGTTGTTCAGGATAAGCTTGCTAATACTTTATATGGATATTTTTTGGGTGATCGAGTGGCCTACCCGGTTGTAGAGTACTTTGTTCGAAACAATTGGAAGAAATTCGGATTGCAGAAATCAATGATGAATGCTAATGGATTTTTCTTTTTCAAGTTTGCCGATCAATCAGGTATGATGAGTGTTCTTAAGGCTGGCCTGTGGATTATTCGGTCACAGCCCTTATTTCTAAATATCTGGTCAGCTTCTACTAAGCTTGAGAAAAAGGAAGTAAAACAGTTACAATTATGGGTTAAGATCCATGATGTCCCAATTGCTGCTTACATGAAAGATGGGTTAAGTCTTATAGCATCGGCGATTGGTGAACCGAAAATGCTTGATTCGTATACTACGAATATGTGTATGGATGCTTGGGGGACGAGTAGCTATGCTCGTGCTCTTATTGAGATTTCAGCTGAAAATGATTTTAAAGAGGAGTTAGTTATTGCTGTTCCAGATCTTGATGGGGATGGATTCGTTAAAGAGAAGTTGTACGTAGAGTATGAATGGAGTCCGTATAGATGCAGTCATTGTCGTGTGTTTGGTCATTCTGATGAAGGGTGTCCGAAACAAGTTAGATCTAATCTGAAACATGGAAACATGGGAAATACCGGAAAGAAACAAAAGGAGGTAGCTAAAAATCGTGGACAGGGGAAGAATATGGTAGATGATGATGGCTTTACAACAGTTGAGGATAAAAAGACAGCAAAGAGATCGGGTTTTCCAGTTAATAAGCAGAAACCTAAGTTTGAGTACAGGCCTATTGGCAATAAATCGGATGGAGGTACAAAGAAGGTTGACAAACCGCCTACTATTGTGTCTAGCAATCCTTTTGATGTTTTAAGAGATGATGTTGGGGAATCAAGTAAATCTGGTAGGGACATGGAGGATGGTTTTGAGAAATCTGATGATGAGGAGGTGATGGAAGTGTATAATGAAACGAATGAGTTTCTAAAGGTAGACTCAGGCCATGATGTTAATAAAAAAGGGGCAAGCACTCCTTCTCCCAAGGTGATTAAATGATTAGTTTGGCTGTTTGGAATATTCGGGGTCTGAACCGGCCGCTAAAACAAAATGAGGTTCGTCAGGTGGTTAAAAATAATAAGCTCAGTTTGTGTGCAATCTTAGAGTCTCATGTGGATATGGACAATCTTCGTAAAGTTTGTAATGCGGTTTTTAGGAGATGGGATTGGACCTCTAATGGGGGTTGTTGTAATAAAGGTGCTCGTATAATCTTGGGATGGGATCCAGGGGTAGTGGATGTTATGGTTATTGCTTAGACGGATCAAGTTTTACATGTCCAAATTTTTTGTAAAACTAATAAGAGTATGTTTTTTTGTTCCTTGGTCTATGCTGCGAATTATTATGTGGATCATAGGATTCTTTGGCAAAATCTTCGTGGCATAAGGGTCTAGTTCATGACAAACCTTGGGTTATTATGGGAGATTTCAACTCTGCTCTTAATCTGGAGGATAGATCGATTGGTTGTTCCTCTTTTTCCCCAGGTATGCGTGATTTTAAAGAATGTCTTGAGGATATTGATGTCTTTGATATCAAACGAACAGGTCTTCACTACACTTGGAGCCAAAAACCCAAGAAGGGTGTCGGTTTATTGAAGAAGATTGATAGAGTTTTGGGTAATGCTCCTTTTGTTAGTTCGTTTCCTCAGTCGGTTGCTGTGTTTAGTCCTTATGGAATCTTGGATCATTGTCCGTGTGTGTTGAAGATGTTTTCAGCTAAAAAGTCTAAACCGAAACCTTTTAAGTTCGCTAATTTCTTAGTGCATAAGCCTGGTTTTCTGGATCTTGTAAGCTCAAAGTGGAATGTTAATGTTGACGGGGTTCACCAGTTCCGTGTTGTTAAGAAACTTTCTCTAATGAAATCCTCTCTTCGTGCTCTTTTATTTCAACAGGGGAATCTTCATGATAAGGTTGCGAGTTTAAGAGGAAATCTGGAGGGTATCCAACGAGACATTGATAGGGACCCGATGAATGAGTTTTTGCGTACTAAAGAAGCTGCTATTCTTCGTGATTTTCAGGAGGCGTCGCTTGATTAGGAAAGATTTCTTCAGCAGAAGTCTAAAGTCGAATGGCTTCGTGCTGGTGATGCTAATACGGTTTATTTTCACACATCGTTGAAGTGTAGGAACCACATTAATCGTATTGAGGCCATCTCTGATTCTAGTGGAAACTTGTTTGAGGGTGATAAAGTGGCGGCAGCTTTTGTTGATCATTATGAGCAGTTTCTAGGTTGTGAAGGTCAAGTTTCTTTGGTTCCTTCACCTGATCTTTTTTGCAATAAATTGAATCCTGATAGTGCTAATCATATGGTTCGGCCGGTTACTCTGGAGGAAATTAAGTCCGCTATGTTTTCGATTGGGTATGATAAAGCTCCTGGGCCGGATGGTTACACATCTGCATTTTTCAGAAGTACTTGGCAAATAGTGGGGAGTGATGTTTCGAATGCAATTTTGGACTTCTTTAACACGAGGAACCTTCTTCAGCAACTTAATCACACGTTAGTCGCTTTGCTCCCCAAGGTGTCGTCTCCTACCTATATTACTGATTATCGTCCTATTTCGTGCTGTAATGTTATTTTTAAGTGTATTAGTAAGGTATTGGCGGATCGGTTGAAGGGTTATTTGAATGAGATTGTTAGCATTAACCAATCAGCTTTTGTTCCGGGTCGGAAGATTTCAGATAATATTCTTTTTTTTTTGGGTAAAGGGTTACCCCGATGAATTTTATAAATGAAACCAATAATACAAGGGTGTGTCAGTGTGACACACCAACTAGACTTGACATACCAAGCCTAGGAAACTCGAACAACAACCAAAACAAAAACAACCATTCTAAACGACACAAAACTCAAACAACCAAATCACCAGACAAACAAAAAACAAACATTAGCCTCTAGCCCGGATCCGCTCCAGCATCTTCAATCTTCCAGCACTTGAAAATCCTTCGCTTAGTCGAATCGGTCCGAAATCTGAACCCCATGAGCCGCAAACGCACCGAGCATTTAATCACCTCAGCCACTTGATTAACCGTTCTCTTATGATTCTTGAAGAGCCTGTTGTTCCTTTCTTGCCATATATAATAAGACGAAGCAGCAATCAATAACTTACACACAATATGATCCGCATTCTTGGATTTAGCATGCTGCTCCACCCAAGATAAAACCGAAGACCATGAATCATCAACATTACCCAAACTAACCAACTTCTTGACTTGATTCCAAACTTGAGTCGCAAAAGCACATCGGAAAAATAGATGATCCCGACTATCCCGATCAAAATTACACAACGGACAACACATCAGGTTCCAGTTGGTTTGACTACCTGCTTCCCACACAGCCAATCTATCCTGCGTTTTAAGTTTGTTTCTAAATGCGAGCCATAGATGAAACGAATGCCGCGGTATGCATTGAGAATACCAAACCATATCAGCCCATAACACCTGTTGTTCCCGATTCCGAATAGTATTCCACACAAGAGCCGATTTAAAATCACAATTTTTTTCCTCCAAGTCTTTCCACACCAGCCTATCAACGCCATTTGGAACAATACGAGGAGCCGCTATAGTGATTAGCACAGGAAAAAGATCTAGCCAAGCTTGAGGCCATCGCCAATTACCGTTCTGATCAACCATATCCGCAACCGTTGACTGAAGAGAAAACCCAGCATTAGCAACAGTTCTCGGAGTGATAAACGAGCTAAGCGGACTTATCGAGCACCACATGTCACTCCATATATTAGTTTGAGCCCCGCTTTTAATAGAAGACCATATGTGAGGACGAATGATGTGACGGATAGACAAAATCTTACGCCAGCCCCAACTCATATTCCCTCGGCACGGCACTTCCCAGAAATTTCGATCTCTAAGCTTGTAATCGTGAATCCAACGCTCCCAAATAGAATCTCGTTTGGTAATAATACTCCAAATATGATTAGCCATAAGCGATTTGTTAACGTCAGAGATACTTCTAATACCCAAACCCCCTTCCTTTTTAGGCAAGCAAACATGTTTCCATGCAACTTTCGCACGAATCCTACCATCCGAGCCTGCATTCCATAGAAACCTCTGAATCTTCTTTTCAAGGTTACTAATAACACGAGCAGGAATAATGAATACCGAAGCCCAATAGATGTGCATGGATGACAGAACCGAATTAATAAGCTGTAAACGACCAGCAAACGACAAAGACTTAGTAGCCCAGTTAACTATCTTTTTCTCCATTCGCTCAATAAGGATCCTGCAATCATTATATAGAAGTCTCGAAGATATAAGCGGAACCCCCAAATACCTAACTGGAAGGACACCCTCTTGAAAAGGCATAATATCAAGAATTTCCTGCTTTATCGAATTAGGAACGTTGCAAAAAAATACCGTACTCTTAGCCGGACTTGGAACGAGACCAGAAATCTTGGTAAACATCTCCAGCGCCTCTTTAATCTTCTTAACAGAGACCATATCACCATGAACAAAAATAAACAGATCATCCGCAAATGAAACATTAATTATTTTCTCCTTCGCACAGTGGGCATGATATTTAAATGGTATAGTGGCTGCTCGACGAAGAAGCAATGATAAAACCTCCATCACCAAAGTAAATAAGTATGGGGACATAGGATCCCCTTGCCTTAAACCACGTTTACCCTTGAAAAACCCATGCAAATTGCCATTGATACACAAAGAGTACGAAACCGTGGAAACACATGTCATGATCCACTTCACCATTCGGCTGTGAAACCCAAACCGAACCAGAATATCCTCCAAGAACTTCCAACTGACTGTTTTTGGGCCTCCAAGATGTGCTTTTAAAGTAGATATCCAAAAGGCTTACGATACGGTTGAGTGGAGTTTTCTTAAAACTGTGTTGCTTGGGTTTGGTTTTAATAGCATTATGGTTGACTGGATCATGTTATGTGTGTCTACCGCATCTTATTCGGTTTGTGTTAATGGGAATGTTCATGGTTTCTTCAAAGGTAAAGGGGGTCTAAGGCAGGGTGATCCATTGTCCCCTTATCTTTTTACCCTAGTGATGGAAGTCTTGACTTGCATTCTGAACCAAGTGACAAGAATTGACTCTTCTTTTCGGTTCCATAATAAATGTGAGAAGCAGAAAATTGTTAACCTGTGTTTTGCGGACGATTTATTCCTTTTCGCTAGGGGTGATGTGGCTTCGGCTAAGTGTGTTATGCTTTCCCTCACAAACTTCACTCAAATGTCGGGATTAGTCCCGAGTATTCAGAAGAGTACATGATTTTTTTGTAATGTCCCGAATCATGTCAAGAGAGAAATTTTGAATATTATGCCGTTTGTTGAGGGTACGTTGCCTGTCAGATAGTTGGGGGTTCCACTTATCTCTTCTAGGCTGTTATATAAAGATTGTAGCATTCTTGTGGAATGGCTTGACTGTCGGATTGATAATTGGAAGAATAAAATGTTGTCTTTTGCTGGTAGACTTCAACTTATTATCTCGGTTCTCTCTGCGCTTCATGTCTACTGGTCTTCGGTTTTTATATTACCAGCTAGGGTCGTCAAGGAGTTGGAAGCTAAAATGCGGAATTTTCTTTTGGCTCAATCTTCTTCTAAGCGTGGTAGGGCGAAAGTTTCTTGGAATTCTGTGTGTGTGCCGAAAACTGAAGGGGGTTTGGGCATTCGTCGGATAGCTGATTTTAATAAAGCTCTTATGGTTTCGCATATTTGGAGTATTATAAGTAATCGTTATTCGTTATGGGTTGCTTGGATCCACTCTTATCGGTTGAAAGGGCAGAATTTTTGGGATCATAAGGCTCCGGCTAGTTGTTGCTGGAGCTGGAGGAAGATAGTCCAACTTCGGCCCTTGATTCGTCAACATGTTTGGTCTTCGCTTGGAGATGGCAGAACTACTTCAGCTTGGTTTGACACATGGAGTAACATTGGTCCGTTAGGCACTTTCTTGTCTCCGAGAGTTATTACTCGAGAAGGGCTATCCCTCGATGCTACAGTTGCGGATTTATCTCCTAATGGTTCTTGGCTTTGGCCGATTGCTTGGAGGGACTTGTTTCCAGTTCTTATTCAGGTTGATAACATGCAACGGAATTTAAATGCTCCAGATCGGCTTCTTTGGAAAGATGGAGATAGCTTGGCTGATGTCACACCCCGACCACGTAGAACATACAAAACGTGGCGGAAACATCGGGGAGTGTTGTAACAGAATTAATTGTTTCAAATCCATGGCAATTGAAGTTTTGTTTTATTGATTAAAAGTGTTACAATGTCTTAACAAACAAAGAAATACAACATAATTAACTAGTCTTGCATCTTTTATTGTCACTAAAGCCCAAGTCTGCCTATGTGTATCTTGATCATCTTATGCAACAGCTCCTGTAAAACACATGTGAAAATAGGTACGTCAGCATAAAAATGCCTGTGAGATACATAGGTTTTGTGAAAATAGGTTTCATGACTTATGTTTGAGAAAATGTTTAGTCATAAACCTTGTAATTTTCTTTGTTTTGTAAATCATTTGAAAAACAATGAGTTCAGATGATATGTATAAATAAGTGAATAATGTATGGTTAAATGAATAACCATTGTAAAATGAGTTTGTATAAGATAAGTTGCTTGTAAAACAATGTATTGTGAAAAGTATGTTATTTGTATAAAATGTTATATGTATCAAACTGAAATGATTCAAATAACGCTACGATATGTAATACCATACAAACACTTATATATAGGAAGTACCAGCGGCGTATCCACCATGCTTGTATCATATTACACACGCATCATTACTTAATCACTTAATCAAACCAAACCACCAAAGTAATGTTTAACAATTGTAGAAATGTTTATGTATGGTCAAATACGGTTCACACGGTTCACAGATACAAACGATTCATAGATACAAACGGTTCACAGATACAAACGGTTCACAGATACAAACGGTTGAAAGATACAAACGGTTCACAGATACAAACGGTTCACAGATACAAACGGTTCACAGATATAAACGGTTCACAGACACAAATGATTACAACGGTTCACATAGCCAAATAGTTATAAACGGTTCAAAATGTAATATAATGTGTTCATATACTGGATGAGCATATGCAACAAAATGTAATGTAAAACAATGTACTAAGTATGCACACAATGGACATACATAGTATAAAATGTAATGAAATCATGTACTATACTGTACTAACGAACATAGCAGGTATATGATGTGAAAACGGGAAAGCATGAATGTAACAAGTAGGCACATGTGTTCCACCCCAAAACAGTTTGGAAAACAGTAAAAGAGGGGTCTATGTACTCACTTGAGATTGCTCAGAAGTCCTAGGATAACCACCAAGCAAAGCTAGAGATCACGGAATCAAACGGCACCTACTATAGGTAACTACATTAATAAACCGGACCTAAATCGGAAGATCGGGTAGCATTAGGGTTTGTAAACCAAACGAGTGTAGAGACTCGTGTCATTTGGTTTAACAAAGCCTACATACTAAATGAAACTTAACCTAAGTGTTTACGACCCATTACGACCCGTTTAGGTAGCTTATGCTACTTTAACGCGTCGTTCGCGTGAAACGCGTTCGGACCGCCTAACTAGTCCTATGACAAGTGTTATATGCCTAAACATGTTACATAATCAGTTATGTGACAAAAGTTTAGGTTACATATGCTTAATTACCAATTATACATGAAAAGGGTATTCTGGTAATTTACCTAAGGCATATAAACTACCTATCATACAACTACTTAAACGATGTGACCATAGGGTATAACCTCGGAAGGTTATGCCCTATACTAGGGTCACCTAATGTATTTGGTCGGATCCTAATGATCGACCAAACTGGGTCGGGTTCGAAGGTATAGGCGATTTATTAGATCGCCTACCCTACGACCCTAGACAACGTGGTAATCAGTGGGCATAGCCCCAAGGGACTATAACCAACGTGATTACACTCACGTTGCGAAGTTCAAACGAACTTCGCATTGACCATTACTGGTCAACGCTGAAAGTCAAACAAAGTTTGACTTTCTGACTCGAAAAGCAGTAAAATAAGGAAAAGAACGAAAAAATACTTACGAAGGGTCCCCGAATGCTAATCCCGATTCAAGAATCTCAGGTATGAAACAATGGTTTCAACTTAGAGCTCCTCAAATCAGAATTCTAGTGGTTTTGGAGTAATGGGGGGTGGGGTATTTATAGTTTTCGGGTAACCGTTAAGATCGTTTGTCGAATATCGTGCCTTAATCGTAACCGTACAAGTGTCGGAAAGTTGTGGTGGCTTAAATTGGTCCTTATCAGCTGAAATGTCAAGTGGTGAGTGTGTGGTTGTGTTTAAAACAGCTGGAAGTTGCTGACTGTTCGTTGTTATCTGATCAGACAGGCGGACGCGGCCCGCTTTAGGATCAGGGAAAACTCAGGCGGGCCGCCTGAGGCTTCTGATCAGCAAACATGTTTCCATTTTGACAGTTTCAGTCCCTGCACGTGTTTAAGGCCATTCCCGACACTTCTAAGGCCCGTAAAGCCAACTTTAAGGCCCTAAAATGATGCCTAAACATTGTGGACTTGAAACATGCTCAAAAATATGTCGGATGTTGGTTCGTTTGGCCGTACGAACGCGATGTTCGCTTAATTACGACGGAATGCGCACAAGCGCGAAAAACGATCCAAATGACGAAACGAATGGATTTTTCTTATGCCAAACACTAAAATAAAATATTTTAGTGCTTACATAAATTTTTGGATGTCCGGATGTGTTCAGAACGTAAGTTATGCGCGAAAATGCAAACTTGTGCACTTTTTTATACTTTTAGTCCCTGAATGACACAAAAGTTTATTTTAGCATACCGAACACCTCAAAGCCTATTTCTAAGCTATGTGAAGGATATTTATGGTATGTTTAACTTATGGTCATGCTCCGGAATGTCTGTTACAGATCAAATTGGCATACTTTCACAGTTTGTCGAATTTAGTCCCTGTAAGCGATTAAACTTTGATTTCACCACACCAAACCTTCCAAAACTTATATCTAAGTTATGTAAAGGTTACTTAAGGTATGTTAAGCCTATTTCACTATTCCGGAGTGTTCATTGCATTAAACTGGTTATATTTACGCATCAGTGCGCGTATAACCTTCCAGAAAGCGATATAGAGTTTGAAATCGAACAAGAGTTGATATGTGCAATCGATACACATATTTTTAACAAATCCCAAGTATGAAATACAATATTTCATTGGCTTGGTAGTTGTTTGATGGTTGAAGTGACCCAGGTGTTACAGTCTCCCCTACTTTAGGAAATTTCGTCCCGAAATTAATTCTTAGGAGTCTATTTGTGACTTTGTGTCAGATAACCACCAGAGATATGTAAAGCATAATCCTGTCATTTCCTTAACGGGCATTCTTCAGAACGAAAATGAACAAACGGAGTCAATTTCCTCAACGAGTATTCTTTAGAAGCGGAAATGAAGGAATAAACAAACGGGGATTCATTTCCTTAACGGAAAATCTTCAGAAACGAAAATGAACAAACGGAGTCATTTTCAACAGATGCTTCCTCAGAAACGGAAATGAGAATGATAGACAAACGGATATTCATTTCCTCAACGGACAATTCTTCAGAAACGAAAATGAACAACAGAGTCATTTTCAACGGTTGCTTCCTCAGAAACGAAAATGAAAATGATAGACAAACGGATATTCATTTCCTCAACGGACAAATCTTCAGAAACGAAAATGAACTAACAGAGTCATTTTCAACGGTTGCTTCCTCAGAAACGGAAATGAAAATGATAGACAAACGGATATTCATTTCCTCAACGGACAAATCTTCAGAAACGAAAATGAACTAACAGAGTCATTTTCAACGGTTGCTTCCTCAGAAACGGAAATGAAAATGATAGACAAACGGATGTTCATTTCCTCAACGGATAATCTTCAGAAACGAAAATGAACTAACGGAGTCATTTTCAACGGTTGTTTCCTCAGGTTCGGAAATGAAGGATTAAATAAACGGATATTCATTTCCTCAACGGATAATCTTCAGAAACGAAAATGAACTAACGGAGTCATTTTCAACGGTTGTTTCCTCAGGTTCGGAAATGAAGGATTAAATAAACGGATATTCATTTCCTCAACGGATAATCTTCAGAAACGAAAATGAACTAACGGAGTCATTTTCAACGGTTGTTTCCTCAGGTTCGGAAATGAAGGATTAAATAAACGGATATTCATTTCCCTCGACGGATACTCTTCAGAAACGAAAATGAACAACGGAGTCATTTTCCTCAACGGTTATTCTTCAGAATCGAAAATGAAGGATAAACGGATATTCATTTCCTCAACGGATATTCTTCAGAAGTGAAAAATGAATAGCTAGTTCATTTTTCCTCAACGGATACTTCATCAGAATTGGAAATGAATAAGGTTAACTTCTAGGTACATGACAAAGCTCGCTGTGGTTTCTGTGCACTAAATTCCATAATTATGTATGCATCCATAATTACGTAATTCCTTGCATAGTCCGCACAGTTTGTCTTGTAATGTTCATAAGCACATAATCACATAGTTTTTTAATTGTTATTATCTTGTTATTGATTGCAATTAACTTGGCACCTCGTACTTCGTTTCTCTTGGAAAAAACGGGTACTTAGGATTTTCGTGGAAAACGCAAGAGATTGTAAAATGGAAGAATTTTGGAAGTAGTCTGTTCTTCAAGGAATGCGGTTCCTTGATTGTCGGTATTGTAGGGGATATGTTGTTTATACATACAATCACATAAATACATTACAATGTAAATAAAAGATTTATTTATAAACAATGATAACAACTGTTTCTTGGATCAAGACAACAAAAGAAAATAATACATAAGACGTGATTATTTCTAAACGATGTTGTCTTCTGGTTGATCATATGCTCATCCCTGCGCTGGATTTGCATTAGCAAGCCTTGGGCAATTCCTACGAAAATGGCCCATCTCGCCACAGTTGTAGCAAGATCTCGGTGGAAAACGAGCTTGAGCAGGATTGTTACCAGCTTGATTTGGTGCAGCTGCGGTTGGGCAAACCCTAGCTGTATGACCTATAAGTCCGCAAACTTGGCATGTGCGACACTTCACCCCAGCATGATGATGTAGGCCACATTGGTTGCACAAGGGTGCAGTTCCGTTGTAGGGTTTCCTGGCAGGGGGTTGAGCTGGTTGGTTGAGGACGGCTTGATCATTGTGAGCGACCACAGCGTAGCTCTGAGAAGCCTTTCGCTTCTTTGACCTCATAGGGGATCCAGTCTGTTCATCCATGATCTTTGATTCCTCGATTGGTTTCGATTCTTCGACCGGCTTCTTGTCACCTTTTCGGAAAAGTTTACCTTTCCTGATCTTTGATTCAGTCAAGGTTGCAGATAGCTCAATGGCCTGTCTAACTGTAGTAGGGTTGCTACCAGTCAAAATGTCTTGTATTGAATCAGGGAGGCCATCAATGTACTTTTCGATTGCCTTATCCAAAGGCGTGACCATGTTTGGGCATAACAGACTTAACTCTTCATAACGGTCCGTGTAGGCTCGATGCTCACCGCTGTCTTGCTCAAGATTGTCGAATTCCCTTTCCAAAGCCCTGATCTCGTGTCGAGGACAGAATTCCTTCATCATAAGGGCTCTAAGTTCAGCCCATGTCTGTGCTAGAGCAACCTCTGCACCACGATCTCTCATAACCCCGTTCCACCACGTAAGGGCTCTCTTCTGGAACACACTCGAAGCAAACTCGACCTTGCGATTGTCGGGACACTGCACGTGGCGGAAAATATTCTCAATGCTCTCGAACCATTGAAGAAGCCCAGTCGCTCCCTCAGAACCACTAAACTTGAGTGGTTTCGCCGAGTTAAAACTCTTGAAATTGCATGGACCATTGTTGTTGTTGTTGGCTTGATTCCATTGAGCAAAGAGGTTTGGGAATTGAGCAGCCATTTGCTGCGCAATGATTTCTGCCAACTCGGCAGTCTCTATCTGGCTTTCGCGTCGAGGAGGCATTCTAAAAGAGGAAACATGAAAGGAAACGAGTGAGAGAATTAGACGAAAAGAATGAGATGAAACAAATCTGATGAAAGCAATGGATAGTGGTCATTTGTTTGTTACTACAAAGCAACAAACGACCTCGGTGAATAATCAAAGTAAATAGGTCAAAAATAATGTATCGCGAAGACATGCTCGCCTATAAGTGAACACTCATCCCAAGAATTCCCAGGTAAGCACAACTGGTCTCGCGTCTGGTTGAGATGTATACGAAGTGCTTGCCTAGACAGAAAACTCAGAATACAGGCATTCACCCTTCCAGTTTGCACGTGTTCACATTATTTAAAACCCAAAACCTTGACGAGATTTTTGAAAACTCAAAGGGGTTCAAAACCTTATAACAGAGGGTTCAAAACCTAGAAATTAATCATCCTAGAACAGATGATTAGTTTTCAAAGCGGTTTCGAAAATTATGTTCTTGTTGTGGTAGTCGCCTAAGGATAGGTGACGGTATTGTTTTATGACTAAACGCAAGTAAACTCGCGTTAGGGTCCTAAGAAGGTTATAGACTAGGTCAAAGCATTACTAATAACCTAATTCCCTATAACCATTGGCTCTGATACCATCTTTTCTGTCACACCCCGACCACGTAGAACATACAAAACGTGGCGGAAACATCGGGGAGTGTTGTAACAGAATTAATTGTTTCAAATCCATGGCAATTGAAGTTTTGTTTTATTGATTAAAAGTGTTACAATGTCTTAACAAACAAAGAAATACAACATAATTAACTAGTCTTGCATCTTTTATTGTCACTAAAGCCCAAGTCTGCCTATGTGTATCTTGATCATCTTATGCAACAGCTCCTGTAAAACACATGTGAAAATAGGTACGTCAGCATAAAAATGCCTGTGAGATACATAGGTTTTGTGAAAATAGGTTTCATGACTTATGTTTGAGAAAATGTTTAGTCATAAACCTTGTAATTTGCTTTGTTTTGTAAATCATTTGAAAAACAATGAGTTCAGATGATATGTATAAATAAGTGAATAATGTATGGTTAAATGAATAACCATTGTAAAATGAGTTTGTATAAGATAAGTTGCTTGTAAAACAATGTATTTTGAAAAGTATGTTATTTGTATAAAATGTTATATGTATCAAACTGAAATGATTCAAATAACGCTACGATATGTAATACCATACAAACACTTATATATAGGAAGTACCAGCGGCGTATCCACCATGCTTGTATCATATTACACACGCATCGTTACTTAATCACTTAATCAAACCAAACCACCAAAGTAATGTTTAACAATTGTAGAAATGTTTATGTATGGTCAAATACGGTTCACACGGTTCACAGATACAAACGATTCATAGATACAAACGGTTCACAGATACAAACGGTTCACAGATACAAACGGTTGACAGATACAAACGGTTCACAGATACAAACGGTTCACAGATACAAACGGTTCACAGATATAAACGGTTCACAGACACAAATGATTACAACGGTTCACATAGCCAAATAGTTATAAACGGTTCAAAATGTAATATAATGTGTTCATATACTGGATGAGCATATGCAACAAAATGTAATGTAAAACAATGTACTAAGTATGCACACAATGGACATACATAGCATAAAATGTAATGAAATCATGTACTATACTGTACTAACGAACATAGCAGGTATATGATGTGAAAACGGGAAAGCATGAATGTAACAAGTAGGCACATGTGTTCCACCCCAAAACAGTTTGGAAAACAGTAAAAGAGGGGTCTATGTACTCACTTGAGATTGCTCAGAAGTCCTAGGATAACCACCAAGCAAAGCTAGAGATCACGGAATCAAACGGCACCTACTATAGGTAACTACATTAATAAACCGGACCTAAATCGGAAGATCGGGTAGCATTAGGGTTTGTAAACCAAACGAGTGTAGAGACTCGTGTCATTTGGTTTAACAAAGCCTACATACTAAATGAAACTTAACCTAAGTGTTTACGACCCATTACGACCCGTTTAGGTAGCTTATGCTACTTTAACGCGTCGTTCGCGTGAAACGCGTTCGGACCGCCTAACTAGTCCTATGACAAGTGTTATATGCCTAAACATGTTACATAATCAGTTATGTGACAAAAGTTTAGGTTACATATGCTTAATTACCAATTATACATGAAAAGGGTATTCTGGTAATTTACCTAAGGCATATAAACTACCTATCATACAACTACTTAAACGATGTGACCATAGGGTATAACCTCGGAAGGTTATGCCCTATACTAGGGTCACCTAATGTATTTGGTCGGATCCTAATGATCGACCAAACTGGGTCGGGTTCGAAGGTATAGGCGATTTATTAGATCGCCTACCCTACGACCCTAGACAACGTGGTAATCAGTGGGCATAGCCCCAAGGGACTATAACCAACGTGATTACACTCACGTTGCGAAGTTCAAACGAACTTCGCATTGACCATTACTGGTCAACGCTGAAAGTCAAACAAAGTTTGACTTTCTGACTCGAAAAGCAGTAAAATAAGGAAAAGAACGAAAAAATACTTACGAAGGGTCCCCGAATGCTAATCCCGATTCAAGAATCTCAGGTATGAAACAATGGTTTCAACTTAGAGCTCCTCAAATCAGAATTCTAGTGGTTTTGGAGTAATGGGGGGTGGGGTATTTATAGTTTTCGGGTAACCGTTAAGATCGTTTGTCGAATATCGTGCCTTAATCGTAACCGTACAAGTGTCGGAAAGTTGTGGTGGCTTAAATTGGTCCTTATCAGCTGAAATGTCAAGTGGTGAGTGTGTGGTTGTGTTTAAAACAGCTGGAAGTTGCTGACTGTTCGTTGTTATCTGATCAGACAGGCGGACGCGGCCCGCTTTAGGATCAGGGAAAACTCAGGCGGGCCGCCTGAGGCTTCTGATCAGCAAACATGTTTCCATTTTGACAGTTTCAGTCCCTGCACGTGTTTAAGGCCATTCCCGACACTTCTAAGGCCCGTAAAGCCAACTTTAAGGCCCTAAAATGATGCCTAAACATTGTGGACTTGAAACATGCTCAAAAATATGTCGGATGTTGGTTCGTTTGGCCGTACGAACGTGATGTTCGCTTAATTACGACGGAATGCGCACAAGCGCGAAAAACGATCCAAATGACGAAACGAATGGATTTTTCTTATGCCAAACACTAAAATAAAATATTTTAGTGCTTACATAAATTTTTGGATGTCCGGATGTATTCAGAACGTAAGTTATGCGCGAAAATGCAAACTTGTGCACTTTTTGATACTTTTAGTCCCTGAATGACACAAAAGTTTATTTTAGCATACCGAACACCTCAAAGCCTATTTCTAAGCTATGTGAAGGATATTTATGGTATGTTTAACTTATGGTCATGCTCCGGAATGTCTGCTACAGATCAAATTGGCATACTTTCGCAGTTTGTCGAATTTAGTCCCTGTAAGCGATTAAACTTTGATTTCACCACACCAAACCTTCCAAAACTTATATCTAAGTTATGTAAAGGTTATTTATGGTATGTTAAGCCTATTTCACTATTCCGGAGTGTTCATTGCATTAAACTGGTTATATTTACGCATCAGTGCGCGTATAACCTTCCAGAAAGCGATATAGAGTTTGAAATCGAACAAGAGTTGATATGTGCAATCGATACACATATTTTTAACAAATCCCAAGTATGAAATACAATATTTCATTGGCTTGGTAGTTGTTTGATGGTTGAAGTGACCCAGGTGTTACAGCTGACCACTCTTTTACTGGAGTTTGGAATTATGTCCGTACAAGAGTGCAGGAGGTGGATTGGGCTACAATCATTTGGTTTTCTCAATGTATCCCTCGTCATGCTTTTCTGATGTGGCTTATTGTGCAACGTAAGTTACTCACTCAAGAAAAAATCTTGCATTGGAATCATACACGGTGCAACAACATGAACATGATGTGTTGCCTATTGTGTCATGAGAATATTGACTCGCATGCCCATTTATTTTTTGAGTGCAAACTTTCCACACAAGTTTGGGAGAGGGTTCGTTCTAAAGCTGGAATGGAGAATGTTGATTTAAAGTGGAGTGATATTTTCGAATGGCTAGGTCTTCATTCACGTTCAAAATCAGCTATAAATATGGTTTCTAGGTTGTTGGTTGCAGCGCTGGCGTACACCATTTGGCAGGAAAGGAATAACTGGTTATTCAGGAACCACACAAGGCCACCGGATGTTTTATGTCAAGTTGTTATAGAAAGTGTCAGATATAAATTGATGGGGCTCAGATTCAAGAACACTGCTAGAGTTCGGGACTTACTGGAGAAGTGGGATATTCATGGAGCTGACTTAGTGATGGATAATGGATAAGTTCGTATAGTACAGGCGTCTTTTTGTTCTAGATAGTTGTCTAGTGGTCGTTTTGGTATTAATTTTAGTGGTTTATTTTGGTTTTACTTTCATGGGGGTATGTCCCATGTTTGAACTAGTAAGGATGTTACCTTACTACTTGTTTTTCTCTTTTGTGAATATATAGAATCACCGGGGTAACCCTTTACCAAAAAAAAAAAACATTATTAACATGTTTAACTCGTCACTTTTAGTTTAGTGCTTGTATAGGGTCGTAAGTCAAGCAGTCTCGACAACTGTTTAGATTTTCAAACCCGACCCATTTGGTCGATCATTAGCATCCGACCAAACACATTAGGTGACCATAGGTGTCTAGCGAATAACCTTCCGAGGTTATACTTTATGGTCACTTCATTTAGTTAGTTATATAGGGTCAGGATTTAGAGAAAACTGTGAAAAGTGTGAGAACGGTGAGAACGCTTATGGGTCGTCCGATCAAAACAATCCATGGACTAGATTGCGCAATGGCGTTTTCGTAAATAATATCAATTTTATTATGTGGGACGCACTTCATTAAGGGTAAAAGGGTCTTTTCCCGCTCATATTCAAAACGCCATCAAATGATAAAACGCCATACAAAAAAAAAAGCCTTGAAAAACAAAATGCCAAAAATTAGTAATAAAACGCGTTGAATATTACAGGAAGATGAAACAACACAGTAACTGAATTTCAGTTATTAACATTTATTAGAAGAAATTCCCTCCTAAATTACGCGCCAAAAACATCATTATATAAACAGGGTAAAACAATCACTTCAATCTATCCATTTTCTGCAAAAACATCTTTAACCAAAAACGCCAACTTAACCAAAACGCAAAAAAATGGAAACAATCGTTTCGTGGAGATACATTCTGGGAATCAGGCGATACGTCCTCCTTTTTGACAACAGAAGGAGAGTGTATGTTAAGACGGTCAGGGCAATTCTGAAGATGGAAGAAGAGATACAGAGGCGAATCTTATCCATTGACCATCGCTTTAGATAACGAATGCCATGAAACGCATATGCTTATGAAAGCATTAACCAGCAAATTTGGACCAATCAAAGCAGATGTGAAGCCGGACCCTGTCATGACATCATAGCGTTTTGATGATGAAACAGACATGGTGACGGTTACATACGACAGCGGAGAGCAGGAAGTCTACTGGCTAGATAACATCATGACAAAGCAGTGTCTGGGTTTCATGGAAGAATTGCATAACGCCATATGGATGAAGATCCAGATGAAGGCTCCGAGGAGGAAGAAGATGACGCAAGTGATGGATACTTTTCGGATAAAGTACCTTCTGACGAAGGCTTTTAATTTTTTTCCTCTTTTTTTTTTCTTCTATGTAATCTTATTTTTTTTAAGATAATTAAATGATATATTTTTATCTTTATTAGCAAAACGCCAAAAAAAACACTAAAAATGGTTAACCCTTACAAAACGCCAAAAATAACAAAAAATATTTTTCCTGCTTAATATTTTATTTACTCCGTTATTGTATTTTTTTCATCTTGGTCTGCATAACGCCATTTAAAAAAACGCCAAACTTAGAAGATGGGATGTCTATAACCTATAAAACTGATAAAAGCCGATCAACACAGTAAATACAAAAACAGTAACTGAAAAGACAGTTACTTTATTACAATAAAAAATTCCGCCTAAACTACGCGCCAAAAAACTCCTATAAGAGAGGGGTCTATAAACAATGAAATTAATCACACCCAGAAAACACAAACGCCATATCCTCTAGAAACCACTCACTTTTAAACGCCACAGATGGCAAAGCTTTCACTGAAGTGGATCCTTTATCTGAGGGGGTTAACTCAATAATATTTTGCTGAATGAGATGGACAAATATTCAATAAAAGAGACTGATGACAGTGATATGCCATCATGTGAGCTTTGTTCTTGATGATTATAGGCATGAAATAAAAGGATCAACACAAGTGTAAAATGCTATTTTGGACTCCATTATTACAAATAGCATCAAGCAAGAGTTGATCTTTAGTGACATGCCACCAAACAAGAATATCACACCAAAAAACAGGTTGCCAGTAAGCAGCTTCTTCTGAAAAAGACGGGGAATGTGACACTCTAGGTTTTCCCGAGCAAATATCTTGTAATCACATTGGGTGTATATATGTTATTAAATAAAAGTTGTGTTATCTTCTTGTTTTATGTGAGTGTGTATGTGTACTATATTATAATATATATATATATATATATATATATATATATAAGTATGTAGTGGGCCGAGACCACCATGGACCCGACTCGAGACCATCCGGTCTCGAGTGAGCCAATCAGTTGGGCCGTGTGCACTTGAGCCCACTCGGAAACCCTTATGGTGCACCAACTCGGTCCGGGTATAAAACCCACAAGAGTGGCCAACCTTGCCACCTTTCACCATTTGCAACATTTCCACACACACTCCCTCTCTCTCTAGAAAAACCCTAAACCCTAACAATCAAGCTCACCTCCTCCCCTCTCCCTCTCTCTCGGATCAAACCGGCGACAACCAAAGGGGCTCTCGGATCATCTCGGATTAGCTTGAGACCATCACTCGGAACTTAGTCCATCAATCCCTCATACCCTTTCATCTAGCCGGTTAGTTTCCTTGTAGTTGTTTGGTCAAAAATGATGATTTATGAATACATTTGATAGTTGGATGTTTGAATGAGTATGTTGCTTATTAGATAATAGATTTGTTTTACTTGCTAGATTGATTAAATGATGAATGAGATGTGTGAGCTATTGTATGATCATATCTTGCTAAGGTGTTTTTGTAGGATAAATGATTATGTTATCCGATTTATGTTAGATGTTTTGTTGGATGATTTTGCTATCCGATTTATGTTAGATGTTTGGGACAAATGTGTGCTCAATAAGATGATGCAAGATTTACTTGATCCTTGATCCTAATAGTTCATGCTTGAATGATCTCATGAAGAAACGTATGAATATGTGTTAAATGTGATATGTAGGATGAACATGATAATGAATGATGAAAACCTAAAGATGAAGAACAAGTTTGAATGTGATTATAGATATTTGAATTCTGGTTGTTTGATCTATTTTGCTTACTAAATAGACAAGAAAACATGTTTAATGGAATAGTACACAATTTTCATGAAATGGCAATCCTATTGGATAGTACCATTAGGCAGGTTCTGGAAGGTTTTCCGGTCATCAAGTGTGCGAGTCGAGACCTCCTGTCTCGACTCGAGACTGTGGAGATTGCTACTCGAGATCATCAAGTGACAACTCGAGACCATCAACTGACTAATCGAGAACAGTTGTCTCGACAAAGGTCTCGACTCCGCAGGAGGTTCATCCGTGTTGCGACTCGAGACCACCAGTGGTTGCGAGTCAAAGCACTGCCCTGTTACGACACATAAATGCATGACTCGAGATTAGTGGTTTCGACTCGAGACCACTCCTCAACTTCACCATCAGTGGATGGCACTCGAGACCACAGACCATGCCTACAACGGTAGTTGCGACTCGAGACTGTTTCTCAGTGGTCTCGATTGGGCCATGCTGTTATTGGGCCATGTTGGTTTAACGGACTGCTTTCTGTGTGGACTAAGTGTTAACTGATTTCTGCTTGAATTGCTAGCACGATAGGGCGGGCCCAATAACCTTGAATGACATATATGTTATGTGTTAACTGTTACTAGCCTACTGCTCAAATATTAGAATAGGCTCATTAACTTAAGGTATAATTGTATGTTATGCATGCTATGTGTTAGTTATGTGTAGATTCTACGTGACTTATTGTACCCGGGCTTAACCCATACTGGTAACCATGTTAGGACGTGGTGACCAGCGTGCTTGACCAAGTAAACTAAACGGCCGAGCAACCCAAGGTGAGTTCACAACTATCAAAGCATGCGTTCCCGGTGGTTTTGGGAAACGGAAACTTAATCAACGCTATCCCTGCTTAAGGGATACAAACTTACTTTACTTCCCTTGTTACTGGGAACTCTTAGTTAATTATTGTTTATACGGAATGCAACAAGCAACACTAAACAAAACTCTATCACTTAAGTCCCTACCATTTAATACCGATTAGTCGCCGGGGCCTGGCGAACGGGTTATTAGTTAATAGCGCTATTTAGGTGTAACCAGCCTCACACCGACCCTTGTTACTGGGAACGGGAGTGAACTAATGAACTCTGGCAAACCGTCAATGATGATAGAACATTGACAACGGGGCACTACGGAAACGTACGGTTAAGTAAGTATTCGGTATTGGAAAAACAGTTTAGTCGCTTACTTATGGGGTAGCTCCCCATCGCATGTATAAACGAATAAATTAACTGGTGAAACAAGTTTTTGGTAAATTAAAACTGGACAACTCGTGGACTCGCCAACATTTTTGTTGATACCCTACTGCATGCTTTGCAGGTACCCAGTGACTCAGGAGCTTGCAGCTTGGGAATGTGTAGTGGTCGTCTAACCCATGTGTTGGGTTCTAAATAATCTTGAACCATGAACTTTGTTTTGAAACTGTTTGGTTTATGCTTCCGCTGTTTGTTTAAACTGTTATTTGAACTTAAACTTTTAGAAATTTTAAGATATGGTGTTTACTAACTACTGTGGTTGGTGAATACTTTTACTATTAATCAATGCTCAGTATAATTGGTGGCTGGATCCTGGTCAGTCACGCCTCCAAGCGGTAGTACTTCGCATGTGGATTTTGGGGGTGTGACAGATTGGTATCAGAGCCATTGGTTATAGTGAACTTGGTTTTAAAAAGAAAGTCTTTTTGAGAAAAACCTGTCTATAACCCGTGACTCGTGACGACACTACACTCCAAGGGCGAGACTCAGCTTGTCAGACCTTATAGCTCGGACTTGTGTTTACTTGCTTGTTTATCTTATGTTGACTGTTCTACTATACATACTGGTGTGCCTAATTAGTTAGATACGCATCCCTCTTCTATCTCATTCTCGCTACATTACGACATCACACTCATACTGTGTTTTCTGGTTATGAAGACAATGAGTGGACGCGGAAGAGGAAACGTCAACATGACTCAGGCTCAATTCACTAACTTGCTCAACACGATGGCTGCGGCTTTCGCAGCTCACCCTGGAGGTAAATTCGTTACTTTAGGATGTTTAGATCCTACCCCCACATCGTCTTTTCACCTCTAAACCTATTCGCTCCACTTCTCACAACAGGTCAGCCTGCGCCTGCACAGCCACGTGTTTGTACTTTCAAAACCTTCATGGATGGCAAGCCTCTCCCTTTCAACGGCACTGAGGGTGCCATAGGCCTTCTACACTGGATTGAAAAGGCCGAAGCTGTCTTTGCTGTCTGCGAGTGTCCCCCTGCTAACTGGGTTAAGTTCGCGACTGGTACGCTTGAAGGAAACGCGCTTTCATGGTGGAAGGCACAGATTCGGATGCTTGGTCTGGAAACTGCTAATGCTACTGCGTGGGAAGATTTCAAGGACATGATCAAAGAGGAGTACTGTCACAGGGACGACATCCACAAACTCGAGAACGAGTACTATGCGCTCAAGATGGTTGGATCAGAGATTGAGACCTACACCAAGCAGTCCAACGACTATGCTGCACTTTGCCCAAACATGTCCCGACCTATGTATCGAAGGATCGAATTGTACATTAAAGGCTTAGTCCCAGAGATTCGGAGCCATGTGACCTCAGCCAACCTCAATACCATACAGCCTGTGGTTCGTCTTGCTCACAAACTCACCAATCAGGCTGTGGAGGAGGGCAAGCTGCCCAAGAGGATCGGTACTACTGCTGGCACTTCTAGCGATAACAAACGAAAGTGGGATGGAAGTCAGGGAAAGGATGCTAACCCCACTCAGGCCCCAGTTCAACAAAGGAAGACTGAAAACAACAAAGGCCCTCAGCAATAGGGTGGTTATCGAGGAAACCACCCCAAGTGTAACAAATGTAACCGACACCACAGTGGGCCATGTGGCAAAGGTCAATGTCAGCAATGCAACAAGATGGGGCATGAAGCCAAAGACTGCCGAAGCCAGTTCCCAGCCAGGCAGAATCAGCATCAACCACAGCAACAGCAGCAGCAAGGAAACAATCGTGAATGCTACAAATGTGGGGCGATAGGGCACATGCGAAGGGATTGCCCCCAGCTGAACCAGAATCAGAACAACAACAATCAGGGTGCTGGGAACAATAACAACAATGCTGGGAATGGTGCAAGAGGAAGGGCTTTTGTGATTGGAGCTGGAGAAGCAAGGAATGACCCCAACGTTGTGGCGGGTAAGTTCCTACTTAATGATCGTTATGTTTCCGTACTATTTGATTCCGGAGCAGATGCTAGTTACGTATCCCTACGAATTAGTAAGAAACTTAAGTCCACCCGTACGCCGTTGAGCTCTAAGCACATCGTCGAGATAGCTAATGGTAGAAACCTCGAGGCCTCACACGTAATACGTAACTGCGAATTAGAATTGTCCGGTCAGACCTTCCGTATCGATCTCTTCCCCATTATCCTTGGAAGCTTCGACGTCATCATTGGTATGGATTGGTTATCCAAACATCGAGCTGAAATCCTCTGCCAAGAGAAAGCTATTCGTATTCCCCGTCCCCCTGGCAAACCTCTTATAGTTCAAGGCGACAAGAGCGGAGAAGTCACAGGCATCATTTCATTCTTAAAGGCCCAGAAGTGTCTACGAAAGGGGCACACCGCTATCTTAGCACTCGTTGCCGACACACAGAAAATGGAAAACAGGATTGAAGACTTTCCAGTCGTACGCGACTATCCTGAGGTATTCCCGGAAGAACTACCTGGACTCCCTCCTCACCGTCAGGTCGAATTCCAAATCGAGCTAGCTCCCGGAGCAGCACCTATAGCTCGTGCACCTTATCGTCTAGCTCCCGCAGAACTCAAGGAACTCTCTACTCAACTACAAGAACTTCTGGACAAAGGTTTTATCCGTCCTAGCTCATCACCCTGGGGAGCCCCAGTGCTCTTCGTCAAAAAGAAAGATGGCACATTCCGAATGTGCATTGATTACCGCGAACTGAACAAGGTTACCGTCAAGAATCGTTATCCACTTCCCCGTATCGACGACCTGTTCGACCAGCTGCAAGGGTCGAGCTATTATTCCAAGATCGATCTGCGATCGGGATATCACCAGCTGAGAGTCCGCGATGAGGACATCTCTAAGACTGCTTTCAGAACCCGCTATGGTCACTACGAATTCCTTGTTATGCCTTTCGGAATGACCAACGCACCTGCAATCTTCATGGATCTCATGAACCGGGTATGTAAACCCTACCTCGACAAGTTTGTAATTGTGTTTATTGACGACATCTTAATCTACTCGAAGAGCCAAGAGGAGCATGAACAACACCTGCGTCTTATTCTCGAACTCCTTCGCAATGAGCAACTGTACGCCAAATTCTCGAAATGTGATTTCTGGCTTAGAGAAGTCCATTTCCTTGGGCACATCGTCAATCAGGAAGGGATTCATGTCGACCCCGCTAAGGTCGAATCCATTAAGAATTGGCCTGTACCTAAGACTCCGACCGAAGTCCGCCAAATCTTGGGATTGGCAGGATACTATCGAAGATTCATCAAGGGATTTTCTAAGATCGCTCAACCACTTACGACCCTCACTCAGAAGGGTGTTGCTTACAAATGGAGTAATGCTCAGGAATCTGCCTTCCAGGAACTAAAGAAGAACCTTTGTAGTGCTCCTATTCTTTCCTTACCTGAAGGTACCGACGATTTTGTTGTTTACTGCGATGCTTCTATTCAAGGGCTTGGTTGCGTGTTGATGCAACGCGAGAAGGTGATTGCTTACGCTTCGCGACAACTCAAGATCCACGAACGGAACTACACGACGCATGACTTAGAATTTGGAGCTGTGGTCTTCGCGCTCAAGCTTTGGAGACACTACTTGTACGGCACCAAGTGCACGATTTACACTGATCACAAGAGTCTCCAGCACATAATGGAACAAAAGGAGTTGAATATGCGGCAGCGCCGATGGGTCGAACTCCTAAATGACTACGAGTGTGCAATTAAATATCATCCAGGCAAGGCTAATGTGGTAGCCGATGCCCTCAGCAGAAAGGAGACCAAACCCAAGCGTGTTCGTGCCTTACAGCTCACTATCCACTCGAACCTCCCTAATCAGATTCGAAATGCTCAGGTTGAAGCATTGAAAGCCGAGAACATCAGGGCTGAGTCCCTACGAGGATCGAGACAACGATTGGAACAAAAAGAAGATGGTGCTTACTACGTAAACGGGCGTATATGGGTCCCACTTTATGGGAATTTGCGCGAGCTTGTAATGGGTTAAGCCCATAAGTCCCGTTACTCAGTACACCCTGGTGCGGATAAGATGTACCATGACTTAAAGATTTCATACTGGTGGCCTGGCATGAAAGCCCACATAGCCACCTATGTCAGAAAATGTTTAACTTGTGCAAGAGTCAAGGCTGAGTATCAAAAACCATCAGGCCTACTCCAACAGCCAGAAATCCCGCAATGGAAATGGGAGCAAATTTCCATGGATTTTGTTACTGGCCTGCCTAGGTCTCAGCGCGGAAATGACACCATTTGGGTGATAGTGGATCGCTTAACTAACTCTGCACACTTTTTGGCTATTAAAGAAACAGACAAGTTCTCTACCTTAGCAGAGGTATACTTAAAGGAAGTGGTTTCGAAGCACGGAGTGCCAACCTCTATTATTTCCGATCGAGACGCGCGTTTTACTTCTGAGTTGTGGCAAGCTATGCACAAATCTTTTGGCTCACGTTTAGACATGAGCACCGCTTATCATCCACAAACGGATGGGCAATCGGAACGCACCATCCAAACCCTCGAAGACATGCTTAGGGCATGTGTGATCGATTTTGGCAAGAATTGGGAGAAGCACCTACCGTTAGTGGAATTCTCCTACAACAACAGCTACCATACCAGCATTCAGGTGGCACCCTTTGAGGCATTGTACGGTCGTAAATGCCGATCGCCTCTCTGCTGGGCGGAGGTTGGTGACAGCCAGATCACAGGCCCGGAACATGTAGTAGACACTACAGAAAAGATTGCCCAGATTAGGCAACGCATGGCGGCAGCTCGTGACCGTCAGAAGAGATACGCTGATAAGGATAGGAAACCGCTAGAGTTCCAGGTCGGTGAACGGGCTCTGCTCAAAGTCTCACCCTGGAAGGGTGTGGTTCGTTTTGGAAAACGGGGCAAGCTAAATCCGAGATATGTCGGACCCTTTGAAATTACCGAAAAGATCGGTAAGGTCGCCTACAGATTGAATCTGCCTGAAGAACTGAGTGCTGTGCACAACGTCTTCCACGTGTCTAATCTGAAGAGGTGTCTGTCAGATGAAACACTCATCATTCCTTTCAAGGAACTTACCATTGACGAACGGCTACACTTTACTGAGGAACCAATTGAGATCACGGATCGTGAGATCAAAACCCTCAAACGTAGCCAGATACCTCTCGTGCGAGTTCGTTGGAACTCACGCCGTGGCCCAGAGTTTACCTGGGAGCGGGAAGACCAGATGAAGCACAAGTATCCCCAGTTGTTCCCAGATGAAACTCCCAGCGCTGAAGCTACAACCGAATTTCGGGACGAAATTCCAAACTAACAGGGGGATGATGTGACATCCCGTTGAAACGTTCCCACTTACACTAGCTTGTCAGTGGCTGCCTAAACTTTCGGGACGAAAGTTCTTAAAACTTGGGGATAATGTGACACTCTAGGTTTTCCCGAGCAAATATCTTGTAATCACATTGGGTGTATATATGTTATTAAATAAAAGTTGTGTTATCTTCTTGTTTTATGTGAGTGTGTATGTGTAATATATTATAATATATATATATATATATATAAGTATGTAGTGGGCCGAGACCACCATGGACCCGACTCGAGACCATCCGGTCTCGAGTGAGCCAATCAGTTGGGCCGTGTGCACTTGAGCCCACTCGGAAACCCTTATGGTGCACCAACTCGGTCCGGGTATAAAACCCACAAGAGTGGCCAACCTTGCCACCTTTCACCATTTGCAACATTTCCACACACACTCCCTCTCTCTCTAGAAAAACCCTAAACCCTAACAATCAAGCTCACCTCCTCCCCTCTCCCTCTCTCTCGGATCAAACCGGCGACAACCAAAGGGGCTCTCGGATCATCTCGGATTAGCTTGAGACCATCACTCGGAACTTAGTCCATCAATCCCTCATACCCTTTCATCTAGCCGGTTAGTTTCCTTGTAGTTGTTTGGTCAAAAATGATGATTTATGAATACATTTGATAGTTGGATGTTTGAATGAGTATGTTGCTTATCAGATAATAGATTTGTTTTACTTGCTAGATTGATTAAATGATGAATGAGATGTGTGAGCTATTGTATGATCATATCTTGCTAAGGTGTTTTTGTAGGATAAATGATTATGTTATCCGATTTATGTTAGATGTTTTGTTGGATGATTTTGCTATCCGATTTATGTTAGATGTTTGGGACAAATGTGTGCTCAATAAGATGATGCAAGATTTACTTGATCCTTGATCCTAATAGTTCATGCTTGAATGATCTCATGAAGAAACGTATGAATATGTGTTAAATGTGATATGTAGGATGAACATGATAATGAATGATGAAAACCTAAAGATGAAGAACAAGTTTGAATGTGATTATAAATATTTGAATTCTGGTTGTTTGATCTATTTTGCTTACTAAATAGACAAGAAAACATGTTTAATGGAATAGTACACAATTTTCATGAAATGGCAATCCTATTGGATAGTACCATTAGGCAGGTTCTGGAAGGTTTTCCGGTCATCAAGTGTGCGAGTCGAGACCTCCTGTCTCGACTCGAGACTGTGGAGATTGCTACTCGAGATCATCAAGTGACAACTCGAGACCATCAACTGACTAATCGAGAACAGTTGTCTCGACAAAGGTCTCGACTCCGCAGGAGGTTCATCCGTGTTGCGACTCGAGACCACCAGTGGTTGCGAGTCAAAGCACTGCCCTGTTACGACACATAAATGCATGACTCGAGATTAGTGGTTTCGACTCGAGACCACTCCTCAACTTCACCATCAGTGGATGGCACTCGAGACCACAGACCATGCCTACAACGGTAGTTGCAACTCGAGACTGTTTCTCAGTGGTCTCGATTGGGCCATGCTGTTATTGGGCCATGTTGGTTTAACGGACTGCTTTCTGTGTGGACTAAGTGTTAACTGATTTCTGCTTGAATTGCTAGCACGATAGGGCGGGCCCAATAACCTTGAATGACATATATGTTATGTGTTAACTGTTACTAGCCTACTGCTCAAATATTAGAACAGGCTCATTAACTTAAGGGATAATTGTATGTTATGCATGCTATGTGTTAGTTATGTGTAGATTCTACGTGACTTATTGTACCCGGGCTTAACCCATACTGGTAACCATGTTAGGACGTGGTGACCAGCGTGCTTGACCAAGTAAACTAAACGGCCGAGCAACCCAAGGTGAGTTCACAACTATCAAAGCATGCGTTCCCGGTGGTTTTGGGAAACGGAAACTTAATCAACGCTATCCCTGCTTAAGGGATACAAACTTACTTTACTTCCCTTGTTACTGGGAACTCTTAGTTAATTATTGTTTATACGGAATGCAACAAGCAACACTAAACAAAACTCTATCACTTAAGTCCCTACCATTTAATACCGATTAGTCGCCGGGGCCTGACGAACGGGTTATTAGTTAATAGCGCTATTTAGGTGTAACCAGCCTCACACCGACCCTTGTTACTGGGAACGGGAGTGAACTAATGAACTCTGGCAAACCGTCAATGATGATAGAACATTGACAACGGGGCACTATGGAAACGTACGGTTAAGTAAGTATTCGGTATTGGAAAAACAGTTTAGTCGCTTACTTATGGGGTAGCTCCCCATCGCATGTATAAACGAATAAATTAACTGGTGAAACAAGTTTTTGGTAAATTAAAACTGGACAACTCGTGGACTCGCCAACATTTTTGTTGATACCCTACTGCATGCTTTGCAGGTACCCAGTGACTCAGGAGCTTGCAGCTTGGGAATGTGTAGTGGTCGTCTAACCCATGTGTTGGGTTCTAAATAATCTTGAACCATGAACTTTGTTTTGAAACTGTTTGGTTTATGCTTCCGCTGTTTGTTTAAACTGTTATTTGAACTTAAACTTTTAGAAATTTTAAGATATGGTGTTTACTAACTACTGTGGTTGGTGAATACTTTTACTATTAATCAATGCTCAGTATAATTGGTGGCTGGATCCTGGTCAGTCACGCCTCCAAGCGGTAGTACTTCGCATGTGGATTTTGGGGGTGTGACAGGGTTTATGAAGGAAAGTTGGCATCTAGCTAAAATATTCAAAAAAGTTTCAAAACGCCAAAAACAAATTCAAGAAGGAAGAGGCTGATGACAGTGAAGATTCGGAAGAAAATTTAGATTACCATTTTTTATTATTTTTGTTTTCATTTTATATTGTTTTGATATCAAGTTATATGTTGTTTTGTTATCTAATTCTCTATAAATAAAATACATTATTATATAAAACGCCAAAAACTACAAACACCAAAACGCTAGTAGTATGAAAACTGGGAGAACAGCTGTTGGCAAAGCACCTTGTAAAGGGTATTAAACGCCAAAAATTTCACTAAACGCCAAAAAAAATTGGTCTTATTGTAATCTTATGCAAATATTAATGACTCACCTTTTGCTGCTTTGAATGATACTGAAGAGGATGGTCCAGAAGCTAAAAAACAATCGGAGGATGGGTTCGAGGATTCAGAAATGAGGAGGTTATGGAGGTATATAACAAAATGGATGAATTTATTTTACAAAATTCAAAGAAACCGAATGATAAACAAGGGGCAAGCACTCCTTCTCCAGTTGGTTCTAATGGTTAGTCTTGCTTCTTGGAACATTAGGGGGTTGAACCGCCCTCTGAAACAACATGAGGTTCGACAAATTGTAAAGGAGAATAGTTTGTCTTTCTGTGCGATTCTAGAATCCCATGTGGATGTTGATAATCTGAATAAGGTTTGTTCTTCTGTTTTTCGTCGTTGGGAATGGACTTCGAATGGGAGTAGCTGTCATAAGGGTACGAGAATCATTGCTGGCTGGGATCCGGGTATTTTTGACGTCATTTTGCTAGCTCAAACATCTCAGGTTATGCATTTCCAAATCATTTTTAAGCAAGATAAAAAAGTTTTATTTTGTTCGGTTGTTTATGCGGCAAATTATTATATCACTCGAAGGGAGTTATGGCATCATCTATCTAAACATAAAGTGCTTGTTGGTAACAATCCACAGGTTATCTTAGGCGACTTCAATTCAGCTCTTAGTCTGGATGATAAGTCCATGGGAGTTTCGAATATCTCGGCTGGTATGAGAGAGTTCCAAGACTGTGTTTCGGATATAGAAGTTTTTGATATAAATAGTTCGGGCATGCACTTCACGTGGAACCAAAAGCCCAAGAAAGGTGTTGGATTATTAAAGAAAATTGATAGAGTTATGGGCAATACCCCTTTTGTTGATCTTTTTCCCAACTCGGTAGCTCTTTTCCATCCGTATCGGCTATCCGATCATTGTCCTTGTTTGTTAAAGATTCCAGCTACGGGGAAGATGAAGCATAGATCGTTCAAGTTCGCTAATTTTTTAGTTTATAAACCGGGTTTTATTGACGCGGTGAAGAAGGTGTGGGATACTAATATTGAAGGAGTTCAGCAATTTCAGATAGTGAAGAAACTTCGTCTGTTGAAAGGTCCTCTTCGAGCTTTACTTTTTCAACAAGGTAACTTACATAAGAAAGTAGAGGCTCTGCGTGGAGAACTGGATACGATTCAACGGGAGATAGATAAAAGCCCCTTGAATGTCAATCTTCGTGACCAAGAAACAAAGATTACGGCTGAATTTCAAGAGGCTTGCTTAGATGAAGAGCGTTTCTTAAAACAGAAATCTAAAGTGGAATGGCTTCGCGCTGGGGATTCCAATACGGCTTTCTTTCATGCTTCGTTGAAGAGCAGAAATCATTCGACTCGCATTGATGTTATTATGAATTCAGAAGAGGAGCTGTTTGAGGGGGATAGTGTCTCAAAGGCGCTTGTTGCTCATTATGAGAAGTTCCTTGGTAGTGAAGATGATATTGCGTGTCGTCCCTCGTATGAACTTTTTACGAATAAGTTGAATGCTGATGATTCTATCCATATGATACGTCCGGTGACGAGTGAAGAGGTTAAACTGGCAATGTTTTCTATTGGTAACGAAAAAGCTCCTGGCCCGATGGGTATACGGCGGCGTTTTTTAAGAGTGCGTGGAATATTATTGGGCATGACGTTTCGAATGCTATTATAGACTTTTTTAATACAGGTAAACTTCTTCGGGAGCTGAATAATACTCTTATTGTTCTTATCCCTAAGAAGCCCACTCCGTCTATGGTTACGTATTATCGGCCTATAGCTTGCTGTAATGTTATTTATAAATGTATTAGCAAGATTGTGGCTGATCGTATTAAGGGATCTCTAAGTCAAATTGTAAGTATTAACCAGTCGGCCTTTGTCCCGGGAAGGAAGATATCCGATAACATATTGCTTACTCAGGAACTGATGCACAATTATCATAGGAGCTTTGGCCCACCACGGTGTGCTTTTAAAGTGGATATTCAAAAAGCTTATGATACGATTCATTGGAGTTTTCTCAAGGATGTTCTCGTCGGGTTTGGTTTCAATTCGAGGATGGTGGATTGGATTATGATTTGTGTCTTCTCCAACCTACTCTCTTTGTGTTAATGGGGAAGTGCATGGGTATTTCAAGGGTCGTCGGGGATTACGTCAAGGAGACCCGCTCTCTCCTTATCTTTTCACGCTTGTCATGGAGATTCTAACTTGTATTCTTCAGCATGCTTCTCGGCTGGATACTTCGTTCAAGTTTCACAATAAATGTGAAAAGCAGCGTATTATTAACCTATGTTTTGCAGATGATTTGTTTCTTTTCGCTCGTGGAGATGTTCACTCAGCTCGGTTTATTATGGAGGCCCTTACTCACTTCACAAACATGTCGGGCTTGGTCCCTAGTATTCAAAAAAGCACAGCGTTTTTCTGTAATGTTTCCAACATTGTCAAGGATGCTATCTTGGATGTTTTGCCGTTTGAGGAGGGCTTGCTGCCGGTTAGATATTTGGGTATTCCTCTTATTTCTTCTAGACTTCTTGCTAAAGATTGTAGTGTTTTGGTAGAGAGATTGGAGAAACGAATCGCTAATTGGAGGAATAAGCTTCTTTCATTCGCTGGTAGGTTACAACTTATTATCTCTGTTTTTGGCGTCGATGCATGTTTATTGGTCCTCGGTTTTCATCTTACCCGCTAGTATTATCAAAGAATTGGAGGCTAAAATGCGGAATTTCCGATGGTCTCAAGAAACTTCTTTTCATAGAGGGAAAGCCAAAGTCTCTTGGAATGCTATTTGCGTCCCAAAGTATGAAGGTGGGCTGGGAATTCGGAGAGTTGGAGATGTCAACAAGGCTCTAATGGCTTCTCATGCATGGAGTGTTTTGATTAAGAGGAATTCGTTATGGGTCGCATGGATTTATTCTTATAGGTTAAAGCACCGCAATTTTTGGATGTGTAATGAAGTAGCGAATTGTAGCTGGTCCTGGAGGAAGATTTTGCAAATCAGGCCGCTTTTGAGAAATTATATTTGGTCGAAATTGGGGGATGGTAAAACAACTTCAGCTTGGTATGATACCTGGAGTAATCTGGGGCCTCTCACAAACTTTTTATCGCCTAGAATGATAGCCAATGCAGGTTTTATGTTACATGCCAAGGTTGCGGATATTTATTCAGATAATACATAGGCATGGCCGCAGGTATGGAGGTCTCGGTTTACTGTTTTGGATCAGCTGGATAATATCCACTTGCACCCGAATAATGTGGACAGGTTATGCTGGAAAGAAGGTGATGATCTGCATGACTTTTCATCGTCTAGAGTATGGCACTCGCTTCGTTCTAGGGAGCAAGAGATCGACTGGGTTAATATGGTTTGGTTTAATCAATGTATTCCTAGACACGCTTTCTTAATGTGGCTCATTATGCGTCGGAAGTTCCTCACGCAAGACATTATTTTAAAGTGGGATATCTCAAGACGAAAAAACATGAACATGATGTGTTGTCTCCTTTGTTTCGAAAATGTTGACTCCCATGAGCACCTTTTCTTTGAGTGTAGGTTCTCAACTCAAATTTGGTATATGGTCCGAGAGAAGGCGGGTATGGCTAATGTTGATCAGAAATGGAGCTCGATTGTCAGTTGGCTTAAGGATCGAGGGAAGTCGAAGAGGGCGGTTGATTAAGTTAGCAGGCTTTTGGTTGGGGCGACGGCTTATGTTATTTGGCAAGAGCGTAATGCGAGATTATTCAGGAATCAAACGAGACCCCCGGATATTATCCGCGATACAATACTAAAGACTATTCGATATAAACTAATGGGCGTGAAGTTCAGACAGTGTGCTAATGTGAGAAATCTGCTGGGAGATTGGGAGATTGCTGAAGACACAACGAACGACGATGGAGGCTAATTATCATGTTTTTTAGATAATTGTGCGGGTTCTAGATGATAGTCTAGTTGTATTTTTTAGTTACTCGTTGTTGGGTTTTTGGTTTACTTACATAGGGCATGTCTCATGTTTGAACTAGTGTGGACGTCTCCTCACTACTTGTTTTTTATTTTGTGAATATATAAAATAACCGGGGTAACCCTTTACCCAAAAAAAAAACTTGTTTAAATAAGGTTTACAGACCCTATTCATTAAGTCCATGAAGATAGCTGGAGCATTCGTCAAACCAAAAGGCATGTCTGTGAACTCGTAATGCCCATATCTCGTGCAAAAAGTAGTTTTGGGAATATCTTCTTCGAGTACACGAAGTTGATGATACCCAGAATGCAGATCGATCTTGGAAAAATAGGTAGCACCTTGCAGCTGATCAAAGAGATTATCGATTCGAGGTAGGGGATATCGATTCTTGATGGTTAGCTTGTTAAGCTCATGATAATCGATACACATTCGAAAAGATCGATCTTTCTTTTTCACAAAGAGGACAGGAGCTCCCCAATGTGAATAGCTCGGACGGATGAATCCTTTATCCGATAACTCTTGAAGCTGTTTCGATAACTCTTGCATCTCCGACGGTGCAAGACGATAAGGTTCTTTCGCAATCGGGTTAGCATTGGGTACAAGGTCAATATGAAACTCGACTTGACGAACTGGAGGCAAACCAAACAGTTCATCAGGAAACACCTCTGGATAATCCTGAACAATCGGAATATCCTGAATACTCTTGTTCTTGTCTTCCTCGGTGACATGTGCCAGGAAGGCAACATATCCTTTTCGTAAATAACTCTGAGCTTTCGTACACGACATGAATTTCAATCCACCAGATGGTTTCTCACCACGAAATTCCTGAACATCACCAGACGAAAGAGGAATACAAATGATCTTATCGAAACAAACAACCTCGGCATGATGTTTGGTTAACCAATCCATTCCCACGATAATGTCAAAACTCCCAAGTTGCATCGGTAAGAGGTCAATGGGAAAAAGATGGTTATCGAGGTTCAATTGACAATCATGAATAACAGAATCTAGAACAAGAGGTTTACCAGTAGCAACTTCAACAGATAAGGGTTTCCTCAGTTTAGTTCTAGGTATCGCAAGTAAAGGCTCAAAGGATAACGAAACAAAACTCCTATCGGCACCAGAATCGAAAAGAACAGATGCAAGTTGATTGTTAACAAGAAATGTACCGTTAACAACCTCGTTGTCCGCTCTTGCCTCATTCGCGTTCAGATTGAATGCTCGTCCACGAGCGGGATTCACATTCGCATTCGCGTTGACATTCGGATTTGCATTCGCATTTACCAATCTCGGGCAATTGTTACGGAAATGACCCATTTCTCCGAAATTAAAACATGAACCAGGTGGGAATCTCGCAGCGTTCCCTTGAGCTTGTGCTGGAACCTGAGCAGCTTGATTTTGACCCAAACGACAAATGTTGGCCAAATGCCCAACCAAGTCTACCACACGTAGTGCACTATTTACAGGCCTGCTGAGCAACATGGTGACCGTTGCATCGGGCACAGTGAGGTGCGGTACCAGCATATGCTTTCTTTGCAGGAGGTTGAGTCGGTGGGTTCTGAGGAGCCTGTGCTGTAACAGCAAAGTTCTGGGAAGCCTTGCGGTTCCTTGACTTTTTAGAAGACTCACCCTGCTTCTTTCCCTTACCCTTTTCCTTGATAGAATCGGTCGTCTTCTTCTTATCACCCTTGCGGGTAAGTTTACCCTTCTTGACTTGAGACTCAGTCAGGGTAGCAGACAACTCGATCGCGTGACGAACGGTAGTAGGATTAACACCGGTCCCAATATCCTGTATGGAATCGGGTAAACCATCGATATATCTCTCGATTGCTTTCTCCAGTGGGAAACAACAAACTGAGCTCCTCAAATCGATCCGTATAAGCACGGTGTTCTCCCCCATCTTGTTTCAAATCATCGAATTCTCGTTCCAAAGCTCGAATCTCGTGACGGGGACAGAACTCTCTCATCATGAGAGCTCGGAGCTCTTCCCAAGTTTGTGCTAATGCCACTTCGGCACCCCTATCACGCATCACTCCGTTCCACCATGTAAGAGCTTGCTTCTCAAACACGCTTGAAGCAAATTCAACCTTACACGCATTCGGACACTGCACATGTCTGAATGTGCTCTCGATACTCTCGAACCACTGCAGGAGCGCAAATTCAACGTGGAAAGCCGTCAAGTTTGTACCAGGGGATTGCGTCTAGGGTTGTTGATATTGAGGGTTCCACGTTAATGCCGCGTAGGGGTGTGGTGACATCTACGCGTGCCGAAGGTAAGTTTAATGTCATTGATGTGCTGACAAAGATTACTGTTCATGTGTCATTGGATAATATCCATTCTGATCTGAAGTGTGATCCTATGCATGTTTTGGATAATAGTCAGAATGATATTCGTGCTGAACCGGTGATGGTAGATTCTATGCATGGATCGGGTGCTACTCAGAATGAGGGAGATAAGGGCTCTAAACCGGTATCTTATGCTGATTTGGTGACAAAATCTAGTGCTAAAAACCTAAACTTTCGATCTCTTGCTAGTCTTGATAAACATGAGGATTGTGATGTGGTACTTCCAAGGGAATCGATTTGAGTGGTGCAGGATAAGCTAGCTAATACGCTTTATGGGTATTTTTTGGGAGATCGTATAGCCTATCCAGTTGTGGAGTATTATGTGAAAAATCAGTGGAGGAAATTTGGGTTACAAAAAATGATGATGAATGCGAACGGATTCTTTTTCTTCCAATTTGCGGACCAAGATGGTATGAAAGCGGTTCTTAAAGAGGGACCATGGATTATTCGATCACAACCGTTGTTTTTATGTGAATGGTCTCCCACCACTAAGTTAGAAAAAAAGGAGGTTAAGAAAGTGCAGTTATGGGTCAAGATCCATGAGGTTCCTATTGCTGCATATACAGAGGATGGTCTTAGTTTGATTGCCACTGCTATTGGCGAACCTAAACTTCTTGACTCGTACACAATGACGATGTGTATGGATTCATGGGGACGTAGCAGTTATGCTAGAGCTTTGATTGAAGTTTCGGCTGAAAAAGATCTGAAAGAGGAAATTACTATGGCCATTCCGAAACTGGAGGGTGAGGGGTATGTAAAGGAAACTATGTACGTTGAGTATGAGTGGAGTCCGCTAAGGTGTTCTCATTGTTGTGTTTTCGGGCACTCGGATGATCAATGTCTGAATCAGCAAAGGAATCCGGGTAAACGGTCGACTGGTGATAGGAATCGATTGCATGTGGATAAACTGAAACATGTTGATCAAGGACGGAGGGCTGATAAAAAACCGGTTGTAGATGAGGATGGGTATATGGGGGTGCATGCTAAGAAAGTAGCCAGGAAAACGGGTTTTCAAATGAACAAACCAAAGCAGAAATTCGAGTATCGTCCTATTAGAGCTAAGCCAAAGGATGTGGTGACAAATGTGGTGTCATCTAACAGTGTTCACTCTAGCAATCCGTTTGATGTTTTGAGTATTGAAGGTGAGGCTCAAGGACAAAGCAGCAAAGATGCGGGTGGTGGTCAAGATGATTCGGATGATGAAGAGGTACTTGAAGTTTATAATGAAACTGACGAGTTTATCATGGAAGGCACTCGTAATACTAATAAAAAAGGGGCAAGCACTCCTAAACCGAAAGTGTCTGATGGTTAGTCTAGCTGCGTGGAATATAAGAGGGTTGAATCGCTCTCTTAAACAAAAAGAGGTTCGTTAGGTTGTAAAAGATAGTAATCTTAATTTGTGTGCTATTCTGGAGTCTCATGTGGATGTAGCGAATTTGAGTAAGGTGTGTCTGTCAGTTATTCGTCGTTGGGATTAAACATCTAATGGGGGTTGTTGTGACAAAGGTACTCGTATTATCATAGGGTGGGACCCGGAAATTTTTGATGTTATGGTCTTATTTCAATCGTCTCAACTTATGCATATCCAGCTTGTGTTTAAAGAAGACAAGAGAAGTTTGTTTTGCTCTATTGTGTATGCGGCCAACTACTATATTACTCGGCATGAATTATGGGCTCAAGTATCTATGCATAAACACGTGGTAGCCGACAAGCCATGGGTGATTATGGGAGATTTTAACTCGGCGTTGCACCTAGAGGACAAGTCTGTGGGAGCGTCCTCTATTTCAGCAGGTATGCGTGATTTTCAGAATTGTGTGTTAGACATTGAAGTCATGCATATTAACCGGTCGGGTCTCCATTTCACATGGAATCAAAAGCCAAAGAAGGGAGTTGGTTTGCTCAAGAAGATTGATCGTGTTATGGGTAATACTCCGTTTATAGCTGAATTTCCGAATTCAGTTGCTTTTTTTCATCCTTATCGGTTATCGGATCACGCTCCTTGTATTCTTAAAATCCAACATCATCTTAAACGGAAACATAAACCATTTAAGTTTGCTAACTTTTTGGTGCATAAGCTGGATTTTATGAGTATTGTGAAGGAAACCTGGGAAGCAAATGTCAATGGGGTGTTTCAGTTTCAGGTTGTGAAGAAGCTTCGGCAACTAAAGTCTCCGTTGTGAGCTTTATTATTCAGGCAGGGTAATCTTCACAAGAAAGTGATAGAGCTTCGTGGTATTTTGGATGATATTCAGCATGATATTGATATCGACCCTATGAATGTGGACCTAAGAGCTCCAAAAACTAAAGTAACTTCTGATTATCAGGAGGCCTATTTAGATGAGGAAAGGTTCCTGAAACAAAAGTCTAAAATGGAGTGGCTTAGGGTGGGTGATGCAAACACTGCATATTTTCATGCAGCCGTGAAGAGTAGAACTCACCGGAATCGGATTCAGGTTATTTCGGATGTGAACGGGATAATGTATGAAGGCGAGGATGTTATCTCTATTCTAATTCAACATTACGAAAACTTTTTGGGTTGTCAAGATGACCTTTAATTGCAACCATCTCCGGATTTGTTTACTAAACATGTGAACCCAATGGATGCTTCTTTTATGGTTCGGCCAGTTACGGAGGATGAGGTTAAAAAAGCTATCTTTTCGATAGGTCCAGGTCCGGATGGAGATGATGTTTTGAAGGTGGTTATTGATTTTTTCGTTACAGGTAAGTTACTCCGGGAATTAAATCATACTTTAATTGCTCTTGTGCCAAAGAAATCGACGCCTATGTTGGTTACGGATTACCGACCAATTGCTTGCTGTAATGTATTTTTGGGGTGTATTACCAAGATTATTGCTGACCGCTTGAAAGGGGTTCTCCATCAAGTGGTTAGCATTAACCAGTCGGCTTTTGTCCCTGGGAGGAAGATTTCGGATAACATCTTGTTGACTCGGGAGTTCATGCATAATTATCATAGAAATACAGGTCCCCCTCGGTGTGCTTTTAAGGTGGACATTCAGAAAGCTTATGACACAGTTGACTGGAAGTTCTTGAAGAGTGTGTTGATAGGGTTTGGTTTTGATTCTAAAATGGTCGACTGGATTATGATATGTGTCTCCACGGCTTCTTATTCCATTTGTGTTAATGGAAATACTCATGGGTATTTCAAGGGAAAGCGCGGCCTTCGGCAAGGAGATCCTTTATCCCCTTATCTTTTCACTCTTGTAATGGAGGTTTTGACGTGCATCCTTCAGCATTCTACCAGGATTGATGCGTCTTACAGGTTTCATAATAAATGTGAAAGGCAACGGATTATTAATCTTTGTTTTGCAGATGATTTATTTTTGTTTGCAAGAGGAGATATTAATTCGGTTAAATGTATTATGTCTTCTCTTACAAACTTCACAAAAATGTCTAGATTGGTGCCTAGTCTTCAGAAGAGTACCGGGTTCTTTTGTAACGTGCCTACTAATGTTAAAGCCCATATTCTAGATATTATGCCTTTTGTGGAGGGATCGTTACCGGTCGGATATCTGGGTGTTCCGCTTATTTCATCTAGACTTCTATATAAAGATTGCAGTATCTTAGTGGAAAGACTGGATCAACGAATTATGAGCTGGAGAAATAAGTTTCTATCGTTCGCTGGAAGGTTACAACTTATCAACTCGGTGCTCTCTTCGATGCATGTATATTGGCCCTCAGTTTTTATCCTTCCTGCTCAGGTTATTCTAGAGCTGGAAGAGAAAATGAGGAATTTTTTATGGTTTTCAGCTGGTTCGTTTCAAAAAGGGAAGTCGAAGGTATCCTGGAAGTCTGTTTGTGTTCCCAAGTTTGAAGGGGGTCTGGGGGTTCGTAGAATTAGTGAATTTAATAAAGCTCTTATGACCTCTCACATTTGGAGTCTCTTGGTTAAACGACAATCCTTATGGGTTGATTGGATACATACGTACAGATTAAGAGGGAAGAGTTTTTAGACTTGTAAATCGGCTTCTAATTGTTGTTGGAGTTGGCGAAAAATCCTTCAGCTTAGGCCTTTCATTAGAGATTTTGTCTGGTCCAAAATAGGGGATGGTAGCAATACTTCGGCTTGGTATGATTCCTGGTGTCAATTGGGTCCGCTAGGTAATTTTATTTCGCCAAGAACTATTACTACAACGGGTTTTAGTCTTACTGCTACGGTTCAAGATGTTTATCTTAATGGTGGTTGGAGATGGCCGGTTGCATGGAGAGATCTCTTTCCTGTGCTTAATCAGATCGATCACATTCATACGGCCCCTAATTCGCGTGATAAACTCCTCTGGAAGGATGGTAACAATTTGTTTGAGCATTCGGCTTCCCAGGTTTGGCATTCGGTTCGGCAGAGGGAACAAGAGGTGGACTGGGTGAATTTTATTTGGTTCCCTCAGTGTATTCCGAAGCATGCCTTTTTTATGTGGTTGGTTATTCGTCGTAAACTTTTGACTCAAGACAAAATCCTCCAGTGGGATATATCGAGAAGAAAGAATATGAACATGATGTGTTGTCTTCTTTGTTATGCGGATGTTGACTCTCATGCTCACTTGTTTTTTGAATGTACTTATTCGACACAAGTTTGGAACTCGGTTCGCAACAAAGGTGGTATGAGAAACGTTGGATCAGATTGGGGTTCGATCGTTAACTGGATGGCTGCTAGGTCATGTTCGAAATCGGTGTCTAATTATGTTTGCAGGTTGGTTCTTGCTGCTTCTACTTATTTTATTTGGCAAGAGAGAAACGCGAAACTTTTCAAGAACCAGACAAGACCTCCGGAAGTTTTATGTGATACTATTCTTCATACGGTTCGATATAAGCTTATGGGAGTGAAGTTAAAGGACACTGTGAAGGTGAGGGAGTAGCTTCGTGCTTGGGAGATTTATGATACCCGTTTGTCTGATGATGGCGGCTGATCAATTTTAGTTTGTGTTTCTTTCTAGATATGTAGTCTACTTGTTTTTTTCATTGGTTGTTTTCATTGGTTGCCTTGTGTTTGTGTATTACATTCATGGGGGATGTCCCATGTTTGAACTAGTATGGACTCTCCATACTACTTGTATTGTTTTGGTTTGTTGATATATAGAATCACCGGGGTAACCCTTTACCCAAAAAAAATCAAAGTAAATGGGTCATAATAATATATCACTGAAGACATGCTCGCCTATAAGTGAACACTCACCCCAAGAGTTCCTAGGTAAGAGTGACTGGTCCGATACTGCGGATTTGTACAAACACTCTAGCCTTAGACAGAAAACTCAGGGTACAGACATTCACTCTTCCATTTTGCATGTGTTCACATTATTTTGACCCAAACTTTGACGAGATTTTGAAAACTAAGAGGGCATAAAGTCGAAAATGAATCAAACTGGAAAGGTTCAAAACCTTACAATCAATCATCCAAGAATAGATGATTAATTATCAAAGCGGATTTGTTATTGTGTTCTCGTTGTGGTTATCACCTAAGGATAGGTGACGGTATTGTTTTAAAATCTAAACGCAAGAATACTTGCGTTAGGGTCCTAGAAAGTTATAGTCTAGGTCAAAGCATTACTAATAACCTAATTCCCTATAACCATTGGCTCTGATACCAACTCTTCTGTCACACCCCGACCACATTATAACAACAAACCGTGGCGGAAACGTCGGGGAGTGTTGTAACAGAATTATCGTTTCACAACCATGGTAATTAAAAGTTTCGTTTTATTGATTCATTTAATAAATTACATTGTCTTAATACCAAAACAAACAAACTACACATTGTTTATAATTGTTTTAAGTCACTAAGGCCTCGTCCAGGTCCTATGTGACACAAGCTTCTTAGCAAGCAACATCAAGCAATATCACCTGAAACATATGTAAAAATAAAATCAGGAAAGAAATGCTGGCGAGTACATAGGTTTTATAAGAGTATGGGAATCATGGCTCGTTTATATGTTGCAGTACTTCGTTAGACTACAAGAGTCAAAAGTACAAACCTCGTTTTGAAAAGTGTATTGCAACATAATTTAACCAACTCAAAACAAGATGGTTATAGTATATAAAATCTCGTAGCCATGATTCTTAACCCCAAAACATTTGTTTTAGTAAACAAACTCGTAAGCATCTCGTAAAAAACTCGTTAATAAAACTCGTATGGTTTATATCATTTAGAAAACCTCGTTGTGTGACATCGTTTAGAAAATCGTTTCCCAAGTAAACTAAATAATGACACGGAATATAATATGATAAAAGCACTTATGTATAAGATGTACCAGCGGCGTATCTACCATGCTTTCATCATGCTACACCCGTCCCATTATCTAATCACCACCTAAAACCAATCGTTTAACCAAATCGTTTAAGTCGTCCCAAAATCGTATTCGTTTTAATTTGTGAAACTACTTATGGTTGTCTCGCTAATAACATTCAAACCTTCGTGACTCGACTATCTCGCTTCTCGCATTAACAAACCACCAAAGGGTAAGTTAACATTTACATATTCGGTCGTTACCTACGTAACCCACACATAACCATGGGTGCAGTCTGATAACGGGATTTGTCAGATCCTATGGTACCATAACCTAATACTGGTCGGTTCGGCCAAAATTAATGAATGTCATTCGTTATGTAACTACAACCAACAAGTTCGATCGCATTATCGAAATCGTTATTAGTTTAATATAAACCATTTAAATCGTTTTTGAAACCATCGTTTAAATATCGAAATCATTTTAATACATATGAATCACCCCAAAACAATTGAAAACAGTAAAATAGGGGAACTATGTACTCACATTGAATATAAGGGTATCCTTGACCTAAAGAACTTAGCGAAGCTCAGACAAACCAAGGAAATTCAAGTAGTACCTAGTAATCGGATCACTAGTAAATAAATCGACACCTAAATCGGAAGATCGGACAGAATGAGGTCTTGTAAACCAAATGAGTGTAGGAACTCATGTGATATGGTTTAACAAAGCCTACATCCTAAATTGAAACCTAACCTAAGTGCTTTCGACCCGTTACGACCCATTAAGGTAGCTTACGCTACTTTAACGCATCGTACGCGCAAAAGCGCGTTCAAGACGTCTAACTAGTCCTATGATAAGTATTATATGTCTAAACATGTTTAATTATGTTGCATAATCAGTTACGTGACAAAAGTTTAGGTTACATATGCTTAATTACCAATTATGCATGAAAATGGTATTTTGGGTAAATTACCTAAGGCATATAAACTACCTATCATATGACTACTTAAACTAGGTGACCATAAGGTATAACCTCGGAAGGTTATTCCCTATGCAACTATGGTCACTAATCATGCTTGGTCGGAGCCTAAAGATCGACCAAACGGGTCGAGTTCGAGAGTCTAAGCTAAGCGGTGGTTTAGACCGCTTGACTTACGACTCTAAACAAGCACTAAACTAAAAGTGACGAGCTAAGCATGTTAAAACATGCTTAACTAAGTTGGAAAACAAGTTTTGATATCAAAACAAAGTGTTTTGATACCAAGAGTAGTTTGGTTGCAAAATACGCTTAATTGCGCATTTTGACCGAAACTACGACTCGTCACTACGCCTAGTCAACGTGGTAATCAGTAGGTATAGTCACTAGGGACTATAACCATCGTGATTACGCTCACGTTGCGAAGTTCAAACGAACTTCTCGTTGACCATCTCGTGGTCAAAGCTGAAAGTCAAACAGGTTTGACTTTCACGCTAGGAAAGCGATAAAAGAACGAAAGAGGACTTACAAAGGGTCCAAATAGATTTGGTTCTAACTATTCTCAGGTAGGTAGTGAATAATCAAAACCACTTAGAGAAATCTCAGACCAAATGTGACTAAAATGAATGAGGGACATGGCCTTATATAGTTTTTCGCAAACTGTTAGGATCATTTCTTGGCAAGGAGGGAATGATCTAGGCCATACAATTGTTAAAGACTGATTGGGGGACTTGTTCTCCAAACAAACCAGCCCATAGCATTGAAAACCATTGATCAAAACCATCAAAATCGAGCTAAATGACCAGATTCAATGTTTCTGATCTGCAAGACTGACGCGGGCCGCATAGCCCCATGCTCAAACTTACGCGGGCCGCCTAGGCCATCTTTGGCAAAATGACAGTTTTAACCCCTGAACTTGTAAAACTTGAAAGGCAACCCGATCCCCTAGAAAATACCCGTATAAAGTGTTTGCCAGCTTATCTCTAACCACACGAACCGACTCCCTAGGGAGGACAACATCACATCCATCATGTACATCCGAGTTTTCAAAAGAACGAAAGTTCACCTTAGTGTTATTGCTATGTAAGAAACAATTGGAAGAAATATGTAAGAAACAATTGGAACAATTGGAAGAAATATGGTTTGGAAAAGACAATGATGAATGCAAATGGCTTTTTCTTTTTCAAGTTCAAGGATGAGGATGGTATGTTGAAGGTGATTAAGGATGGCCCTTGGATAATAAGGTCGCAACCTTTGTTTCTTAATAGCTGGACTCCAACGACAAAATTGGAGAAAAAAGAGGTAAAGACGGTCCAAGTTTGGGTTAAAATTCACGAAGTTCCGTTAGCTGCTTACACGGAAGATGGTCTTAGCTTAATAGCCACGAAAATTGGGGAACCAAAGTTGCTGGATTCGTTTACTACGTCTATGTGTATGGATGCATGGGGTAGAAGTAGTTATGCAAGGGCATTGATAGAAATTTCGGCTGACAAAGATTTGCGTGAAGAGATTACAATGGCAATCCCAGAAGATGAGGGAGAGGGGTTCATAAAAGAAACGATGTATGTGGAGTACGAATGGAGCCCGCATAGATGTGCTACATGTTGCGTGTTTGGGCATTCCTTGGATACTTGTCCGAAACAGCCTATGAAGACGAGGAAAACCGTTCAGGAGGATTATAATCGGAATATTCAAAAACAGAAACCAGCTAAGAAAATTCCTACTATAGATCAAGATGGTTATATCGGTGTGTATGGTAAGAAAGTAGCGAAAAGGGTTGGAGTTCCTGTGAATAAACAAAAGAATAAGTTTGAATACCGGCCTGTGGTATCAAAACCGAAGACTGACAATTTTAGAGCTTCATCGTCTAGCACGGTAAAGTCTTCTAATCCTTTTGATATTCTGAATGAGGTGGATGCGGATACGGGGGAAACTAAGAAGGATTCAGGTTTGGATGATGAGGAAAAGGATGATGATGAGGTAGAGGAGGTGTATAATGAAATGGATGAATTCATGACACGTGGAGCACAAAATCTGAATAGTAACAAAGGAGCAGGCACTCCTGATCAGGAGGTTCATGATGATTAGTTTAGCAGCGTGGAATGTAAGGGGGTTGAACCGCCCTCTGAAACAAAAAGAGGTTCGGCAAGTGGTGAAGGAAAACAATTTAAATTTTTGTGCTATTTTAGAATCTCATGTCGATGTAAACAATCTGGGTAGAGTTTGTAAGTCAGTGTTTCGGAACTGGGATTGGACTTCTAATGGGGGTCAATGTAAGAAGGGTACTAGAATTATTCTTGGGTGGAACCAGGATATTTTTGATGTTATGGTTTTAAATCAGACGTCTCAAGTGATGCATGTTCAAGTCTTTTTCAAGTCTGATAAGAAAATGTTCTTTTGTTCCATAGTTTATGCTGCTAACTACTATATATCCAGAAGGGAACTGTGGAAACATCTGTCTATGCATAAGCCGATTGTAGGAAGTATGCCGTGGGTCATAATGGGTGATTTTAACTCGGCTCTAAATCTTGAAGATCAATCGATGGGAACTTCGTCTATATCGGTTAGTATGCGTGAATTTCAGGCATGTCTCAATGATATTGAGGTTTTTGACATCAATCGTTCTGGATTTCATTTTACTTGGAGTCAAAAGCCTAAGGAAGGTATAGGTTTGCTAAAGAAGATTGATAGGGTGCTGGGTAATACGGCATTTGTGGTTGATTATCCGGATTCGGTCGCTGTTTTTAATTCATATAGGCTTTCGGATCATTGCCCATGCATCTTAAAGATTCCCAAGGGTGGAGAGGTAAAGAGGAAATCATTTAAATTTGCTAATTTTTTGGTGTTTAAGCCAGAATTTATTAAGATTGTTTAGAAATATTGGGAGACGAATATTGATGGTGTTCATCAGTTTCGTGTTGTTAAGAGGATGCGCTTGCTAAAATCTCCATTACGAGCTCTTTTATATCAACAAGGAAATCTCCATAGTAAGGTTATTGAGCTGCGTACAAAATTGGATTCTATTCAGCAATCTATTGATGCTGACCCGTTAAATGTGGAGCTTCGGATTGATGAATCAAAAGTAACTAATGCGTATCAGGAAGCATGCTTGGATGAGGAAAGATTCCTTAAACAAAAATCTAAAGTGGACTGGTTGTGTTCTGGGGATATGAATACGGCATTTTTTCATTCGACGCTGAAAAACAGGAACCATAGGAGTCGGATTAATGTAATTAAAGATGCTAATGGGATCGTGTATGAGGGGGACCAGGTTCAGTTAGCGCTAGTAAAGCACTATGAGAAGTTTCTGGGCGGTCACGATGAGATTTCGCTAATTCCCACTCCTGATTTGTTTTCGGATAAGTTGCAACCGGATGTGGCTAGTCATATGGTTCGTCAAGTTACGGAGGAGGAGGTGAAGAATGCTATGTTCTCGATTGGTATTGATAAGGCGCCGGGACCTGATGGGTACACTTCAGCTTTCTTTAAAAATGCTTGGTCTATCATTGGGCATGATGTGTCTTTGGCGGTTATGGTTTTTTTCTCTACGGGTAGAATGCTTCGTGAGTTGAATCACACCCTCATTGTTCTTATTCCTAAAATTGCTACGCCAGCTTATGTCACAGATTATCGGTCGATTGCGTGTTGCAATGTGATCTATAAATGTATTAGTAAGATTATAGCGGATCGAATTAAAGCGGGGTTAAATGAGATTGTGAGTGTTAATCAGTCGGCTTTTGTTCCAGGTAGGAAAATTTCTGACAATATCTTTCTTACTCAGGAATTAATGCACAACTATCATAGAAACTCGGGCCCTCCTAGGTGTGCATTCAAAGTTGACATCCAGAAAGCATATGATACTGTGGACTGGAGATTTCTTAAATCAACGTTACTTGGGTTTGGTTTCAATAGTCGGATGGTGGATTGGATTATGGTTTGTGTGGGTACTCCAACTTTCTCGATTTGTGTCAATGGCAATGTTCATGGCTACTTTAGAGGCCAAAGAGGGTTAAGGCAAGGGGATCCTATTTCTCCATACCTTTTCACTCTTGTTATGGAGATTTTGACGGCTATTCTAAAACGCGAGACTTCGATTGATACGTCGTTCAGATTCCACAATAGATGCGAGCGTCAACAGATTATAAATCTTTGCTTTGCGGATGATCTTTTCATGTTTGCGAGAGGTGATGTGAATTCAGCTAAATGCATTATGTCTTCTCTTACAACATTCTCCAACATGTCAGGTTTAATTCCTAGCATTCCGAAGAGCACGGTTTTCTTTTGCAATGTTCCTACTAATGTTAAAAATGCTATTCTTAATATCTTACCTTTTGTGGAGGGTTCGTTACCGGTTAGATATTTGGGGGTTCCATTAATTTCGTCAAGACTTCTTTATAAGGATTGCAATGTCCTTATTGAGAAATTGGAGAGTCGTATAATGAGTTGGAGAAATAAGCTTTTGTCTTTCGCAGGGAGGGTGCAATTAATATTGTCGGTTTTATCATCGATGCATATATACTGGTCCTCTGTGTTTATTCTTCCGGCTCGGGTTATTCGTGACTTGGAGGCTAGAATGAGGAATTTTCTATGGTCTCAAGATGCCTCGTTTCGTAGAGGTAAGGCGAAAGTTTCATGGAGTTCTGTTTGTCTTCCTAAATTTGAAGGGGGTTTGGGGATTAGGCGTATTGGTGATGTAAACAAAGCTCTTATGGCGAATCATATCTGGAGTATTATCACTAAACGTAATTCTCTTTGGGTGGATTGGGTGCATGAGTATAGACTAAAGGGTAAAAGTTTTTGGGTTAGTAAGATGCCATCTAACTGTTGCTGGAGTTGGCGTAAACTCCTTCAATTGCGGCCGATTATGAGAGACCATTTTTGCTCTCGGATTGGAGATGGTAGAAGGACATCGGCGTGGTACGACTCTTGGTCCGAGTTGGGGCCACTGGGTAATTTTTTATCTCCAAGGACTATAACAAATGCAGGTTTTAGATTGGAGGCTTCGGTTGCTGATGTTAACATGAATGGATCGTGGTTATGGCCTATGGCTTGGCGTGATTTATTTCCGGTGCTTATACAGTTAGATCAAGTCCAAGTAGAAGCTGATAAAAGAGATACGTTACAATGGAAAAGTGGGGATGATGTGTCAGAAGTTTCGGCTGCAAATATTTGGAATACGGTCCGACATAGTGACTTAGAGGTGGGGTGGAGCAAGATTGTTTGGTGTGCACATTGTATTCCGAGACACGCGTTCCTTATGTGGCTGATTATGAGAAAGAAATTATTAACTCAAGACATTATTCTTAAATGGGATTTATCGAGAAGGAAGAATATGAATATGATGTGTTGCCTGCTATGCTATGAAAACCATGATTCTCATGAGCATCTATTTTTCGAGTGTAAGTATTCAGCAAAGATTTGGAATAGTGTTCGTGATAAAGCTGGTATGTATGATGTTGCCCCTAAATGGGAGGATATTGTGGAATGGCTCTTGGATCGTGCAAATTCAAAGTCGGCTTCTAACTATGTGTGTAGAATTTTGGTGGCGGCTACGGCTTACTTTATTTGGCAAGAGCGGAATGCTAGACTGTTCAAGAATCAAGTGAGGCCTCCGAATCAATTATGTCAAATTATCTTTAACACTATTCGGTATAAGCTTATGGGAGTTCGGCTGAAGCGGACTCACAATGTATTGGAGCTGTTGCGTAACTGGGATATTCAAGATGGTGATCGATCAGATGATGGTGGCTAAATAGCTGTTTTGTTTTTTCGAGTGGTGCTAGTTTTTAGACTAGTTGTTTTGTTTTTTTTCTTATGGTTGTTTTTGTGGTGCTACATTCATGAGGCATGTCTCATGTTTGAACTAGTGTAGATTCACTACACTACTTGTTTCAGTTTGTTTGTGAATATATAGAATCACCGGGGTAACCCTTTACCCAAAAAAACTTGTAAAACTTGCATTTCGGCTCATTTTTGACACGTTTAAGCCCCGCTAACCTCATTTCAAGGCTCTAAAATGAAGTTAAAGTATTGGAAACTCAAAACATGCTTAAAAATATCTCGGATGTCGGTTCGTTTGGTCATACGATCGCGTTGTTCGGTTAATTACGACGGAAGTCGTAACGAACGCAAAAACGATCCAAATTAAGTGACGAATGGAATTTTATCATGCCAAACACTAAAATAAAATATTTTAATGCTTACATAAATTTTTGGATGTCCGGATGTGGTCAGAACGTAAGATATGCGCGAAAATGCAAACTTACGTCGTTTTTGATACTTTAAGTCCCTGTAAGATCAAATAAGCATATTTTCGCACACCGAACCCCTCAAAGCTTATTTCTAAGCTATGTTTAGGTTATTTATGGTATTTTTAGCTTATGATCAAGTTCCAGACTGTTCGATACTATACGAATCGGTATAGTTTCGCAGTTTGACACAAATAGTCCCTGCGATCGAATAGACTTGTTTTCAACACACCAAACCATCCAAAACTTATTTCTAAGTTATGTAAAGGTTATTTTAGGTATGTTAAGCCTATGTCACTATTCCGGAGTGTTTGTCGTGTTAAACTGACTGCGTTTACGCACCAGTTTGCGTATAACCTTCCAGAAAGCGATTTAAAGCTTGAAATCGGAATCGAATCGAATCGTAAAATCATCAAACACAATTACACATATAATAACATCAAAACACATTGTTTTTTATTGATAGTTAACATTATTTACATTGTACATCGATTACAGAGCACAGTTGTCACACTGAAGATCCTCTCCTTAGCCGCATTCACACGAAATCTGAACCCCATCAGCTGCAAACGAACTGAACTTTTAATCTTCTCAATTACTTGGGCAACAATCCTCTTATTATTATTTAATAGCCTGTTATTCCTCTCTTGCCAGATGTAATAAGAAGAAGCAGCTATCAACAATTTACAAACAATGTGATCTACTTTCTTGGAATTAGAGTGTTGCTCCACCCAAGTTAGTAACGATGGCCACGTATTATCCACATTACCCAAGTTTACCATAATCTTCACATTACTCCACACTTGAGCCGCAAAAGTACACTGGAAAAACAAGTGATCACGGCTATCTCGGTCAAAATTGCATAGCGGACAACACATCAGATTCAGATTTGTTTGGCTACCCGTTTCCCACACTGCTAATCTATCCTGAGTATTTAATTTATTTCTGAAAGACAGCCACATATGAAACGAGTGCCGCGGAACACATTGAGAAAACCAAACCATGTTAGCCCACAAAGCATGTTGCTCCCTACTCCGAATAGTGTTCCAAACTTGAGCCGATTTGAACTCACACATCTTCCCATCCAAATCTTTCTAAACCAGCCGATCCACAACATTAGGGACTAGAATGGGAACCGAAATCGTGATTAAAACCGGGAAAAGATCAAACCAAGCTTGGGGCCATCTCCAGTTTCCACTCTGATCAATAACATCCGCAACCGTAGACTGTAAATTGAAACCAGCATTAGCAATGGACCTAGGCGTGATAAACGAACTAAGCAGACTCAAAGAGAAAAATACATCAATGCCTACGTATGCGGACAGGGTAAAAAATGTCTCTTTGATCAAACGAGAAGTAAACTTCAGACGGCTGGATTCGAATGAGACCATTCAGGACGCGGATGTGGTGATTCCTCGTGAGGTGATCCGAAAGGTACAAGAGAAGTTTGAGAATGTTCTTTACGGCTATTTTTTAGGTAATCGATTGCCATACCCTGTAGTTGAATATTATGCAAAGAATGTATGGTCTAAGTATGGTTTTGTTAAACTTATGATGAACTCGGATGGTTTCTTCTTCTTTAAGTTTGACACTAAAGAGGGTATGGCCAAAGTGTTGGAGGGGGGAGGGGGCTGGTTGATTCGGAAAATGCCATTGTTCTTGAATATTTGGTCGACGTCTGTGAGCCTAAAAAAAGAAGGTATTAAATCAGTTCCGGTGTGGGTGAAGTTGCATAATGTTCCTATCTCGATTTACACGGATGATGGGCTGAGTTTATTAGCTTCTAAGATAGGGATTCCAAAAAGATTAGATGGTTATACGCCTGACATGTGTGCGGACAACTGGGGGAGGAGTAGTTTTGCTCGAGCTCTAATTGAAGTTAATGCTGAAAATGAACTGAAAGACCATATTATTGTTGCTATTCCGAAGCTAGATGAGAATGGGTATATTACTGAAAGAGTTAAAGTAGAATATGAATGGAAGCCGCAACGTTGCTCGATATGCTGTGTGTTTGGTCGTAATGATCAGATGTGTGTCAAAAATGTAAACAATAAAGCCAAACAAGTAGTTGTTGATGAGGATGGGTTTATCACGGATAAGAGGAAGACGGTGAGGGTTGGAGTTATGCAAAATAAACAAAAAGAAAAGTTTATATACAAGCCTAAAACTAACAAAGCTGGACCGAGTCCTTCGGGTACTAAAGAGGATAAAGCTGATAGTAAGGTGGGTGGTAATGTGGAAACTAGAAATTCGTTTGAGGCTCTTTCTATGGATGATGTGGAGGGAACGGATGGTGGCACACGGAATGAACATGAGAAGCGGTCAGCGTCCAATGAAGGTAGTGGGAAATCTCTGCGTTCTGATGAGGAGGTAGTGGACACGGTTCCAACAGAAACGTCGAACTTTATGAGGCATGAAAAACGTCAACTTTCTGAGGGGGCAAGCACTCCCGGTATTATCGGTTTGAATGGATAGTATTGCTTCTTGGAACATAAGGGGTTTGAACCAACCCCTGAAACAAACGGAGGTTCGTATGCTTGTTTCTGAGCATAAATTAGCTGTATGTGCCATTCTAGAATCTCATGAGGATATTACAAACCTAGCTAAGGTATGTAAGGTTGTCTATCGTAATTGGGATTGGACGTCGAATGGTGATTTGTGTGATCGAGGTACTAGAATTATTTTGGGTTGGAATACGGATGTTGTGGATATCATGGTTTTGTCGCAAGAGGACCAACTTATTCATACCCAAATTCAATCTAAACTTGATAATAATACTATTTTCTGCTCGTTTGTCTATGCAAAGAATACATATCAGGAGAGAAGATGCCTATGGGAAAATCTGTGTATGCATAAAAGTTTGTGTCATGATAAACCTTGGATTGTTATGGGGGATTTCAACTCGGCTCTCCATGTGGAAGATCATTTATATGGTCCGTCTACTGTGTCCATTGGCATGCGAGAGTTTCATGAGTGTATTCAGCACACAGAGCTTGTGGATATTAAGGGCCATGGGTTGCACTATACATGGAACCAAAAACCAAAGAAGGGTATTGGGTTGTTAAAGAAGATTGATCGGGTCATGGGGAACTTGAAGTTTCTGGAGATGTTTCCTGAAGCGTATGCCCATTATCATCCATTTCGAGTCTCGGATCACACTCCATGTGTGCTTAAAGTGGCTAACTCGGGTAAGCCGAAACCGAAACCATTCAAGTTTGCTAATTTTGTTACTTCGAAAACAGAATTCAGGATTTTTGTGGAGCAAGAGTGGACGAAAAGTATTCCGGGGGTCACTATGTTTTCGGTAACTAAAAAGCTTCGGAACTTGAAACCTTTAATGCGGAAAATTCTGTTTAAACAGGGAAATTTGCATGAAAGAGTCTCGGAGTTAAGAAAGCAGCTTGATGATATTCAGAAGCTGGTGGATGTTAACCCTTTAGATGTCGATTTTTTTTTTTGGGTAAAGGGTTACCCCGGTGATTCTATATATTCACAACCAAAACAAAACAAGTAGTGTAGTGTATCTACACTAGTTCAATCCTGGGACATGCCCCAAGAAAGTAAACACCAAAAACCAGAAAAAACAACCGAAAACCCAACAAGAACACCACTAGACTATAATCTAGAAAGCAATAACAAAAACTAATCACTCGCCATCACCATTAATGTCGGCATCACGTATCTCCCATTCACCTAGAAGCCTTCGGACTCTTTCAGTCTGCTTCATCTTCACTCCCATAAGCTTATACCGAACAGTCTTGATTATCAACTCATAAATTCCGGAGGTCTCAACTGGTTCTTGAAAAGTCTAGCATTACGTTCCTGCCAAATGAAATAAGTAGTAGCCGCTACCAAAATCCTGCTAACATAATCAGCCGCTAATTTAGATCTACACCTGAGCCGTAAGCAGTCTACAACATCCTCCCACTTTGAGTCAACATTATCCATACCCGCCTTAATCCGAACCCTAACCCACACCTGAGCTGAGAACTTGCATTCAAAACACAGATGTTCATGCGAGTCATGATTCTCATAACATAATAAGCAGCACATCATATTCATATTTTTCTGCCTCGAGATATCCCATTGAAGAATAATGTCTTGTGTAAGTAATTTCTTCCTCATGATCAGCCACATCAGGAAAGAGTGCCTCGGAATGCATTGAGCAAACCAGACAACTTTACTCCACTCGACTTCTTGCTCTCTATACCGAATGGAGTCCCAGATACAAGAATCCGAGACTTCATTCAGATCATCACCAACCCGCCAAAGAACAGCATCACGTTTATCAGGAACCGGATGGATATGATCTATTTGGATAAGCACCGGAAACAAATCCCTCCAAGCCGTTGGCCAACGCCAACCTCCCGCTGAATAAATATCGGCAACAGAATCCTCCAATCTAAATCCTGCATTCGTAATAGTTCGAGGAGACAAGAAATTACCAAGCGGGCCTAAAGCACTCCACGTATCATACCAAGCTGAAGTCGAACTCCCATCCCCAAGGGAAGTCCATACATGATTTCTGATCATCGGCCGGATTTGGAGAAGCTTTCGCCAACTCCAACAGCAATTTGTAGGAGCCCTCACCATCCAGAAGCTTTTACCTTTTAATTTGTATTCATGAACCCATTCTACCCAAAGAGATTTTCGTTTAGTGATGACACTCCAAACATGATTCGCCATAAGCGCCTTGTTAACGTCTCCTATACGTCTAATACCCAAACCCCCTTCATACTTCGGAGTACAAACAGAATTCCAGGAAACCTTTGCCCTCCCTTTTTGAAACGAGCTATCTTGATTCCACAAAAAATTTCTCATTCTAGCTTCTAAATCATGAGTCACCCGAGAAGGTAAGATAAAAACTGAAGACCAGAAAACATGTAAAGAAGAAAGGACAGCGACAATAAGCCGCACACGGCCAGCAAATGAGAGCAACTTGTTTTTCCAATTCGAAATCCGTTTCTCTAGCTTTTCAACCAAGACATTACAGTCTTTATATAGAAGCCTTGTGGAAATAAGCGGAACCCCCAAATATCTAACCGGAAGGGAGCCTTCCACAAAAGGCATAACATTAAGAATAGCATTCTTCACATGTTGAGGGACATTGCAAAATAAGACAGTACTCTTCTGAACACTAGGGACCAAACCAGACATGTTAGTAAACTTTGAGAGAGACACCATAATGCATTTGGCGGAACTGACGTCCCCTCTAGCAAATAAGAAAAGATCATCCGCAAAACAAAGGTTAACAATCTGTTGTTTCTCACATCTGTTATGAAACCTAAACGAGGAGTCTATTTTGGTCTCATGTTGTAAAATACCTGTCAGAATCTCCATAACAAGCGTAAAAAGATAAGGGGATATTGGATCCCCTTGTCTTAAACCTCGTTTCCCTCTAAAGTACCCATGAGTATTACTGTTAATACAAACAGAATACGTTGGCGTAGACACACAAAGCATAATCCAATCCACCATCTTGATGTCAAAACCAAACCCAAGCAAAATACTTCTTAAGAAACTCCAGTCAACGGTATCATAAGCTTTCTATATGTCAACTTTAAACGCACACCGAGGGGGACCGAAATTCCTATGATAGTTATGCATAAGTTCCTGGGTAAGTAAGATGTTGTCCGAAATTTTACGACCCGGGATAAAAGCCTACTGGTTGACACTGACAATCATATTTAGAGCCACTTTAAGACGATCTGCAAGAATCTTACTGATACACTTATAAAGCACATTGCAACATGCTATCGGGCGATAATCAGTAACACTGGAGGGGGTAGCAATTTTCGGCACTAGAACAATGAGAGTATGATTTAATTCGCGCAAAAGTTTTCCAGTGGAAAAGAAATCAATAATAGCGCTTGACACATCCTCACCCACAACCGACCAAGCACCTTTGAAAAACGCAGACAAGTATCCATCCGGCCCTGGAGCTTTGTCAGTTCCAATCTAGAACATAGCCCTTTTCACCTCATCCGTTGTAACCTGACGCACCATATTGCTAGCAACTTCAGGATCCAGAACATTAGTAAACAACTCCGCCGAAGGAGATAAAACGATGTCACCCTGACATACCAAAAAATTTTCATAATGTTGGACAAAAGCTAGAGGAACATTATTACCTTCATACGTCATACCACTCGAGTCCTTTATGATATCAATCCGACTTCTTTGATTTCTATTTTTCAGAGATGAGTGAAAAAAAGCCGTGTTCATATCTCCAGCTTGTAACCAGTCCACTTTAGATCTTTGTTTGAGAAAACGCTCCTCATCCAAACATGCAACCTGATAATCACGCGTAATAGATGACTCTTCGGCCCGTAAATCAACATTCAACGGATCTGCATCAATACGAGTTTCAATGGCATCCAACTTAGTTCTAAGATCGCTAACCTTCCGATGTAAGTTACCCTGTTTGAAAAGAAGACCTCTAAGAGGAGACTTTAAAAACCGAAGTTTCTTCACCACCCGGAAATGATGCACACCGTCTACATTCAGCTCCCAAGATCTTTTAACAATATCCAGAAACTCTAGCTTATGGATCAGAAAATTAGCAAACTTAAATGATCTCCATTTACAGGCTCAACTTTCGGGATTTTAAGAATACATGGGCAGTGATCCGACAACCTGTACGGATGAAAAATACCAACCGAACTAGGAAAATCAACTACAAATTGAGTATTTCCCAAAATCCTATCAATCTTCTTCAGCAATCCCACACCCTCCTTCGGTTTTTGACTCCAAGTATAGTGAAGACCCGAACAATTAATATCAAAAACTTTGATATCATCAACACAATTTTGGAATTCCCTCATACCTGGCGAGATCGAGGACGTACCCAAGGATTTATCTTCAACATTTAGCGCCGAGTTGAAATCACCCATAATAAACCATGGTTGATTACCAACCAATACTTTATGCATAGAAAGTTGCTGCCATAAATCTCTTCGTGAAACATAATAATTAGCCGCATACACTATTGAACAAAACACCATCTTTTTATCAATCTTGAATCGAAGCTGGACATTCATAACCTGGGAAGTTTGATTCAAAACCATAACCTCAAACACATCCGGATTCCACCCAATAATAATTCTAGTACCCTTAGCACTTTGACCCCCATTAGACGTCCAATCCCAATTCCGAAAAACAGACTTACATACTTTATGAAGGTTACCCACATCGACATGAGACTCTAAAATCGCACAAAAACTAAGATTATTCTCTTTGACAATTTGTCGAACCTCCTTTTGTTTCAGAGGGTGGTTCAACCCCCTTATATTCCAGGCAGCTAGACTAATCATCAGTAACTTGTTGGTTAGGAGTGCTTGCCCCTGTAATATTTATCGGCTTCTGAACCCCTTGAAGCATAAAATCATTCGTTTCGTTATATACCTCCGTAACCTCATCATCATCCGAATCTTCAACCCCATCATCTCCTTTCTTGGTATTCTCCTCCTTAGCATCCGTATCCATATCATTCAGCACATCAAAAGGGTTAGAGGAAACAAACATATTCCCGGTTTTCACTACTTTGGTGTCACCTTTCGGCTTAGACACCACAGGCCTGTATTCAAATTTTGATTTCTGCTTGTTAACTGGTATCCCATTCTTCTTAGCCGCCTTTTTTCCATATACCCCAATGTAACCCTCGTCGTCAATAACTGGGCCCTTTTTAGCCGGTCGGTTTCCTTGGTACACAATATTACGACTTTGATTATCATGCATAATTTTACCTACTTTTTTCGGTTGCTTCGGACATAGCTCATTAGAGTGACCAAACACACAGCAAGTAGCACATCTATGTGGACTCCATTCATACTCAACATACATGGTCTCCTTAACGAACCCCTCCCCCTCTGGTTCCGGAATAGCTATTGTAATCTCTTCTTTAAAATCATTATCAGCAGATATTTCAACCAAAGCTCGAGCATAACTACTTCTACCCCATACGTCATTGCACATGGATGTAGTAAAAGTATCCAGCATTTTAGGTTCACCAATGGTTGTGGCCACTAAGCTCAGTCCATCTTCAGTATAAGCCGCTAGAGGAACTTCATGAATTTTTACCCAGACTTGAACTTTTTTCACCTCCTTTTTTCCAGCTTAGTAGTTGGAGTCCAAATATTAAGGAACAAAGGTTGAGACCTGATTATCCACGGACCCCCTTTTAGAGCATTCAACATACCTTCTTCATCATTAAACTTAAAAAAGAAAAAACCGTTTGCATTCATCATTGATTTAAGTAACCCATACTTTTTCCAATTAATCCTCACAAAGTACTCAACCACAGGAAAAGCAACTCGGTCTCCCAGAAAATACCCATAAAGGGTATTAGCCAATTTATTCTGCACTACCCGAACAGATTCCTTTGGCAAAACTACATCACAACCTTCATGCATAATTGAACTAGCCAGAGATCGAAAATTAACCTTTTTAGCCTTGTCCACTAGAACCGAATCAACATAAGACATGGATGAAGACGTGGATCCATACTCCGGTTGACTTCCAAAAAACCCTTCTCCATCTTTCGGCTTGTTTCCCTTTTCCAAATTTTCCGATTGCACTTTCTCCACATTCCCCAGAACCGTAATCTTGATAAGTTCATCAATAACATTAATCTTCTTAGGATCAGCATCAGACTTCGGCATCTGCACAGTTCCTCTTCTCGGCAGCAGCGGATTTCCATCAATATTCACTATTCGACTAGCCAAACCCTTATACGGTAATGGGGGTTTGCCCCGATCATCCTTTATCGTATCACCCGGTTTGTTACGTTCATCCATACCAGAAAATTCTCCTCTCTCGTAATACCAAAATAGCAAAGAACCATGCACACTATACCACGAAAACAAAAGCCGCACCAAACACAACGAAAAGATAAAGAAAAACCCTAATCCTTTAAACCCTAGAATCGAAATCTCTACCCTTGATCGATTAACCTCAAGTATCAATCTAGCTAAATTAATCTCAGTTAACCGCAATCAATAACTATAAGGTTAATAAATTAGGGAATCAGAGACGAACACTAAGGCGGTGAAAAAACAAACAAAGAAAAAAACCCTCGTTTTAGATTGATCCCTAATGCTAACAAGTTCGTTATAGAGATATGACGGATCACACCTCTAATCACAGACTGTTATGCATAAGATCACAACGAAAAACAAAGGATTCATGATGAACAGGAAATCGCCTAAAGGAGAGAGAGCTTTGAGGAACAAGGAAGCTGAATGTCTTAATAAGTTCAGAATTGCTTCTTATGATGAAGAGTGTTTTTTAAAGCAAAAGTCTAAAGTGGAGTGGTTATGTGCTGGTGACTCAAATACTGCGTTTTTTCATAACAGTCTTAAATGCAGGAACGCTAGAGGTAGAATTCAGTCTATTCAAGATGCAGCTGGTAATCGGTTTTGTTTGATGGAGATGATGTTCCTTTTGCTCTCGTGCATCACTATGAGAATTTTTTGGGTCATGAGGATCACGTTTCTAGTATTAATTTGGCGAATCTGTGCGTCAATGTTTTGAGCTCTGATGCTGCGAATAATATGGTCCGCCAGGTTACCCGGGAGGAAGTGAAAAATGCTATGTTTGGTATTGGTGAGAATAAAGCCCCTGGGCCTGATGGTTATACGTCGGCTTTTTTCAAGAATGCATGGGATATTGTGGGTAATGAGGTTTCTAATGCAGTTCTAGAATTTTTTGACAATGGTAAACTTCTGAAGCAACTAAATCATACGATACTGGCTCTGGTTCCTAAGGTGGATACTCCTGACTCGGTTCTTGATTATCGGCCTATCTCGTGCTGTAATGTCTTGTATAAATGTATTAGCAAGATCATTACGGATAGACTTAAGGGTAGTTTGGGTGATCTGGTTAGCATAAATCAATCGGCTTTTGTTCCGGGAAGAAAAACCTCGGATAACATTCTCCTGACTCAGGAATTAATGCATAACTATCACTTGAATCAGGGTCCGGCGAGATGTGCATTCAAGATAGACATTCAAAAAGCCTATGACACTGTCAGCTGGTCGTTCTTGGAGAGTGTTCTTAATGGGTTCGGGTTTCATAGGAAGATGGTTGAGTGGATTATGGCCTGTGTCACTACGATATCCTATTCTATAAGTATTAATGGCAACATACATGGCTACTTTAAAGGAAGGAGGGGTCTAAGACAGGGAGACCCTATGTCGCCATATCTTTTCACATTGGTTATGGAGATTCTTTCTTTGCTTCTTCAGCATGGTGCCGTTTCGGCCACAGGCTTTAAATTTCACGCTTATTGTGTGAAACAGAAAATCATCAATGTGTCTTTTGCGGATGATTTATTCATTTTCGTGCACGGGGATATCACTTCAGTCAAGAAAGTTAGAGATGCTCTTGAGCAGTTCACAAATGCTTCGGGTCTGAAACCGAGCCCAGCTAAGAGTACGGCGTATTTTTGTAATGTGCCGAACATTGTTAAGCATGAAATTCTTCAGGTTATGCCATTCAATGAAGGAACGCTGCCTGTCCGTTATCTGGGAGTGCCGCTAATTTCTACTAAGCTAATGTTCAAGGATTGTAAACCACTTATTGACCGGATGGAAAAGAAGATCCACAGTTGGTTGAATAAATCGTTGTCGTTTGCTGGTAGGTTGCAACTTATCAATGCGGTTTTGTCATCTATGCATATCTACTGGGCATCTGTCTTTATTATTCCTGTTCGTGTCACGAATGAATTGGAGAAGCTTATGCGCCGGTTCTTGTGGAATGCTAATAGTCAAGGAAGGATTAAAGCGAAAGTGGCTTGGGCTGAGGTTTGTTTGCCAAAGGACGAAGGAGGATTGGGCATTAGGAGTATATCGGATGTGAATAAGGCCCTCATGACCAACCATATTTGGAGTATCCTCACTAAACATAAATCCCTTTGGGTTCAATGGATCTACTCGCACAAATTAAACGGCCGGAGCTTCTGGGACATTCAATCTCGAGGTAGTATCAGTTGGGGTTGGAGGAAGATTTTGGCTATTCGAAGTGCAGTTCGGCCTTTTGTATGGAAATCGGTTCGGAGTGGTTCTCAAACTAACACTTGGAGCGATAACTGGTGCCAGCTTAGTCCGCTTAGCTCGTTTATTACCCCAAGGAGAATAGCTAATGCGGGGTTTAATCTTAATTCTTCGATTGCGGATCTCATTGATGACAATGGTCAGTGGAAGTGGCCTCGGGCATGGTATGATCTTTATCCGGTGTTAATTGGGTTAACTGTCCCTCAGTTGATACAGAATATAGAGGTCAGGACAATATGGAAAGATTTGGATGGCAATACTCGTCCGTTCGGATCAATGGAAGTTTGGCATAACACCCGACATCGTGAACATCCGGTTAATTGGGTTGATGGGGTTTGGTTTAGTCAATGTATTCCAAGACATTCATTCCATCTATGGTTGGTAATCAAGAATAAGCTCACGACGCAAGACCGGTTAGCTATTTGGGAGGCGGGGAGTGAAACTAATCTAAGACTTATGTGTTGTCCTTTATGTAGGTATGACCGTGATTCTAGAGACCATCTGTTTTTCCAGTGTTCGTTTGCATCTCAAGTTTGGCATAATGTAAAGACACTGGTGAACATGGGTAGTGTTGACGACTCATGGCACTCTATTATGGGTTGGTTGGAGCATAATGCTAGCTCAAAGAAGACGGAGGATATTGTTTGTAAGTTGGTCATTGCGGCGCCTACTTATTACTTATGGCAAGAAAGGAACAATTGTCTATTCTCCATTACAAAGCCGAATGTGGAGTCGGTCAGTGAGAGGATAAGAAATACTGTCAGGTTGTGGTTGTTGGGCTTCAAGTTCAGAGGTAACGCCAGTAACGAGAGGCTTCTTAAGACATGGAAGATCCTTCCTAGTAATGAAGACATTGACCTGGGCTAGAGATAGGGTTCTTTGTTAATTTTTGTTGTGGTAGGGTTGTGTGTTGGGCCGTTTGTTTGGTTTTTCTTTTTTGGTTTTGCGTCTGGTTGTATTTTTGGATTTCCTAGGCTTGGTTTGTCAAGTCTAGTAGGTGTGTCCGCTCTGGCATGCCTTTGTTCTTATTTGGTTATTTATAAAATTCACCTGGGGTATCCCTTTACCCAAAAAAAAAAAGAGCACCACATATCACTCCAAACATTAGTTTGCAATCCACTTTTTAGAGAAGACCATATGTGTAGCCGAATGATATTACAGATTGATAAAATCTTTCGCCATCCCCAGCTCATACTACCTCGGCATGGAACCTCCCAAAAACTTCTACCTTTAAGCTTGTAATTATGAATCCATCGCACCCAAATAGACTCCCAATTAGTGATAATACTCCAAATATGGTTTGCCATAAGAGATTTATTAACATCCGAAATACTTCGAATACCCAAACCACCTTCATCTTTAGGCAAACAAACATCTTTCCAAGCAACCTTAGCACGAATCCTGCCATCCGAACCCGCATTCCACAAAACTGGCGAATTCTTTTCTCAAGCTCACTAATAACCCGAACTGGGATAATAAAGACTGACGCCCAATAAATGTGCATAGAAGAGAGAGCTGAATTAATAAGCTGCAAACAGCCCGCAAACGACAAAGATTTGGTCACCCAATTAACAATCTTTTTATCCATATGCTCAATGAGGACTTCACAATCTTTATATAAAAGTATCGAGGATATAAATGGAACCCCAAGATAACGGACCGGAAGGACACCCTCCTGAAACGGCATAATATCCAGAATTTCCTTCCTGGTCGAAATAGGAACATTGCAGAAGAAAACAGTACTTTTCGCTGGACTTGGAGCTAGACCTGAAATATTAGTAAAAGTCTCCAGCACCTCCTTGATCTTCTTGACAGAAACAACATCACCATGAACAAAAATAAATAAATCATCAGCAAATGATACATTAATAATTTTTTCGTTGGCACAGTGGGCATGGTATTTATAGGAGTTGCTAGCTGCTTGTCGGAGCAGAAGCGATAAGACCTCCATAATTAGTGTGAATAAGTAGGGCGACATTGGATCTCCTTGCCGTAACCCACGTTTGCCCTTGAAATAACCATGGAGATTACCATTAATACACAGTGAGTACGAGACTGTGGACACACAAGTCATGATCCACTTCACCATTTTATAATGAAACCCAAAACGATTCAGGATTTCTTCCAAGAACTCCCAATTGACTGTATCATAGGCTTTCTGAATATCAATTTTGAAAGCAAACCTAGCCGGGCCCCTGTTGAGGTGATAATTATGCATCAATTCCTGAGTGAGGAGAATATTATCTGAAATCTTCCAACCCGGCACAAAAGCAGATTGATTGATACTCACAAGAGCTCCCAAGCTACCTTTCAAACGATCAGTAAGAATCTTGCTAATGCATTTATACAGAACATTGCAGCAGGAGATCGGCCTATAGTCCGAAACCGAATCCGGAATGTCTTTTTTTAATTAAAGCAAGAATCGTATGATTAAAGCAAGAATCCTCCGTCTGATATGCCGAGTGCTAGTATAAACGAGGTGCAGGAGCAGGTTTCTTTTGCTAAGGTGGTTCAGTCCAAGAAGGAAAGTGTGAAGATCAATTTTAGGCTGATGGCATCTTCTGAATCTGTAGAGGGAGCGGACGTTGTGATTCCTATCTCATCGGTGAAACAGGTGAGTGACAGATATGCTAACACGTTGTATGGATATTTTTTGGGTAAACGTCTTGCATTACCAGTGGTGGATTATTTTGCAAAGCATAATTGGGTGAAGTATGGGCTGGTAAGGTTGATGATGAATGCGAAGGGATTTTTCTTTTTCAAGTTCAAGACTAGAGAGGGTATGGATAAACTGTTAGAAGATGGCCCCTGGATGATCAGGAATGTCCCTATAATTCTGAATGAATGGTCTCCCTTAGTCATGGTGGAGAAGGAAGATATAACATCTGTTCCGGTGTGGGTTAAGATGCATGATGTGCCATTACCAGCCTTTACAGATGATGGATTGAGTTTACTAGCTTCGAAAGTCGGAATTCCTAAGATGCTGGATTCTTATACTTCAACTATGTGTGCTGAATCTTGGGGAAGGAGCAGCTTTGCTAGAGCTTTAATTGAAGTTCATGCGGGAAAGGAGCTTGTGAAGAAAGTTACAGTTGCAATTCCGTCTCTAGACGGGAGCGACCATTCTAAAGTAGAGGTTAAGTTTGAGTATGATTGGGAGCCTCTTAGGTGTTCGGGGTGTTGCGTGTTTGGACATGATGATGATTCATGCCCAAAGAATCAAAAGCCAAATACACAAGCGGACCAGGTGAAGAATCCTGATGGTTTTGAGGATATTGGCCCGAGAAATAAAATCGGTAATAATCAAGGTCTTAAGGTAAAGAATCAGAAACAAAAATTTGTTTATCGGCCTATAACTAAGACAACATCTAAATCAGCAAGAAAGGAGGTCCCGCCAAATCAGGTTTCCACATCTAACCCCTTTGATGTGCTGCGGGAGGCGGATGGAACTCAAGATGGCTTTCAGTCTGGTCATGAGGGAAGCTCAAGTCAAAACAAGTTAAAAGGAAATATTGATAATCGTAATGAAGTGGTTACAGATGAAGTAGAGGTGGATGAATTGCTGGCTGACATTCCTAAGTTCATGGATAGCAAGATCAATGATAACAAGTCTGAGGGTGCAAGCACACCCGGTCAAGATGGTGCCCATGGGTAGTATAGCTTCTTGGAATATAAGGGGATTGAACCGTTCCCTTAAACAAAAGGAGGTTTGGCAAGTTATTAGTGAAAATCATTTGCATGTGTGCTCGATTATGGAAACTCACGTAGACTCGTCTAATGTTTCTAATGTCTGTAGAAAAGTATGTCAGACTTGGAGTTGGGCTTCGAATGTGAACTGTTGTGATAAGGGCACAAGAATCATGGTTGGCTGGGATGCAAACTTAGTTGATGTTATGATTCTCTCTCAATCTGATCAGGTCATTCATACCCAACTTGTGTTTAAACTTGATCGCAAATCGTTATTTTGTTCGTTTGTTTATGCGGACAATAGTTACTTAAAACGGAGAAACTTGTGGACGAACTTATGTGTTCACCACTCGTTTGTGCATCATAAACCTTGGGTATTGATGGGCGATTTCAATGTGTCTTTATTTCTGGATGATATGTTGCATATTTCCTCTACATTAAGTTTAGGGATGAGGGATTTTAAGGAGTGCGTTGAACAATTAGAGGTTTTTGATGTTAACAGCTCGGGTTTACAATTCACGTGGACGAATAAGCAGCATGCAGGTAGAGCTATTTATAAGAAGCTTGATAGAATTATGGGGAATGTCCATTTGATTGATGAATTTCCAGCGGTTGTGGCTTACTTTCATCCTTACAGAATTTCTGATCATACCCCTTGTATTCTTAAAATGCCAAATGTGATGAGAGAAAAACCAAAACCTTTTAAGTTTGTGAATCTGTTGGCGGACAAAAAAGGTTTTTTGGATGAGGTAAAATTGGTATGGAGTGTTCAACAGGATGGTTTTCGGATGTTCCAAGTGGTAAAAAAACTAAAGTTATTAAAAACACCTCTTCGGAAATTATTCTTTCAGCAAGGGAACTTACACGAGAAGGTTATAAACACTAGAAAGGCTTTGGATGATTGCCAGCATGCTATGGATCATGATCCGCTAAATGAAGAGTTGGGTATCCTTCATAGCAGCTTATTGCAAGGGTATAAGGAAGCGGTTCAAGATGAATGTCTTTTTTGAAACAAAAGTCGAAGGAGGAATGGCTCTCCTTGGGTGATACGAACTCAAAATTTTTTCATAATGTGATTAAATCAAAGAACCATCGGAGTCGGATTTGTGCTATCAGGGATGTGGCAGGAATTCTTCATGAGGGAGGTGCGGTCCCTAATGTGTTGGTCAATCATTACATGAACTTTTTTGGAACTGTAGGTAGCATAACGTTGCAACCGGACCCAGATTTGTTCACTACGGTGTTATCTGCGGATAAGGCTATGCATATGGTTAGACAGGTTACATCTGAGGAAATTAAAGCGGCTATGTTTTCTATAGCTGGTAATAAGTCCCTAGGTCCAGATGGTTACACATCAGTTTTCATTAAGAAGGCGTGGGATGTTGTAGGCGATGATGTTTGTAGTGCGGTACAGGATTTTTTTGATAATGGGAAACTTCTAAATCAGCTCAATCATACGGTAATTGCCTTAATCCCTAAAGTGAACACTCCATTTTCTGTGACGGATTACAGACCGATTTCATGCTGCAATACTTTGTATAAGTGTATCAGCAAGATTATTACGAACCGTATAAAGGAAGGATTAGGTGATGTTGTTAGCATGAACCAATCTGCGTTTGTTCCTGGTCGAAGGATTTCGGATAATATTCTGCTTACTCAGGAGTTGATGCACAATTACCACCGTGATTATGGCCCTCCTAGGTGTGCATTTAAAGTTGATATTCAAAAGGCTTATGATACGGTGGATTGGAATTTTTTGGAGCTGACGTTACGTGGGTTTGGGTTTGATCGTAAGATAGTTAAATGGATTATGGCTTGCGTTACTTCTACCACGTTTTCTTAGCTATTAATGGAAATCTGCATGGTTATTTCAAAGGCAAGCGGGGATTGCGTCAAGGGGACCCTATGTCGCCATATTTATTTACGTTGGTAATGGAGGTGCTTACGTTGATCCTTCATAAACAGGTGTCGTTATCTGCAGAATTCAGGTTTCATAATAAATGTGAGAAGCAACGTCTTATTAATTTGTGTTTTGCGGATGATTTGTTCTTGTTTGCCCGTGGAGATCATAATTCAGCTATGGTCATTCTGGAGGCGTTGAACTTATTCAAGAGAATGTCTGGTCTTGTCCCGAGTATGAACAAAAGCACTGTCTTCTTTGGGAATGTGCCAAATGCTGTTAAAGAAGGTATTCGGAGTATTATGCCCTTTGAGGAAGGAATGTTGCCGGTGAGATATTTGGGTGTTCCTCTTATCTCCACCCGTCTTCTTTATAGTGATTGTAATAGACTTGTGGAAAGTATGGAGAATAGAAATACAAGTTGGAAGAATAAATGCTTGTCGTTTGCTGGAAGACTACAATTGATTCGTTCAGTGCTCTCCTCTATGCATATTTATTGGGCATCTGTTTTTATCTTGCCGAAGCGTATTATAAATGATCTTGAGCGGAAAATGCAGCGATTTCTATGGGCTCAAGGTAATAATATTAAAGGTAAAGTTAAGGTTAAATGGGATCGTGTGTGTTTGCCGCAAAAAGAAGGGGGCCTGGGTATTCGTCGGATTCATGATATGAATATTGCTCTTATGGTTGCTCATGTGTGGAGTTTACTTACCCATCGTGAATCTTTATGGGTAAAATGGATGCATACTTATCGTATTCGCGATAATAGTTTTTGGGCATTGCCGGTTCGGAATAATGTTACGTGGAGTTGGAGGAAATTATTGGGTATTCATCCGATTATTCAAACTCATATTTGGACAATAATTGGGAATGGTTCTAAAACATCAGTGTGGTTTGATAGGTGGGATAGTATCTGTCCATTAAGTTCATTTATTTCTCCAAGGGCTATTGCTAATGCTGGGTTCGTTATGACTACAAGGGTTGCGGAAATGAGTGGGAATGGGATATGGATGTGGCCGAGTTCTTGGGCTACTCGGTATCCAGCTCTTCAGAGCTTGGGTAATGTTGTGCGTAATCCTTTGAAGCAATATAAATTGGTGTGGCGTACTAGACTGGGGAAGGATGAGGATTATAGTGCAACTATTGTGTGGGATGATGTCCGTTTAGTGCAAAATGAGGTTCCGTGGGCGGGTGTAGTATGGTTTTCTCAGTCTATTCCGCGTCACACGTTTTTTATGTGGTTACTTGTGAATAAGAAGCTAAAAACTCAGGATGTTATGAGTCAATGGCAATCCTCGGGTAATACTAACTTCAATCTGATGTGTTGCTCCCTATGTACTTCGGGTCCGGATTCGCACGATCACTTGTTTTTCGAGTGCCCCTTTGCTGCTAAAGTTTGGGATGGTGTTAAAGGAAGGGCATCTATGTAGGCGGTTCAGAATAAATGGGATAATATCTTTGATCACTTGTTGCTGATTTCTAATTCTAGAGATGCTAGACATGTTATTGGGAAGCTAGTTGTCGCTGCTGCTGCTTATTTTGTTTGGCAGGAGAGGAATCAAAGACTGTTTTCGCCAAAAAGACGGACCGTGGATCAGTTGGTGGAGGTAATCTTAGCTACTGTTAGGATGAAACTTCACTCAATGAGATTTAAAAGAACGACGCAGGCTAACTCTATCTTGCTGGAGTGGAGACTTCCTCGTGGTTTGCTTATGGAAGAGGATGATTTCGGCTGATAGGTTGAGTCGATAGGTGTTTTTAGTGGGTTGGTTGTTTTGTATGTTGGTTGTTTATTTGTTTGCGTTTTTTCGCTTGTTTGACTCTGGTATGGGTTGTCATACTAGAGAACTGAGGAATACTTTATTCCTCACTTGTGTTTATTTTGGTTGATTATAAAATTCACCGGGGTAACCCTTTACCCAAAAAAAAATAGAAGCTTACCGTTATCAAAAAACTGTAAGACCGCCTCAGTCACTTCATTACCGACAATATCCCAAGCATGCTTGAAAAACGCTGAAGTGTACCCATCAGGTCCCGGGGCCTTATCATCTCCAATACTAAACATGGCATTCTTGACCTCCTCACGAGTAACCTGACGAACCATATGATCCGCCACATCATTGCTCAGCACATTACTAAACAAGTTTTCCAAGTTAACCGTTTCAACCGGAACCTCCACACCCAGAAAATTCAAATAATGCGAGACCATAGCATCAGCTACACCATCACCTTCATGTCTAGATCCCATAAGATCCATAACACTATAAATGTTGGTTCTAGCATTTCTAACTTTCACAGTGTTATGAAAAAACTTTGTATTTGAATCCCCCGCACAAAGCAATTCTACCTTAGATTTCTGTTTTAGAAAACATTCCTCATCATAGGCAGCCAACTGAAAATCTTTAAGGCACTGAGCCTCCAATTGTCGCAAATGACCATCCAACGGGTTCCGATCCACCTGAACTTGAAGATCATCTAGCTTCTTCCTCAAATCATTTACCTTGACATGCAAATTTCCTTGGTTAAATAAGATCTTCCGCAACTGAGGCTTTAAATTCCTTAGTTTCTTTACAACCGAAAGCATAGTGACCCCCTCAATTCTTTTCTTCCACTCAATCTTGACACTTTCCTTGAATTCAGGTTTTGTGATAATAAAATTAAGAAATTTAAAGGGTCTTGGCCGAAAACCATTAGTGCCCATCATTTTAAGAATACACGGTGTATGATCCGAGACCCGAAATGGGTGAAACATAGCATAGGCAGAAGGAAACTGGTCTAAGAACGTAACATTACCCATAATTCTATCGATCTTCTTCAAGAGGCCTACTCCACTCTTAGGCTTTTGGTTCCATGTATACTGCAACCCATGAGTATTAATATCCATCAATTCAGCTTGTTGAACACATTCATCAAATTCACGCATGCCAATAGATTGTTTAGAAGTCCCATACAACGAATCTTCAAGCTTGAGAGCTGAATTAAAGTCTCCCATAACCACCCACGGCTTATCATAGCAAAAGGACTTATGTTTGCATAAATCCTCCCAAAGAGATCTACGATCTTGATACTTATTTTCGGCATAAACAAACGAACAAAACAATACTTTTTTGGTAGCTTTAAAAATAACCTAAGTGTGAATAATTTGGTCTGATTGAAACAGAACCATAACATCAATATTATCAGCATTCCATCCCAGAATGATTCTGGTTCCTCGACTGCGCACACCACCGTTGGATGTCCAACTCCAATTACGAAACACATACTTGCACACTTTAGCCAGCTTTTTTTTTTGGGTAAAGGGTTACCCCGGTGATTTTATATATTCACAAAAATAAAAACAAGTAGTAAGGAACATCCTTACTAGTTCAGACATGAGACAAAACCTCATGAAAGTATAACAAAAAGAAAAAACAACCAACAATGGGAACCAAACGAAAACCAACTACTAGACACTCATCTAGACATACACGACTCTAGACAAAAGAATCAGCCATTCTCCATAAGCAAGTCAGCGTCTTGAATATCCCACTTCGCCAGCACCTCCCGAACTCTAACTGTGTTCTTGAATCTAAGCCCCATCAACTTGTACCTCATGCTTTCTAAAACAGACTTTAACATCGTATCCGGGGGTCTCGCATGGTTTCTGAAGAGACGATTGTTTCTTTCCTGCCAAATACCGTATGCCAAAGCTGCAACAAGCAATCTACTAACCAGATTGGTCGCTGATTTTGACCGAGACCGATGGCCCAACCAATCAACAATATCGGTCCATCTAGCTTCCACTCTATTCATACCAGCTTTAGATCGAACCTTATGCCAAAGATCCGAAGAAAACTTGCATTCAAAAAATAAGTGATCATGTGAATCTATATTCTCATAACACAAGAGGCAACACATCATGTTCATATTATTTGCTCGGTTATGGTTCCATTGCAAGATTTTGTCTTGTGTCATGAGCTTGCACCGCACAATAAGCCACATCAAAAAAAGCATGCCGAGGGACACGTTGTGAAAACCAAACAATGCTATCCCAATTCACCTCCTGATCCCTCGTCCGAATCGAATTCCAGACCCCTGACGAAGAATATTCAGCTACATTATCTCCATCTTTCCACAATAGACGATCTTGATTATTTAAATTTCTTTGAAGAAAATCTAGTTGAATAAGAACAGGGAAAGTATCTCTCCATGCATCCGGCCAAAGCCACGATCCTTCAACATAGACGTCCGCCACTTTGGCATTCAAAGAAAATCCCTCACGCGTTATCACTCTAGGCGATAAAAAATTACATAACGGACCAATATCGCTCCACAAATCAAACCAAACATACGTACGGCTTCCATCCCCAATCTGAGACCAAACATGCTGACGAATTAAGGACCGAAGCTGGGCCATCTTCCTCCAACTCCAACAGCAAGATGAAGGAATCCTGTGGTCCCAAAAACTTCGACCTTTTAACCGATACGAATGGATCCAAGCAACCCATAAAGAATTCCGATTACTTAAGACACTCCAAATATGCGACACCATAAGGGCTCTATTAACATCTTCAATTCGACGAATGCCCAAACCCCCCTCATGCTTAGGCACGCAGACCGCCTTCCAAGAGACTTTCGACCTACCACGCTTAGAGGAGGATTGATCCCAAAGAAAATTACGCATTTTCGCTTCCAAGTCCTTAATTACTCTTGCTGGAAGAATAAACACCGAAGACCAGTACACATGAAGAGAAGAAAGAACCGATAAGATTAATTGTAACCTGCCAGCGAAAGATAACATTTTGTTCTTCCAATTATCGATCTGTTTTTCAAGCCGCTCCACAAGAACACTACAATCCTTGTACAACAGTCTAGAAGTAATAAGCGGAACACCCAAGTATCTCACCGGAAGCGTACCCTCCTCAAACGGCATGATGGTCAATATATCCCTTTTAACATTATTCGGAACATTGCAAAAAAATCCCGTACTTTTCTGAGCACTAGGAACCAAACCTGACATGCGAGTGAACTGAGTGAGAGAAGACATAATACACCTCGCCGAAGCTACATCACCTCTAGCAAACAGGAAAAGATCATCTGCAAAACAGAGATTAACAATTTTCTGCTTCTCACATTTATTATGAAACTTGAAAGACGAATCAATCCTTGTCGCATTGTTGAGAATACAAGTCAAAATTTCCATCACAAGAGTGAAAAGGTAGGGAGATAGAGGATCACCCTGCCTTAAACCTCTTTTCCCTTTAAAATACCCATGAATATTCCCGTTGACACAAACCGAATATGAGGCAGTAGAAACACACAACATAATCCAATCGACCATTGTAGCATTAAAACCAAATCCTACCAAAACATTTTTAAGAAATCCCCACTCAACCGTATCATAATTACGATGGTAATTATGCATCAACTCCTGCGTAAGAAGAATATTATCCGAAATTTTCCGACCAGGAACAAAAGCTGATTGATTTATGCTCACAATCTGACTTAACGAACCTTTCAACCTATCCACCAGGACCTTACTAATGCATTTAAAAATAACATTACAGCAGGAAATAGGCCGATAATCAGTAATTCTTGAAGGGGACGATACCTTTGGAATCAGAACAATTAACGTGTGATTCATTTGCTTCAGAAGATTTCCAGTGTTAAAAAAATCCAGAATAGCATTTGAGACATCACTCCCCACAATATGCCAAGTACTCTTGAAAAACGCAGCCGTGTAACCGTCAGGACCAGGGGCCTTATCATTCCCAATCGAAAACATAGCTGATTTAATCTCCTCCAAGGTGACTGGACGAACCATATAATTTGCAGTTTCAGAATTCAGTTTATTAGAAAAAAGATCCGGTGAAGGTAATAAAGAAACTTGACCTTCACCTCCCAGAAAATGCTCGTAATGGTTAACAAAAGCCGTGGCCACATTATCTCCTTCAAACAGATTTCCACTCGAATCCGAAATCACCTCAATACGATTAAAATGATTTTTACATTTTAAGGATGTATGGAAATACGCCGTATTAGCATCACCTGCCCGAAGCCACTCCACTTTAGATTTCTGTTTAAGAAATCTCTCCTCATCAAGAAGAGCCTCCTGAAAATCCCGCAACACGGACGCTTCTTGACACCGTAAAGAATCATTCGTTGGGTCACTATCAATATCACGCTGAATAGCCTCTAGATTTCCACGAAGTTTAGTAACCTTTTCATGAAGGTTTCCTTGCTTGAACAGGAATGCCCGAAGAGAAGGTTTCATGAGAGTTAGTTTTTTAATAAGACGAAATTGATGAACTCCATTAATTTGCACATTCCAGCTGGAGTTAACAATATCAAAGAAGCCCGTCTTATGAACCAAAAAGTTAGCAAACTTGAAAGGTTTCGGTTTCGATTTACCAGCCGAGAACAACTTAAGAACACACGGACAATGATCAGAGATACCATACGGCCTAAAAACAGCAACCGAATCCGGAAAAGAGCTAATGAACGGAGCATTGGCTAAGACTCTATCAATCTTTTTCAGCAATCCTATTCCTTTCTTCGGTTTTTGACTCCATGTGAAATGTAAGCCGGTTCGATTTATATCAAAAACTTCAATATGATCCACACAGTCTTTAAAATCACGCATACCAGACGAAATGGAAGAAGTACCAATCGACTTATCTTCAATATTAAGCGCAGAGTTGAAATCTCCCATAATCACCCACGGTTTATCATGAACTAAACCTTTATGCATTCGTAAATTCTGCCATAGCTCCCTTCTAGAAACGTAATAGTTTGCAGCATATACCAGAGAACAGAAAAACATACTTTTATTAGCCTTGCAAAAAACCTGAATATGAAGCACTTGGGCTGATTGCGCAATAACCATAACATCTACCTCCATCGGGTTCCACCCCAAGATAATACGAGCTCCTTTGTTGCAACATCCCCCATTAGAAGTCCAATCCCATCTTCGAAACACCGCATTACAAACCTTACTAAGATTATCGACACCCACATGAGACTCTAAAACCGCACAAAGACTTAACTTATTATCTTTGACAACCTGCCGAACCTCACTTTAGCCAGCTTACTAACCTCCACATGTGATTCAAGGTCCTGCACACAATTCTACATTATTTGCTGTGACAAGAGTACGAACCTCACTTTGTTTCAGGGGACGGTTCAAGCCCCTAACATTCCAAGACATTATGCTACCCATTTAAACCAGTATTACCGGGAGTGCTTGCCCCCTCAGAAACATCATTGTGCTGATCATTAGACATAAACTGAGCTATTTCCGTCGGAGTATCTTCCAGAATCTCATCAACAACCTGTGACGGTCTATAAGCCTTCCCATTCGTACCATCGTTATTAACAGCATTGTTCTCACGTCCATCTCTGTCCCCAGAATCTAAAACATCAAAAGCATTCGATGTTTTTATATTAATAGTGTTAGAGGCCGAACCGGTATCCTTCTTCGTTCCTGAAGTACTAGCACCCGACTTGTTAGATTTTTGCCTGTAAACAAATTTTGGTTTCTGTTTTTTATGCATGGCTCCAAACTTCGCAACCTTCCTTTTATCCGTAATAAACCCTTCATCATCAACTGTTACTTGTTTGGGACTTGCATTAGAATTTTTTGGGCAATTTTGATCATTATGACCAAAGACACAACACGCAGAACAACGTTGCGGTCTCCATTCATACTCAACCGTGATCTTTTCCATAATAAACCCATCCTCATCAAGCTTCGGAATAGCAACTACTATATGGTCCCTGAGCTCATCATCCGCATTAACTTCTATCAATGCTCTAGCAAAACTCCTCCTACCCCAGCTATTAGCACACATATCAGCTGTGTAACTATCCAACCTTTTTGGAACCCCAATCTTCGACGCTAATAAACTTAAGCCATCATCAGTATAGATAGCAATAGGAACATTGTGGAGTTTAATCCATACAGGAATATATTTTATGCCCTCCTTTTTTAGACTTATCGGTGGAGACCATATTTTAAGAAATAAAGGAACTTTACGAATTAGCCAAGGCCCACCCTCGAGAACTTTGTTCATGCCTTCGTTTGAATCAAACTTGAAAAAGAAAAATCCTTCCGAATTCATCATGATCTTGGCAAATCCAAATTTCGACCATACATTTTTAACGTAATACTCAACTACCGGAAACGGCAGTCTATTCCCCAGAAAATAACCAAATAAGACATTATCGAACCTATCTTGTACCTTTTTAACCACCTCCCTTGGAATCACAACGTCAGCTTCTTTATGTGTTTCCTTAGGATCCAACTTTCTAAAGTTTACTTCAGTCTTAGACAGCGAATTATTCCTCAACTTTTCAGCATAAGAAATAGGCTCCTCAGGCTGTTGTCGCTTATCCAAGATAATACTGTCCCTCTCAGATTGAACAGGAACAGTAATTTTCTGCAGTTCATCAATAACATTCAACACACGAGGTTCCTGCTTATTATTAGACACAACTCCTCGTCTAGGCATCAGAGGTTTACCATCAATGTTTAGAATTTTACTCCCCAAACCCTTCAAAACAGTCACCGGTTTCCCATACAGTTCATCAGGATGTTCAGCATTCAAAGACGGAGGTTTCCCAAATAACTCATTGATATCAGGAGGTTTAGAGTTCATGATTGATTCACAAGTATCACATGCAGACGTAGAATAGGACGCAAGAACAATCAGACAGGCTAAAAACCTCACGGACCAGCAGCAAACCCTAAATAGAAGTCAAACAATCCACTCCTTAGAAACAAAAGTAATCTCCGAAGCCCCAAGAAAAACGATTAGCAGAACAGCAAAAACAACCAGAACAAACCCTAGACTAGCTGAACCCTAACTTGTAATTCTAGCAAGATCATATAGTGGAATCGTTAAGTCAAAATAGACAAATCAATGACACTATACAATCAGTTCGAAATCAACATGTTATGGCGGTGATTGAAAGCAAAAATAGAGAAAAACCCTAGTTTTGATCGATCAATAGATTTCTAACGAGTTCATTATGATCATTTGAATAATCAAATCACCAATCACAGACTGTTATACAAAGATATAACGAAAAAACCTAGGATTGCATGGAAGAACAAAATCGCCTGGCTAGAGTGAGAAACTAGGGTTTTTTTTTCTAGGAGTGCATAAGTTTGCATTTACAAGCATATCTTACGTTCTGAACATGTCCGGAGTCTAAAAAATTTTGTAATCATTAAAATATTTTATTTTAGTGATTGGAATGCTAAAATACCATTCGTCGCGCAATTTAGATCGTTTTTCGCGTCCGTTCGTGTTTCGTCGTAATTAACCGAACAACATGATCGTACGACCAAACGAACTGACATCCATGATATTTTCAAGCATATTTCATGCCCGCTATACTTTAAAATTCTGGTAGAGCCTTGAAATTGGGTTAATGGGGCTTAAACGCGTCGAAAATCAAGTTTTAAGCTACAGGGGCCTGTTCTGCCAATTTATGAAAGTTGCTGATCAGACTCCCTCGCCTGGGGCGAAGCCTGAAGCTCCTGTCTTCGCGGCCCGTGACAACTGATGCTAGGCAGAAACCATTTTTTTTCATTTCAGCAGCTGTTTCCTTGGTTTTTAACATGGTTCAATACATGGAGCTTGTTTTAAGTATTTAAAACAATGGGCAACATGTGTAGGGCTAGGATCAAGCTTTGATCCACTCAAAAACACATGTAATGATCCTATTAATCCAAGATTTCCTATAAATAGCTTGGGTTTTTCACATTTCAACTTGCTCATTCCAAATTTCCTCTCAAATCTGCTCTCTTGAAGCTATCCCTCTTGGTTGAAGGCTTCAATCTTCAGTTTTCTTTGTTCTTGATCCAAGCTTGGACCCTTTGTAAGTATCCATCATGCTTGGTTATGCATTTCAAGCATGAAAGTCAAGCAGTGTTTGACTTTCTGCTTTGACCATGGTTTGGTCAACACAAAATTCGTTTGAACTTTGCAACGTGAGCGTAATCACGATGGTGTGACTATACCTACTGATTACCACGTTGATTAGGCGTAATGACGAGTCAAAGTTTCGGTCAAAATGTGTATTTATGCGCATTTTGCAACGAAGCTATTTTTGGGGTATCAAAACACTTTGTTTTGATATCAAACCTGTTTTCTAACTTAGTTAAACATGTTTTAACATGTTTAACTCGTCACTTTTAGTCTAGTGCTTATCTATGTCGTAAGTTAAGCGGTCTAAACAAACGCTTAGACTTTCAAACCCGACCCGTTTGGTCGATCATTAGGATCCGACCAAACATGTTTTGTGACCATAGTTGTATAGGGAATAACCTTCCAAGTTTATACCTTATGGTCACTTCGTTTAGTTAGTTGTATGATAGGTAGTTTATATGCCTTAGGAAAATGACCAAAATGCCCTTTTTACGCATAATTTCATTTTAAGCATATGTAACCTAAAGTTTGACATCTAAACTGATTATGCAATATTATTAGACATGTTAAGGCATATAATACTTGTCATAGGACTAGTTAGGCGGTCCGAACGCTCTTTTGCGCGAACGACACGTTAAAGTAGCATAAACTACCTTTTTGGGTAAAGGGTTACCCCGGTGATTCTATTAAAACAACCGCAATTAAGTACAAGTAGTGAGGATGTGTTCCACACATAAACTACCTTAACGAGTCGTAACGGGTCATAAGCACTTAGGATAGGTTTCGACTTAGAATGTAGGCTTTGTTAAACCATATCATAGGAGTTCCAACACTCATTTGGTTTAGGAAACCTCATTTTATCCGATCTTCCGATTTAGGTCCGGTTTATTTACATAGTTACCTATATTAGGTGCCGTTTGATTCCGTGATCCTTCGAGCGTTACTTGGTTGTTATTTCAAGACTATTAAGCAATATCAGGTGAGTACATAGTTCCCATCTTTTACCGCTTTCAAATATTTTGGGGTGATACACATGTGCCTACTTGTTACTTTCGTGCTTTTCGTGCTTGCATGACATATACTTGCTATGTTTATTAGTACGCATATAGTACATGATTTCCATTATGCTTTGCTATGTATGTTTATTTAGCATGCTAGCACATTGATTTCATAAACATTTTTGTTACATATGTTTACTTAGCATATGAACACATTAATTTGCATTACATTTCTGCTATGTGTGTTTACTTAGCATACTAGCACATTGTTTTCATAAACATTTTTGCTTCATATGTTTACTCAGCATATGGGCGCATTGATTTGCATTACATTTCTGCTATATGTTTACTTAGCATGCTAGCGCATTGATTTCATAAACATTTCTACTTTGTATGTTTACTTAGCATACTTAGTACATTATTTTCACATAACATGCTTACATTTGGTATGACATTTGGTTTGTTTAACGAAACTAAAATACATTCATTAACACTGATCACGCCGCTCGGTAGTATATAGTGGTACCATAGGAATTGACAACTCCCATTCCTGGAATCCTAGGTTTGTTTGGACGTAAGGAATGACAGAATCCTGTATACATAAGTGATAAGCCTTTAACTTGTTAAGGGTTTGTCCGTCGGTCGCAAGGCTTGGATGTATGCGATAAACACTACCATATAAATGTTCTTATCAGTAAAAGCATTAGTTTTTCAAAACATAACTTTTGATTCAAACATTTGTTTATTCAAAAACATTGTTTTATACATGAAATTTGATTATACATTGACATACACATATGGGATTGAGTAAATACTTTTTATTCACCATACAATACATTATTGTTACATGACATTTACTATACAAGACATGATTCATACATGACTTTTAAACATTAAATATTGTTATACATGAACATTTTGACATTGGTTTAAACAAGACATTTTGGGTGGTTTATTTGGTAAGTGATTTAAATAACGAGGCGACGTATAATATGATAAAAGCATGGTGGATACGCCGCTGGTACTTCCTATATATAAGTGCTTTTATGATATTACATATCGTAGTGTTATCTAAATCATTTCGACAAAGACATGATACATTTTATACAAATGACATTTTCACAAGACATTGTTTTACAAACGACTTATTTTATACAGATTCATTTTTTCTTGGTTATTTATTTAATCATGCATTATTCTTTTATACCATCTGATTTTCCTATCGATTCTCAAATGATTTTATAAAAGAAAACACTTTTACAAGGTTCATGACTACTTTTTGTTAAACACTTCTTTTAACTACAAGTTATGAATCCTTCATTAACAAAACTTATGTATCTCACATGCATTTTTATGCTGACGTACCTATTTTCACATGTGTTTCAGGTGCTTTGTTAGATGATCATGATGCAAACATAGGATCGGACAAGGGCCTTAGTAACTTAAAACTATGAAAGACAGTTTAATTCATGTTATGCTTCTTAAATTTCTAGACAATGTAAACATTTTAATTCAATAAAACAAAACTTCAATTACCATGTGTTTTGAGACAATGATTCTGTTACTCCACTCCCCGACATTTTCACCGCGGTTTGTTGTATTACGCGGTCGGGGTGTGACAATGTGGGTCGAACGAAAAATACACTTCCCATTCTTGAGACATAAGCTAAGGTCTAATGTCATACCCGGTTCATGATTCTTACAATTTTCGAAATTTTTAACGGTAAAGTGATTAATCACATAAAAATGGTTATCTAATATATCATACACATCCCTCACATTGTTCTCTCCACTCATTTTAACATTGGCTAATAGATGATGCATTAGCACTTTTGAAATAATCACTCAAACCGATTAGAACATGTACCCGCATATGCTTGCAACTCAATCATTCTCCACCACTGAACACGACTACAAAGCACAAGTCAAAAGGGCTTGAAAGGGTTGTAACGGGGCTAGGCTAAGGGTATGGAATAGGATATTTTTAAAGTGTGATGAAAACTCGATTTTTATGACAAAACAACTACGCTAAACACAACTAACTATGAACATCGAACTATAAACCAACAATTTCTGCCTTTTATTCAACAAACTATAGACACAAATTTTTGCACTTTTCTCAACGATTTTCTGCATTTTCGAATTTGTTATTTCTTTTTCTCTCTTTTTTTATATAAGATCGAATTTTCATCACACGGGTTAAAAATAAAAGGTTTAATGGTCATAGGCTAAATGGGTTGGTCAAACGAATGGTTTAGGCTCAAAGTTGGTGACTAGGGGATTTATTTGGGTAAGGATAGATAAATGGTGTAAAAGGAACAGGTTTACCTAATGCCTTGATTATTCTTGTGCTTATATCAAAAGTTGCAAGTTCTACAATACGTGACTAATGGTCCACTCAAACAAAGAAATATATAAATATTTATGATATGTAAAAGTGGCTCAAAATCTCACGTATAAAGTGTATGGTATATGATATGCATAATGTATTAGTTTCTTAGGCGGATTATTCTCAAATAACCACCCGCTAAATACCCGTCATGTTACTAACTTGAACTTGACCATGACAAAAGACCAAATGGGTTGTGTCATCCCTCATTGATTAGTTACTTGTGCTTTTTAGATTGCTTCAAACAAAGACACTTTTGAAAAAAAAAATTTTAAATTTTTTCCCTATCCCCACACTTGATGTCAACATTGTCCTCAATGTGTAGTGTTTAAATGAAAGGGTCAAAACCGAAAAACTTTTTCTCCCCATTGTCACACCCCAAAAACGTCGCAGTGGAATATAAAACGTAGTGGTGACGGAAGTTGGTGCCCATTGATATCTTGTTGAACGATGCATCGTAATGTTGGACAATCAACTTAATTAAAACATAGTTTTTTAAACATGAAGTTTCAAAGTACGACACAACCACAACATAGTTTAGTAGTCTTGATCCTTATGGATCTTATTACATTGGTCCCAATTTAGTTTTAAAAGTTTGTCCAAAACATTTTCAAACCAAACATCCATCAACAATCACAAGATACGCCATAATTCCCGAATCTGAACTCAAGTACCTGAAGAACACGTTAAAATAAAGTGTCAACACAAAGGAGGGTGAGTTCACATATTCAAATTTAAATAATTTGACCCAAGGAAAAACTTTCTAATTATGTGTTTATTATTAAAACATCCATATAATTTTTAAGAAATTTATTTTATTTCCTTGTAAAAATTCAAGAGTCAGCCGTCGCAAGCATTTCCGTAGAACCTTCCGACCATAGACATCTTCCCGAATTACATGTGCATCATATATTGCATAACGTCACATCAATTTTTACATACAAACTTTAGTGACATAAACGATGCACAAAGCACGGTTAGCACAGTTAGCGGATAACTCAGAAAAATGCTGACGAGGTTCAGTACATAGACAAACAGTGTTTTGAGACCCAGTATGGGCCAGAGACTAAGTTTTACACTAGTATAGTGTGTAGGAAAGTGAGGGTCACAAAACTGCTTCACTAGGTGATAGTTTAAGTGCCAGAAAGTGCCTAAAACTCACCCAAAGTGCTGAATTCAGCATTTTCCAGCAAAAATCAGCTTTTTAACAAGCTAGTAACACGCAAAAATATGACTAAATGGTTCTGAATGCTTTCCTAAGTGTCGGGAATTAAAAGTGTCACAAAAGGGTACACAAAGAACACTAAACGGTATAGTTTGACACTTTAATGAACCGGTATCCAACCGAACAACCGGACACTGAAACACTAAAATTATACTAGAAGCATTGTTTTATTATTTCTGAGCTAGTTATGATCCCCGAACACCCTAACACACTATATAACACATGATATGCTTAAACACTAATCATTACACTTGTAAACTAACTAGATTGCATAACTAACCATTGAAACACAACTAGATCCCCCCCCCCTCATGTTGACGGTCACAAGGTGGCCCGCCATCAAGATTTTACTTAATCTTACTAGATATTATTTGATCTTATAAGATTTGTTAGAAGATTATGTCATGTACTTAAAGAACATGTTATCCAATGGACAATGCATAAACATGGTTATAAGATGATCTTGAACTCTCATTCTTACACACACTTCACACCACCATCTTTCTCCTCTCCCTCTCTTGGCTCTCGGCCGAGATCACCACCCACAACACCATCATCATTCATTCAAGCTCATCCATTCTCAAGGCATCTCAAGGTGTAAGAAGGTCTACAAGAAAGCTTGGTGGCATTGGAGATTGAAGGACCACTTCCATTTGCTTTTATCCATCACATTTATCACCTTCAACTTCTTGTGTTAATCCCTAGCCATAGAGCTAGTAGTAAGGCCCTTATGATCTCTTGTTACTTCTAATTTTGATGGTTAAAAGATGATGAACATTGTTAATCTTGATGAACACTAAAGAACATAATCATGAAACTTTAACATAAGCTTAAAACCATATGAATAGATGATGATTAGAGTTGATTTGCTTCTTGATGATTGATTATTTGTGTTAGTGATGTTAGACATCATAAGAAACCTACTAGGTTGTGATTAAACACATGATCTAGAAGGGCGAGATGAGAGAGCTCTGGGTGATTTGGGGAAAACCGTGAAACCCTAATTTTCTTCAATCAAATCCTCGTCTCGATTGATTTTGTTTAGCAACTAGGGTCTTCGATTCTTTACTGGTAAGGAATCCTTAATCGCCCCTTCGTTTCTAACCAATTGAAATCAGATTAGGGCTATCGCTTTTTCTAGGGTTTCGGATTTAGTTGTTCTTCTGATCGTCTGATATCAGATTACGGGGTTCAAGGGCTGAATCTTATTACTTGTTTGGTTATCCGATTTGTATTAGGGTTTCAGCAATTTCAATTCATTATGTTCACTGATTGTTTGGCATCCTGTTTATCAGAAACCCTGTTTCATTCGAGTCTAGTATCATCATACGTGTCTTGGCAACCAGGTTATTCTGATTCTTTCCGTTGGCTGGTAATGGATGATCAATTCGCAGATGTTCCAGACAAGTCAGGTGTTTTTGAAAAGAAGATCAAGAGTATAGATGGTAAACCATTTGTGCCAAGGCAATCGCTACATATGGCGGCTAGGGGAGTGCACAAGAAGGTAACATTTATGCTACCATTAAATGATGTAGAACATGAATCTGTTCGGTCTGATTCTCCTAACCAGCAGTTCGCTAAGGTTGTTGACAAACGAAAAGTTGGTTTTGTTCTACCAGTTAATGATGTTAGCCCTATTCCCCATGTCCATACTCAACACCAATCGTATGCTAATGCGGTTTCAAATGAACAAGCTGAACAGGGTGGTGCTAAAATGAATTTTGGTGCGTCAAAAGTTGATAATTCAGCTATGAATGCTACTGAATCGGCTGATCAAACTCCCAAGATTAATTTTCGGACACTAAAGTCGGATGTCTCATTGGAGGGAGTGGACGTTGTCTTACCAATCGCCTCTGTGCATCAGGTCAACAACAAGTTAGCTAACACTCTCTATGGGTATTTCCTGGTGGATAGAATTGCATATCCGGTTGTTGAATACTTTGTGAGAACAAATTGGAAGAAATATGGTCTGCAGAAGACTATGATGAATTCGAATGGGTTTTTCTTCTTCAAGTTTGAAGATAGGAGGGGTATGAATAATGTTCTTGAAGGGGGGCCATGGCTGATTCGTAATAAACCATTGTTTCTCAACATTTGGTCCCCTACCAACACCCTGAAAAAAGAAGATATTAAAAAGGTTGCGGTTTGGGTTAAATTGCATGACGTTCCGTTAGTGGCGTATACAGATGATGGGTTAAGCTTGCTGGCTTCTAAAATTGGTTCTCCTATGTGGTTGGATTCGTATACAAGTGATATGTGTAATGAGGCTTGGGGAAGGAGCAGCTATGCTAGGGCTCTCATTGAAATATCGGCTGATCATGACTTTAAAGAGGTTCTAACCATGGCTATTCCCGAGTTACATGAAGGTAAATATGTTACTGAGACTATTCGAGTGGAATATGAATGGATACCCCCAAGATGTGCCCACTGTCATGTGTTTGGACATGACTCTCAGGGATGTCCTAAATGCATTGGTTCGACGTCGAAACCTCCTACAAACAAGCCGAAAGTAGATGAGGATGGTTACACTGAAGTTAGGTCGAAAAAGAGTGCAAAGAAGAGTGGTTTTCAAGTTAATAACCTGAAACCCAAGTTTGAATATCGTCCTGTGGATAGGAAGAAAAAGACAGGGAGTTCTCCCTATGTAAATGAGCAGGGTACTAATTCGTCTAAGGTTCAAACTCATAACCCGTTTAGTGCTCTTGAAGTTGGTGGGGGGGGGGGGAATGGGGGTTCCTTACAGGGAAACAGAAAAGGGGGTCGTGGTTCAATGGAGGAGTCTGATGAGGATGAGGTAGAGGTGGTGTATGATGAAAGCAATGATTTTCTGACATCGGGCATGCATCCCACGTCTGCTCGGGTAGGGGCAAGCACCTCTCATACAAGGTTCTCCAATGGATAGAGTTCTGTTGGATCGGGATAGGGGGTTGCTTCTTGGGGGCAACTTCATTTTTGATGATGGTGGATGAAAATTTATCTCTTAATTTTTGTCTTGTCTACTAGTTAGTCATTTTCATGATTGTAGTAGACTAGGTTGATAGGGTATATTGGTTGTTTTGTCATTTTTGTTTACATATATGGGGCCTGTCCTGTATATGAACTAGTGAGGAACTCATCCTCACTACTTGTACTAATTTGGCGGTTGTCTATAATAGAATCACCGGGGTAACCCTTTACCCAAAAAAAAAAAAAACACATGATCTAGTAAGTTAAGGTGATGATCTTGTGAAAGACCAAGATCATCATACTTTATGTTTCTCATGAACTTGAAGAATGAAAATGATTTTATGAATGATGAAGCATGTAACATGATTACTAGACATAAACTTGGATGATTTCAAAAATAGTTTTCCAAAGAAACCAAGTTAAATAACAAGATTTACATAGACTTGGTTCCTACTTGAACATAATTATTTTTGGTGATAAAACAAGTGTAGAAACGCTAGTGAAGCAAGAAGATTTCATAAAGAAATGTTTTTGTAAACATGTTTACAAGTTGTAAACACCTAAATCTTTCAAGAATGAAACTTTTAAAGAAGTAAACACATTTTAAAGGTTAACTAACCCTACTAAACACACTATCAAGTTACTACAAGTTTGTATGAAAGTTCAAGATCATGATTATTATGTAAATAGCATTGTTTTGGCACTTGGTAAGTGTAAGTTGTCTAGGGTTGGTTGTTGATTGTTTGTGATGATTTTAAAAAGAAAATGATATGCTTTGATAGCATGGACACCTCCATCTTAGGGGAAACTATGGCAAAATTTTCTAAAAATATAAACACTTAGAAAAATATTTTCTAACAAATATTTACAAGTGTATTTTAACTATGGTTTTCAATATAAACTTTGCAATAATTTTTGTAACAAAAATACAAATATTGGAGGTTGGTTTTTGTAAATAAAAATAACTAAATATGTATTTGAAAGATATATATTTAGAAGACACAATGTGTGTGATGTTTGTATACTTTTTTTGTGACACCTGTGTCATTTCAACCATCAAACAAATGCCAAACCAATGAAATATTGTATTTCATACTTGGGACTTGTATAAATATGTGTAGCTTTTGCACATATCAACTCTTGTTCGATTTCAAGCTCTAAATCGCTTTCTGGAAGGTTATACGCGCACTAATGTGTAGATATAACCAGTTTAATGCAACGAACACTCCGGAATAGTGAAATAGGCTTAACATACCTTAAATAACCTTTACATAACTTAGATATAAGTTTTGGAAGGTTTGGTGTGGTGAAATCAAAGTTAAATCGCTTACAGGGACTAAAGTTGACAAACTGCGAAAGTATGCCAATTTGAACTGTAACAGACATTCCGGAACATGACCATAAGTTAAACATACCATAAATATCCTTTACATAGCTTAGAAATAGGCTTTGAGGGGTTCGGTATGCTAAAATAAACTTTTGGGTCATTCAGGGACTAAAAGTGTCAAAAAGTGCACAAGTTTGCATTTTCGCGCATAACTTACGTTCTGAATACATCCGGACATCCAAAAATTTATGTAAGCATGACTATATTATGCTTTAGTGTTTGGCTTGCCAAAAATCCATTCGTTGCGTCATTTGGATCGTTTTTCGCGCTTATGCGCATTCCGTCGTAATTAAGCGAACATCGCGTTCGTACGACCAAACGAACCAACACCCGGCATATTTTTTAGCATGTTTCATGTCCACAATGTTTAGGCAACATTTTAGGGCCTTAAAGTTGGCTTTACGGGACTTAGAAGTGTCGGAAATGGCCTTAAACACGTGCAGGGACTGAAACTGTAATTTCTGAAACTTGTTTTCTGATCAGAAGGGCCAGGCAGCCCGCCTCAGTTTCTGTTAATCCCCACGCGGCCCGCGTCCGACCTTCTGACCAGGTTAACTGCATTTAACAGCAGATTGCAGCTGTTTTAACCACACCCACACATTCTCAATTGTCTAGTCAGCTGATAAGGATCATCTTTTAGTCACCATAAGGTTCCAACACTTGTACGGATGCGATTAAAGCACGGTTTCCATGAAACGATCTTAACGGTGGACCAAAAACTATAAATACCCCATACCCCCCATTGCTTAAATCACTAGAATTTTGATTTGAGAAACTCTAAGTTGAAACTATTGTTTCATACCTGAGATTTTTGAGTCGAAATTAGCATTCGTGGACCCTTCGTAAGTATTCTTTCGTTCTTTTATTGCTTTTCGAGTCTTTCGAGTCTGAAAGTCAAACTTTGTTTGACTTTCTACATTGACCAGTTATGGTCAATGCGAAGTTCGTTTGAACTTCGCAACGTGAGTGTAATCACGTTGGTTATAGTCCCTTGGGACTATGCCTACTGATTACCACGTTGTCTAGGGTCGTAGGGTAAGCGATCTAATAAATCGCTTATACCTCGAACCCGACCCATTTGGTCGATCATTAGGATCCGACCAAACACATTAGGTGACCATAGTAGGTAGGGAATAACCTTCCGAGGTTATACCCTATGGTCACATCGTTTAAGTAGTTGTATGATAGGTAGTTTATATGCCTTAGGTAAATTACCAGAATACCCTTTTCATGTATAATTTGTAATTAAGCATATGTAACCTAAACTTTTGTCACATAACTGATTATGTAACATGTTTAGGCATATAACACTTGTCATAGGGCTAGTTAGGCGGTCCGAACGCGTTTCACGCGAACGACGCGTTAAAGTAGCATAAGCTACCTAAACGGGTCGTAATGGGTCGAAAGCACTTAGATTAAGGTTTCATTTAGTATGTAGGCTTTGTTAAACCATATGACACGAGTCTCTATACTCGTTTGGTTTACGAACCCTCATTCTATCCGATCTTCCGATTTAGGTCCGGTTTATTAACATAGTTACCTATATTAGGTGCCGTTTGATATCCGTGATCTCTAGCATTGTTTGGTTGTTACTCAAGGACTACTAAGCAATCTCAAGTGAGTACATAGACCCCTCTTTTACTGTTTTCCAAACTGTTTTGGGGTGAAACACATGTGCCTACTTGTTACTTTCATGCTTTCCTGTTTACACATCATATACCTGCTATGTTCGTTAGTACATTATAGTACATGATTTTATTACATCTTATGCTAGGTATGCCCATTGGGTGCATTACTTAGTACATCGTTTTTCATTACATTATATGCTACGTATGTCTATTGTTGTATATGTAGTACAGGTCACATGCTACGTATGTCTATTGTTGTATACGTAGTACCGGTCACATGCTACGTATGTCTATTGTTGTATACGTAGTACAGGTCACATGCTACGTATGTCTATTGTTGTATACGTAGTACATGTCACATGCTACGTATGTCTATTGTTGCATACTTAGTACAGGTCACATGCTACGTATGTCTGTTGTCGCGTACTTAGTACATTTGTTATTCATCACAGGCTTACATTTTGGATACATATTACATGATTTACATTGATCATGCATTTCCACATGACATAACTTTGATTTAAACCAAGTTTTACTTCAATATTATGTTCTTGTGCATATGGTTTAGTTGATGCATTTCACTAGCCATACATATCATTTTGGTTATACATTACATGACTTACATCTTGACATAAACATTTTGACATATTATTCAATACATTTGGAAGTTGGTTTAAACATAGACATCTTACATTGTTTGGTTTGGTTTGAGTAAGTGATTAAGTAACGAGGCATGTGTAATATGATACATATAACATTTTATACAAATAACATACTTTTCACAATACATTGTTTAACAAGCAACTTATCTTATACAAACTCAGTTTACATGGTTATTCATTTAACCATACATTATTCACTTATTTATACATATCATCTGAACTCATTGTTTTTCAAATGATTTACAAGACAAAGCAAATTACAAGGTTCATGACTAAACATTTTCTCAAACATAAGTCATGAAACCTATTTTCACAAAACCTATGTATCTCACAGGCATTTTTATGCTGACGTACCTATTTTCACATGTGTTTTTCAGGAGCTGTTGCATAAGATGATCAAGATACACATAGGCAGACTTGGGCTTTAGTGACAATAAAAGATGCAAGAATAGTTAATTATGTTGTATTTCCTTGTTTGTAAGACATTGTAACACTTCTAATCAATAAAACGAAACTTCAATTGCCATGGATTTGAAACAATTAATTTTGTTACAACACTCCCCGACATTTCCGCCACGTTTTGTATGTTCTACGTGGTCGGGGTGTGACAGAAAAGATGGTATCAGAGCCAATGGTTATAGGGAATTAGGTTATTAGTAATGCTTTGACCTAGTCTATAACCTTCTTAGGACCTTAACGCGAGTTTACTTGCGTTTAGTCATAAAACAATACCGTCACCTATCCTTAGGCGACTACCACAACAAGAACATAAATTTCAAAACCACTTTGAAAACTAATCATCTGTTCTAGGATGATTGATTACTAGGTTTTGACCCTCTGTTATATGGTTTTGAACCGCTTTGAATTTTCAAAATCTCGTCAAGGTTTTGGGTTTTAAATAATGTGAACACGTGCAAACTGGAAGGGTGAATGCCTGTATTCTGGGATTTCTGTCTAGGCAAGCACTTCGTATACATCTCATCAGACGCGAGACCAGTTGTGCTTACCTGGGAATTCTTGGGATGAGTGTTCACTTATAGGCGAGCATGTCTTCGCGATACATTATTTTTGACCTATTTACTTTGATTTATCACCGAGGTCGTTTGTTGCTTTGTAGTAACAAACAAATGACCACTATCCTTGCTTTCATCAGATTTGTTTCATCTCATTCTTTTCGTCTAATTCTCTCACTCGTTTCCTTTCATGTTTCCTCTTTTAGAATGCCTCCTCGACGCGAAAGCCAGATAGCGACTGCCGAACTGGCAGAAATCATCGCGCAGCAAATGGCTGCTGCCTTCCCAAATCTTTATGCTCAAATGATGCAAGCCATCAACAACAACAATGCTCCATGCAACTTCAAGAGTTTCAACTCGGCTAAACCGCTCAAGTTTAGTGGTTCTGAGGGAGCAACTGGGCTTCTTCAATGGTTCGAGAGCATTGAGAATACGTTCCGTCACGTTCAGTGTCCTGAAAATCGCAAGGTCGAGTGTTCTTCGAGTGTGTTTCAGAAGAGGGCTCTTACATGGTGGAACGGGATTATGAGAGACCGTGGTGCTGAAATTGCACTAGCACAGACTTGGGCCGAGCTTAGAGCTCTTATGATGAGGGAGTTCTGTCCTCGTCATGAACTGCGAGCGTTGGAGAAAGAATTTGATGATTTGAAGCAAGACAGTGGGGAACATCGAGCCTATACTGACCGCTATGAGGAATTGAGCTTGTTATGCCCTACTATGGTTACGCCTCTGGATAAGGCGATTGAGAAATATATTGATGGTCTTCCTGACCTAGTTCAGGATATTGTTACTGGCAGTAACCCTACTACTGTCAGACAAGCCATTGAACTGTCTGCTACCCTAACAGAATCCCACATCAGGAAGAATAAACTTTTTCGGAAAGGCGACAAGAAACCAGAAGCTAATGTTCAGGAGGAAAGCAAAACCGAACCTTCTAAGAAACGTAAGGTTTCGCAGAATTTTGCAATTGCTGTTCAACCCAACCAAAACATCCGCCACCAACCAGCTCAGCCTCCTGCAAGGAAACCTTATGCCGGTACTGCACCGATATGCGAAAAATGTAATGCACACCACTTAGCTCACCTACAGTGTCGTTTGTGTGCATCATGTGGGCGACTCGGTCACCTGGCAAATGCTTGTCGTTTTACCCCGAATCAAGCTGGTCCAAACCAACCTCAAGTAAATCCTGCTCAAGCTCGTCTTCCACGAGGTCCTTGCTTCAACTGTGGCGAGATGGGCCATTTCCGAAGAAATTGCCCAAAGATTGCTAATGCGAATCCAGCGCAGGGATGAGCATCGGACCAACTAGAAGACAATGTTGTTTAGAAATAATCAAGCCTTATGTATTATTTTTTTTTGTTGTCAAGGTCCATGAAACAGTTGTTGTTGTGGTTGTTTATAAATAAATCTTTTTATTTTGCATTGCAATGTACAAATATGATGGCATGTATAAACAACGTATCCCCTACAATACCGACAATCAAGGAATCGTATTCCTTGAAGAATAGACTACCCCGTAATTTCTTCCATTTTATTATCTCTTGCGTTTTCCACGGAAATCCTTAGTACCCGTCTCTTGCAAAGAAACGAAGTACAAGGCGCAAGTTACAACTCTGTATGAATACCCAACGTACCACTATAAATTCTTAATAGGGTACCTAAGGGTATTTCCGTATCTTCAAATTTTTGTGTTCCTTAATTCGAATATTGTGTTTTCTTGAAAACGAAATCGAATTTTTGGAAGATCTTGCTATCTTCATAGTTAGATTCTTGCTAATGTTTAAAGTACCGAATGAAATCCATGAAATGGATTTCCTAGTGTGCTTTAAATACATGTACGTAATTAACAAAACAAAACTTACAAATTAAAGATCTAGATAATCAATTTTGTGATTAGGTGACTATGTGTTTATGCATCTTGTTTTTCCTTTTAAGCATTTTGTGTTTTTGTATACTCTGGATATTCGCTATCCAAATCCTCGTAGAATCTTTCATACCTTCATATGAGGGATTCGTAGTAGGATATTCAAAAAGGTACTATCTTAAATCCTTAATGGACTTCTACTTTGTAGTTAAGTCCCTTGGATTAGAAGTACTATTCCAAAGTTTAAGGACAACATGTGTTGATAAAGTTAAATACATCCTACGTCGATGTAGTTAAATTTTCCCCGTAGGTAGTTTAGTTAAAGAGATCCTACGTCGATCTAAGTTAAATAGATTGGTCCGACAATCTAGTTAAATACATCCTACGTCGATGTAGTTAAATTTTCCCCGTAGGTAGTTTAGTTAAAGAGATCCTACGTCGATCTAAGTTAAATAGATTGGTCCGACAATCTAGTTAAATACATCCTACGTCGATGTGGTTAAATTTTTCCCCGTGGGTAGTTTAGTTAAAGAGATCCTACGTCAATCTAAGTTAAATAGATTGGTTCGACAATCTAGTTAAATATATCAGGTATTTATGTAGTTAAATAGGCCCTCGGGTGGTCTAAATCAAGAGATTGTTCGTTAATCTAATCCTTTGGTGACCTAGTTAAAGAGACTCTATTGCAGTCAAGTTAATTCACCACAGGATTATTCGTTTGATTTTTCCCCATACGCATTATGAAATGAACTGTGCGGACTGTGCAAGGAACTACGTAATTATGGAGGCCTACATAATTATGGAATTCAGTGCATAGGAACCACAGGAAGTTTTGTCATGTGTTAAGACCAACAGTGGCAAGAGTAATGATACGGGAGAAGTCTTGGACTTTGACCAATGTCATTTATTCTCACACTACCCAATTCTGGTCTCAATCACATACACAGTTTCCTATGATAAGTCTTCATAAGAAACGTTCTTCTGTCCGTAGTTCAAAACTCCATGTTTTGTTACTACAAGGACTTCACTTTGAGGGTTGAAATTTTCGCTAAGAATCCTAACATGGCCCAGAGTTTTACTTAAGGGTTTAATGGATCTATTAGAAGGCGAAACCGTCACAGTTGTCTTCACAAGTTTCCTCTAGAATTAAATTTCGGGACGAAATTTCCTAAAGTAGGGGAGACTGTGACACCTGTGTCATTTCAACCATCAAACAAATGCCAAACCAATGAAATATTGTATTTCATACTTGGGACTTGTATAAATATGTGTAGCTTTTGCACATATCAACTCTTGTTCGATTTCAAGCTCTAAATCGCTTTCTGGAAGGTTATACGCGCACTAATGTGTAGATATAACCAGTTTAATGCAACGAACACTCCGGAATAGTGAAATAGGCTTAACATACCTTAAATAACCTTTACATAACTCAGATATAAGTTTTGGAAGGTTTGGTGTGGTGAAATCAAAGTTAAATCGCTTACAGGGACTAAAGTTGACAAACTGCGAAAGTATGCCAATTTGAACTGTAACAGACATTCCGGAACATGACCATAAGTTAAACATACCATAAATATCCTTTACATAGCTTAGAAATAGGCTTTGAGGGGTTCGGTATGCTAAAATAAACTTTTGGGTCATTCAGGGACTAAAAGTGTCAAAAAGTGCACAAGTTTGCATTTTCGCGCATAACTTACGTTCTGAATACATCCGGACATCCAAAAATTTATGTAAGCATGACTATATTATGCTTTAGTGTTTGGCTTGCCAAAAATCCATTCGTTGCGTCATTTGGATCGTTTTTCGCGCTTATGCGCATTCCGTCGTAATTAAGCGAACATCGCGTTCGTACGACCAAACGAACCAACACCCGGCATATTTATGAGCATGTTTCATGTCCACAATGTTTAGGCAACATTTTAGGGCCTTAAAGTTGGCTTTACGGGCCTTAGAAGTGTCGTAAATGGCCTTAAACACGTGCAGGGACTGAAACTGTAATTTCTGAAACTTGTTTTCTGATCAGAAGGGCCAGGCGGCCCGCCTCAGTTTCTGTTAATCCCCACGCGGCCCGCGTCCGACCTTCTGACCAGGTTAACTGCATTTAACAGCAGATTGCAGCTGTTTTAACCACACCCACACATTCTCAATTGTCTAGTCAGCTGATAAGGATCATCTTTTAGTCACCATAAGGTTCCAACACTTGTACGGATGCGATTAAAGCACGGTTTCCATGAAACGATCTTAACGGTGGACCGAAAACTATAAAAACCCCATACCCCCCATTGCTTAAATCACTAGAATTTTGATTTGAGAAACTCTAAGTTGAAACTATTGTTTCATACCTGAGAATTTTGAATCGAAATTAGCATTCGGGGACCCTTCGTAAGTATTCTTTCGTTCTTTTATTGCTTTTCGAGTCTTTCGAGTCTGAAAGTCAAACTTTGTTTCACTTTCTACATTGACCAGTTATGGTTAATGCGAAGTTCGTTTGAACTTCGCAATGTGAGTGTAATCACGTTGGTTATAGTCCCTTGGGACTATGCCTACTGATTACCACGTTGTCTAGGGTCGTAGGGTAAGCGATCTAATAAATCGCTTATACCTCGAACCCGACCCATTTGGTCGATCATTAGGATCCGACCAAACACATTAGGTGACCATAGTAGGTAGGGAATAACCTTCCGAGGTTATACCCTATGGTCACATCGTTTAAGTAGTTGTATGATAGGTAGTTTATATGCCTTAGGTAAATTACCAGAATACCCTTTTCATGTATAATTTGTAATTAAGCATATGTAACCTAAACTTTTGTCACATAACTGATTATGTAACATGTTTAGGCATATAACACTTGTCATAGGGCTAGTTAGGCGGTCCGAACGCGTTTCACGCGAACGACACGTTAAAGTAGCATAAGCTACCTAAACGGGTCGTAATGGGTCGAAAGCACTTAGATTAAGGTTTCATTTAGTATGTAGGCTTTGTTAAACCATATGACACGAGTCTCTATACTCGTTTGGTTTACGAACCCTCATTCTATCCGATCTTCCGATTTAGGTCCTGTTTATTAACATAGTTACCTATATTAGGTGCCGTTTGATATCCGTGATCTCTAGCATTGTTTGGTTGTTACTCAAGGACTACTAAGCAATCTCAAGTGAGTACATAGACCCCTCTTTTACTGTTTTCCAAACTGTTTTGGGGTGAAACACATGTGCCTACTTGTTACTTTCATGCTTTCCTGTTTACACATCATATACCTGCTATGTTCGTTAGTACATTATAGTACATGATTTTATTACATCTTATGCTAGGTATGCCCATTGGGTGCATTACTTAGTACATCATTTTTCATTACATTATATGCTACGTATGTCTATTGTTGTATATGTAGTACAGGTCACATGCTACGTATGTCTATTGTTGTATACGTAGTACAGGTCACATGCTACGTATGTCTATTGTTGCATACTTAGTACAGGTCACATGCTACGTATGTCTGTTGTCGCGTACTTAGTACATTTGTTATTCATCACAGGCTTACATTTTGGATACATATTACATGATTTACATTGATCATACATTTCCACAGGACATAACTTTGATTTAAACCAAGTTTTACTTCAATATTATGTTCTTGTGCATATGGTTTAGTTGATGCATTTCACTAGACATACATATCATTTTGGTTATACATTACATGACTTACATCTTGACATAAACATTTTGACATATTATTCAATACATTTGGAAGTTGGTTTAAACATAGACATCTTACATTGTTTGGTTTGGTTTGAGTAAGTGATTAAGTAACGAGGCATGTGTAATATGATACAAGCATGGTGGATACGCCGCTGGTACTTCCTACATATAATTGTTTGTATGGTATCACATATTGTAGCGTTATTTGAATCATTTCAGTTTGATACATATAACATTTTATACAAATAACATACTTTTCACAATACATTGTTTAACAAGCAACTTATCTTATACAAACTCAGTTTACATGGTTATTCATTTAACCATACATTATTCACTTATTTATACATATCATCTGAACTCATTGTTTTTCAAATGATTTACAAGACAAAGCAAATTACAAGGTTCATGACTAAACATTTTCTCAAACATAAGTCATGAAACCTATTTTCACAAAACCTATGTATCTCACAGGCATTTTTATGCTGACGTACCTATTTTCACATGTGTTTTTCAGGAGCTGTTGCATAAGATGATCAAGATACACATAGGCAGACTTGGGCTTTAGTGACAATAAAAGATGCAAGACTAGTTAATTATGTTGTATTTCCTTGTTTGTTAAGACATTGTAACACTTCTAATCAATAAAACGAAACTTCAATTGCCATGGATTTGAAACAATTAATTCTGTTACAACACTCCCCGACATTTCCGCCACGTTTTGTATGTTCTACGTGGTCGGGGTGTGACATTTTTTTTTGGTAAAGGGTTACCCCTGGTGAATTTTTATAAATAAATAAAACAGGGTGCGGCAAACAGTTTGACACACACTACTAGGCTTAACACACTAAGCCTAGGACACAAAAACCAACAACCAAAACAAAAACAGCCTAATACAAAGACAACCCAACAAAACTAAGCCATACAACACAATGACCCAACACTAGACGCTCTTTAACCCGGGTCCTCTTCCATGTTGTGCATTGGAATCTTCCATCTCTCCAATAGCTTCCTATGCTTCATGTCGCTTCCGATCTTGAAACCCATAATTCGAAGTCTTACCGTATCAAGGATCACCTGAGCCACTGTATCAGCACATCTTTGAATATTCAAGAATAGCCTGTTGTTCCGCTCTTGCCAAATGAAATATGTAGAAGCCGCCACAACAAGTTTGCACACAATCTGATCTAAATTCTTTGAGCTTGCATTCTGCTCTACCCAATCCATAACAGACATCCATGTATCATCTAGACTCGCCATATCGATCCTTCTCTTAACCATGTTCCAAATCTTTGACGCAAACGAGCATTGAAAGAACAAATGATCTCTAGAATCTCGACCATGCTTACACAGGGGACAACACATAAGAATTAAATTGGTTGCACTACCCGCTTGCCAGACTGCCAAACGATCCTGTGTCATCAGCTTATTCTTTATAACTAACCAAAGATGAAACGAGTGTCTTGGTATGCATTGACTATACCACACCATGTTTACCCACCCCACTTTCGTTTCTCGTGACCGAAAGTTATTCCATGCTTCCCAAGAGCTAAAGTGAACAATCTTTTCATCCATAGTCTTCCATCCAAACCTATCATTCGAACTAGTAAGTAGAATAGGAACCGTAATATTGTTTAGAACCGGAAATAGGTCATTCCACGCTTGTGGCCACCTCCAACGACCATCATCATCTATAAGATCAGCAACAGTAGTTTGCAAATTAAAACCAGCTCCTGCTATCACTCTTGGACTAATAAAATTACGGATCGGGCTGCAAGAACACCAATTATCACTCCAAGCATTTCTTTGAGATCCACTCACAATCGACTTCCAAATAAAAGGTCTAACCAGACTCCGAATCAGCAATATCTTCCTCCAACTCCACGTCAAATTACCCCTACATTGTATCTCCCAGAAGTTTCTACCTTTAACCTTATACGCATGGATCCATTGGACCCATAAAGACTCTTGATTGGTTATAATACTCCATATATGCGATGTCATGAGAGCCTTATTAACCTCAGAGATACTACGAATTCCAAGGCCACCCTCATCTTTAGGTTTACAGATATCCTTCCATGCCACTTTTGACCGGATCTTCCCTTGGGAACCAGCATTCCATAAAAATCTCCTCATTCTCTTTTCCAGATCCTTAATAATGCGAGCTAGCAAAATAAAGACCGATGCCCAATACGTATACATAGTCGTTAGCACCGAGTTGAGAAGTTGCAATCTACCCGCAAATGAAAAAGATTTAGACATCCAATTATTGACCTTCCTATCCATCCGTTCCACCAGTACATTACAATCTCTAAAAGACAGCTTTGTAGATATCAGGGGAACCCCAAGATATCTAACCGGCAAAACACCCTCCCTAAATGGCAATAAGTTCAGAATTTTAGCTTTAATATTACCTGGCACATTGCTGAAAAAGATCGTACTCTTCAACAAGCTTGGTACAAGACCCGATATACTAGTAAACTTCGTCAACACATTACGAACTAGCTGAACCGAGCAAGGATCCCCATTCACAAACACAAAGAGATCATCAGCAAACGAGACATTTATAATCTTTTGTTTCGAACAGTGTGCATGAAATTTAAACGCAGGATTCAAGGCCATTTTTTGTAAAAGAAGCGATAAAACCTCCATGATCAACGTAAACAAATACGGAGACATAGGATCTCCTTGCCTTAACCCCCGTTTCCCTCTAAAATAACCATGCAGCTCGCCATTAATACTAACCGAATAAGAGACCGTCGTGACACAAGCCATAATCCATGAAACCATTCTTTGATGAAACCCAAACCGCTTTAGAATTGCTTCCAAAAATGACCAGCTGACAGTGTCATAAGCTTTCTGAATATCAATTTTCAATGCACACCTAGGAGGACCTCGATCAATATGATAGTTATGCATAAGTTCCTGTGTAAGAAGAATGTTATCCGAGATCTTCCTTCCTGGCACAAACGCCGACTGGTTTATGTTAACTAGAGACCCCAACGAGCTTTTTATTCTATCCGTAATAATTTTGCTAATGCACTTATATATCACATTGCAACAAGAAATCGGCCGGTAATCTAGCACCGTGTTAGGCGTGTCAATTTTTGGCACCAATGCTAAAATGGTATGGTTAATTTGTTTAAGAATTAGACCATTATTAAAGAATTCTAGCACCGCCTTTGTAACTTCATCTCCCACAACATCCCACGAATTCTTAAAGAAAGCTGATGTATAACCATCCGGACCTGGAGCCTTATTCTCACTTATCCCAAACATGGCCTTTTTAACCTCATCACCAGTAACCTGTCTCACCATATTCTCGGCTGCACTCGCCCCAAGAACATTTACAAAGAGCTCGGCATCCTCCAGTCTATCAACATTATCCTCCGTACCCATAAACACAGAGTAATGAGCAAGCAGAGTAGCAGCAACTTCACTTCCCTCAAACTGGTTCCCATTCATATCCTTGATACAGTTAATTTTGTTTCGAGCATTCCTACTTTTCACACTATTATGAAAATATGAAGTGTTCGAATCCCCAGCACATAACCATTGAACTTTAGATTTTTGCTTCAAGAAACACTCCTCATCATAAGCCGCGGACTTGAAATCTTGAAGACACTTAGCTTCGGAAATCCGAAGAGCAGCATCCATCGGATTAGCTTCCACCTGTTTTTGGATTTGATCCAACTGTTTTCTTAAGTCAGAAACCCTCTTGTGGAGATTACCTTGGTTACGAAGAATCCTTCTAAAATGCGGCTTCAAATTCTTCATTTTCTTTACAACCGAAAACATTGAAACACCATCCACAGTTTTTGACCATTCAGAACAAACAGCATGCTTGAATTTGCTTTTGTTGTAATAAAATTTGGAAATTTAAACGGCTTAGGCCAAACCGAAGAGACAGACGATAACTTTAGGATGCCCGGAGCATGATCTGAAACACGGAACGGCTGGAATAAAGCATAAGCATCCGGAAAAACCTCTAACAGCTTAACATTACCCATAATACGATCAATCTTCTTAAGCACTCCTACCCCATCCTTTGGCTTTTGGTTCCATGTAAAATGTAAACCGTGACTCTTAACATCTATCATCTCTATTGTTTGGATGCAATTATAGAACTCTCTCATAGCTATAGTGTGAGTGGATGGCCCTGTGAGAAAATCTTCCATATTCAAAGCCGCATTAAAATCACCCATAATAACCCACGGCTTATCATGAGCTAGGCCTTTAAAATTGCATAAATCCTCCCAAAGTGATCTTCTATCCTGATACTTGTTTTTTTGCATAAACAAACGAACAAAACAGCATCTTCTTCTCCAATTTTAGAAAGATCTGAGTATGTAAAAGTTGACCCGATTGATATAGTACCATCAGGTCAATGTCATCGGGATTCCACCCCAAGATGACTCTAGTACCTCTATCACATACACCCCCATTCGACGTCTAGTTCCAGCTACGAAAAACACTTTTGCAAATCTTATCTAACTTATCAACCTCCACATGCGATTCGAGAATAGCACACACACTTAACCGATTCTCAGCAATGAGCAAACGAACCTCACTTTGTTTCAGGGGTTGGTTCAGACCCCTTACGTTCCATGAAGCTAGACTACCCATTAAAACCCATCTCATCGGGAGTGCTTGCCCCCTCCGGTCTTTTTTCATTTAGATTACTACTCATAAATTCAGCCATCTCCGTCAGATTTAACTCTTTCACTTCGTGCGTTTGTTGTTCTCGAGTACCACCCACATTAGTATCAGCTTTAGTTGGTTCCATCCTCTCATCTACCTTCTCATCAGCAAGAGCTTCAAATGAGTTTGACATTTTAACCGAATTAGTTTCCAAATAAGACTTATCATCCCCCTTCGTTCCTGAAGTACTAGCAATATTCTTGTGAGCCTTTGGTTTATAAACAAACTTCTGCTTTTGCTTCTTCTGAGGAAACGAATATCTCGCCGTTTTCTGTTTGTCTGTGACAAACCCCTCCTCATCAACAGAAATCTGTTTAGACTTACCATTCGGTTTCTTGCTACATGTAGAATCATCATGTCCAAATAAACAGCATACCCCACACCGTAGTGGCTTCCACTCATACTCAACCTTAACCCGTTCAGTTATGTATCCCTCTTCATCCATTTTTGGTATGGCCAGCACAATCTCATCTTTAAGTTCTTTATCCGCATTAATGTCTATCATCGCCCTGGCATAACTACTTCGACCCCAATTATCAACACACATATCCGCTGTATAAGCATCTAGCCTCTTTGGAACCCCTAGCTTGGATGCTAGTAAACTTAGTCCATCATCAGTATAAACTGCAATCGGAACATTATGCAGTTTAACCCACACTGGCACCGTTTTAATCCCATCTTTCCTAAGGCTCACTGAAGGAGACCAAACATTTATAAACAAATGAATTTTCCTAATCAACCATGGACCACCCTCTAAAACTTTCATCATACCTTCCTTTGAATCGAACTTAAAGAAGAAAAATCCTCTTGCATTCATCATAAGTTTCGAGAATCCAAACTTTTCCCATACATTCCTGGCATAGTACTCCACAACTGGAAATGGCAACCTGTTTCCCAAGAAATAACCATATAAAACATTTTCTGTCACACCCCCAAAAATCCACATGCGGAGTACCACCGCTTGGAGGCGTGACTGACCAGGATCCAGCCACCAATTATACTGAGCATTGGTCAATAGTAAAGATGTTCACCAACCACAATAGTTAGTAAACATTATAGTTCAAAGTTTTAAAGGTTTAAGTTCAAATAACATTTTAAGTAAACAGCGGAAGCATAAACCAAACAGTTTCAAGACAAAGTTCATAGTTCAAGATTATTTAGAACCCAACACATGGGCTAGACGACCACTACACATTCCCAAGCTGCAAGCTCCTGAGTCACTGGGTACCTGTAAAGCATGCAGTAGGGTATCAACAAAAAATGTTGGCGAGTCCACGAGTTGTCCAGTTTTAATTACCAAAAACTTGTTTCACCAGTTAATTTATCCGTTTATACATGCGATGGGGAGCTACCCCATAGGTAAGCGACTAAACTGTTTTTCCAATACCGAATACTTACTTAACCGTACGTTTCCGTAGTGCCCCGTTTGTCAATGTTCTATCATCATTGACGGTTTGCCAGAGTTCATTAGTTCACTCCCGTTCCCAGTAACAAGGGTCGGTGTGAGGCTGGTTACACCTAAATAGCGCTATTAACTAATAACCTGTTTGCCAGGCCCCGGCGACTAATCGGTATTAAATGGTAGGGACTTAAGTGATAGAGTTTCGTTTAGTGTTGCTCGTTGCATTCCGTATAAACCGTAATTAACCAAGAGTTCCCAGTAACAAGGGAAGTAAGTAAGTTTGTTCCCAGTAACAAGGGAAGAAAAGTAAGTTTGTATCCCTTACGCGGGGATAGCGTTGTTTAAGTTTCCGTCTCCCAAAACCACCGGGAACGCATGCTTTAATAGTTGTGAACTCACCTTGGGTTGCTCGGCAGACCGTTTACTTGGTCAAGTACGTTGGTCACCACGTCCTAACATGGTTACCAGTATAGGTCAGGTTTGGGTGCAGGAAGATCACGTATATTCTACACATAGCTAACACATTGCATGCATAACATATAAATATCCAGCAAGTTATCGAGCCTGATCTACTACGTAAGCAGTTAAACAGTAACCGTCAATACCTAACATACAAATCATAAGTGTTATCGGGCCTAGCCAATCATACTAACAGTTAACAGCATCACAGAGTCCAACTAAAACAATATACACGATCCACATACTTTTGGCCCAATAACAGAGCCAATCAGCCAAGTCGAGACAAGGTGGTCTCGACTCGAGAACATGCGGTCTCGAGTCGCAACCGTGAGATCTCGAGTAATGCCGGCATGAGTCGCAACCTCGGAGGTCTCGAGTCCAATCTCGAGTCGAGATCATGAAGTCTCGAGTCGAGACCTTGCCGGCCCCGAGTCCTTGAAGTCTGCCTTGATTGAGTTGTTAGGTCAAGGTCTTGAGTCGCAATTGCTGTGGTCTCGAGTTGTCACGTGTTGGTCTCGAGTCGCAACCGGGGGTCTCGACTCGCAACCCCTGATACGTGCACATGAAGTTCTTCTAGAATCTCTGATGTACTAACCAATAGAATTGTGATTTCATGAAACTGTGTACTAACCAATAGGATTTCATAAACATGTTTTCTTGTCTAAATTCTAATTAAATCAGATCAAACATCACATATTCAAATGTTTATCTCACATTCAACATTGTTCATCATATTCAACATTTGTTCATCATATGTTCATATCATATTTAACACATATTCATAATGTTCTTCATGAGATCATTCAAGCATGGAATGTTGTGATCAAGGATCAAGTAAATCTTGCATCATCTCATCAAACACACATTTGTCCTAAAATATCTAACATGAATCGGATAGCAAAAATCATCCTAAGCTATTAATCATTTACCCTTCAAACATCTTAGCAAGACATTATCATACAATGGCTCACACACATTATTCATCATTTAACCATTACAAACTCACTAATCATACAAGAATCATGCAAAAAGACCTCTAAACTAATCATGCATCTTATTCATTAAGCACACATAATTTTCTAACACACATTAAAACACTAACCGGTTCCAAAGTGTGGAGGTGTGTAGGGATTCACCGAGATCCGAGAGCTCCTTCCTTAGCCGACGGTTGTTCCGAGAAGAAAGGAGGAGAGTGTTGGTGGAGCTTTAGGGTTTTAGTGATTGAAGGAATGTAGGAGAGTGTGTGTGGGTGAGTGTGGGAGAATGATGGAAATGTCAAAAATGAGAGAAGGTTGGCTTGGGCATGGGTTTTATACCCGTTCTAAGGTCGGTACACCCTAATGGGTTCCGAATGGGCTCAAGTGCACACGGCCCAACCGCTTAATGTTCACTCGAGACCGAGTGTCTCGAGTCGGGTTCATGGTCTTGGCTTACTATATATATATGTATATCATACTTACACATTGTCAACACAAAACTTAGCACGAGGATCACATAGCATATCAAGATCAACACCATATTTTTCATTTAATAATATATACACGCAAGTTCAATACAAGGTGGTTGCTCGGGAAAACCCAGAGTGTCACATTATCCCCAAGTTTTAAGAACTTTCGTCCCGAAAGTTAAGGCAGCCACCGACAAGCTGGTGAGAACGTTTCAACGGGGTGTCACATTATCCCCCCGTTAGTTGGAATTTCGTCCCAAAATTCGGTTGTAGCTTCAGTGCTGGGAGTTTCATTAGGGAACAACTGGGGATACTTGCGCTTCATCTGGTCTTCCCGCTCCCAGGTAAACTCTGGGCCACGGCGTGAGTTCCAACGAACTCGTACGAGAGGTATCTGGCTACGTTTGAGGGTTTTGATCTCACGATCCGTGATCTCAATCGGTTCCTCAGTAAAGTGTAGCTGTTCGTCAATAGTGAGTTCCTTGAAAGGAATGATGAGTGTTTCATCTGACAGACACTTCTTCAGATTAGACACGTGGAAGACGTTGTGCACAGCACTCAGTTCTTCAGGCAGATTCAATCTGTAAGCGACCTTACCGATCTTTTCGGTGATTTCGAATGGTCCGACATATCGCGGATTAAGCTTGCCTCATTTTCCAAAACGAACCACACCCTTCCAGGGTGAGACTTTAAGTAGAGCCCGGTCGCCAACCTGGAACTCTAGCGGTTTCCTATCCTTATCAGCGTAGCTCTTCTGACGGTCACGAGCTGCCGCCATGCGTTGCCTAATCTGGGAAATCTTTTCCGTAGTGTCTACCACAAGTTCTGGACCTGTGATCTGGCTGTCACCAACCTCCGCCCAGCAGAGAGGCGATCGGCATTTACGACCGTACAATGCCTCAAAGGGTGCTGCCTGAATGCTGGTGTGGTAGCTGTTGTTGTAGGAGAATTCTACTAACGGTAGGTGCCTTTCCCAACCCTTGCCAAAATCGATCACAATGCCCTAAGCATGTCTTCGAGGGTTTGGATGGTGCGTTCAGATTGCCCATCCGTTTGTGGATGATAAGCGGTGCTCATGTCTAAACGTGAGCCAAAAGATTTGTGCATAGCTTGCCACAACTCAGAAGTAAAAAGCGCGTCTCGATCGGAAATAATAGAGGTTGGCACCCCGTGCTTCAAAACCACTTCCTTTAAGTATACCTCTGCTAAGGTAGAGAGCTTGTCTGTTTCTTTAACAGCCAAAAAGTGGGCATATTTAGTTAATCGATCCACTATCACCCAAATGGTGTCATTTCCGCGTTGAGACCTAGGCAAGCCAGTAACAAAATCCATGGAAATTTGCTCCCATTTCCACTGTGGGATCTCTGGTTGTTGGAGTAGGCCAGATGGTTTCTGATACTCAGCCTTGACTCTTGCACAAGTCAAACATTTTCTGACATAGGTTGCTATGTGGGCTTTCATGCTAGGCCACCAGTATGTGGTCTTTAGGTCGTGGTACATCTTATCCGAACCATGATGTACTGAGTAACGGGACTTGTGGGCTTCATCCATTACAAGCTCGCGCAAATTCCCATAAAGTGGGACCCATATACCCCCGTTTACGTAGTAAGCACCATCTTCTTTTTGTTCTAGCCGTTTCCTTGATCCTCGCAGGGACTCAGCCCTGACGTTCTCGGCTTTCAACGCTTCGACCTGAGCGTTTCGGATTTGCTTAGGGAGGTTCGAGTGGATGGTGAGCTCTAAGGCACGAACACGCTTAGGTTTGGTTTCCTTCCTGCTGAGGGCATCTGCCACCACATTAGCCTTGCCTGGATGGTATTTAATCGCACACTCGTAGTCATTTAGAAGTTCGACCCATCGGCGTTGCCGCATATTCAACTCCTTTTGTTCCATTATGTGTTGGAGACTCATGTGATCAGTGTAAATCGTGCACATGGTACCGTATAAATAATGCCTCCAAATCTTGAGCGCAAAAACCACAGCTCCGAATTCTAAGTCGTGTGTCGTGTAGTTTCGTTCGTGGATCCTGAGTTGTCGCGAAGCGTAAGCAATAACCTTCTCGCGTTGCATCAACACCCAACCAAGCCCTTGAATAGAAGCGTCGCAGTAAACAACAAAGTCGTCGGTACCTTCAGGTAAGGAAAGGATAGGAGCACTACAGAGGTTCTTCTTTAGTTCCTGAAAGGCAGATTCCTGAGCATCATCCCACTTATAAGCAACACCCTTTTGAGTGAGGGTCGTAAGTGGTTGTGCGATCTTAGAGAATCCCTTGATAAATCTTCGATAGTATCCTGCCAATCCCAAGAATTGGCGAACTTCGGTCGGAGTCTTAGGTATAGGCCAATTCTTAATGGATTCGATCTTAGCGGGGTCGACGTGAATCCCATCCTGATTGACTATGTGCCCAAGGAAATGGACTTCTCTAAGCCAGAAATCACATTTCGAGAATTTGGCGTACAGTTGCTCATTGCGAAGGAGTTCGAGAATAAAACGCAGGTGTTGTTCATGCTCCTCTTGACTTTTCGAGTAAATTAGGATGTCGTCAGTAAACACAATCACGAACTTGTCGAGGTAGGGTTTGCACACTCGGTTCATTAGATCCATGAAGGTCGCAGGTGCGTTGGTCATTCCGAAAGGCATAACAAGGAATTCGTAGTGACCATAGCGGGTTCTGAAAGCCGTCTTAGAGACGTCCTCATCACGGACTCTCAGCTGGTGATAACCCAATCGCAGATCGATCTTGGAATAATAACTCGACCCTTGCAGCTGGTCGAACAGGTCATCGATACGGGGAAGTGGATAACGGTTCTTGATGGTAACCTTGTTCAGTTCGCGGTAATCGATGCACATTCGGAATGTGCCATCCTTCTTTTTGACGAAGAGCACTGGGGCTCCCCAGGGTGATGAGCTAGGACGGATAAAACCTTTGTCCAAGAGTTCTTGTAGTTGAGTAGAAAGTTCCTTGAGTTCTGCGGGAGCTAGACGATAAGGTGCACGGGCTATAGGTGCTGCTCCGGGAGCTAGCTCGATTTGAAAATTCGACCTGACGGTGTGGAGGGAGTCCTGGTAGTTCTTCAGGAAATACTTCAGGATAGTCGCGTACAACAGGAAAATCTTCAATCCTGTTTTCCTTTTTCTGCGTGTCGGCAACAAGTGCTAAGATAGTGGCGTGCCCCTTTCGTAAACACTTCTGGGCTTTTAAGAATGAAATGATGCCTGTGACTTCTCCGCTTTTGTCGCCTTGGATGATAAGGGGTTTGCCAGGAGGACGGGGAATACGAACAGCTTTCTCTTGGCAGAGGATTTCAGCTCGATGCTTAGATAACCAATCCATACCAATGATGACGTCGAAGCTCCCGAGAATGATGGGGAAGAGATCGATACGGAAGGTCTGACCAGACAATTCTAGTTTGCAGTTACGAATAACGTGTGAGGCCTCGAGGTTTCTACCATTAGCTATTTCAACGATGTTCTTAGAGCTTAGCGGCGTAAGAGTGGACTTAAGCTTCTTACTAATACGTAGGGATACATAACTAGCATCTGCTCCGGAATCAAATAATATGGAAACATAACGATCATTAAGTAGGAACTTACCCGCCACCACGTTGGGGTCGTTCCTTGCTTCAGCAGCCCCAATCACGAATGCCCTTGCATTGTTTCCAGCTCCCTGGTTGTTGTCGTTGTTTCCAGCACCTCGATTATTGTTGTTGCGATTCTGGTTCAGCTGAGGGCAATCCTTTCGCATGTGCCCTATTGCCCCACATTTGTAGCATTCCCGATTGTTTCCTTGCTGCTGCTGTTGCTGTGGTTGATGCTGATTCTGCCTAGCTGGGAGCTGGCTCCTGCAGTCTTTGGCTTCATGCCCCATCTTGTTGCATCGCTGACATTGACTTCTGCCACATGGCCCACTGTGATGTCGGTTACATTTGTTACACTTGGGGTGGTTTCCTCGATAGCCACCCTGTTGCTGAGGGCCCTTGTTGCTTCAGTCTTCCTTTGTTGAACTGGGGCCTGAGTGGGGTTAGCATCCTTACCCTGACTTCCATCCCACTTTCGTTTGTTATCGCTAGAAGTTCCAGCAGTAGCACTGATCCTCTTCGGCAACTTGCCCTCCTCCACAGCCTGATTGGTGAGTTTGTGAGCAAGACGGACCACGGGCTGTATGGTATTGAGGTTGGCTGAGGTTACATGGCTCCGGATTTCTGGGACCAGACCCTTGATGTACAATTCGATCCTTCGATACATAGGTCGGGACATGTTTGGGCAAAGTGCAGCATAGTCGTTGGACTGCTTGGTGTAGGTCTCAATCTCTGATCCAACCATCTTGAGCTCATAGTATTCGTTTTCGAGTTTGTGGATGTCATCCCTGTGACAATACTCCTCTTTGATCATGTCCTTGAAATCTTCCCATGCAGTAGCATTAGCAGTTTCCAGACCAAGCATCTGAATCTGTGCTTTCCACCATGAAAGCGCGTTTCCTTCAAGCGTACCAGTCGCGAACTTTACCCAGTTAGTAGGGGGACACTCGCAGACAGCAAAGGCAGCTTCGGCCTTTTCAATCCAATGCAGTAGGCCTATGGCACCCTTAGTGCCGTTGAAAGGGAGAGGCTTGCCATCCATGAAGGTTTTGAAAGTACAAACACGTGGCTGCGCAGGCTTAGGCTGTCCTGTCGTGAGAAGTGAAGCGAATAGGCTTAGAGGTGAAAAGACGATGTGGGGGGGGGGGGGGTAGGATCTAAACATCCTAAAGTAACGAGTTTACCTCCCGGGTGAGCTGCGAAAGCTGCAGCCACCGTGTTGAGCAAGTTAGTGAATTGAGCCTGAGTCATGTTAACGTTTCCTCTTCCGCGTCCACTCATTGTCTTCATAACTAGAAAACATAGTATGAGTGTGATGTCGTAACGTAGCGAGAATGAGATAGAAGAGGGATGTGTATCTATCTAATTAGGCACACTAGTATGTATAGTAGAGCAGTCAACATAAGATAAACAAGCAAGTAAACACAAGTCCGAGCTATGAGGTCTAATATGTTGAGTCTTGCCCTTGGAGTGTAGTGTCGTCACGAGTCACGGGTTATAGTCTGGTTTTTCTCAAAAAGACTTTCTTTTTAAAACCAAGTTCACTATAACCAATGGCTCTGATACCAATCTGTCACACCCCCAAAAATCCACATGCGGAGTACCACCGCTTGGAGGCGTGACTGACCAGGATCCAGCCACCAATTATACTGAGCATTGGTCAATAGTAAAGATGTTCACCAACCACAATAGTTAGTAAACATTATAGTTCGAAGTTTTAAAGGTTTAAGTTCAAATAACATTTTAAGTAAACAGCGGAAGCATAAACCAAACAGTTTCAAAACAAAGTTCATAGTTCAAGATTATTTAGAACCCAACACATGGGCTAGACGACCACTACACATTCCCAAGCTGCAAGCTCCTGAGTCACTGGGTACCTGCAAAGCATGCAGTAGGGTATCAACAAAAAATGTTGGCGAGTCCACGAGTTGTCCAGTTTTAATTACCAAAAACTTGTTTCACCAGTTAATTTATCCGTTTATACATGCGATGGGGAGCTACCCCATAGGTAAGCGACTAAACTGTTTTTCCAATACCGAATACTTACTTAACCGTACGTTTCTGTAGTGCCCCATTTGTCAATGTTCTATCATCATTGACGGTTTGCCAGAGTTCATTAGTTCACTCCCGTTCCCAGTAACAAGGGTCGGTGTGAGGCTGGTTACACCTAAATAGCGCTATTAACTAATAACCCGTTCGCCAGGCCCCGGCAACTAATCGGTATTAAATGGTAGGGACTTAAGTGATAGAGTTTCGTTTAGTGTTGCTCGTTGCATTCCGTATAAACCGTAATTAACCAAGAGTTCCCAGTAACAAGGGAAGTAAGTAAGTTTGTTCCCAGTAACAAGGGAAGAAAAGTAAGTTTGTATCCCTTACGCGGGGATAGCGTTGTTTAAGTTTCCGTCTCCCAAAACCACCGGGAACGCATGCTTTAATAGTTGTGAACTCACCTTGGGTTGCTCGGCAGACCGTTTACTTGGTCAAGTACGTTGGTCACCACGTCCTAACATGGTTACCAGTATAGGTCAGGTTTGGGTGCAGGAAGATCACGTATATTCTACACATAGCTAACACATTGCATGCATAACATATAAATATCCAGCAAGTTATCGAGCCTGATCTACTACGTAAGCAGTTAAACAGTAACCGTCAATACCTAACATACAAATCATAAGTGTTATCGGGCCTAGCCAATCATACTAACAGTTAACAGCATCACAGAGTCCAACTAAAACAATATGCACGGTCCACATACTTTTGGCCCAATAACGGAGCCAATAAGCCCAGTCGAGACAAGTTGGTCTCGACTCGATAACGTGCGGTCTCGAGTCGCAACCGTGTGATCTCGAGTAATGCCGGCATGAGTCGCAACCTCGGAGGTCTCGAGTCCAGTCTCGAGTCGAGATCATGAAGTCTCGAGTCGAGACCTTGCCGGCCCCGAGTCCTTGAAGTCTGCCTTGATTGAGTTGTTAGGTCAAGGTCTCGAGTCGCAATTGCTGTGGTCTCGAGTTGTCACGTGTTGGTCTCGAGTCGCAACCGGGGGTCTCGACTCGCAACCCCTGATACGTGCACATGAAGTTCTTCTAGAATCTCTGATGTACTAACCAATAGAATTGTGATTTCATGAAACTGTGTACTAACCAATAGGATTTCATAAACATGTTTTCTTGTCTAAATTCTAATTAAATCAGATCAAACATCACATATTCAAATGTTTATCTCACATTCAACATTGTTCATCATATTCAACATTTGTTCATCATATGTTCATATCATATTTAACACATATTCATAATGTTCTTCATGAGATCATTCAAGCATGGAATGTTGTGATCAAGGATCAAGTAAATCTTGCATCATCTCATCAAACACACATTTGTCCTAAAATATCTAACATGAATCGGATAGCAAAAATCATCCTAAGCTATTAATCATTTACCCTTCAAACATCTTAGCAAGACATTATCATACAATGGCTCACACACATTATTCATCATTTAACCATTACAAACTCACTAATCATACAAGAATCATGCAAAAAGACCTCTAAACTAATCATGCATCTTATTCATTAAGCACACATAATTTTCTAACACACATTAAAACACTAACCGGTTCCAAAGTGTGGAGGTGTGTAGGGATTCACCGAGATCCGAGAGCTCCTTCCTTAGCCGACGGTTGTTCCGAGAAGAAAGGAGGAGAGTGTTGGTGGAGCTTTAGTGTGACAACCCGTAATTTACGGCTCTTAATTACGTAATTAACAGATGATTAACGCGGTAATAAATAGTGTTAACAACGCGAAGTAACTTAATTAGGCCTTTGGAGTGCCTAGGAACGTCTACCCGACTTTACAGTGCGCGAACGGTGATTTGCGGAGAAACATGCTAAACGTTAAGCGATAACGAAACGAAACCGTACAAAATACTGACAACGGCGACAAATGCGGATTTTCTATGAAAATTTTATATTCATGAAATTAATTTTGTGAATATATCGTACTTTCATACGCCACAAAACGCAGACGCGAACGAGAAATGCGGAAACGGTAACGCACCGACAATCAACGACGAAACTGACGCACCGGACTCGAATTTCGTCACGATATTGATACATTATGATATATTCGGCTTCGTTTTCGAATCTTAGTATATGCAGTTGAAATCGGATCGAAAAACGGATCAGGAACGGCAAACGGGGCATTTACGCGATTTTAACGAAACCGTCGAACGCACGCGATTAATAACGATTATCGACGCTATTTTTTTTACATATTTTGAACTAAAATATCAAATTATGACGTTTCATGACGCGCGGGAACGAAGACGGACCCTGTGGAGAATTTCGGGCTCCTAAAACGCGAAAGTTGGGCTTGTGGGCCTTGGGCCCAAGCCCAAAGCCCACAAGATCTCATCTACTTATAAATAAGACCTTTTGGTCTTCTTTTGAGCTTATTTTCAATATCAGACAAAACAAACAGATGCCAAACACCCCCCTTCGATCTCTCTCCCTCTCTCTCGTAAACCCGGCACCGGCCGGATTTCCGGCGCTCCGGCGAGTTTTCCGGTCGGGTGCTCCGACACCCTCACACCCCTCACCTCTTCACTCACACTAGTAGTACCCTCCCCCCCCATTCGACACAGAGACGGACCACCACCACCACGAACCGGTGGTGGTGCGGCGGCGGCTACAAGCGGAGGAAGAGAGAGAGAGAGCCGAGAAGAGGGAGAGAGAGAGAGCCGAGAAGAGTGAAGGAACCGGCGGTCGGTACCATTGACCGCCGGACATTGCCTTTATCCGGCGAGTCCACCGGCTTCGGGGTCGATTTGGTTTAAGTTCGAGGGTTCGAGCAGCAGAAGGAGAGAGACAGAGACTCAATCCGGTGGTCGGTTCAATTAACCGGCGGTCGGTTCATTTCTCTGGTGGTCAGCCTGTTTATCCGGCAGGTTTTAGTCGGAGGGGATGATGACGACATTTGACGATGATGATGATAACCGTAGCGGCGGCTGGCGTCTCAGTCCGGTGGTCCACGTATCGGTCCGGCGGTCCGCGTCTTGGTCCGACGGTCAGCGGCATTATCCGACAGGTTATGTTCGATTTCGGGTTTCTCTCGGGTTCTCCTCAGCTCAGCTTGCTTCGAGGTTGTTTATATTTGATTCGGTTCATATGCAGTTATATTGGTTTAGTGATTCGGTTTATGTTTCAGTTTAGTCGCGGGTCAAGTTCGGGTTCACATCGGACATCGGCTCAGAATCGGGATTTCGGGTCAACCCGGTTCAAACTCGGTCCGACTCAGCTTGACTCGGTCCAACTCGGCTCGACTCGGTTCTACAAAAGCTGACTCGGTCAACTCAGTTGACCCGGTCAAATCAGTCAGCGGCTTCGGAGATGGGTTCGGCTCGACTCAGTCCAACTCGGCTCAACTCGGTGCATTTCGGCTCGATCCGGTCCAACTCGGTCCAACCAAGTCAACTCGGTCAACTTAGCAAGTCAACCCAGTCAACCTGGTTGACTCGGTCAACTTAGTCAACACGTACGACGTTTCGACATGATAATTTGGTAAAGATTAACGGCACGGTTGTTTTATTATTTTTACATAGTTTTATTATATACGTGAAAAACGAGCTCGAACCAAGTTAATCGACGAATTATTAGTAAAAGTCACTTGAAGTTATTTACTACATTGTTATATAAAATTGATCATACGTAAATAAGGTTGAATAAATTGATTGATTTTGAAAAATAACGACAACTTGCGTTGTCGGGGCGTCCAAAAACAGAGGAAACTCTGCCCGTTTTCGAGAAAACCTGTAAAATAAAACGAGCCTTATTATAATGAAACGAAACTGTCAAATGAATACGTACACAAATGTGATTTTACTTTCGACGACACCTTATAGCATACAAGAAACTACGATAACACGGATTATATTTTTATAAAATAAATATAGATTCTATATTTATTTCGAATACCAAACAAGGTGGCTTCTTTTCACAAAATAAATATGGTTTATATATTTATTTTTAAACATAACGACACAACGATTATTTTGCTAAAATAAATATAGTTTATATATTTATTTGAAGTAATAAACGACACGAAGTCTTTTATAAAATAGATATAGTTTATCTATTTATTTCAAACTTCAAACATGAAACGATTCGTGATCTTATAAAATAAATATAAGTTTTTATATTTATTTCAAGCGCCGAAACTGCATATACGTATATTTTTGGCAAGTATATACAAGACGCTATGTATAGTACAAGTTTATTATATATTACTATCGTACGAATATTCCTATATACACAAACGACTTTTCGGAACTTAACAAGTTTAACTTAATCATTTTTATTAAGTTAACAATTTACCGTTGAATCGTTCGATTTACGATTCGGTAGAGCTCGATGACACGTAGTTTAGATACTGCGTTTATTTAGAAACTTATAAGATATTCCGTATTAGGAATATTGTAGAATGCACGCTAGCGAGTCTCACTTTGGAAACGACATCAAGGAGTCGTAATTAGCTAGCTTTGCACAGGAATATTCAGGCGAGTTCATAACCCCCACTTTTTACTATTTTACATTTTTATAAATGTTTTCGGGGTGGAAAGACATGCACGTTTTGCAAAATCATACAAAGTTTTGAACTAATGCAAAACTCGTATTTCTAAATCATATTACGAAGGGATTTCAGGGAACACAAATGAATTACGAAAGGTTTATACTAAATATACCGGTTTTTACAAAACAAATGCTTATTTTCGAAATGTGAATGATATTCGGCCAGGGTGACCAGGGATTTATTTTATACATGGTATGGTTAGCGTAAGGAGGGTTATTATTTAGATCATGTGAGTGGGTAGGCGGAAACTGGAGGCCATTAATCCTCATTGAAGGACCGAGGGACGTAAGCGGTAGATCTATCTGGGTGTAGCGAGCCCAACCCCAGGCCCAGTGTAACGGACCTCGGGGTGACTTTGTACCCATCGCAAAATCTGCTAGGTTTGAGTCTTCCTACTTGCACTTCACACATATCAATGGCCTTGCAAACCGTTGGTGATCTCTTTTTCCTTATTTGCTACATACCAGGGATTTTTATACTTACGGAAACTTCTTGTTCATACAAATTAACTATCATGTTTTATACAAATTCAAAGAATTATGCGGGTATGGAGTCAAAGTCAGGGTGGGCATTGACGGTTATATGAACATTACAAATACAAGGCTTTACAAATACATGGTTTTATGAACATAGCGTGTTACAAACACAACGTTTCCATACAATTTGGCAAGAAAATGATTTTTAAATTCATTTTCTCAATACTATTTCAAAAACCGGTTATTCCAAAGATTTATTTCAAACCTTTCACAACTCAAAAGATTTATTTCAAATCTTTTACAAACAAACTATGAACTCGCTCAACATTATGTTGATTTTTCTCGCATGTTCTTTCTCAGGTTACAGTTCTAAGACAAGGCACGGTTGGAATAGGAGAACCATCGAGAATTCGAGTACTTAGCAGGCGTTCAGTTTCTAGAAGTCTTAGCTATTTGCTTCCGCTGTGCAATGACGATACCAGTCCAGTCACGCCAAGCTCTGATAATTTCGGGGTGTGACAGATTGGTATCAGAGCTATAGGTTACAGCGAATTAGGTTCCTGTTGTGATACCTAGGCTCTAACCTCACTTTCCTCTGGGAACTTAGACTATTAAGACGTTGAATACATACAGAACGCCTAGTACTCGAATATGGTCTCCAACCGTTGCCGAAAAGCAAACAGTCAAAATTTTGTTTTCAAACATACGCTAAAGTTGTGTTTTACACACGGTGCACGAAACAATTACATACACAACACTCTGAGAGTTTAGGAAACATGCATTTAAGACCTTCGGAAAAAGGAATTCAGTCTGAGAGGCTGGGAGGATAGTCTAGTGGGACTAGGAGATTCAGTCTGACTGGGAGGATAGTCTAGTGGGACTAGGAGATTCAGTCTGAGAGGCTGGGGCGATAGTCTAGTGGGACTAGGAGATTCAGTCTGGGAGGCTGGGAGGCTAGTGGGACTAGGAGGACTATTTGATTATATGATTGATTATTTGCGCATGTGTGTGTTTATTAAAGGTCGTCACGTAGGAACCGCGAATATTAACTCGGGTACACACTATTATCCATATTGTCTATGATATTTTAACTTCCCGAGCAGACAGCCTACGCATAACGAAACGCTAGTGCACACGAATACATGGAACTCAATCTTTACGTCAACGGATGTCGGGGTACATCACCTTCTACGCGGCACACAACGCTAGTGCACAGGTATACGTGAAACTTAAGCTATACATCAACGGAGGTTGAAGTACGACACATATGACTATCGAGGCGAGGCCTTTGAGAAGGAACGATGAAGCAAATTTAACGACGACGCTAGATCCCTGTCAGCAGGAGAACTAACGATCAGGAAACGACAACTTGTCACGTGATCCTGCAACGACACGAATCACGCCTGGGAGAAGACGATTGTCTTCGCATCCCCCCCTACCTAATTAATGACGAGTACACTATGTTCGACATTCCATGGTAATGACACCTAACAACTGGTTATCACATGCAACCCCAGCTAAAGTCCTCAAATTTCTATTAATGAAATTTCGAATTTCACATTTACTGAGTAGATTTTCGTATCTCTACTCCTCTTAATGGTCATTGTGTCACGATCATTTCTTTACAAGATACATACATGGTTTTTCGTTGTGACCATGCCGAAAGTTTTTCTTATCGATACATACATCTATTGTCGGATTGCGCTAAAACCAAGTTCAATTGTTTGAACTTGCTCATTACACTTATTCGATTCGAGACACCATATGATGTATTGGGAGCATCATATTCAAATCAATTTTTAACGAACACTTCATTTGTTCTGAGTCGTGGTAAACTTGTTTGGTATTCGACTCCATTAAATTGTTGATTTCGACACCTTGTGGTGGTGTTTTCACTTATTTGAACCTTGCGCTAAACTCGTTTACGTATCTTATGCACGGATTTAATTATTTATTTATTGATTCAGGTTAAGTTCGCTTTGATTTATCACATTACAACAGTCTTAACACAATTGTGTGTTAAGACAATGGTACACAAATTCATTTCACATTCCGGTGTACCTCATAACGGTTCTTTCAACATCGATCGAATGCTTTGCGACATTCATTGTTTCTTCACCTTCGATCGAAAACATTGTTTCCTTGATGTTCCATTTTCAATTGAAAATCCTATGATGTCATTTAAAACAAACTTTCAAGATTCACTTTATTGCGCTTTCATTTGACTTCAGACACGGTGAATTTGTTTGATCACCGCTATTATCGAATCATTACGACACCTTGTGGTGTCAGCACAAACTTGTAGCTTGGGCTAATCATGATTGAGCGTTTCATACAAAACACAGGTGATATTTGTTCGATCACCCCTATTATTGAATTGTTTCGTTCAATGCGACACCTTGTGGCGTCGGTATAACTTACAGCTTGTGCGGATCACGATCGAGCGTTTCATGCAAACTAGTACATTTGAGATTGTTGATTCTAAGTTCATCCAGTGGATGTTATTGCTTCTAGAACTCATTCACACGTTGTAAACGTTCATATGGAATTCGATTGGTCGAAGTTCCTGTTCATTGTTGGATCCTTGTTAACTTAGTCGCACTGGTGACTGTATCATTACGTCTTGTTTCCTTTGACATCAATTACTGAGACACACTACTTTTTAAACCGTTGGGTCCTTATTGTTGAGGAATGCCATTAAATTCACCTGATTCGAAAAAGTCTTGTTTCGATTACGCGGTCATTCACTTTGTTATTATTCGGACTTACCAGCGAACAACACAATTCTGAGGAGATAACATAGTCTAAATTTCGAGGACGAAATTCCTGTAACAGGGGGAGAATGTGACAACCCGTAATTTACGGCTCTTAATTACGTAATTAACAGATGATTAACGCGGTAATAAATAGTGTTAACAACGCGAAGTAACTTAATTAGGCCTTTGGAGTGCCTAGGAACGTCTACCCGACTTTACAGTGCGCGAACGGTGATTTGCGGAAAAACATGCTAAACGTTAAGCGATAACGAAACGAAATCGTACAAAATACTGACAACGCCGACAAATGCGGATTTTCTATGAAAATTTTATATTCATGAAATTAATTTTGTGAATATATCGTACTTTCATACGCCACAAAACGCAGACGCGAACGAGAAATGCGGAAACGGTAACGCACCGACAATCAACGACGGAACTGACGCACCGGACTCGAATTTCGTCACGATATTGATACATTATGATATATTCGGCTTCGTTTTCGAATCTTAGTATATGCAGTTGAAATCGGATCGGAAAACGGATCAGGAACGGCAAACGGGGCATTTACGCGATTTTAACGAAACCGTCGAACGCACGCGATTAATAACGATTATCGACGCTATTTTTTTTTTACATATTTTGAACTAAAATATCAAATTATGACGTTTCATGACGCGCGGGAACGAAAACGGACCCTGTGGAGAATTTCGGGCTCCTAAAACGCGAAAGTTGGGCTTGTGGGCCTTGGGCCCAAGCCCAAAGCCCACAAGATCTCATCTACTTATAAATAAGACCTTTTGGTCTTCTTTTGAGCTTATTTTCAATATCAGACAAAACAAACAGATGCCAAACACCCCCCTTCGATCTCTCTCCCTCTCTCTCGTAAACCCGGCACCGGCCGGATTTCCGGCGCTCCGGCGAGTTTTCCGGTCGGGTGCTCCGACACCCTCACACCCCTCACCTCTTCACTCACACTAGTAGTACCCTCCCCCCCATTCGACACAGAGACGGACCACCACCACCACCACGAACCGGTGGTGGTGCGGCGGCGGCTACAAGCGGAGGAAGAGAGAGAGAGAGCCGAGAAGAGAGAGAGAGAGCCGAGAAGAGTGAAGGAACTGGCGGTCGGTACCATTGACCGCCGGACATTGCCTTTATCCGGCGAGTCCACCGGCTTCGGGGTCGATTTGGTTTAAGTTCGAGGGTTCGAGCAGCAGAAGGAGAGAGACAGAGACTCAATCCGGTGGTAGGTTCAATTAACCGGCGGTCGGTTCATTTCTCCGGTGGTCAGCCTGTTTATCCGGCAGGTTTTAGTCGGAGGGGATGATGACGACGTTTGACGATGATGATGATAACCGTAGCGGCGGCTGGCGTCTCAGTCCGGTGGTCCACGTATCGGTCCGGCGGTCCGCGTCTTGGTCCGGCAGTCAGCGGCATTATCCGACAGGTTATGTTCGATTTCGGGTTTATCTTGGGTTCTCCTCAGCTTAGCTTGCTTCGAGGTTGTTTATATTTGATTCGGTTCATATGCAGTTATATTGGTTTAGTGATTCGGTTTATGTTTCAGTTTAGTCGCGGGTCAAGTTCGGGTTCACATCGGACATCGGCTCAGAATCGGGATTTCGGGTCAACCCGGGTCAAACTCGGTCCGACTCAGCTTGACTCGGTCCAACTCGGCTCGACTCGGTTCAACAAGAGATGACTCGGTCAACTCAGTTGACCCGGTCAACTCAGTCAGCGGCTTCGGAGACGGGTTCGGCTCGACTCAGTCCAACTCGGCTCAACTCGGTGCATTTCGGCTCGATCCGGTCCAACTCGGTCAAACCAAGTCAACTCGGTCAACTCAGCAAGTCAACCTGGTTGACTCGGTCAACTTAGTCAACACGTACGACGTTTCGACATGATAATTTGGTAAAGATTAACGGCACGGTTGTTTTATTATTTTTACATAGTTTTATTATATACGTGAAAAACGAGCTCGAACCAATTTAATCGACGAATTATTAGTAAAAGTCACTTGAAGTTATTTACTACATTGTTATATAAAATTGATCATACGTAAATAAGGTTGAATAAATTGATTGATTTTGAAAAATAACGACAACTTGCGTTGTCGGGGCGTCCAAAAACAGAGGAAACTCTGCCCGTTTTCGAGAAAACCTGTAAAATAAAACGAGCCTTATTATAATGAAACGAAACTGTCAAATGAATACGTACACAAATGTGATTTTACTTTCGACGACACCTTATAGCATACAAGAAACTACGATAACACGGATTATATTTTTATAAAATAAATATAGATTCTATATTTATTTCGATTACCAAACAAGGTGGCTTCTTTTCACAAAATAAATATGGTTTATATATTTATTTTTAAACATAACGACACGACGATTATTTTGCTAAAATAAATATAGTTTATATATTTATTTGAAGTAATAAACGACACGAAGTCTTTTATAAAATAGATATAGTTTATCTATTTATTTCAAACTTCAAACATGAAACGATTCGTGATCTTATAAAATAAATATAAGTTTTTATATTTATTTCAAGCGCCGAAACTGCATATACGTATATTTTTGGCAAGTATATACAAGACGCTATGTATAATACAAGTTTATTATATATTACTATCGTACGAATATTCCTATATACACAAACGACTTTTCGGAACTTAACAAGTTTAACTTAATCATTTTTATTAAGTTAACAATTTACCGTTGAATCGTTCGATTTACGATTCGGTAGAGCTCGATGACACGTAGTTTAGATACTGCGTTTATTTAGAAACTTATAAGATATTCCGTATTAGGAATATTGTAGAATGCACGTTAGCGAGTCTCACTTTGGAAACGACATCAAGGAGTCGTAATTAGCTAGCTTTGCACAGGAATATTCAGGCGAGTTCATAACCCCCACTTTTTACTATTTTACATTTTTATAAATGTTTTCGGGGTAGAAAGACATGCACGTTTTGCAAAATCATACAAAGTTTTGAACTAATGCAAAACTCGTATTTCTAAATCATATTACGAAGGGATTTCAGGGAACACAAATGAATTATGAAAGGTTTATACTAAATATACCGGTTTTTACAAAACAAATGCTTATTTTCGAAATGTGAATGATATTCGGCCAGGGTGACCAGGGATCTGGTCAGGGTGACCAGGGATTTATTTTATACATGGTATGGTTAGCATAAGGAGGGTTATTATTTAGATCATGTGAGTGGGTAGGCGGAAACTGGAGGCCATTAATCCTCATTGTAGGACCGAGGGACGTAAGCGGTAGATCTATCTGGGTGTAGCGAGCCCAACCCCAGGCCCAGCGTAACGGACCTCGGGGTGACTTTGTACCCATCGCAAAATCTGCTAGGTTTGAGTCTTCCTACTTGCACTTCACACATATCAATGGCCTTGCAAACCGTTGGTGATCTCTTTTTCCTTATTTGCTACATACCAGGGATTTTTATACTTACGGAAACTTCTTGTTCATACAAATTAACTATCATGTTTTATACAAATTCAAAGAATTATGCGGGTATGGAGTCAAAGTCAGGGTGGGCATTGACGGTTATATGAACATTACAAATACAAGGCTTTACAAATACATGGGTTTATGAACATAGCGTGTTACAAACACAACGTTTCCATACAATTTGGCAAGAAAATGATTTTTAAATTCATTTTCTCAATACTATTTCAAAAACCGGTTATTCCAAAGATTTGTTTCAAACCTTTCACAACTCAAAAGATTTATTTCAAATCTTTTACAAACAAACTATGAACTCGCTCAACATTATGTTGATTTTTCTCGCATGTTCTTTCTCAGGTTACAGTTCTAAGACAAGGCACGGTTGGAATAGGAGAACCATCGAGAATTCGAGTACTTAGCAGGCGTTCAGTTTCTAGAAGTCTTAGCTATTTGCTTCCGCTGTGCAATGACGATACCAGTCCAGTCACGCCAAGCTCTGATAATTTCGGGGTGTGACATTTAGGGTTTTAGTGATTGAAGGAATGTAGGAGAGTGTGTGTGGGTGAGTGTGGGAGAATGATGGAAATGTCAAAAATGAGAGAAGGTTGGCTTGGGCATGGGTTTTATACCCGTTCTAAGGTCGGTACACCCTAATGGGTTCCGAATGGGCTCAAGTGCACACGGCCCAACCGCTTAATGTTCACTCGAGACCGAGTGGTCTCGAGTCGGGTTCATGGTCTTGGCTTACTATATATATATATATATATATATATATATATATATATGTATATCATACTTACACATTGTCAACACATAACTTAGCACGAGGATCACATAGCATATCAAGATCAACACCTTATTTTTCATTTAATAATATATACACGCAAGTTCAATACAAGGTGGTTGCTCGGGAAAACCCAGAGTGTCACATTTTCAAACTTGTCCTAACCTTCTTGACTATTTCTTTAGGAATGACAACATCCGCATCTTCATGAGTCTCCACTGACTCCATGAGTCTAAAGTTAATCTCCTTTTTGATTCTCATTGAAGACTGAAGTTTTTCAGCATAAGAAGACTGCATTGACCTCTTCTGATTCTGATCTTCCTTGTAATCTGCATCTGAACTCTCCAACTGTACGGGCACAGTGACTTTCTCCAACTCATCGATCACATTTATAATCTTCTGCTCTTTCTGAACCACTCCACGCCGAGAAATTAATGGATTACCATCAATGTTCAGGGGCTTGGAAAACAATGACGGCTTATCCCGCATATCCTGAATATTCAAAGGCGTATAACTCTTCGAGCTTATGAACATCCCCATGCATTTTCTCAGAAAACGATTGGAACCCTAAGTCCTCCAGTCCTCGATCCCTATTTCTCTCCATGCACACAAATACGTAAACAAACCTCCAACGTCAAACTAACAACATAAACATGCAGCCTCCACCTTTGAAACCCTAAACCTTGAAACCCTAGTGTTAATCATCAACCCTTAACCTATTAATCCAGAGTTTTCGATCTAGCTAAATTAAACTCAGTTAACCGCAATAAAAAACAACTAGATTAATAAATCAGAGAATCTAACTAATCACTACGGCGGCGATTGAAAGAAAAGAACAATAAAAAAACCCTAAATCCAAATCGGTCACAATTGCTAACTAGTTCGTTAGAGAGTTTTGATCAATCAAACCTCCAATCACAGACTGTTATACAAAAGATCGCAAAGTAGAATCAAGGTTTACGTGAAGAATGAAAATCGCCCAAGGTTAGAGAGAAAACAGCCATTAAAGTCTCATTTAAGGTTTACGTTTGATGTTTGTATACTTTGTGTATTAGTTATATTATCTTAGGATTGAAGTAATATAACTTAACATATACCAAGAAATTTCAATAAAAAATATTACAAAAAATCATAAGGAATAAATACATAAGTTACACGCATAATATTGTAAAACCGAACAAGAACGTAACTTATAAAATATTCCGGAAAATACCTTTATAAATGTATTTTTGGTAAGTAATATTTTGGATACAAGAAATGAAAATATGATTTTTGTAAATATTACCAAGTTATATCATATTTTCGACAAGGAGAAAATATATTATTTTTGGGAAGTAAAAATATATTTTCTTGGAATATTTAGAAGATATATGATTTTTGAGAAAAATACATATTTTCTTGAAATACATTATTTTTGGACAAAATAAGTTTATATATATTTTCTAAGTTAGACTTAAAAATATATATTATTTTGGAACTACAAATATTTTTGCTAAAAAGAATAATTATAAATATTTTTTCTAAGTAATAACTCTAATATATATATATATATATATATATATATATTAGGAAAATATATATAGGTGGACTTTTATTGGCAATGATATTCCGAAAGGTTTAACGCAAAATTAAGTGTAAGAATACTTAACAAAAGCAAGCATACGAATATACATCATGTATGAGATACCCCCATCCTTGGAAAGGAAATACGAATACAAATACTTGAGAAGTATTATTACAAAAATATTGCTTAACGAACTATTCCAAAATTAAATATAATTTAGAGTTAAAATAATTATTATCTTAACAAGTAATTATAACTTGGAATGACATAGAAGACATAACAGAAATGTAACTCAGAAACCTTAATTCTAAGGCAAGGCACGGCCCGTTCGTCTAATAGACCCTAGTACGTTGTAGGTAGTTGTGCTTGCTGAGGAGATTTGAGTTACGAGTACCGAAGACGCAAAACTGTGAGTTCATGTCCCCCTTTTCTTTAAATTGTTTTGTTTATTAACTTCGGGGGTGAAATACATGTTACAAAAGGCTTACATACAAATGAAATTTGTATGGTTAGCCTAGGAAAGTACCATAGATCATGTGAATGGGTAGGCGCATACTTGAGACCATTAATCCTCGTATAAGGACCGAGGGGCATGAGTGATAGATCTATTTGGGTGTAGCGAGCCCACACCCATGAGGACCAGGGTGGCCCATTTGCTAGGTTTGAGCCTTCCTACGCCGTCACACATATCAGTGGCCTTGCAAACCATTGGTGATCTTTTCCTTGTTTGCTCTCATACCGGGATTTACAAATTTACATACACTGTTTACAAAGGTTTTATACATACATATACTCAAATTCATGAACTCGCTCAACTTTTGTTGATGTTTTTAAACTACATGTATTTCAGGGAATTAAGTGGATCTGGCGGGTGTTTGCATGTTTCAAGCTGCGTTATAAATAAAAGATGTCATCCAAGTCATTAGGGTTTAGGAGATGTATCTTAATCCTGGACGAGATACATGGTTCTAAACTCGGGTTTGTTTACGGTCTTTTGTCAAGTCTAAGTGAACTTCTTAAAACTTGTTGTGGTTTGTAATTTGAATTTGGTGTCGATGTTTCAAACAATTATGTAGTGCTATTTTCAAACTTAATTTATGGATGAACATCTAATGGTTTTATCATATAGGGTTGTTATGATTGAATGCTATGGTATTAAGAAAGTCACACCAATAATCACGCTTCCGCAAAAGTCAGGGTGTGATAGCTTGGTATCAGAGCTTCGATCGTAGCGAACTAGGATTCTTTCTTGAGTCTAGACTATGATTATTAGGGCTCTCACGAAAATGTTTTCATAACATATTTACATTGCATACACAAAACGTCAAGATCCAGGGAACAAACATTTTTACAATCAAAAGACACAAATCACATTTCAAAGGATTCGTTTATAGTTCAGTCTGAGAGACTGAGTAATTCAGTTTGAGAAACTGAGAAGTTAGTCTGAGAGACTAGTTGGGGCAGTCTGAGAGACTGGGTAGTTCAGTTTGAGAAACTGGGGAGTTTAGTCTGAGAGACTAGGTAGTTCAGTCTGAGAGGCTGGGTGGGATAGTCTGGGAAGACTAGGATGAATACATGCTTACACTGTTACTACTTACATGCTTATTTGATGACTGTTGATGTGTGTACATATGCTGTGATTGTTTTGTTACAGACACCATGTCCTCATCTGAGAGTGGACTGTCAGATACTGTAGACTCCATGGCCATAGTTTCGGACGATGAGATTGTCCCAGACCCTGAGATTTTCACCTCTGACACTGAGAGTGACGATGACGATGATTTCTAGCCGTTTGCTTTACCTGATTTTGGCGACGACATACCGCATGCTGATGGTCTACTTGACGAGGATCCATTTTTCATTCCTATTCCTGACCAGGATCTTATCATCCTCGGACATCCCGATGATGAGCATGCCGTGGTCCCGATCCTCGCACCTCTTCCTCTTGCAGCATTTCCTCTCGAGGATTTGCCTTTTGATGCTTTGTCTGACGATGATGTCGATCTTTTTATTGAGGATCCCCCTGAGGATGCCCAGGGTGATGGAGCTCCAGTCGATGATGTCATTGTCATTCCTCTTGTTGAGATTCCTATCGTCGAGATTTCATCTGGTCATTCTGGTCCTGATTCATTCGAGTTTGTATCATCCACTACTTTGCACGCACTGGAATTGCAGCATTATCCCACTGATTCTGACTCTGACTCTGACACGGCTATGTCTGCTGCACCTATTCCTCCACAAGACTTTGAGTTTGATGATGAGCCTGAGCATGAGATTGACTTTGTTCCAGTCGACCAGCTTTTTGATGTACTCGCTGATCTTGAGTTAGCACCAGCCGACCCTGAGCCTATGGTTGTACCCAAGCCTATACCTGCTCCTGATCCTCTGCCTGAGCATGACCCTGTACCTGTTGGCATACCTGTTATTGCACCACTTTTACCGGACCCTATGCCTGCACCCGCTGACCATGCTCCTTTTGCTGATCATATAGATCCCCGTTACGCGTTCACCCACAATGGGTGGATAGAGGATGATGATGACTTGCCCCCTTTTGTTGAGCCTGTTACTCCCCCACCTGCACCTACACATGCACCTGTTGACGTTGCCCTGTTTCACCCACATGTGTCTGATATACACCGCACTGACTGCCGATCACATTCTTACAGAATATCCCTCCACCCTGTCTAGGGGAAGGTCCGTCCAGCCAGCAGCCTGGCCATGTTCCACCCGTGTCAGCAGCTTTTCCCTTCATGCCACAGTTTGTACATGCTCCTCATTTTGCTTCTGCACCATCAGGCGAGCCACTCATATGGTTTCCTCCGAACACTATGCCAGTCTCTGATCCATACCATCCATTCCACTACACTGGCTACACGAGGGATGAGCTACTTCTGTCCTTGCAGCTTCAGCAGGAGATGTTATGTCGTAGAGTCATGGAGCTAGAGAGGATTCCACGTCCTCCACCTTGTACTTGTCAGTCACCTTTCGCGACTCCACCAGCTCCTCTTTTGCCTTATCCGGACTTTGATGTTCGATTTCTTACTATGGAGCAGCAGATTAGCTATCTGTTGCGACACATTTACGATCTTGAGGAGGAGCTCGCGCATGTGCGCAGTTTGCTTCCTGTTCCTCCGCCTCCTCCTCCTCCTCCATCATCAGCATAGCCGGTTTTTGGTCTTATGCAGGTCGCTTACTTTTGATGAGAGTATCGCTATTGAGCCCAACTTGCATAGCCTTTTGAAGACCACTTTTTGACATTTGACTGTAGTAGATTGATAGACGATTTGGACAAGGGTGATGTGACCCTGTAGTCCCTTTTAATGTGATATGATACATTGTAGAACGTGAAACTGTATTTATGGGCGATGATATATAAAAGCTCAATCGCAATGTTCTCATTATATACATTGTTGAATTACTTGTTTGCGTTATGGTTGAGATGTTATGTGTTCACTTGCGTTGATAAATGCTATTACGTATACATGTCATGCGTTTACTATACTTATTATGACCTGACTGACACAATCTTCTTTTAGAAGATGTCTCCGCAAAGAGAAACACGATTGCCCACGACAGAGGCTGAACTACAAGAACGGATTTCACAAGCGTTAGCACAGCACGAGGCCATGCGCTCTGAACATAGCGGGGGTACCACATAAAACAACCCACCTCATGGCTGTACCTACTGGCAGTTCCTTGACTACAAGCCTCCGAATTTCGACGGCACTGGAGGTGCCATAGCCTTTGTGAAATGGACCGAAAATATGGATTCTGTTTTGCGAATGAGCGGATGTACGCCAGAGCAACAAGTCCCATATGCATCAGGATCATTTCAAGACGGGGCCTGGTTATGGTGGAACTCTCAGGTTCGAATATTGGGCAGAGCTACTATGAATGTTTTAACATGGGATGAGCTGAAGGAAATGATGCGTAGGGAGTTTTGCTCTCAGATGGCGATCCAGAAGCTGGAATTCGAATTCTGGAAGCTAAAGATGGAAGGTCCAAAAGTAGCGGAGTACGTGCAGAGACTTCACTATTTGTCGCGAGTTGTTCCGTACCTAGTGGAACCGGAGTTGAAAAGGATGGAGCCATTCATCTGGGGACTGGCGCCTCAGATCCTGCGCTTAATGACGGTATCAGCTCCGCCAACAGCTCTCGATGCGGTTGAATTAAGTGTGGCACTCAGTAAAGAAGCGGTTAGACTTGAAAAGCTTTCAAACCCTGATGAGAAAAAGGAAACTCAGGTAGATTCATTCGGAAAGGACAAAAGGAAACTCACTGACTTACAGGAAGATACCCGAACGAACAAAGCCAAATGGAGAAAGGAGTACATGGGCACTCTACCTAGGTGCGAAGGCTGCCTACTTCATAATGCTAGGCCATGTAGGTGTGGAAGAAGTGATGTCTGCGATAAAGTAGGGCATGTCAAGGAGACGTGTCAAATCGGAGCGGGACATGGAAACGAAGGACAAATGGGTAACGGAGATCACGAAGGAAGCAACGTCAACGACGACTATCAAAGTAGGACCAATGTGAGAGATTTGCAGTAGGATATCCAAAGGTACTACCCTAAATCCTTAATGGGTTTCTACGTAATAGTTAAGACCCTTGGATTATATAGTACCATTCCAAAATTCAAAGAGACCCCTTGAGTGGTCTAAGTCAAAAGATTGATTCAGAATCTGGTTAAGAATGGCATGTGATGATATAGCTGAAAAGACTCCTTGGTAGTCTATTTAAATCATTTATCGATTTAATTAGAGTTAATTACATAGTTAGTCCCTGTGGTTTGCACAAAATAACAACATTAGGTACTAATAGTTTAAAATCACATTCTAGGGTATTAACTTTTCATTTTGTAACTTTTGAGGGTATTAACTTTTCATTTTGTAACGTTTGAGGGTATTAATTTTTCATTTTGTAACGTTTGAGGGTACTAATAAAATGTGTTTTAAGCCTTTAAACAGTGCTAATACCCTCAAACGTTACAAAATGAAAAGTTAATACCCTAGAATGTGATTCTAAACTATTAGTACCTAAGGTTGTTATTTTTTGCAAACCACATGGACTAACTATGTAATTAACTCATTTAATTAAAAGGACCCTATGGTGGTCTAGTCACGCTCATCACAAGTCTGTTCATTTGGTTTTTCCCTACACATTATAAAATGCACTGTGCGGACTATGCAAGGAATTACATAATTATGGACGCGTACATAATTATGAAATTCAGTGCACAGGAACCTAGTAAGATTTGTCATGTGTAAGAACTGATAGTGACAACAATAACGAAAAGTGAACAATGTAATGGAGGTACGGTGGACGCACCAATAACGCTTTATATACTTGTATATAGGTGTCCCTCTCACATTGCAAGCATGATGTTATTTAAAGTTACTAGAAGTTCAGGACTCTAACCAGTGTTGTTTGATCTTTTCAACTTCATGTTTCAAACTCTCACAAGTTTCCTCTAAATAAAAATTCGGGACGAAATTTCTGATGGGATTTTAACATGTTTATCAAAGCAATTTCATCCATATGAAATAAAAACGCAGCGGAAATATTGTTTAAAACATGTTACTTTTATAAGATATAAAACCATTTATATGCAAAATCCCAAAACCCGGATCCATATATGAGATGTATACTATCAAACACAACCATAGGATGTTTAGAAAACTACATTCTTGAAGTACAAGGATTATAAAACGGATGATGCTTCTTGAAATGGTTGTCTTCAAGAGTAGAAGACCTCAAGCTTGTATACCCCAAGCTTCCAACAAACACTACGAGATTAGCTAGGATTTAACACTTGAAACGAAACCGAAAAGCTCCTTGGAACCCTTCTATGGCCGAAATTTTTAGAGAAAAATTCAGCTCTCTTTCTTTGAGATTATCTCTCTATTTTCTTTATATTTTTGTCATACAAAATATATAAATGATGAGAGAAGAGCCACCTCCTTTTTGCCCAATCAAGAGGCTTCTTCCACATGCAAAATGCATGAAAAGATATTGGACCAAATTCTTTGGTTAGAGAGAAAGGGGGGCCGGCCCTAGGTGGGTGTTTTAAAAAAAAATCAATTTTATTTTATTAAATAAAGTCTTGTTTATTTTTATAACTTTTATAAAATAAACACTATATGTTTTCAAGACTTTATGCACCTCTTTTAAAATGTTATTTAACTTATTAAATAACAAAATAAAATATTCTCTCATAATAAATTATCCACATAATTTATTGGTTTCTCAAGTGTAATTATTTAGAAAACCAATTTCTAAATATTGTGAGTGTTAATATTTATTTGTTTGATCATATCACAAATAAATAATATAAGTGTTTGCTAGCTTGTTATTGGGTATGACTCGACTTGGATCATAACGTACTAGCCACATCAATTTATTATGTGTCTTGGGCATACAGAGTCCAACAATCTCCCACTTGCACAAGATACATAGAAGATTGATGCAAGCAGTAAATGACGCCTAACTACGGTTTACTATCCCCAATACGTATGACTATATTTGCCATTCAATAACATCATCCCTTTCAAGTCCCTTACTTGAACATGATATAGGTGAATTTATCATTTATCCTTTCGTTACAGATGTCATGTTAAATCCAGAGACATAGAGTGATCACTCTCTGTTGATTTAACTTTATCAGGCCTTAGACATCTTACTCTCAACGAATAAGAGGAACAAATCCCTTCTTGACTACATACGTCTCTCACAATCACCTTGTATCACACCTGAGCTCAGCCTTATGTACTGTCATATTACTGACAACAAAGAAATAAGTCAAGGCATAATATTTGGTGAATATCAAGACCCAATATGTATCTCAGGTCAGAGGATACTATGATATTCGCCTTAACTCAAAATTTACTAATGATCAATCACAAATGATTCCATGCAGTAATATTTGAGAGCGAGTCAGTCCAATATTTGTATCCCACAAATATCTATGAACTTTGGCAGCAACACTTTGCTCTATATTCATACCTAATGAATATCCACCAATCCAAGTTCATAATAGTCTTGCATTCATATTTGTTCCCACAATTATGATCGACTACGGACATTTAGAATAATTAACTTATTCACGGATTTAAACATGCTAATATGAAACATAACTCAAAATACCATAAAAGAGTTAAATTAATAATTGTTTCAATATCCAAATACAAAATTAGATCAAATCCAATCACTAGAATATCGAAGTCCTAAGGAACATGTATGACCCTCATGTTTTCCCCTGTCAAGGAGCTTCGTGAGTGGATCCGCAATGTTTTGATCTGTGTGAACTTGGCGGATACATATCTTTCCCTTTTCAACTTCATCCCTTATGTAGTTGAATCTCCGCTCGATATGTCTAGTCTTTTGGTGCGCACGAGGTTCCTTGATTTGAGCAATCGCACCCTCGTTATCACAAAAGATCTCTAGGGGGTCTTGAATGGTAGGGACCACCCCTAGGTCGACTATAAATTTCTTCAGCCATGCAGCTTCCTGGGCTGCCAATGAAGCGGCGATGTATTCTGATTCTGTAGTGGACAATGCTACTACGTCTTGTTTTGAGCTCTTCCAAGAGACTACTCCACCATTTAAAATGAAGACATACCCCGATTGCGATCGAGAATCACTTCGATCGGTTTGGAAACTCGCGTCCGTGTAACCCTTTACAACGAGTTCCTCCTCACCAGATCCATATATTAAGAACATATCCTTAGTCCTCCTAAGATATTTCAATATACTTTTAACAGCCATCCAATGACTGTTACCTGGATTCTGCTGGTATCTACTCGTCATGCTCAAGGCGCATGAAACATCCGGTCTGGTGCATATCATTGCATACATGATGGATCCTATAGCTGACGCATATGGGATTCTTTTCATTTTCTCTTGCTCATCCTTTGAGCTAGGACATTGAGATGTATTCAATATTGTCCCCTTTTGAATAGGTACAAAACCTCTCTTAGAGTTCTCCATTTGGAACCTATTCAAGACTTTGTCAATGTATGCACTTTGGTTTAAACCTATCAAGCGCCTTGATCTATCCCTATAGACCTTTATTCCCAGAATGTAGGCGACTTCCCCAAGATCCTTAATGGAAAAACAATTTCCAAGCCAAGCTTTTATACCTTCCATGGTTGGAATGTCATTCCCAAATAGTAGAATGTCATCGACATAGAGTACTAAGAAAGTGATGACGCTCCCACTAGCTTTCTTGTACACAGAAGCTTCATCTCCGTTCTTGATGAATCCAAAATTCTTAATTTCTTCATCAAAACGGTGATTCCAGCTTCTAGATGCTTGTTTCAATCCATAGATTGATTTCTTTAACTTGCACACTTTGTCAGGATGCTTTGGATCGACAAAACCTTCTGGCTGAACCATATAGACATCTTCATCAAGATATCCATTAAGAAAAGCCGTTTTGACATCCAATTGCCAGATCTCATAGTCATAATATGCAGCTATGCCAAATAATATCCTGATTGACTTTAGCATCGCCACAGGCGAGAAGGTCTCATCATAATCAATCCCTTGAGTTTGAGTGAAACCTTTTGCTACAAGTCTTGCTTTGTAAGTATCCAAGTTACCATGCATATCTGTTTTCTTCTTGAAGACCCATTTACTTCCAACTACTTTGGAGTTGAGTGGTGGTACAACCAATTCCCAAACTTGGTTGTCATACATGGATTGCATCTCTATGTTCATGGCTTCAAGCCATTTGTCACAATCGGATTTTGACATTGCATCATGGTATGTGGTTGGTTCATCTGAATCTACCACGTAGCATCCATCCATGAAAAATCCATATCTTTCAGGTGGATTACTAATTCTACCAGATCTGCGAACATTTTGTGTGTTTTGATCAACCTCTTGATCATTTTCAACAACCTCTTGTTGAGTGCTAGTATCAACCAAACGTGTATCGTCTTGCGGTTCTTGATCCTCTTCAAGTTCCACTGTTCTACTACTAGTTCCTTCCATAAGAATTTAGCTTCTAAGAACTTACCCTTTCGAGCAACAAATACCTTTTGCTCGGTTGGATCGTAGAAATAATATCCTATATCATCTTTAGGATATCCTACAAAGATACACTTAGTAGATCGGACTTCCAATTTATTTGGAGTGTATTGCTTAACATAAGCTTCACAACCCCAAACCCTTAAGAATGATAATGATGGCGGGTTTCCATGCCATATTTCAAAAGGTGTCCTTTCTACTTTCTTGGTTGGGGCCATATTTAGTATACGGACTGCGGAGAGCAAAGCGTAACCCCAAAATGATAGAGGTAATGTGCTTCTAGCCATCATAGATCGAACCATATCTAATAGAGTTCGATTTCTCCTTTCGGACACACCATTGTGTTGTGGTGTTCCTGGTGGAGTGAGTTGTGAAATGATTCCACAACTTCTAAGATGATCTTGAAAAGCACCACTTAGGTATTCACCTCCTCTATCGGTACGAAGGACTTTAATTGTTTTCTTGAGTTGATTTTCTACTTCACTTTTGAAGTCTTTGAACATTTCAAATGCTTCATCCTTGTGTCTTAGTAAGTACACATAACCATAACGACTATAGTCGTCGGTAAAGGTAATGAAGTATCTTTCACCATTCCTAGTCATTGGCTTAAAAGGACCACATACAGAATGTATGATACCTAGTAAGTCTTTTGCCCTTTCAAAAGTTCCACTAAAGGGTGTCTTGGTCATTTTGCCTTGTAAACAAGATTCGCATACATCAAATGAATTATCTTCATTTGTATTCAAAAGACCATTTTTCTGAAGTGTATGCATGCGATTCTTGCTTATATGTCCAAGGCGACAATGCCAAAGGTAGGAATCACTCAAATCCATTTTGAGTTTCTTGTTGGTTACTTGGTACATTGAGCTGTCATATGATGCGTTATCATGATCTAATTCATAAATACCATTTAAAGATATAGCTTTAAAATAAAACACATCATTCATAGAAACATAGATGTCATAGTTAACAAATTCAAAATTGAAACCAGATTGTTTTAAAAGGGAAACAGAAATTATGTTCCTAGTCAAACTAGGAGCATATAAAACATTCTTCAAAATCACTTCCAAACCACTTGGAAGCTTTAAAACGTAGTCTCCTTGAGCTTCGACTTCAACTTTTGCTCCGTTGCCCATAAAGAGACTACTGTCTCCCTTCTTGTAATGTCTACTTCTTCTGAACCCCTGCAACGAATTGCAAATATGAGTTCCACATCCGGTATCTAGTACCCATGTGTTAGAAGAAATAACATTAAGCTCAACATGTATCATAAAGATAGTACCTGAGGTTTGCCCTGCATCCCTCTTGTTTTTCAACTCTTTGAGATAGGTCGGACAATTTCTCTTCCAATGTCCTATCTCACCACATTCAAAACATGGGTCATTTGTAGCAACCTTTTGCTTCTTCTCCTTCGGTTTGGTGGGTTCTGCTTTAGCTTTTCCCTTTCCCTTGACGTGTCCCTTTCTTTTAGCAAAGTTTGCTTTAGAGTCGGGGTGGGGCCTCTTTTTGTTGCCTCCTTCATTGATCGCTAGGACGGGTAAAGCCTTTTTGCCCATTCCTGCTTCGGCCGTTTTGAGCATTGCATGAAGCTCACCAATGCTCTTGTCCCATCCATTCATGTTGTAATTCATTACAAAACTCTCAAATTTCTTTGTTAAAGAGTTGAGGATCAAATCCGTAGCCAACTCTTTAGAGACGGGACAATTTAGCCATTCGAGGCGATCAATGTGGCTTTTCATCTTGAGAACATAAGATGATACCGATTGGGTTTCCTCCATTCGACATGCATGAAGCGTTCGAACAGTTTCGAAGCGTTCTACCCTTGCTTGTTGTAGGAACATTTCCTTTAACTGGGTAATCATGTCGTATGCCCCGTGATGTTCAAAATCCTTTTGAATTTCAGGAATCATAGTTCCCAACATGAGGCATGAGGCTTGCATTGTGACAACCCTCACTAAACCAGGTATCCGTACGACTTAATTAATAATTAATTACTGCTTAATTACTGTGCTTGTTTGAAATTACTGATGAACTGCTACTTGATTTCTAATACATGCATATACCTGCATCATACTTTACTTACCGTCACTACATTATTTACATGCTGAACCTTAGTGACAAACATGATGCACAAAAAGCACAGTAGCACTATAAACGGATAACCTATTGAACATGCTGATAAGCCAGCATCAGGCAGACACTGCCTCTAAGGCCTGTATGAGCCAGAAATATTTTGCTACACTAGTGGTGAGTGTAGGGATACAAGGGTTGTAGAACTGCGTCTCTAGGAATAAGTTACAATGACTGGATGTGCCTAAAACGTGCTCTAAGCACAAAATTCAGCACTTTAATAAACGATCCAGCTTTTAGCTAACTAATAAAGTGCCAAAACATGAGGAAAATATTCCTGACACTTTGAAGGAATAAGTTGTGTCACTAAAAATAATAATAAAGACACTTTAAAGCTTGTTTAGCACTTTAACGGATCTCTACCCAACCGAACAACCGGACTTTACCCGGAACATAAAGATATTGTCATTAACGTTATTTTTCTTTTTCTGAGCCAGCTAGGATCCCTGAATACCCTAACCCACGCCATAACGCATGAGACACTAGTAACCGGGTTAATCACTTAACTAACTAGATTAACCTAACTACATACTTAGTGTTTGGTTGAGTTTGAACTAGGAACCCCCCCTCCCCAAGAGGGGGGACATACTTTGTCCTCCAAATTATTATTTTAATCTTCATGTTTAGTATCTAGAGAGCATGAAATCCGTTGGGTAATACACTTATGGAATGACTATAAGATCAAGGATTAGCCTAACATATCATTCACCACTTAACTCACCAAAACACTCCCTCTCTCTCTCTCTCAAAGGCTTCGGCCGAACACCCCCTCTGCATCCATCATATTTTCGAGTTTTGATCATCACATTCCAAGTTCATACAAGCGTTAAGGATCACGTATAAGGAGGCTTGGTGCATTCGGAAGGCGAAGGACCTCACTCTATTGCTTTTATCCTCTCATTTTGCGCATAGATTCTTCCCTAGCCTCGAGCTAGTAGTAAGTTGCTTAAACCACCTTCCCGAACTATTTTAAAGTGGTTAAAATGATATGTAACGGTTAAAAGTCGCAAACATACAAGATGAAGCATAAAAGTCTACCAAAAACACTAAAAGTGATGGTTAAAAGCTCATATGTTGTGTAAAACTTGTAGTAATTGATTTGTGTGATTATTTGGACCCGATCTATGTTGTGGTAGCTCGGATCGTCATTTAACCCGGGTTGGTCACGATCATGGATCATGACATAAGGTTGTTTTGGAAGTAACAAGGGTTAAAGGACGAAACTCTACCACACACATATCATGAACTTGTGTAAAAGCGATTTTGCTTGCGAAATAGTATTTAAAACTAGTAGATCTACATATCTACAAGCGGTATTTTCAAAGAACCAAGTATCAAAGAAATCATGTTTTCTAAAGACGGATCTTACACTAACACGAATGATTTTTAGAACACACAAGTGTGAAAACACTTGTGTAGCACACACTTTCAACAAAATAACTATTTTTGAAAAAGATGACGAGAAGTTGTAAAGATGGAATTTCTTTAAAAACGGGGTTTTTACGAAACCGGATTGATTTATATAAAGATCCACTAAAAGTAATGGAATTTACTTTCTATTCTCGGATAAAACGCAAGTTCATGTAATTTATGCGATATACATATTTATTTACTAGTTTGTTGTTTTGGACATTGTTTTGATTGAATGAAAAGAATGTTGATTTGATTTATAAAAGAAAATGATACGCTAGAAAGCGTGGTCACCTCCAGTTACAGAGGAAACTCTGGCGAAATTTTTCTAAAAACCTAACACTTAGAATTATTTTCACTATAAGTGTTAGAAATACTTTTCGACTTGTTTTCAAAATATAGATTTCGCCACGACTATATTTACAAAACATCGGAGGTGGGATTTCACAAAATAAAACTTGGTAAATATATATTTAGTATATATTTTTCATAAAGTCACTTGATATGTGTTTATGATTATTTTGTGAAAATACTAGTACTATTTTTAGGGTAAAAATAATACTATCGAATGTTAATGGATCCAAAATAATACGAACGTCTCTACGATAAATATATAAGTTACACCGGTAATTATTATTACCACTCGATCGTTAAAACGTAACTTACACATTTTAAGGGAATATTCATGAACGCGTATTGTTGTTAAAGTATTATTTTGGGAAAATTATGTAATAGAAAATATAATATTTTTGAGAAGAATATTTATATTTTGGGAGTTAGAAATAAAATATATTTTAAGTGAGACTTAATAATATATTTCGAACACACATGTATTAAATCCCCCATCCTTGGGAAGGAAAATGACTACCAAGTATATACAGAATATAAACACGAAATAGTTGTCTAACTATTTCCCAAAAACTTAAACCTTAAAGCTAAGGCACGGCCGTCCGTCTAATAGAATTAGTACGTGTAGGTCGTCACACAGCTGCTTGATCAGGAGACATACTTGGTAGAGACGCACCACTGTGAGTTCATGTCCCCCCCCCCCCATTTTCTCTTAACTATTTTCAGTTTTCTAAACTACGGGGGTGAAATACATGTTACTATGATTACGAGAACTTTATACATGGTATGGTTAGCGTAAGGAGGTTTACTACTTAGATCATGTGAGTGGGTAGGCGGGAACTGGAGACCATTAATCCTCATTGTAGGACCAAGGGACGTAAGCAGTAGATCTATCTAGGTGTAGCGAGCCCAGCCCCCCAAACAGAACGGACCTCGGGGTGACTTTGTACCCATCGCTAAATCTGCTAGGTTTGAGTCTTCCTACTTGCACTTCACACATATCAATGGCCTTGCAAACCATTGGTGATCTCTTTTTTTTCCTTATTTGCTACATACCAGGATTTTTATACATACAAGGTTTATTTACTCACTTACACATGAACTCGCTCAACATTATTGTTGATTTTTCAACTTACATGTATTTCAGGGAATTAAAGGATCTGGCGCGGTATGACACGTTTTCCCGCTGCACTAGTTACGAGGTCATCCGGGTTTGGGGAATGTGACTCTTTCCTGGACAAGTCACAGTCCTTAAACTGTGTTTATGTCATGTTGATGTTCGTGTTTGTTGAACAATGTCGTTAGGATGTGTTTTCGTTAAGACAATGTTATTGTATTTGGTTTTTAAAACTTAATCGAATGGATGATCTTGCATGGTTTTATTTCATATAGCTTTGTTATGGTTAAGCTATGGTATTAAGAAGTCACACCAAATTAACCACGCTTCCGCAAAGCCAGGGTGTGACAGCTTGGTATCAGAGCTCTGATCATAGCGAACTAGGATTCCTTCTCGAGTCTAGACTATGATCACTAGGGCTCTCACGAAAACATTTTTACTGCATACCACTTAAGTCCAGATCCCAAAACGTTTTTACAAACAAATGTTGAGCACATTTTATTTATTGTTTTTAGGCTCAGTCTTGATGGCTGAGGCTCGGTCTTGGAGGCCGAGGCTCGATCTGAGAGATCGAGGTAGTTGGCTAGTGGGACTAGGAGAATTGGCTAGTGGGACTAGGAGAATTGGCTAGTGGGACTAGGAAGAGCAGTCTGGGAGGCTGGGAGGCTAGTGGGACTAGGAGAATTATTTGATTGCTTACTTGGTGACTAATGTGCTTATCTGATTGCATGACTGATTATTTGTGCACATTTGTGTTTATGTTACAGACACATGGACTTGACCTGAACTGGTGATTCAGACACCACAGGCCCTAGACCTATAGTATCAGATGACCTAGAGTCTTCAGAGCGCGAGGTCCACACATCCGACGTTATTAGCACGGACGAGGACGACTTTCAGCCCTTTGCCTTACCTGATGGTGCTGATGAGCTCGCTGATGGCCCTTTGGCCGGGGACCTACTGTTAGTGGAGATCCCTGCTCCCATACCACTTGCTTCATATCCTGCTTACGATTTGCTTCCCGACGTCGATCTGTTTGATGACGAGCCCTTAGAGGATGAGGTTCAGGGCGAGGCCCTTCTTGCTGCTGGAGATCTTTTGTTGATCGCGGATGCTCCCGCTGAGGAGTCACCTGCTCACTCTCCGGTCCCAGACTCTTTCGAGTCTGTGGCCTCCGCACCTTCACACACTCAGAGTGCGCAGCACTTTTCTCATGGATCAGATCCCGACCAGGCATCCTCTGTTGCCCCTATTCCTAGTTTTGCTTTCGACCACGATGATGTGGAGGATTCCGATCCTGTCTTTCCCCCAGGATTCGACCCAGATGAGGATATAGAGTTTATACCCATGGATCAGCCTATGGAGGATCCGGTCGACCCAGTTGATCCCATCGACCCTGAGTTTGATTTTGAGATGGCCTTTGATGAGCCCGGGCAGCCACTGGACCCTGCTCCTGACCCAGTGCTTGAGCATGACCCAGTTCATGCTGACGCACCTATTATTGAGCCTGTCATTGCTGACCCACCTATTGATGATCATCCTTTAGATGCTCCGTTGTTGGAGGGCGATCATGTCATTGCTGCTGATCATGTTGATCCCCCACTTATTGCTGATGCACCAGTTGACCCTCTTGTTGCACCTCACCATGATCCTATGCCAGTTTAGTTTGATCGTGCACTTTTTGAGGCACAGATTGACCCACGAGATGAGCTCGCCCAGCATGGGTGGATTCCTGCCGATGATGAGGTTCCACCTATTCCCCCTCAGATCACTGATACCCGTCACGTTGATACCTCTTTTTCATTTCCTCGGTTTACACCTCCAGCGCGACCTGGAGAGGGTTCTTCGGCTCACCCTTTTGGACATGTACTGGTATCTATTCCTGCTATACCACCGTCTGCTACTTTACCCCCTGTTTCTCCATTTCATGTGGCACCTTTTGATCCCACCAGTGAGCCGTTTCTCTGGACGTCACCTTCTGTTATGCCACCGACCGACCCCTACCATTCTTTCCACATGGGGTATACTATTGAGGACGTCTTGATGTCTTTTGTCACCCAGCACGAGGCACACACGCAGCGCCTTCAGGAGCTTGAGAGAGCCCAGCCGCCGCCGTGTCAATGCCAGGGTCAGACCCACTCTCCTTTGCAGCCCTCTCGACCTTTACCACCAGACTATGCTGCACGCCTTTTTGCCCTGGAGCAGCAGGTTGCTTCTTTCTTGCGTACCCAGAGAGCCATGGAGGAGGACTGGCTCCATTTGCGCCGTTTGTTCTACACTCACTTTCCCCCTCCTCCACCGCCATCCGTGTAGAGCTCTTCAGTACCGTATGGGTAGACGCTGGTGAGAAGACGGCGATTGCTTTTGACTGCACAATATTTTTGGAGACTACATTATGATTCTGACTTTTGTTGACATGTATTTAATGTACTGACACTGATTTGATATAGTTTTTGGACTAGGGTGATGTAGCCCTTAGTCGACTGATGTTGTATGACACTATGATGTACTTGTACGCTTACTATGTGGTCTCAATATATGGCAATCGCAGTATTCTCATCATATTTGATGCTTGATTTGGTTATTTATATTCTATGACATGGGATGTTGTGTGATTGATATGATTATAACATGAGATGTTATGTACTATTACTATCATAATAAAGCATATGTATTATAACATGGGATCTTTACTATGGCCTGACCGACGTAAACACATCTTTTAGAAGATGCCGCCGAGACGTCAAACGCCGATGCCTACCAATGAGGCAGAACTCCAGCAAATTATCGCTGCTGCCATCGCACAATACGCCGCCTCTCAAGGAGGGACTAGTGGAAGCAACTCTGGCAACAACAACAACCCGCCTCATGGTAATACTAAGTCATTTAGACATACCATGACCTAATTGGATATCTATAGCAAAGATGCTAATGCCGTTCACATGTTACAATGTGTGTGCAGGGTGCACCTACAAGTAGTTTCTAGACTGCAAACCAGTCAACTTTGATGGCACAGGAGGTGCTGTCGCCTTTGTTCGTTGGCCTGAGAAAACTGAATCTGTTCTTCGCATGAGCAAATGCGCACTAGATCAGCAAGTCACCTATATCTCGGGGCTATTCTTGGATGGAGCCCTCTCTTGGTGGAATTTGCAAGTACAGACACTTGGTGAAGCTGCTGCCTACGCGCTAACCTGGACCGAACTGAAGGAACTTATGCGCAAAAAGTACTGCTCTCGCGCGGAAATCCAAAGATTGGAAACTGAGTTCTGGCATTTGAAAATGGACGGTCCAAAGATCGCAGAATACGTTCAGAGGTTCCATGACTTATCACATGTGGTACCCTACATGGTCACTCCGGAGTTCAAGCGGATTGAACGTTTCATTTGGGGATTAGCTCCTCAAATCATAAGCATGGTGACCTCATCCAAGCCTGTGACCATTACTGAGGCGATTGATCTGAGCGTGGCTCTCACAGAGGAGGCTATTCGCCTGAACAAGTTCGATGATGCTGAGCCTAAGAAGAAAGAGACTCACATCGAGTCATCAGGAGGTAACAAACGGAAGTTCTCGAACTTCAAACAAGGCGCCAGTGTGGTTGTTAAGAAAGGAGAGCCAAGCACGCCAGCTCAGGTTACAGCTGGTAGTGGAAAGAAAGGAAAGGGATATATGGGCACCCAGCCCAAGCGCAACACCTGCCAGCGTCACCATTCTGGCTGATACGGGCCAAAAGTATGTGAAGCTTGTGGAAAGACTGGTCACTTGAAGGATTCTTGTTGGGCTAGTGCTGGCCGGGGAGGCCAAGGAGGATTTGGGAATAGAAATAATAATCGTGGCGGTAATGGAAATCGCCCACAAGGAAACAATGGAGGAAGCGGGAATTGAGGCAACAATGCGAATCAAGCTGGTAATACGAACCAAAACAACAACCAAGCTGGAAATGGAGGTGGAAACGGGCAAAGACTTGGATGCTTTAACTGCGGTGATATTGGGCATTTTAAGAGGAACTGCCTAGAGTTGAACCAAGCCCGTGGAAGAGTGTTCCATATTAAAGCAAGGGAAGCGCGCCAGGATCCAAATGTCGTTACTGGTACGTTCCCTGTAAATCAACGCTATGCATCCGTTTTATTTGATACTGGTGCCGACTATAGCTTCGTGTCGTTAGAGTTTAAGAATATGCTTGGTTTAGCCGCTAATAAGTTAGATATTCCCTACTCAATCGAATTGGCTAATGGGAAGTTAGTAGAAGCCAATGAAGTGATCAGAGGTTGTGTGATCGAATTGGGAGAGCGTGAGTTTGCTCTGGATCTACTACCAGTCCAGTTGGGGAGCTTCGACGTGGTGGTAGGAATGGATTGGTTATCAGGCAACAAGGCTGAGATAGTTTGTCACGAAAAGGTCGTTCGTATCCCAACCGAAGATGGCGAAACAATTGTGGTTCACGGGGAGAAACGTGATACGCCGTTAAGAATTATCAGCTGCCTGAAAGCGCGAAAGAGTTTGCAGAAAGGATGTGCTGCCTTCCTGGCACACATTGTGAATAAGAAGGCTGCTGAGCCGAGAATAGAAGACATCCCTATCGTGAGGGAATATCCAGAAGTCTTCCCAGAGGACTTACCTGGACTGCCACCTCAGAGACAAGTAGAGTTCCGCATTGACTTAGTTCCAGGCGCCGCGCCTGTGGCTAAGGCACCTTATAGACTTGCTCCGTCTGAGATGCAGGAACTGTCGACACAACTTCAAGAGTTGTTAGACAAGGGTTTTATCCGACCAAGCTTCTCGCCTTGGGGAGCTCCGGTCCTGTTTGTCAAGAAGAAGGACGGTAGTTTTCGTATGTGCATTGACTACCGGGAGCTGAACAAGCTGACGATCAAGAATAGATATCCTCTGCCAAGAATTGATGATCTGTTTGATCAAATGCAAGGCTCAAGCTTTTATTCAAAGATCGACTTGCGATCTGGATACCATCAGTTAAGGATACAAGAAGAGAGTATCCCGAAGACAGCCTTCAGAACTCGTTATGGACACTACGAGTTCCTTGTCATGCCGTTTGGTTTGACAAATGCACCTACAGTCTTTATGGACTTGATGAATAGAGTTTGCAAGCCGTACTTGGACAAGTTCGTGATTGTGTTTATCGACGACATCTTGATTTATTCAAGAACAAAGGCTGAGCATGAGCAACACCTAAGAGCTATTTTGGAGTTGCTGAAGAAGGAACAGTTGTATGCCAAGTTCTCTAAGTGCGAGTTTTGGCTACGTGAAGTACAATTTCTTGGACACGTGGTGAATGGAGATGGAATCCACGTGGATCCAACCAAGATCGAAGCGATTAAGAATTGGGAAACGCCAAAGACGCCAACCGAGATTCGACAATTCTTGGGTTTGGCTGGCTACTATCGAAGGTTCATTGAGGATTTTTCAAAAATCGCTCAACCATTGACGCTCCTCACGCAGAAAGATAAGAAGTTCGATTGGGGAATCAAACAGGAAGAAGCGTTCCAGATATTGAAGGATAAGCTCTGCAATGCGCCAATCTTAGCACTACCAGAAGGTACAGATGATTTCGTGGTATACTGTGACGCCTCACGTCAAGGATTGGGTTGTGTGTTGATGCAACGCCAGAAGGTTATTGCTTACGCATCGCGTCAATTGAAAGTGCACGAAAAGAACTATACCACACATGATCTGGAGCTTGGCGCAGTGGTATTTGCATTAAAGATCTGGAGACACTACCTTTATGGTACAAAGTGTACAATTTTTACAGATCACAAGAGCCTACAACACATATTCAACCAGAAGGAGCTGAATATGAGGCAGAGACGATGGGTTGAGTTGCTGAACGATTACGACTGCGAGATAAAGTATCATCCAGGGAAGGCGAATGTGGTCGCCGATGCCCTAAGTCGAAAGGAGAGGATCAAGCCCATAAGGGTTAGAGCCTTAGAAATGATTATCCGAACCGATCTTTCCTTGCGCATTCGTGCCGCGCAGAAAGAAGCTCTCAAGGAAGGAAACCTTGAAGAAGAATATCTCCGTGGGATGGAGAAGCTACTGGTACCAAACGAGGAAGGAACGTTATGTTTTGAGAAAAGGATTTGGGTTCCTTGGTTTGGAGGTTTAAGGAAGGTTATTTTCGATGAAGCTCATAAGTCGCGGTACTCTATCCACCCTGGAGCGGATAAGATGTACCAGGATCTCAAAGATTATTATTGGTGGCCTAGGATGAAAGGCGATGTTGTTGTTTATGTGAGCAAATGTTTAACGTGTGCTAAGGTGAAAGCGGAATACCAGAAGCCTTCAGGACTTCTGCAACAACCTGAGATTCCCAAGTGGAAATGGGAACAAATCTCAATGGATTTTATTACAAAGTTGCCAAGAACGTCAAGAGGCCATGACACTATTTGGGTAATAGTGGATCGATTAACAAAGTCAGCACACTTCTTACCTATCAGAGAGAAGGATAATACGAGCAAGTTGGCCGAAATTTACATGAGAGAGATCGTTACGCGCCATGGAGTACCTCTCTCGATCATCTCTGATAGAGGCGGAAGGTTTGTGTCAAGGATATGGCAATCCTTCCAAGAAGCTTTTGGCTCACAATTAAATCTGAGCACTGTGTTTCATCCGCAAACTGATGGTCAAAGCGAGCGAACGATACAGACTTTGGAAGACATGCTGAGAGCGTGTGTTATGGATTTGGGCGGTAGCTGGGATAAGCATTTGCCTTTGGTCGAATTTTCATACAACAACAGCTACCACACCAGTATTGGTGTCGCGCCATTTGAAGCTCTTTACGGACGCAAGTGTCGATCACCCCTATGTTGGGCTGACGCAGGTGATAGACAGCTTGCTGGTCCCGAAATCGTCCAAGAGACGACAGACAAGATTGCGCAGATTCGAAAACGCATCGAAGCAGCTCGCCACAGACAGAAAGCCTATGCAGATCCAAACCGGAAACACTCGGAATTCCAAGTTGGAGAAATGGTTTTATTGAAAGTTTCACCCTGGAAGGGTGTGGCACGCTTCGGAAAGCGTGGGAAGTTAAATCCACGCTACATTGGTCCTTTCAGAATTCTGGAAAGAATAGGACTAGTAGCATACAAGCTGGACTTACCTGCTGAACTCCATTCAGTTCACGATACATTTCATGTATCCAACCTGAAGAAAAGTCCAACTCAAGATAACATTGCCATTCCCATCGACGAGATTCATGTTGACGACACGCTCCATTTCGTTGAAGAACCGGTTGAGGTTACGGATTGGAAAGTAAACAAGACCCGCCGGAGCAGTGTCAAGCTCGTCAAAGTTCGTTGGAATGCCAGACATGGTCCTGAATACACCTGGGAGCGTGAGGACCGGATGAAAGAGAAATAGCCCCCACTTATTTCCTAAGAACCCTGCATCTTCAAGCAGAACTTAAAATTTCGGGATGAAATTTTTCTAACGGGGGGAGAATGTGACAACCCTCACTAAACCAGGTATCCGTACGACTTAATTAATAATTAATTACTGCTTAATTACTGTGCTTGTTTGAAATTACTGATGAACTGCTACTTGATTTCTGATACATGCATATACCTGCATCATACTTTACTTACCGTCACTACATTATTTACATGCTGAACCTTAGTGACAAACATGATGCACAAAAAGCACAGTAGCACTATAAACGGATAACCTATTGAACATGCTGATAAGCCAACATCAGGCAGACACTGCCTCTAAGGCCTGTATGAGCCAGAAATATTTTGCTACACTAGTGGTGAGTGTAGGGATACAAGGGTTGTAGAACTGCGTCTCTAGGAATAAGTTACAATGATTGGATGTGCCTAAAACGTGCTCTAAGCACAAAATTCAGCACTTTAATAAACGATCCAGCTTTTAGCTAACTAATAAAGTGCCAAAACATGAGGAAAATATTCCTGACACTTTGGAGGAATAAGTTGTGTCACTAAAAATAATAATAACGACACTTTAAAGCTTGTTTAGCACTTTAACGGATCTCTACCCAACCGAACAACCGGACTTTACCCGGAACATAAAGATATTGTCATTAACGTTATTTTTGTTTTTCTGAGCCAGCTAGGGTCCCTGAATACCCTAACCCACGCCATAACGCATGAGACACTAGTAACCGGGTTAATCACTTAACTAACTAGATTAACCTAACTACATACTTAGTGTTTGGTTGAGTTTGAACTAGGAACCCCCCCCCCCCCTTAACCAACCGTCCCCAAGAGGGGGGACATACTTTGTCCTCCAAATTATTATTTTAATCTTCATGTTTAGTATCTAGAGAGCATGAAATCCGTTGGGTAATACACTTGTGGAATGACTATAAGATCAAGGATTAGCCTAACATATCATTCACCACTTAACTCACCAAAACACTCCCTCTCTCTCTCTCAAAGGCTTCGGCCGAACACCCCCTCTACATCCATCATATTTTCGAGTTTTGATCATCACATTCCAAGTTCATACAAGCGTTAAGGATCACGTATAAGGAGGCTTGGTGCATTCGGAAGGCGAAGGACCTCACTCTATTGCTTTTATCCTCTCATTTTGCGCATAGATTCTTCCCTAGCCTCGAGCTAGTAGTAAGTTGCTTAAACCACCTTCCCGAACTATTTTAAAGTGGTTAAAATGATATGTAACGGTTAAAAGTCGCAAACATACAAGATGAAGCATAAAAGTCTACTAAAAACACTAAAAGTGATGGTTAAAAGCTCATATGTTGTGTAAAACTTGTAGTAATTGATTTGTGTGATTATTTGGACCCGATCTACATATCTACAAGCGGTATTTTCAAAGAACCAAGTATCAAAGAAATCATGTTTTCTAAAGACGGATCTTACACTAACACGAATGATTTTTAGAACACACAAGTGTGAAAACACTTGTGTAGCACACACTTTCAACAAAATAACTATTTTTGAAAAAGATGACGAGAAGTTGTAAAGATGGAATTTCTTTAAAAACGGGGTTTTTACGAAACCGGATTGATTTATACAAAGATCCACTAAAAGTAATGGAATTTACTTTCTATTCTCGGATAAAACGCAAGTTCATGTAATTTATGCGATATACATATTTATTTACTAGTTTGTTGTTTTGGACATTGTTTTGATTGAATGAAAAGAATGTTGATTTGATTTATAAAATAAAATGATACGCTAGAAAGCGTGGTCACCTCCAGTTACAGAGGAAACTCTGGCGAAATTTTTCTAAAAACCTAACACTTAGAATTATTTTCACTATAAGTGTTAGAAATACTTTTCGACTTGTTTTCAAAATATAGATTTCGCCACGACTATATTTACAAAACATCGGAGGTGGGATTTCACAAAATAAAACTTGGTAAATATATATTTAGTATATATTTTTCATAAAGTCACTTGATATGTGTTTATGATTATTTTGTGAAAATACTAGTACTATTTTTAGGGTAAAAATAATACTATCGAATGTTAATGGATCCAAAATAATACGAACGTCTCTACGATAAATATATAAGTTACACCGGTAATTATTATTACCACTCGATCGTTAAAACGTAACTTACACATTTTAAGGGAATATTCATGAACGCGTATTGTTGTTAAAGTATTATTTTGGGAAAATTATGTAATAGAAAATATAATATTTTTGAGAAGAATATTTATATTTTGGGAGTTAGAAATAAAATATATTTTAAGTGAGACTTAATAATATATTTCGAACACACATGTATTAAATCCCCCATCCTTGGGAAGGAAAATGACTACCAAGTATATACAGAATATAAACACGAAATAGTTGTCTAACTATTTCCCAAAAACTTAAACCTTAAAGCTAAGGCACGGCCGTCCGTCTAATAGAATTAGTACGTGTAGGTCGTCACACAGCTGCTTGATCAGGAGACATACTTGGTAGAGACGCACCACTGTGAGTTCATGTCCCCCCCCCCCCCCTTTTCTCTTAACTATTTTCAGTTTTCTAAACTACGGGGGTGAAATACATGTTACTATGATTACGAGAACTTTATACATGGTATGGTTAGCGTAAGGAGGTTTACTACTTAGATCATGTGAGTGGGTAGGCGGGAACTGGAGACCATTAATCCTCATTGTAGGACCAAGGGACGTAAGCGGTAGATCTATCTGGGTGTAGCGAGCCCAGCCCCAGGCCCAAACAGAACGGACCTCGGGGTGACTTTGTACCCATCGCTAAATCTGCTAGGTTTGAGTCTTCCTACTTGCACTTCACACATATCAATGGCCTTGCAAACCATTGGTGATCTCTTTTTTTCCTTATTTGCTACATACTAGGATTTTTATACATACAAGGTTTATTTACTCACTTACACATGAACTCGCTCAACATTATTGTTGATTTTTCAACTTACATGTATTTCAGGGAATTAAAGGATCTGGCGCGGTATGACACGTTTTCCTGCTGCACTAGTTACGAGGTCATCCGGGTTTGGGGAATGTGACTCTTTCCTGGACAAGTCACAGTCCTTAAACTGTGTTTATGTCATGTTGATGCTCGTGTTTGTTGAACAATGTCGTTAGGATGTGTTTTCGTTAAGACAATGTTATTGTATTTGGTTTTTAAAACTTAATCGAATGGATGATCTTGCATGGTTTTATTTCATATAGCTTTGTTATGGTTAAGCTATGGTATTAAGAAGTCACACCAAATTAACCACGCTTCCGCAAAGCCAGGGTGTGACATGCATGGAGTCCTCGGTATATTTAACCCAATCGTTGTAGGCTTCCACATCTTCCACGTTAGGTTCATCGGGAATAGGATCGTCCAACACATAGGATATCTTCTCTTGCTTGAGAACGATTCTCAAGTTTCGAAACCAATCCATGAAGTTGTTATGGTTGAGACGATCCTTTTCAAGGATGGTTCTTAGTGATAGGTTTCGGACGATTTGATTAGTCGGGTTTGCATTGTTAGCGGCCATCTACAAAATTTAACAAGTTCAATTTTAGTATTTTCGATATTATTATATTTTAATCATTAATACCCTTTTGTGTCTTAAAGACAATTAATAATTAAAATCTAGAATCCAACGTTACATTTAAATATTGGTTAGGTGACCTTTATCCCTCTATTTAAATTAACAAGGTAGTCAACGTTTGACAATTGCAACTCTTTGCAACTTCTAGCCATATGGGATCGGTTAAACATCTTTATGTTTAGTTGGCATGTTTAATCCCATCAACACCTTTGTTCCCCATGCTTCGGTGACCCTAAGTTCATGGTTTCCAAATCAAGTCGTCCAACTTACACACACGTGTGAGTTTATACACATAAGTGGTTAGGTGACCTTTATCCCACAAACATGGTAAACCCACCTCGAACATACAAGTTCCCTCAAATGTGGTTAGGTGACCTTTATCCCACAATAAGAGTTCCCAAGTGTTTCGAGTGTTGTATAAAACGATGGTGTTTGACTTGTTTTATAAAAGGGTTTTCAATATTTCAAAATTCTAGTTTAGAAAATATTATGTACCATACATTTGCATGCATTCAAATCAATGGTACTTTGGTGAAAACAAATTTTCAAGGTTCTATTTAATAAAACCCATTTTATTATAAAATCATTAATTTTTAATAAAATCTTTATTAAACATTTTAATGACTTTTTCAAGAACCAATTTTACGCTTGTTGTTGATTATTAGTTTGTTAAGTCATGCATATCTACATATCATCTAAACAACAAAATAAACAACCACACAAGCATAACAATAGGTGCATAACCATAGCCAACTATTTTGACAACACTTGTTAGCCGAAACAAGTGTGCCAAAAGGTCCTTCCTAAAGGGTGAAAAATGACACAAGCAATGTGTCGTTGAACTCCCACTTGATCCCGCATCCAAATGTTTCAAGTCTCCTTCTTGTGTTGTGATTTCTCCACCTTCTTTGAGCTTCCAAAAGTCTTTTATTTTCAGCTCCAAACTCCTTTGGACTCCAAAAATGAGTTTTGGTTATCGGGTTAAAATCCCGTTGAGAACGATGAAGTTCTTTGGACCGAATATAATGGCCCAAACCAAAACCGCAGTTTTGTGTGCATCTTCTTTTACAAAATATATCCTAATACATTTTTTTTAGTAAAATAACATGCACCTAATCTATTTATTTTACATGCCAAATGAAAATAAATAAATTACATATCTTCTAATGGAAGAACAAAATAATAATTATTACAACCCATTGAAATAATAAATCACAACACAATCATTCAACACAAGGTCATGGCTAGGTCATATGCACCGAAATATATATCCAAATATATACATGTATATTAATTTCAAGAAGCATAAAATGGTTCCCTTTTAATAACCATTTTCGGCTATGTCCAAAAAACCGAAAAGGTAAGTTTTGTCCAAACAAACAAATTCATCCATATGAAATAATTTTTCAAGATTCTCTTATGCATGTAAGAAAATAATCTTGAAAAACAAAAGGGTTAACCATGTTATAATTTTCGGCCATAGGGTTTTCTTCAAACCCGAAACCCGAAATTTTTAATCTATTGAAGTATGCACTCATATAAGCGGCTCTAGATGCCATTGATGGGATTTTAACATGTTTATCAAAGCAATTTCATCCATATGAAATAAAAACGCAGCGGAAATATTGTTTAAAACATGTTACTTTTATAAGATATAAAACCATTTATATGCAAAATCCCAAAACCCGGATCCATATATGAGATGTATACTATCAAACACAACCATAGGATGTTTAGAAAACTACCTTCTTGAAGTACAAGGATTATGAAACGGATGATGCTTCTTGAAATGGTTGTCTTCAAGAGTAGAAGACCTCAAGCTTGTATACCCCAAGCTTCCAACAAACACTACGAGATTAGCTAGGATTTAACACTTGAAACGAAACCGAAAAGCTCCTTGGAACCCTTCTATGGCCGAAATTTTTAGAGAAAAATTCAGCTCTCTTTCTTTGAGATTATCTCTCTATTTTCTTTATATTTTTGTCATACAAAATATATAAATGATGAGAGAAGAGCCACCTCCTTTTTGCCCAATCAAGAGGCTTCTTCCACATGCAAAATGCATGAAAAGATATTGGACCAAATTCTTTGGTTAGAGAGAAAGAGGGGCAGGCCCTAGGTGGGTGTTTTAAAAAAAAATCAATTTTATTTTATTAAATAAAGTCTTGTTTATTTTTATAACTTTTATAAAATAAACACTATATGTTTTCAAGACTTTATGCACCTCTTTTAAAATGTTATTTAACTTATTAAATAACAAAATAAAATATTCTCTCATAATAAATTATCCACATAATTTATTGGTTTCTCAAGTGTAATTATTTAGAAAACCAATTTCTAAATATTGTGAGTGTTAATATTTATTTGTTTGATCATATCACAAATAAATAATATAAGTGTTTGCTAGCTTGTTATTGGGTATGACTCGACTTGGATCATAACGTACTAGCCACGTCAATTTATTATGTGTCTTGGGCATACAGAGTCCAACAATTTCCTGAAGTAGGGGAGACTGTGACACCTGTGCCTCCACGACCATCAAACAGATACCAAATCAATGAAATATTGCATTTCATACTTGGGACTTGTATAAATATGTGTATCTTTTGCACGTATCAATTCTTGTTCCATTTCGAGCTCTAAATCATTTTCTTTTTTTTTTGGGTAAAGGGTTACCCCGGTGAATTTTATACCAACCAAAACCAATAAAACAAGTGAAAGGCAAAAAAAACCCCTCAGTTCTCAAGTATGACATGCCATACCAGAGTCAACAAAGCAACCCCCACATCGGGAAAACACATACAAAGAGAAAACAAGATGAAAAATCATCACCAAACATCTAAAAACACAATTAAGTATTAGCCGCAATCGTCATCAGCAACCAAGAGACCACGAGGCAGAGCCCACTCTTGCAAAACTTGTATCGTACTTGCAGATGTCTTGAATCTTATAGAATGAAGTTTCAACCGCACCGTCAAAAGAATGACTTCGACCAATAAGCTAGACTTTCTTTTCTTGGATGAAAACAACCGTCTATTTCTTTCTTCCCATACGAAGTAAGCTGATGCACTCACAACTATCTTTGTTATAACATGTTTAGCTGTATCCGAAGCAGAAATCCCCAACAAATATTGAAAAATTGAGTTCCACTCCTCATTTATATCAGCCATACCTGCTTTTCCTTTCACACCATTCCAAACTTCCTTAGAATAACTACACTCGAAGAACAGATGGTCGTGTGAGTCCGGACAAGATGAACACAACGAGCAACACATAAGATTAAAATTTGCATTACCCGAAGAGTTCCATCTACTGATAATATCTTGTGTCTTCAACTTTTTTTGCACCAGAAGCCACATTAGAAACGAGTGTCGGGGTATAGCCTGCGGAAACCAAGCTGATACGCAAATATAATCAGTTTCTGAGAAGTTATACGCAAGCTGATACGTAAACGTAATCAGTTTAACGCAAAAAACACTCCGGAACAGTGACTTGGGCTTAACATACCTTAAATAACCTTTACATAACTTCAAAATAAGTTTTGGAAGGTTTGGTGTGTCGAAATCAAGTTTATTCGCTTACAGGGACTAATTTCGACAAACTACGAAAGTATGTCGATTCGTACTGTAACGAACATTCCAAAACTTGATCATAAGTTAAACATACCCTAAATATCCTTTACATAGCTTAGAAATAGGCTTTGAGGGGTTCGGTGTGCTAAAATAAACATTTTGGTCATTCAGGGACTAAAAGCGTCAAGAAGTGCATAAGTTTGCATTTTCGCGCATATCTTACGTTCTGAGTATATCCGGACATCCAAAAATTTATGTAATCATTAAAATATTTTATTTTAGTGATTGGCATGATAAAATTCCATTCGTCGCGTAATTTAGATCGTTTTTCGCGTCCGTTCGTGTTTCGTCGTAATTAACCGAACAACGCAACCATACGACCAAACGAACCGACATCCGAGACATTTTAGAGCATGTTTCATGTTTCCTATACTTAACCTTCCTTCATTATTGAGTCTTGAAAATGGGTTAACGGGGTTTAAACGCATCAAAATAGGCCTTAAACATGTGCAGGGACCATTTCTGCCATTTTGGCAAACTTTCTGGGAACAGGCACATGGTGGCGCTGCGCCACCACCACATTGCTCTGCCGTGGCGCGACACCATGGCCTCATCTGGGCAGAAACTCATTTTCAGCAATTGCAGGTCCATTTTCAGCATTTATCTTGAAGTGATTTTCACTTCATACCTGAGAATATTTGGAGTCAAACTTCCATTCTTGGACCTTTTGTAAGTATTCCTTCATTCTTTTAAGCGTTTTTAGCGTGAAAGTCAAACTTTGTTTGACTTTCTGCATTGACCAGTTTATGGTCAACACGAAGTTCGTTTAAACTTCATAACGTGAGCGTAATCACGATGGTTTTAGTCCCTTGTGACTATACCTACTGATTACCACGTTATCTAGGCATAGTGACGAGTCGTAGTTTCGGCCAAAATGCGTATTCTTGCGTATTTTGTAACCAGACTACTTTTAGGCATCAAGACCCTTTGTTTTGATACCAAACCTGTTTTCTAAATTCAATAAACATGTTTTAACATGTTTAGCTCGCCACTTTAGGTTTAGTGCTTATATCCGTATTTGTTTTCATGTAATTGGTTTTTTCGTTTGGTTGTTTCCTTGTTGAACTATGTAGTGGTATGTCACTCAGAGAACTAGAGGGTATTGTAAGCCTTCTACTTGTTTTATTTGATATGTTATAAAATCACCGGGGTAACCCTTTACCCAAAAAAAGGTAAGCGATCTAAACAATCGCTTAAACTTTCGAACCCGACCCGTTTGGTCAATCATTAGGATTCAACCAAACTCATTAGGTGACCATAGTTTTATAGGGAATAACCTTCCGAGGTTATACCTTATGGTCACTTCGTTTAGTTAGTTGTATGATAGGTAATTTATATGCCTTAGGAAAATGACCAAAATGCCCTTTTTGCGCATAAATTCATTTTAAGCATATGTAACCTAAATTTTGACATCTAAACTGATTAGGCAACATTATTAAACATGTTAAGGCATATATTACTTATCATAGGACTAGTTAGGCGGTTCGAACGCGTTTTACGCGAACGACGCGTTAAAGTAGCGTAAGCTACCTAAGCGGGTCGTAATGGGTCATAAGCACTTAGGATAGGTTTCCTTTTAGAATGTAGGGTTTGTTAAACCATATTACATGAGTTTCTATACTCATTTGTTTTACAAAACCTCATTCTATCCGATCTCCCGATTTAGGTCCGGTTATTTACATAGTTACCTATATTAGGTGCCGTTTGATTCCGTGATCACTCTAGCTTTGCTTGGTTGTTGTTCAAGACTTCTAAGCACCCTCAAGTGAGTACATAGACCCCCCTTTTACTATTTTCAAAACATTTGGGGTGAAACACATGAGCCTACTTGTTACTTTCGTGTTTTCATGTTTTTCATATCATATACTTGCTATGTTCATTAGTACACTATTAGTACATGATTTCATTATGTTTTTGCTATGTATGTCCATTTAGTGCATACTTAGTACATTGTTTTACATTTCATTTTATGCTATGTATGTCCATGTAGTGCATACTTAGTACATTGTTTTACATTTATTTTATGCTATGTATGTCCATGTAGTGCATACTTAGTACATTGTTTTACATTTCATTTTATGCTATGTATATCCATTTAGTGCATACTTAGTACATTGTTTTACATTACATTTTATGCTATGTATGTCCATGTAGTGCATACTTAGTACATTGTTTTACATTTCATTTTATGCTATGTATGTCCATTTAGTGCAAACTTAGTACATTGTTTTACATTACATTTCATGCTATGTATGTTCATTTGTTGTATACTTAGTACATTATTTTTAAAAAACATGCTTACATTTTGGTATGACATTTGGTTTGTTTAAATGGCTCAAAAATACATTCATTAACATTAGCTACGTCGTTCGTTAGTAGTTAGTGGTACCATAGGAATTGACAACTCCTGTTCCTGACATCCTAAGTATGTTTGGATGGAAGGAATGACCGAATTCGATACACATAATTTAGATAACCCTTTAATTCGTTTAAGGGTTTATCGCCACAGTCTCAAGGCTTGAATGTATGCATTTTAACAATACCGCATAGATGTTTGTATCAGTAAAGCATGCATTATTTTGCAAAACATAACTTTTGATTATAATTTATCAAATGCATTGTTTTGTACATTTCTTTCTTATAGGGTTGAGTAAATGCTTTTAATCAATAAATGCTTTTATTCACTATACATTACATTTGGTTATACATGAACATTTTTACATTGATGGTTTGTTTTGATAAGTGATTTAAGTAACGAGGCGTGTGTAATATAATAAAAGCATGGTGGATACGCCGCTGGTACTTCCTTTATATAAGTGCTTTTATGGTATTACATATCATAGCGTTACTTAAACCATTTCAACTTTGACATAATACATTTTACACTCATATCATATCTTCATGAAACATTGTTTTACAAACAACATATATTATACAAACTTATTTTACTTGGTTATTCATTTCATTATTTTTTGGGTAAAGGGTTACCCCGGTGATTCTATTAAAAACAACCGCAATTAAGTACAAGTAGTGAAGAAGTGTTCCACACTAATTCATATACAGGACATGCCCCGTATATGTAAACCTATCAAACCAAAACAAAGAAACTATGACAACCCATAACCTAGTCTACTTTACATCATGAAACAAAGTAGACAAGACCATCTCACACCAAAGGACCAAAACAAATCATCCTCCATCATCAAAAATAAAGGTGCCACAAACCAGCAGCCCCTTAACACAAATCAAATCATGTCTAACCATTGGAGAACTTTGTGGAAGATGTGCTTGCCCTTGCTCTAGAAGCTGAAGAATGTGTACCCGAAGTCATAAATTCACTAGTTTCATTGTAGACTTCAACGACCTCCTCATCATCTAATTCCTGCTTTTCATTAGTCTGCGTATCCTTCTTCTCCAGATGCCCCACATTAACACCTCCCTGAACTCCCTCATCATCCTTAAGAATATCAAATGGGTTGGATGTAGTGACCTGATTCTTCATCGGATTCCTCAAGGACGATTTTGGTTTAGGGTTCGTAACTGGTCTATAAACTAACTTAGGCTTCTGATTTTTCATATGAAGACCTTGGACATTAGCTTTCTTCTTCTTGGCACCCACAACCTGAAAATCATCATTTTCCTTTTCAGAAACCCCACTTGAAGTAACTTGAGGATTTTTTGGGCACGAGCTATCATCATGACCAAAAACACAGCACGATGAGCACCTCAACGGCTCCCAATCATATTCAATTTTTACCTCCACCTTTGAATGACCATTCCCATCTAAAGAAGGGATTGCAACAAGAACACTCCTCTCTAAATCAGCCCCCGCCTGAACTTCAATGAGAGCTCTAGCATAATTGCTTCTTCCCCAAGATTCAGCACACATCGTAGTAGTGTACGAATCCAACATCTTAGGCACCCCTACCTTAGAGGCGACCAAGCTAAGACCATCCTCGGTATATGCTGCTAACGGCACATCATGCATCTTGACCCAAACTGGAATAGCTTTAATATCTTCCTTTTCCAACTTGACAGAGGCCGACCACTCCTTCAAAATTATCGAAACATTTCTAATCAACCAAGGTCCATCCTCTACCATTTTATCCATCCCTTCTTTTGTTTTAAACTTAAAAAAAAGAACCCTTTCGCATTCATCATTAGTCTAGATAGACCATATTTAACCCAGTTGTTCTTTGCAAAGTAATCCACCACAAGAAAAGCCAGACGTTTACCCAGAAAATATCCATACAAAGTGTTGGCATACCTGTCAGTAACTTGTTTAACCGAAGACAACGGAATAACGACATCAGCTCCGTCAATAACCTCGCTAGATTCCATCATCCTAAAATTAACCTTCACATTCTCCTTAGCATTATTGACTACTTCAGCAAAAGATACATGTTCCGCAGCCCTAAAAAAAGTAGTATTTAACTTACCAGCCAAAGGAGTCGCAGCCCCTGAATTCTTTAAACTCCCCTGATCGGCCGACCAAATCACACCATCAACACCTGTTGTTGGCGAGAATCCCCTACTAGGGTAATCCCAAAAGTTGTCTGACTTTTCGACATCCCGTTTATCCAAACGAACCGGTTCTGTGACCTTTGTGATTTCATCAATGATGTTTGTAGACTTAGGATCATTCTGCGTCCTAATCGTTACACCACGCTTTGGCTGCACAACGAAAACCCCTCGAACCCGACGACACAACGAACAAAGAGAAAACAAAACCCTAACCTAGCTAAAACCTAACCCATGAATCTTACAAATTATATAGAAATCGATAAATCAGGTTTCTTAAAGAACCGATCGACCAAACTTCTATACAGGTTGTTAGAAAAAAACAAAGGGTCAGGCAGCGATTAGAAGCAAAAGAAAAAACCCTAGACTCTAAAACAAATTAAATCCGCATCCACAGTTTGTATTAGAAGATTAAAACCTCTAATGACAAGTTTGCTTGACAAGATTCAAGATGAAAAACCTAGGGTTACGAGAAAGACAGGAATCGCCATAGCTAGAGAGAGAGAATTAGGGTTATTTAGGAATCGACATGTTTATTCCTGTCTTTTTATTCATTTCATTATGCATTGTTCTTTTATATTATCTGATTTCTTATCACTTTTCTATGATCATAAAAGAAACCATTTTACAAGGATCACGACTGACTTTTGTTAAACATCTTTTTCTAAACATATAAGTCATGAATCCTAAATCAATAAAACCTATGTATCTCACAGGCATTTTTATGCTGACATACCTATTTTCACATGTGTTTCAGGAAATGATGCATAGGATTGATCAAGTTACACATAGGCAGACTCGGGCCTTAGTGACAATAAAAGATGCAAGACTAGTTAATTATGTTATGCTTCCTTGTTGTTAAGACATTGTAAATCTTTTAATCAATAAAACAACATTTCAAATTTCCATGTGTTATGAAACAATGATTCTGTTACAACACTCCCCGACGTTTCCGCCACGATTTGTTGTTTTACGTGGTCGGGGTGTGACACGGCCCGTTTGGTTGATCGATAGGATTCGACCAAACATGTATTGTGACCATAGTTGTATAGGGAATAACCTTCCGAGGTTATACCTTATGGTCACCTCGTTTAGTTAGTCGTATGATAGGTAGTTTATATGCCTTAGGGAAATTACCAAAATGCCCTTTTTGCGCATAATTTCATTTTAAGCATATGTAACCAATATTTTGACATCTAAACTGATTATATAACATAATTAGATATGTTAAGGCATATAATACTTGTCATAGGACTAGTTAGGCGAGGCAATTTACATAAAAAAGTTCAAGACTTACGTGATAAATTGGATAGGATTCAGTGAGATATTGATTCTGATTCGTCGTGTGAGAATTTTCGGAAGGAGGAAGCCTTGATCCGAAATGAGTTTCAGGTTGCTTTGCTTGATGAAGAGCGTTTTTTGAAGCAGAAGTCCAAGGTAGACTGGTTAGCGGCAGGCGATATGAATACGGCTTTTTTCCACTCCTCTCTCAAAAATAGAATTCATTATAGCCGTATTGATGTTATTCGGGATGTAAGTGGGAATGTTTATGAAAATGATATGGTTCAGAAAGCCTTTGTTGAACACTATGAGAAATTTTTGGGATGCCCGGGTGATACTTCGCTCAGTCCGTCTCCGGAGTTATTTACTAAAAAGCTGGATAGGGATGTTGCTCAGCATATGGTTCGTCCAGTCACAGCTGAAGAGGTTAGGAAGGCGATGTTTTCGATTGGGTCGGATAAAGCGCCAGGGCCAGATGGGTTTACAGCAGGATTTTTTAAAAGCGCCTGGCCTATTATCGGTAATGATGTTTCAAATGCGGTTATTGATTTTTTTGTCACAGGTAAGCTTCTTCGGGAATTAAATCATACGCTCATTGTTCTTATTCCGAAGATCCCTTCTCCATCCGTGGCTATGGACTATCGTCCGATTGCTTGTTGCAATGTTTTGTATAAGTGTATCAGTAAGATCGTTGCTGAAAGAATTAAAGTGGTGTTGAATGATATTGTTAGTGTGTAAACCAATCGGCGTTTATTCCGGGGAGGAAAATATCTGATAATATCTTGTTAACTCAAGAGTTGATGCATAACTACCATAGAAATACCGGTCCTCCTAAATGTGCGTTCAAAGTTGATATTCAGAAGGCGTATGACACAGTTGATTGGAAATTTCTAAAGAGGATTTTGGTTGGTTTCGGGTTTCATTCTAGCATGGTTCACTGGATTATGGTTTGTGTTTCTTCTACCACGTTTTCAATGTGTATTAATGGTGATGTTCATGGCTTTTTCAAGGGAAATCGAGGGTTAAGACAAGGTGATCCTATTTCGCCGTATCTGTTCATTCTGGTTATGGAGATTCTTACGGCCATTTTACAGCATGCGGTAAGGATTGATTCTTCGTTTAAATTTCATAACAAGTGTGAACGCCAACAGATTGTCAATCTTTGTTTTGCGGACGACTTGTTTATTTTTTTCTAAGGGTGAGATTGCTTCGGCCAGGTGCATTATGAATTCTCTCAACTCTTTTACTAAGATGTCGGGATTGTTGCCTAGTGTTCATAAAAGTACAGTTTTTTTCTCTAATGTGCCTTCGTTTGTTAAAACTGCTATTTTGAACATTATGCCGTTTGTGGAGGGTAGCTTGCCAGTTAGATATCTGGGTGTGCCTCTTATATCTACTAGGTTACTTTATAAAGATTGTGATGTGTTGGTGGAGAAGTTTGAGAAGCGTATTATGCACTGGCGAAATAAATTACTATCTTTTGCGGGCAGGTTGCAACTCATTATATCGGTTTTGTCCTCTCTGCATGTTTACTGGTCATCTGTGTTTATTCTGCCAGCTCGTGTGATTCTTAATTTGGAATCGCTGATGTGAAACTTTTTATGGTCTCAAGACAGTGCTTTTCAAAAGGGCCGGGCAAAAGTGTCTTGGAAAGAGGTTTGTGTTCCTAAGTATGAGGGTGGTTTAGGTATTCACCGAATTGGTGATGTCAATAAAGCGCTTATGTCATCGCATATCTGGAGTATTCTTTCTAGGCGTAGCTCTTCATGGGTTGAATGGTTCATTCTTACAGGTTGAAAGGTAAAAGTCTTTGGGCTTGTAATGTTCCTTCTACTTGTTGCTGGTCTTGGAGAAAGATTCTTCAGATTCGGCAGGATATGAGGAGTTTCGTTTGGTCTGATGTTGGGAATGGTTCGAATACTTCAGCTTGGTTCGATACGTGGAGTGACTTAGGGCCGCTGAATCAGTTCATCTCGCCTAGAGTTATTGCAAACGCGGGTTTCAATATGGATTCTAAATTTTCTGATATTTATTCCAATTCTACTTGGACATGGCCAGTTGCGTGGAGATCTTAGTTATCATGTTCTTATCCAGCTTGATCAGTTGAGGTTTGATCCGAATAAGGAAGACAAACTGTTGTGGCGCAAAGGAGATCAGTTCCATGATTTTTCCTCGGCTCGTGCTTGGGATTTAGTTAGGCACCGTGAGTTGGAGGTTGAGTGGTGTCCTATTGTTTGGTTTGCTCAGTGTATCCCGCGTCATGCCTTCTTAATGTGGCTAATCATGAGACGCAAGTTGCTTACTCAGGATAAGATTTTGAATTGGGATTTCTCGCGTAGAAAGAATATGAATATGATGTGCTGTCTGCTTTGTTATGCCAATCATGACTCTCATAATCATCTGTTTTTCGAGTGTAAGTTCTCTACTCAAGTTTGGCATATGGTTAGGCATAAAGTGGGAATGGATTCGGTTCAAGCGAAGTGGGAGGATATTGTTGACTGGCTTCTAGTGCGGTCCAAATCCAAATCTGTAGTGAACTATGTCGCTAGAATAGTAGTAGCGGCCAGTGCTTATTTGATTTGGCAGGAACGCAATGCAAGATTATTCAAGAACCAGCTGAGGCCTCCAGAGACTATTAGTGAAATTATTATCCAACAGGTCCGATACAAATTAATGGGTGCGAAGCTAAAGGATTGTGATAATGTGAGAAGGCTTTTGGGTGACTGGGAGATTTATGGAACTGAGCTCAAGGATGGCGATGGCGATGGCTGATTAAGTAGTTGTGGTTGTTTTGTTTTTTCTAGAGTTTAGTCTAGTCGTTTTTATTACCTGGTGGTAGTGTTTCCTTGTTTTTTCTTTGTTTACTTTCATGGGGCATGTCCTGTGATTGAACTAGTGTAGACTTTCTACACTACTTGTTTTGTTTTGGTTGTGAATATATAGAATCACCGGGGTAACCCTTTACCAAAAAAAAAAGTGGCGTAAGCTACCTTAACGGGTCGTAAAGGGTCGTAAGCACTTAGGATAGGTTCTGATTTAGAATGTAGGCCTTGTTAAACCATATCACATGAGTTCCAACACTCATTTGGTTTACAAGACCTCATTCTACCCGATCTTCCGATTTAAGTGTCGATTCCCTAACATAGTATCCGTTACCCTAGGAACCGCTTCAACACTTGAACTCTTGGTCTTTTGAGTTTTGTTATACCCTTTGAACCAGGACTATACACAACCCCAGGAGAGTACATAATTCCTCTCTTTTACCGTTTTCAAATGTTTTGGGCTGATTCATATGTGTAATCGATTTGTTTTCAAAATGTATGGCATATATGTGTTCACTAAGTGCTTTTATGTGTTTTATTCTGATTATGCAAATACAATGTTTTATCCATAAGTGATCTATCTATCTTCATAGTTAGATTCATGTAGGATATTTCAAGTACAGTCTTAGATCTTCCTATCTTCATAGTAAGATTTTTAAGAAGTATTTTACAACTCGATGGTTGGTTTTTGTGTAGTTTGTTGGTGATTTAGATAACAAAACTAGATAATACAATAAGCACATGGTGGATACGCCGCTGGTACTTCCTATATATAAGTGTGCTTATTGTATTACCTTTCGTGGCGTTATCCCGAATCACCATTAGGGTTTAGGATTGTTTTGATTCAATAATTCAATATGACAGGACCCAGAATCCTTATAGCATCTATCTATCTTTATAGGTTGATTCTTGTAGGATGTTTAGAGTACTAATATTTTTTTTGGGTAAAGGGGTTACCCCGGTGATTCTATATATTCACAACCAAACAAAAACAAATAGCGTAGTGAGTCTACACTAGTTCAATCATGAGACATGCCCCATGAAAGTAAGCAAGGAAAAAACCACAAATACACCAGGCTAACAAAAACACAACTAGACTAAACTCTAGAGACGAAAACAAAAAACTAATCAACCGCCATCACCATCATTGTCAGCATCAACAATCTCCCATTCTCCTAGAAGCTTTCGTACTCTATCCTTCCGCTTCATCTTCACTCCCATAAGCTTGTATCATACAGTCTTGACAATCGCCTCATATACTTGCTCCGGAGGTCTCAACTGGTTTTTAAAGAGTCTAGCATTACGTTCCTGCCATATGAAATAAGCACTAGCCGCCACCAAAAGTCTACTAACATAATCAGCCGCTAACTTAGAACGAGTTCTGACCATCAACCAGGAAACAATATCCTCCCACTTTGGGTTAACATTATCCATACCTGCTTTAATCCGAACCATAGCCCAAACCTGCGTAGAGAATTTGCATTCAAAGAATAGATGTGTATGTGAATCATGGTTCTCATAACAAAGTAAGCAGCACATCATATTCATGTTTTTTCTCCTCGAGAGATCCCAGCTAAGAATAACATCTTGAGTGAGTAACTTCTTCCTCATGATCAGCCACAATAAGAAAGAGTGCCTCGGAATGCAATGAGCGAACCAGACTACTTTACTCCACTCGACCTCCTGCTCTCTATACCGAATAGAATCCCAAATACATGAAGCCGAAACCTCATTAACATTATCACCCACCCGCCATTGAAGGATATCTCGTTTACCTGCAACCGGATGGACCTGATCCAACTGAATAAGCACAGGAAACAGATCCCTCCAAGCCATGGGCCATTGCCAAACACCCCCTGAATGAATATCCGCAACAAAATCATCCAATCTGAAGCCTGCACTCGTAATAGTTCTGGGCGACATGAAATTACCTAGCGGCCCTAACACACACCAAGTATCATACCAAGCAGACGTCGACTGTCACACCCCCAAAATCCACATGCGGAGTACCACCGCTTGGAGGCGTGACTGAACAGGATCAAGCCACCAATCATATCAAACATAATATGTAATAAATGTACTTTAAACCAAACGATATGAAAGGTGTTCGAACAAAACATATTAAGTGTCTAGCGGAAGCATAATTGTAAACCCAATGCAAGTAATAAGTTCATTTGTCTAAATGTTTTAACGTAGCATCCTCGATCCATGTTCCACAACGACTGCGCCTCCCGTGCAAGCTCCAAGAGTACCTATGGTCCTGCAAGGCATGTAACAGAGAGTCAACAACTAGTTGAGCGAGTTCACAGTTGGTTATTCAGTTATAGTGTTCGTATCGTAAATCGTAAGCTCGTTTAGTAATCATGTATCGTATGTAATGGTATCGCGGCCCTCTAGGCATGTTTGCGAAGTTTAGTGGGGGTTTCCCATGTTTTCTAGACTAGTTATATTTGTATCGCGACCCTCCAGGCATGTGTGCGAAGTTTAGTATTAGTATCGCGGCCATTCCAGGCATGTGTGCGAAGATTCGTATTCGTATCGAGGCCATTCCAGGCATGTATGCGAAGATTGTTCTATTATCGCGGCCAATCCCGGCGTGTGTGCGAAGAGAAGTATATGTATCACTAGTCTAGCAGTATCTACCAATAACCTTCCTCTCCCGAGGCCTATGGTATGTAATTCCGATAACCCTTAAGCATAAGTAATCAATCAACCCATTCCCAACCCCGGGAATCCCATGCCTTGGTAAGAGTGTGAACTCACCTTAGTTTGCTCGGTATGCTAAGTATGTGCTCACAGTAAATCAATCTCGTCCTAAAGTACGCACGTATATATATAATCAGTTCAAGTTCGTATGTCATTTATGTCACGAAGTGTGTGTTTAAGTAGTTATCACATTTCATATATGCAGTTAGTCAAAACCGTACAATTCATGCTTGACAGGATTAACAGGCAGTTAACATACTTCACCAAGTTAACACACTTAACAATGATTCACACACTAGCAATGTTACATGTCTAACAGAGTTAACATGTTTACTGAATTATAACAAGTTAACAAGGTTAATCACTATCAGAGTTAACATCCTTAACTTAACAAAGTTCACTGTACAAGAACTCAACGAAATCACTAGGTGGCTGAAATCCAAGGTTGGGCCGAAATCCACTTTGGGCGACGAAATCAATTGGGATTTCGTCGAGATGTGGTCAAGTGGGGTGGAGGTTTTCGTCGGATTACATTATCATCAACATCAGTTATATACACAACACAGTAATACCTAATCGTCCCTTACATTTACATGATCAAACATCAACGAAATCATTAATCAAATCATCGATATATTAACTTATAACTATCAAGCATTGCGAGACCAACTTCACAATTAAATCAGTAGATCATCATCTAAAACAATCAACAATGGCCGACAAGAGTAAATGAATACTGAATAACCTTATCTTATACTCACTTCATGCACATGGGCAGACAACTTCTGAATCAGTGATAAAGTGATTGGGCCAAAACATTGAACTACTCTAGAACCATGCACACACACACAATTATAACCATATTCTCTTGTAATATAACAGAGAACCATCATTGATTATGACAATCATCAACAAGAAAAGTCATGCTACATCACATATTCACATGCTAGTTCAATTGTTAGTAGATCACATGCTAATTAATGAAATAATAATTGTTTTCAATCGGTCCAATTATATACAATACTCATTTGATATCATATATGGACAATACCCCACAAATATAAAAGTTAATAGATAAGAACCACCAGCAATTTATAATCATTGTTATTCATCTATGATCTACTAACATTCAACCCTATTAATCATGCAAATAATTAACACATGTATGTATACTAGACACCCAACGAATCAATGATCATATCATCGGATTATCATTACCAGAACACACACGATCGATCATACCATCCAATACACATAACGGTTTATGAACAACAACATATATATACATACATAACGATCATCCAGTCATACAATCATGGTTATGATAATAAACAAATCGTTCACACAATTGCCTTAAATCAAACAATCGGTTAAAGGTTAACACTAACCGCGACGAGTCGAAACAACAACTTGATTGATCTTGAAGATCCGGGGGACACAAGTTTGCCGTCAGGTTCAAGGGTAGCGAGAGAGAATGTGAGAGATGGTTAGGGTTTTTGCCGATTACCATTTTTGCGTGAAGATAAGGAACAACAACATAACTAATCACTGCTGGGCCTAAAGCCCATTTGCTGTTTTCGTTGGTCCTATGGTGGACGAAAACACATGAAGTGTTTTCATGGATAGGATGCTTTCGTAGGTTCCATGTTTGTTTTTAATATTCCCAAAACCCAAAAAAAAATAATACAACATTGTAATATAACCTTGCATGCTTATATTGCACATCAATATATAAAACACACTTATAAGGCACATCAAGTATAACATATCAGTCACAACATAATTTAACAGATTACAAACGTGTACTGTTGTGAACAAACAAGTCGTGTAAACAAGCAATCTAAACCATTAACGTGCAATAAATGCGAAGACAGAATCTTGGAAACTCGAGTTGTCACATTATCCCCAACTTGAAAGAAATTTCGTCCCGAAATTTAGCATGCGGTTACTGAGGAAGCTAGGTAAGTTGTATCGTTTACTGGTTTTCCTGGGGTGTCACATCATCCCCCCGTTGATTTGGAATTTCGTCCCGAAATTCTGTAGTAGCTTCGGCCTCAGTAGTGGTTGCACTGTTTTCGAATAACTGGGGATACTTGAGTTTCTTTTGATCTTCTCGTTCCCAGGTGAACTCTGGGCCACGACGGGAGTTCCAACGAACTCGAACAAGAGGTATTCTGGTGTGCTTGAGGACCTTGACATCCCGGTCCGTGATTTCAACTGGTTCCTCGACGAATCGCAACTGCTCGTCGATAGTGAGCTCCTTCAAAGGAACTATGAGGGTCTCATCTGACAGACACTTCTTCAGATTCGACACGTGGAAAACATTGTGAACTGCACTGAGTTCTGCTGGTAAGTTCAGTTTGAAGGCCACTTTGCCTATTTTCTCAATGATTTCAAACGGTCTGACATATCTATGACACCTGTGTCACTGCGACCATCAAACAAATACCAAACCAATGAAATATTGTATTTCATACTTTGGACTTGTATAAATATGTGTATCTTTTGCACATATCAACTCTTGTTCGATTTCAAGCTCTAAATCGCTTTCTGGAAGGTTATACGCGTACTAATGCGTAAATATAACCAGTTTAATGCAACAAACACTCCGGAATAGTGAAATAGGCTTAACATACCTAAAATAACCTCTACATAACTTAGAAATAAGTTTTGGAAGGTTTGGTATGCCGAAATCAAGTTATATCGCTTACAGGGACTAAAGTTGACAAACTGCGAAAGTATGCCAATTTGAACTGTAACAAACATTCCAGAACATGGCCATAAGTTAAACATACCTTAAATACCCTTCACATAGCTTAGAAATAGGCTTTGAGGTGTTCGGTATGCTAAAATAAACTTTTGTGTCATTCAGGGACTAAAAGTGTCAAAAAGTGCACAAGTTTGCATTTTCACGCATAACTTACGTTCTGAATACATCTGGACATCCAAAAATTTATGTGAGCATGACTATATTATGCTTTAGTGTTTGGCTTGCCAAAAATCCATTCGTCGCGTCATTTGGATCGTTTTTCACGCTTGTGCGCATTCCGTCGTAATTAAGCGAACATCGCGTTCGTACGACCAAACGAACCGACATCCGGCATATTTTTGAGCATGTTTCATGTCCACAATGTTTAGGCAACATTTTAGGGCCTTAAAGTTGGCTTTACGGGCCTTAGAAGTGTCGGAAATGGCCTTAAACACGTGCAGGGACTGAAACTGTAATTTCTGAAACTTGTTTTCTGATCAGAAGGGCCAGGCGGCCCGCCTCAGTTTCTGTTAATCCCCACGCGGCCCGCGTCCGACCTTCTGACCAGGTTAACTGCATTTAACAGCAGATTGCAGCTGTTTTAACCACACCCACACATTCTCAATTGTCTAGTCAGCTGATAAGGATCATCTTTTAGTCACCATAAGGTTCCAACACTTGTACGGATGCGATTAAAGCACGGTTTCCATGAAACGATCTTAACGGTGGACCGAAAACTATAAATACCCCATACCCCCCATTGCTTAAATCACTAGAATTTTGATTCAAAAATCTCAGGTATGAAACAATAGTTTCAACTTAGAGTTTCTCAAATCAAAATTCTAGTGATTTAAGTAATGGGGGGTATGGGGTATTTATAGTTTTCGGTCCACCGTTAAGATCGTTTCATGGAAACCGTGCTTTAATCGCATCCGTACAAGTGTTGGAACCTTATGGTGACTAAAAGATGATCCTTATCAGCTGACTAGACAATTGAGAATGTGTGGGTGTGGTTAAAACAGCTGCAATCTGCTGTTAAATGCAGTTAACCTGGTCAGAAGGTCGGACGCGGGCCGGGTGGGGATTAACAGAAACTGAGGCGGGCCGCCTGGCCCTTCTGATCAGAAAACAAGTTTCAGAAATTACAGTTTCAGTCCCTGCACGTGTTTAAGGCCATTTCCGACACTTCTAAGGCCCGTAAAGCCAACTTTAAGGCCCTAAAATGTTGCCTAAACATTGTGGACCTGAAACATGCTCAAAAATATGCCGGATGTCGGTTCGTTTGGTCGTACGAACGCGATGTTCGCTTAATTACGACGGAATGCGCACAAGCGTGAAAAACGATCCAAATGACGCGACGAATGGATTTTTGGCAAGCCAAACACTAAAGCATAATATAGTCATGCTCACATAAATTTTTGGATGTCCGGATGTATTCAGAACGTAAGTTATGCGCGAAAATGCAAACTTGTGCACTTTTTGACACTTTTAGTCCCTGAATGACACAAAAGTTTATTTTAGCATACCGAACACCTCAAAGCCTATTTCTAAGCTATGTGAAGGGTATTTAAGGTATGTTTAACTTATGGCCATGTTCCGGAATGTTTGTTACAATTCAAATTGGCATACTTTCGCAGTTTGTCAACTTTAGTCCCTGTAAGCGATATAACTTGATTTCGGCATACCAAACCTTCCAAAACTTATTTCTAAGTTATGTAGAGGTTATTTTAGGTATGTTAAGCCTATTTCACTATTCCGGAGTGTTTGTTGCATTAAACTGGTTATATTTACGCATTAGTACGCGTATAACCTTCCAGAAAGCGATTTAGAGCTTGAAATCGAACAAGAGTTGATATGTGCAAAAGATACACATATTTATACAAGTCCAAAGTATGAAATACAATATTTCATTGGTTTGGTATTTGTTTGATGGTCGCAGTGACACAGGTGTCACAGTCTCCCCTACTTTAGGAAATTTCGTCCCGAAATTTAGTTTTAGAGGAAACTTGTGAAAACAGCTGTGACGGTTTCATTTTCAGACAAATCCATTAAACCCTTAAGTAAAACTCTGGGCCATGTTAGGATTCTTAGCGAAAATTTCAACCCTCAAAGTGAAGTCCTTGTAGTAACAAAACATGGAATTTTGAACTACGGACAGAAGAACGTTTCTTATGAAGACTTATCATAGGAAACTGTGTGTGTGATTGAGATCAGAATTGGGTAGTGTGAGAATAAATGACATTGGTCAAAGTCCAAGACTTCTCCCGTATCATTACTCTTGCCACTGTTGGTCTTAACACATGACAAAACTTCCTGTGGTTCCTATGCACTGAATTCCATAATTATGTAGGCCTCCATAATTACGTAGTTCCTTGCACAGTCCGCACAGTTCATTTCATAATGCGTATGGGGAAAAATCAAACGAATAATCCTGTGGTGAATTAACTTGACTGCAATAGAGTCTCTTTAACTAGGCCACCAAAGGATTAGATTAACGAACAATCTCTTGATTTAGACCACCCGAGGGCCTATTGTTTCATACCTGAGATTTTTGAATCGAAATTAGCATTTGGGGACCCTTCGTAAGTATTCTTTCGTTCTTTTATTGCTTTTCGAGTCTTTCGAGTCTGAAAGTCAAACTTTGTTTGACTTTCTACATTGACCAGTTATGGTCAATGCGAAGTTCGTTTGAACTTCGCAACGTGAGTGTAATCACGTTGGTTATAGTCCCTTGGGACTATGCCTACTGATTACCACGTTGTCTAGGGTCGTAGGGTAAGCGATCTAATAAATCGCTTATACCTCGAACCCGACCCATTTGGTCGATCACTAGGATCCGACCAAATACATTAGGTGACCATAGTAGGTAGGGAATAACCTTCCGAGGTTATACCTTATGGTCACATCGTTTAAGTAGTTGTATGATAGGTTGTTTATATGCCTTAGGTAAATTACCAGAATACCCTTTTCATGTATAATTGGTAATTAAGCATATGTAACCTAAACTTTTGTCACATAACTGATTATGTAACATGTTTAGGCATATAACACTTGTCATAGGGCTAGTTAGGCGGTCCGAACGCGTTTCACGCGAACGACGCGTTAAAGTAGCATAAGCTACCTAAACGGGTCGTAAGCACTTATGTTAGGTTTCATTTAGTATGTAGGCTTTGTTAAACCATATGACACGAGTCTCTATACTCGTTTGGTTTACGAACCCTCATTCTACCAGATCTTCCGATTTAGGTCCGGTTTATTAACATAGTTACCTATATTAGGTGCCGTTTGATATCCATGATCTCTAGCATTGTTTGGTTGTTACTCAAGGACTACTAAGCAATCTCAAGTGAGTACATAGACCCCTCTTTTACTGTTTTCCAAACTGTTTTGGGGTGGAACACATGTGCCTACTTGTTACTTTCGTGCTTTCCTGTTTTCACATCATATACCTGCTATGTTCGTTAGTACATTATAGTACATGATTTTATTACATCTTATGCTAGGTGTGCCCATTGTGTGCATTACTTAGTACATCGTTTTACATTACATTACATGCTATGTATGTCTATTGTTGTATACGTAGTACAGGTCACATACTACGTATGTCTATTGTTGTATACGTAGTACAGGTCACATGCTACGTATGTCTATTGTTGTATACGTAGTACAGGTCACATGCTACGTATGTCTATTGTTGTATACGTAGTACAGGTCACATGCTACGTATGTCTATTGTTGTATACGTAGTACAGGTCACATGCTACGTATGTCTATTTGTTGCATACTTAGTACATTTGTTATTCATCACATGCTTACATTTTGGATATATATTACATGATTTACATTAGACATGATCATCTTACATTGTTTGGTTTGGTTTGATTAAGTGATTTAAGTAACGAGGCATGTGTAATATGATACAAGCATGGTGGATACGCCGCTGGTACTTCCTATATATAAGTGTTTGTATGGTATTACATATCGTAGCGTTATTTGAATCATTTCAGTTTGATACATTTAACATTTTATACAAATAACATACTTTTCACAAGACATTGATTTACAAACAACTTATCTTATACAAACACATTTTTACATGGTTATTCCTTTAACCATACATTATTCACTTATTTATACATATCATCTGAACTCATTGTTTTTCAAATGATTTACAAGACAAAGCAAATTACAAGGTTCATGACTAAACATTTTCTCAAACATAAGTCATGAAACCTATTTTCACAAAACCTATGTATCTCACAGGCATTTTTATGCTGACGTACCTATTTTCACATGTGTTTTTCAGGAGCTGTTGCATAAGATGATCAAGATACACATAGGCAGACTTGGGCTTTAGTGACAATAAAAGATGCAAGACTAGTTAATTATGTTGTATTTCCTTGTTTGATAAGACATTGTAACACTTCTAATCAATAAAACGAAACTTCAATTGCCATGGATTTGAAACAATTAATTCTGTTACAACACTCCCCGACATTTCCGCCACGTTTTGTATGTTCTACGTGGTCGGGGTGTGACAATATCGCGGATTGAGCTTGCCTTGTTTGCCAAAACGAACCACACCCTTCCAGGGTGAGACTTTGAGTAGAACCCGGTCCCCGACCTGGAATTCAAGAGGTTTCCGGCGCTTGTTTGCGTAGGATTTCTGACGGTCGCGAGCTGCCGCCATGCGTTGTCGTGTCTGAGCAATTCTTTCAGTAGTATCAACTACGAGTTCTGGGCCCGTGATCTGACTATCACCCACCTCTGCCCAACAAAGAGGTGATCGGCATTTACGCCCGTACAATGCCTCGAATGGAGCGGCTTGAATGCTGGTGTGGTAACTGTTGTTATACGAGAACTCCACTAACGGGAGGTGTTTTTCCCAGCCGTTGCCGAAATCGATTACACATGCACGAAGCATGTCTTCTAAAGTTTGAATAGTGCGCTCAGACTGCCCATCCGTCTGAGGATGATAAGTTGTGCTCATGTCTAAACGAGAGCCGAAAGATTTGTGCATTGCTTGCCATAGTTCTGAAGTAAAACGTGCATCACGATAAGAGATAATAGAGGTGGGCACCCCGTGCCTCGAGACAACTTCCTTAAAGTATACGTCTGGTAGAGTGGAGAACTTATCCGTTTCCTTGATAGCCAAGAAGTGTGCAGACTTGGTGAGTCGATCCACGATCACCCAAATAGTATCATTCCCACGTTGAGATCTAGGCAGGCCAGTAACAAAATCCATGGAAATTTGCTCCCATTTCCATTGTGGTATCTCTGTTGTTGGAGTAGGCCTGATGGTTTCTGATATTCCGTTTTGACTCTCGCACAAGTCAAACACTTGCTAACGTAAGTTGCTACATGAGCTTTCATGCTAGGCCACCAATATGTGGTTTTCAAGTCGTGGTACATCTTATCCAAACCAGGATGTACTGAGTAGCGAGACTTATGAGCTTCATCCATTACAAGCTCGCGTCAGTTGCCATAGAGTGGGACCCAGATGCGTCCTATTACATAGCCGGCACCGTCTTCCTTTTGTTCTAATCGTTGCCTTGAGCCGCGTACGGCTTCAGCCCTGATGTTTTCTGGTTTTAATGCTTCTACCTGAGCGTCTCGTATCTGTGCAGGAAGACTAGATTGAATAGTGAGTTGTAAAGCTCGTACGCGCTTAGGCGTAGTATCCTTTCGACTGAGGGCGTCGGCCACCACATTGGCTTTGCCCGGATGGTACTTTATAGCACATTCGTAATCGTTCAGTAGCTCGACCCATCGACGCTGACGCATGTTCAACTCTTTCTGCTTGAAATATGCTCGAGACTCCTATGATCGGTGTAGATGGTGCACTTAGTACCGTACAGGTAATGTCGCCATATCTTGAGCGCAAAAACAACAGCTCCCAGCTCTAAATCATGTGTAGTGTAATTCCGTTCGTGAATCTTAAGTTGGCGCGAAGCATAAGCAATGACTTTATCCCGTTGCATCAACACACATCCAAGACCCCGGATGCATGCGTCGCAGTAGACCCCAAAATCGTCCGTGCCTTCAGGCAATGAGAGGATATGTGCGCTACAAAGTCTATCCTTTAAGTGTTGAAATGCTGTTTCCTGTGTATTACCCCAACGGTAAGCAACACCTTTCTGTGTCAGTAGTGTAAGCGGCTGCGCAATCTTTGAGAAGTCTTTGATGAACCGTCTGTAATAACCCGCCAAACCCAAGAATTGGCGTATTTCGGTTGGTGTGCGAGGTGCAGGCCAGTTCTTGATCGAATCTACCTTGGATGGATCAACATGAATCCCATCCTTGTTTACCACGTGGCCTAGGAAGTGGACTTCACGAAGCCAGAAGTCGCATTTCGAAAACTTGGCGTACAGCTGTTCTGCTCGAAGGAGTTCCAAAATAAGTCGTAAATGCTGCTCATGTTCCTCCTGACTCTTCGAGTAGATCAGGATGTCATCGATGAAAACAATAACAAACTTGTCAAGATAAGGTTTGCACACCATGTTCATAAGATCCATGAATACCGCAGGCGCGTTTGTTAACCCGAATGGCATGACTAGAAACTCGTAGTGGCCGTAGCGAGTTCTGAATGCTGTTTTGGAGACGTCCTCGTCCCGGACTCTCAGTTGATGATAGCCTGACCTCAGGTCAATCTTCGAGTAATAGCTCGACCCTTGCACCTGGTCGAATAAGTCGTCAATGCGTGGAAGAGGATAGCGATTCTTCACAGTCACCTTGTTCAGTTCGCGGTAGTCTATACACATGCGAAAGGTACCGTCTTTCTTCTTCACAAATAATACTGGAGCTCCCTAGGGCGATGAGCTAGGACGTATGAAACCCATTTCCAAGAGTTCTTGCAATTGCTTAGATAGTGCCCCTAGTTCAGTTGGAGCTAAGCGATAAGGTGCTCGAGCTATGGGTGCTGCTCCAGGAGCTTGTCACCATGAATTACCAAAGGTTCTTAACCAGCACGAGGAATGCGGACGATCTTTTCTTTGCAAAGAATCTCTGCTCGATGTTGACGTAACCAATCCATACCAATAATGATGTCGAAACCATCACAACGTTGGGGTCATTCCTAGCATCATCCTGACCAATCACAAACAGTCGACCCCTGGCACCATTGCCGTCGTTATTACCCCCGTTGTTGTCTCCACTATTGTTCCCGTTTCCTTGGTTGTGGTTCTGATTCTGGTTCTGGTTCAACTGTGGGCAGTGTCTCTTGAAGTGACCTTCAGCACCACACTGATAGCATCCCTGGTTACCCTACCGTTGCTACTGATTCTGTGGAGCTGGTGACTGCTGTTGTCGGTTCTGGTTTGCAGGACGTGAGCTTCTACAATCTTTGGCTCCATGCCCCATCTTGAGACACCTCTGACAACGACCCTTGTTGCACTGACCACTGTGGTGTCTGTTGCATCTATTGCACTTTGGGTGATTTCCTCGATATCCACCCAGCCCTTGACTACCAGAAGACTGCTGACCCGGACTCTGGTAGTCATTGATCTTTCGCTGTTATGCCTGGGACTGAACTGAAATCGAACCCTTACTGGAGGTTCCATCCCACTTTCGTTTATTGTCACTAGGAATAGCAGAGGTAGCAGTAGTAGTAGCACCGATACGTTTAGGCAGCCCGTTATGTTCCACTGCCTGGTCTGTGAGACGATGAGCAAAACGAGTAACATCCTGGATAGTAGCAAGGTTAGCCGAAGTCACATGACTTTGAATCTCTGGTACTAAGCCTTTGAGGTACAGCTCAATGTGTTTGATGGGGGAATCCACCATATTTGGACATAACACTGCCAGTTCGTTGGATCGTTTCATGTATGCTTCTATCTCTGACCCCGTCATCTTCAGATTAAAGAACTCCACTTCCAGCGTGTGGATGTCATCACGACTACGATATTCACGTTTAATCAGTTCCTTAAAATCATTCCATGGGGTGGCATTAGCAGCCGCCAGCCCCAGCATCTGAACTTGCGCGTTCCACCGAGTTAGCGCAGTGCCTTCGGGAGTACCAGGGGCATACTTCACCCTACGAGCCTCAGGGCATTCACACATCTCAAAAACGGACTCGAGCTTTTCAAACCAATGGAGGAGTCCAACTGCTCCTTCCGTGCCACTAAAGGTAGTAGGACGACAGTCCATGAAAGTTTTGAAACGTGCACACAGGTGGCTGAGCGTGTTGACCTGTCGTGTGCGTAAGAGTAAACATACTTGAGCACGAGTGTTGGTTTACGAGAGTAGGATCTAAAGATCCTAGAGTAAGTGGTGATGGCAGGTTACACCTCCTGCCTGGGCAGCTGCGAGTGCTGCAGTAACTTGTTCAGTGATCGAAGCCGCCAACTGGGCTTGAGTTAGGTTATCGCGTCCACTCATGATCTTGATATCAAGGAGAACATGAGTGAGAGAGGTTCGCGAATAGTGCGATGACAGAAGAGAGTAAGCACATAAGTGTTTCAATCGACAGTTGTTTATCTAAGCATACCGTGAGCAAAGTTCTATGTAATCTAGTAAGTAGGCAATGTAAACATAAATCATATCACCTAGAATGTCGAGTCTTGCACGTGGAGCTAAGCGTCGTTGTGGATCGTTGAGCACTGTACAGGTTATAGTCTGGTTTTAATAAAAACGTTTTCCCCTTATTAAAACCAAGTTCTCTATAACCAATGGCTCTGATATCAATCTGTCACACCCCCAAAATCCACATGCGGAGTACCACCGCTTGGAGGCGTGACTGACCAGGATCAAGCCACCAATCATATCAAACATAATATGTAATAAATGTACTTTAAACCAAACGATATGAAAGGTGTTCGAACAAAACATATTAAGTGTCTAGCTGAAGCATAATTGTAAACCCAATGCAAGTAATAAGTTCATTTGTCTAAATGTTTTAACGTAGCATCCTCGATCCATGTTCCACAACGACTGCGCCTCCCGTGCAAGCTCCAAGAGTACCTATGGTCCTGCAAGGCATGTAACAGAGAGTCAACAACTAGTTGAGCGAGTTCACAGTTGGTTATTCAGTTATAGTGTTCGTATCGTAAATCGTAAGCCCGTTTAGTAATCATGTATCGTATGTAATGGTATCGCGGTCCTCTAGGCATGTTTGCGAAGTTTAGTGGGGGTTTCCCATGTTTTCTAGACTAGTTATATTTGTATCGCGACCCTCCAGGCATGTGTGCGAAGTTTAGTATTAGTATCGCGGCCATTCCAGGCATGTGTGCGAAGATTTGTATTCGTATCGAGGCCATTCCAGGCATGTATGCGAAGATTGTTCTATTATCGCGGCCAATCCCGGCGTGTGTGCGAAGAGAAGTATGTTGGACTCTGTATGCCCAAGACACATATTAAATTGATGTGGCTAGTACGTTATGATCCAAGTCGAGTCATACCCAATAACAAGCTAGACAAACACTTACAATATTTATTTATGATATGATCAAATAAATAAATATCAACACTTAGAATATTTAGAAATTGGTTTTCTAAATAATTGCACTTGACAAACTAATAAATTATATGGATAATTTATTTTGAGAGAATATTTTATTTTTTTATTTAATTGGTTAAATAACATAATAAAAATAGCATAAGTCTTATAACATATGATGTTATATTTTATAAAAGTTATAAAATATATATATATATATATATATATGTGTAAGACTTATATTTTATAAAAGAAATTGTTTTTTTTATAAAATCTTGGCCGCCACCCCCCCCCCCCCCATGGGGTCTTCCCAAAATATTCTTGTCTAATGAGGTTCCATGCATGTTGTCATAAGTTAGAAGCATTTTGATTGGATGGTCTTCCCTAAGCTCTTTGGCCAATCATATTGCATGCAAATGCATGTGTTAGTTGATCTCCTATTGGGCAATGTGGGTGGCAAAATCTCTCAAGTCTTTTATATTCATTTTGATGAATTTTGATCAAGGTGAACTTGAAGAAACTAGAGAAAATGGCTGAATAATTTTCGGCCATAACATGATCATTCAAGAGGGGTTTTTGATTCAAAAATCAAGTGTAAGACACTCTAAAGATCGGGTCATGTATGGTTGATCTAGTAGGCTTTTTCAAGTTCACATTTCAAGTGCAAGAACTCAACAAAAGACTCTCTAATTTTCGGCCATATGATGGTTCCAAGAGGGGATCTTTCATGTGAGTTGCAAGTGTTCAAATCCTAGCTAAACGCAAGGTGTTTGTTGGAAGGCTTGGGGTTTACAAGCTTGAGGTTTTCTACACTTGAAGGCAACCGTTCAAGAAGCATCATCTTCTTCATATCCATTACTTCATGGAAGGTAGTTTTCTAAACATCCTATGGTTGTGTTTGATAGTATACATCTCATATATGGATCCGGGTTTTGGGATTTTGCATATAAATGGTTTTATATCTTATAAAAGTAACATGTTTTAAACTTATTTTCCGCTGCGTTTTTATTTCATATGGATGAAATTACTTTGATGAACATGTTAAAATCCCATCAATGGCATCTAGAGCCGCTTATATGAGTGCATGCTTCAATAGACTTAAAATTTTCGGGTTTCAGGTTTGGTGAAAACCCTATGGCCGAAATTTTAAGTATGGTTATCCCTTTGTTTTTCAAGATTATATTCTTACATGCATAAATGAATCTTGAAAAATTATTTCATATGGATGATTTGTTTGTTTGGACAAAACTCACCTTTTCGGTTTTTTGGTAATAGCCAAAAATGGTTATTAAAAGGGAACCATTTTTTTATGCTTCTTGAAATTTATATAAATATATATGTGGATATATATTTTGGTGCATATAACCTAGCCATGACCTTGTGTTGAATGATTGTGTTGTGATTTATTTATTAAATTATTTCAAAGGTTGTAATAATTATTATTTTGTTCTTCCACTTGTAAAGTTATGTAATTTATTTATTTTCATTTGGTATGTAAAATAAATAGATTAGGTGCATTTTATTTTACTAGAAAAATGTATTAGGATATATTTTGTAAAAGAAGATGCACACAAAAATGCGGTTTTGGTTTTTGCCATTTTCGGGCATAAAGGACTTCATAGTTCTTAACGGGATTTTAGCCCGAAAACCAAAACACATTTTCGGAGCCCAAAGGAGTTTGGAGCTGAATTAAAGTACATTTTGGAAGATCAAAGAAAGTGGAGAAATCACAACACAAAAGGGAGACTTGAAGCATTTGGATGCGGGATCAAGTGGGAGTTCAACGACACATTATTTGTGTCAATATTCACCCTTTAGGAAGGACCTTTTGGCACACTTGTTTCGGCTAACAAGTGTTGTCAAAATAGTTGGCTATGGTTATGCACCTATTGTTATATATGTTGTGCTTGTGTGGTTGTTTTATTTATGTTGTTTAGATGATATTTGGATATGCATGCTTAACAAACTAATAATCAACAACAAGCTTAAAATTGGTTCTTTAAAAGATCATTAAAATTGGTTAATAAAAGGTTATTAAAAATTAATGATTTTATAATAAAATGGGTTTTATTAAAAAGAACCTTGAAAATTGATTTTCACTAAAGTACCAAGGATTTGAATGCATGCAAATATATGGTACATAAAGTTTTCTAAACTAGAATTTTTGAAAACTCAAAAATCCCTTTTATAAAACAAGTCAAACACCATCCTTTTATACAACACTCGAAACACTTGGGAACTCTTTTGTGGGATAAAGGTCACCTAACCACATTTGAGGGAACTTGTATATTCGAGGTGGGTTTACCATGTTTGTGGGATAAAGGTCACCTAACCACTTATGTGTATAAACTCACACGTGTGTGTAAGTTGGACGACTTGATTTGGAAACCATGAACTTAGGGTCACCGAAGCATGGCGAACAAAAGGTGTTGATGGGATTAAACATGCCAACTAAACATAAAGATGTTTAACCGATCCCATATGGCTAGAAGTTGCAAAGAGTTGCAATTGTCAAACGTTGACTACCTTGTTAATTTAAATAGAGGGATAAATGTCACCTAACCAATATTTAAATGTAACGTTGGATTCTAGATTTTAATTATTAATTGTCTATGAGACACAAAGGGTATTAATAATTAAAATATAATAATATCGAAAATACTAAAATTGAACCTTGCAAAATTTTGTAGATGGCCGCTAACAATATTACCCAAACCGTCCATAACCTATCACTAGAAAACGATCCTAATCCCGATGAACATCTTATGGAAGATAAGGATGCCTATAACGATCGGATTAAGTATATCGAGAATACTATGCAAGCCTCTTGCCTCATGTTAGGAATCATGATTCCCGAGATTCAAAAGGATTTGAACATCATGAGCACACGACATGATTACCCAATTATAGGAAATGTTCCTAAGGGTAGAACGCTTCGAAACCGTTCGAGCGCTTCATGCATGTCGAATGGAGGAAACCCAATCGGACTCATCTTATGTTTTAAGATGAAAAGCCACATTGATCACCTCGAAAGGCTCGATATGGATAAAAGGATTTTATCCATTCTAACGATCAATGAGGGTGGCAACAAGAAAGGGCATCACCCCGACACCAAAGCAAATGTTGCAAATGGAAACGGGTAATTCAAAGGGAAATAATTAGAAAGACTAAAGCGAAACCACCGAAACCAAAAGAGAAGAAGGCAAAGGTTGCCATGAACGATTCATGCTTTGAGTGTGGTGAGATAGGGCATTTAAATAGGAATTGTCCAACCTATCTCAAAGAGTTGAAAAAAAAGAGGGATGCTAGGCAAACCTCAGGTACAATCTTAATGATACATATTGACCTTAATGTTATTTCTTAATACACATGGGTATTAGATACCGGATGTGGAACTCATGTTTGCAATTCGTTGCAAAAGGTTCAAAAGAAATCAACATTACAAGAAAGGAGACTATGTTTTGAAACTTCCAAATGGTTTGGAAATTGTTTTAAAATGTTTTGAATGCTCCTAGTTTGACTAGGAACGTTATTCAAGTTTCCCTTTTGAGACAATATGTTTTGATTTAAAGTTTGTAAACAATGACATTTATATTTCGATGAATGACATGTTTTACTTTAAAACTATGCCTTCAAATGGTAGTTATGAATTGGTTCATAACAATACATCATTTGATAGTTCAATGTACCAAGCAATCACCAACAAACTCAAAATGGATTTGAGTGAGACTTATCTTTGGCATTATCGCCTTGGTCATATAAACAGATGTCGCATGTAAACACTTCGAAAGAATGATCTTTTGGAAACAAATGAAATTGGTTCATTTGATACATGTGAATCTTTTGTTTACAAGGTAAAATGACTAAGAAACCCTTTAGTGGGAAAGGGCAATAAAATTCTTAGGTATCATACATTCGGATGTATGTGATCCTTTTAAGCCAATGACTAGGTATGGTGAAAGATACTTCATTACTTTGACCGACAACTATAGTAGTTATGGTTATGTGTACTTGACACAAAGAAGAAGTTTTGAAACATTCAGAATCTTCAAAAAGTGAAGTACAAAATCAACTCTTTTAAAGTTCTTCATTTTGATAGAGGAGGAATCGAACTCTATTAGATATGGTTCGATCTATGATGGCTAGGAGCGCATTATCTCTATCACTTTGGGGTTACGCTTTGCTCTCCGTGGCCCATATGGCCCCAACCAAGAAAGTGGATACGACGTCTTTTGAAATATGACATGGAAAGGTTCCATCATTATCATATTTAAAAGTATGGGTTGTGAAGCTTCTGTGAAGCAATACACCCCAAATAAAAGTACGATCCACTAAGTGTATTTTTAGTATATCCTAAAGATGATATAGGATATTATTTCTACGATCCAACAGAGCAAAAGGTATTTGTTGCTCGAAAGGCTGAGTTCTTGGAAACTAAGTTCCTTGTGGAAGGAATTAGTAGAACAGTGGAACTTGATAAGTATCGAGAACCACAAGCCGATACACGTTTGGTTGATACTAGCATTCAACAAGTGGTTGTTGAAAATGATCAAGTGGTTGATCAACACACACAATACGTTCGCAGATCTGGTAGAATTAGTAATCCACCTAAAAGATATGGATCTTTCATGAATGGATGCTACGTAGTAGATTCGGATGAACATACCACATACCATGATACAATGTCAAAATCCGATTATGACAAATGGCTTGAAGCCATGAACGTAAAGATGCAGTCCATGTATAACAACCAAGTATGGAAATTGGTTGTAGCACCTCTTAACTCCAAAGTAGTTGGAAGTAAGTGGGTTTTCAGGAAGGAAACCGATATGCATGGTAACTTGGATACTTGTAAAGCAAGACTTGTAGCAAAAGGTTTCACTCAAACTCAAAGGGTTGATTATGATGAGACCTTCTCGCCCGTGGCGATGCTAAAGTCAACTAGGATATCATTTGCCATACTTGCACAATATGATTATGAGATTTGGCAAATGGATCTCAAAACAACTTTCCTTAATAGATATCTTGAGGAAGATGTCTATATAGTTAAGCCTGAAGGTTTTGTTGATCCAAAGCATCCTGACAAAGTATGCAAGTTAAAGAAATCAATCTATAGATTGAAATAAGCATCTAGAAGTTGGAATCACCGTTTTGATGAAGAAATTAGGGAATATGGATTCATCAAGAACGTCGATGAAGCTTGTGTGTATAAGAAGGCTAGTGGGAGCATCATCATTTTCTTTGTATTATATGTCGATGACATTCTACTATTTGGAAATAACATTCCAACCTTGGAGGGTGTAAAAGCCTGGCTTGAAAGTTGTTTTTCCATTAAGGATTTTGGTGAAGTCGCCTATATTTAGGAATAAAGATCTATAAGGATAGGTCAAGGCGCTAGATAGGTTTAAACAAAAGTGCATACATTGACAAAGTCTTGAAAAGGTTCAAGATGAAGAACTCTATGAAAGGTTTGGTACCTATTCAAAGAGAGGACAATATTGAAAGCGTTTCAATGTCCAAGCTCAAAGGATGAGCAAGAAAGATTGAAAGGAATCCCATATGCGATAGCTATAGGATTCATTATGTATGTAATGATATGCACTGGAACGGACATATCATGCGCTTTAGGCATGACGAAAAGATACCAGCGAGTAACAGTCATTGGGTGACTATTAAAAATATATATTGAAATACCTTAGAAGGACTAAGGATATGTTTCTAATATATGGATCTGGTGAAAAAGAACTCGTTGTAAAAGGGTTACAAGGATGCGAGTTTCGGAATTCGTTGTAAAAGGTTACATGGATACGAGTTTCCAAAATGATCAAGATGGTTCTCGATCACAAACAGGGTAGCATTGTCCACTACATAATCAGAATACATCGCCGCTTCATTGATTGTGATAATTCATATGGATCTGCCACTTGAGTTATTGCCGATCTAGGGGAAGTCCCTACCATTCAGGACCCCTAGAGATCTTTGTGATAACGATGGTGCGATTGCTTAAATCAAGGAACCTCGTGTACATCAAAAGACTAGGCACACTGAGCGGACTTTCAACTACATAATGGATGAAGTTGAAAAAGAGAAAGATATGTATTCGCAAAGTTCACACTGATCAAAATATTGCGGATCCACTCACGAAGCTCCTTGAATGGGCAAAGCATGAAAGGGTCATACTTGTGCCTTAGGACTTCGATATTCTAGTGATTGGATTTGATCTATTTTATATTTGGATATTGGAACAATTGTTATTATAACTCTTTATGGTATGTTGAGTTATGTTCCATTTTAGCATGTTTAAATCCGTGAATAAGTTACTTATTCTAAATGTCCGTAGTCGATCATACTTGTGGGAACAAATATGAATGTAAGACTATTATGAACTTGGATTGGTAGATATTCATGAAGTATGAATATAGAGCAAGGCGTTGCTGCCAAGGTTCATAGATATTTATGAGATACAAATATTGGACTGACTCGCTCTCAAATATTACTGCATGGAATCATTTGTGATTGATCATAAGTAAATTTGAGTAAAGGAGAATATCATAGTATCCTCAGACCTGAGATACATATTGGGTCTTGATATTCACCAAATATTATGCCTTGACTTATTTCTTCGCTGTCAGTAATATGACAGTACATAAGACTAAGCTCAGGTGTGGTACAAGGTGATGGTGAGAGACGTATGTAGTCAAAATGGGATTTGTTCCTCTTATTCGTTGAGAGTAAGATGTCCAAGGCCTGCTAAAGTTAAATCAACAGAGAGTGATCACTCTGTGTCTCTGGATTTGACATGACATCTGTAACGAAAGGATAAATGATAGATTCACCTAAATCATTTTCAAGTAAGGGACTTGAAGAGGATGATGTTATTGAATGGCACATATAGTCATACGTATTAGGGGTAGTAAACCGTAGTTAGGCGTCATTTACTACTTGCATCAATCTTCTATGTATCTTGTGCAAGTGGGAGATTGTTGGACTCTGTATGCCCAAGACACATATTAAATTGATGTGGCTAGTACGTTATGATCCAAGTCGAGTCATACCCAATAACAAGCTAGACAAACACTTACAATATTTATTTATGATATGATCAAATAAATAAATATCAACACTTAGAATATTTAGAAATTGGTTTTCTAAATAATTGCACTTGACAAACTAATAAATTATATGGATAATTTATTTTGAGAGAATATTTTATTTTGTTATTTAATTGGTTAAATAACATAATAAAAATAGCATAAGTCTTATAACATATGATGTTATATTTTATAAAAGTTATAAAATATATATATATATATGTGTAAGACTTATATTTTATAAAAGAAATTGTTTTTTTTTTATAAAAGCTTGGCCGCCACCCCCCCCCCCCCATGGGGTCTTCCCAAAATATTCTTGTCCAATGAGGTTCCATGCATGTTGTTATAAGTTAGAAGCATTTTGATTGGATGGTCTTCCCTAAGATCTTTGGCCAATCATATTGCATGCAAATGCATGTGTTAGTTGATCTCCTATTGGGCAATGTGGGTGGCAAAATCTCTCAAGTCTTTTATATTCATTTTGATGAATTTTGATCAAGGTGAACTTGAAGAAACTAGAGAAAATGGCTGAATAATTTTCGGCCATAACATGATCATTCAAGAGGGGTTTTTGATTCAAAAATCAAGTGTAAGACTCTCTAAAGATCGGGTCATGTATGGTTGATCTAGTAGGCTTTTTCAAGTTCACATTTCAAGTGCAAGAACTCAACAAAAGACTCTCTAATTTTCGGCCATATGATGGTTCCAAGAGGGGATCTTTCATGTGAGTTGCAAGTGTTCAAATCCTAGCTAAACGCAAGGTGTTTGTTGGAAGGCTTGGGGTATACAAGCTTGAGGTTTTCTACACTTGAAGGCAACCGTTCAAGAAGCATCATCTTCTTCATATCCATTACTTCATGGAAGGTAGTTTTCTAAACATCCTATGGTTGTGTTTGATAGTATACATCTCATATATGGATCCGGGTTTTGGGATTTTGCATATAAATGGTTTTATATCTTATAAAAGTAACATGTTTTAAACTTATTTTCCGCTGCGTTTTTATTTCATATGGATGAAATTACTTTGATGAACATGTTAAAATCCCATCAAAGTATATGTATCACTAGTCTAGCAGTATCTACCAATAACCTTCCTCTCCCGAGGCCTATGGTATGTAATTCCGATAACCCTTAAGCATAAGTAATCAATCAACCCATTCCCAACCCCGGGAATCCCATGCCTTGGTAAGAGTGTGAACTCACCTTGGTTTGCTCGGTATGCTAAGTATGTGCTCACAGTAAATTAATCACGTCCTAAAGTACGCACGTATATATATAATCAGTTCAAGTTCGTATGTCATTTATGTCACGAAGTGTGTGTTTAAGCAGTTATCACATTTCATATATGCAGTTAGTCAAAACCGTACAATTCATGCTTGACAGGATTAACAGGCAGTTAACATACTTCACCAAGTTAACACACTTAACAATGATTCACACACTAGCAATGTTACATGTCTAACAGAGTTAACATGTTTACTGAATTATAACAAGTTAACAAGGTTAATCACTATCAGAGTTAACATCCTTAACTTAACAAAGTTCACTGTACAAGAACTCAACGAAATCACTAGGTGGCCGAAATCCAAGGTTGGGCCAAAATCACTTTGGGCGACGAAATCAATTGGGATTTCGTCGAGATGTGGTCAAGTGGGGTGGAGGTTTTCGTCGGATTACATTATCATCAACATCAGTTATATACACAACACAGTAATACCTAATCGTCCCTTACATTTACATGATCAAACATCAACGAAATCATTAATCAAATCATCGATCTATTAACTTATAACTATCAAGCATTGCGAGACCAACTTCACAATTAAATCAGTAGATCATCATCTAAAACAATCAACAATGGCCGACAAGAGTAAATGAATACTGAATAACCTTATCTTATACTCACTTCATGCACATGGGCAGACAACTTCTGAATCAGTGATAAAGTGATTGGGCCAAAACATTGAACTACTCTAGAACCATGCACACACACACAATTATAACCATATTCTCTTGTAATATAACAGAGAACCATCATTGATTATGACAATCATCAACAAGAAAAGTCATGCTACATCACATATTCACATGCTAGTTCAATTGTCAGTAGATCACATTCTAATTAATGAAATAATAATTGTTTTCAATCGGTCCAATTATATACAATACTCATTTGATATCATATATGGACAATACCCCACAAATATAAAAGTTAATAGATAAGAACCACCAGCAATTTATAATCATTGTTATTCATCTATGATCTACTAACATTCAACCCTATTAATCATGCAAATAATTAACACATGTATGTATACTAGACACCCAAGGAATCAATGATCATATCATCGGATTATCATTACCAGAACACACACGATCGATCATACCATCCAATACACATAACGGTTTATGAACAATAACATATATATACATACATAACGATCATCCAGTCATACAATCATGGTTATGATAATAAACAAATCGTTCACACAATTGCCTTAAATCAAACAATCGGTTAAAGGTTAACACTAACCGCGACGAGTCGAAACAACAACTTGATTGATCTTGAAGATCCGGGGGACACAAGTTTGCCGTCAGGTTCAAGGGTAGCGAGAGAGAATGTGAGAGATGGTTAGGGTTTTTGCCGATTACCGTTTTTGCGTGAAGATAAGGAACAACAACATAACTAATCAGTACTGGGCCTAAAGCCCATTTGCTATTTTCGTTGGTCCTATGGTGGACGAAAACACATGAAGTGTTTTCATGGATAGGATGCTTTTGTAGGTTCCATGTTTGTTTTTAATATTCCCAAAACCCAAAAAAAAAAAAAAATACAACATTGTAATATAACCTTGCATGCTGATATTGCACATCAATATATAAAACACACTTATAAGGCACATCAAGTATAACATATCAGTCACAACATAATTTAACAGATTACAAACGTGTACTGTTGTGAACAAACAAGTCGTGTAAACAAGCAATCTAAACCATTAACGTGCAATAAATGCGAAGACAGAATCTTGGAAACTCGAGTTGTCACATCGACCTCCCATCCCCAAGCGTAGTCCACAAATGATTTCTTATCATCGGCCGAAGCTGGAGAAGTTTTCTCCAGCTCCAACAACAATTGGTAGGAATCTTTGCTATCCAGAAACTCTTACCTTTTAATTTATAGTCATGCACCTATTCAACCCAAAGCGACTTCCGTTTAGTAATAACACTCCATACATGATTTGCCATAAGCGCTTTATTAACTTCACCTATACGTCTAATACCCAAACCTCCTTCATACTTTGGAGTGCAAACGGAATTCCATGAAACCTTGGCCCTCCCTTTTTGATACGAGCTATCTTGACTCCATAAAAAATTACGCATTCTAGCTTCAAGTTCATGAGTCACCCGGGATGGTAAAATAAATACCGACGACCAGTAAATGTGCATAGAAGAGAGGACCGCCAAGATAAGCTATAACCGCCCCGCAAAAGAGAGCAGCTTGTTCTTCCAGTTCGAAATACGCTTTTCTAATCTTTCAACAAGGACACCATAATCCTTATATAAAAGCCTTGAGGAAATAAGAGGAACTCCCAAATATCTAACCGGGAGGGAGCCTTCCACAAAAGGCTTATATAACATTAAGAATAGCATTCTTCACCTGTTGGGGAACCTTACAAAAGAAAATCTTGCTCTTTTGAACGCTAGGGATCAAACCTGACATATTAGTGAACTTAGAGAGAGCCGCCATAATACACTTCGCCGAGCCGACATCTCCTCTAGCAAACAGAAAAAGGTCATCTGCAAAGCAAAGATTAATAATCTGCTGCTTCTCACATCTGTTATGAAATCTGAATGAGGAATCCATCCTAGTTTCATGATGAAGAACACCCGTTAGAATCTCCATAACCAGCGTAAACAGATAAGGAGATATTGGATCCCCTTGACGTAACCCGCGTTTACCTTTGAAATATCCATGAACATTGCCATTAACACAGATAGAGTAAGATGGCGTAGACACACAAATCATAATCCAATCCACCATCTTAATATCGAACCCAAACCCCAGCAACACACTCCTTAAGAATCTCCAATCAACGGTATCATAAGCTTTCTGAATGTCTACTTTAAACGCACACCTCGGGGGGCCCACATTTCTATGATAGTTGTGCATGAGCTCCTGAGTAAGTAAGATATTGTCCGAAATTTTCCGACCCGGGACAAAAGCCGACTGATTAACGTTGACAATCATATTCAGCGCCACTTTAAGACGATCCGCCAGAATCTTACTAATACACTTGTACAAAACATTGCAACACGCTATAGGACGGTAGTCTGTAACACTAGAGGGGGTAGCAATTTTCGGCACTAGGACAATAAGAGTATGGTTTAATTCACGTAAAAGTTTACCAGTGGAAAAGAAATCAATAATAGCATTCGACACTTCTTCCCCGATAACCGACCAAGCACCCTTAAAGAAAGCTGAAGAGTACCCGTCTGGTCCTGGGGCTTTGTCAGTACCAATCGAAAACATAGCCTTTCGAACCTCATCAGCCGTTACCTGACGAACCATATGGGTAGCAACTACGGGATCCGAAGAATTACCAAATAACTCAGCCGAAGGAAAGAGGGATATATCGCCCTGACACCCCAAAAATTTTTCATAGTGTTGCACTAGCGCCAGTTGCACGTTCTCACCTTCATACATAATGCCACTCGAGTCCTTAATGACATCAATCCTACTTCGATAATTCCTAGTTTTAAGAGACGAATGAAAAAAAAGCCGTGTTCATATCACCAGCTTGTAACCAATCCACCTTTGACTTTTGCTTGATAAACCGTTCCTCATCCAGTGAAGCTTCCTGGTAATCACGCGTTAGAGAGGACTCTTCAGCCCGTAAGTCTACATTAGACGGGTCAGCATCTATAAGACTTTGAATACCATCCAATTTAGATCGAAGCTCATTAACCTTCCGATGCAAGTTCCCCTGTTTAAAAAGAAGAGCTCTAAGAGGACCCTTAAGCAACCTGAGTTTCTTTACAACCCGGAACTGGTGCACACCATCAACATTCAACTCCCAAGACCATTTCACAATATCCAAAAAATCTGGCTTGTGAATCAGAAAATTAGCGAACTTAAAAGATTTACGTTTACAGACCTCCGCTTTAGGGATTTTAAGGATGCAAGGGCAGTGATCCGACAACCTGTACGGGTGAAAATAAGCAACCGAGCTAGGATACTCAACCACAAACTGAGTATTCCCCAACACTCTATCAATTTTCTTAAGCAAACCTACGCCCTCCTTTGGTTTTTGATTCCATGTGAAGTGAAGACCCGAACGATTGATATCAAAAACCTCAATATCATCAACACAATTATGAAACTCCCTCATACCAGCCGAGATTGAAGAAGCTCCCAAGGATTTGTCTTCAATATTAAGAGCTGAATTAAAGTCACCCATGATTATCCACGGTTGATTACCAACCAACACCTTATGCATAGAAAGTTGTTGCCATAAATCTCTTCTTGAAACATAATAGTTAGCCACATAGACTATCGAACAGAACATCATCTTTTTGTCACTTTTGAATCTAATCTGAACATGCATAACCTGAGAAGATTGATTCAGAACCATAACATCAAACACATCCGGGTTCCAGCCGATAATAATCCTAGTACCCTTGTCACAAAGGCCTCCATTAGAAGTCCAATCCCAATTACGAAAAACAGACTTACAAACTTTATTAAGGTTACCCACATCAACATGTGACTCTAAAATAGCACAGAAGCTCAGATTACTCTCTTTCACAATCTGCCGAACCTCCATTTGTTTCAGAGGGCGGTTCAACCCCCTTATATTCCAGGCTGCAAGACTAATCATCAGGAACTACTTGGCTAGGAATGCTTGCCCCTGTGTTAGTGATCGGCTTCTGAGAGCCTTTTAGAAGAAAATCATTCATTTCATTATAAACCTCAGTTACTTCATCATCATCTGAGTCTTCAAACCCACCATCATCCCCTACCTTTTTACTCCCATCCTTATCTTCTGTATTCACATCGTTCAGCACATCAAACGGATTAGTAGATTCGAACCTGTTCACGGTTTTCCCTACTTTGATCTCACCCTTCGGCTTAGACATCACAGGCCTATACTCAAATTTCGACTTCTGCTTGTTAACTTGGATCCCATTCTTCTTAGCAGCCTTTTTTCCATAGACCCCAATGTATCCATCCTCATCAATAACAGGAGGCTTCTTAACCGAACGGCCTTGATTCATGTTGTTCCGATATTGATTATCATTCATGGGCTTACCTATTTTCTTAGGTTGCTTCGGACAAGATTCATTCGAATGACCAAAAACACAACAAGAAGCACATCGATGGGGACTCCATTCATACTCAACATACATGGTCTCCTTTACAAACCCCTCCCCCTCTGGTTCTGGAATAGCTATAGTGATCTCTTCTTTAAACTCATTGTCAGCAGAAATTTCAATCAACGCCCGGGCATAACTACTTCTACCCCATACCTCATTACACATTGCCGTGGTATAAGTGTCTAGCATCTTAGGAACACCAATGGTTGTAGCCACTAAGCTAAGTCCATCTTCGGTATAAGCCGCAAGTGGAACTTCATGGATTTTCACCCAAACTTGAACCTTCTTTACCTCCTTTTTTTCCAGCTTAGTCGTAGGTGTCCACTCATTTAGAATCAAAGGTTGAGATCTAATAATCCAAGGGCCCGCTTTTAGAGCATTCAGCATACCTACTTCATCATTAAACTTGAAAAAGAAAAAGCCGTTTGCATTCATCATTGATTTTTGTAAGCCATATTATTTCCAATTAATCCTCACAAAATACTCGACCACCGGAAAAGCAACTCGGTCACCCAAAAAGTACCCATAAAGTGTGTTAGCCAATTTGTTTTGCACCACCCTAACTGAATCCCTCGGCAACACTACATCACAACCCTCATGCACAATTGAACTAGCCAGAGTGCGAAAGTTTACCTTCTTGGTTTTGTCTGTTAGAACCGAATCTGCATAATAGATGGACGATGACGTGCTCCCATGTTCTGGCTGACTTCCATGAAGACCTCCTCCTACGTTTAAATTGTTTCCCATATTCAGACAATCCGATTTCACTTTTTCCACAGAGACTGGAACCGTAATCTTAGAAAGCTCGTCAATAACATTAAACATCTTGGGATCTGCTTGGTTTGAGATTACCGTACCTCGTCGAGGGCAAGTTGTATTACCATCAATATTCAAACTACGGCTAGAAATACCCTTGAACTGCAATGGAGGCTTTCCATGATCACCCTGATTATTATCTCCAGCTTTCTTACGTTCATCCATAGTAGAAAACACAACTCTCACAAAAAACAAGAAAAGAACACACCATGACGTTGAAACCGAGAACCAGAAAACCAAACAGCAAATACGAAAAACCCTAGTCCATGCTACTACCAAAATCGTATAGAGTTCTTGTTAAATCTAGGTTTCTGCCTAACCAGAAGGACCGATAAAACAATAGATCTATACAACCTGATTGAAAACACAGATTTAGGTGGCGAATGAAAAACTGAAAACGAAAAACCCTAGGGTTAATCCGATCTCTAATGCTAACGAGTTCGAAGTAGAAATCTGAAAGATCAAATTCCTAATATCAGACTGTTATGCACCAGATTACGAACAAAAAGCTAGGATTGCATGAAGAAGACAGAATCGCCCAGCTAGGAGAGAGCGTTAGGGTCTTACCTTCCCAACGAATCCGGTCATTGATCCGTTTTTAGTCATTAGGGTTACGAATTTCTCCTCTTCTTGGGCTCTTTTATGTTTAGAGTACTAATATTGAAGTCCTTGTTTGGAATTCATTATGTACTTTAATGCATGTTAGATTAGACAATGTAACAAGAACCTAATCCCTGTAGTATCTATCTATCTATCTATCTTCATTGTTAGACATAAATGGGATGTTTAGAGTACTAATATTGGAGCCCCTGTTTGGATTCATTGTGTACTTTAATACATGGTTACAAGGTGGAACAAGTTGACGATTATGTGTTTATGTGGTAGTTGTGATTTAGATAACGAAACGGGTGTAATAAAATAAGAACATGGAGGATACGCCGCTGGTACTTCATATATATAAGTGTTCTTATTTTATTATTCTTGTAGCATTCTCTGGATTACTTTAGGATTTTGTGTATGATTGTTTCAATGTTCAATTATCCAAATCTTTGTAGAATCTTCCATATTTCTATATGTTGGATTCTTAGAAAGATATCTGAAGTATTATCATGACTCATTGATTTGATTTATATAATACTTGCAGAAGTTTTGATTTATTTCAAAACAGATATTATTAATCCTTGATTGGATTTCTAATAACATATTAACAAGTTTTTACGATGGTTTAATCGAGATTACAATATAAGGCATAAAATGACTTAGTAATAATCATATTGCCATATGCAAACTATTTTGTCACAAGTTTTCACAATTAAGACTTTGTAATGCAATACCAAATGTTTTGCCATTTACTTGGCTAATAAAACCTATGTATTCACCGGCATTTTTATGCTGACTATTTTTCACATATGTTTCAGGTTTTCGACTGTTCAAGCATGCAACGCATAGGACTGCATACGGGCCTTAGACTTCTAAAATACAAGAACAATTTCATGTATTCTTTGTTTGTAAAACGATGTTAATGATATTGAAACAATTTAGTACCAGTAGTTGTGAGCAATTTGTAACGTGACTCCTCGATATTTTTGCCGCATGTTGATTGTATTACGCGATTGGGGTGTTACACTAATTATGGTTCAGTAATAAAAGTGAACCATTCACACACTCGTTCGTATTCCCTCTTTAAAAAAAGAAAGAAAATCTCAAAAGATCATAGTGAACTAAAATCGACCTTACCTAATATACAATGTACGAGGAAAGTGTAGAGAGCTAGGCTGTTGAAACCTCTGGACTTCTTACCAATCTCAAACATTAAGAGAGGAAATGCAAACACATCCAAACATTATCTACTGTTTTATTATGGTTATGTATCTGGCCTGTTTAATATGATATAATATAGTTTATACTTTATATGTATACTTTTGTACTTATAAGGATTAGAAAAAAGAAACAAAATGTTAACAATAGATCACCTCACAACAGACTCCCATGTCCCTTTAGCCATGTACATGAATGGTGATACTCTAAAATCTGGTTCATCTCTGAGTGCTAAACCTTATTTTCATCCATCACATACCTACACAACCGCATACGTGTCAAAACAAAATCACACTTTCCTACTAGGCTACTACTAAGACTCTAAGAGTAGTACAAGACATGTTTGATATTCTGTTCAAATGGGCACTATGTCGAACATATCAGTGGCATCGGTTTTGTTTACTGGCCTAATTCAAAACACATCATGCCACCGTCACCACTATCTCACACCTATGGTCACCACTTTCGATAGCCTCCAACAGCCCTGGCATGATGTAAAATAATCATGTAAATAAAACTTAAAAAAATTAAACAGTAAAGATACATGTGATTAAAAAACATAAACTAAATCAAGCAATAATATAATTAATTCAGATTCAATAATAAAACATACTCACATGAACTAGCTGTGAACGGTGGTTAGTCAACTGAAGTACGTCGATGATGGAGTTATAGTCAGAGTAGTTGTCGTTGTGGTGGTGGGAGTGATGTGTTAACGTCGATTAGGTAGCCATGGATGCCGCCGTTGCGGATACAGCCACCGTGGATGCCGCCGCGAATTGGTAATGGTAACGTGCTGCACATGTGCATGATGTAGATTATTGGTGATGGTTATAGGGTAATGGTAAAGTGTTGCACATGTGCAGGAAGGTGTATTTATACAAAAATCAAGTCCGGCAGTTGAATTACATCAGCAGTTCTTAGTTCTCAAGCATCAGCAATTCTCTGTAGTTCGTCTTCGTCTCGATTACATCAGTAGTTCATCTTCGTCATAGCGATAACAATACACCATAAATTGTTCGTCATATGGATTTTACCATCAGACATTTCAAAATTCGTCGTATAATTGAGGTTAGTGCTACAAAATTCGTATTATAATCAATATTGTTGCAGTAAGAACATAATCATAGATCATATATTCTTCATCAATTCGTAATCGAGTATTCCATTCGTAATTAGGGCAACACGATCAGAATAATCGAGGAGTGTGGCACGATTAGAGTTACAGGAGGAACAATGGTAGGATGAATGGCATGATTAGACTTACAGGAGGAACAATGTATGAGGAGGATCATCAGATGTATGAGGATCGACACGTGATGAATCAGAAGATGCCATATACCACCGTAAACACTGTGCCGACTGCCACCATGAACGCCTCTCTGCCACTTGATGATACTCTTGAAACCCTAAAATAGAGAACAGTAACAAAAAAAAGGAATGCGTGTGTTTTATCATAAGCATATTATAATTACAAAAATGCCATGTGTTCACACTGGTTCTCGTGGTTCTCGCGATAAAGGGTGGTTCCTAACGGATCCTTATCCTATATATATATATATATATATATATATATATATATATATAATGCATAACACAAGGGCATTTTAAGATACCCAAAAACTAAATCTATTTTTTTTTTTGGTTTAATGCATAAGGTACAACCTAAATTAATGGTAAATTAGTCTTTCAAACACTAATTATACTTTAATCACCCCATATTAGTTACACTTCAATCTTTTGTCTGTAACAAAAATATAGATAATTACTTAGTAGTTACAATCTATCCCTTTATAAAAAAAACTAAGCACCCCCATGATTTTTAAATGATCATAACTTTGTTGTACGTTAATATTAATAAAAGTTACCCTATAAAAAGAGTATTTTTTCTCTTTAATTTGAATATAATATTGCTATGCTTTTTAATTAAAAAGTGATATGTTACGTGATTAAAAGTGTCTAAGGGTTTGCAGTACTTGAAGCAGCCAAAACCGAATTGAAAATGGACAAAACCGAACCGAAATCATCCAAAAACTTAGTTAACTAAAACCTGATTAATGGAACCCGAATTAACCAAAACCGGTTATCGATTTTTTTGTACCTAACCAAATTAGCCGAATTGAACGATTCAAACTTTCGTATATTTCTAACTTTTATACCTAGAGTTCTTGTATTTCATATATACATCCATTTTTATGTATTTATACTTCCATTTCATGTATCTATTCATCCATTTCATGTATTTATACCTCAATTTCATGTATTTTAAAGCAAAAGTTTTCGCCCAAGTTTGATTTTGGCTTTTTTTTTTCAAGGTGAAGTGACAAATTTTCGTTTGCAAGGTGTTTTATGTTTTTATACTTTTTGATTTCATTTTTATAAGTAAATATTAAATTGAGATGTTTGTTAAAAAAGTTATCTATTAAACATATGGGTTAGTTGTAGGCAGTGGCAAACCCAGGATTTTTTTTTACAAATGGGTCCATTTTTTCAGTGTTCAAAATTTTCATAACAAAACGTTAAAATTTTTGGGTCGGTCCTCATTTGGGTCGGGTCAGAGCGAGGTTTGAATTAGATTTAAAAAACAAAATAAACGGGTTATACAAGGATTGAACCCATGCCCTCTTGTAGGTAAAAATGGGGGTTTACCACTACACCAGTTTTCCATTTCTTTTTGTGGTGTCCAGCTAATTGTATTTATGGGGTCCTTATAAAATTTAATATATCGGATCTACTAATTTTCTAAAAAACATTAGGGTCCACAGACCCCGACCCGTTCAATGTGGGTTCGCCCCTGGTTGTAGGCAGAGAAAACCATGGGTCACTCCAACACATCTCATTCTCTATCTCTATCACTATAACCACTAAAACACCACCGCCAAAACACCAACGCCACCATACCAATTGACACCACCTAACCGACACAACCACAGCACCATCGAAGAAGAATCACTGGCCTCACTCTCCTCTCCAACTTCGCCGTCACCAACACCACCACATCACCATGGTCATAGATGGATCTAATGGTTATCTGGTGAGAGAGAGAGGGAGATCTGATGGACGCACATATCTCGTTAACATCCATCATCTTTGCACAAACATGTCCTTATCATCTGGTTTTCGTGTACGTTTCGATTCTGGCCATAAACAAATTGGATTATGTGATGGCTTTGCTCGATTGAAGGGTAAGAAGCCATTGGGGGAGGAAAGCCGCTGCATTAGTTGTGACTAGAGTTAAGTTACCACGACGACCAGCGTTTATGGTGGTTGGAACAAGCTTGAAACTTGTACTTGATGCATACAAATTTGTAAATCTTTTACAATAATCTTTGTGAGATAAATGCAAGTTGCCTTATATTATATTGAGTAAAATGCAAAAAAAATGGTTCCTAAATTTAGGTCACTTTTGTCACTTCAGTTCAAATATGAAACTTTTTGTATCTGAGTCCTTGAGGTTTCATTTTTATTGCAATTTCCATCTAAATTACTAACTTAGTTGAAATGTATTGTTAAGTCATGGACAATTTTGGCAATTCCTATTTGGAGGGATAACGCAACTTAAGTTGCTAATTGTAATTGTATATAATATAAATAGTGATAAAAAATTATATTTAAAATGACATATATGTATTGCACCATTGAATAAAACTGTGTATTGTACTAATAAAATAAAGTATAATACATTTTGTTAACATATATAGTCCTCGATATATTTATCTAAAAATTTAAACAATGACGTGACAATTATAAATTTTGTTAAGTTAGTTTTAATAGTAAACTGAAATTTTATACACTATGGTTTGGGGCGCTGACACCCTTACCCATATTTTTAAAAAGTTATTCTTTTACACCGCACGTTTGCCTGATTGCATCAATGCTCACCCTTTAGTGTGTGAAAAGACGTTTTTGCCCCTGATAATAAAAAATAATTAGAGTAAACAACACATTTACACCCTGTACTTTACCTCCGCTGAGACGTTTTCACCCTGATTTATTAAAGTCGTCTTCTCCGGCGATGTTTCGACCACTCCAGCGATATTCTGACCACCGGAGCAAAACCTACAACTTGTATCTAAACAAATCGGGTTCTTGCTTGCCTAGTCGAACCTGTGACGCATGTCCATTGCTCTGTTCAGTTGTCTCATCCTGAACCCATGACCCGTTTGCAACCAAGTTGCACCAGCCCTACTCGAAATCCCATGAACGCATAAGACAAATACCGACGATGGAGGTCGGATGGTTGAGTTTGATTTTGGCCGGCGTTCAAACTCTCTGGCAAGTCTCTGAAGGTCATAGACAGCGAAGCTCTGGGTAGCTCGACGTGTTTCTGACTTGGTCCCGGTGGCAACAGATGTTCCGGTGGTCAAACTATCACCGGGGTGGTCTGAACATCATCGGAGAAGACGACTTTAATAAAACAGGGGGTAAAATTGTAGTTTATACTAGTTTTTAAAGTGTCATTTCTTTCCACTAGGTATTAACTTTGAATTTTTAATACCATCTATTTTTTAATTAACATATTGTATTTTTACCATCCAATCTCATCAAATATTTGAAAACTTTAAAATGATTATTCATAAAAGCAATTATTATCAATACTAGGTGCATGAGGGACATGGGTTTAGACGATTTAGTGCATCAAACTTATGCATTATGGCAGGCTTAGTGTTATCTCAGATCAAGTTGCTGAAAGGCTCACAAAAAGTAACTTCTATATCACTTATCTCACCAATGGCACTAACATAGATGATAGAAGGCTACCTCGAAACACACCACATTTACTCATGACATTGCTTGTAAACACATAAAACAACATATTAAAAGATGAGGCATCCAACATAGTACTATTATGATCGACATTAGAAGTATGATCTCTCCTTTGAGCCACAACTTGAATACCTACTCTCTTCCTTACCAAAACAACAATAGGCTTTGTGATAGGATATAGTGGAATCCAAATGCACTATGGCCAAAGTAAACAACTGTAGACCTAACCCATCAATTTGAATCAAATTTCTCAAAATTAAAACTTCCAGATACAAGCACAATTAATAATCTGATAGACATGTATTATAATATACACATGAATCCAACACATCAACTTGGAAACCTATTTCTCAAAATTAAAACTTCTAAATACAAGCACAATTAATAATCTGATAGACATGTATTATAGTTTACACATATGATCCAACTCATAAATTTGAAAACCCAAAACCCATAGACCCACCCTGCCCATGCTCTTGAATCGCCGGTCCAAACGAAAATAGTTACCTGCAGCTACATGATCATAATCCAAGATGTACAAAATACCGTATTGTTGTTATCAACTATTAAAGTGCATGTGAAGCATTGTTTTGTGGTGTTCAAAGTCTCAGATTCAAAAGCTTAGAAACTATATCTAGTTGTGGCTCCAAATAATCCCATCATTTGAAAGGAAGCCAACAAAGGCTTTGTAAACACGCAGGATAAAAAGATGCGCACGCGTGTACACCGAGCTTGCACCATAGTTTAAGCAACCAATCACAAAAAGAACACCATTTAAATCTTTCTCATATTAATAGATAGGGTAATTGCCATGCCAAACAACGAACTAACCAATTTTTTGAGTAGCATCATTGCCTAGCAAACCATGGGGTAATGAGATAGCCCACGGACTTCGGTTTTCAAGATGTAAGCTCACAATACGAACATGATTGCCACACCAAAACAATGAGTTTACCAATTATTTAAGCCAGTGGTCCCATAAGTTCAACATTTGATGCTCAGACTACACAGATACATCATCACAAGTGTTTCACATTGTTGTAGACTAAACAACATGAGCTTCCAATTGTGATAACAGCTCAGATGAGCCAACGCCCAGCAACACAGCCTCAAAACAATTAAACATCACTAACGAATTGAGGCACAAAATAAATTCAAAAACGTCTCCGATGAGCCACAAAGATATGAAGCATTGGCTCATCATCATCGACCAAACCAGATACTGATTAAACCATTAAACAAATAACAGAGACCAAATGAAAACGCCCCAAATAAAATTAGGGCTTAAACAACCAAAAAGTCAGATTGCATCATAAATGATGGAAAGCCATATTTTTGATAAAAATATGAAAAGGCCATACGTAAAGCCGTTGTCACCATCCATAGCCTTCCACCATCGCCACTGATAACCGTCGTATCAGAACCCTAAAGGGTTCGATGAGCAAAATGGTATGCCTTACCCTTTCTCTCTGGCTTTGGGTGACGCATGCCTGGCTTCACTGATGAGGCCATGACGCCCACATAAGCCAATAAAACTAAAACACCACCTGAAACACCCAATGAATGGAAAACACCCAAGACAGATACTGTTTAAAACGTTTGAGTTTTAATAGTATGATAATTTTTCATTTTTTAATATTATAACCAACATAATTTTTTAACTTGGTGAAGGATTTAAATGAAAATATAACTTTATTTTAAATAATAACTAATCTCATACTAAATTTATTTGGTTAATAATATAATACTAGTTTTGTTAAAATAATAATGTGGTACCCGCGGAAAATCCACAGTCATCCTGAGTTAACATCTTGCGGTTTTGGATTACTTGTCAAATTTCGGGACGAAATTTCTTTCAAGTTGGGGATGATGTGACAATCCGAGATTTCAAGTTCCTCCTCGACTTACCACTTGGTTGAATTACCACTTGTTTTGTAATTTGTTTGAACTATTGTCTGATGTCATGTAATGTGTGATGGCTTGAAGGATTAGAAGTGCTCTGGTGGTTAGTTGATCATTGTGAAATATTAAAGGTTAGTGTGTAATAAAATCAATGGACAAAGAACCCTCACGACAAAAGATGGACTCTTCGTCACAAGTTTACTCGACGAACAATGAAGTTTCGTCGTCAACCTTTATCGACGAAAAACTGGTCTTTCGTGGTCACTGGATTTTCGCCGACCCAATTTCCGTTGAAGCCCAAGAAAGGCCCAATGGCCTGTTTGACTATATAAACGTGCATAAGGGTTTACGAAACACCTCCTTAGCAAACCCTAGCAACCTCTCTTCCTCTCTTTTGGTCGACGGTAACTGTTATTCATCGGAGCTCCCTGTCCAGCGGAGCATCACCTCTTCCTCCTTCTCTTATGTAACCCGAACCCTCGGTTAGTACGATTCATCACTAGATTGACTTATAATTGCTGTTAATCCTGGTTATGTGTTTACACGATGAATTATGTTGATGTGATTAGTTTTCCTTGGTGAGACATAACTTGGTTGAATTAATCTTTGTGAACTGTGTAATTGATCTAGGATTGTTTGTAAGTAAACTCGATGATAAGTGTTACATGTTGGAATCGATGTTAATATATGATGAATAATTGCTAGTGAATAACTAGGGTTCATGGTAACAGGTATGTTAATTTGTGTTGATGTGTATATGAACTCATGCTCCGAATTGATATTAATAGACTCGGTAGAAGGTTGTTAATTAACTAGGGTGACATAAAGTTAATGATTGCATAAGATCTGATGTTGTTCTGATGAACTGATAAATCGGGTTTGGTAGAAAAGTTGAATGTCGATGAACATGATTAGGCGATGAAACAGTAGGGACAATTAGGGTTGGCAGGTCACCATAACCATCTAAGTTATCCATGGCGAAACATAGGTATTTCGCCACCTGTAGTTCCAAGGAAACACTGGTATTTCGTCAACTATAGCTCGATGAAGAAGGTAGTCTTTCGTCACACCTGGCCTCGACGAAACATGTGTTTTTCGTCATATAGGGTATTTCGCCGAGAAGCTTTGCGAAACATAGGTTATGATGTTTATATTAATTGCATGTATAATAAAGAATGATTTGGTTAATGGAACCCTGTTACTGCCTGTTAATGATGACTAATTATGACTGAGGAAACATGATTTGATCTTTATGAATGGCACATTTGACTGATAAGTACTGTTACGAAAAGTACATGTGAATCGCGGATTTGTATGAGTTTGAATAACTGTTATGTGCTATGTGTTATGTGTGATTTGCGAGGGTCACATGGGATGTGGAATCGTATGTGTAATGGATACTTGATGCTTGTCATACAATGATCTTGGTGATGAATGCAATCTGTGTTAAATACGCGACTTGTTTGATTGTAAAACTGATTCGATTGGTAACCACGGTAGGGCTTGGTTGACCAACTTGGAACGAGTAAAGTAACTTAACAATCCGAGCAATCTAAGGTGAGTTCATTCCTCTTGAGCATGCGTCCCGGTGGTTGGGACAATCATTGGGTATCCCTGAGAGGGATAGGTTTTGGGTAAATCAATTGGGTATTCCTGAGAGGAATACGTCTTGTGGGTAAATCTGGAATGTTGGATAATACACTCATCCTATCACCTTTAAGTCCCATCTTTTTGTTACTGGAGAGGTAACGGGGTATTAGTTGGTAGCGCTACTTAGGTTTGGCACCCTTACCCCGTACCGGAGAGGACGGGTATGAACTAATGACCCAGTCATGCCCAGTGCTTTGATAGGAGCACTGGGGAATGGGCAAAGCATACATCAGGAGCCGTTTTGTATCCGGGGTATTATCAACATTGTAATCAGTGAACGGAACTAAACACTTGGTAACTAACGTTTTCGTAAAACTATGAACTCACCAGCATTGTCTGATACACGTGTGTGCATGCTCGTAGGTTATAGGTATATGTAGAATGTTAGGTGCTTGTACGAACGTCCCTGAGTTGGATGTTGCAGCGTCAATGATTGGTCTATACCTCTCACACTTATCTTTGTTTGCAGGAACTTAGCGCGTTGACGCCTTAGATCCGGAAGTGCGGTCACCTCTTCAACACTCTCGCAACATACCGTGTATTACTCAAATAACTTGCAACATCGAGGGACAAGAGGATGAGCGCAGTACTTTACCGACCTCAGTATTTGGACGACCCCGATTACCGGCAACGAACCCCAGCAAATTGACTTCAACCGAATCCTTAACCCTAGTCAGCGACTCATGTGAGTCAACTCTCACGAATCACTCGGGACATAAGTGATGACAATGATTTATAGTGTAGAATGTGTAACTGCTAGCAGAATGAGTAACGCTTTAGGACATGACACGGAATGTGAAAAGAAAAGGTTGGTGAAAGATCGTAGGGCTCCGTTTCAAGCAACAACATTAGAGGCAACAGTCAGGGCAACATCAAGGTACTCGTAAGTGTAGCCAACAGTATGGAAACGAAGGTGACATCGGCAAGGGTTGATTGTGTTAAGTCAAGATTTCAATAATCAAGGGAACAATGACAGTATTGGGAATCCACGTGACCATAACAACAACAATAGAAATGATTCTCGTGGAAGGGCATTTAGGATCGGCATGGACGACACCAGGCATTATAGCAACATGGTAGCTTGTATGGTAGCTAATCGCTTCGTCTCTGTTCTGTTTGACCCTGATGCTTCTTGAAACCGAACCTGATGTGGAATCGGTTGATGGCAAGTCAACTGAAGCCTCGTATGTTCATGGGACGCAAACTCGACCTTGTGGGACAAGTGTTCGACATCGACCTTCCTTCTACTATCTTGGATGGTTTCGACGCAATAGTTAGTGTGGATTGGTTATCCAGATATCACGCAGATACACTCGGTGAGAAGAAAATTTTGCGTATCCCTCTCCATAGTGGAGAATAGTCGTCTGTCCCAAAATGTGAGAATGGTGTAAAGGTTAGTATCATTTCAACAATGAAAGCACAGAAGTGTCTACGGAAGGATTACCCCGCTATGTTAACAACCATTACTGACATTAAGGATGAGAAAGAGAGGATCGAGGATCCAGCAATTGTTCGTGATTTCCGTTCGGTGTGCCACTCGAGGAACTTTCAGGTTTACTCCCACAACTGTTAGGCAAAATCTCAGTCTGAACGGGGCAACCCTGATTACACGTACTCTTATCGTCTTGCACCAGGAGGGTTGCAAGAACTATCTAATCAACTCCAGGAACTATTGGACAGGAGTTTTGTTGGACATAGTTTTTCGCTTTGGGGAGCCCCATTTATATTCGGGAGGATAAAAGCCTTTTTGTAAGTGTACTGACTATCGAGAACTCAGCAAGGTGGCATTCAAGAACTGTTCGCCTTGATCCTGTATTGACAACCTGTGACCAGTTGAGAGGGTCAATGTCACACCCCCAAAAATACCCCAAGCGGAAACCCCCGCGAGGCGTGTGATGTACCTGGATCTAGCCACCAATCACATTGAACTCATACACGATTTTAAATAAAACTTTCATTCATTAACATAAGATGTTACAAACAGTAATTACAAATCATCGTATTTCAGCGGAAGCATAAATCATTAGTTAAGTGTTTCATAAACCACATGTATAATAACCATTAGACTCGTCTCGTGATTTCCTTGTATCTCGACCAATGACCACTTCAGCTTCCCAGACAGCAAGTTCCATATCCACACATACCTATAACCTGCGAGCATGCACACACGTGTATCAGACAACGCTGGTGAGTTCATAGTTTTACGAAAACGTTAGTTACCAAGTGTTTAGTTTCGTTCATTGATTATAATGTTGATAATACCTCGGATACAAGACGGCTCCAGATTTATTTTGCCCTTTCCCCAATGCTCCTATCAAAGCATTGGTCATGACTAGTGTCACACCCCAACCGCGTAAAACTACAAATCGCGGCGGAAACGTCGGGGAGTGTTGTAACAGAATCATTGTTTCATAACACATGGATTGAAGTTCTGTTTTATTGAATTGAATGTATTACATTACATTGAAATTAGAAACAAAACATAAACAAATAGACTTTTATTGTTATCAAGTCACTAAGGCCTTGTCTGTTCCCATGTGAGCATGCATCAATATCATCATCAAACATCACCACCTACTATGGTACCTGAAACACATGTGAAAATACGTCAGCATAAAAATGCCGGCGAGTACATAGGTTGTATGTAAGTGTCAGATTCATGGTTCGTTTATATTTTGAAAATAACTTGAACACCTTTGTAAATTGAAAATTAGAAAACCAAGTTTTGTAAAATGCTTGTAATGTAAATTGAAATAATCGTGTCAAAACAGATTTGTTTTATAAAACCTCGATATCATGAATCTTACTCAAAACATTTGATTTAGTAAACCCAAATTGTAAATCGTTTTTGAAATAAAACTCGAACGTTTTATATTGTTAGAAAAACCTTGTAATATAACTTTGTTTTGATAACCTTGCCCAAGTGATCTAGATAACGCAACGATATATAATGTGTTAAAAGCACTTATATATAGGAAGTACCAGCGGCGTATCCACCATGCTTTTAACACATTACACCTGCCTCGTTACTGTCACACCCCGACCACGTAGAACATACAAAACGTGGCGGAAACATCGGGGAGTGCTGTAACAGAATTAATTGTTTCAAATTCATGGCAATTGAAGTTTCATTTTATTGATTAAAAAAGTGTTACAATGTCTTAACAAACAAAGAAATACAACATAATTAACTAGTCTTGCATCTTTTATTGTCACTAAAGCCCAAGTCTGCCTATGTGTATCTTGATCATCTTATGCAACAGCTCCTGAAAAACACATGTGAAAATAGGTACGTCAGCATAAAAATGCCTGTGAGATACATAGGTTTTGTGAAAATAGGTTTCATGACTTATGTTTGAGAAAATGTTTAGTCATGAACCTTGTAATTTGCTTTGTTTTGTAAATCATTTGAAAAACGATAAGATCAAATGATATGTATAAATAAGAGAATAATGTATGGTTAAATGAATAACCATTGTAAAATGAGTTTGTATAAGATAAGTTGTTTGTAAAACAATGTATTGTAAAAAGTATGTTATTTGTATAAAATGTTATATGTCTCAAACTGAAATGATTCAAATAACGCTACGATATGTAATACCATACAAACACTTATATATAGGAAGTACCAGCGGCGTATCCACCATGCTTGTATCATATTACACACGCATCGTTACTTAATCACTTAATCAAACCAAACCACCAAAGTAATGTTTAACAATTGTAGAAATGTTTATGTATGGTCAAATACGGTTCACACGGTTCACAGATACAAACGGTTCACAGATACAAACGGTTCACAGGTACAAACGGTTCACAGATACAAACGGTTCACAGATACAAACGGTTCACAGGTACAAACGGTTCACAGATACAAACGGTTCAAAATGCAGTATAATGTGTTCACATGCTGGATGAGCATATGCAACAGAAATGTAATGTAAAACAATGTACTAAGTATGCACATAATGGGCATACATAGCATGAAAGGTAATGAAATCATGTACTATAATGTACTAACGAACATAGCAGGTATATGATGTGAAAACATGGAAAGCATGAAAGTAACAAGTAGGCACATGTGTTTCACCCCAAAACAATTTGGAAAACAGTAAAAGAGGGGTCTATGTACTCACTTGAGATTGCTTAGTAGTCCTTGAGTAACAACCAAACAATGCTAGAGATCACGGATATCAAACGGCACCTAATATAGGTAACTATGTTAATAAACCGGACCTAAATCGGAAGATCTGATAGAATGAGGGTTCGTAAACTAAACGAGTATGGAGACTCGTGTAGTATGGTTCAACAAAGCCTACATACTAATTGAAACCTAACATAATTGTTTACGACCCATCGCGACTCATTAAGGTAGCTTATGCTACTTTAACGCATCGTTCGCGTGAAACGGGTTCGGACCGTCTAACTAGCCCTATGACAAGTGTTATATGCCTAAACATGTTACATAATCAGTTATGTGACAAAAGTTTAGGTTACATATGCTTAATTACCAATTATACATGAAAAGGGTATTCTGGTAATTTACCTAAGGCATATAAACTACCTATCATACAACTACTCAAACGATGTGACCATAGGGTATAACCTCAGAAGGTTATTCCCTACCTACTATGGTCACCTAATGTATTTGGTCGGATCCTAATGATCGACCAAATGGGTCGGGTTCGAGGTATAAGCGATTTATTAGATCGCTTACCCTACGACCCTACACAACGTGGTAATCAGTAGGCATAGTCCCAAGGGACTATAACCAACGTGATTACACTCACGTTGCGAAGTTCAAACGAACTTCGCATTGACCATAACTGGTCAACGCAGAAAGTCAAACAAAGTTTGACTTTCAGACTCGAAAGACTCGAAAAGCAATAAAAGAACGAAAGAATACTTACGAAGGGTCCCCGAATGCTAATCTCGATCCGAGAATCTCAGGTATGAAACAATGGTTTCAACTTAGAGTTTCTAAGATCCAAATTCTAGTGGTTTTTGAAGTTGTGGGGTGGGGTATTTATAGTTTTCGGGTAACCGTTAAGATCATTTCATGGAAACTGTGCTTTAATCGCATCCGTACAAGTGTTGGCAAGTTGTGGTGACAAAAAATGATCCTTATCAGCTGACTAGACAATTGACAATGTGTGGGTGTGGATCAACCAGCTGCAAACTGCTGTTAAATGCAGTTAATCTGGTCTGATAGTGGGACGCGGGCCGCGTGAGGATGTTCAGAAACTGAGGCGGGCCGCCTGGCCTGCACAGATCAGAAATAAGTTTGCAGAATGACAGTTTCAGTCCCTGCACGTGTTTAAGGCCATTTCCGACACTTCTAAGGCCCGTAAAGCCAACTTTAAGGCCCTAAAATGTTGCCTAAACATTGTGGACATGAAACATGCTCAAAAATATGCCGGACATTGGTTCGTTTGGCCGTACGAACGCGATGTTCGCTTAATTACGACGGAATGCGCATAAGCGCGAAAAACGATCCAAATGACGCGACGAATGGATTTTTGGCAAGCCAAACACTAAAGCATAATATAGTCATGCTTTCATAAATTTTTGGATGTCCGGATGTATTCAGAACGTGAGTTATGCGCAAAAGTGCAAACTTGTGCACTTTTTGAAACTTTTAGTCCCTAAATGACCCAAAAGTTTATTTTAGCATACCGAACCCCTCAAAGCCTATTTCTAAGCTATGTAAAGGATATTTATGGTATGTTTAACTTATGGTCATGTTCCGGAATGTCTGTTACAGTTCAAATTGGCATACTTTCGCAGTTTGTCAAATTTAGTCCCTGTAAGCGAATAAACTAGATTTTGCCATACCAAAGCCTTCAAAACTTATTTCTAAGTTATGTAAAGGTTACTTAAGGTATGTTAAGCCTATTTCACTATTCCGGAGTGTTTGTTGCATTAAACTGGTTATATTTACGCATCAGTGCGCGTATAACCCTCCAGAAAGCGATTTAGAGCTTGAAATCGAACAAGAATTGATATGTGCAAATGATACACATATTTTTACAGATCCCAAGTATGAAATACAATATTTCATTGGCTTGGCAGTTGTTTGATGGTTGAAGTGACACAGGTGTCACAGTCTCCCCTACTTTAGGAAATTTCGTCCCGAAATTTATTCGTAGGAGTCTATTTGTGACTTTGTGTCAAATAACCACCAGAGATATGTAAGGCATAATCCTGTCATTTCCTTAACGGACATTCTTTAGAATGAAAATGAACAGACGGAGTCATTTTCCTCAACGAGTATTCTTCAGAAGCGGAAATGAAGGAATTAACAACGGGGATTCATTTCCTCAACGGGCAATCTTCAGAAACGTAAAATGAACTTACGGAGTCATTTTCAACGGGTGCTCCATCAGAAATGGAAATGAAAGGAGAAACAAACGGATATTCATTTCCTCAACGGACAAATCTTCAGAAACGAAAATGAACAAACGGAGTCATTTTCAACGGGTGCTTCCTCAGAAATGGAAATGAAAAGGATAGACAAACGGATATTCATTTCCTCAACGGACAATCTTCAGAAACGAAAATGAACAAACGGAGTCATTTTCAACGGGTGCTTCCTCAGAAATGGAAATGAAAAGGATAGACAAACGGATATTCATTTCCTCAACGGACAAATCTTCAGAAACGAAAATGAACAAACGGAGTCATTTTCAACGGGTGCTTCCTCAGAAATGGAAATGAAAAGGATAGACAAACGGATATTCATTTCCTCAACGGACAAATCTTCAGAAACGAAAATGAACAAACGGAGTCATTTTCAACGGGTGCTTCCTCAGAAATGGAAATGAATAGAGTTAACTTCTAGGCACATGACAAAACTCGCTGTGGTTTCTGTGCACTAAATTCCATAATTATGTATGCATCCATAATTACGTAATTCCTTGCGCAGTCCGCACAGTTTGTCTTGTAATGTTCATAAGCACATAATCACATAGTTGTTTAACTTGGTTATTAATTTGTTATTAATTTGTTATCGATTGAGAACGGATATGGAAACTGGTCGATGGACTTCAATGTCCTCTGGGATTTATCTGAAAAGATATGAAGATCTCCCAAAATTCGATTTTTGTTTTCAGAGAAACGTAATAGTCGAATTTAAGGAACACAACAATTTTAGGAGTCACGGAAATACCCTTAGGTACCCTATTAAGGATTTATAGTGGTACTTTGGGTATTCGTTCGGTGTTGTAACTTGCGCCTTGTACTTCGTTTTCCTTAGAATAAACGGGCACTTAGGAATTTCGTGGAAACGCAAGAGATCATAGAATGGGAAAATTTTGGGGGTAGTTTATTCTTCAAGGAATACGGTTCCTTGATTGTCGGTATTGTAAGAGATATGTTGTTTATACATGCAACCACATAAATACATTGCAATGTATATAAGAGATTTATTTATAAACAACGATAACAATTGTTTCTTGGACCTTGACAACTAAAGAAAATAATACATAAGGATTGATTATCTCTAAACAGCGTTGTCTTTCATTCGATCAGATGCTCATCCCTGTGCTGGATTTGCATTAGCAAGTTTTGGGCAATTTCTTCGGAAATGACCCATCTCTCCACAGTTGAAGCAAGAACCTGGTAGAAAATGACCTTGAGCGGTATTGTTGCCAGCTTGGTTTGGTGCAGCTGCAGCTGGGCAGACTCTTGCTGTATGGCCTATAAGCCCACAAGTTTGGCATTTGCGGCACTTTACATTGGCATGATGATGGAGGCTACATTGGTTGCACAAGGGTGCAGTTCCATTGTATGGCTTCCTAGCAGGGGGTTGAGCTGGTTGGTTGGGGACGGCTTGATCATTGTGAGTAACCATGGCAAAGTTCTGAGAAGCCTTTCGCTTCTTTGACTTTTTAGGGGATCCAATCTGTTCATCCATGGTCTTTGATTCCTCGATGGGTTTCGATTCCTCGACCGGCTTCTTGTCACCTTTTCGGAAAAGTTTACCTTTCCTGATCTTTGATTCAGTCAAGGTTGCAGATAGCTCAATGGCCTGTCTAACTGTAGTAGGGTTGCTGCCAGTCACAATGTCTTGTATTGAGTCAGGGAGGCCATCAATGTACTTTTCTATTGCCTTATCCAAAGGCGTGACCATGTTTGGGCATAACAGACTCAACTCCTCATAACGGTCCGTGTAGGCTCGATGCTCACCGCTGTCTTGCTCAAGATTGTCGAATTCCCTTTCCAAGGCCCTGATCTCATGACGAGGACAGAATTCCTTCATCTTAAGGGTCCTAAGTTCAGCCCATGCCTGTGCTAGAGCAACTTCTGCACCACGATCTCTCATAACCCCGTTCCACCACGTAAGGGCTCTCTTCTGGAACACACTCGAAGCAAACTCGACCTTGCGATTGTCAGGACACTGCACGTGGCGGAAAGTATTCTCAATGCTCTCGAACCATTGAAGAAGCCCAGTCGCTCCCTCAGAACCACTAAACTTGAGTGGTTTCGCCGAGTTAAAACTCTTGAAATTGCATGGACCATTGTTGTTGTTGTTGGCTTGATTCCATTGAGCAAAGTGGTTTGGGAATTGAGCAGCCATTTGCTGCGCAATGATTTCTGCCAGTTCGGCAGTCGCTTTCTGGTTTTCGCGTCGAGGGGGCATTCTAAAAGAGGAAACATGAAAAGAAACGAGTGAGAGAATTAGACGAAAAGAATGAGATGAAACAAATCTGATGAAAGCAAGGATAGTGGTCATTTGTTTGTTACTACAAAGCAACAAACGACCTCGGTGATTAATCAAAGTAAATAGGTCAAAAATAATGTATCGCGAAGACATGCTCGCCTATAAGTGAACACTCATCCCAAGAATTCCCAGGTAAGCACAACTGGTCTCGCGTCTGATGAGATGGAAGTGCTTGCCTAGACAGAAAACCCAGGATACAGGCATTCACCCTTCCAGTTTGCACGTGTTCACATTATTTAAAACCCGAAACCTAGACGAGATTTTGAAAATTCAAAGGGGTTCAAAACCATATAACAGAGGGTTCAAAACCTTACAATAGAGGGTTCAAAACCTTGTAATCAATCATCCTAGAACAGATGATTAGTTTTCAAAGCGGTTTTGAATTTTATGTTCTTGTTGTGGTAGTCGCCTAAGGATAGGTGACGGTATTGTTTTATGACTAAACGCAAGTAAACTCGCGTTAGGGTCCTAAGAAGGTTATAGAGTAGGTCAAAGCATTACTAATAACCTAATTCCCTATAACCATTGGCTCTGATACCATCTTTTCTGTCACACCCCGACCACGTAGAACATACAAAACGTGGCGGAAACTTCGGGGAGTGTTGTAACAGAATTAATTGTTTCAAATCCATGGCAATTGAAGTTTCGTTTTATTGATTAAAAGTGTTACAATGTCTTAACAAACAAAGAAATACAACATAATTAACTAGTCTTGCATCTTTTATTGTCACTAAAGCCCAAGTCTGCCTATGTGTATCTTGATCATCTTATGCAACAGCTCCTGAAAAACACATGTGAAAATAGGTACGTCAGCATAAAAATGCCTGTGAGATACATAGGTTTTGTGAAAATAGGTTTCATGACTTATGTTTGAGAAAATGTTTAGTCATGAACCTTGTAATTTGCTTTGTTTTGTAAATCATTTGAAAAACGATAAGATCAAATGATATGTATAAATAAGAGAATAATGTATGGTTTTTTTTTTTGGGTAAAGGGTTACCCCGGTGAATTTTATATATAAACCAATAAAACAAAGATGTGTCAGAGCAACACATCAACTAGACTTGACAAACCAAGCCTAGGACACCAATCCAACAAACCAAACAACAAACAACCAGACAAAACGTCAAGACAAAAACAAAACAACCACGGCCGAAAACACAAACAAACACAAGGCCGGCCTAAACAACAAACAGAAAATATCTAGCCCGGATCCAGCTCGCCATCCTTAGTATCACTAATCTTCCATGTTTCAAATATCCTCTTCCTTGTAGCCTCCAATCGAAACTTGAACCCCATAAGTCTTAGACGAACTGAACTTTTAATCTTCTCAGCCACTTGAACTGCAGTTAAATGATTAGAAGTAAACAGCCGACTGTTCCTCTCTTGCCATATGTAATACGAGGTCGCCGCAACTACCATTTTACACACAATATCATCAACTGTCTTCGAGTTAGAATGGTGTTCAACCCAACCCATTAAGGACTGCCATGTATTATCTACACTATCCATGTTCACCATACCCTTCACGTTTGACCATACTTGATCCGCAAAGACGCATTGAAAGTAAAGATGATCTCGACTATCACGATCATAATGGCACAAAGGGCAACACATGAGATTAAGATTTGTTGCACTTCCTGCTTCCCAAACTGCCAACCTATCCTGCGTCTTCAATTTATCCCTGAACACCAACCACATATGGAATGAGTGGCGCGGGACACATTGAGAAAACCAAACCATATTAGCCCAGGCCGCATTACTATCTCTATTTCGAACCATATCCCAAACTTGAGAGGACTTAAAGTCGCCAAAATTCCCATCCACAGCTTTCCACACTAGTCTATCCTGAGCATTATCAATCAGATGGGGTATTTGAATATTTATTAAAACCGGGAACAAGTCTAGCCACGCTTGAGGCCACCTCCACTGCCCATTCTCATCAATGACATCCGCAACCGAAGATTTCAAATTAAAACCTGCATTAGCTATCGATCAGGTTTTAATTTGAAATCTTCGGTTGCGGATGTCATTGATGAGAATGGGCAGTGGAGGTGGCCTCAAGCGTGGCTAGACTTGTTCCCGGTTTTAATAAATATTCAAATAACGCTACGATATGTAAAATGAGTTTGTATAAGATAAGTTGTTTGTAAAACAATGTATTGTAAAAAGTATGTTATTTGTATAAAATGTTATATGTCTCAAACTGAAATGATTCAAATAACGCTACGATATGTAATACCATACAAACACTTATATATAGGAAGTACCAGCGGCGTATCCACCATGCTTGTATCATATTACACACGCATCGTTACTTAATCACTTAATCAAACCAAACCACCAAAGTAATGTTTAACAATTGTAGAAATGTTTATGTATGGTCAAATACGGTTCACACGGTTCACAGATACAAACGGTTCACAGATACAAACGGTTCACAGATACAAACGGTTCACAGGTACAAACGGTTCACAGATACAAACGGTTCAAAATGCAGTATAATGTGTTCACATGCTGGATGAGCATATGCAACAGAAATGTAATGTAAAACAATGTACTAAGTATGCACATAATGGGCATACATAGCATGAAAGGTAATGAAATCATGTACTATAATGTACTAACGAACATAGCAGGTATATGATGTGAAAACATGGAAAGCATGAAAGTAACAAGTAGGCACATGTGTTTAACCCCAAAACAGTTTGGAAAACAGTAAAAGAGGGGTCTATGTACTCACTTGAGATTGCTTAGTAGTCCTTGAGTAACAACCAAACAATGCTAGAGATCACGGATATCAAACGGCACCTAATATAGGTAACTATGTTAATAAACCGGACCTAAATCGGAAGATCTGATAGAATGAGGGTTCGTAAACCAAACGAGTATGGAGACTCGTGTAGTATGGTTCAACAAAGCCTACATACTAATTGAAACCTAACATAATTGTTTACGACCCATCGCGACTTATTAAGGTAGCTTATGCTACTTTAAAGCGTCGTTCGCGTGAAACGCGTTCGGACCGTCTAACTAGCCCTATGACAAGTGTTATATGCCTAAACATGTTACATAATCAGTTATGTGACAAAAGTTTAGGTTACATATGCTTAATTACCAATTATACATGAAAAGGGTATTCTGGTAATTTACCTAAGGCATATAAACTACCTATCATACAACTACTCAAACGATGTGACCATAGGGTATAACCTCGGAAGGTTATTCCCTACCTACTATGGTCACCTAATGTATTTGGTCGGATCCTAATGATCGACCAAATGGGTCGGGTTCGAGGTATAAGCGATTTATTAGATCGCTTACCCTACGACCCTACACAACGTGGTAATCAGTAGGCATAGTCCCAAGGGACTATAACCAACGTGATTACACTCACGTTGCGAAGTTCAAACGAACTTCGCATTGACCATAACTGGTCAACGCAGAAAGTCAAACAAAGTTTGACTTTCAGACTCGAAAGACTCGAAAAGCAATAAAAGAACGAAAGAATACTTACGAAGGGTCCCCGAATGCTAATCTCGATCCGAGAATCTCAGGTATGAAACAATGGTTTCAACTTAGAGTTTCTAAGATCAAAATTCTAGTGGTTTTTGAAGTTGTGGGGTGGGGTATTTATAGTTTTCGGGTAACCGTTAAGATCATTTCATGGAAACCGTGCTTTAATCGCATCCGTACAAGTGTTGGCAAGTTGTGGTGACAAAAAATGATCCTTATCAGCTGACTAGACAATTGAGAATGTGTGGGTGTGGATCAACCAGCTGCAAACTGCTGTTAAATGCAGTTAATCTGGTCTGATAGTGGGCCACGGGCCGCGTGAGGATGTTCAGAAACTGAGGCAGGCCGCCTGGCCTGCACAGATCAGAAATAAGTTTGCAGAATGACAGTTTCAGTCCCTGCACGTGTTTAAGGCCATTTCCGACACTTCTAAGGCCCGTAAAGCCAACTTTAAGGCCCTAAAATGTTGCCTAAACATTGTGGACATGAAACATGCTCAAAAATATGCCGGACATTGGTTCGTTTGGCCGTACGAACGCGATGTTCGCTTAATTACGACGGAATGCGCATAAGCGCGAAAAACGATCCAAATGACGCGACGAATGGATTTTTGGCAAGCCAAACACTAAAGCATAATATAGTCATGCTTTCATAAATTTTTGGATGTCCGGATGTATTCAGAACGTGAGTTATGCGCAAAAGTGCAAACTTGTGCACTTTTTGACACTTTTAGTCCCTAAATGACCCAAAAGTTTATTTTAGCATACCGAACCCCTCAAAGCCTATTTCTAAGCTATGTAAAGGATATTTATGGTATGTTTAACTTATGGTCATGTTCCGGAATGTCTGTTACAGTTCAAATTGGCATACTTTCGCAGTTTGTCAAATTTAGTCCCTGTAAGCGAATAAACTAGATTTTGCCATACCAAAGCCTTCAAAACTTATTTCTAAGTTATGTAAAGGTTACTTAAGGTATGTTAAGCCTATTTCACTATTCCGGAGTGTTTGTTGCATTAAACTGGTTATATTTACGCATCAGTGCGCGTATAACCCTCCAGAAAGCGATTTAGAGCTTGAAATCGAACAAGAATTGATATGTGCAAATGATACACATATTTTTACAGATCCCAAGTATGAAATACAATATTTCATTGGCTTGGCAGTTGTTTGATGGTTGAAGTGACGCAGGTGTCACAGTCTCCCCTACTTTAGGAAATTTCGTCCCGAAATTTATTCGTAGGAGTCTATTTGTGACTTTGTGTCAAATAACCACCAGAGATATGTAAGGCATAATCCTGTCATTTCCTTAACGGACATTCTTTAGAATGAAAATGAACAGACGGAGTCATTTTCCTCAACGAGTATTCTTCAGAAACGGAAATGAAGGAATTAACAACGGGGATTCATTTCCTCAACGGGCAATCTTCAGAAACGTAAAATGAACTTACGGAGTCATTTTCAACGGGTGCTCCATCAGAAATGGAAATGAAAGGAGAAACAAACGGATATTCATTTCCTCAATGGACAAATCTTCAGAAACGAAAATGAACAAACGGAGTCATTTTCAACGGGTGCTTCCTCAGAAATGGAAATGAAAAGGATAGACAAACGGATATTCATTTCCTCAATGGACAATCTTCAGAAACGAAAATGAACAAACGGAGTCATTTTCAACGGGTGCTTCCTCAGAAATGGAAATGAAAAGGATAGACAAACGGATATTCATTTCCTCAACGGACAAATCTTCAGAAACGAAAATGAACAAACGGAGTCATTTTCAACGGGTGCTTCCTCAGAAATGGAAATGAAAAGGATAGACAAACGGATATTCATTTCCTCAACGGACAATCTTCAGAAACGAAAATGAACAAACGGAGTCATTTTCAACGGGTGCTTCCTCAGAAATGGAAATGAAAAGGATAGACAAACGGATATTCATTTCCTCAACGGACAAATCTTCAGAAACGAAAATGAACAAACGGAGTCATTTTCAACGGGTGCTTCCTCAGAAATGGAAATGAATAGAGTTAACTTCTAGGCACATGACAAAACTCGCTGTGGTTTCTGTGCACTAAATTCCATAATTATGTATGCATCCATAATTACGTAATTCCTTGCGCAGTCCGCACAGTTTGTCTTGTAATGTTCATAAGCACATAATCACATAGTTGTTTAACTTGGTTATTAATTTGTTATTAATTTGTTATCGATTGAGAACGGATATGGAAACTGGTCGATGGACTTCAATGTCCTCTGGGATTTATCTGAAAACATATGAAGATCTCCCAAAATTCGATTTTTGTTTTCAGAGAAACGTAATAGTCGAATTTAAGGAACACAACAATTTTAGGATTCACGGAAATACCCTTAGGTACCCTATTAAGGATTTATAGTGGTACTTTGGGTATTCGTTCAGTGTTGTAACTTGCGCCTTGTACTTCGTTTTCCTTAGAATAAACGGGCACTTAGGAATTTCGTGGAAACGCAAGAGATCATAGAATGGGAAAATTTTGGGGGTAGTTTGTTCTTCAAGGAATACGGTTCCTTGATTGTCGGTATTGTAAGAGATATGTTGTTTATACATGCAACCACATAAATACATTGCAATGTATATAAGAGATTTATTTATAAACAACGATAACAACTGTTTCTTGGACCTTGACAACTAAAGAAAATAATACATAAGGATTGATTATCTCTAAACAGCGTTGTCTTTCATTCGATCAGATGCTCATCCCTGTGCTGGATTTGCATTAGCAAGTTTTGGGCAATTTCTTCGGAAATGACCCATCTCTCCACAGTTGAAGCAAGAACCTGGTAGAAAACGACCTTGAGCAGTATTGTTGCCAGCTTGGTTTGGTGCAGCTGCAGCTGGGCAGACTCTTGCTGTATGGCCTATAAGCCCACAAGTTTGGCATTTGCGGCACTTTACATTGGCATGATGATGGAGGCTACATTGGTTGCACAAGGGTGCAGTTCCATTGTATGGCTTCCTAGCAGGGGGTTGAGCTGGTTGGTTGGGGACGACTTGATCATTGTGAGTAACCATGGCGAAGTTCTGAGAAGCCTTTCGCTTCTTTGACTTTTTAGGGGATCCAATCTGTTCATCCATGGTCTTTGATTCCTCGATGGGTTTCGATTCCTCGACCGGCTTCTTGTCACCTTTTCGGAAAAGTTTACCTTTCCTGATCTTTGATTCAGTCAAGGTTGCAGATAGCTCAATGGCCTGTCTAACTGTAGTAGGGTTGCTGCCAGTCACAATGTCTTGTATTGAGTCAGGGAGGCCATCAATGTACTTTTCTATTGCCTTATCCAAAGGCGTGAACATGTTTGGGCATAACAGACTCAACTCCTCATAACGGTCCATGTAGGCTCGATGCTCACCGCTGTCTTGCTCAAGATTGTCGAATTCCCTTTCCAAGGCCCTGATCTCATGACGAGGACAGAATTCCTTCATCATAAGGGTCCTAAGTTCAGCCCATGCCTGTGCTAGAGCAACTTCTGCACCACGATCTCTCATAACCCCGTTCCACCACGTAAGGGCTCTCTTCTGGAACACACTCGAAGCAAACTCGACCTTGCGATTGTCAGGACACTGCACGTGGCGGAAAGTATTCTCAATGCTCTCGAACCATTGAAGAAGCCCAGTCGCTCCCTCAGAACCACTAAACTTGAGTGGTTTCGCCGAGTTAAAACTCTTGAAATTGCATGGACCATTGTTGTTGTTGTTGGCTTGATTCCATTGAGCAAAGAGGTTTGGGAATTGAGCAGCCATTTGCTGCGCAATGATTTCTGCCAGTTCGGCAGTCGCTATCTGGTTTTCGCGTCGAGGGGGCATTCTAAAAGAGGAAACATGAAAAGAAACGAGTGAGAGAATTAGACGAAAAGAATGAGATGAAACAAATCTGATGAAAGCAAGGATAGTGGTCATTTGTTTGTTACTACAAAGCAACAAACGACCTCGGTGATTAATCAAAGTAAATAGGTCAAAAATAATGTATCGCGAAGACATGCTCGCCTATAAGTGAACACTCATCCCAAGAATTCCCAGGTAAGCACAACTGGTCTCGCGTCTGATGAGATGTATACGAAGTGCTTGCCTAGACAGAAAACCCAGGATACAGGCATTCACCCTTCCAGTTTGCACGTGTTCGCATTATTTAAAACCCGAAACCTTGACGAGATTTTGAAAATTCAAAGGGGTTCAAAACCATATAACAGAGGGTTCAAAACCTTACAATAAAGGGTTCAAAACCTTGTAATCAATCATCCTAGAACAGATGATTAGTTTTCAAAGTGGTTTTGAATTTTATGTTCTTGTTGTGGTAGTCGCCTAAGGATAGGTGACGGTATTGTTTTATGACTAAACGCAAGTAAACTCGCGTTAGGGTCCTAAGAAGGTTATAGACTAGGTCAAAGCATTACTAATAACCTAATTCCCTATAACCATTGGCTCTGATACCATCTTTTCTGTCACACCCCGACCACGTAGAACATACGAAACGTGGCGGAAACATCGGGGAGTGTTGTAACAGAATTAATTGTTTCAAATCCATGGCAATTGAAGTTTCGTTTTATTGATTAAAAGTGTTACAATGTCTTAACAAACAAAGAAATACAACATAATTAACTAGTCTTGCATCTTTTATTGTCACTAAAGCCCAAGTCTGCCTATGTGTATCTTGATCATCTTATGCAACAGCTCCTGAAAAACACATGTGAAAATAGGTACGTCAGCATAAAAATGCCTGTGAGATACATAGGTTTTGTGAAAATAGGTTTCATGACTTATGTTTGAGAAAATGTTTAGTCATGAACCTTGTAATTTGCTTTGTTTTGTAAATCATTTGAAAAACGATAAGATCAAATGATATGTATAAATAAGAGAATAATGTATGGTTTTTTTTTTTTTTGGGTAAAGGGTTACCCCGGTGAATTTTATATATAAACCAATAAAACAAAGATGTGTCAGAGCAACACATCAACTAGACTTGACAAACCAAGCCTAGGACACCAATCCAACAAACCAAACAACAAACAACCAGACAAAACGTCAAGACAAAAACAAAACAACCACGGCCGAAAACACAAACAAACACAAGGCCGGCCTAAACAACAAACAGAAAATATCTAGCCCGGATCCAGCTCGCCATCCTTAGTATCACTAATATTCAATGTTTCAAATATCCTCTTCCTTGTAGCCTCCAATCGAAACTTGAACCCCATAAGTCTTAGACGAACTGAACTTTTAATCTTCTCAGCCACTTGAACTGCAGTTAAATGATTAGAAGTAAACAGCCGACTGTTCCTCTCTTGCCATATGTAATACGAGGTCGCCGCAACTACCATTTTACACACAATATCATCAACTGTCTTCGAGTTAGAATGGTGTTCAACCCAACCCATTAAGGACTGCCATGTATTATCTACACTATCCATGTTCACCATACCCTTCACGTTTGACCATACTTGATCCGCAAAGACGCATTGAAAGTAAAGATGATCTCGACTATCACGATCATAATGGCACAAAGGGCAACACATGAGATTAAGATTTGTTGCACTTCCTGCTTCCCAAACTGCCAACCTATCCTGCGTCTTCAATTTATCCCTGAACACCAACCACATATGGAATGAGTGGCGCGGGACACATTGAGAAAACCAAACCATATTAGCCCAGGCCGCATTACTATCTCTATTTCGAACCATATCCCAAACTTGAGAGGACTTAAAGTCGCCAAAATTCCCATCCACAGCTTTCCACACTAGTCTATCCTGAGCATTATCAATCAGATGGGGTATTTGAATATTTATTAAAACCGGGAACAAGTCTAGCCACGCTTGAGGCCACCTCCACTGCCCATTCTCATCAATGACATCCGCAACCGAAGATTTCAAATTAAAACCTGCATTAGCTATCGATCAGGTTTTAATTTGAAATCTTCGGTTGCGGATGTCATTGATGAGAATGGGCAGTGGAGGTGGCCTCAAGCGTGGCTAGACTTGTTCCCGGTTTTAATAAATATTCAAATAACGCTACGATATGTAAAATGAGTTTGTATAAGATAAGTTGTTTGTAAAACAATGTATTGTAAAAAGTATGTTATTTGTATAAAATGTTATATGTCTCAAACTGAAATGATTCAAATAACGCTACGATATGTAATACCATACAAACACTTATATATAGGAAGTACCAGCGGCGTATCCACCATGCTTGTATCATATTACACACGCATCGTTACTTAATCAAACCAAACCACCAAAGTAATGTTTACCAATTGTAGAAATGTTTATGTATGGTCAAATACGGTTCACACGGTTCACAGATACAAACGGTTCACAGATACAAACGGTTCACAGATACAAACGGTTCACAGGTACAAACGGTCACAGATACAAACGGTTCACAGGTACAAACGGTTCACAGATACAAACGGTTCACAGATACAAATGGTTCACAGGTACAAACGGTTCACAGATACAAACGGTTCAAAATGCAGTATAATGTGTTCACATGCTGGATGTGCATATGCAACAGAAATGTAATGTAAAACAATGTAGTAAGTATGCACATAATGGGCATACATAGCATGAAAGGTAATGAAATCATGTACTATAATGTACTAACGAACATAGCAGGTATATGATGTGAAAACATGGAAAGCATGAAAGTAACAAGTAGGCACATGTGTTTCACCCCAAAACAGTTTGGAAAACAGTAAAAGAGGGGTCTATGTACTCACTTGAGATTGCTTAGTAGTCCTTGAGTAACAACCAAACAATGCTAGAGATCACGGATATCAAACGGCACCTAATATAGGTAACTATGTTAATAAACCGGACCTAAATCGGAAGATCTGATAGAATGAGGGTTCGTAAACCAAACGAGTATGGAGACTCGTGTAGTATGGTTCAACAAAGCCTACATACTAATTGAAACCTAACATAATTGTTTACGACCCATCGCGACTCATTAAGGTAGCTTATGCTACTTTAACGCGTCGTTCGCGTGAAACGCGTTCGGATCGTCTAACTAGCCCTATGACAAGTGTTATATGCCTAAACATGTTACATAATCAGTTATGTGACAAAAGTTTAGGTTACATATGCTTAATTACCAATTATACATGAAAAGGGTATTCTGGTAATTTACCTAAGGCATATAAACTACCTATCATACAACTACTCAAACGATGTGACCATAGGGTATAACCTCGGTAGGTTATTCCCTACCTACTATGGTCACCTAATGTATTTGGTCGGATCCTAATGATCGACCAAATGGGTCGGGTTCGAGGTATAAGCGATTTATTAGATCGCTTACCCTACGACCCTACACAACGTGGTAATCAGTAGGCATAGTCCCAAGGGACTATAACCAACGTGATTACACTCACGTTGCGAAGTTCAAACGAACTTCGCATTGACCATAACTGGTTAACGCAGAAAGTCAAACAAAGTTTGACTTTCAGACTCGAAAGACTCGAAAAGCAATAAAAGAACGAAAGAATACTTACGAAGGGTCCCCGAATGCTAATCTCGATCCGAGAATCTCAGGTATGAAACAATGGTTTCAACTTAGAGTTTCTAAGATCAAAATTCTAGTGGTTTTTGAAGTTGTGGGGTGGGGTATTTATAGTTTTCGGGTAACCGTTAAGATCATTTCATGGAAACCGTGCTTTAATCGCATCCGTACAAGTGTTGGCAAGTTGTGGTGACAAAAAATGAACCTTTATCATTTGCTAAAGTAGTGAATAACGCAAAGGAGAATGTAAAGGTTAATTTTCGGATGATGGAATCTAGTGAGTTAGTTGATGGAGCCGATGTTATTCCATTGTCTTCGGTTAAACAAGTCTCTGACAGGTATGCTAACACTTTGTATGGATATTTTCTGGGTAAACGTCTGGCTTTCCCAGTGGTGGATTATTTTGCAAAGAACAACTGGGCTAAATATGGTCTCTCTAGACTAATGATGAATGCGAAAGGGTTCTTCTTCTTTAAATTCAAAACAAAGGAAGGGATGGATAAAATGGTAGCGGATGGACCTTGGATGATTAGAAATGTCCCGATAATTTTGAAGGAGTGGTCGGCCTCTGTCAAATTGGAAAAGGAAGATATTAAAGCTATCCCAGTTTGGGTCAAGATGCATGATGTGCCGTTAGCAGCATATACTGAGGACGGTCTTAGTTTGCTCGCGTCTAAGATAGGGGTGCCTAAGATGTTAGATTCGTACACTTCCACAATGTGTGCTGAATCGTGGGGAAGAAGCAGTTATGCTAGAGCTCTCATTGAAATTCAAGCCGGGGCTGAGGTAAAGAGGAGTATTACTGTTGCTATCCCATCTTTAGATGGAAATGGTCATTCAAAGGTGGAGGTAAAAATCGAATATGATTGGGAGCCCCTAAGGTGCTCCTCTTGTTGTGTGTTTGGTCATGATGACAGCTCGTGCCCGAAGAACCTTCAGGTATCTTCTAGTGGGGACGCTGAAAAGATTAATGATGAATTTCAAGTTGTAGGGGTCAAGAAGAAGAAAGTGAACAACCAAGGCATCCATATGAAAAATCAGAAGCCTAAGTTAGTTTACAAGCCAGTTGTCAACCCTAAACCAAAATCGTCCTCAAAGAGTCCGATGCAGAATCAGGTTTCAACATCTAACCCGTTTGACATTCTGAAGGATGATACTGGTAATCAGGGAGGTACCACTGTGGGTCGAGTGGAGAAGAAACCATCAAGTGAAAGGCAGGAAGAGGATGAGGAGGAGGTTGAAGAAGTTTACAATGAAACTAGTGCATTTATGACATCGGGTACTCATCCTTTTTCTTCAAAAGCAGGGGCAAGCACCTCTTCTACCAAGTTCTCTAATGGATAGGCTGTCTGCTTTTCGTCTGAAGGGGCTGCTGTTTTGTGGCTACTTTATCTTTGATGATGATGGTTGAAGATTTTGTTTTGTGGTTTTTTGCATTGTCTGTCTACTAGATGTCGTGTCATGATGTATAGTAGACTAGGTTATGGGGTGTTATAGGTCTTTGGTTTTTGTTTGATTTACATATATGGGGCATGTCCTGTATATGAACTAGTGTGGAACACATCCTCACTACTTGTACTTATTTGCGGTTGCATTTTAATAGAATCACCGGGGTAACCCTTTACCCAAAAAAAAAAATGATCCTTATCAGCTGACTAGACAATTGAGAATGTGTGGGTGTGGATCAACCAGCTGCAAACTGCTGTTAAATGCAGTTAATCTGGTCTGATAGTGGGACGCGGGCCGCGTGAGGATGTTCAGAAACTGAGGCGGGCCGCCTGGCCTGCACAGATCAGAAATAAGTTTGCAGAATGACAGTTTCAGTCCCTGCACGTGTTTAAGGCCATTTCCGACACTTCTAAGGCCCGTAAAGCCAACTTTAAGGCCCTAAAATGTTGCCTAAACATTGTGGACATGAAACATGCTCAAAAATATGCCGGACATTGGTTCGTTTGGCCGTACGAACGCGATGTTCGCTTAATTACGACGGAATGCGCATAAGCGCGAAAAACGATCCAAATGACGCGACGAATGGATTTTTGGCAAGCCAAACACTAAAGCATAATATAGTCATGCTTTCATAAATTTTTGGATGTCCGGATGTATTCAGAACGTGAGTTATGCGCAAAAGTGCAAACTTGTGCACTTTTTGACACTTTTAGTCCCTAAATGACCCAAAAGTTTATTTTAGCATACCGAACCCCTCAAAGCCTATTTCTAAGCTATGTAAAGGATATTTATGGTATGTTTAACTTATGGTCATGTTCCGGAATGTCTGTTACAGTTCAAATTGGCATACTTTCGCAGTTTGTCAAATTTAGTCCCTGTAAGCGAATAAACTAGATTTTGCCATACCAAAGCCTTCAAAACTTATTTCTAAGTTATGTAAAGGTTACTTAAGGTATGTTAAGCCTATTTCACTATTCCGGAGTGTTTGTTGCATTAAACTGGTTATATTTACGCATCAGTGCGCGTATAACCCTCCAGAAAGCGATTTAGAGCTTGAAATCGAACAAGAATTGATACGTGCAAATGATACACATATTTTTACAGATCCCAAGTATGAAATACAATATTTCATTGGCTTGGCAGTTGTTTGATGGTTGAAGTGACACAGGTGTCACAGTTACCTAATCACTTCCCTAACCCAACGGTTCAAACAGTTTCAAACGGTTCATATAATCAATCAGTTTCAAACAGTTCACACAATCAATCAGTTTCAAACGGTTCATATAAATCAACAGTTTCAAACGGTTCACATAAATCAATCAATTCCAACGGTTCAAACAGTTCAAAATGTAAAACAATGTGTCCATATGCTGGATGAACATATGCAACAAAATGTAATATATAAAAATCAATGTGCTAGCATGCTAAGTGAACATACATAGCAAAACATAATGAAATCATGTACTATATGTGTACTAATGAACATAACAAGCATATGATATAAAACATGAAAAGCACGAAAGTAACAAGTAGGCACATGTGAATCACCCCAAAACATTTGAAAACAGTAAAAGAGGGGACTATGTACTCACCTGAGGATGCTTAGTAGTCTTGAATAACAACCAAGTAAAGGTAGAGGGATCACGGAATCAAACGGCTCCTAATATAGGTAACTATGTTAATAAACCGGACCTATATCGGAAGATCGGATAGGATGAGGTTTCGTAAACCAAATGAGTATTGGAACTCATATGACATGGTTTAACAAAGCCTACATACTAAAACGAAATCTAACCTAAGTGCTTACGACCCATTACGACTCGTTTAGGTAGCTTACGCTACTTTAACGCGTTGTTCGTGTAAAACACGTTCGGACCGCCTAACTAGTCCTATGACAAGTATTATATGCCTTAACATGTTTAAATATGTTGCATAACCAGTTAAGTGACAAAAGTTTGAGTTACATATGCTTAAAATCCAATTATGCATAAAAAGGGCATTTTGGTCATTTTACCTAAGGCATATAATTATCTATCATACAACTAACTAAACGAAGTGACCATAAGGTATAACCTCGGAAGGTTATTCCCTATACAACTATGGTCACTAAACATGCTTGGTCGGATCCTAAAGATCGACCAAACGGGTCTAGTTCGAAAGTCTAAGCGGTTGTTTAGTCCGCTTATCTTACGACCCTATACAAGAACTAATCTAAAAGTGACGAGTTAAACATGTTAAAACATGTTTAACGAAGTTTGAAAACAAGTTTGATATCAAAACAAAGGGTTTTGATACCCAAGAATAGTTTGGTTGCAAAATACGCATAAACACGCATTTTGACCGAAACTATGACTCGTCACTACACCTAATCAACGTGGTAATCAGTAGGTATAGTCACACGGGACTATAACCATCGTGATTACGCTCACGTTGCGAAGTTCAAACGAACTTCGTGTTGACCAAAGACTGGTCAAAGCAGAAAGTCAAACACTGTTTGACTTTTACACTTAAAAACGCATAAAAGCACGAAAGAATACTTACAAAGGCTCTAAGCAAGTAAATCTTGATCCAAATTGCTCAGGTATGAAGTGTTAAACCCCAACTTAGAGCTATTTGAATCAGATTATGAGGAATGAGAATGAGGGTGTTGGGTATTTATAGATTTTGGAGAACCGTTAGGATCGTTTCTCATAAATCGTGCCTTGATCTTGACCCTCCATGTTGTGACACCTGGGTCACTACGACCATCAAACAAATACCAAGCCAATGAAATATTGTATTTCATACTTGGGATCTGTATAAATATGTGTATCTTTTGCACATATCAATTTTTGTTCGATTTCAAGCTCTAAATCGCTTTCTGGAAGGTTATACGCGCACTGATGCGTAAATATAACCAGTTTAATTCAACGAACACTCCGGAATAGTGAAATAGGCTTCACATACCTTAAATAACCTTTACATAACTTAGAAATAAGTTTTGAAGGCTTCGGTATGACAAAATCAAGTTAAATCGCTTACAGGGACTAAATTCGACAAACTGCGAAAGTATGCCGATTTGAACTGTAACAGACATTCTGGAACATGACCATGAGTTAAACATACCATAAATATCCTTTACATAGCTTAGAAATAGGCTTTGAGGGGTTCGGTGTGCTAAAATAAACTTTTGGGTCATTCAGGGACAAAAAGCGTCAAAAAGTGCACAAGTTTGCATTTTCACGCATAACTTACATTCTGAATACATCCGGACATCCAAAAATTTATGTAAGCACTAAAATATTTTATTTTAGTGTTTGGCATAAGAAAAATTCATTCGTCGCGCAATTTGGACCGTTTTTGCGTTCATTACGACTTCCGTCGTAATTAACCGAACAACGCAATCGTACGGCCAAACGAACTGACATCCGAGATATTTTTGAGCATGTTTTCAGTTCCCTATACCATAACTTCATTTTAGAGCTTTGAAATGGGGTTAACAGGGCTTAAACGTGTCAAAAATGCATCGAAAACCAAGTTTGGATTTGCAGGGGCCTGTTCTGCCATTTTTCAAACTTTCTGGTCTACAAGGTCCTTACGGACCTCAACACTCAGCACCTTACGGTCCGTAAGCAGGGGTCAGATGCAGAAAAATTGTTTTGGCTGCTGATTAATGGCTTTTAAACACCCCAAAGGCCAATGCCACATGTCAAACTCTTGTGGTGGGGGCAAAATGAGTTACCATAACATTCCAACACATGTACGGATGAGATTCGATCACGTTATTCGAGAAACGATCCTAACGGTTCGAAGAATCCTATAAATACCCATCCATCCCCATTGCAAAACCCACAAGAATCTGATCTTAGAAGCTCTATGTTGAAACCATTGTTTCATAACTGAGCTACTTGGATCAAGATTAGCTTTCGGGGACCCTTGGTAAGTGTTCCTTCGTTCTTTTATTGCTTTTCGACTCCGAAAGTCAAACTTTGTTTGACTTTCTGCATTGACCAGTTTATGGTCAATGCGAAGTTCGTTTGAACTTCATAACGTGAGCGTAATCATGATGGTTATAGTCCCTAGTGACTATACCTACTGATTACCACGTTATCTAGGCTCAGTGACGAGTCGTAGTTTCGGCCAAAATGCGTGTTATTGCGTATTTTGTAACCAAACTACTTTTAGGTATCAAAACCGTTTGTTTTGATACCAAACCTGTTTTCTAAACTTAGTTAAGCATGTTTTAACATGCTTAGCTCGTCACTTTTAGTTTAGTGCTTATATAGGGTCGTAAGGTAAGCGATCTAAACAATCGCTTATACTTTCGAACCCGACCGGTTTGGTCGATCATTAGGATCCGACCAAACACATTAGGTGACCATAGTATGTAGGGAATAACCTTCCGAGGTTATACCTTATGGTCACGACGTTTAGTTAGTTGTATGATAGGTAGTATATATGCCTTAGGTAAATTACCAAAATGCCCTTTTAACGCCAAAATTCATTTTAAGCATATGTAACATAACTTTTGGTATCTAAACTGATTTGGTAACAATATTAGACATGTTAAGGCATATTTTACTTATCGTAGGACTAGTTAGGCATTCCGAACGCGTTTTACGCGAACGACGCGTTAAAGTAGCATAAGCTACCTAAACGGGTCGTAATGGGTCGTAAGCACTTAGGTTAGGTTTCATTTAGTATGTAGGCTTTGTTAAACCATACTACATGAGTTCCCATACTCATTTGGTTTACGAGTCCTCATTCTATCCGATCTTCCGATTTAGGTCCGGTTTATTAATGTAGTTACCTATATTAGGTGCCGTTTGATATCCGTGATCTCTAGCATTGTTTGGTTGTTACTCAAGGACTACTAAGCAATCTCAAGTGAGTACATAGACCCCTCTTTTACTGTTTTTCAAACGTTTTGGGGTGAAACACATGTGCCTACTTGTTACTTTCGTGCTTTTCATGCTTTCACATCATATACTTGCTATGTTCATTAGTACATTTATAGTACATGATTTCATTGTGTTTTATGCTATGTATGCCCATTGTGTGCGTACTTAGTACATTGTTTTACATTACATTTTATGCTATGTATGCCCATTGTGTGTACTTAGTACATTGTTTTACATTACATTTTATGCTATGTATGCCCATTGTGTGCGTACTTAGTACATTGTTTTACATTACATTTTATGCTATGTATGCCCATTGTGTGCGTACTTAGTACATTGTCTTACATTACATTTTATGCTATGTATGCCCATTGTGTGCGTACTTAGTACATTGTTTTACATTACATTTTATGCTATGTATGCCCATTGTGTGCGTACTTAGTACATTGTCTTACATTACATGTTATGCTATGTATGCCCATTGTGTGCGTACTTAGTACATTGTCTTACATTACATTTTATGCTATGTATGCCCATTGTGTGCATACTTAGTACATTTGTTATTCATCACATGCTTACATTTTGATATTGATATACACAATTCATGATTTACATTAGACACAAACATTTTGACATTTGATTATACATAAACATTTTACGTTGGTGGTTTGGTTTGAGTAAGTGATTTAAGTAACGAGGCGTGTGTAATATGGTACAAGCATGGTGGATACACCGCTGGTACTTCCTATATATAAGTGTTTGTATGGTATTACATATCGTAGCGTTATTTGAATCATTTCAATTTAAGACATGTAACATTTTATACGAATAACATACTTTTCACAAGACATTGTTTTACAAACAACTTATCTTATACAAACTCATTTTACATGGTTATTCATATAACCATACATTATTCTCTTATTTATACATATCATCTGAACTTATTGTTTTTCAAATGATTTACAAAACAAAACAATTTACAAGGTTCATGACTGACTTTTGCTAAACAACTTTTTTTCTAAACTTACAAGTCATGAATCCTATTTTCACAAAACCTATGTATCTCACAGGCATTTTTATGCTGACGTACCTATTTTCACATGTGTTTCAGGATATGATGCATAGGATTTATCAAGATACACTTAGGCGGACTTGGGCCTTAGTGACAATAAAAGATGCAAGACTAGTTATTTATGTTATGTTTCTTTGATTGTCAAGACATTGTAACTCTTTTATTTAATAAAACAATATTTCAATTTCCATGTGTTATGAAACAATGATTCTGTTACAACACTCCCCGACATTTCCGCCACGTTTTGTTGTTCCACGTGGTCGGGGTGTGACAGAAAAGTTGGTATCAGAGCCCATGGTTATAGGGAATTAGGTTATTAGTAATACTTTGACCTAGTCTATAACCTTCCTAGGACCCTAACGCGAGTTTACTTGCGTTTAGTCATAAAACAATACCGTCACCTATCCTTAGGCGACGACCACAACAAGAACATAAATTTCAAAACCACTTTGAAAACTAATCATCTGTTCTAGGATGATTGATTACTAGGTTTTGAACCCTCTATTGTAAGGTTTGAACCCCTTTGAGTTTTCAAAACCTCGTCAAAGTTTTCGGTCCTAAATAGTGTGAACACGTGCAAACTGGAAGAGTGAATGCCTGTACCCTGAGTTTTCTGTCTAAGGCTAGAGTGTTCGTACAAATCCACATAATCGGACCAGTCACTCTTACCTGGGAACTCTTGGGGTGAGTGTCCACTTATAGGCGAGCATGTCTTCGCGATACATTATGAGGACCTACTTGCTTTGATTCAGCCTTTGTGTGTCATTTGTTTGCTTCGTGGTTCAAACAAAGGACCATCACCCATGATTTTGGTCGGTAGTTATAACATCCTATTCTTACCCAATGCCATTTCATTTGTTTTCTCTCTTATTTTCCCCTTTTTAGAATGCCTCCACGACGCGAAAATCAGGTATCTATTGAAGAGCTGGCAGCTGTCATTACACAGCAAATGACTGCTGCAATCCCGAACATCGTTGTTCAATGTCACCAAGCTCTCAACAACAATAATGCCCCCTGCAATTTCAAGACGTTCAACTCGGCTAAGCCATCAAAGTTTTATGGGTCTCAAGGAGCGACTGCACTTCTGCAATGGTTCGAGAGTTTAGAGAGCACCTTCAGACATGTTCAATGTCCAATCGAGCGAAAGGTAGATTTCGCATCTAGTGTCTTTGAGAAACGAGCTTTGACATGGTGGAACGGTGTGATGAGAGATAGGGGTGCCGAAGTGGCACTGGCTCAAACATGGGAAGAACTTTGAGCACTGATGATGAAGGAATTCTGTCCTCCTCACGAGATCGGGGCCTTGGAAAGGGAATTCGATGATCTTAAGCAAGACAGCGGTGAACATCGAGCATACACTGATCGATATGAGGAGCTGAGCCTGTTGTGTCCTACCATGGTTACGCCTTTGGATAAGGCGATCGAAAAATACATTGATGGTCTCCCTGACTCAGTTCAGGACATTGTTACTGGTAGTAAACCCACTACAGTTAGACAGGCCATTGAGCTATCTGCAACCTTGACTGAATCTCAAATCAGGAAAGGTAAACTTTTTCGAAAAAGTGACAAGAAACCAACTTAGGAATCAAAGACCATGGATGAACAGACTGGATCCCCTAAGAAGTCAAAGAAGCGAAAGGCTTCTCAGAACTTCGCCATGGTTACTCACAATGATCAAGCCGTCCCCAACCAACCAGCTCAACCCCCTGCAAGGAAGCCCTACAGCGGAACTGCACCCTTGTGCAACCAATGTAGCCTCCATCATCATGCCAATGTAAAGTGCCGCAAATGCCAAACTTGTGGACTTATAGGCCATACAGCAAGAGTCTGCCCAGCTGCAGCTGCACCAAACCAAGCTGGCAACAATCCCGCTCAAGGTCGTTTTCTACCAGGTTCTTGTTTCAACTGTGGCGAGATGGGTCATTTCCGAAGAAATTGCCCAAAGCTTGCTAATGCAAATCCAGCACAGGGATGAGCATCTGACCGACAACATCGTTTAGAAATAATCACGTCTTATGTATTATTTTCTTTTGTTGTCATGGTCCACGAAACAGTTGTTATCATTGTTTCTAAATAAATCTTTTATTTACATTGCAATGTATTTATGTGGTTGTATGTATAAACAACATATCCCTTACAATACCGACAATCAAGGAATCGTATTCCTTGAAAAGCAAACTACCCCCCAAATTATTTTTTTCCATTTTATGATCTCTTGCGTTTTCCACGAAATTCCTAAGTACCCGTTTCTTCTAAGGAAACGAAGTACAAGGCGCAAGTTATAACACTGGATGAATACCCAAAGTACCACTATAAATCCTTAATAGGGGTACCTAAGGATATTTCCGTAAATCCTAAAATTGTTGTCTTCCTTAATTCGAATATTACGTTTCCTTGAAAACAAAATCGAATTCTTGGGAGATCTTCCTATCTTTTCAGATAGATCCCAGAGGACATTGAAGTCCATCGACTGGTTTCCATATCCATTTTCAATCAATGACAAGTTAATAACAAATTAATAACCAAGTTAAACAACTATGTGATTATGTGCTTATGTGTTCCCTTTTATGTTTTGTGTAATCCAAGTTTTGTTATCCAAATCCTCGTAGAATCTTCCATATCATTCGTATAAGGGATTCATAGTAGGATACCCAAAGGTACTATCTAAAATCCTTAATAGACTTCTACGTTGTAGTTAAGTCCCTTGGATTATAAAGTACTACTCCATAATTAGACCCCTTGAGTGGTCTAGTTAAACAGATTGATCCAAAAATCTGGTTAGGAACATCATGTGATGATATAGCTGAAAGGACTCCTTGGTGGCCTAATTAAAAAGATCATTTGTCGATCTAATTAAAAGGACCCTATGGTAGTCTAGTCACACTCATCACAGGTTTAATTTTTCCCCTTCACGTTACAAAACAAATTGTGCGGACTGTGCAAGGAATTGCGTAATTATGGATGCATACATAATTATGGAATTCAGTGCACAGAAACCACAGCGAGTTTTGTCATGTGTCTAGAATTAGCCCTATTCATTTCCATTTCTGAGGAAACACCTGTTGAAAATGACTCCGTAAGTTCATTTTTCGTTTCTGAAGATTGTCCGTTGAGGAAATGAATATCCGTTTGCTTCTCCTTTTCGTTTCCATTTCTGATGAAGCACCCGTTGAAAATGACTCCGTAAGTTCATTTTTCGTTTCTGAAGATTGTCCGTTGAGGAAATGAATATCCGTTTGTTTCTCCTTTTCATTTCCATTTCTGAGGAAGCACCCGTTGAAAATGACTCCGTAAGTTCATTTTTCGTTTCTGAAGATTGTCCGTTGAGGAAATGAATATCCGTTTGTTTCTCCTTTTCATTTCCATTTCTGATGAAGCACCCGTTGAAGATGACTCCGTAAGTTCATTTTTCGTTTATGAAGATTGTCTGTTGTGGAAATGAATATCCGTTTGTTTCTCCTTTTCATTTCCATTTCTGATGAAGCACCCGTTGAAAATGACTCCGTTTGTTCATTTTCTTTTCTGAAGATTGTCCGTTGAGAAAATGAATCCCCGTTTGTTTAAATCTTTCATTTCCGCATCTGAAGAATACTCGTTGAGGAAAATGACTCCGTTTGTTCATTTTCTTTTCTGAAGATTGTCCGTTGAGAAAATGAATCCCCGTTTGTTTAAATCTTTCATTTCCACATCTGAAGAATACTCGTTGAGGAAAATGACTCCATCCGTTCATATTCGTTTCTGAAGAATGTCCGTTAAGGAAATGACAGGATTATGCCTTGCATATCTCTGGTGGTTATTTGACACAAAGTCACAGATAGACTCCTACGAATAAATTTCGAGACGAAATTTCCTAAAGTAGGGGAGACTGTGACACCTGGGTCACTACGACCATCAAACAAATACCAAGCCAATGAAATATTGTATTTCATACTTGGGATCTGTATAAATATGTGTATCTTTTGCACATATCAATTTTTATTCGATTTCAAGCTCTAAATCGCTTTCTGGGAGGTTATACGCGCACTGATGCGTAAATATAACCAGTTTAATTCAACGAACACTCCGTAATAGTGAAATAGGCTTCACATACCTTAAATAACCTTTACATAACTTAGAAATAAGTTTTGAAGGCTTCGGTATGACAAAATCAAGTTAAATCGCTTACAGGGACTAAATTCGACAAACTGCGAAAGTATGCCGATTTGAACTGTAACAGACATTCTGGAACATGACCATGAGTTAAACATACCATAAATATCCTTTACATAGCTTAGAAATAGGCTTTGAGGGGTTCGGTGTGCTAAAATAAACTTTTGGGTCATTCAGGGACTAAAAGCGTCAAAAAGTGCACAAGTTTGCATTTCCGCGCATACCTTACGTTCTGAATATATCCGGACATCCAAAAATTTATGTAAGCACTAAAATATTTTATTTTAGTGTCTGGCATAAGAAAAACTCATTCGTCGCGCAATTTGGACCGTTTTTGTGTTCGTTACGACTTCCGTCGTAATTAACCGAACAACGCAATCGTACGGCCAAACGAACTGACATCCGAGATATTTTTGAGCATGTTTTCAGTTCCCTATACCTTAACTTCATTTTAGAGCTTTGAAATGGGGTTAACAGGGCTTAAACGTGTCAAAAATGCATCGAAAACCAAGTTTGGAGCTGCAGGGGCCTGTTCTGCCATTTTTCAAACTTTCTGGTCTGCAAGGTCCTTACGGACCTCAACAGTCAGGACCTTACGGTCCGTAAGCAGGGGTCAGATGCAGAAAAATTGTTTTGGCTGCTGATTAATGGCTTTTAAACACCCCCAAAGGGCAATGCCACATGTCAAACTCTTGTGGTGGGGGCAAAATGAGTTACCATAACATTCCAACACATGTACGGATGAGATTCGATCACATTATTCGAGAAACGATCCTAACGGTTCGAAGAATCCTATAAATACCCATCCATCCCCATTGCAAAACCCACAAGAATCTGATCTTAGAAGCTCTATGTTGAAACCATTGTTTCATACCTGAGCTACTTGGATCAAGATTAGCTTTCGGGGACCCTTTGTAAGTGTTCCTTCGTTCTTTTATTGCTTTTCGAGTCCAAAAGTCAAACTTTGTTTGACTTTCTGCATTGACCAGTTTATGGTCAATGCGAAGTTCGTTTGAACTTCATAACGTGAGCGTAATCACGATGGTTATAGTCCCTAGTGACTATACCAACTGATTACCACGTTATCTAGGCTCAGTGACGAGTCGTAGTTTCGGCCAAAATGCGTGTTATTGCGTATTTTGTAACCAAACTACTCTTACTTCCAAAAAAAGTTGGTGACTCTCTCTACCCTATGGCGACTTTCGGCGATTCCATTTATTTTTCATCCTAAATCTGTTCTTCATCTAATGATTACATGTATTGTTAACTGATTATATTCTTCTTGATTATTTTCCACGTACAATTCTCTATAATCACCAAGATCGGCCAGGTTTAGGGTTTTCGTTTTTCAATCGCTGTTGACTCTAGAATCTCTTGGATTTCCTGATTTATTACAAGGCTTGTTATTGATCGCGTTTAACTTTTGTTATATCAGCTAGATTGATACAACCTTTTAATCGATTAAGGGTTGAAAATTGGTTCTAGGGTTTAGTTAGGGTTTATCGGCGTCTTTGAGTTCTGTCTGGTTGCTGCATGGTGTTTGTTCTGATGTGCTGATGGAGAGAGGTGCTCAATATGAAGGGGTAGACTGCCCCATCATTGATAGTGTTCAACATTTTGGTTTGGAAGATTTGAAGGTGGATTGTGACACATCTCCTGGGTCTACTCCTGGGACAGCCCCTGTCCGAGGCATTGGACTAAGGGTTACCAACATTGAGGGCAATACGCTAATACCGAGACGGGGAATGTTTGCTACTAATAATGTTTCGATCCTGGATGGTTTGGAGGCCATATCCAAACCGGTTTCTCTGGATCATATGGCTGGGAACATAGGGGTTTCCCATGCAAAACCTAAGGAAAATCATGGCAATATGAGTAAAACGGACCAAGTTCCTAACCTGGAAAAGTTTCAAACTTATGCTGAGAAAGTGCAGAATTCTGCTAGGCCTAAAAGAGAGGTTAATTTCCGTCAACTTGAATCTACTGAAACAGTGGAAGAGGCTGATGTGGTTATTCCGAAGGAAGCAGTTCGACAGGTTCAAAAAAAGTTTGAGAATGTTCTTTATGGATATTTTCTAGGTGATAGATTGCCTTTTCCAGTCGTTGAGTATTATGTCAAGAATGTCTGGTCGAAGTATGGATTCGTAAAGCTGATGATGAATTCAGAAGGTTTCTTTTTCTTCAAATTTGAAACCAAGGAGGGTATGAACAAAGTTCTAGAGGGCGGTCCATGGTTGATCAGGAAGATGCCATTATTTCTGAATATATGGGGCCCCTCAGTTAGTCTAAAGAAGGATGGTATCAAAACGGTTCCAGTTTGGGTTAAGTTTCATAACGTTCCGCTTGCTGTTTACACAGATGATGGATTAAGTCTCCTTGCTTCAAAAGTTGGAGTTCCGAAGCGGCTAGATAGCTACACTGCTGATATGTGTATTGAAAATTGGGGTAGGACCAGCTATGCTCGAGCCATGGTAGAAATTAATGCAGACAAGGAGTTAAAAAACCATGTGGTGGTTGCAATTCCAAAAATGGATGAAGAGGGATATGTTACTGAAAGAATCACAGTGGAATATGAATGGAAACCGCACTGATGTGAAGTTTGCTGCTTATTTGGTCACAACAATTCAACATGCCCCAAGTCTCTTAATGTGAAAGCAAAGCAGGTTGTTATTGACGAGGAGGGTTTTATTACGTATAAGAGGAAAACAGCCAAACATGGTTTTCCCCAGAAAAAACAGAAGCCGAAATTCATATACAAGCCTAAAGCCAATTCGGAAGGGGCCAGTTCTTCGGGTGTAAAGGGCCATGTTGAGTCAAAAGGGGAGCCGAGTAATGTGAAAGTGCAAAACAAGTTTGAGGTCCTAGAAAATGTTTCGAACAGTGATACCTTAGGTAATGAGCAGCGTCCTCTGGAGGATCCTATTTATGAAAAAGTGGAGGGAGATGGGAACAAGTTATTATCTAAAAATGCAAATCAGGCTGATGAGAATAATACTGAGGACGAGGGTTTTATTGACCCTCTCCAAACTGAAATTTCAGCTTTTATGAATGCGGATACAAAGAAACGTGGTTCTGAGGGGGCAAGCACTCCCGTAGACATGGGTTTCTATGGATAGCATAGCATCTTGGAATATAAGAGGCTTGAACCGGCCCCTGAAACAAAGAGAGGTTCAGCAAATAGTTAGTGAAAATCATCTCAGTGTTTGTGCCATTTTGGAATCTCATGTGGAGGTCTCAAACCTTTCTAAGGTTTGCCGGGGTGTGTTTAAAAAGTGGGAGTGGACGTCTAACGGAGGGGTCTGTAATAGAGGAACCAGAATTATTGTAGGGTGGAACGAAGAGAATGTTGATCTTATGGTTTTAGCTCAGACGGATCAGGTGTTGCATGTCCAGACTAAGTCCAAGATTGACTCTAAATTCCTGCATGTTTCCTTTGTCTACGCAAAGAATACATACCAGGAAAGAAGACTGTTATGGCAAGACTTGTGCAAACATAAGCCGCTTACGAGGAATCAGCCGTGGATTGTTATGGGAGATTTTAATTCTGCCCTCTATCTGGATGATTATCTTCACGGCCCCTCTACACCTTCTATAGGTATGCGGGAATTTTTTGAATGTGTCCAACATAATGAGCTTTTAGATATTCCTGGCCACGGCCTTCATTTCACTTGGAATCAAAAGCCGAGGGAAGGGGTAGGCATTCTTAAGAAAATCGATCGGGTCATGGGGAATGTAAGTTTGTTAGATGAGTTTCCAAATGCTCATGTGTTTTTTCATCCATATCGTATATCGGATCATACTCCTTGTATCCTAAAAATGAGGGGTGATATCCGAGTGAAGTCAAAACCTTTTAAGTTTGCTAACTTTATTGCTGAAAAAGATGAATTTAAAGTTTGTGTGGCGACTGAATGGGGTAAAAAGGTGGAGGGCATCCCTATGTTTTCTGTAGTCAAAAAGCTTCGAAACTTGAAGTTCCCTTTGAGGAAGCTCCTTCACCAACAAGGTAATTTGCACAAAAACGTGAAAGAATTAAGGCACAAGTTGGATGGTATTCAAAAACAAATTGATTTGAACCCATTAGATACAGCTCTTCGGGAAATGGAGGCTGAGCTCATCAAAGATTTTCATACAGCAGCTTATGATGAGGAATCTTTCTTGAAGCAAAAGGCTAAGCTTGAATGGCTTTGTGCGGGAGATGGCAACACTACTTTTTTTCATAATTATGTTAAAAACAGGAATGCAAGGAGTAAAATTCATAGCATCAAGGATGCTAACGGCAATCAGTTTAAGGGATCAGGTGTTGAAGCTGCTCTAGTTGATCATTATGCGAATTTCCTGGGTAAAGAGGATAAGGTGGACGACTTGACCATGGAGAACCTGTTTACTAGTGTTGTGGGTAGGGATGCAGCTGTCCATATGGTCCGCCAGGTCACTCGAGAAGAAATCAAAGCGGCAATGTTCAGTATTGGTGAAAACAAGGCTCCTGGACCTGATGGTTATACGTCAGTATTTTTTAAGAAAGCTTGGGATATAGTTGGTGAGGAGGTGTCCGAAGCTATCCTGCAGTTTTTCGACAATGGGAAGCTTCTCCAACAAGTGAACCACACTATTATTACACTTGTTCCGAAAATCCCTACGCCGAGCTCGGTTCTTGAGTATAGACCTATCTCATGTTGCAATGTCATTTTTAAATGCATTAGCAAAATCTTGACGGATAGAATAAAAGGCAGTTTGGGTAACTTGGTTGATATAAATCAGTCTGCTTTTGTTCCTGGTCGGAAAATATCTGACAACATCCTTCTCACACAGGAACTAATGCATAATTATCATCTTAACAGAGGCAAACCAAGGTGTGCATTTAAAATTGATATTCAGAAAGCTTACGATACGGTTAGCTGGTCTTTTCTTAAATCTATCCTAATTGGCTTTGGTTTTCCACAAAAAATGGTTGATTGGATCATGACTTGTGTAACCTCTGTGTCTTATTCGCTATGTATTAACGGAAATCTGAGTGGATATTTCAAAGGTAAACGGGGATTAAGGCAAGGAGATCCTCTGTCCCCTTACCTTTTCACGTTAGTAATGGAAGTCCTCTCTTTGCTTTTACATCAAGCTGCTGATCTAAACCCGGCTTTCAGATACCATGCTCAGTGCAAGCATCAGAAGATAATTAATGTTTCTTTTGCCGATGATTTATTTTTGTTCGTGAATGCTGACTCGATCTCAGTAAAAATCATGAGGGACGCTTTGGATTTGTTCACGCGAGTTTCAGGTTTAACACCGAACCTTGCCAAGAGTACGGCGTATTTTGGTAGCGTGTCTAATCAGGATAAACAGGAAATTCTAACTCTTATGCCGTTCAAAGAGGGAGATCTTCCAGTTCGGTATCTAGGCGTTCCTTTAATCTCTTCCAAGCTTATGTCTAAAGATTGTAGAATTCTTGTGGATCGTGTGGATAAAAAGATTGATCATTGGATGAATAAGTCTCTATCATTCGCAGGGAGGCTTCAATTGATTAAATCTGTTATTTCGGCTATGCACATCTACTGGGCTTCTGTTTTTATGCTCCCGTCCCGTATTATAGGAGATATTGAAAAAAGAATGCGAAATTTTCTGTGGAGTGGAGGTCCGATCATGGTTGCCAAACCCAAAGTTGCTTGGAAAAATGTTTGTTTACCTAAATATGAAGGAGGATTGGGGATTAGAAGAGTTTCTGATGTTAACAAAGCGTTACTCGCGAATCATATTTGGAGTATCCTGGTTAAGAGAGAGTCTCTTTGGGTTAAATGGGTGCATTCTTACAGGATTAAGGGCAGGAATTTCTGGGACATCCCCTGTCGAGGTAGCGTAACTTGGGGATGGAGGAAAATCTTATCTATTCGAGACTCGGTTCGTCCTTTCATATGGTATTCTATTCGTGATGGTCGTAAAGCTAGTGCTTGGAATGATAACTGGTGTGCATGTAGTCCGCTTAGAAATTTCATCACTCCTAGACGCATACATAGTGCGGGATTTAATATGCAGTCTACTGTGTCAGAGCTTGTGGATGATCAGAACTCTTGGAAGTGGCCTGTTGCTTGGTATGATCTTTATCCGGTTCTGATTACCTTGATTCCTCCTATTCTTGACCAGAATGTTGCAGACAAGCTGATTTGGAAGGATAGCGAGGGTAATTCAAGGAATTTTAGTGCTGGTGAGGTTTGGGAAAATATCCGCTCGCGGGGTGATGAGGTTCAATGGGTGGATTTGGTGTGGTTTGGTCAATGCATTCCTAGACATTCTTTCCATATGTGGCTGGTTATCAACAATAAGCTGAAAACTCAGGATCGCATGGGTGTTTGGGATGTGGGAAGTGCAACTAATTTAAATCTTATGTGTTGTCCGCTCTGCCGATATGATAAAGACTCTCGCGACCATCTGTTTTTTCAATGTCCTTTCGCGATGCAAGTATGGAACCTCGTTAAAGACATGGCATACATGGATACAGTTGACGCTAGCTGGAACTCTATTATCACATGGTTAGGCCAACGTACTAGTTCAAAGTCTGCTGAAAGTGTGGTAAGTAAACTGGTCGTGGCAGCTTCTACCTATTACATTTGGCAAGAGAGAAATAATAGGCTTTTCTCACATAATCATCGTAATGCCCCCACAATTGCCAATATTATTCTTCACACGGTGCGGCTTAAGTTGATGACTTTCAAGGCGGGGAGGAGTACAAAGAACCCCTTGCAGCTAGAAAGGTGGAAGACCCAAGTGAAGACTATAAGCATCGAACCGGGCTAGTGTTTTGAAGTCTAGGTGTTTTGTTTTATCGCCATTGTTTCGGCGTTGGGTTGTTCTTTTGGTTGTTTTTGTTGATTGTTTTGGAGTCGTTGTTTTGGTTTTGTCTAGTCTTGGTATGCCAAGTCTAGCTCTAGTGTGTCTCTCTGGCACACTCGTGTGATTCTTTTATTATTTATAATATTCACCGGGGTAACCCTTTACCCAAAAAAAAAAAAAAAAACCTGTTTTCTAAACTTAGGTAAGCATGTTTTAACATGCTTAGCTCGTCACTTTTAGTTTAGTGCTTATATAGGGTCGTAAGGTAAGCGATCTAAACAATCGCTTATACTTTCGAACCCGACCGGTTTGGTCGATCATTAGGATCCGACCAAACACATTAGGTGACCATAGTATGTAGGGAATAACCTTCCGAGGTTATACCTTATGGTCACGACATTTAGTTAGTTGTATGATAGGGTAGTATATATGCCTTAGGTAAATTACCAAAATGCCCTTTTAACGCCAAAATTCATTTTAAGCATATGTAACATAACTTTTGGTATCTAAACTGATTTGGTAACAATATTAGACATGTTAAGGCATATTTTACTTATCGTAGGACTAGTTAGGCATTCCGAACGCGTTTTACGCGAACGACGCGTTAAAGTAGCATAAGCTACCTAAACGGGTCGTAATGGGTCGTAAGCACTTAGGTTAGGTTTCATTTAGTATGTAGGCTTTGTTAAACCATACTACATGAGTTCCCATACTCATTTGGTTTACGAGTCCTCATTCTATCCGATCTTCCGATTTAGGTCCGGTTTATTAATGTAGTTACCTATATTAGGTGCCGTTTGATATCCGTGATCTCTAGCATTGTTTGGTTGTTACTCAAGGACTACTAAGCAATCTCAAGTGAGTACATAGACCCCTCTTTTACTGTTTTTCAAACGTTTTGGGGTGAAACACATGTGCCTACTTGTTACTTTCGTGCTTTTCATGCTTTCACATCATATACTTGCTATGTTCATTAGTACATTTATAGTACATGATTTCATTGTGTTTTATGCTATGTATGCCCATTGTGTGCGTACTTAGTACATTATTTTACATTACATTTTATGCTATGTATGCCCATTGTGTGCGTACTTAGTACATTGTTTTACATTACATTTTATGCTATGTATGCCCATTGTGTGCGTACTTAGTACATTGTTTTACATTACATTTTATGCTATGTATGCCCATTGTGTGCGTACTTAGTACATTGTTTTACATTACATTTTATGCTATGTATGCCCATTGTGTGCGTACTTAGTACATTGTCTTACATTACATGTTATGCTATGTATGCCCATTGTGTGCGTACTTAGTACATTGTCTTACATTACATTTTATGCTATGTATGCCCATTGTGTGCATACTTAGTGCATTTGTTATTCATCACATGCTCACATTTTGATATTGATATACACAATTCATGATTTACATTAGACACAAACATTTTGACATTTGATTATACATAAACATTTTACGTTGGTGGTTTGGTTTGAGTAAGTGATTTAAGTAACGCGGCTTGTGTAATATGATACAAGCATGGTGGATACACCGCTGGTACTTCCTATATATAAGTGTTTGTATGGTATTATATATCGTAGCGTTATTTGAATCATTTCAATTTAAGACATGTAACATTTTATACGAATAACATACTTTTCACAAGACATTGTTTTACAAACAACTTATCTTATACAAACTCATTTTACATGGTTATTCATTTAACCATACATTATTCTCTTATTTATACATATCATCTGAACTTATTGTTTTTCAAATGATTTACAAAACAAATCAATTTACAAGGTTCATGACTGACTTTTGCTAAATAACCTTTTTTCTAAACTTACAAGTCATGAATCCTATTTTCACAAAACCTATGTATCTCACAGGCATTTTTATGCTGACGTACCTATTTTCACATGTGTTTCAGGATATGATGCATAGGATTTATCAAGATACACTTAGGCGGACTTGGGCCTTAGTGACAATAAAAGATGCAAGACTAGTTATTTATGTTATGTTTCTTTGATTGTCAAGACATTGTAACTCTTTTATTTAATAAAACAATATTTCAATTTCCATGTGTTATGAAACAATGATTCTGTAACAACACTCCCCGACGTTTCCGCCACGTTTTGTTGTTCCACATGGTCGGGGTGTGACACATGTGTAGCCCATTGTTTACAAAACAATGGGACACTCAAAACCAACAAATGGTATTGTAAAACAAGCAACAAAACCATCAAATTCAGCTATTTTGGACTAGATTCAAAGTTTCAGTCTGATGGGCTCTCGCGTGCCGCGTAAGAAATGACCAAGGCTTACGCGCCCCCTATCCATCTTTGGCAGATTGTCATTTTTGGTCCCTGAATGTGCAAAACATGGTTTTTGATGCATTTTCGACACATTTAAGCCCCGTTAACCCCACTTTAAAGCTCTAAAATGAAGTTAAAGTTTAGGGAACATAAAACAAGATCAAAAATATCTTGGATGTTGGTTCGTTTGGCCGTACGGTTGCGTTGTTCGGTTAATTATGACGAAACACGAACGGATGCAAATAATGATCCAAATTACGCGACGAATGGAATTTTATCATGCCAATCACTAAAATAAAGTATTTTAATGATTACATAAATTTTTGGGTGTCTGGATATATTCAGAACGTAAGATATGCGCGAAAATGCAAACTTATGCACTTTTTGACGCTTTTAGTCCCTATTGATCAAGAAAGTTTATTTTTGCGCACCAAACACCTCAAAGCCTATTTCTAAGCTATGTAAAGGATATTTAGGGCATATTTAACTTATGATCAAGTTCCGGAATGTTCTTCATAGTATGAATCGGCATACTTTCACAGTTTGTCGAAATTTGTCCTTGTGATTGAATAAACTTGATTTCGGCATACCAAACCCTCCAAAACTTGTTTCTAAGTTATGTAAAGGTTATTTAAGGTATCTTAAGCCTATGTCACTGTTCCGGAGTGTTTGTTGCATTTAACTGGTTATATTTACGCATCAGATCGCGTATAACCTTCCAGAAAGCGATTTAAAGCTTGAAATCGAACATGAATTGATATGTGCACATGATACACATATTTATACAAATATCAAGTATGAAACACAATATTTCATTGATTTGGTATTTGTTTGATGGTCGCGGAGGCACAGGTGTCACAGTCTCCCCTACTTTAGGAAATTTCGTTCCGAAATTTATTCGTAGGAGTCTGTCTGTGACTTTGTGTTAAATAACCATCAAAGATATGCAAGGCATAATCCTGTCATTTCCCTCAACGGACATTCTTCAGAAACGAAATGAAAGGATGGAGTCATTTTCAACGGGTGCTTCATCAGAAACAGAAATGAAGGAATAATCAAAAGGATATTCATTTCCCTCAACAAACATTCTTCAGAAATGAAAATGAACGGACTGAGTCATTTTCAACAGGTGCTTCATCAGAAATGGAAATGAATGAATAATCAAAAAGATATTCATTTCCCTCAACGGACATTCTTCAGAAACGAAAATGAACGGACGGAGTCGTTTTCAACGGGTGCTTCATCAGAAACGAAAATGAAGGAATAATCAAAAGGATATTCATTTCCCTCAACGGACATTCTTCAGAAATAACTAAAGAAAAAAACCCTAATTTCTCTCTCTAGCTATGGCGATTTTGATTCCTCTTCCTACCGTGGATTTTTCTTCATGATGGTCGTATAACAGTCTGATCATCGGAGTTCTGATCTATCAGTAATTCTGATTCGAACTAGTTAGCGATTGGATTGAGGTTGAATCTTGGTTTTTTTTTTTCTGTTTTTTTCGTCAAGCTATAATTAGGGTTTTCCTTGTGTTTTTCGTTTCCACTGGTTGTCTTGGTTTTACTTTGTTTCAGTGTGCATGGTTGCCTTTTTTGCTGGTTAAAGGAGAGAGTTGCTGATTGTTACAATGGATGATTGTTCAAAAACTGATGATGTTACTAAGGGTGATCGAGGTAAGACGCCTTTACCGTATAAGGGTTTAGCGAGTAGAGTGCTGAATATAGATGGTAATCCATTGCTTGCTAGAAGAGGTACGGTGCAGAATGTTCAGTCAGATCCGAAGTTGTTTAATGTCATTGACGAACTATCCAAGATCACTGTTCCTGTTCCTTCTTCGGTAAATCAAGGTTCAGAGGATAACGTGGATGCTTATGGTCTTCAGGGTTTAAATACGGTTCAGAGTAGTAGCTCTAAACCAAAGTCTTATGCTGATTCGGTTGGTGCCAGCAATGTGCAGAAAATCAATTTTCGATCTTTGTCTAGTTCGGTGGTGCAAGAAGGTTGTGATGTTTTTCTTCCTAAGGAGTCTGTCCGAACTGTGCAGGATAAACTGACCAACACCATTTATGGTTATTTTTTGGGGGACCGTGTTGCTTTCCCGGTTGTTGATTATTACGTGAGAGTTAATTGGAAGAAATATGGAGTGCAAAAAACGATGATGAATGCAAACGGTTTCTTCTTCTTCAAGTTTAATGATGAAGCTGGGATGTTAAATGCCCTCAAAGATGGTCCATGGATTATTAGGTCTCAACCTTTATTTCTGAATACATGGACTCCGACGACTAAGCTGGAAAAGAAAGAAGTTAAAAAAGTACAACTTTGGGTAAAAATTCATGAGGTTCCCCTTGCGGCTTATACGGAAGATGGGCTTAGTCTGATAGCAACAACAATTGGGGAGCCTAAAATGCTGGATTCGTTCACAACGTCTATGTGCACGGATTCATGGGGTCGTAGTAGTTATGCTAGAGCGTTGGTGGAAATTTCGGCTGATAAGGAGTTCCGCGAAGAGATTACAATGGCAATTCCTGAACCTGAAGGGGAGGGTTTTATCAAAGAGACTATGTATGTGGAATATGAATGGAGTCCGCATCGTTGTGCTACATGTTGTGTGTTTGGTCATTCAAACGAGATGTGTCCGAAAAAGCCAATGAGAACAAGTAATGCTAGACATGAGGATCAGAACCGTAATGTCCAAAGAAACAAGCAAGTGAAAAGACACCGCTTGTGGATCAGGATGGTTATACCGAAGTGCATGGTAAGAAAGTTGCTAGAAAGATGGGTATCCAGGTGAACAAACAAAAATCTAAATTTGAATATCGACCAGTGTCAAAAACTAAGCTGAATGAGAACAATGGCTCGACTTCAAAGGCCTCGAATAACCCCTTTAATATTTTGAATGATGTTGATCCGGAAACGGGTACCAGCAAAAAGGCGACGGCTTCAGGGTTTGAGGATACGGATGATGATGAGGTTGACGAGGTTTACAATGAAATGGATGATTTTATGGTGCAAGGTTCGGTGAATTTAAATAAGAAACAAGGGGCAAGCACTCCTTCTCCGACAGTTACTCATGGTTAGTATTGCGGCTTGGAATATAAGGGGGTTGAACCGCCCTCTTAAACAGAAGGAGGTTCGGCAAGCAGTTAAAGAATTTAATTTGAGTTTGTGTGCTATTTTAGAGTCTCATGTGGACGTTGGTAATTTGAGTAAAGTTTGCAAGTCAGTCTTCAGATCTTGGGAATGGACTTCGAATGGAGGTTGCTGCGACAAAGGCACGAGAATTATTATTGGATGGAATCCGGCCATTTTTGATGTCATGATCTTGGCGCAATCTCATCAAGTTATGCATTTTCAGCTTGTTTTCAAATTGGATAAAAGAATGATGTTTTGTTCGGTCGTTTATGCTGATAATTATTATATGGCTCGTAAAGAGTTATGGAATAATCTTTCTTTGCACAAAGCCCTTGTTAACAATAAACCTTGGTGCATTATGGGCAATTTTAACACGGCTCTTAACAGTGAGGATAGTTCTATGGGAATGTCATCAATTCCTGCTGGTATGAGAGACTTTCAAGAGTGTGTGGATAATATTGAAGTCGTTGATATTAACCGAATAGGGATACACTTTACATGGAGTCAAAAGCCAAAAAATGGTGTTGGTTTGCTGAAGAAACTTGACCGAGTGATGGGAAATACGACTTTTATAGCTGAATTTCCGAACTCGGTGGCCATTTTCAAACCATATAGGCTTTCGGATCACTGTCCTTGTATTCTCTCGTTCCCGGAAGCTAGTAGACTGAAGCCGAGGTCTTTCGAGTTTGCTAATTTCCTGGTGCATAAACCAGAGTTCTTGGAGATTGTTAAAAGCACCTGGGATACTAACGTTAATGGTGTTCATCAGTTTAGAGTGGTAAAAAAACTTCGTTTACTTAAACACCCGTTGCGCTCTTTATTATTCAAACAAGGTAACCTTCATAAAAAAGTTGAGAATCTGCGAGCGGACCTAGATATTATTCAGCAAATGATTGACCGTGATCCTTCTAATGCTGATATTCGGGCAGCTGAATGTTTGATCAGCCGAAACCTCCAAGAGGCTTCATTAGACGAAGAACGTTTTCTGAAACAGAAGTCTAAGGTAGACTGGATTGAGGTGATTAAAGATTCGGAAGGGAAGCTCTTTAAAGGTGATATGGTTTTTCAACCGTTTGTCAAGCATTATGAAAAGTTTTTCGGTACTCAAGGTGATATTTCGCTCACACCGGCTCCGGATTTATTCTCTAAAGTCCTTTCCCCTCAGGTTGCTACTCATATGATCCGCCAAGTTTCGGCTGAAGAGGTAAAAAAGGCCATGTTTTCTATTGGTATCGATAAAGCTCCGGGTCCTGATGGTTATACAGCGACGTTTTTCAAAAGTGCATGGCTTATTGTCGGTAATGAAGTTACGCGAGCTATTTCAGACAGGAAACCTGCTCCGAGAATTGAATCACACAACCATTGTGCTTATTCCGAAAATTCCTACCCCTTCAGCAGTTAGTGACTATCGGCCGATTGCTTGCTGTAATGTCTTATACAAATGTATCAGTAAAATCGTTGCGGATAGAATTAAAGGTGCGCTGAATGATATCGTTAGTATTAATCAATCGGCATTTGTTCTAGGTAGGAGAATTTCTGACAATATTATGTTGACCCAAGAATTAATGCATAATTATCATAGACATGTGGGGCCTCTAAGGTGTGCTTTTAAAGTGGATATCCAAAAAGCTTATGACACGGTTGACTGGAGATTTCTAAAAAGTGCTTTGCTGGGGTTTGGGTTTAAAGGGCAACCGAGGTTTAAGGTGTCACACCCCCAAAATCCACCATGCGGAGTATCACCGCTTGGAGGCGTGACATGACCAGGATCGAGCCACCAATCATATTGAACAACTCAATTAAGTAAATAAAACCAAACATAATACGATTGGTGACCAAAGCTAGTTAACCTTGTTTGGTTTAAACAGCGGAAGCATAAACGTAAATCCAAAAGCATAAGTTCCCAGTTCATAAGTTTAAAGTCCAACACTTAGGTTTAATAAGTTCAAAATGTTTTAAATATTAAACACTGGACATAACCGTCCGTACAGACCTGTAAGGCATGTAACAACTAGTCAACAACAAAGTTGAGTGAGTTCACGTTTGGTTGTTTAGTTTTAAGTTGTTTCTAAAAACGTGGTTTGACTTTCGTTGGCTTATTTGCCGTGGGGGTCACCCCATAGTTGAAAGTATGTTTAACCAATTCCTTTTCTTTACCCAAACCATATCCATAATCAGTGGGGGCTTTCCCCGTTTGAACTACTAGACGGTATGATATCGACTGCTACGCAAATAAGTTGTGCCCTATATCAGTGTCTATCATCACTGACAATCTGCCATAGTCCATTAGTACACGCCCGTCCTACCGGCACGGTGTGAGGTTTGTTAAACCTAATAGCGCTATTAACTAATGACCCGCTCGCCATTGGCCTCGGCGATTAAGTCGATATAAATTGAGGGACTTCATGATAGAGTTTTGTCTAGCTAGTTTTAAGGTTCTTGTCCCACACCAGGAGGACCACAACGTACGTATTCTGCACTAGGAGAATTCGTAGGTTTAATAATGGCATCCAATCTATGGAAGATGGCCGTACATATCCTACCCAAGGAGGATATGTAGATTTAGTTTTAATTCTTTAACCCATTCCCAAACCACCGGGAATCCCATGCCTTAGAAAGTGTGTGAACTCACCTCGGTTTGCTCGGTTAGATTCTCAATATAGCTAACAGTCAAGGTAGGTCAATCACGTCCTAGTATGATTTACCAGTTAGTCATTTAGTGGCTTTCAAATAGAACACAAAGTTCCTACACGTATCTATCACACAACATGCATTACTTTAACGGTTTATGCCCATCTAAGTTTCCCATCCATTCCCCACTCAAAATCAAGCATACGATAATGCACATAACATATATATCATGTTAGATCATTCACGGATAGCATACTCGACATTTAGACACGCAAGTCACAACTTATCTTAATTCAGCATTTATATTCGAAACCGGCTGTTTTTCGGACCTTTAAATAAAATAGTTAAATTATTCCAAAAATTCCCAAATTTTTATAGAATGTCATAAACATTCCATATTTTATTGTGTAAAAATATCGGGGTCCGGTTCATTACCAATATTTTATAAAAATTCATATTCGGGACTGAACTCAGATTTATGTATTTCTGACCACAGTCCACGAAACAATTTATTAAAAATTCATCGTAAGTCCGATTTGCAAAATTCTAGTGGGGTAATTACAAATACTTCAGTTTTCATCTACAGTAAAATTTTCATGGTCCGATTGATCACAAAACTCAGGTTATGACTGAAAGTATGACACCCATTTATTGCTGTCAAAATTCAGCTTAAGTTGCTGTTGCAAATTAACACTTTAAAAATAGTAAACGAAGTCCAAAAATTACGATTCCGGTGCCATTAGAACCGTATTTCATAATAACATATTTCAGATTCAAAATATCGGTTTTTCGTTGAATTTATGCCCTGTTTACAGCCAACTGAAGTTGGCTGTAAAACCGGGACAGATTCTGTCTTTCAGTGTTTAACCTTCTAAATCATGTTCGATCGATTCCGTTAACAAGTTTATTAATCACAACAACATTAAACATCAATATCAATCAGCAAAACATCAGATAATCAACCAATAATCATAACAACACAAGATCTACATGATTTACACACATAACTTCTCTTTATCCACACCTTAACACATTATGTTCAAGACTTGTTCATGAGCTTTAAAGTTTCTTAACTTTTTATCATTCTAACATCTATTAACCACTAAAATAACATAAAGAATGAACGGATCTAAGTTCTTACCACTAGCTCAAGGCTAGGGAAGTTCGAGTGAAGAAATGTGGTGGTTAATAGCAAATGGATGAGGTCCTTCCACTTCCGAGAGCACCGAGCTTCGTTGTTGGACCTCTTACACCTTTGTATGTATGAGGAATGATTGAAAAAGAGCTTGATGATGGTGGTAGTATGGTGGAAGGTGGCTGCCGAACAAGGGAAAGGAGAGGGAGAGAAGAGAGAGCTTGGTGGAATGGTGGTATTTATAAGATCTTCCATATAGCATATTCCTAGCATATTCCAAGCATATTCCTAGCATATTCCTAGCATATTCCTAGCATATTCCTTAGCATATTCCTTAGCATATTCCTTAGCATATTCCTTAGCATATTCCTAGCATATTCCTTAGCATATTAACAAATACGTGTAAGCATAACACAGATATCAGAAAGCAGTTAAGTAATTCCACACAGTCGTCAGACACTTTAATTATCATTAATAATTTGTACGGAATACATGGGATTTTGAGGGTTGTCACATTCTCCCCCTGTTAAGAGAATTTCGTCCCGAAATTTAGCGCGTGGTTACTGAGGAAGCTAGTTAAGTTGCGTTGTTTTCCGGATTTTCCTGGGGTGTCACATCATCCCCCCGTTGATTTGGAATTTCGTCCCGAAATTCTGTAGTAGCTTCAGCCTCAGTAGTGGTTGCGTTTTTCTTAAACAGCTGGGGATACTTGAGTTTCATCTGGTCTTCTTGTTCCCAGGTATACTCTGGGCCACGACGAGCATTCCAACGAACTCGAACGAGAGGTATTCTTGTGTGCTTGAGAATCTTAACATCTCGATCAGTAATCTCTACTGGTTCCTCGACGAATCGCAGCTGGTCGTCGATTGTGAGTTCTTTGAGAGGAACTATGAAGGTCTCATCTGACAGACACTTCTTCAGATTTGACACGTGGAATACGTTGTGAACTCCGCTGAGTTCTTCAGGTAGATCCAACCTGTAGGCGACTTGGCCAATTTTCTCAATGACTTTGAATGGTCCGACATAACGCGGATTGAGTTTGCCTCGTTTGCCAAAGCGGACTACACCTTTCCAAGGTGAGACTTTGAGTAGCACTCGATCCCCAACCTGGAGTTCGAGTGGTTTTCTTCCCTTATCAGCATAGCTTTTCTGACGGTCACGAGCTGCCGCCATTCGCTGTCGTATCTGAGCAATTTTCTCGGTGGTGTCTACCACATGTTCTGGGCCAGTGATTTGGTTGTCACCAACTTCTGCCCAACAGAGAGGCGATCGGCATTTGCGTCCGTATAATGCCTCAAATGGAGCGGCTTGGATGCTGGTGTGGTAGCTGTTGTTATATGAGAACTCCACTAGCGGGAGGTGCTTTTCCCAGCCATTACCAAAATCGATTACACATGCCCTAAGCATGTCTTCAAGGGTTTGGATGGTGCGTTCAGATTGCCCATCCGTCTGCGGGTGATAAGCGGTGCTCATATCTAAACGTGAGCCAAAGGACTTGTGCATTGCTTGCCACAGTTCAGAAGTAAAATGTGCGTCACGATCAGATATAATAGAGATTGGCACTCCGTGCCTTGATACCACTTCCTTTAGGTAAATGTCTGCAAGAGTAGAGAACTTGTCCGTTTCTTTGATAGCCAGAAAATGTGCAGACTTGGTTAGTCGATCTACGATCACCCAAATGGTATCGTTTCCGCGTTGAGATCTGGGCAGGCCGGTAACGAAATCCATGGAAATTTGCTCCCATTTCCATTTCGGAATCTCCGGTTGTTGAAGTAGGCCTGATGGTTTCTGATATTCGGACTTGACTCTCGCACAAGTCAAACACTTGCTGACGTAGGTTGCTATGTGGGCTCTCATGCCAGGCCACCAGTATGTGGTCTTTAAGTCGTGGTACATCTTATCCGAACCAGGATGTACTGAATAACGAGACTTATGTGCTTCATCCATCACAAGCTCGCGTAAGTTGCCATAGAGTGGAACCCAAATACGCCCCGCTACATAGTAGGCGCCGTCTTCCTTTTGTTCTAGCCGTTGCCTCGATCCTCGTAGGGACTCAGCCCTGATGTTCTCTGCTTTCAATGCTTCGACCTGGGCATCTCGAATTTGAGCGGGAAGGTTGGATTGGATGGTAAGCTGTAAAGCACGTACACGCTTAGGTAAAGTATCCTTTCGACTGAGGGCGTCAGCCACAACATTGGCTTTGCCCGGATGATACTTGATAGCGCATTCGTAATCATTCAAGAGTTCGACCCATCGGCGTTGTCGCATGTTTAACTCCTTTTGCTTGAAGATATGCTCGAGACTCCTGTGATCGGTGTAAATGGTGCACCTGGTACCGTACAGGTAATGTCTCCATATCTTAAGCGCGAATACAACTGCTCCCAGCTCCAGGTCGTGAGTAGTGTAGTTTCTTTCGTGAACTTTAAGTTGGCGCGATGCGTAGGCAATGACCTTGTCACGTTGCATCAATACGCAACCAAGTCCTTGGATGGAAGCGTCACAATAAACCACGAAATCATCGGTGCCTTCTGGCAATGAGAGGATAGGCGCGCTACAAAGTCTATCCTTTAGATGTTGAAATGCGGACTCCTGTGCATCACCCCAACGATAGATGACACCCTTCTGAGTCAGTGAAGTGAGAGGTTGCGCAATCTTGGAGAAATCTTTTATAAACCTTCTGTAATATCTGGCCAAACCCAAGAATTGGCGGATTTCTGTTGGTGTGCGGGGTGCAGGCCAGTTCTTGATCGATTCAACCTTAGATGGATCCACATGAATTCCATCCTTGTTTACCACGTGGCCTAGAAAGTGGACTTTGCGAAGCCAGAAGTCATATTTCGAAAACTTGGCATACAACTGCTCTTTTTGAAGAAGTTCCAGCATAAGTCGTAGATGCTGCTCGTGTTCCTCCTGACTCTTAGAATAGATCAGGATATCGTCGATGAACACAATAACGAACTTATCCAGGTAAGGCTTGCACACTCGGTTCATGAGATCCATGAAGACCGCTGGTGCATTCGTCAGCCCGAATGGCATAACCAGAAACTCGTAATGGCCGTAGCGAGTTCTGAATGCTGTTTTGGAGACGTCCTCATCTCGGACTCTCAGCTGATGGTATCCCGATCTCAAATCAATCTTAGAGTAATAGCTCGACCCTTGCAGCTGGTCGAATAAGTCGTCAATACGTGGAAGAGGATAACGATTCTTCACAGTCACCTTGTTGAGCTCGCGATAGTCAATACACATTCTAAAAGTACCATCCTTCTTCTTTACGAACAAGACTGGAGCTCCCCAGGGTGAAGAGCTAGGACGTATAAAACCCTTTTCCAAGAGTTCTTGTAGGTGTGTGGACAGTTCTTCGAGTTCTGATGGGGCTAGACGATATGGTGCTCGAGCTACTGGCGCTGCTCCAGGAGCTAGCTCGATTTGAAACTCAACTTGGCGATGAGGAGGAAGACCAGGTAATTCCTCAGGAAATACCTCGGGAAAATCGCGCACAATAGGGATGTCTTCAATTCTCTTCTCTTCCGTGGATGTGTCAGTAACGAGTGCTAAAATGGCAGTGTGGCCCTTTCGCAAACACTTCTGGGCCTTAAGGAAAGAGATGATGCCTTCGACAGCACCACTCTTATCGCCGCGAATCATGAGAGGTTCTTCGCTAGAACGAGGAATGCGGATGATTTTCTCCTTGCAAACAATCTCCGCTTGATGATGAGATAGCCAATCCATCCCAATAACGACGTCGAAACTACCAAGGGTGATAGGAACAAGATCGACAGGGAAAGCCTGACCAGCTAAGACGAGGTTACAACCTTTAACTACGTGTGTGGCTTCAAGACTTTTACCATTTGCTAGCTCTACTGCTTGTTTGGTGTTCAGGAGTGTTGGAGTGCGCTTAAGCATTTGGCTAACTTTTAAGGACACATAACTAGTATCGGCACCCGAATCGAATAAAACAGTAACAAAGAAGTCATCCAGAAGAAACTTACCCATCACAACGTTGGGATCGTTCCTTGCTTCTCCCTGACCAATCACGAACGCACGACCCCTTGCTCCATTACCATTGTTGTTTTCCCCATTGCCGCCTCCATTGTTGCCTCCATTGTTGTTCCCATTGTGGTTCCCGTTTCCTTGGTTGTTGTTGTTCTGATTCCGGTTCAGTTGGGGGCAGTTTCTTTTAAAGTGGCCTTCAGCGCCACACTGAAAGCATCCTTTATTGCCCTGTTGTTGTTGCTGCTGATGGGTCTGTGGAGCTTGTTGCTGTTGGCGATTCTGATTCACAGGACGCGGGCTCCTGCAATCCTTAGCTTCATGACCCAGCTTTTGACATCTCTGACAGCGACCTTTGTTGCACTGCCCGCTGTGATGCTTGTTGCACCGGTTGCACTTGGGGTGGTTTCCTCGGTATCCACCCTGTCCTTGGTTACCAGAAGATTGCTGACCAGGACTCTGGTAGTCATCAGTCTTTCGCTGCTGAGACTGAACTGAAGTAGAACCCTTTCCGGAGTTCCCATCCCATTTTCGCTTGTTATCTGTAGGTGCATCAGAAGTAGCTGTGGCACTGATACGTCTGGGTAGCCTGTTTTGCTCCACCGCCTGATCGGTGAGACGATGAGCCAGTTTGACGACTTGCTGGATGGTACCCAAGTTGGCTGAAGTCACGTGACTTTGAATCTCTGGTACAAGGCCCTTGAGATAGAGCTCAATTCGTTTGAAGGGAGGGTTCACCATGGTTGGACACAAGATGGCCAGCTCGTTTGACCTCTTAGTATACGCCTCGATCTCAGATCCTGTCATCTTCAGATTGTAAAATTCCACTTCTAGCTTGTGGATGTCATCCCGACTACAGTACTCCTCTTTGATCAGCTCTTTGAAACCATTCCAGGGCGTGGCATTAGCAACTGCCAGTCCTAGTAGTTGAACCTGCGCCTTCCACCAGGTTAACGCAGCTCCTTCAAGTGTTCCGGTAGCATATTTCACCCTACGGTCTTCGGGGCATTCGCACATCTCGAAAACAGTCTCAAGCTTTTCAAACCAGTGAAGAAGGCCCACTGCTCCTTCGGTGCCACTGAAAGTGGTAGGTCGGCAGTCCATGTGTGACAACTCGAGTTTCCAAGATTCCATCTTCGCATTTAGTGCACGTTAATTTTTTTTTATTGTTTATGTTGTTGGTTTACACGACTCGTTGTTTCACAACGCTTACCTTTGTAGCACGTTGTATCGTATTTCGATTGATATTTTTATACTTGGGATCCATAATATTTATTATTATGTGAGTGTATGTTAATAAGGTTTTGTTTTAATTAGCATGTTAAATAAAGATGGAACTTTTACTGAAAACAATACCCATGAAATCACCCAAGTGGTGAAAACACCTTAGGTGTTTTCGTCCACTGATGATCAACGAAATCTGAGATGGGCCTTGGCCCAGTATTGAGTATTATATATTTATTTTATAAACAATCTTCTCCGATAAGTTTCCACTTACCAAACCTTATCTTATCACTTTGCTCTCTCTCTCTACATCTGAAACCCACAAACAGAATTCTTCTTTTGAAGCCAAACCTCTGTTTAATTTTCGGTTAGTGATTTTCACAATTAGTTGTTTCAGATCTAATTATATTGTTATGTTGTTGCTTGTGATCGATCAGTATATATATATATATATATTTGTATGTGAAACATGGTTAGATTGTTAGACTAGATCTAAATAAAAATGCTACTGCTCAAGTATGGCTGAATGATATATATATCGAAATGTTAAAGTGAATGGTAAACTTGGTTACACAATGATTTTAAGATGATTCTGTTTATATGATGTTGGATTAATATGGAAGAATATGTGATTATATATTAATTGAGTAGAGACCAAATGTTTCTGTTATAATAATCAACGATTTCAAACTTATATGATTGATCGAATTGCTGGGTTTTATAAGTTACAGTAAGTAGTATTGAGGAAGATGATGATGTATCAGGCGAAAACACCCCACAATAATGAACTGGACGAAATCACATAAGTGATTTCGGCCCATAAAGTGAGTTCGGCCCAGAAGAGTTTTCGGCCCACATAAAGGGATTTCGAACATAAAGTGGATTTCGACCACTTAAGTGATTTCGACAAAGGGTGATTTCGGCACATTCAGTTTTCGGCCCAAAACAAAGTGATTTAATAACTGTTCAAGCCCACCTAAGTGTTTTCGGCTCTAAAGGGATTTCGGCTTATATAGTGATTTCGCAACTTATGTGTTTTGGCAACATGTTAACTGTTATAATTAATGTTATTAATTATGTTATTTAACTTAACTAACCATTGGAATAACTCAGTTAGTTTATTTAACTTTGTTAAATATGTAATTTGATAACTTCATTGTTTAAGTAACTCTGTTAGATGACAATTCTGTTAAGTTGTTAACTGGGTTAACTGATTTACTCTGTTTATTTATTATTCCAATAAAGTGGATTAATTATGTTATTTCCTGAAATCTGTTAACTTTATTCACTCAGTTGACTTGCTAGTTCTGCTAGATGCCAACTCTGTTAAGTGTATGGATGCAATTAACTGCTTATGATTGCATGATATGAACTGTCAAACACTTCATGATATTACTGTGACACTAGTTCAATGTGAGACTTTACAAACAATGTGAACTGATTGAGTATATGTGAACTATAGGACTTGACTGATTTAATTGTGAGCACTTAACTTAGCATACCGAGCAAAACAAGGTGAGTTCACACTCTTTCTAAGGCAAGGGATTCCCGGTGGTTTGGGAATGGGTTAAGAAATTAAAATGGAACCTACATATTCTCCTTGGGTAGGATATGTACCGCCATCCTCCATGGGTAGGATGTCAATATTAATCCTGCGTATTCTCCTTGGGTAGAATACATACGTTCGTCCTCCTTGGGTAGGACAACAACCTTAACATACGTTCGTCCTCCTTGGGTAGGACAACAACCTTAACGTATGCTCGTCCTCCATGGGTAGGACAACAACCTTAACGTACGTAAAACCTAGGTACACTCACACTCGCTACGGTCCTTGGATCAAGAAGGGCGCGTACAAATACGACTAGTCTACACATGGGAAGCCCCCACTAATAATCGCACAGATGCCTGGATTGGCCGCGATGAGGATTAATACGATACATGGTTTACTAAACGAACATACAATTTACGATATGAACATTATAACTAAATAACCAACTGTGAACTCGCTCAACTAGTTGTTGACTCTCTGTTACATGCCTTGCAGGACCTTAGGTACTTTTGGAGCTTGCACGGGAGGCACGGTCGTTGTGGACATGGATCGTGAATGTGTTGTTAAACATTATGACATTTTGTACTTAAACTTATGTTGGGTTTTACATTATTGCTTCCGCTACACAGTTGTTTATGTTTTGTTTTGGAAAGCACCTATCGTATCGATGAATGACTTTTACTATTTACTTATATGTTCAATATGATTGGTGGCTTGATCCTGGTCATGTCACGCCTCCAAGCGGTGGTACTCCGCGTGTGGATTTTGGGGGTGTGACAGATTGGTATCAGAGCCATTGGTTATAGAGAACTCGGTTTTAATAAGGGGAAAAACGTTTTTATTAAAACCAGACTATAACCAGAACAGTGCTCAACGATCCACAACGACGCCTCGCTCCACGTGCAAGACTCATCACTCTAGGTAATATGGTATATGTTTTATTGCCTACTTGCTAGAATTGCATAGAACTTTGCTCGTGGTATGCTTAGATTACATTGTCTACTATACGTTATTGCTTGAGAACACTTGTGTGCTTACTCTCTTCTGTCACCGCACTATTCACGAACCTCTCTCACTTATGTTGCATTTGCTATGAAGATCATGGCCGGATGTATTAACTTGACTCAAGCCCAGTTGACGGCTCTCATTAACGAACGAGTTGCTGCGGCACTCGCAGCCATACAAGCAGGAGGTCAACATGCTCAGCCACCTGTTTGCACCCTCAATAATCTCAAGGATTGCCGACCTAGTACCTTTAGCGGTACTGAGGGAGTTGTAGGCCTACTCCATTGGTTCGAGAGGCTCGAAACTGACTTTGAGGTGCGTGATTGCCCTGAGTCTCGTAGAGTAAAGTTTGCTACTGGAACACTCGAAGGTGCTGCATTAACCTGGTGGGAAGCACAGGTTCAAATGTTAGGGCTGGCAGCTGCTAATGCCACCCCCTGGAACGAGTTCAAGGACCTAGTTAAGGAAGAGTTTTGCAGTCGGGAAGACATCCACAAACTAGAGGTGGAGTTCCTCTACTTAGAAATGACGGGGTCTGAAATTGAGGTTTATACGAAGAGATCGAATGAATTAGCCACATTTTGTCCCACTATGGTAGACCCTCCCACCAAACGCATCGAGCTGTATCTCAAGGGTCTGGTGCCCGAAATTCAGAGTCATGTGACCGCAGCAAATCTTGGCACTATCCAGCAAGTCACTCGGCTTGCTCATCGTCTCACAGATCAGGCAGTAGAACAAAATAAACTACCGAAACGTGTTAAAGCTGCTACTACATGTGCTTCTAGTGACAACAAACGCAAGTGGGATGGAAACTTGAGTAAGGGATTAATTCCGGTTCAGCCTCTGGCGCAGCAGCAAAAGATAGATGACTACCAGAGTCCCAGTCAGCAATTTTCTGGTAGTCGTGGGCAGAGTGGATATCGAGGAAATCATCCAAAGTGTAACAGATGCAATAGGCACCACAGCGGTCAGTGCAACAAGGGTCATTGTCAGAGGTGTCTCAAGATAGGTCATGAAGCTAAGGATTGTCGAAGCTCACGTCCTGTAACTCAAGAACAGCAACAACCACGTGAGTGGTCAGGGTGACGCAAAGGATGATCCCAACGTAGTTATGGGTAAGTTTCTTCTTGACGATTTTTTTGTTACTGTATTGTTTGATTCGGGTGCGGATACCAGTTATATGTCTCTAAGATAGCCAAATGTTAAAACATGCACCAACTCCCTTGAACACCAAACCTGTCGTAGTGTTAGCTAATGGTAGAAGTCTAGAGGCCACTCATAGTTTAGGGTTGTAATCTTATCCTCGCTGGTCAGACGTTCTCTATCGACCTCATTCCTATAGTGCTGGGCAGCACCTGTAGCTCGCGCACCGTATCGCTTAGCTCCATCAGAATTGGAAGAACTATCGAAGCAACTGCAAGAGCTCTTGGATAAGGGCTTTATACATCCTAGCTCTTCGCCCTGGGGAGCTCCAGTATTATTTGTGAAGAAGAAAGACGGTACCTTTCGTATGTGTATAGACTACCGCGAACTGAACAAGGTGACTGTGAAGAATCGCTATCCACTTCCACGCATCGACGACTCATTCGACCAGTTGCAAGGGTCGAGCTATTACTCGAAGATTGACCTGAGGTCAGGCTACCATCAACTGAGAGTCCGGGACGAGGACGTCTCCAAAACAGCATTCAGAACACTCTACGGCCACTACGAGTTCCTAGTCATGCCATTCGGATTTACGAACGCGCCTGCAGTTTTCATGGATCTTATGAACAGGGTGTGCAAACCTTATATTGACAAGTTTGTTATTGTTTTCATCAACGACATCCTGATCTATTCGAAGAGTCAGGAGGAGCACAAGCAGCAATTACGACTCACTTTGGAACTCCTTCGAACAGAACAACTGTACGCCAAGTTTTCAAAATGCGACTTCTGGCTTCGTGAAGTCCACTTTCTAGGCCACGTGGTGAACAAGGATGGGATTCATGTCGATCCATCCAAGGTAGATTCGATCAAGAACTGGCCTGCACCTCGTACACCAACCAAAATACGCCAATTCTTGGGTTTGGCAGGTTATTACAGACGGTTCATCAAAGACTTCTCAAAGATTGCACAGCCACTTACATTACTGACACAGAAAGGTGTTGCTTATCGTTGGAGTAATACACAGGAAACAACATTTCAGCACTTAAAGGATAGACTCTGTAGCGCACCTATCCTCTCATTGCCTGAAGGCACGGATGATTTTGTAGTCTACTGCGACGCATCCATCCAAGGTCTTGGATGTGTGTTGATGCAACGGGATAAAGTTATTGCTTATGCTTCACGCCAACTTAAGATTCACGAACGGAATTACACTACGCACGATTTAGAGCTGGGAGCTGTTGTTTTTGCGCTCAAGATATGGAGACATTACCTGTACGGTACCAAGTGCACCATCTACACCGATCACAATAGTCTCGAGCATATATCTTCAAGCAGAAAGAATTGAACATGCGACAACGTCGATGGGTCGAGTTACTGAACGATTATGAATATGCTATAAAGTACCATCCGGGCAAAGCCAATGTGGTGGCCGACGCCCTCAGTCGAAAGGATACTACACCTAGGCGTGTACGAGCGTTGCAACTCACTATTCAGTCCAGTCTTCCTTCACAGATACGAGATGCTCAGGTAGAAGCATTGAAACCAGAAAACGTCAGGACTGAAGCCCTACGCGGCTCAAGGCAACGGTTAGAACAAAGGGCAGACGGCGCCTATTATGTAAACGGACGCATCTGGGTCCCACTCTATGGAAACTTACGCGAGCTTGTAATGGATGAAGCTCATAAGTCTCGCTACTCAGTACATCCTGGTTCGGATAAGATGTACCACGACCTCAGAACTACATATTGGTGGCCTAGCATGAAGGCCCACATAGCAACTTACGTTAGCAGGTGTTTGACTTGTGCGAGAGTCAAAGCGGAATATCAGAAACCCTCAGGCCCACTCCAGCAACCTGAGATACCACAATGGAAATGGGAACAAATTTCCATGGATTTTGTTATTGGCCTACCTAGATCTCAACGTGGAAATGATACTATTTGGGTGATCGTGGATCGACTCACAAAGTCTGCTCACTTCTTGGCTATCAAGGAAACGGATAAGTTCTCCACTCTAGCAGACGTATACCTTAAGGAAGTTGTCTCGAGGCACGGGGTGCCCACATCTATTATTTCTGATCGTGACGCACATTTTACTTCAGAACTGTGGCAAGCAATGCACAAATCTTTTGGCTCTCGATTAGACATGAGCACAGCTTATCACCCTCAGACCGATGGACAGTCTGAGCGCACTATTCAAACTCTAGAAGACATGCTTCGGGCGTGCGTAATTGACTTTGGCAAGGGCTGGGAAAAGCATCTGCCACTTGTGGAATTTTCGTACAACAACAGTTACCACACCAGCATTAAAGCTGCTCCATTTGAGGCATTGTACGGGCGTAAATGCCGATCACCTCTTTGTTGGGCAGAGGTGGGTGACAGTCAGATCACAGGTCCAGAAATGGTAGTTGATACTACTGAAAAGATTGCTCAAATACGACAACGCATGGCGGCAGCTCGTGACCGTCAGAAAGCATACGCCGATAAAGACAGGAAACTACTCGAGTTCCAGGTTGGGGATCGAGCACTACTCAAAGTTTCACCCTGGAAGGGTGTTGTCCGTTTTGGCAAAAAGGGGCAAACTCAATCCACGATACGTTGGACCATTTGAAGTCATTGAGAAAATAGGCAAAGTGGCCTACAGACTGAACTTACCAGCTGAACTCAGTGCAGTTCACAACGTTTTCCACGTGTCGAATCTGAAGAAGTGTCTGTCAGATGAGACCTTCATAGTTCCTTTGAAGGAGCTCACTATCGACGAACGGTTGCATTTCGTCGAGGAATCAGTTGAAATCACGGATCGGGATGTTAAGGTCCTCAAGAGCACCAGAATACCTCTTGTTCGAGTTCGTTGGAACTCCCGTCGTGGCCCAGAGTATACCTGGGAACGCGAAGACCAAATGGAACTCAAATATCCCCAGTTGTTCGAAAACAATGCAACTACTACCGAGGCTGAAGCTACTACAGAATTTCGGGAAGAAATTCCGAATCAACGGGGGGGGGGGGGGATGATGTGACACCCCAGGAGAACCAGTAAACGATAACTTACCTAGCTTCCTCAGTAACCGCATGCTAAATTTCGGGACGAAATTTCTTTCAAGTTGGGGATAATGTGACAACTCGAGTTTCCAAGATTCCATCTTCGCATTTAGTGCACGTTAATTTTTTTTTATTGTTTATGTTGTTGGTTTACACGACTCGTTGTTTCACAACGCTTACCTTTGTAGCACGTTGTATCGTATTTCGATTGATATTTTTATACTTGGGATCCATAATATTTATTATTATGTGAGTGTATGTTAATAAGGTTTTGTTTTAATTAGCATGTTAAATAAAGATGGAACTTTTACTGAAAACAATACCCATGAAATCACCCAAGTGGTGAAAACACCTTAGGTGTTTTCGTCCACTGATGATCAACGAAATCTGAGATGGGCCTTGGCCCAGTATTGAGTATTATATATTTATTTTATAAACAATCTTCTCCGATAAGTTTCCACTTACCAAACCTTATCTTATCACTTTGCTCTCTCTCTCTACATCTGAAACCCACAAACAGAATTCTTCTTTTGAAGCCAAACCTCTGTTTAATTTTCGGTTAGTGATTTTCACAATTAGTTGTTTCAGATCTAATTATATTGTTATGTTGTTGCTTGTGATCGATCAGTATATATATATATATATATTTGTATGTGAAACATGGTTAGATTGTTAGACTAGATCTAAATAAAAATGCTACTGCTCAAGTATGGCTGAATGATATATATATCGAAATGTTAAAGTGAATGGTAAACTTGGTTACACAATGATTTTAAGATGATTCTGTTTATATGATGTTGGATTAATATGGAAGAATATGTGATTATATATTAATTGAGTAGAGACCAAATGTTTCTGTTATAATAATCAACGATTTCAAACTTATATGATTGATCGAATTGCTGGGTTTTATAAGTTACAGTAAGTAGTATTGAGGAAGATGATGATGTATCAGGCGAAAACACCCCACAATAATGAACTGGACGAAATCACATAAGTGATTTCGGCCCATAAAGTGAGTTCGGCCCAGAAGAGTTTTCGGCCCACATAAAGGGATTTCGAACATAAAGTGGATTTCGACCACTTAAGTGATTTCGACAAAGGGTGATTTCGGCACATTCAGTTTTCGGCCCAAAACAAAGTGATTTAATAACTGTTCAAGCCCACCTAAGTGTTTTCGGCTCTAAAGGGATTTCGGCTTATATAGTGATTTCGCAACTTATGTGTTTTGGCAACATGTTAACTGTTATAATTAATGTTATTAATTATGTTATTTAACTTAACTAACCATTGGAATAACTCAGTTAGTTTATTTAACTTTGTTAAATATGTAATTTGATAACTTCATTGTTTAAGTAACTCTGTTAGATGACAATTCTGTTAAGTTGTTAACTGGGTTAACTGATTTACTCTGTTTATTTATTATTCCAATAAAGTGGATTAATTATGTTATTTCCTGAAATCTGTTAACTTTATTCACTCAGTTGACTTGCTAGTTCTGCTAGATGCCAACTCTGTTAAGTGTATGGATGCAATTAACTGCTTATGATTGCATGATATGAACTGTCAAACACTTCATGATATTACTGTGACACTAGTTCAATGTGAGACTTTACAAACAATGTGAACTGATTGAGTATATGTGAACTATAGGACTTGACTGATTTAATTGTGAGCACTTAACTTAGCATACCGAGCAAAACAAGGTGAGTTCACACTCTTTCTAAGGCAAGGGATTCCCGGTGGTTTGGGAATGGGTTAAGAAATTAAAATGGAACCTACATATTCTCCTTGGGTAGGATATGTACCGCCATCCTCCATGGGTAGGATGTCAATATTAATCCTGCGTATTCTCCTTGGGTAGAATACATACGTTCGTCCTCCTTGGGTAGGACAACAACCTTAACATACGTTCGTCCTCCTTGGGTAGGACAACAACCTTAACGTATGCTCGTCCTCCATGGGTAGGACAACAACCTTAACGTACGTAAAACCTAGGTACACTCACACTCGCTACGGTCCTTGGATCAAGAAGGGCGCGTACAAATACGACTAGTCTACACATGGGAAGCCCCCACTAATAATCGCACAGATGCCTGGATTGGCCGCGATGAGGATTAATACGATACATGGTTTACTAAACGAATATACAATTTACGATATGAACATTATAACTAAATAACCAACTGTGAACTCGCTCAACTAGTTGTTGACTCTCTGTTACATGCCTTGCAGGACCTTAGGTACTTTTGGAGCTTGCACGGGAGGCACGGTCGTTGTGGACATGGATCGTGAATGTGTTGTTAAACATTATGACATTTTGTACTTAAACTTATGTTGGGTTTTACATTATTGCTTCCGCTACACACTTGTTTATGTTTGGTTTTGGAAAGCACCTATCGTATCGATGAATGACTTTTACTATTTACTTATATGTTCAATATGATTGGTGGCTTGATCCTGGTCATGTCACGCCTCCAAGCGGTGGTACTCCGCGTGTGGATTTTGGGGGTGTGACACCATGAACGTCTTGAACGTGCACACCGGAGGTTGAGCATGTTGACCTGTAGTGCGAGAATAATAGGCATGGTTAAGCACGAGGGTTGGTTTGTGAAGGTAGGATCTAAACGTCCTAAGGTGAGTTGGTATGGCAGGTTATACCTCCTGCAGGGTTAGCTGCGAGTGCCTCCGCAACTCGTTCGTTGATCAAAGCCGTCAACTGGGCTTGAGTGAGGTTGATACGTCATTCGCGTCCGCTCATGATCTTCATAATGAAGCAACGTAAGTGAGGAAAGTGTCGCGAAAGTGTGTAAGTGTGTGGGACGACATTAGAGAGTAAGCACACAAAGTTCAAATAGCAATTATCACATTATCTAATGCACAGTGAGAACTATCTAACCGACAATATAACATAATCATACCACTTATGGTGTCGAGTCTTGCACGTGGAGCGAAGCGTCGTTGTGGATCGTTGAGCACTGTACTGGTTATAGTCTGGTTTTATCAAAAACTTTTTCCCTTTTAAAACCAAGTTCACTATAACCAATGGCTCTGATACCAATCTGTCACACCCCCAAAATCCACCATGCGGAGTATCACCGCTTGGAGGCGTGACATGACCAGGATCGAGCCACCAATCATATTGAACAACTCAATTAAGTAAATAAAACCAAACATAATACGATTGGTGACCAAAGCTAGTTAACCTTGTTTGGTTTAAACAGCGGAAGCATAAACGTAAATCCAAAAGCATAAGTTCGCAGTTCATAAGTTTAAAGTCCAACACTTAGGTTTAATAAGTTCAAAATGTTTTAAATATTAAACACTGGACATAACCGTCCGTACACCACAACGACTCCTTCCTCGTGCAAGCTCCGAGTGTTTAGCGACCTGTAAGGCATGTAACAACTAGTCAACAACAAAGTTGAGTGAGTTCACATTTGGTTGTTTAGTTTTAAGTTGTTTCTGAAAACGTGGTTTGACTTTCGTTGGCTTATTTGCCGTGGGGGTCACCCCATAGTTGAAAGTATGTTTAACCAATTCCTTTTCTTTACCCAAACCATATCCATAATCAGTGGGGGCTTTCCCCGTTTGAACTACTAGACGGTATGATATCGACTGTTACGCAAATAAGTTGTGCCCTATATCAGTGTCTATCATCACTGACAATCTGCCATAGTCCATTAGTACACGCCCGTCCTACCGGCACGGTGTGAGGTTTGTTAAACCTAATAGCGCTATTAACTAATGACCCGCTCGCCATTGGCCTCGGCGATTAAGTCGATATAAATTGAGGGACTTCATGATAGAGTTTTGTCTAGCTAGTTTTAAGGTTGTTGTCCCGCACCAGGAGGACCACAACGTACGTATTCTGCACTAGGAGAATTCGTAGGTTTAATAATGGCATACAATCTATGGAGGATGGCCGTACATATCCTACCCAAGAAGGATATGTAGATTTAGTTTTAATTCTTTAACCCATTCCCAAACCACCGGGAATCCCATGCCTTAGAAAGTGTGTGAACTCACCTCGGTTTGCTCGGTTAGATTCTCAATATAGCTAACAGTCAAGGTAGGTCAATCACGTCCTAGTATGATTTACCAGTTAGTCATTTAGTGGCTTTCAAATAGAACACAAAGTTCCTACACGTATCTATCACACAACATGCATTACTTTAACGGTTTATGCCCATCTAAGTTTCCCATCCATTCCCCACTCAAAATCAAGCATACGATAATGCACATAACATATATATCATGTTAGATCATTCACGGATAGCATACTCGACATTTAGACACGCAAGTCACAACTTATCTTAATTCAGCATTTATATTCAAAACCGGCTGTTTTTCGGACCTTTAAATAAAATAGTTAAATTATTCCAAAAATTCCCAAATTTTTATAGAATGTCATAAACATTCCATATTTTATTGTGTAAAAATATCGGGGTCCGGTTCATTACCAATATTTTATAAAAATTCATATTCGGGACTGAACTCAGATTTATGTATTTCTGACCACAGTCCACGAAAAAATTTATTAAAAATTCATCGTAAGTCCGATTTGCGAAATTCTAGTGGGGTAATTACAAATACTTCAGTTTTCATCTACAGTAAAATTTTCATGGTCCGATTGATCACAAAACTCAGGTTATGACTGAAAGTATGACACCCATTTATTGCTGTCAAAATTCAGCTTAAGTTGCTGTTGCAAATTAATACTTTAAAAATAGTAAACGAAGTCCAAAAATTACGATTCCGGTGCCATTAGAACCGTATTTCATAATAACATATTTCAGATTCAAAATATCGGTTTTTCGTTGAATTTATGCTCTGTTTACAGCCAACTGAAGTTGGCTGTAAAACCGGGACAGATTCTGTCTTTCAGTGTTTAACCTTCTAAATCATGTTCGATCGATTCCGTTAACAAGTTTATTAATCACAACAACATTAAACATCAATATCAATCAGCAAAACATCAGATAATCAACCAATAATCATAACAACACAAGATCTACATGATTTACACACATAACTTCTCTTTATCCACACCTTAACACATTATGTTCAAGACTTGTTCATGAGCTTTAAAGTTTCTTAACTTTTTATCATTCTAACATCTATTAACCACTAAAATAACATAAAGAATGAACGGATCTAAGTTCTTACCACTAGCTCAAGGCTAGGGAAGTTCGAGTGAAGAAATGTGGTGGTTAATAGCGAATGGAGGAGGTCCTTCCACTTCCGAGAGCACCGAGCTTCGTTGTTGGACCTCTTACACCTTTGTATGTATGAGGAATGATTGAAAAAGAGCTTGATGATGGTGGTAGTATGGTGGAAGGTGGCTGCCGAACAAGGGAAAGGAGAGGGAGAGAAGAGAGAGCTTGGTGGAATGGTGGTATTTATAAGATCTTCCATATAGCATATTCCTAGCATATTCCAAGCATATTCCTAGCATATTCCTAGCATATTCGTAGCATATTCCTAGCATATTCCTTAGCATATTCCTTAGCATATTCCTAGCATATTCCTAGCATATTCCTAGCATATTCCTTAGCATATTCCTTAGCATATTCCTTAGCATATTCCTTAGCATATTCCTAGCATATTCCTTAGCATATTAACAAATACGTGTAAGCATAACACAGATATCAGAAAGCAGTTAAGTAATTCCACACAGTCGTCAGACACTTTAATTATCATTAATAATTTGTACGGAATACATGGGATTTTGAGGGTTGTCACATAAGGCAAGGGGATCCAATCTCCCCTTATCTTTTTTACTTTAGTTATGGAGGTTTTGATGGCCATTCTTCATCATGCGGTTCGTATTGACTCCTCGTTTAAATTTCATAACAAATGTGAAAAACAGCAGATTATCAATCTTTGTTTTGCGGATGATTTGTTCCTTTTTGCTAGAGGAGAAGTAAATTCGGCTAGGTGTATTATGACGTCTCTATCTAACTTCACTAAGATGTCGGGGTTAGTGCCGAGTAACCAGAAAAGTACGATATTCTTTTGTAATGTCAATGGCCGTGTCAAAGATGCTATTTTGGATCTTATGCCTTTTGTGGAAGGAAATTTGCCTGTCAGATATCTGGGTGTGCCCTTGATCTCGTCCAGGCTCGGTTATAATGAATGTTGAGTGCTAGTGGAGAGATTAGAGAAACGTATAACGCATTGGAGGAATAAGTTGCTTTCGTTTGCTGGTAGATTACAGCTTATTATTTCAGTTCTCTCATCTATGCACATCTATTGGTCTTCTGTCCTTATGTTGCCGATTCGTATTATTCATGAGCTTGAAGCTTGTATGCGAAATTTCCTATGGTCCCAAGAGAGTTCGTATTCTAAAATCAAAAGTTTCTTGGAAGATCGTTTGTACTCCGAAGTATGAAGGAGGGTTGGGCATTAGAAGAATTGGGGATATGAATAAGGCTCTTATGTCTTATCATATTTGGAGTATCGTTTCTAAGCGGGATTCGTTATGGGTGGATTGGGTGCACAGTTACCGGTTAAAAGGCAAGAGCTTCTGGGTGTGTAAAACCCCCTCTAATTGCTGTTGGTCTTGGAGAAAGTTAGTGCAATTGCGGCCTCTTATCAGAAAGCATATTTGGTCGGAATTAGGCAATGGCACCGATACATCTGCATGGTTCGATTACTAGTGTGATATAGGGCCGCTTGCTGATTTCATTTCGCCTAGAACTATAACCGATGCTGATTTTAATCTGGATGATTCTGTGGCTAACATCTACTCGCATGGTTCTTGGTCTTGGCCTATGGCATGGAGAGATCTTTTTCCGGTTCTCATTCAGATAGACCAAATACAGTTACATCCGACAAAGCATGATAAATTGGTATGGAGAGATGGTAGTGATATAACGGACTTCTCATCTTCGTCTGTTTGGCATTCAGTTCGGTACAAGGCTCCGGAAGTGAATTGGTGTAATATTGTTTGGTTTTCGCAGTGTATCCCTCGACATGCCTTTATGATGTGGCTGGTCATCAAAGGTAAGCTTTTGACTCAAGACAAAATTCTTAAGTGGGATTTCTCGCGGAGGAAGAACATGAATATGATGTGTTGCTTGTTATGCTATCAGAATTATGACTCACATCCGCATCTATTTTTTGAATGCAAATATTCGTCTCAAGTGTGGTTTTTAATTCGAAACAAGGTGAGTATGGATGCTGTTAGTCCGAAATGGACTGATATAGTTGATTGGTTGCTGGTACGTGCACGTTCTAAATCGGCTATGAATTATGTTGCTAAAATCCTTGTTGCGGCTGCTGTGTACTTCATTTGGCAAGAAAGAAATGCTAGAATTTTCAAAAATCAGCTACGACCACCCGAGCAACTTAGTGAGATTATTTTAAACACGGTCAGATACAAGCTGATGGGAGCTAAACTAAAGAACACTACAGGTGTGCGGAGACTTATTGTAGAGTGGGAGATTCGGGGAGATCACGTGGAGGATGATGGCGGCTGATTAGTTTGGTGCATGACGTGTTTGTCTAGATTTTAGTCTAGTTGTTTTCCTTGTTTATTTGGATGTTTATGGTTGTTTTTGTTTTACTTTCATGGGGCATGTCTCATGATTGAACTAGTGTAGACTTTCTACACTACTTGGTTTGTTTGTTTTGTGAATATATAGAATCACCGGGGTAACCCTTTACCCAAAAAGACATTCTTCAGAAATGAAAATGAATGGACGGATTCATTTTCAATAGGTGCTTCATCAGAAATGGAAATGAATAAATAATCAAAAGGATATTCATTTCCCTCAACGGACATTCTTCAGAAATGAAAATGAACGGACGGAGTCATTTTCAACGGGTGCTTCATCAGAAATGGAAATGGAAATGAATAGAATTAACTCAAAAGGATATTCATTTCCCTCAACAGACATTCTTCATAAACGAAAATGAACTGACGGAGTCATTTTCAACAGGTGCTTCATCAGAAATGGAAATGAATAGAATTAACTCTAGACACATGACAAAACTTGTTGTGGTTTCTGTGCACTAAATTCCCTAATTATGTATGCATCCATAAATACGTAATTTCTTGCACAGTTCGCACAGCTGGTTTTATAATGTGAAAGGGATAGAATTTGAACAATCTTGAGACAACTTTGATTTGGTCAACACATAAACACATAAGCATATAATTGTTTTCTTGGTTATTAATTTGTTATCAGTTTGTTATTAATTGTTATTAACTTGTTGTCGATTTGAACATGGGTATTCAAGGTATACCAGGAACCCAGTCGATGGTCGTCAACGTCCTCAAGAATCTTTCTGAAAAGATAGGATGATCATCCAAAAATTCGATTTCGTTTACAAGGAAACGTATCATTCGAACTAAGGTACACAAGGAATCCAATCCGTGGATTTCATTTGGCACTTTAAACATCTTCAAGAATCTAACCATGAAGATACGAAGATCTTAATAGGAATCCGGCTTTGTCCTTATTGAATCGTAATGTACGTATTAAATTATACAACGAATTCAATTAAGGGCTCCGATGAACGATATTTATCCACAAGGATCTAATTATGTGGATAGAAAGATCCTATATGGATTTTGGAATTTGTGTAACAAGAGGTGTTTCGAAACCTTGCACTAGACGTGCTTAAGTCGATACACAAGGTAGAAAGTTCATGAAGTTGAGGTGCTAGATATGCCAAGGCGACTTATGAAGCAGAATTTGGAGGTTGAGTAGCGGCATGATTTGCAACAGCTTTGCTTTGGATAGCAAAGCGACACATGTTAACCAAATGTCCCCATCGTCCACAGTGGGTACATTTGAAACAGGGTATTTGATTTGGATGATGACGGTTACATTGATTGCACCAAAAAGCGGTTCCCTTGTACGGCTTCATTCCCGAGGCTAGTCATGGTGCTAAATCAACGATCCTCTAGAATACGATGCCTATTTGTTGGGCAATTGTAGCACCTGGTTCGGATACTTGAGTGTTGTTGCGATGAAGAGGCACCTTGAAGTAAACGGAAGGCATGGGAGGAGGCAAGCAAGATGTTATCGGATAATCAAAACAGGATGACAACGCATAAAAACTGTGCATTTGTTTGTTACCTAAGGCAAACAAATGAGATGGTGACTAATCAAAGTAAGTGGGTCATATTAATGTATCGCGAAGACATGCTTTAGCCTATAAGTGGACACTCACCCCAAGAGTTCCCAGGTAAGAGTGACTGGTCCGATTATGTGGATTTGTACGAACACTCTAGCCTTAGTCAGAAAGCTCAGAGTACAAGCATCCACCCTTCCAGATTGCACGTGTTCACATTATAAGACCTAACCTTGATGAGATTTTGAAAACTTTGAAGGTTCAAAAACCTTATAATAAATCATCCTAGAACAGATGATGGGTTTTCAAAGCAGATTCGAAATTTGTGTTCTTGTTGTGGTTGTCACCTAAGGATAAGTGATGGTATTGTTTTAAGATCTAAACACAAGAATCTTGTGTTAGGGTCCTAGGAAGGTTATAGACTAGGTCAAAGCATTACTAACAACCTAACTCCCTATAACCATGAGCTCTGATACCAACTTTTTTGTCACACCCCGACCGCATAAAACAACAAATCGCGGTGGAAACGTCGAGGAGTGTTGTAACAGAATCATTGTTTCATAACACATGGATTGAAGTTCTGTTTTATTGAATTGAATGTATTACATTACATTGAAATTAGAAACAAAACATAAACAAATAAACTTTTATTGTTATTAAGTCACTAAGGCCTCGTCCGTTCCTATGTGAGCATGCATCAATATCATCATCAAACATCACCAACTATGGTACCTGAAACACATGTGAAAATACGTCAGCATAAAAATGACGGCGAGTACATAGGTTGTATGTGAGTGTCAGATTCATGGTTCGTTTATATTTTGAAAATAACTTGAACACCTTTGTAAATTGATAATTAGAAAACCAAGTTTTGTAAAATGCTTGTAATGTAAATTGAAATAATCATGTCAAAACAGATTTGTTTTATAAAACATCGATACCATGAATCTTACTCAAAACATTTGATTTAGTAAACCCAAATTGTAAATCGTTTTTGAAATAAAACTCGAATGTTTTATATTGTTAGAAAAACCTTGTAATATAACTTTGTTTTGATAACCTTGCCCAAGTGATCTAGATAACGCAACGATATATAATGTGCTAAAAGCACTTATATATAGGAAGTACCAGCGGCGTATCCACCACGCTTTTAACACATTACACCCGCCCCGATACCTAATCACTTCCCTAACCCAACGGTTCAAACAGTTTCAAACGGTTCATATAATCAATCAGTTTCAAACGGTTCACATAATCAATCAGTTTCAACGGTTCATATAAATCAACAGTTTCAAACGGTTCACATAAATCAATAAATTCCAACGGTTCAAACAGTTCTAATTGTAAAACAATGTGTCCATATGCTGGATGAACATATGCAACAAAATGTAATATATAAAAATCAATGTGCTAGCATGCTAAGTGAACATACATAGCAAAACATCATGAAATCAGGCGATTTTCTTTTCTTCTTCATGATTCCCTTTGTTTTACTTTGTGATCTTATGCATAACAGTCTGTGATTAGAATTTTGATCTTTCAAAATCCTATAACGAACTAGTTAGCATTAGGGATCGATCCAAAACTAGGGTTTTTCGTTTCTTTCTTGAAATCGCTGCCTTAGTGATCTGTTTCGAAACCTTGATTTATTAATATGGTTTTTATTGATTGCGGTTAACTGAGATTAATTTAGCTAGATCGATACACTGGTTTAATCGATTAAGGGTTGAGGACTGATTCTAGGGTTTAAAGGATTAGGGTTTTCAGATTTCTTGTTCTTTGGGTTTTCGATTTTGTTTCTTGGATTTCGTGTGCATGGTTGGCTGCCGTATTGTTTAATGGAGAGAGGTGTTGATTCTTGTTCGAGTGATTGTTCCAAGCCTGCTGGTAGTGTCTTGCATGATCGTGGAAAGCCTCCTATGTCGATCAAGGGTATTGCTAATAAAGTGGTGAATATAGATGGTGCTACAATGCTTCCACGTAGGGGTATTGTTCAGAATTCACAAGCTGAATCGAGGAAGATTAACGTCATTGATGAACTGTATTAGATTACTGAACCGGTGGTTGAGGATCCGGTGAAAACTGTAAACCTGGTCAAGGGGCGCCGATGTCGTATGCAGATTCAGTTATGAATCAGAATGCTAGAAAAGTCAATTTTCAGTCACTTAGTAGTTCTATAAAACATGATGAATGTGATATTGTTTTACCTAAAGAGTCGGTCCGAGTGGTCCAGGATAAGCTTGCAAATACGTTGTTTGGATATTTCTTAGGAGACCGTATAGCTTATCCGGTAGTGGAGTATTTTGTGCGTAATAACTGGAAAAAGTTTGGTTTACAGAAGTCAATGATGAACGCGAATGGCTTCTTCTTCTTTAAGTTTGCGGACCAGAAAGGAATGATGGGTGTTTTAAAGGAGGGCCCTTGGATTATACGGTCTCGACCACTTTTTCTAAGTGAATGGTCACCAACTATGAAGCTGGAAAAAAAAGGAGGTGACTAAGGTTCAAGTGTGGGTTAAAATACATGAGGTTCCAATAGCAGCGTATACGGAGGATGGGCTAAGTTTAATTGCAACAGCCATTGGGGAACCGAAGCATTTGGACTCGTACACAGCTTCGATGTGTATTGATAATTGGGGTAGAAGCAGTTATGCTAGAGCTTTAATTGAGATTTCAGCAGACAAAGAATTAAAAGAGGAGTTGACTTTGGCCATTCCGGAATTGGAAGGGGACGGATTTATCAAGGAGACTATGTATATTGAGTATGAATGGTGTCCGCTCAGATGCCCGGGATGTTGTGTGTTTGGTCATTCTGATGAATCATGTCCAAAGAAGCCGCGTAAATCAACGACTTTTACCAATCATAATCAGGAAAGGAAAATTGTTAGGCAAGGGAATAGTAAAGGTAAGGAGGTGCCTAGAGTTGATGCCGATGGTTTTACGGGGGTCCATACTAGGAAAGTAGCAAGGAAAGGTGGTATTCAGCTAAATAAACCAAAGACAAAATTCGAGTATAGACCAATTAATGGTAAACTATCTGCTGAGACAAAGGCCAAGCCGTCGGGGGATATTTTTACGTCTCGGAATCCTTTTGAGGTGCTGAATAATGTTAATACGGATGGAGGTCAAAGTAGTAAGGCTGGTAGTGGAGACATGGATGATTCTGATGAAGAGGAGGTAGTAGAAGTTTTTAATGAAACGAATGGGTATCTCATGGAGGGAACGGATAAATCTGAACACACTAAAGGGGCAAGCACTCCTTCAACGCAAGTTTCCAATGGTTAGTATCGCAGCTTGGAATGTTAGGGGGTTGAACCGCCCTCTTAAACAAAAGGAGGTTCGCCAGGTAGTTCAAAGTAATAAATTGAGTCTTTGTGCAATCCTGGAGTCTCATGTTGATATGGATAATTTAGGAAAAGTGTGTACCTCTGTGTTTCGGGGTTGGGAGTGGACGTCGAACGGGAACAGATGTAATAAGGGTACCAGGATAATTATTGGTTGGGATTCAAGTGTCTTTGATGTTATGGTAATTGCTCAAACGGATCAAATTATGCACCTTCAAGTTATGTTTTTTTTTTGGGTAAAGGGTTACCCCAATGATTTTATAAATTCAAACCAAAAAGCACATGTAGTGCATGAGAGTCATACACTAGATCATAGAAGGGACATACCCCTAACTATGGAAAACAAAAACACCAACACAAACACCCAGCAAAACAAGACAACCAACTAGTCTAACATACTAGATTAAAACCCAACAATACTACGTATCATCGTCAACTATCAGGTTCCCATGAATACTCCATTTCCTCAATGTTTCCACGACTTGACATGTGTTCTTGAACTTCATTCCCATAAGCTTGTACCGAACAGTAACTAAAATATGCTTTGCTAACACATCCGGTGGCCTTGTGGTGTTCCTGAAAAGCCTGGCGTTCCTCTCTCTACATATATAATAAGTCGCAGCAGCAGTAATTAACCGGGCCACAACATTATTGAGTCTCTTTAGAGATCGTCTATCCAATAACCAGGTTATAATCTCCTCCCAAACCGGATTGACTTCCTCCATATTTGTCTGAATACGAATCAAATTCCACACCTGCGAAGAGTATTTACATGAAAAAAATAGGTGGTCATGGGAGTCAACATTTTCGTAACACAACACAACACACAGCACATCATATTCATACTCGACCCCCTCGTATGCTCCCAACGTAAAATCTTGTCTTGTGTTAACAGCTTCTTCCGCATAATGAGCCACATCAAGAACGCATGCTTAGGAATACATTTGGAGAACCAAACAATATCCACCCACGCTACCTCATTACCATTCGTTCGAACCGATTGCCAAACCACAGAAGACGTAAAATCCAGCATTTTACTATCAGATTTCCAATAGAATTTGTCTTGGATCTCTTCTACCAAAACCTGCTGAGGAATTCCGTTCAAAGTGGGGTATAACCGATGCCATTCGTCAGGCCAGCACCATCTACCATCGACCCATATATCCCTAACTTTTGTTTTGAGATTAAACCCAGCATTTGAAATAGCCCGAGAAGATAAGAAGCTTTTAAGCTGACCCACTTCATTCCATTTATCATACCAAGCAGAAATTTTTTCTCCATTACCCACCTTAGCCCAAACATACGGCTGGATAAGAGAACGGACCTGAAGAATTTTACGCCAGCTCCATGAACAATTGTTCGGAATTTGGCAATCCCAGAAGTTCCAATCCTTTAACCGATAAGTATGTATCCACGCACCCCATAAAGGCTCTCTATGAATGACAATACTCCAAGCATTCGACGCCATTAGAGCGATATTCATCTCACTAATCCGCCAAATTCCAAGACCCCCTTCATACTTTGGCATACAAACAGCATCCCACGACACTTTGGCTTTACCTCTAGCCATCGGACCTTGACACCATAAAAAACCTCTCATCTTAGCTTCAAGCTCCTTAATAATCCATGCTGGTAATATGAAAACCAGAGACCAGTAAACATGCATAGCCGAGAGAACAGAGATAACTAGTTGCAACCGACCCCCAAAAGAAAGATAACGATTTTTCCAGCTGGAAATACGGTCAGACATTCGTTCCACTAGCACACAACAATCCGCATATCTAAGCCTCGAAGATATTAAGGGAACACCCAAGTACTTAACTGGAAGCACTCCTTCAGTAAACGGCATATGGCTTAGAATAAGAATTTTTACGTGATCAGGAACATTGCAAAAATAATCATATCGGCTAAAAGGTAAGAGCTTCTGGGTTTGTAAATCGCCGTCGAACTCTTGTTGGTCGTGGAGGAAGCTTATTCAGTTGCGGCCTTTTATTCGTAATCACATTTGGTCCGAATTAGGGAATGGTCATAATACGTCAGCTTGGTTTGATTTTTGGAGCGATTTGGGGCCTCTTGGTGATTTTCTGTCGCCAAGAACTATTACGGATGCTGATTTTCGTTTGGATGACCCGGTGGTCAATATTTTCTCTAACGGTACTTGGAATTGGCCTGTTGCGTGGAGGGATCTTTTCCCTGTTCTCATTCAGCTCGATCACTTTCATTTAGAACCGTCAAAACCTGACCGATTGCTATGGAAAGATGGTGGTGACATTCATGAATTCTCTTCGTCGGCTGTTTGGCATTCGGTTCGGCATAGAGAATCAGATGTGGACTGGTGCAGTATTGTTTGGTTTGCCCAATGTATCCCTAGGCATGCGTTTATGATGTGGTTGATAATGAAGGGTAAGCTTCTTACTCAAGACAAAATTCTGCATTGGGATTTTTCTCGGCGTAAAAACGTGAATATGATGTGCTGTTTGTTATGCTATGAGAATTTTGATTCTCACTCTCATTTGTTTTTTGAGTGTAAGTTCTCCTCTCAAGTGTGGCTTATGGTTCGTAATAAAGTGGGGATGGCTTCTGTGAGTCCGAGATGGGTGGATGTGACAACTCGAGTTTCCAAGATTCCATCTTCGCATCAATTGGCCGTAAATTATTTAAGTTGTTTGTTTACACGACTTGTTTGTTTCACAACTGTACACGTTTGTAATACGTTAAATTGTGTTGTGATTAATATGTTATATTTGATGTGCAACATAAGTGTATTTGTTGATATATGTTTGTATGTTTGTTACACAGATACGAAATGCTCAGGTAGAAGCATTGAAACATTGAAACCAGAAAACGTCAGGGCTGAAGCCCTACGCGGCTCAAGGCAACGATTAGAACAAAAGGAAGACGGTGCCTACTACGTAACAGGACGCATTTGAGTCCCACATTATGGAAACCTACGCGAGCTTGTGTTGGATGAAGCACATAAGTCTCGTTACTCGGTACATCCTGGTTCGGATAAGATGTACCACGATCTCAGAACTACATACTGGTGGTCTAGCATGAAAGCTCACATAGCAACTTACGTTAGCAAATGTTTGACTTGTGCGAGAGTCAAGACTGAATATCAAAAACCATCGGGCCTACTCTAACAACCAGAGATACCACAATGGAAATGGGAGCAAATTTCCATGGATTTTGTTACTGGCCTGCCTAGATCTCAACGTGGAAATGATACTATTTGGGTGATCGTGGATCGACTCACAAAGTTTGCACACTTCTTGGCTATCAAGGAAACAGATAAGTTCTCCACTTTAGCAGACGTTAAGTGGGTAAAACCCGTTATGTTGTTAACTTTGTTAAGTTACATATATAACTCTGTTAAGTAAGTAACTCTATTAGCTCGTTAACTTGTTAAGGATGTTAACCTTGTTAAGCCTGTTAATCCTGTTAAGCTTGCTAACTCTGTTAGAAGCATTGAAACCAGAAAACGTCAGGGCTGAAGCCCTACGCGGCTCAAGGCAACGATTAGAACAAAAGGAAGACGGTGCCTACTACGTAACAGGATGCATTTGGGTCCCACATTATGGAAACCTACGCGAGCTTGTGATGGATGAAGCACATAAGTCTCGTTACTCGGTACATCCTGGTTCGGATAAGATGTACCACGATCTCAGAACTACATACTGGTGGCCTAGCATGAAAGCTCACATAGCAACTTACGTTAGCAAATGTTTGACTTGTGCGAGAGTCAAGACTGAATATCAAAAACCATCGGGCCTACTCCAACAACCAGAGATACCACAATGGAAATGGGAGCAAATTTCCATGGATTTTGTTACTGGCCTGCCTAGATCTCAACGTGGAAATAATACTATTTGGGTGATCGTGGATCGACTCACAAAGTCTACACACTTCTTGGCTATCAAGGAAACAGATAAGTTCTCCACTTTAGCAGGCGTTTATTTAAAAGAAGTGGTTTCGAGGCACGGGGTGCCGACCTCTATTATCTCTGATCGTGACGCACGTTTTACTTCTGAACTATGGCAAGCGATGCACAAATCTTTTGGCTCTCGTTTAGACATGAGCACAGCTTATCACCCTCAGAAGGATGGGCAGTCTGAGCGCACTATTCAAACTTTAGAAGACATGCTTCGTGCATGTGTAATCGATTTCGGCAACGGCTGGGAAAAACACCTCCCGTTAGTGGAGTTTTCGTATAACAATAGTTACTACACCAGCATTCAAGCCGCTCCATTCGAGGCATTGTACGGGCGTAAATGCCGATCACCTCTTTGTTGGGCAGAGGTGGGTGATAGCCAGATCACGGGTCCAGAACTCGTAGTTGATACTACAGAAAGAATTGCTCAGATACGACAACGCATGGCGGCAGCTCGCGACCGTCAGAAAGCCTACGCAAACAAGCGCCGGAAACCACTCGAGTTCCAAGTTGGGGATCGAGTGCTACTCAAAGTTTCACCCTGGAAGGGTGTGGTTCGTTTTGGAAAAGGGGGCAAACTCAATCCGCGATATGTCGGACCATTCGAAATCATTGAGAAAATAGGCAGGGTGGCCTACAAACTAAACCTACCAACAGAACTCAGTGCAGTTCACAACGTTTTTCACGTGTCGAATCTGAAGAAGTGCCTGTCAGATGAGACCCTCATAGTTCCTTTGAAGGAACTTGTAGGATCGTTTTGCGACCCGAACGAGTCGTTCAGAAGAGATTTAATCCATTTCAGAGGCGGAAACTAAGAAACGAATGTAGAAACAGCTTGAATATCACTTTAAACAACTTGTATATTGATATAACAGTGTTTACAGTCGAAAAGAAAACCGGCAGCACCTCGGTATCTTTTTCTGGAAAAACCTTACAAATGAAATAACAATTCTCCTATTTATAGCCTAACAGGTTTCGCTTGAAACCTACTAAATCACATTCAAGCGAAACACTATCATGACTTTCAAGCGAAACATTCACAAATTCCAATTTCAAGCGAAAGTCTACAAATTCTATTTTGTCTTCTAGTGTAATGATGCAATCATGATGTCATCTCTATGATGTCATCGTTGTATAAGATGACATCATGTTTGATCAGATCCGTAACGCAAACCAGACTCGATATAAGACGAAGACGACAGATGTGTGCACCAACAGACTCCCCCTCAGATGTTGATGAGTCTTAAATGTCAAGTCTTAACAATCTTCAGTCTTTATCAGTCTTTGTGCTTCACTCTTTCAATCAGCATCAACAGACTCCCCCTTGAAATGTGGTGGCATTCCTTCAGTTCTTCAGCATCATCTGCTTCAGGATCGTAGTCTGGTGTTCACATAGACCTCAGGTATCGGAACCTGTCTCTCTATCATCAGATCCTAGATCAAAACCTAGCTACACCTGCACATTCTTAACCCAGAAGTAAATTTCACAAATTTAACATTTCAACAAATTTACTATCTTCTAATCACTTGAACACACAATCTCAAAATGATTTAATCATTAGTAATATTTGATGAACCACATAAATGAATATCAATTTTCATTTCAAACATCTTCAAACAAACTTTCTTTCCCAAACCTGTTCGTCATGTTCAGCACTTGGAATTTTGAAAATCAGCTTCTCCAACATTAGTTGTCGAAAAACTTTTTGAATTTTTCAAAATTTATGCTAAAACACACTGAAAATCTTTTTGGAATTTTTGAATATAAAGAAATTCAGTAAAGAAATATTTACAGACACTATTTTTGTGAGTTCGTGCAAGAGGATCATATCAGTTTTTAACAAGTCACTAGTACCGTTGAGCTTAGTTACACAATAAGAATTAAACAATTCACTTAAATTGCCGATATACTGATCCACTTAAATTTTCACACAAATTTCAACTGATTCAGGATATGAGTTAGGTGTTTTAAGGACTTAAACTTATTCATGTGTCCCACCTCTTGAATATACACCCGTATCTAGATCCCAATATTCAGTCTTACAGGTGAGTATACCACAGATGATATCTGTAAAGGTTAAATTGCGAGGGCCGTGAGAGCTCAGGTCGATCTTTCGATACGAAGAGAGACGACGGCTTCGACTTTTGGTGTGTCCCCTTTAGAGGATCTTTTGATTACAACAGCAATGACTATCAATTTTATTGTTTCATCAATTTGCTGAGGGCTGCGCTATATTTCAAGCATGCGTAAAGTATTCTCCGGGGACTAGGTCAGAAATTTCTTTCAGTAGAAGTCCCGGGATAATACCCCAGATATCACTGAGTATAAAGACCTAGTATCTCAGAAAGAGGGACCTTTCAAACGAGATTTCAGGGGTTACCTATATATCCAAGTAGTGTTCCCCACGAAATAAGCAAGTTTGAAATTTAGTTTATATCCCGAAAAAACTTACTAAATGTGTGAAAACCTATCGGCATATCATCAGTGAGACTGTTTAACGCTATTTAAACATTACATTTCTTTAGCATATTGTGACTGTCTACTGATGTACTATCATTTCCTCTATTTCACAACAAAACTCATTTTGATTTTATCATGTTTTTGTCTTTTCCAAATTTTCTAATGTTTTTGGATTTTCTGAAAATTTTCTACTCCCCCTAAAATGCAAACACATTTTAGGAAATTTGAAAACTACTAGACTCTTGACCCACTTGAAACATAAAATGAACTATACAAAAACTTGACAACTGATATCGAATCACTTCAAATCGCCATCCACTAGGCATAAACAATCAGAACCCCCCTTACTCAAAACTATTTTCTCATTATGATTTCAAAACACTTAAGTTTGTTTTAACCAAAATGATTTTTCCGGAAAATAAGTTTTGTTGATTTTACCACTTTGTATAATTAGGGGTATGGTTCATCATATTGTCCATTCAATCTCTTGTATCAGGATTACATCAAGTTCAACCTAATGACCTTGAGTAATCACTTTGTCAGAATCAACCTCTTACCACTTGTAAGAATATCCAACATTTAAAACACATAAAGGAATAAAACATCTACACAAACCATTTTATCAATCAAGATGCCGATTCCTGCTTCTCACTTACCAACCTGGAAGCTCCGGCAATTCCTCAATCTGTAAATTTTAACAAACTTTAAGATTCAATCACACAATCAATTACTAAGAAAGATGCCGATTCCTGATCCGCAATTACAAACTTGGGATCTCCGGCAAGTCAGGTTTTTCAATGAAAGAAAATATCCACCCAAGCCTGACCAGCCTCGTGTGTTTTCAATTCAGAAGCAGTTGGGGTGTAAGTTGCTTTCTTTGTAGCATAAAACTCTTTTACCCCTTTAACCTTCCCATCGACCATCTTTCCGAAAATTTTCTTTACATTCCCATTAAAAGCTTTCTCAACATCAAAATTATCCTTCTCAGAATAAAACTGATTTGAGATTTCAACTTTTCCAACTTTTCGTTTAAAATTCTCAGTCCTCAATGGTGGAAAGTTCTCATCATCCATTGAAAGAACTGATTTTTCAACACTCTCATCAAATTGTGGCTCCTCTCGCTTTGTGGAATCAGATTCATCGCCAGATTTTACCTCTGATTTCTTAACAACCCAAGCTTGGTTGTCAAGATTTCCCCGTTTCTTGTAAAATCTTTTGGAACACTCACCAACTTCATATGTAGAATTTTTAAACACTTTAAATCGTTCAGTTTGTGGTTCCGTTTTATCAACAACTACTTTTTTAAGTTTTTCTGAGACTCCCTGTTTTGTATGGGTTGCTTTTGGACAGTTCCAAGCAATGTGACCAACTTCATTGCATCTGTAACATGTTCTTGTCTCTTTCATTTGAAAAACTTCATACTTCATCTTTTCAGCAAGAAACTCCTGGTTTGACTGTTTCCAGAATGAGCTCTTTGCTTTTTTTTCATGACTAGTTCCTGCAACATATGTCATTTTTGATTTATAATCTCGAACATATTTTTCATTTTTATAGTTTTCAGGTGGAATAAAACCAAGTCCTTTCTTTTTGTAGCTACGATTGTGGTTTGGTTTCTTTTGAAAACCAGAACCAAAATTGTAACCCTTTTTCTTGTTCAAACGTTGTTGTACTCTTGAAGTGTAAGGTTTAGGTTTTACATTAAGATTTTCATCTTTTATTTCAGAAATATTAATTTCTGTTAGTTTGAAAACCTTTTTGATCATTTCTGGTTTTTTTGGGTAAAGGGTTACCCCGGTGATTTTATATATTCACAACCAAAACAAAACAAGTAGTGTAGAGAGCCTACACTAGTTCAATCAAGAGGCATACCTCAAGAAAGTTCACCACGCAAAAACAAATAAACAAATACAAGATAACCAAATCAACCCACTAGTCTAAAGAACTAGAAAAACTCTAACTCAAAACTCTAATCAGCCACCTTCGTATCCATCATCACGAATATCCCATTCCTGCAACAGCCTTGCCACTCCATCAGTTCTCTTCAGCCGAAGTCCCATGATTTTATACCGAACCGTATCCAATATTACTTGACATAAGTGCTCCGGTGGTCTCAACTGGTTCTTGAATAATCTAGTGTTCCTTTCTTGCCAAATAAAATAAGCTGTAGCCGCTACTAAAATCCTGCTGACATACATACCGGCCGATTTAGATTTTACACGCAACATAAGCCATCCCACCACATCATCCCACTTTGGATTCACATCTTCCATACCTACTTTTCGTCTAACCGTACTCCATATCTTCGATGAGTACTTGCACTCAAAAAATAAATGATCGTGAGAATCATGATTTTCATAACAAAGCAAGCAACACATCATATTCATATTCTTCCTGCGAGAGAGATCCCACTGTAGAATAATATCTTGAGTTAACAATTTCTTCCTCATAATCAGCCACATGAGAAACGCATGCCTTGGAATACATTTAGCACACCAAACTAAGCTGCTCCAATCCACTTCTGCTTCAGTATATCGAACCGTTTGCCACATATTCGAAGCCGATACCTCCACCATCAGATTTCCATCCTTCCATTGGACTTTATCTCTTTTATTATGGCTTAACTGGATCTGATCAAGCTGTATAAGGACCGGATAAATATCACGCCACGCAGCTGGCCATAACCACTCCCCATTATCATAAATGTCCGCAACCGAATCCTCCAATCTAAAACCTGCATTTGTTATTCTCCTAGGAGTAATGAAATTACCTAGCGGCCCTACATCGGACCACGAATCATACCAGGCTGAAGTCATTCTCCCGTCCCCAATTTGAACCCTGAAATGATCCCTCATCAATGGCCTTAGCTGAAGAAGCTTTCGCCAACTCCAACAACAATTAGCAGGCATTTTACATACCCAAAAGCTCTTGCCTTTCAACCTGTAATCATGCACCCAGTCAACCCAAAGCGATTTGCGTTTAGTGATAATACTCCATATATGAGTTGCCATAAGAGCCTTATTGACATCAGCAATCCGTCTAATACCCAATCCTCCTTCAAATTTAGGAAGGCAAACAGATTTCCAAGAAACCTTTGCCTTCCCTCTATGAAACGAAACATCCTGAGTCCATAAAAAATTCCTCATTCTCGCCTCCAAATCATGAACCACCCGAGTTGGCAAAATAAACACTGAAGCCCAATAAATATGCATCGAAGAAAGAACAGACAGCACTAACTGTAATCTCCCTGCGAATGAAAGCATTTTATTCCTCCAATTCATAATACGCTTCTCCAATTTCTCCACTAGGATACTACAATCCTTGTAAAGAAGTCTCGTAGATATTAAAGGAACACCCAAATATTTAACCGGTAACAAGCCCTCCACAAACGGCATCACACTCAGAATCGCATTCTTCACATTACTAGCAACATTACAAAAGAAAACTGTGCTCTTCTGGATACTAGGAACCAAACCTGACATTTTAGTGAATTTAGATAGCGAAGACATAATGCACTTGGCTGATTGAAGATCTCCTCTAGAAAAAATGAACAGGTCATCTGCAAAGCAAAGATTAATAATTTGCTGACGTTCACATCTGTTATGAAATCTGAATGAAGAATCAATAGAAGTCTCGCGTTTCAAAATAACCGTCAGAATTTCCATAACCAGAGTGAAGAGGTAAGGGGATAACGGGTCTCCTTGCCTTAGCCCACGCTTACCTCTAAAATAACCATGCATATTACCATTAACACACACTGAAAACGACGGAGTACCCACACAAGTCATAATCCAATCCACCATCCGAATATTGAAACCAAACCCTAGCAGAATTTCCTTTAAAAACTTCCATTCAACCGTGTCATACGCTTTCTGAATATCCACTTTGAAAGCACATCTAGGGGGTCCCGAGTTCCTACGATAATTGTGCATTAACTCTTGGGTGAGGAGAATATTGTCTGATATTTTCCTACCTGGGACAAAAGCAGATTGGTTCACATTAACAATCCCGTCCAGCGCCATTTTAATGCGATCAGCAATAATCTTACTAATGCATTTATAAAGCACGTTACAACATGCAATAGGCCGATAATCCATAACACTAGCTGGAGTAGCCGTCTTTGGGATGAGAACAAGAAGAGTATGGTTGAGCTGACGAAGCATTTTACCCATAGAGAAAAAATCCATAATCGCCAACGACACGTCATGCCCAATAATCGGCCAAGCGTTTTTAAAAAACGCTGAAGAGTACCCATCAGGCCCCGGAGCCTTATCTATACCAATCGAGAACATAGCCTTCTTCACCTCCTCTTCCGTAACTTGACGGATCATATGGTTCGCAATTTCCGGCTGCAATTTATTAGAAAACAAATCTGGAGTAGGAGATAGCGAGACATCATCATGACAACCCAAAAAATTTTCATAATGTTGAACAAGCGCCAGATGAACTGTATCTCCTTCATAAACAATCCCATTCACATCTTTTATAACATCAATCCGACTCCTATGATTCCTGTTTTTTAGCGATGAGTGAAAGAATGCCGTGTTCATATCCCCCGCACACAACCAGTCCACTTTAGACTTCTGTTTGAGAAACCTCTCCTCATCCAAACAAACTTCCTGATAATCATTTGTAACTTTGGACTCTTCATTTCGAAGAGCCAAGTTTAACGGGTCTTCATCTATCTCCCGTTGAATTAAATCAAGCTTCGCCCGAAGATCAGCTACCTTTTTATGGAGATTCCCTTGCTGAAATAGAAGAGCTCGTAATGGAGATTTTAACATGCTAAGCTTCTTGACAACTCGGAATTGCTGAACTCCATCCACACTTGATTCCCAAGTATGTTGAACTATATTTTGAAATTCAGGTTTGAAAACCAAAAAGTTCGCAAACTTAAAAGATCTCCGCTTAATGACACCCACTTTCGGAATTTTTAGGATGCAGGGGCAATGATCGGACAGCCTATACGAATTGAAAACAGCCACCGAGCTCGGATATTCCTCCACAAAAGCCGTATTTCCTAACACCCTATCAATTTTCTTCAGTAACCCAATGCCTTCTTTCGGTTTTTGATTCCACGTAAAGTGGAATCCTGTTCTATTGATGTCAAACACCTCAATGTCATCAATACATGCCTGAAACTCTCGCATACTTATGGAAATACCCGATGTCCCAAATGAATTGTCTTCAAGATTTAAAGCGGAGTTGAAATCCCCCATGATGACCCAAGGATTACTACCAACCAGTACCTTGTGCATGGACAACTGATGCCACAACTCTCTTCTAGAGACGTAGTAGTTAGCCGCATAAACAATGGAACAAAAGAACATTTTCTTATCAATCTTAAAGAAAATTTGGACATGCATAACCTGAGCCGTCTGATTGACCACCATAACATCAAAAATATCCGGGTTCCATCCTATTATAATTCTCGTACCCTTTGTACATTGACCCCCATTAGACGTCCAATCCCAATTACGAAACACAGACTTACAAACTTTCCCCAGATTAGCTACATCAACGTGAGACTCAAGAATAGCACAAAAATTTAAATTGTTATCCTTCACCACCTGCCGAACCTCCTTTTGTTTCAGGGGGCGATTCAACCCCCTTATATTCCATGCCGCTAGACTAATCATTGAGAACCGGTTGATCAGGAGTGCTTGCCCCTGTGTTGTTCTTCCGATTTTCTGACCCGCGTGTCATGAATTCATCCATTTCATTGTACACCTCCTCTACCTCATCATCATCTTGATCCTCATTTTCCAAACCAGAACCCTTTTTTCTCTCTCCCGTATCGGCATCCACATCATTTAGAATATCAAAAGGATTAGAGGATTTTACAACGTTAGATGATGAACCTCGATTATTATCGCCCCTCGGTTTTTGACCCACCGGCCGGTACTCAAACTTTGGCTTTTGTTTGTTTACAGGGACTCCAACCCTTTTTGCTGCCTTCTTCCCATACACACCTATATATCCATCTTGATCCATAGTCGGAACTCTCTTAACTGGCTGCTTATGGATATTCCGGTTATGATCCTCCTGCACAGGTTTCCTCAGTTTCATGGGCTGTTTTGGACATGTCTCCACGGAATGACCAAATACACAACATGTAGCACACCTATGCGGACTCCATTCGTACTCCACGTACATTGTTTCTTTCATAAAACCTTCTCCCTCAGGCTCTGGGATTGCCATTTTAATCTCTTCACGTAACTCCTTTTCAGCCGATACTTCTATCAATGCTCTTGCATAGCTACTTCTGCCCCAAGCATCCATGCACATCGACGAAGTGAAAGAATCTAGCATCTTCGGTTCACCAATTGTCGTGGCAATTAAACTGAGACCATCTTCTGTGTAAGCGGCTAAAGGAACGTCATGAATTTTAACCCAAACTTGAATCGTCTCCTTATTGGAAATTCTTTATCAAAATATAATTTGTCAGAACCATTCAAAGTATATGCAACTTCAGATGTTTCGTCATTCAAATTAGATTTTGACAACAAAAATTCTTTACTATACACCTGTTTTCCTGACGACTTTGAACTTTTGACAGACGAACTCGAACTTCCGACAGACTGACACGAACTTTCGGACTCGAATTTTGACTCTGACTCCTCATCCTTATCCAACACCTGATCAACCACTCTTTTTATCAGTTCTGACTCATGATCTGTATCGGACGCTGTGAACGTGACATCAATATTGTCCGGTAAAACATCGGTTATCTCGGATTCTAACTTAATATTGACTGCCTGTTTTAGTTCTTCCTCGTTAGGTTTTCTAGACGAGTACCCTTCCCAAATCGGAGGCGGACACTTATTATAACAGACACCCTGTTTCTTACCAGTATCCTTTTTCTTCTTTGGCTTTGTTTCTTCACCTTGAAACGCTTCAAATCCTTCAACTGTTGGATAAATTCTATCAATTATGTAGTCACAACCTTTGTAACTTTGCAGCAATCTTCTCATTCTTTCATTCTCAGTTGCTTCACTATCCAACTCTTTCTTCCACTTTGCACATTCTTCTATATACAAGTTGATCTCTTTCTGCTTTGTCATCATGGTAGCATTCAACATCTTCAAAGCTTTCTCTCTTTCAGAGTTAGTCTTTTCCAGACTATTCACAGTTCTGTTCAATACATCATATGACTGTTTCAAATTTTTTACATCAAACAACAACTTTTCTTTCAACTTTTCTAACTCACTAAACCTCTCATCTTTCTCTATACATTGTTTACAAGACTCTAAACATGTAAGACATGGTTTTGTGATTTCAACAATCTTCTCAACTTCAACTATCTTTTCAACTTCCACAATCTTCTCAATCACTTTGACTTCTTTTAAATCTTTTGCAGCTTTCCTTTCTTTCAGTTTCTTCAATTTTTCTGCAAAATAAAATTCAAAACTGTCAGAAGATAAATGGGATTTTCCAATGTTTATCTGTTCAACTTCTTCATCATCATCATCACTGCTTTCAGAAGAAACAGATTTTCCATCTTGACTCTCCTCATTATCCGACATCACATCCATCCACTCCTTCATCAACTCTGGCTTTTGCACAATCTGAGCAATAAAAGCTTTAACATTTGGATAAGCTGGAATGTACTTGTCCCAGCTAAACCCTTCAGCCACTTTCTCGTTATCTTGATCAATGATGCCATAAAAAGCTTTCCTGTTTGCATCCTCGATCATTCTTCCATGTGCCGTTTGAGCTTCTTTTTGTTGATGTGGTTGATGAGTGATTTGCGGATAAATGGTTTTCCTATAATACTCATCTTTCCCGGACGACTCCTTTGCTCCTCTCGGCTCCTGATTCTTGCATTCTCTTTTAAAGTGGCCTTTCTCCCTGCAACGAAAACATACAACTTTAGATTTATCAAATCCTAAATTAGAAAGGTTTGCATCCAAGAAATCATTTCTTCCTGTAACCAATCTAAATTTTTCTGCTCTCCTCAAAACACTAGCTAAAGCCCATTTAATATCCATCAGTTCCAGCTCCTCTGCATCAATTTGGTCATAATCTTCCTTTGTGAGAATTGGATTACCAATTCTTCCGGCAATCAACCCTTCATAAGACTCTAATGCAGTGACCAATAATCCCATATGATGCTTTACAACTTCTTCAGAATAATTTTGACCATTTTGAAGATGTAAAGCCACATTGCACTGAATTAGATTACCATTTCCAGCAGATGAACTTTGAACACTTGGAGGATTCACCGTTGAGAACCCACTAGTGTTAACTGATCCTTGACTGCTTGGTGTAGATTGATTTCCAGCACTAAATGCAGTTTGTATTTTGGACTTGCTTCTGCAGTTTGAACATTTCCTTTATAGTACAATTTAATATCTTGTTGATGAGTAGAACTGTTCATTCTAGCAATTTTCTGCTGCTCCAGATCCTGTGCCTCCAACTTCTCTATAAACTGTGCAATCGATAACCTTCTAAACTGTCCGGAATTCTTCAATATCAACAGATATGTACCCCATTCCTTTTGCCGTAACGCGTCAGCAAGCTTTTCAACCCATTCTGCTGGAGTTTTTGTAATCTTCAACTGTGACATGGTGCGTACAAGATGACAATATCTTTCAATAAGAGTCTTTGTTGTTTCACCAGGCATGCATGCAAATAGTTCAAACTCCTTTTTCAGTAATGTTGCTTTACTCTGAAGCATCTCAGTACTTCCTTCGAATTTCTTTTTAAGAGCTTCCCAGATAGAATAAGCATTTTCATCATGTTGAAGCAACACAAATATATCCTCCTTTACTGCTTGTTGTAACAGATTGATCATCATTTTCTCTCCTTTATAACTAACTCTTTCTTGCTCTGTGAATTCTGAAATGATTTTATCGACTCCCGCTGAATTCTTTGGCCTCTCATATTCAGTTTCGATGCTCTCCCAAGCTTTTAGATGATTCGCCTGAACCCAATTCTCAAACCGTTTCTTCCATCCGTGATAATCTTCAATTCCCATAAGTTTCGGAGGTTTTTGCATTGTACCGGTTTCATTCTCCATTGACATGGTCTTAGCAACGTCGGATGAACTAGTCGGGGTTGAAGCAAATGCGTTGTAAAATTCAGAATCCATGTTTCTCAAACAAGCCTTCAAACGAACTGGTTCACCTGGTAAAAATATACCTGAAACGAACAAACAAATAATCAGTTTAAAAACTTATCAATTAACAGAATAAAACTGATACTCGAACAGGTGATAATTCTGTGCGGTTTGAAGGTTGACAGACTGTGCGGACTGCTATGACCCGGATCAAATACAAACGACCTTTTTCCAATGACCTGACTAAAACACACGACCTTGACCCTTTCAAATGATTTTGCAAACTGAAATCAAATCATGTGATCTGATTTGAATGTGCCAAAAAAAAATACTGATTCAACTGGATTGAATTCAACTTTGTGTAGATCAAATTCAAGTCACATGAGCCGAGAACACTTTAGTCTGATTGAGCCATAAACAATTCACTGACTTTAAAATAACCGACAAACACTTCTTTAAAAATCACATGCAATCTTGTTTGATCACATTCACATGTATTGTATCGGAAGTTGAACCCAAATGCCGACAATGTGTCACATAAAGACTTTAATGAACCGACAATTCCTGATCAACCCTAAATGCTCATTGGACCTTTCACATATGTAGACTTATCCAAGACACATGATATCATTTACCAACTAGCTGACAATCCTTGTTTAACGTGTCACATAGATCGATGAACTTTCTAAGCGGTGTGTTGATTTCAAGCGAGACTCACGAGGTAAACTCAAGCAAACACCCACACGTATTTCAAGCGAAAGCCGGTGTTTCGCTTCAACCACTACCAAAATTTCAAGCGAAAGCCAACAGATTGTTCAAGCGAAAGCCAATGACATCAGCAAATTCGAACACATTACAAGCGAAACACTGATTTTAACCGGTTTTAAGTCGATTTAAGTTCTGAAACTTTCCAGGATTTGTTAATACATGTATGCGCACAATGTGTGAAAGTTTGAGCTGTTTTTAACCGTAAAAAAATTTAAATTTCGAAAAAGGATGGTGTAGAAACAGAATTAGTGATGAAAACGAGCTGTTTTTGCGAAGTCTCTTCCTCCTGAGCTCTGATACCACTTGTAGGATCGTTTTGCGACCCGAACGAGTCGTTCAGAAGAGATTTAATCCATTTCAGAGGCGGAAACTAAGAAACGAATGTAGAAACAGCTTGAATATCACTTTAAACAACTTGTATATTGATATAACAGTGTTTACAGTCGAAAAGAAAACCGGCAGCACCTCGGTATCTTTTTCTGGAAAAAACTTACAAATGAAATGACAATTCTCCTATTTATAGCCTAACAGGTTTCGCTTGAAACCTACTAAATCACATTCAAGCGAAACACAATCATGACTTTCAAGCGAAACATTCACAAATTCCAATTTCAAGCGAAAGTCTACAAATTCTATTTTGTCTTCTAGTGTAATGATGCAATGATGATGTCATCATTGTATAAGATGACATCATGTTTGATCAGATCCGTAACGTAAACCAGACTCGATATAAGACGAAGACGACAGATGTGTGCACCAACAGAACTCACTATCGACGATCAGTTGCGATTCGTCGAGGAACCAGTTGAAATCACGGACCGGGATGTTAAGGTCCTCAAGCGCACCAGAATACCTCTTGTTCGAGTTTGTTGGAACTCCCGTCGTGGCCCAGAGTTTACCTGGGAATGAGAAGATCAAATGAAACTCAAGTATCCCCAGTTATTCGGAAACAGTGCAACCACTACTGAGGCTGAAGCTACTACAGAATTTCGGGACGAAATTCCAAATCAACGGGGGGATGATGTGACACCCCAGGAAAACCAGTAAACTACACAACACAACTAGCTTCCTCAGTAACCACGTGCTAAATTTCAGGACGAAATTTCTTTCAAGTTGGGGATAATGTGACAACTCGAGTTTCCAAGATTCCATCTTCGTATCAATTGGCCGTAAATTGTTTAAGTTGTTTGTTTACACGACTTGTTTGTTTCACAACTGTACACGTTTGTAATACGTTAAATCGTGTTGTGATTAATATGTTATATTTGATGTGCAACATAAGTGTATTTGTTGATATATGTTTGTATGTTTGTTAATATGTTTGTTAATATATGATTGTATGAGAAAAATATATGTATGTGTATTGTTGTCAATGTGAAACCCTCTAGCCGAAAACCCCACTCATGAAATCACCCCTACTCCCCTTCACGAAAACCCTCCTGGATGAAAACACTCTAGTGTTTTCGTTAGAGGGTGGGCTGGCTAAAACATGGAATGGGCTTTGGCCCAGTATCGATTTAATATGGGATTTGTTTTATCTGTGCGCACAAAGTCGATAACTGGCAAACCCTACCTCTCACACTCTCTCTCGTTTTTGGCTGAACCCGACGGCTGCCTTTCTTTCATTCGAAGTTGATTCCTTGTTTTGATTCATTCTTGGTGTTTTCCACATTTAAGGTAACTTTAGTCCAATTGGATGTTCATGATGTTCTGAATTTGAATATGCATGAGTTGATCAGTTATTTAATTGCATGAGAAGCATGATATGTGTGAATGATCGTATGATTTGTATGATTTATGATGTATACTGACAACCGTATACTTAAAGGAATTGTATGAATGGATTGTGATTGGACCGAATCCCTGCTCTTTCATGTGATGCCTGTAAACTAAGTTGTTTGATCAAATCATGTAGTAAATGGCTAGTATCAATTTAATAGACTCAAATTCTATTGGACCTCACACAAAAGCACCCGACCACAACTGTTGCTTCAGTTGTTTTCAAATCTCATGCAAATAATAAATGTAGAATGATGAATCACGTGATAGTATGATGCAAACCACAGCCTCTTTATTAATAAACATTGATGGCCGACAATAACATGATGATGATTGTGTGATGATTAAATTGATGTCATGACTTGATTTGTGAGACTGTGTTGTTGATGATGATGATTGAAGCCGACGAAAACACCTCCCCCAACGAAAACACTATCCAACGAAAACATCTTGGGGATTTCGGCCCAAGTGTTTTTGGCCCAAGTGTTTTCGGCCCAAAGTTGATTTCGGCCCAACTGTTATGTCTGTTAAGTGGGTAAAACCCGTTATGTTGTTAACTTTGTTAAGTTACATATATAACTCTGTTAAGTAAGTAACTCTATTAGCTCGTTAACTTGTTAAGGATGTTAACCTTGTTAAGCCTGTTAATCCTGTTAAGCTTGCTAACTCTGTTAAGTATGTTAAATCTGTTAAGCTTATTAACTCAGTTAATAAATACATTAACTCCGTTGAGCATGATAACTTAGTTAAGGAACTTGCATGTAACTTTGAACCTGGTATGATTGGCAAACTGTTTATGTGTTATTTGATGTTAAATGCCAAATCACTCTGTAATACTGATTGTACGTGAAACATTACGAACTTGAGCTGATTGAATATACGTGCATACTATAGGACTTGACTGATTTATTGTGGGCACATAACTTAGCATACCGAGCAAACCAAGGTGAGTTCACACTCTTACCAAGGCATGGGATTCCCGGGGTTGGGAATGGGATTGAATGATTACTTGTACTTACATCACTACTGAAATACGTACCACTGACCTCATTAGGTGTAGGACACCTATAGATACAGCTAGACTAGTAAAACACGGGAAGCCCCCACTAATCTTCGTACACATGTCTGTGAGACCGCGATACAAATGCTAATCTTCGCACACATGTCTGTGAGACCGCGATACGAATACTAATCTTCGCAAACATGTCTGGGAGACCGCGATACAAATACAAATACAACTAGTCTAGGATACATGGGAAACCCCCACTAACCTTCGCACACATGTCTGGGAGACCGCGATACGAATTAATACGATACCTGGTACAAGCGAACAAATGATTTACGAACGAATACTATAACAAAACAACCAATTGTGAACTCGCTCAACTTTGTTGTTGACTCGTTGTTACATGCCTTGCAGGTCGTTAGGTACTCATGGAGCTTGCACGGGGAGGCACAGTCGTTGTGGGACATGGATCGTGGATGCCATGTGTCACACCCTGACCACGTAGAACATACAAAACGTGGCGGAAACATCGGGGAGTGTTGTAACAGAATTAATTGTTTCAAATCCATGGCAATTGAAGTTTCGTTTTATTGATTAAAGGTGTTACAATGTCTTAACAAACAAAGAAATACAACATAATTAACTAGTCTTGCATCTTTTATTGTCACTAAAGCCCAAGTCTGCCTATGTGTATCTTGATCATCTTATGCAACAGCTCCTGAAAAACACATGTGGAAATAGGTACGTCAGCATAAAAATGCCTGTGAGATACATAGGTTTTGTGAAAATAGGTTTCATGACTTATGTTTGAGAAAATGTTTAGTCATAAACCTTGTAATTTGCTTTGTTTTGTAAATCATTTGAAAAACAATGAGTTCAGATGATATGTATAAATAAGTGAATAATGAATGGTTAAATAAATAACCATGTAAGATGAGTTTGTATAAGATAAGTTGTTTGTAAAACAATGTCTTGTGAAAAGTATGTTATTTGTATAAAATGTTCTATGTCTCAAAACTGAAATGATTCAAATAACGCTACAATATGTAATACCATACAAACACTTATATATAGGAAGTACCAGCGGCGTATCCACCATGCTTGTATCATATTACACACGCATCGTTACTTAATCATTTAATCAAACTAACCCACCAAAGTAATGTTTAACAATAGTAGAAATGTTTATGTATGGTCAAATACGGTTCACACGGTTCACACGGTTCGCAGATACAAACGGTTCACAGATACAAACGGTTCACAGATACAAACGGTTCACAGATATAAACGGTTCACAGATACAAACGGTTCACAGATACAAACGGTTCACAGATACAAACGGTTCACAGATATAAACGGTTCAAAATGTACTATAATGTGTTCATATACTGGATGAGCATATGCAACAAAATGTAATGTAAAACAATGTACTAAGTATGCACACAATGGCCATACATAGCATAAAATGTAATGAAATCATGTACTATAATGTACTAACGAACATAGCAGGTATATGATGTGAAAACGGGAAAGCATGAATGTAACAAGTAGGCACATGTGTTTCACCCCAAAACAGTTTGGAAAACAGTAAAAGAGGGGTCTATGTACTCACTTGAGATTGCTCAGAAGTCCTAGGATAACCACCAAGCAAAGCTAGAGATCACGGAATCAAACGGCACCTACTATAGGTAACTACATTAATAAACCGGACCTAAATCGGAAGATCGGGTAGCATTAGGGTTTGTAAACCAAATGAGTGTAGAGACTCGTGTCATTTGGTTTAACAAAGCCTACATACTAAATGAAACTTAACCTAAGTGTTTACGACCCATTACGACCCGTTTAGGTAGCTTATGCTACTTTAACGCGTCGTTCGCGTGAAACGCGTTCGGACCGCCTAACTAGTCCTATGACAAGTGTTATATGCCTAAACATGTTACATAATCAGTTATGTGACAAAAGTTTAGGTTACATATGCTTAATTACCAATTATACATGAAAAGGGTATTCTGGTAATTTACCTAAGGCATATAAACTACCTATCATACAACTACTTAAACGATGTGACCATAGGGTATAACCTCGGAAGGTTATGCCCTATACTAGGGTCACCTAATGTATTTGGTCGGATCCTAATGATCGACCAAACTGGGTCGGGTTCGAAGGTATAGGCGATTTATTAGATCGCCTACCCTACAACCCTAGACAACGTGGTAATCAGTGGGCATAGCCCCAAGGGACTATAACCAACGTGATTACACTCACGTTGCGAAGTTCAAACGAACTTCGCATTGACCATTACTGGTCAACGCTGAAAGTCAAACAAAGTTTGACTTTCTGACTCGAAAAGCAGTAAAATAAGGAAAAGAACGAAAGAATACTTACGAAGGGTCCCCGAATGCTAATCCCGATTCAAGAATCTCAGGTATGAAACAATGGTTTCAACTTAGAGCTCCTCAAATCAGAATTCTAGTGGTTTTGGAGTAATGGGGGGTGGGGTATTTATAGTTTTCGGGTAACCGTTAAGATCGTTTGTCGAATATCGTGCCTTAATCGTAACCGTACAAGTGTCGGAAAGTTGTGGTGGCTTAAATTGGTCCTTATCAGCTGAAATGTCAAGTGGTGAGTGTGTGGTTGTGTTTAAAACAGCTGGAAGTTGCTGACTGTTCGTTGTTATCTGATCAGACAGGCGGACGCGGCCCGCTTTAGGATCAGGGAAAACTCAGGCGGGCCGCCTGAGGCTTCTGATCAGCAAACATGTTTCCATTTTGACAGTTTCAGTCCCTGCACGTGTTTAAGGCCATTCCCGACACTTCTAAGGCCCGTAAAGCCAACTTTAAGGCCCTAAAATGATGCCTAAACATTGTGGACTTGAAACATGCTCAAAAATATGTCGGATGTTGGTTCGTTTGGCCGTACGAACGCGATGTTCGCTTAATTACGACGGAATGCGCACAAGCGCGTAAAACGATCCAAATGACGAAACGAATGGATTTTTCTTATGCCAAATACTAAAATAAAATATTTTAGTGCTTACATAAATTTTTGGATGTCCGGATGTATTCAGAACGTAAGTTATGCGCGAAAATGCAAACTTGTGCACTTTTTGACACTTTTAGTCCCTGAATGACACAAAAGTTTATTTTAGCATACCGAACACCTCAAAGCCTATTTCTAAGCTATGTGAAGGGTATTTATGGTATGTTTAACTTATGGTCATGCTCCGGAATGTCTGTTACAGTTCAAATTGGCATACTTTCGCAGTTTGTCAAATTTAGTCCCTGTAAGCGAATAAACTTTGATTTCACTACACCAAACCTTCCAAAACTTATATCTAAGTTATGTAAAGGTTATTTAAGGTATGTTAAGCCTATTTCACTATTCCGGAGTGTTCATTGCATTAAACTGGTTATATTTACGCATCAGTGCGCGTATAACCTTCCAGAAAGCGATATAGAGTTTGAAATCGAACAAGAGTTGATATGTGCAATCGATACACATATTTTTAACAAATCCCAAGTATGAAATACAATATTTCATTGGCTTGGTAGTTGTTTGATGGTTGAAGTGACCCAGGTGTTACACCATGTTAAACGTTTATGACATTTCAAACTTATTACTTATGTTGGGTTTTACATTTATGCTTCCACTAAACATTGATACTATACTTTTTTTTTGAACACCTTTTCATATTGTTTGGTTGAATTACATTTACTCATTACATTGTTCAATATGATTGGTGGCTTGATCCTGGTCATGTCACGCCTCCATGCGGTGATACTCCGCCTGTGGATTTTGGGGGTGTGACAGTGGATATCGTCGAATGGCTATGTGCTCGAGTTCGGTCAAAGAAAGCTGAGGTTTATGTTGCTAAGATTCTAGTCGGGGCTGCTGCATATACTATTTGGCAAGAGCGGAATGCATGGTTGTTTAAAAATCAAGTGAGACCTCCCGAAACGGTTAGTGATATTATTCTGAAAGCAGTGAGATACAAGTTGATGGGAGCAAAGTTGAAGAACACTGATAGGGTGCGCAAGCTGCTTGGAGAATGGGAGGTTGCAAACGAAAGTAAAGATGATGGAGGCTGAATAGTCTGTAGTTTTATGTTTTTGTCTAGATGTTTGTCTAGGTGTTCTTTCTTGGTTGTTTTTCGCTTCTTGTTTGTTTTGGTTTACTTTCATGGGGCATGTCTCATGATTGAACTAGTGTAGTCTCTCTACACTACTTGATTTTATTTGGTTGTGAATATATAGAATCACCGGGGTAACCCTTTACCCAAAAAAACATTGCAAAAATAAACAATACTTTTAGCGATACTTGGCTTTAAACCTGTCATCTTCGTAAAATTATTCAACGAATCCATAATACACTTCACGGGCCCAAACTCTCCTCTGGTAAAAATGAATAGATCATCAGCAAAGCAAAGATTTATAATCTTTTGCTTTTCACACTTGTTATGAAATCTGAATGACGTGTCAATCCGCATAGTTTGCTGAAGAACAAGAGTAAAAATCTCCATAACTAGAGTAAAAAGATAAGGCGACAACGGTTCACCTTGCCTCAACCCACGTTTACCTTTAAAATACCCATGGAGATTGCCATTCACAGCAATCGAAAAGGATGATGTGGAAATACATGTCTTTATCCAATGAACCATCTTCGGATGAAAACGAAAACCACAAAGGATCATCTCAAGAAACTCCCAATTGACCGTGTCATACGCTTTTTGAATGTCAATTTTAAACACACACCTAGGAGGCCCCACATTCCTATGATAGTTATGCATCAATTCCTGGGGTTAATAATATATTGTCAGTTATCTTCCTTCCTGGAATAAACGCAGACTGATTTACGCTTACAATCATACGAAGGTAATCCTTAATTCGATCAGCCATTATCTTACTTATACATTTGTAAACAACATTGCAACAGGCAATCGGTCTGTATTCCGTAATAAGAGACGGCGTAGCAACCTTTGGTACCAAGGCAATAATTGTATGATTCAACTCCTTCAGAAGCTTCCCCTCTTCAAAGAAATCTTGGACCGCTTTAATCACATCATCCCCAATAACACTCCATGCTTTCTTGAAAAACGCTGAAGTACAGGCCCCGGAGCCTTGTTATCCCCAATAGAAAACATAGCATTTTTAACTTCCTCTCTACGAACTGGCCGAACCATATATTCTGTAGAGATATCATCAAGCGTATGTGTAAATAAATCTGGAGACGGACGAACATCCATAACTTCGTTTATTCCCAGAAAATTTTCAAAGTGGTTCACAAATGCATTCGGGACTTCACATCCTTCATACAAGACCCCATTATTATCTTTAATCATATAGATTCTGTTACGATGATTTTTACACTTTAGGGATATATGAAAGAAAGAAGTATTAGCATCACCTTCCGCCAACCATTGAACCTTTGACTTCTGTTTTAAAAATATTTCTTCATCAAGACTGGCTTCTTGAAACTCTTGGATACATTTAGCTTCATTAACTCGGATATTCACATCCAACGGATCTAAGTCAATCGCTTTCTGAATGTCATCCAGCTTATTCCGCAAGAACTCAACTTTTTTGTGTAAATTACCTTGCTGATGTAGTAATGCACGCATAGGACTCTTCATCAAATGCAACTTTTTGACAATCTGGAACTACTTTACCCCGCTCACTTGTGTCTCCCAATTGTTTTTTACAATCTGCAAAAACGCTAGTTTATGTACCAGAAAGTTTGCAAACTTAAACGGTTGGGGTCTACATCTATTCATATTCGGGATTTTCAGTATGCAAGGAGAGTGATCAGACACTCTATACGGACTGAAGACAGCCACCGATGTTGGAAACTTATCCGTAAAAGCCACATTCCCCATAATTCTATCAATCTTTTTCAGAATCCCTATCCCCGTCTTCGGCTTCTGGTTCCACGTATAATTGTGACAACTCGTATTTCCGAACCTATCTTTGTACTTTGATGTAACCTAAGTGAACGTGATTCGATTATATGAACTTGATTGATTTATTGAATATTACGATTATGTGTCTATGTGTACATATGTATGTTGTAGTCGCACAACACAACCCGACCGCACAAGCCTTTCGGGCTACACAACTCGTATTCGGACCAATGGGCAGCCCAAGTGAGGGTTCGGCCCACTCCCCCATATCGCATAACACTAAGGGGATAGAGTAAACTTCTCATTGTTGCTAAACGCCTACACACACAAAACCCTAGTGCTCTCTTCCTTCTCTCTAGAACTCGACGGCAACAACATCTTTTCCCTCGAAGCCTTTGGTGTTCGGATCAATCCCTACTCTTTTCCTTCGATCGGTTAGTGTTAATATTATTCTTATAATTAGTGTGTTGCATGATGATGTTATGATCTCACGATTTGATTAAACGATTAAGTATTGAATGTATGATGAACAATGATGTTTACGTGTATGATGATTAATCGGCTGCCATGTCTTGTCTTCGGATTTGTTGTGTAATGAATCAGGATTAAATGATGCGAATGATGAGTAATGATTATAATGCATGTGTGATATCTTGGAAATACAAACAATTGGATAAAGATCCTTTATGATTTTCGGCTAGTGTCATCATAGATTTCATGTGCTACATGTGATTCTTAATTAATGTGAATGATAGTGGCATGATCGGTCCAATGATATGAGAGTTAATTGATAGTTTGATTAGTCAAAGGGTGGCCATGTGTGTGTTGTCAGGCTAGGTTAGTCAAATTCATATGTTATTTGTTTGCATGATGATTAGGGTTCATATGAAAAATAAGATAAAAATCCTTGTTTGATCGAGTGGGAGGTTAGTTAGAAATGGGTGATTTTGTTAATTGATAATAACATAAGTTGGAAACTGTTAATCTATAGATGGAAATAAGATAAATAATTGCCAATTGTGAATGTAACCGAATTGCATGAATGGTGGAAGATTTAACCGATCGCACAAGTCCTTCCTTGGTCGTACAAGATCAGATTTCATCTAATCGTACAAGACCAATCACATAAGTCTTGTCAGTCGCACAAGTCTGTCCATCGCACAAGATATATACAGTCGCACAAGGGTACCTGAGTCACACAAGATAGTTGTTGTTTGTTGTTAATGGACCGTAGGTTTATATGTGTTGGGCCTACTTGTTGGGCTGGACTAGTTTCAACCGTACAAGCTCACTCGGATCGCACAAGATTGTTGTTGTTGTTATTTGAACCGTATCTATGTATATGTGGGGTTCTTGTTATTGGGCCGGGTATTAGTGGGCTTCAACGTATAACTCGCACAAGACTATTAGACTTGTGCGAGCCCAATCTCTTGGTCGCACTAGTGGAGTATGTTTAACTGTTGAACGTGATGTTGCATGTTGCCATGATTCGTAGGTGTTTCTTATATGCTATCTATGTGATACTTGTGTGCGCTACTTGACACCAAAACCTGACTTGTATGATAACCATGTTTGGACGTGGTTGACCACTAGCTGCTAGACTTGACCTTTCTGTGTTATCCGCCGAGCAAATCAAGGTGAGTTCACACTTCGTTACAAAGCATGGGATTCCCAGGGGTTGGGAATGGATTAAGGAATAGGGATTCCTCGTCCTGTTGAGACGTAATCAGGAACATAGATTCCTCGTCCAGTATGAGACGGATTTAACTATACTAGACTAGAACTCTATCAACGAAGTCCCTCCTTTTGTATCGACTTAATCGCCGAGGCCAATGGCGAACGGGTCATTAGTTAAATAGCGCTATTAGGTTTAACAAACCTCACACCGTGCCGCAGAGGACGGGCGTGGACTAATGGACTATGGCACGTCAGTGATGATAGACACAGACGTTAGGGCACTTAAACATGACGAACGTTAGTAGTCGATATGGTAACGAGTCTGGTGAATTAAACATGGGGTAGCCCCCATGGCCATAGAGCCGGGCTGGAATAGCCAACGTAAGAACGGGTAACTAATAAACGTTTTTCGAACTATGGGGTAACCCCCACGGCTGGATAGCTGGTAAAGAGCAAACTGTGTTTTCGGAATAACTATAAACTGGACAACCAAACGTGAACTCACTCAACTAGTTGTTGACTCGTTACTACATGCTTTGCAGGTCTATAGGTACTTAGCTGGAGCTTGCACAAGGAAGGGTCGTTGTGGGACATGGACAGCTGTGTGCCATGTTAAACATTTGGATAATTAAACTTTGGATTTGGTTTTGAACATTATGCTTCCGCTCATATCTTAACTATGTTTGTTTTGGATATTAATCGTGTCGGTTGGACTTTTACATTAAATATTTACTTGTTCAATATGATTAGTGGTTTGATCCTGGTCAGTCACGCCTCCAAGCGGTGATACTCCGCATGTGGATTTTGGGGGTGTGACAGATTGGTATCAGAGCCATTGGTTATAGAGAACTTGGTTTTAATAAGGGAAAACGTTTTTGTTAAAACCAGACTATAACCTGTACAGTGCTCTACGATCCACAACGACGCTTCACTCCACGTGCAAGGCTCGACATTCTAGGTGATATGGTTTGTGTTTTATTGCCTACTTGTTAGACTACGTAGAACCTTGCTCATGGTATGTTTAGCTAGTATAGCTACTGTTGCTTGAACACGTGTGTGCTTACTCTCTTCTGTCATCGCACTTTCGCGAACCCTTCTCACTCATGTTTCCTTTAATATGAAGATCATGTCTGGACGCATTAACATGACTCAAGCCCAGTTGACGGCTCTGATCAACGAACAGGTTGCTGCGGCACTTGCAGCAGCACAGGCAGGAGGTATACCCTGCAGTTTATAACTCATTCTAGGATCTTTAGATCCTACTCTCGTGAATCTATCCTTGTGTTAAACCTTGTCCTTTCTTATACCCACAACAGGTCAACATGCTCAACCACCTGTTTGCACCTTTAAAACTTTCATGGACTGCCGACCCACTACTTTAAGTGGCACTGAAGGAGCAGTAGGTCTCCTCCACTGGTTTGAGAAACTAGAGTCTGTGTTCGAAATGTGTGAATGCCCTGAGGCACGCAGGGTGAAATATGCTACCGGCACTCTCGAGGGTTTAGCCCTCACATGGTGGAACGCTTAAGTCCAAATGCTGGGGTTGGTTGCTGCTAACGCCACCCCATGGAACAATTTTAAAGAAATGATCAGGGAGGAATACTGCACTCGTGACGACATTCATAAGCTGGAAGTCGAGTTCTTCAACCTCAAGATGACGGGGTCAGAAATTGAGGCGTTTACTAAGAGATCGAATGAGCTTGCACTACTGTGTCCTACTATGGTGGACCCTCCAATTAAGCGTATCGAACTATATCTTAAGGGCCTAAAGCCGGAGATCCAAAGTCATGTGACTTCAGCAAATCTCGCTACCTATCAGCAGGTTGTTCAGTTGGCTCACCGTCTCACTGATCAGGCGGTGGAGCAAAACAGGTTACCAAAACGCATTAGTGCTACAGCTACCTCTGAGCCTCCCAGTGATAACAAACGTAAATGGGATGGAGCTTCAAGCAGAGGTTCGACTTCTGTTCAATCCCAGTCGCAGCAGAGAAGAACTGAAGAGTATAAGAGTCCTAGTCAGCAATCGTCAGGTAGCCAAAGTCAGGGTGGATACAAAGGAAATCACCCCAAATGTAATCGTTGTAACTTACATCACAGTGGGCCATGCACCAGAAGTAACTGTCATCGGTGCAACAAGCCTGGTCATATTGCAAGAGAATGTAAGAGTCAGTTTCCCGCGAACCAAAATCGGCAACAACAGCGAACCCCACCAAATCAACGTCAGCAGCAGCAACAACAGGGTAACAACAGAGGGTGCTTTCAGTGTGGAGCTGAAGGCCACTTCAAGAAAGACTGTCCCCAGCTGAACCAGAACAACAACAATAACAACAACAATCAGGGGAATGGGAACAATGGGGGCAACAATGGCAATGGGGCAAGGGGTCGTGCGTTCGTTATTGGTAATGGAGAAGCAAGGAATGATCCCAATGTTGTGACGGGTAAGTTCCTTCTCGACGACTTTTACGTTACTGTCTTATTTGATTCGGGTGCTGATACTAGTTATGTGTCCCAAAAAGTTAGTCAACTGCTTAAGCGTACCCCAACACCTTTGAACCCCAAACACGATGTAGAGTTAGCTAATGGTAAAAGTATAGAGGTCACACACGTAGTTAAGGGTTGTAATCTTGTTCTTGCTGATCATACTTTCTCGATCGACCTCCTTCCTATCACTCTGGGTAGTTTCGACGTTGTCATTGGGATGGACTGGTTATCCCAACATCAAGCTGAGATCCTTTGCAACGAAAAGATTGTCCGTATTCCGTGCTCAGGTGAGGAACCTCTTATGATTCGTGGCGACAAGAGTGGTGCTGTTGTGAGCATCATTTCTTCCCTTAAGGCTCAAAAGTGTTTGCGTAAGGGCCACACTGCCTTTCTGGCTCTTGTTACTGACACCTCGAAGAAAGAAAGAAAGATAGAAGACTTTCCAATCGTACGCGACTATCCTGAGGTATTTCCTGAGGAACTACTTGGCCTCCCGCCCCATCGCCAGGTCGAGTTTCAAATCGAGCTAGCTCCTGGAGCAGCGCCTATAGCTCGTGCACCGTATCGCTTAGCTCCATCAGAGCTGAAAGAGCTATCTACGCAATTACAAGAACTCTTAGATAAGGGTTTTATTCGTCCTAGTTCTTCGCCCTGGGGAGCTCCAGTGCTATTTGTAAAGAAGAAAGACGGTACATTCAGAATGTGCATCGACTACCGTGAATTGAACAAGGTGACTGTGAAGAACCGCTACCCTCTTCCACGCATTGACGACTTGTTCGACCAGTTGCAAGGGTCGAGCTACTATTCAAAGATTGATTTGAGATCAGGGTATCACCAGCTGAGAGTCCGAGAAGAGGACGTCTCCAAAACAGCCTTCAGAACCCGTTATGGCCACTATGAGTTTTTGGTCATGCCTTTTGGGATGACAAACGCACCAGCGGTCTTCATGGACTTGATGAATAGAGTGTGCAAGCCGTATCTAGACAAATTCGTTATTGTATTCATTGACGACATCCTGATCTATTCTAAGAGTCAGGAGGAGCACGAACAACATTTACGACTTATCTTGGAACTCCTTCGAAAGGAACAGTTGTATGCCAAGTTTTCAAAATGTGACTTCTGGCTTCGTGAAGTCCATTTCTTAGGCCACGTAGTGAACAAGGATGGGATTCACGTTGATCCATCCAAGGTAGAGTCAATCAAGAGCTGGCCTGCACCTCGTACACCAACGGAAATTCGCCAATTCTTGGGATTGGCAGGTTACTACAGGAGATTTATCAAGGATTTTTCTAAGATTGCTCAGCCTCTTACTACACTAACACAGAAGGGCGTTATTTACCGTTGGGGAAACGCACAGGAGTTAGCGTTTCAGCACTTAAAGGATAGACTTTGCAGTGCACCTATCCTTTCATTGCCAGAGGGCACAGACGACTTCGTGGTTTACTGCGACGCATCTATTCAGGGTCTTGGTTGTGTTTTGATGCAGCGGGATAAAGTTATAGCATACGCTTCACGCCAACTCAAGGTTCATGAGAAGAACTACACTACACACGATCTAGAGCTGGGAGCAGTTGTTTTTGCACTTAAGATATGGAGACACTACCTGTATGGTACCAAATGCGCTATCTACACTGATCACAGGAGCCTCGAGCATATCTTTAAACAGAAGGAACTCAATATCAGACAACGACGATGGGTCGAACTACTGAACGATTACGAATGCTCGATCAGGTACCACCCAGGCAAGGCCAATGTTGTGGCCGACGCCCTCAGTCGAAAGGACACTACGCCTAAGCGCGTACGAGCTTTACAACTTACTATACAGTCTAACCTTCCTTCTCAAATACGAAATGCTCAGATAGAAGCATTGAAACCAGAAAACGTCAGGGCTGAAGCCCTACGCGGCTCGAGGCAACGCTTAGAACAGAAGGAAGACGGTGCTTACTATGTAACAGGACGTATTTGGGTCCCACTTTATGGCAACCTACGAGAGCTTGTGATGGATGAGGCGCACAAGTCTCGCTACTCGGTGCACCCTGGTTCGGACAAAATGTACCACGATATCAAAACCACATACTGGTGGCCTAGCATGAAGGCCCACATAGCAACATACGTTAGCAAGTGCTTGACTTGTGCAAGAGTCAAGGCGGAATATCAGAAACCTTCAGGCCCACTTCAACAACCAGAGATACCACAATGGAAATGGGAGCAAATTTCCATGGATTTTGTTACTGGCCTGCCTAGATCACAACGTGGTAACGATACTATTTGGGTGATCGTGGATCGACTCACAAAGTCTGCTCACTTCCTGGCTATCAAAGAAACGGATAAGTTCTCCACTCTAGCAGAAGTATACCTAAAGGAAGTTGTCTCGAGGCACGGGGTGCCCACCTCTATTATCTCGGATTGAGATGCACGTTTTACATCAGAATTGTGGCAAGCAATGCACAAGTCCTTTGGCTCAAGGTTAGACATGAGCACAGCTTATCACCCGCAAACGGATGGGCAGTCAGAACGTACCATCCAGACTCTCGAAGACATGCTTAGGGCATGTGTAATTGACTTTGGCAACGGCTGGGAAAAGCATCTGCCACTTGTGGAATTTTCGTACAACAATAGCTACCACACCAGCATTAAAGCTGCTCCGTTTGAGGCATTGTACGGGCGTAAATGCCGGTCACCTCTTTGTTGGGCAGAGGTGGGGGATAGTCAGATTATTGGTCCAGAATATGTAGTTGACACAACAGAGAAAATTGCTCAGATACGACAACGAATGGCGGCAGCTCGTGAGCGTCAGAAAGTCTACGCCGATAAGGACAGAAAACCACTAGAGCTCCAGGTTGGGGAGCGAGTATTACTCAAAGTTTCACCCTGGAAGGGTGTGGTTCGTTTTGGGAAACGGGGCAAACTTAATCCACGATACGTTGGACCTTTCGAAGTCATTGAGAAAATAGGCCAGGTGGCCTACAGACTGAACTTACCAGCGGAACTCAATGCAGTTCACGATGTTTTTCATGTATCAAATCTGAAGAAGTGTCTGTCAGATGAGACTCACGCAGTTCCTTTGAAGGAGCTCACGATCGACGAGCAGTTACTATTCGTCGAGGAACCTGTGGAAATCACGGACCGGGATGTGAAGGTCCTCAAACATACTAGAATACCTCTCGTTCGAGTTCGTTGGAACTCACGTCGCGGCCCAGAGTTCACCTGGGAACGCGAAGATCAGATGAAGCAAAAGTATCCCCAACTGTTCGCAACCGGTACAACCACTACTGAGGCTGAAGCTACGGAATTTCGGGACGAAATTCCAGATCAACAGGGGGAGGATGTGACACCCCAGGAAAACCAGGAAAACCATGCAACTTAACTAGCTTCCTCAGTGAGTACGTGGTAAATTTCGGGACGAAATTTCTTTCAACTTGGGGATAATGTGACAACTCGTATTTCCGAACCTATCTTTGTACTTTGATGTAACCTAAGTGAACGTGATTCGATTATATGAACTTGATTGATTTATTGAATATTACGATTATGTGTCTATGTGTACATATGTATGTTGTAGTCGCACAACACAACCCGACCGCACAAGCCTTTCGGGCTACACAACTCGTATTCGGACCAATGGGCAGCCCAAGTGAGGGTTCGGCCCACTCCCCCATATCGCATAACACTAAGGGGATAGAGTAAACTTCTCATTGTTGCTAAACGCCTACACACACAAAACCCTAGTGCTCTCTTCCTTCTCTCTAGAACTCGACGGCAACAACATCTTTTCCCTCGAAGCCTTTGGTGTTCGGATCAATCCCTACTCTTTTCCTTCGATCGGTTAGTGTTAATATTATTCTTATAATTAGTGTGTTGCATGATGATGTTATGATCTCATGATTTGATTAAACGATTAAGTATTGAATGTATGATGAACAATGATGTTTACGTGTATGATGATTAATCGGCTGCCATGTCTTGTCTTCGGATTTGTTGTGTAATGAATCAGGATTAAATGATGCGAATGATGAGTAATGATTATAATGCATGTGTGATATCTTGGAAATACAAACAATTGGATAAAGATCCTTTATGATTTTCGGCTAGTGTCATCATAGATTTCATGTGCTACATGTGATTCTTAATTAATGTGAATGATAGTGGCATGATCGGTCCAATGATATGAGAGTTAATTGATAGTTTGATTAGTCAAAGGGTGGCCATGTGTGTGTTGTCAGGCTAGGTTAGTCAAATTCATATGTTATTTGTTTGCATGATGATTAGGGTTCATATGAAAAATAAGATAAAAATCCTTGTTTGATCGAGTGGGAGGTTAGTTAGAAATGGGTGATTTTGTTAATTGATAATAACATAAGTTGGAAACTGTTAATCTATAGATGGAAATAAGATAAATAATTGCCAATTGTGAATGTAACCGAATTGCATGAATGGTGGAAGATTTAACCGATCGCACAAGTCCTTCCTTGGTCGTACAAGATCAGATTTCATCTAATCGTACAAGACCAATCACATAAGTCTTGTCAGTCGCACAAGTCTGTCCATCGCACAAGATATATACAGTCGCACAAGGGTACCTGAGTCACACAAGATAGTTGTTGTTTGTTGTTAATGGACCGTAGGTTTATATGTGTTGGGCCTACTTGTTGGGCTGGACTAGTTTCAACCGTACAAGCTCACTCGGATCGCACAAGATTGTTGTTGTTGTTATTTGAACCGTATCTATGTATATGTGGGGTTCTTGTTATTGGGCCGGGTATTAGTGGGCTTCAACGTATGACTCGCACAAGACTATTAGACTTGTGCGAGCCCAATCTCTTGGTCGCACTAGTGGAGTATGTTTAACTGTTGAACGTGATGTTGCATGTTGCCATGATTCGTAGGTGTTTCTTATATGCTATCTATGTGATACTTGTGTGCGCTACTTGACACCAAAACCTGACTTGTATGATAACCATGTTAGGACGTGGTTGACCACTAGCTGCTAGACTTGACCTTTCTGTGTTATCCGCCGAGCAAATCAAGGTGAGTTCACACTTCGTTACAAAGCATGGGATTCCCAGGGGTTGGGAATGGATTAAGGAATAGGGATTCCTCGTCCTGTTGAGACGTAATCAGGAACATAGATTCCTCGTCCAGTATGAGACGGATTTAACTATACTAGACTAGAACTCTATCAACGAAGTCCCTCCTTTTGTATCGACTTAATCGCCGAGGCCAATGGCGAACGGGTCATTAGTTAAATAGCGCTATTAGGTTTAACAAACCTCACACCGTGCCGCAGAGGACGGGCGTGGACTAATGGACTATGGCACGTCAGTGATGATAGACACAGACGTTAGGGCACTTAAACATGACGAACGTTAGTAGTCGATATGGTAACGAGTCTGGTGAATTAAACATGGGGTAGCCCCCACGGCCATAGAGCCGGGCTGGAATAGCCAACGTAAGAACGGGTAACTAATAAACGTTTTTCGAACTATGGGGTAACCCCCACGGCTGGATAGCTGGTAAAGAGCAAACTGTGTTTTCGGAATAACTATAAACTGGACAACCAAACGTGAACTCACTCAACTAGTTGTTGACTCGTTACTACATGCTTTGCAGGTCTATAGGTACTTAGCTGGAGCTTGCACAAGGAAGGGTCGTTGTGGGACATGGACAGCTGTGTGCCATGTTAAACATTTGGATAATTAAACTTTGGATTTGGTTTTGAACATTATGCTTCCGCTCATATCTTAACTATGTTTGTTTTGGATATTAATCGTGTCGGTTGGACTTTTACATTAAATATTTACTTGTTCAATATGATTTGTGGTTTGATCCTGGTCAGTCACGCCTCCAAGCGGTGATACTCCGCATGTGGATTTTGGGGGTGTGACAGATTGGTATCAGAGCCATTGGTTATAGAGAACTTGGTTTTAATAAGGGAAAACGTTTTTGTTAAAACCAGACTATAACCTGTACAGTGCTCTACGATCCACAACGACGCTTCACTCCACGTGCAAGGCTCGACATTCTAGGTGATATGGTTTGTGTTTTATTGCCTACTTGTTAGATTACGTAGAACCTTGCTCATGGTATGTTTAGCTAGTATAGCTACTGTTGCTTGAACACGTGTGTGCTTACTCTCTTCTGTCATCGCACTTTCGCGAACCCTTCTCACTCATGTTTCCTTTAATATAAAGATCATGTCTGGACGCATTAACATGACTCAAGCCCAGTTGACGGCTCTGATCAACGAACAGGTTGCTGCGGCACTTGCAGCAGCACATGCAGGAGGTATACCCTGCAGTTTATAACTCATTCTAGGATCTTTAGATCCTACTCTCGTGAATCTATCCTTGTGTTAAACCTTGTCCTTTCTTATACCCACAACAGGTCAACATGCTCAACCACCTGTTTGCACCTTTAAAACTTTCATGGACTGCCGACCCACTACTTTTAGTGGCACTGAAGGAGCAGTAGGTCTCCTCCACTGGTTTGAGAAACTAGAGTCTGTGTTCGAAATGTGTGAATGCCCTGAGGCACGCAGGGTGAAATATGCTACCGGCACTCTCGAGGGTTTAGCCCTCACATGGTGGAACGCTCAAGTCCAAATGCTGGGGTTGGTTGCTGCTAACGCCACCCCATGGAACAATTTTAAAGAAATGATCAGGGAGGAATACTGCACTCGTGACGACATTCATAAGCTAGAAGTCGAGTTCTTCAACCTCAAGATGACGGGGTCAGAAATTGAGGCGTTTACTAAGAGATCGAATGAGCTTGCACTACTGTGTCCTACTATGGTGGACCCTCCAATTAAGCGTATCGAACTATATCTTAAGGGCCTAAAGCCGGAGATCCAAAGTCATGTGACTTCAGCAAATCTCGCTACCTATCAGCAGGTTGTTCAGTTGGCTCACCGTCTCACTGATCAGGCGGTGGAGCAAAACAGGTTACCAAAACGCATTAGTGCTACAGCTACCTCTGAGCCTCCCAGTGATAACAAACGTAAATGGGATGGAGCTTCAAGCAGAAGTTCGACTTCTGTTCAATCCCAGTCGCAGCAGAGAAGAACTGAAGAGTATAAGAGTCCTAGTCAGCAATCGTCAGGTATCCAAAGTCAGGGTGGATACAAAGGAAATCACCCCAAATGTAATCGTTGTAACTTACATCACAGTGGGCCATGCACCAGAAGTAACTGTCATCGGTGCAACAAGCCTGGTCATATTGCAAGAGAATGTAGGAGTCAGTTTCCCGCGAACCAAAATCGGCAACAACAGCGAACCCCACCAAATCAACGTCAGCAGCAGCAACAACAGGGTAACAACAGAGGGTGCTTTCAGTGTGGAGCTGAAGGCCACTTCAAGAAAGACTGTCCCCAGCTGAACCAGAACAACAACAATAACAACAACAATCAGGGGAATGGGAACAATGGGGGCAACAATGGCAATGGGGCAAGGGGTCGTGCGTTCGTTATTGGTAATGGAGAAGCAAGGAATGATCCCAATGTTGTGACGGGTAAGTTCCTTCTCGACGACTTTTACGTTACTGTCTTATTTGATTCGGGTGCTGATACTAGTTATGTGTCCCAAAAAGTTAGTCAACTGCTTAAGCGTACCCCAACACCTTTGAACCCCAAACACGATGTAGAGTTAGCTAATGGTAAAAGTATAGAGGTCACACACGTAGTTAAGGGTTGTAATCTTGTTCTTGCTGATCATACTTTCTCGATCGACCTCCTTCCTATCACTCTGGGTAGTTTCGACGTTGTCATTGGGATGGACTGGTTATCCCAACATCAAGCTGAGATCCTTTGCAACGAAAAGATTGTCTGTATTCCGTGCTTAGGTGAGGAACCTCTTATGATTCGTGGAGACAAGAGTGGTGCTGTTGTGAGCATCATTTCTTCCCTTAAGGCTCAAAAGTGTTTGCGTAAGGGCCACACTGCCTTTCTGGCTCTTGTTACTGACACCTCGAAGAAAGAAAGAAAGATAGATGACTTTCCAATCGTACGCGACTATCCTGAGGTATTTCCTGAGGAACTACTTGGCCTCCCGCCCCATCGCCAGGTCGAGTTTCAAATCGAGCTAGCTCCTGGAGCAGCGCCTATAGCTCGTGCACCGTATCGCTTAGCTCCATCAGAGCTGAAAGAGCTATCTACGCAATTACAAGAACTCTTAGATAAGGGTTTTATTCGTCCTAGTTCTTCGCCCTGGGGAGCTCCAGTGCTATTTGTAAAGAAGAAAGACGGTACATTCAGAATGTGCATCGACTACCGTGAATTGAACAAGGTGACTGTGAAGAACCGCTACCCTCTTCCACGCATTGACGACTTGTTCGACCAGTTGCAAGGGTCGAGCTACTATTCAAAGATTGATTTGAGATCAGGGTATCACCAGCTGAGAGTCCGAGAAGAGGACGTCTCCAAAACAGCCTTCAGAACCCGTTATGGCCACTATGAGTTTTTGGTCATGCCTTTTGGGATGACAAACGCACCAGCGGTCTTCATGGACTTGATGAATAGAGTGTGCAAGCCGTATCTAGACAAATTCGTTATTGTATTCATCGACGACATCCTGATCTATTCTAAGAGTCAGGAGGAGCACGAACAACATTTACGACTTATCTTGGAACTCCTTCGAAAGGAACAGTTGTACGCCAAGTTTTCAAAATGTGACTTCTGGCTTCGTGAAGTCCATTTCTTAGGCCACGTAGTGAACAAGGATGGGATTCACGTTGATCCATCCAAGGTAGAGTCAATCAAGAGCTGGCCTGCACCTCGTACACCAACGGAAATTCGCCAATTCTTGGGATTGGCAGGTTACTACAGGAGATTTATCAAGGATTTTTCTAAGATTGCTCAGCCTCTTACTACACTAACACAGAAGGGCGTTGTTTACCGTTGGGGAAACGCACAGGAGTTAGCGTTTCAGCACTTAAAGGATAGACTTTGCAGTGCACCTATCCTTTCATTGCCAGAGGGCACAGACGACTTCGTGGTTTACTGCGACGCATCTATTCAGGGTCTTGGTTGTGTTTTGATGCAGCGGGATAAAGTTATAGCATACGCTTCACGCCAACTCAAGGTTCATGAGAAGAACTACACTACACACGATCTAGAGCTGGGAGCAGTTGTTTTTGCACTTAAGATATGGAGACACTACCTGTATGGTACCAAATGCGCTATCTACACTGATCACAGGAGCCTCGAGCATATCTTTAAACAGAAGGAACTCAATATCAGACAACGACGATGGGTCGAACTACTGAACGATTACGAATGCTCGATCAGGTACCACCCAGGCAAGGCCAATGTTGTGGCCGACGCCCTCAGTCGAAAGGACACTACGCCTAAGCGCGTACGAGCTTTACAACTTACTATACAGTCTAACCTTCCTTCTCAAATACGAAATGCTCAGATAGAAGCATTGAAACCAGAAAACGTCAGGGCTGAAGCCCTACGCGGCTCGAGGCAACGCTTAGAACAGAAGGAAGACGGTGCTTACTATGTAACAGGACGTATTTGGGTCCCACTTTATGGCAACCTACGAGAGCTTGTGATGGATGAGGCGCACAAGTCTCGCTACTCGGTGCACCCTGGTTCGGACAAAATGTACCACGATATCAAAACCACATACTGGTGGCCTAGCATGAAGGCCCACATAGCAACATACGTTAGCAAGTGCTTGACTTGTGCAAGAGTCAAGGCGGAATATCAGAAACCTTCAGGCCCACTTCAACAACCAGAGATACCACAATGGAAATGGGAGCAAATTTCCATGGATTTTGTTACTGGCCTGCCTAGATCACAACGTGGTAACGATACTATTTGGGTGATCGTGGATCGACTCACAAAGTCTGCTCACTTCCTGGCTATCAAAGAAACGGATAAGTTCTCCACTCTAGCAGAAGTATACCTAAAGGAAGTTGTCTCGAGGCACGGGGTGCCCACCTCTATTATCTCGGATCGAGATGCACGTTTTACATCAGAATTGTGGCAAGCAATGCACAAGTCCTTTGGCTCAAGGTTAGACATGAGCACAGCTTATCACCCGCAAACGGATGGGCAGTCGGAACGTACCATCCAGACTCTCGAAGACATGCTTAGGGCATGTGTAATTGACTTTGGCAACGGCTGGGAAAAGCATCTGCCACTTGTGGAATTTTCGTACAACAATAGCTACCACACCAGCATTAAAGCTGCTCCGTTTGAGGCATTGTACGGGCGTAAATGCCGGTCACCTCTTTGTTGGGCAGAGGTGGGGGATAGTCAGATTATTGGTCCAGAATATGTAGTTGACACAACAGAGAAAATTGCTCAGATACGACAACGAATGGCGGCAGCTCGTGAGCGTCAGAAAGTCTACGCCGATAAGGACAGAAAACCACTAGAGCTCCAGGTTGGGGAGCGAGTATTACTCAAAGTTTCACCCTGGAAGGGTGTGGTTCGTTTTGGGAAACGGGGCAAACTTAATCCACGATACGTTGGACCTTTCGAAGTCATTGAGAAAATAGGCCAGGTGGCCTACAGACTGAACTTACCAGCGGAACTCAGTGCAGTTCACGATGTTTTTCATGTATCAAATCTGAAGAAGTGTCTGTCAGATGAGACTCACGCAGTTCCTTTGAAGGAGCTCACGATCGACGAGCAGTTACGATTCGTCGAGGAACCTGTGGAAATCACGGACCGGGATGTGAAGGTCCTCAAACATACTAGAATACCTCTCGTTCGAGTTCGTTGGAACTCACGTCGCGGCCCAGAGTTCACCTGGGAACGCAAAGATCAGATGAAGCAAAAGTATCCCCAAGTGTTCGCAACCGGTACAACCACTACTAAGGCTGAAGCTGCGGAATTTCGGGACGAAATTCCAGATCAACGGGGGGAGGATGTGACACCCCAGGAAAACCAGGAAAACCATGCAACTTAACTAGCTTCCTCAGTGAGTACGTGCTAAATTTCGGGACGAAATTTCTTTCAACTTGGGGATAATGTGACAACTCGTATTTCCGAACCTATCTTTGTACTTTGATGTAACCTAAGTGAACGTGATTCGATTATATGAACTTGATTGATTTATTGAATATTACGATTATGTGTCTATGTGTACATATGTATGTTGTAGTCGCACAACACAACCCGACCGCACAAGCCTTTCGGGCTACACAACTCGTATTCGGACCAATGGGCAGCCCAAGTGAGGGTTCGGCCCACTCCCCCATATCGCATAACACTAAGGGGATAGAGTAAACTTCTCATTGTTGCTAAACGCCTACACACACAAAACCCTAGTGCTCTCTTCCTTCTCTCTAGAACTCGACGGCAACAACATCTTTTCCCTCGAAGCCTTTGGTGTTCGGATCAATCCCTACTCTTTTCCTTCGATCGGTTAGTGTTAATATTATTCTTATAATTAGTGTGTTGCATGATGATGTTATGATCTCACGATTTGATTAAACGATTAAGTATTGAATGTATGATGAACAATGATGTTTACGTGTATGATGATTAATCGGCTGCCATGTCTTGTCTTCGGATTTGTTGTGTAATGAATCAGGATTAAATGATGCGAATGATGAGTAATGATTATAATGCATGTGTGATATCTTGGAAATACAAACAATTGGATAAAGATCCTTTATGATTTTCGGCTAGTGTCATCATAGATTTCATGTGCTACATGTGATTCTTAATTAATGTGAATGATAGTGGCATGATCGGTCCAATGATATGAGAGTTAATTGATAGTTTGATTAGTCAAAGGGTGGCCATGTGTGTGTTGTCAGGCTAGGTTAGTCAAATTCATATGTTATTTGTTTGCATGATGATTAGGGTTCATATGAAAAATAAGATAAAAATCCTTGTTTGATCGAGTGGGTGGTTAGTTAGAAATGGGTGATTTTGTTAATTGATAATAACATAAGTTGGAAACTGTTAATCTATAGATGGAAATAAGATAAATAATTGCCAATTGTGAATGTAACCGAATTGCATGAATGGTGGAAGATTTAACCGATCGCACAAGTCCTTCCTTGGTCGTACAAGATCAGATTTCATCTAATCGTACAAGACCAATCACATAAGTCTTGTCAGTCGCACAAGTCTGTCCATCGCACAAGATATATACAGTCGCACAAGGGTACCTGAGTCACACAAGATAGTTGTTGTTTGTTGTTAATGGACCGTAGGTTTATATGTGTTGGGCCTACTTGTTGGGCTGGACTAGTTTCAACCGTACAAGCTCACTCGGATCGCACAAGATTGTTGTTGTTGTTATTTGAACCGTATCTATGTATATGTGGGGTTCTTGTTATTGGGCCGGGTATTAGTGGGCTTCAACGTATGACTCGCACAAGACTATTAGACTTGTGCGAGCCCAATCTCTTGGTCGCACTAGTGGAGTATGTTTAACTGTTGAACGTGATGTTGCATGTTGCCATGATTCGTAGGTGTTTCTTATATGCTATCTATGTGATACTTGTGTGCGCTACTTGACACCAAAACCTGACTTGTATGATAACCATGTTAGGACGTGGTTGACCACTAGCTGCTAGACTTGACCTTTCTGTGTTATCCGCCGAGCAAACCAAGGTGAGTTCACACTTCGTTACAAAGCATGGGATTCCCAGGGGTTGGGAATGGGTTAAGGAATAGGGATTCCTCGTCCTGTTGAGACGTAATCAGGAACATAGATTCCTCGTCCAGTATGAGACGGATTTAACTATACTAGACTAGAACTCTATCAACGAAGTCCCTCCTTTTGTATCGACTTAATCGCCGAGGCCAATGGCGAACGGGTCATTAGTTAAATAGCGCTATTAGGTTTAACAAACCTCACACCGTGCCGCAGAGGACGGGCGTGGACTAATGGACTATGGCACGTCAGTGATGATAGACACAGACGTTAGGGCACTTAAACATGACGAACGTTAGTAGTCGATATGGTAACGAGTCTGGTGAATTAAACATGGGGTAGCCCCCACGGCCATAGAGCCGGGCTGGAATAGCCAACGTAAGAACGGGTAACTAATAAACGTTTTTCGAACTATGGGGTAACCCCCACGGCTGGATAGCTGGTAAAGAGCAAACTGTGTTTTCGGAATAACTATAAACTGGACAACCAAACGTGAACTCACTCAACTAGTTGTTGACTCGTTACTACATGCTTTGCAGGTCTATAGGTACTTAGCTGGAGCTTGCACAAGGAAGGGTCGTTGTGGGACATGGACAGCTGTGTGCCATGTTAAACATTTGGATAATTAAACTTTGGATTTGGTTTTGAACATTATGCTTCCGCTCATATCTTAACTATGTTTGTTTTGGATATTAATCGTGTCGGTTGGACTTTTACATTAAATATTTACTTGTTCAATATGATTAGTGGTTTGATCCTGGTCAGTCACGCCTCCAAGTGGTGATACTCCGCATGTGGATTTTGGGGGTGTGACAATAATGAAGACCTGAACTATTCACATCAAAAAGCTCCACTCGCTCAATACATTCCTTAAAGTCTCGCATACCCGCATTAATCGTGGAGGATCCCATATAATTATCTTCAAGGTTCAAAGCACAGTTAAAATCACCCAACAAGGTCCACGGAGCATCCTTCACAAACTGTTTATGGCATACTAAATTATCCCATAGCTCCCGTCGGTTTATATAGTAATTATCGGCATAAATAATAGAACAAAACATTAACTTTTTCTCTTTTTTAAACACCACCTGAGTGTGGATAACCTGATCAGCTTGCATCAGCACCATAACATCAAGAACAGATGAATCCCACCCCAGTATAATCCTAGTTCCTTTCGCACATACATTACCATTAGATGTCCAATCCCAGCTCTTGAAAACATTCTTACAAACTTTAAACAGTGCTGAAACATCAACATGAGATTCTAAAATAGCACACAAACTTAGAGAGTTTTCCTTAACAAAATGGCGAACCTCCTTTTGTTTTAGGGAGCGGTTCAACCCCCTAATATTCCACGACGCTAGACTAACCATTTATACCTTTCATCGCAGGAGTGCTTGCCCCTGATGTCGTATTTGCTGCCATGAATACCGATGTTTCATTATAAATTTCCTCAACTTCATCATCATCAGATCCCTCATCATGCTTCCTCGTTCCACTTGTAGATTCCGTACCACCAGAGATTTTAGGACCCATTTCCTGATCATTCTGCAGCAAATCAAAAGGATTCACGGACAGAAACTTTGATTGGCTATTGGACTCCTGTTTTTTGGTGTCACTCGTACCCGTATCAACCGCTTTGGCTTTCGGCCTATATTCCAGCTGCTTTTTTGTAACTTGATACCCAGTTTTCTTACTAGATTTTCGCTTTTGCACTTCAGTATACCCATCCTCATCCACTAACCTAGTATTTTTAGATGCCGCCCTTATTTGCCTTGGGCATGTTTCATCTGAATGCTTACACAGCAATGCCCACATCTGTGAGGAGCCCATTCATATTCAACATACATTGTTTCCTTATGAAAACCCTCTCCCTGAAGATCCGGTACAGACATCGTAAGTTCCTCTTTAAAGTCATTTTCCGCAGAAATTTCTATCAAAGCCCTCGCATAGCTACTCCGACCCCAAATATCAACACACATCGATGTAGTATACGAGTCTAAAGCTATCGGATTACCAATCGTCGTTGCTATTAAGCTCAATCCATCTTCCGTATAGGCTGCAATCGGAACATCGTGTATTTTTACCCAGACTTGTAATTTCTTTACCTCCTTTTTCTCCAACTTACTATTCGGGGACCATTCATTTAGAATTAACGGTTGGGACTTTATAATCCAGGGGCCTTCTTTCAACACATTCATCATACCCATTTGATCTGCAAATTTAAAAAAGAAAAAACCGTTCGCGTTCATCATTGTTTTTTGTAGACCAAATTTCTTCCAGTTGTTCCTCACAAAGTATTCCACTATCGGGTAAGCTAATCGATCACCCACAAAATAGCCATACAACGTGTTAGCTAGCTTTGCTTGAACCATTCTAACAGACTCACGCGGCAGCACAACATCACATCCTTCCTGTTTAGCATCACTGATCAGAGGTCGAAAATTAATCTGTTTCTTTGATGAGTTTACCAATGATTCAGCATATGACATCGATTTTGGAACAACCATACCCCCATCCAGCTCTGAACTCTTTAGACGAATCTCCTTCAAACACTCGCCGTCATCCATAGAATTATCAACCATCTCCATGTCCGGTGAAGATTCCTTGGCAGTAATGTCCACAGGAACCGGAACAGAGATCTTTTCAAGCTCATCGATTACATTAATCAGTCTTGGTTCTGGATTCGCCTTGAAAATTCCCCTTCGTGCAAGCTTTGGATTGCCTTCATTCATACCACGGCTACCACCTCCTTTAGAAGAAATTGGTGGCTTACCACGATCATGCTGAACATCTGACTTCTTACGTACATCCATACTGGGCTATCTCCTCTCTCAAAACCCACGTAAATCAAAACACCATGCAAGACAAGAAACCAAAACACCGAAAAAAAGGAAAAAAACAAAACCTTAAACTAGCAAACCCTAACCCATGTTTCTTGCAAAATCATATAGAGAATTCGGTAAATCAAGGTAAATGACCAACAAACCAAATGATCTATACAATCTATCCGAAACACACGTTAGAGACGGCGATTGGAAGAGAAACAAAACCCTACCTCCGATTGATCACAAGTGCTAACGAGTTCATTACAGAAATTAGAGAATCCAACCTCTGATCACAGACTGTTATACACTTGATTACGAAAAGAAAGTAAGGATTAGACAAGGAAGAAAATCGCCATTCTAGGAGAGAGCATTAGGGTTTTTCCTTCAAGTTATGTTTAAGAATGATAAAAAAGGTCCTCTTCTGTTCGGTTGTTTATGCAGCCAACTATTATGTTACTAGGAGGGAGCTATGGCAACAACTTAACTTACATAAACTGTTTGTCGGAGATTGGCCGTGGGTAATCCTAGGGGACTTTAATTCAGCGCTCAATCTGGAAGATAAATCCATGGGAGCTTCACAAGTTTCTATTGGTATGAGGGAGTTTCAAGAGTGTGTAGCGAACATAGAGATGTTTGATATTAATCGTTCGGGATTCCAGTTTACATGGAATCAGAAGCCTAAAAAGGGTGTTGGCCTTCTTAAGAAAATTGATCGTGTTATGGGAAATACACCGTTTGTTGCTGAATTTCCGAACTCGGGAGCGTTTTTTCATCCATATAGAATGTCGGATCATTGTCCAGCTTTGGTTAAAATCCCGTCTACTTGTAAGTCTAAACGTAAAGCTTTTAAGTTTGCGAATTTTTTAATTCATAAATCAGGTTTTTCTGATATTGTGAAGAATATATGGGATACGAACATAGATGGGGTCGACCAGTATCGGGTTGTTAAGAAACTTAAGTTGTTAAAGGGCCCGTTGAGGAACTTTATGTTTCAACAAGGGAATTTGTATAAAAAAGTTGATGATTTGCGTGAAAAATTGGATTTAATACAACGGGAGATAGATAGTGAGCCTATGAATGCTGATCTGCGATCACAAGAAACCAAGATTAATGCTGAGTTTCTCGAAGCTTGCTTGGATGAGGAACGTTTCTTGAGATAAAAATCCAAAGTTGACTGGTTACAGGCTGGGGATGCAAACACTAAATTTTTCCATGCTACGTTGAAGAGTAGGAATCATTTAAGTAGGATAGATGTTATCATGGACTCGAATGGTGTGTTAATGGAGGGTGAGGATGTCCATAAAACTCTTGTACATCACTATGAGCAATTTCTTGGATGTGAAGGTGATGTTACTTTATCCCCTACGGCTGATCTATTTATTAATAGACTGGACCCGAATGATGCTACTCATATGGTGCGACCTGTCACGGATGACGAGATTCGGAAGGCTATGTTCTCGATTGGTAATGATAAGGCCCCTGGGCCTGATGGGTTTTCGGCGGCTTTTTTTAAAAGTGTGTGGCACATTATTGGGCATGAAGTAACACGGGCTATTAGGGATTTCTTTGACACTGGTAAATTGCTTCGTGAAATTAACAATACTTTAATCGTGCTTATCCTGAAGAAGTCTACTCCATTGAAAGTCATGGATTATCGTCCTATAGCTTGTTGTAATGTGATTTACAAATGCATTAGTAAAATGGTGGAAGACCGTATTAAAGGTGATCTTGACAGGATTGTTAGTATCAATCAATCTGCTTTTGTCCCGGGCAGAAAAATCTCAGATAATATTTTGTTGACACAAGAGCTTATGCACAACTATCACAGAGATTATGGGCCCCCGAGATGTGCGTTCAAAGTGGATATTCAAAAAGCGTATGATACTGTAGATTGGAATTTTCTCAAGAAGGTGCTTATTGGGTTCGGTTTCGACAATAGGATGGTGGATTGGATTATGCTTTGTGTGACGACTACTTCCTATTCTATTTGTGTCAACGGCAATGTGCATGGGTATTTTAGGGGTAGACGTGGTTTAAGGCAGGGCGATCCGTTATCTCCGTATTTATTCACACTTGTCATGGAGGTTCTGACGTGTATTTTGGAGCAAAATGCTAGGCTTGATTCGACTTTCAGGTTTCACAATAGATGCGAGAAGCAACAGATTATAAATCTGTGTTTTGCTGATGACCTTTTTTCTTTTTGCTAGGGTGATGTTGCTTCAGCTTCTTGTATTATGAGATCGTTGACAACTTTCACTAACATGTCTGGTTTGGTCCCTAGCATCCAAAAGAGTACGGCGTTCTTTTGTAACGTGGCCTTACAGGTTAAAAACGCCATTTTGGATATTTTGCCTTTTGAAGAGGGAGTGCTTCCGGTCAGATATTTGGGGGTGCCGTTAATATCGTCTCGGCTTCTGTTCAAAGATTGTAGTGTGCTAGTGGAGAAACTTGACAATCGTATTATGAATTGGCGAAACAGATTTCTCTCTTTTGCTGGTAGGTTGCAGCTGATTTCTTCAGTTCTTTCGGCTATGCATGTGTATTGGTCTTCTGTTTTTATTTTACCGGCCCGAATTATTAAGGAGTTAGAAGCCAAAATGCGAAACTTCCTTTGGTCGCAGGAGAGCTCCTTTTATAAGGGTAAGGCGAAAGTTTCTTGGAATTCGATTTGTGTCCCTAAGTATGAGGGTGGGTTGGGGTTACGTCGGCTCGGGGATTTCAACAAAGCGCTTATGGTGTCACATATATGGAGTATTCTTAATAAACGGAATTCTTTTTGGGTTAGTTGGATTTACTCGTATAGGTTAAAAGGTCGAAGTTTTTGGGTTTGCAAAGAGGTCGCCAACTGTACTTGGAGCTGGAAGAAATTACTTCAACTAAGGCCTATTGTCAGGCATCATATATGGACGAAGTTGGGTGATGGGAGTCGCACTTCAGCATGGTATGATACTTGGAGTTCTTTGGGTCCATTATCTAATATATTTACTCCTAGAGTCATTTCTAATGCGGGGTTTGAGTTGAGTGCAAGGATGTTCACGATAACGGGTCTTGGGCTTGGCCGTCGGCCTGGAGAGATTTGTATCCAGTTCTGATTCAACTGGATCAAATATCGTTAAATCCGGGTAAGAGTGATCAGTTTTGCTGGAAGGAAGGGGATAAGCTTCTTGATTTTTCTACATCAAATGTGTGGCATTCGGTTCGTAAGAGAGAGCAGGAGGTTAATTGGGTTAAGCTTGTTTGGTTTCCCCAGTGCATCCCTAAACATGCGTTTCTTATGTGGTTGACCGTGCGTCAGAAGCTGTTAACTCAGGATAAAATTCTGCAGTGGGATTTTTCAAGACGGAAGAACATGAACATGATGTGTTGCGTTTTGTGCTATGCGAATGTTGATTCCCATGATCATCTTTTCTTTGAATGCAAGTTCTCTACGCAGATTTGGAATAACGTTAGACATAAGGTTCTATGGATAGTGTTGAGTCCAAATGGAGCGCTATTATGAGTTGGATGTTGGTTCATGCTCGGTCAAAATCTGCAGCGAATTATGTTAGTAAATTTCTCATTGCTACGGTCGCTTATTTCATATGGCAGGAGCGGAATGCTAGATTGTTTAAGAACCAAACGAGACCCCCGGACATCATTTGTGAGCTAATTGTCAAGACGATTCGGTACAAGCTTATGGGGGTTAAGTTCAAGGAGTGTCCGAAGGTTAGGAGGATGCTTGGAAATTGGGATATTGGTGGCGATGAAGTAATTGATGATGGTAGTTAATTGAAGTAAAAGTTTTTATTTTGTCTAGATGTTAGTCTAGTGGTGTTTTTGTTTGGTTTGTGTTTGGTTTTTGGTGTACATTCATGGGGCATGTCTCATGTTTGAACTAGTGGAGTTGTTTCTTCACTACTTGTATTTATTTGTGAATATATAAAATCACCGGGGTAACCCTTTACCCAAAAAAAAAAACATAATGAAATCATGTACTATATGTGTACTAATGAACATAACAAGCATATGATATAAAAACATGAAAAGCACGAAAGTAACAAGTAGGCACATGTGAATCACCCCAAAACATTTGAAAACAGTAAAAGAGGGGATTATGTACTCACCTGAGGATGCTTAGTAGTCTTGAATAACAACCAAGCAAAGCTAGAGGGGTCACGGAATCAAACGGCTCCTAATATAGGTAACAACTATGTTAATAAACCGGACGTAAATCGGAAGATCGGATAGGATGAGGTTTCGTAAACCAAATGAGTATTGGAACTCATATGACATGGTATAACAAAGCCTACATACTAAAACGAAACCTAACCTAAGTGCTTACGACCCATTACGACTCGTTTAGGTAGCTTACGCTACTTTAACGCGTCGTTCGCGTAAAACGCGTTCGGACCGCCTAACTAGTCCTATGACAAGTATTATATGCCTTAAAATGTTTAAATATGTTGCATAATTAGTTAAGTGACAAAAGTTTGAGTTACATATGCTTAAAATCCAATTATGCATAAAAAGGGCATTTTGGTCATTTTACCTAAGGCATATAATTATCTATCATACAACTAACTAAACGAATATGGTAATGAAGATTACTGTTGAAATTCCATCTTTAGATGGTAATGGTTATTCCAAGGTGGAGGTAAAAATTGAATATGATTGGGAGCCTTTAAGGTGTACTTCTTGTTGTGTGTTTGGTCATGAAGATTGCTCGTGCCCAAAGAACCCTCAGGTTGTTTCAAATGGGGAATCTGGAAAGAAGAGTGATGATTTTCAGGTTGTGGGTGACAAAAAGAAGAAAGCTCACAACCAAGGCCTCCACATGAAAAATCAGAAACCTAAGTTAGTTTACAGACCAATTATCAAACCGAAACCAAAACAATCCTTAAGGAGTTTGAACCAGGTTTCAACGTCTAACCCATTTGATGTCCTTAAGGATGATGATGGTGATAAGGGAGCTACCACGGTGGGTCGAGTGGAGAAGAAGGCTACGCAGGCTAGTGGCGACCAGGATTCAGATGAGGAGGAGGTTGTTGAAGTCTATAATGAAACTAACGATTTTATGACTTCGGGTACACGTTCTTCATCTTCAAGAGCAGGGGCGACCTCATCTTTGTCACACCCCCAAAAATCCACATGCGGAGTACCACCGCTTGGAGGCGTGACTGACCAGGATCCAGCCACCAATTATACTGAGCATTGGTCAATAGTAAAGATGTTCACCAACCACAATAGTTAGTAAACATTATAGTTCGAAGTTTTAAAGGTTTAAGTTCAAATAACATTTTAAGTAAACAGCGGAAGCATAAACCAAACAGTTTCAAAACAAAGTTCATAGTTCAAGATTATTTAGAACCCAACACATGGGCTAGACGACCACTACACATTCCCAAGCTGCAAGCTCCTGAGTCACTGGGTACCTGCAAAGCATGCAGTAGGGTATCAACAAAAATGTTGGCGAGTCCACGAGTTGTCCAGTTTTAATTACCAAAAACTTGTTTCACAAGTTAATTTATCCGTTTATACATGCGATGGGGAGCTACCCCATAGGTAAGCGACTAAACTGTTTTTCCAATACCGAATACTTACTTAACCGTACGTTTCCGTAGTGCCCCGTTTGTCAATGTTCTATCATCATTGACGGTTTGCCAGAGTTCATTAGTTCACTCCCGTTCCCAGTAACAAGGGTCGGTGTGAGGCTGGTTACACCTAAATAGCGCTATTAACTAATAACCCGTTCGCCAGGCCCCGGCGACTAATCGGTATTAAATGGTAGGGACTTAAGTGATAGAGTTTCGTTTAGTGTTGCTCGTTGCATTCCGTATAAACCGTAATTAACCAAGAGTTCCCAGTAACAAGGGAAGTAAGTAAGTTTGTTCCCAGTAACAAGGGAAGAAAAGTAAGTTTGTATCCCTTACGCGGGGATAGCGTTGTTTAAGTTTCCGTCTCCCAAAACCACCGGGAACGCATGCTCTAATAGTTGTGAACTCACCTTGGGTTGCTCGGCATACCGTTTACTTGGTCAAGTACGTTGGTCACCACGTCCTAACATGGTTACCAGTATAGGTCAGGTTTGGGTGCAGGAAGATCACGTATATTCTACACATAGCTAACACATTGCATGCATAACATATAAATATCCAGCAAGTTATCGAGCCTGATCTACTACGTAAGCAGTTAAACAGTAACCGTCAATACCTAACATACAAATCATAAGTGTTATCGGGCCTAGCCAATCATACTAACAGTTAACAGCATCACAGAGTCCAACTAAAACAATATGCACGGTCCACATACTTTTGGCCCAATAACGGAGCCAATTAGCCCAGTCGAGACAAGGTGGTCTCGACTCGAGAACGTGCTGTCTCGAGTCGCAACCGTGAGATCTCGAGTAATGCCGGCATGATTCGCAACCTCGGAGGTCTCGAGTCCAGTCTCGAGTCGAGATCATGAAGTCTCGAGTCGAGACCTTGCCGGCCCCGAGTCCTTGAAGTCTGCCTTGATTGAGTTGTTAGGTCAAGGTCTCGAGTCGCAATTGCTGTGGTCTTGAGTTGTCACGTGTTGGTCTCGAGTCGCAACCGGGGGTCTCGACTCGCAACCCCTGATACGTGCACATGAAGTTCTTCTAGAATCTCTGATGTACTAACCAATAGAATTGTGATTTCATGAAACTGTGTACTAACCAATAGGATTTCATAAACATGTTTTCTTGTCTAAATTCTAATTAAATCAGATCAAACATCACATATTCAAATGTTTATCACATTCAACATTGTTCATCATATTCAACATTTGTTCATCATATGTTCATATCATATTTAACACATATTCATAATGTTCTTCATGAGATCATTCAAGCATGGAATGTTGTGATCAAGGATCAAGTAAATCTTGCATCATCTCATCAAACACACATTTGTCCTAAAATATCTAACATGAATCGGATAGCAAAAATCATCCTAAGCTATTAATCATTTACCCTTCAAACATCTTAGCAAGACATTATCATACAATGGCTCACACACATTATTCATCATTTAACCATTACAAACTCACTAATCATACAAGAATCATGCAAAAAGACCTCTAAACTAATCATGCATCTTATTCATTAAGCACACATAATTTTCTAACACACATTAAAACACTAACCGGTTCCAAAGTGTGGAGGTGTGTAGGGATTCACCGAGATCCGAGAGCTCCTTCCTTAGCCGACGGTTGTTCCGAGAAGAAAGGAGGAGAGTGTTGGTGGAGCTTTAGGGTTTTAGTGATTGAAGGAATGTAGGAGAGAGTGTGTGGGTGAGTGTGGGAGAATGATGGAAATGTCAAAAATGAGAGAAGGTTGGCTTGGGCATGGGTTTTATACCCGTTCTAAGGTCGGTACACCCTAATGGGTTCCGAATGGGCTCAAGTGCACACGACCCAACCGCTTAATGTTCACTCGAGACCGAGTGGTCTCGAGCCGGGTTCATGGTCTTGGCTTACTATATATATATATATATATATATATATATATATATGTATATCATACTTACACATTGTCAACACATAACTTAGCACGAGGATCACATAGCATATCAAGATCAACACCATATTTTTCATTTAATAATATATACACGCAAGTTCAATACAAGGTGGTTGCTCGGGAAAACCCAGAGTGTCACAATCTTCCACAAAGTTCTATAATGGATAGACGGTTTTTGGTTCGTATTAAGGGGCGGATAGCTTGTGATTACTTCGTCTTTGATGATGGAGGTTGAGGGTTTTTGCTTTGGTGCCAATTTTTTTGTCTACTTTATTTTTCTTGATGTAAAGTAGACTAGGTTATGTGGTGTCATGGATACATTGTTTTGTTCTTGGTTTGCATATATGGGGCATGTCCTGTATATGAACTAGTGTGGAACTCATCCTCACTACTTGTTCTTATTTGCGGTTTGTTTTAATAGAATCACCGGGGTAACCCTTTACCCAAAAAAACGAAGTGACCATAAGGTATAACCTCGGAAGGTTATTCCCTATACAACTATGGTCACTAAACATGCTTGGTCGGATCCTAAAGATCGACCAAACGGGTCTAGTTCGAAAGTCTAAGCGGTTGTTTAGACCGCTTATCTTACGACCTTATACAAGCACTAATCTAAAAGTGACGAGTTAAACATGTAAAAATATGTTTAATGAAGTTTGAAAACAGTTTTGATATCAAGACAAAGGGTTTTGATACCCAAGAATAGTTTGGTTGCAAAATACGCATAAACACGCATTTTGACCAAAACTATGACTCGTCACTACACCTAATCTGTGACACCCCAAGAAAACCAGTAATCTTCGCAAACCTGCTCGGGGAGCCGCGATACGATACAGGTAAACAACGTCACACTACTAGCTTCCTCAGTAACTGCATGCTAAATTTCGGGACGAAATTTCTTTTAAGTTGGGGATAATGTGACAACTCGAATTTCCGACTTTCTTTATTCGCATTTAATGCACGTTGACTTTGACTATTTAGTTGTGATATGATAAAACGTAGTGTACTTGCATGGTTATGTGTAATATGATAGCTTGCATACTGTTTGAAAAAAAAACTTAGACTTGTAAACCATAAAACAACTCGACGAAACAAGTGAGATTCGCCAAGATCGATCTCGACGAAACAGATCAGTTTCGTCAACACCTTCTCGACGAAACAGGCTGTTTCGCCGAGCCCAGTCTCGCCGAAAGCCCAGTACGGCCCAGAATGTTATTTCGCGAATATTTACGTGAAACGGGTTCAGTTTCACAAGTTAAGCAATCAGAAAAACCCTAGAACTCCCTCTCTTCTGGGCGACGGCAACAACCATTGTTCACCATCATCCCTAGCTCTCGAATCCTTGTTTCTTCATCTTGAATCGGTTAGTGTGTGTTTGTAAATCGATTCCATGTTTCTGTGATATCACGATTATTGCTTGTGTATATGATTGATGTGCGTTACTGCTGTGATAAGAGTATGATTATGATGTTATTGATTTTGATATGTATGATGTAGTAGGATTTATATAAAATGGTATGAGAAATTTAATACAATCGAGTGCTCGGTTCTGGATATTGTTATTATGTTCTGATTATGAATCCAAGTTAGTATCTTGATAGGGTACAATGATATGATGTTGTATGTTGATATGTTATACACATAAACTAGGGTTTATGCTACACAATGACTCTGGGATGATTGATTTATGATGATTCGATATACACATTGACCTTCGTATGATTTCTGTTATTGATGACGGCTGCTAGAAGGATTAGGGTTTATGTGTTATTCGCATCTACTGTAACTGATGTCTGCGAAACAGACATCCGACGAAACAGGACTCCCGGCGAAACAGAATGTGTTTCGCCAAGAGTCATCGACGAATTAGAATCCTGTTTCGCCAAACAAGGCCACGACGAAACAGAATGTGTTTCGTCAATTTGTGTTTCGCCGAAAGTGTGTTTCGCCAACTTATGTGTTTCGCCATTATGTGTGTTTCGCCGAACAGTTAATCTGCACAGTAACTTGAGTTAATTCTGTTAAGTGTTAACTGGAATATTTAACTGCTGTTAAGTGTAACCATCTTGTATACGATTGTGAATACGTGCTACATGTTTATACGTGAACAACTTGAACACAAACTGATTTCACATACATGCATACTTTAGGACGGGATTGATTACTTGCGAACACATACTTAGCATACCGAGCAAACCAAGGTGAGTTCACACTCTTACCAAGGCATGGGATTCCCCGGTGGGTTGGGAATGGGATTGAATGATTACTTGTACTTACATCACCACTAGACTACTTACCACGGTCCTCGGATTGGGAAGGATGCCTGTGCCAAACTCTACGTAAAGCCTACGTACTGTCCTCGGTTTGGGAAGGACACTAGTGTTTAAACCTACGTAAATCCTACGTACTACTGTCCTCGGATTGGGAAGGACACCAGCACTAAACCTACGTAAAACCTACGTACTACTGTCCTCGGATTGGGAAGGACACCAGCACTAAACCTACGTAAAACCTACGTACTACCGTCCTCGGATTGGGAAGGACGCCAGCGCTAAACCTACGTACTCGCTACGTACTGTCCTCGGTTGGGAAGGGCACTTACGTAAAACCTACGTAAAATTTTACTTACTACTATCCTCGGATTGGGAAGGATACTTATGGTTACGAATAGTCTAGTGGATATACAACATGGGAAGCCCCCACCAATAGAACGTACTATCGGCCCAGTAGAGCCACATGTTACATACGAACTTACTATTACGCATTTACTTTCTGTGAACTCGCTCAACTAGTTGTTGATCCTCTGTTACATGCCTTGCAGGACCTTAGGCACTTATGGAGCTTGCACGGGAGGCACGGTCGTTGTGGACATGGATCATGAATGCTTGATTAGACGTTATGCCATTTCATACTTATACTTATGATTGGGTTTACTTTTATGCTTCCGCTAAACATTGAATTATACTTATGTTTTGAACACCTTTCATATTGGTTTGGTTGAAATACAATACTATTTACATTTGTTCGATATGATTGGTGGCTTGATCCTGGTCAGTCACGCCTCCAAGCGGTGATACTCAGCAGGTGGATTTTGGGGGGTGTGACAGATTGGTATCAGAGCCATTGGTTATAGAGAACTTGGTTTTAATAGGGGGAAAACGTTTTATTAAAACCAGACTATAACCGGTACAGTGCTCAACGATCCACAACGACGCTTCGCTCCACGTGCAAGACTCAACATCCTAGGTAATAAGGTTTATGTTTATTGCCTACATGCTAGAATTACAAAGAACTTTGCTCGTGGTATGCTTAGGTTACAGAACCTACTATATGTTACTGCTTGAAAACGCTTACGTGCTCACTCTCTTCTGTCATCGCACTATTCGCGAACCTCTCTCACTCATGTTCTCCTTGATGTCAAGATCATGAGTGGACGCGCTAACCTAACTCAAGCCCAGCTGGCGGCTTCGATCACTGAACAAGTTACAGCAGCACTCGCAGCTGCCCAGGCAGGAGGTGTAACCTGCCATCACCACTTACTCTAGGATCTTTAGATCCTACTTTCGTAACTCAACACTTGTGCTTAATATTGATTACTCTTACGCACACGACAAGTCAACACGCTCAGCCACCTGTATGCACATACACGACTTTTATGGACTGTCGTCCTACTACTTTCAGCGACACTGAAGGAGCTGTTGGACTCCTCCATTAGTTCGAGGAACTCGAATCGGTCTTCGAATATGCGAATGACCTGAGGCTCGTAAGGTGAAATATGCCACTGATATTCTCGAAGGCACTGCGCAAACTTGGTGGAACGCGCAAGTTACGATGCTGGGGCTGGCGGCTGCTAATGCCACCCCATGGAATGATTTTAAGGAACCAATCAAACGTGAATACAGTAGTTATGATGCCATCCACAAGTGGGAAGTGGAGTCCCTTAACATGAAGATGACGGGGTCAGAGATAAGAAGAGTATACGATAACGATCCAACAAATTGGCAATTTTGTGTCCAACTATGGTGGATCCTCCCATAAAGAGCTTTGAGCTGTACCTCAAAGGCTTAGTACCAGGACTTCAAAACTATGTGATGACGGCTAATCTTGCTACTATTCAAGATGTTACTCATCGTCTCACAGACCAGGCAGTGGAACAGAGCAAGCTGCCTCAACGTATCAGCGCTACTACTACCACTACTACTCCAACTACTTCTGCTACCCTCAGTGACAACGAATGAAAGTGGGATGGAACCTTTAGCAAGGGTTCGACTACGATTCCGTCCCAGGCACAGCAGCGAAAGATCGACGACTACCAAGTCCTAGTCAACAACCTTTTGGTAGTCAAGGGCAGGGTGGATACAGGGGAAACCACCCTAAGTGCGAACGATGTAACTTGCACCACAGCGGGCAGTGCAACCGAAATCATTGTCAATGATGCAACAAGTTTGGTCATGGAGTCAAAGATGGTAGAAACTCGCGTCCTACAAACCAGAACCGACAACAGCAGCCACAAGCTCCACAGAATCAGCAGCAACAGCAGGGTAACAAGGGATGTTATCCGTGTGGTGCTGAAGGTCACCTCAGAAGACACTGCCCACAGTTGAACCAGAACCAGAATTAGAACCACAACCAAGGAAACGGGAACAATAGTGGAGACAACAACGGGGGTAATAACGACGGCAATGGTGCCAGGGGTCGAGTGTTCGTGATTGGTCAAGATGATGCTAGGAATGACCCCAACGTTGTGATGGTTTCGACATCGTTATTGGTATGGATTGGCTACCTCAACATCGAGCAGAGATTCCTTGCAAAGAAAATATCGTCCGCATTCCTCATGCTGGTTAAGAACCTTTGGTGATTCATGGCGACAAACTCCTAGAGCAGCACCTCTAGCTCGCACACCGTATCGCCTAACTCCATCAGAATTGGAAGAATTATCAGCGCAGCTACAAGAACTCTTGGATGAGGGATTCATACGACCTAGTTCTTCGCCCTGGGGAGCCCCGGTGTTATTTGTGAAGAAGAAAAATGGTGCCTTCCGTATGTGCATAGACTACCGCGAACTGAACAAGGTGACTGTGAAGAATCGCTATCCTCTTCCACGCATCGACGACCTATTCGACCAGTTGCAAGGGTCGAGCTACTACTCCAAGTTAGACTTGAGGTCGGGTTACCATCAACTGAGAGTCCGGGATGAGGACGTCTCCAAAACAGCGTTCAGAACGCGCTACGGCCACTACGAGTTTCTGGTCATGCCATTCGGGCTAACGAACGCGCCTGCAGTTTTCATGGATCTTATGGACAGGGTGTGCAAACCCTATCTTGACAAGTTTGTCATTGTTTTCATCGACGACATCCTGATCTATTCGAAGAGTCAGGAGGAACACGAGCAGCACTTACGACTTATTTTGGAACTTCTTCGAACGGAACAGCTATACGCTAAGTTTTCTAAATGTGACTTTTGGCTTCGTGAAGTCCACTTCTTAGGCCACGTGGTGAACAAGGATGGGATTCATGTAGATCCATCCAAGGTAGATTCGATCAAGAATTGGCCTGCGCCTCGTACACCAACAGAAATACGCCAATTCTTAGGTTTGGCGGGTTACTACAGAAGGTTCATCAAAGACTTCTCAAAGATTGCTCAGCCGCTTACACTACTGACACAGAAAGGTGTTGTTTACCGATGGAGTAATGCACAGGAAACAGCATTCCAACACTTAAAGGATAGACTCTGTAGCGCATCTATCCTCTCACTGCCTGAAGGCACGGACGATTTCGTAGTCTACTGCGACGCATCTATCCAAGGTCTTGGATGTGTATTGATGCAGAGGGATAAAGTTATTGCTTATGCTTCGCGCCAACTAAAGATTCACGAACGGAATTATACGACACACGACCTAGAGCTGGGAGCGGTTGTTTTTGCACTTAAGATATGGCGACATTATTTGTATGGTACCGAGTGCGCAATCTACACTGATCACAGAAGCCTCGAACATATCTTCAAACAGAAAGAGCTGAATATGCGACAGCGACGATGGGTCGAACTGTTAAATGACTACGAATGCTCGATCAGGTACCACCCAGGCAAAGCCAATGTTGTGGCTGACGCCCTCAGTCGAAAGGACACCGCGCCTAAGCGCGTGCGAGCTTTACAACTCACTATACAGTCTAGTCTTCCTTCTCAGATACGAAATGCTCAGGTAGAAGCATTGAAACCAGAAAATGTCAGGGCTGAAGCCCTACGTGGCTCAAGACAACGTTTAGAACAGAAGGAAGATGGTGCTTACTACGTTACAGGACGCATTTGGGTTCCACTTTATGGCAACTTACGTGAGCTAGTGATGGATGAAGCTCATAAGTCTCGCTACTCGGTACATCCAGGTGCGGATAAAATGTACCACGACATCAAAACCACATATTGGTGGCCTAGCATGAAGGCCCACATAGCCACATACGTTAGCAAATGCTTGACTTGTGCGAGAGTCAAGGCAGAATATCAGAAACCGTCAGGACCACTCCAACAACCTGAGATACCACAATGGAAATGGGAGTAAATTTCCATGGATTTTGTTACTGGCTTACCTAGATCTCAGCGCGGAAATGATACTATTTGGGTGATCGTAGATCGACTCACAAAGTCTGCTCACTTCTTGGCTATCAAAGAAACAGACAAGTTCTCTACCTTAGCAGACATCTACTTAAAAGAAGTGGTCTCGAGGCACGGGGTGCCCACCTCCATCATCTCTGATCGTGACGCACGTTTTACTTCAGAACTGTGGCAAGCAATGCATAAATCTTTTGGCTCTCGTTTAGACATGAGCACGGCGTATCATCCTCAGACCGATGGGCAGTCTGAGCGCACTATTCAAACTCTAGAAGACATGCTTCGGGCGTGCGTAATAGACTTTGGCAATGGTTGGGAAAAACATCTGCCACTTGTGGAATTTTCGTATAACAACAGCTACCACACCAGCATTAAAGCTGCACCATTCGAGGCATTGTATGGGCGTAAGTGCCGGTCACCTCTCTGTTGGGCAGAGGTGGGGGAAAGTCAAATCACAGGTCCAGAAATGGTAGTTGATACTACTGAAAAGATTGCACAAATACGACAACGCATGGCGGCAGCTCGTGACCGTCAGAAAGTATACGCTGATAAAGACAGGAAACTACTCGAATTCCAGGTTGGGGATCGAGCGCTACTTAAAGTTTCACCCTGGAAGGGTGTGGTTCGTTTTGGCAAACGCGGCAAACTAAATCCACGATATGTTGGACCTTTCGAGGTTATTGAGAAAATAGGCAAAGTGGCTTACAGATTGAACTTACCACCTGAACTCAGTGCAGTTCACAACGTCTTTCACGTGTCGAATCTGAAGAAGTGTACGTCAGATGAGACCTACATAGTTCCCTTAAAGGAACTCACTATCGACGAGCGGTTGCACTTCGTCGAGGAACCTGTGGAAATCACGGACCGGGATATTAAGGTCCTCAAGAACACGAGAATCCCTCTTGTACGAGTTCGTTGGAACTCCCGCCGCGGCCCAGAGTTCACCTGGGAGCGTGAAGATCAAATGGAACTCAAATATCCCCAGTTATTCGGAAACCAAGCAACTACTACTGAGGCTGAAGCTACCAATACAGAATTTCGGGACGAAATTCCAAATCAACGGGGGGATAATGTGACACCCCAAGAAAACCAGTAATCTTCGCAAACCTGCTCGGGGAGCCGCGATACGATACAGGTAAACAACGTCACACTACTAGCTTCCTCAGTAACTGCATGCTAAATTTCGGGACGAAATTTCTTTTAAGTTGGGGATAATGTGACAACTCGAATTTCCGACTTTCTTTATTCGCATTTAATGCACGTTGACTTTGACTATTTAGTTGTGATATGATAAAACGTAGTGTACTTGCATGGTTATGTGTAATATGATAGCTTGCATACTGTTTGAAAAAAAAACTTAGACTTGTAAACCATAAAACAACTCGACGAAACAAGTGAGATTCGCCAAGATCGATCTCGACGAAACAGATCAGTTTCGTCAACACCTTCTCGACGAAACAGGCTGTTTCGCCGAGCCCAGTCTCGCCGAAAGCCCAGTACGGCCCAGAATGTTATTTCGCGAATATTTACGTGAAACGGGTTCAGTTTCACAAGTTAAGCAATCAGAAAAACCCTAGAACTCCCTCTCTTCTGGGCGACGGCAACAACCATTGTTCACCATCATCCCTAGCTCTCGAATCCTTGTTTCTTCATCTTGAATCGGTTAGTGTGTGTTTGTAAATCGATTCCATGTTTCTGTGATATCACGATTATTGCTTGTGTATATGATTGATGTGCGTTACTGCTGTGATAAGAGTATGATTATGATGTTATTGATTTTGATATGTATGATGTAGTAGGATTTATATAAAATGGTATGAGAAATTTAATACAATCGAGTGCTCGGTTCTGGATATTGTTATTATGTTCTGATTATGAATCCAAGTTAGTATCTTGATAGGGTACAATGATATGATGTTGTATGTTGATATGTTATACACATAAACTAGGGTTTATGCTAGACAATGACTCTGGGATGATTGATTTATGATGATTCGATATGCACATTGACCTTCGTATGATTTCTGTTATTGATGACGGCTGCTAGAAGGATTAGGGTTTATGTGTTATTCGCATCTGCTGTAACTGATGTCTGCGAAACAGACATCCGACGAAACAGGACTCCCGGCGAAACAGAATGTGTTTCGCCAAGAGTCATCGACGAATTAGAATCCTGTTTCGCCAAACAAGGCCACGACGAAACAGAATGTGTTTCGTCAATTTGTGTTTCGCCGAAAGTGTGTTTCGCCAACTTATGTGTTTCGCCATTATGTGTGTTTCGCCGAACAGTTAATCTGCACAGTAACTTGAGTTAATTCTGTTAAGTGTTAACTGGAATATTTAACTGCTGTTAAGTGTAACCATCTTGTATACGATTGTGAATACGTGCTACATGTTTATACGTGAACAACTTGAACACAAACTGATTTCACATACATGCATACTTTAGGACGGGATTGATTACTTGCGAACACATACTTAGCATACCGAGCAAACCAAGGTGAGTTCACACTCTTACCAAGGCATGGGATTCCCCGGTGGGTTGGGAATGGGATTGAATGATTACTTGTACTTACATCACCACTAGACTACTTACCACGGTCCTCGGATTGGGAAGGATGCCTGTGCCAAACTCTACGTAAAGCCTACGTACTGTCCTCGGTTTGGGAAGGACACTAGTGTTTAAACCTACGTAAATCCTACGTACTACTGTCCTCGGATTGGGAAGGACACCAGCACTAAACCTACGTAAAACCTACGTACTACTGTCCTCGGATTGGGAAGGACACCAGCACTAAACCTACGTAAAACCTACGTACTACCGTCCTCGGATTGGGAAGGACGCCAGCGCTAAACCTACGTACTCGCTACGTACTGTCCTCGGTTGGGAAGGGCACTTACGTAAAACCTACGTAAAATTTTACTTACTACTATCCTCGGATTGGGAAGGATACTTATGGTTACGAATAGTCTAGTGGATATACAACATGGGAAGCCCCCACCAATAGAACGTACTATCGGCCCAGTAGAGCCACATGTTACATACGAACTTACTATTACGCATTTACTTTCTGTGAACTCGCTCAACTAGTTGTTGATCCTCTGTTACATGCCTTGCAGGACCTTAGGCACTTATGGAGCTTGCACGGGAGGCACGGTCGTTGTGGACATGGATCATGAATGCTTGATTAGACGTTATGCCATTTCATACTTATACTTATGATTGGGTTTACTTTTATGCTTCCGCTAAACATTGAATTATACTTATGTTTTGAACACCTTTCATATTGGTTTGGTTGAAATACAATACTATTTACATTTGTTCGATATGATTGGTGGCTTGATCCTGGTCAGTCACGCCTCCAAGCGGTGATACTCCGCAGGTGGATTTTGGGGGGTGTGACATAATCAATGTGGTAATCAGTAGGTATAGTCACACGGGACTATAACCATCGTGATTACGCTCACTATAACCAATGGCTCTGATACCAATCTGTCACACCCCCAAAATCCACAAGCGGAGTATCACCACAGGAGGTGTGACTGACTAGGATCCAGTCACCAATCATATTGAACAATATAATTAAATAAATAAAAGTCCAACTACACAGTATAATTGGTGTTCAAAACAAGTTAATCAAATTCAAGTTACCAGCGGAAGCATAAAGTTTAAAAACCAAAGTATAAGTTTAAATGTTCATAAGGTTTAACATGGCACACAACGGTCCATGTCCCACAACGACTCCTGCTCCCCTGCAAGCTCCAGCTAACCTCTAACGACCTGCAAGGCATGTAACAACGAGTCAACAACAAAGTTTAGCGAGTTCACAGTTGGTTGTCCAGTTTAAAGTTGTTTCAAAACCCATATGTTCATTCGAAAACCAATAGTTAATTAATTCCTTGTTTTCCCCAAACCGTAGCCAGTGGGGACTACCCCATGTTGTAAACCACTAGACCGTTACCATATTGACAACTGACTGAGGAAGTTGTTGTCACACCCCCAAAATCCACACGCGGTGTACCACCGCTTGGAGGCGTGACTGACCAGGATCAAGCCACCAATCATATTGAACATATAAGTAAATAGTAAAAGTCATTCATCAATACGATAGGTGTTTTCAAAACCAAACATAAACAAGTGTATAGCGGAAACAATAATGTAAAAACAACCCAACATAAGTATTAAGTTGAAGTGTCACAAAAGAGTGTATCATAACATCCAAAAATTCGTGCCCACAACGGCCGCGCCTCCCGTGCAAGCTCCAAGAGTACCTATGGTCCTGCAAGGTATGTAACAGAGGGTCAACAGCTAGTTGAGCGAGTTCACAGTAAGAAAGTTCGTAATAGTAAATTCTCTTCATAACATGTGGCTCTACTAGGCCGATAGTATGTTCTATTAGTGGGGGCTTCCCATATTGGTATATACACTAGACTATTTGTAACCATATGTGTTCTTCTTAGCCCGAGAACAGTAGTACGTACAAGGTTTACGTAGGTTTTACGTAAGTGCCCTTCTTTACCCGAGGACAGTGGTACGCGTGGGGTTTACGTAGGTTTTACGTAAGTGCCCTTCTTTACCCGAGGACAGTGGTACGCGTGGGGTTTACGTAGGTTTTACGTAAGTGTCCTTCCTGACTCCGGAAGACAGTTGCATGTGTGAGTTTACGTAGGTTTTACGTAAGTGTCCCTCGAAACCTGAGGACAGTGGTAAGTACTTGTTTACGTAGGTTTTACGTAAGTGTCCTGCTTAACCCGAGGACGATGGTAGATAGTCTAGTAGCAGCGTAAGTACGAGTAATTGTTAAATTCCATCATTCAACCCATTCCCAACCCCGGGAACCCCATGCCTTGGTAAGAGTGTGAACTCACCTTGTTTTGCTCGGTATGCTAAGTTAAGTGCTCACAATAAATCAGTCAAGTCCGAGATGTAAAACTGATGGATTGACTGAAAACAAAGGCTCCGTAGGCTTGCAGTCGTCGTCACAGTTAGAGAGGTGCTCTAGGGTTTGCCGATTGAAAAACTTATCCGTGAAGGTTGTGATAAAAAGAAATATATATAATTCACTACTGGGCCTAAGGCCCATCTTTGTTTTCGCCAAACATTGGTGGACGAAAACACTAATGTGTTTTCATCACAGAAGGGTGTTTTCATGTTGGTTAGGTTATTGGACAATGTTTTATTATTTATGCAAGATATGTATAATATACACATAACAATAACACTTATATAGCACCTCAATTATATATAAAATACACTTACGATTAAGTACGATTTAACACATTACAACGTGTACGATTGTGAAACATGACAAGTTGTGTCAACAAACAAACTAAACAATTAATGTGCAATAGTGCGACACTGGAAATCTTGGAAACTCGAGTTGTCACATTATCCCCAACTTGAAAGAAATTTCGTCCCGAAATTTAGCATGCGGTTACTGAGGAAGCTAGGTAAGTTGTATCGTTTACTGGTTTTCCTGGGGTGTCACATCATCCCCCCGTTGATTTGGAATTTCATCCTGAAATTTTGTAGTAGCTTCAGCCTCAGTAGTAGTTGCATTGTTTTCGAACAACTGGGGATATTTGAGTTCCATTTGGTCTTCTCGTTCCCAGGTAAACTCTGGGCCACAACGGGAGTTCCAACGAACTCGAACAAGAGGTATTCTGGTGTTCTTGAGGACCTTAACATCCCGGTCCGTGATTTCAACTGGTTCTTCGACGAAATGCAACCGTTCGTCGATAGTGAGCTCCTTCAAAGGAACTATGAAGGTCTCATCTGACAGACACTTCTTCAGATTCGACACGTGAAAAACGTTGTGAACTACACTGAGTTCAGCTGGTAAGTTCAGTCTGTAGGCCACTTTGCCTATTTTCTCTATGACTTCGAACGGTCCGACGTATCGCGGATTGAGCTTGCCTCGTTTGCCAAAACGAACAACACCCTTCCAGGGTGAAACTTTGAGTAGCGCTCGATCCCCAACCTGGAATTCGAGTAGTTTCCTGTCTTTATCGGCGTATGCTTTCTGACGGTCACGAGCTGCCGCCATGCGTTGTCGTATTTGAGCAATCTTTTTAGTAGTATCAACTACCATTTCTGGACCTGTGATCTGACTGTCACCCACCTCTGCCCAACAAAGAGGTGATCGGCATTTACGCCCGTACAATGCCTCAAATGGAGCAGCTTTAATGCTGGTGTGGTAACTGTTATTGTATGAAAATTCCACAAGTGGCAGATGTTTTTCCCAGCCATTGCCAAAGTCAATTACGCACGCCCGAAGCATGTCTTCTAGAGTTTGAATAGTGCGCTCAGACTACCCATCTGTCTGAGGATGATAAGCTGTGCTCATGTCTAAACGAGAGCCAAAAGATTTGTGCATTGCCTGCCACAGTTCTGAAGTAAAACGTACATCACGATCAGAGATAATAGAGGTGGGCACCCCGTGCCTCGAGACAACTTCCTTAAGGTTTACGTCTGCTTGAGTGGAGAACTTATCCGTTTCCTTGATAGCCAAGAAGTGAGCAGACTTTGTGAGTCGATCCACGATCACCCAAATAGTATCATTCCCACGTTGAGATCTAGGTAGGCCAGTAACAAAATCCATGGAAATTTGTTCCCATTTCCATTGTGGTATCTCAGGTTGTTGGAGTGGGCCTGAAGGTTTCTGATATTCCGCTTTGACTCTCGCACAAGTCAAACACTTGATAACGTAAGTTGCTATGTGAGCTTTCATGCTAGGCCACCAGTATGTAGTTCTGAGGTCGTGGTACATCTTATCCGAACCAGGATGTACTGAGTAGCGAGACTTATGAGCTTCTTCCATTACAAGCTCGCGTAAGTTGCCATAGTGTGGGACCCAAATGCGTCCTGTTACATAGTAGGCTCCGTCTGCCTTTTGTTCTAACCGTTGCCTTGAACCGCGTAGGGCTTCAGCCCTGACGTTTTCTGGTTTCAATGCTTCTACTTGAGCATCTCGTATCTGAGAAGGAAGACTAGACTGAATAGTGAGTTGCAACGCTCGTACACGCCTAGGAGTAGTATCCTTTCGACTGAGGGCGTCGGCCACAACATTGGCTTTGCCCGGATGGTACTTTATAGCACATTCGTAATCGTTCAGTAGTTCAACCCATCTACGTTGTCTCATGTTCAATTCTTTCTGCTTGAATATATACTCAAGACTCCTGTGATCGGTGTAGATGGTGCACTTAGTGCCATACAGGTAATGTCGCCATATCTTGAGCGCAAAAACAACGGCTCCCAGCTCTAAATCGTGTGTAGTGTAATTCCGTTCGTGAATCTTAAGTTGGCGCGAAGCATAAGCAATAACTTTATCCCGTTGCATCAACACACATCCAAGACCTTGGATGGATGCGTCATAGTAGACTACAAAATCGTCCGTGCCTTCAGGCAAGGAGAGGATAGGTGCACTACAAAGTCTATCCTTTAAGTGCTGAAATGCTGTTTCCTGTGTATTACTCCAACGATAAGCAACACCTTTCTGTGTCAGTAATGTAAGCGGCTGTGCAATCTTTGAGAAGTCTTTGATGAACCGTCTGTAATAACCTGCCAAACCCAAGAATTGGCGTATTTCTGTCGGTGTGCGAGGTGCAGCCCAGTTCTTGATCGAATCTACCTTGGATGGATCGACATGAATCCCATCCTTGTTCACCACATGGCCTAGAAAGTGGACTTCACGAAGCCAGAAGTCGCATTTTGAAAACTTGGCGTACAGTTGTTCCGTTCGAAGGAGTTCCAAAATGAGTCGTAATTGCTGCTCGTGTTCCTCCTGACTCTTCGAATAGATCAGGATGTCGTCGATGAAAACAATGACGAACTTGTCAAGATAAGGTTTGCACACCCTGTTCATAAGATCCATGAAAACCGCAGGCGCGTTCGTTAGCCCGAATGGCATGACCAAAAACTCGTAATGACCGTAGCGTGTTCTGAATGCTGTTTTGGAGACGTCCTCATCCCGAACTCTCAGTTGGTGATAGCCTGACCTCAGGTCAATCTTCGAGTAATAGCTCGACCCTTGCAACTGGTCGAATAAGTCGTCGATGCGTGGAAGAGGATAGCGATTCTTTACAGTCACCTTGTTTAGTTCGCAGTAATCTATGCACATACGAAAGGTACCGTCTTTCTTCTTCACAAATAATACTGGAGCTCCCCAGGGCGAAGAGCTAGGACGTATGAAACCCTTTTCCAAGAGTTCTTGCAATTGCTTAGACAGTTCTTCCAGTTCAGCTGGAGCTAAGCGGTAAGGCGCTCGAGCTATGGGTGCTGCTCCAGGAGCTAGCTCGATTTGAAACTCGACCTGGCGATGGGGCGGTAACCCAGGTAACTCTTCAGGAAACACTTGAGGAAAGTCGCGTACAACAGGAATATCCTCTAACTTCTTCTCTTTCGTCGATGTATCAGTAACGAGTGCTAAAATAGCTGTGTGGCCCTTTCGCAAACACTTCTGTGCCTTCAAGAAGGAGATGATGCCACTCACGACACCACTCTTGTCGCCTTGAACTTCGAGAGGTTCTTTGCCAGTACGGGGAATACGAATAATCTTCTCCTTGCATAGGATCTCTGCTTGTTGTTGGGATAACCAATCCATGCCAATGACGATATCAAAACTACTCAGAGTTATAGGAATGAGATCGATAGAGAAAGTCTGACCAACGAGGATAAGATTACAACCCTGAACTATGTGTGTGGCTTCTAGACTTTTACCGTTAGCTAGCTCTACGACATGTTTGGTGTTCAAAAGTGTTGGTGCGCGTTTAAGCATTTTACTAACCTTCAGAGACATGTAACTGGTATCCGCACCCGAATCAAATAATACAGTAACATAAAAGTCGTCAAGAAGAAACTTACCCATAACCACATTAGGATCGTTCCTTGCATCAGCCTGACCAATCACAAATGCACGACCCCTAGCACCATTGCCGTTGTTGTTTCCTCCATTGTTGTTCCCGTTGCCCTGATTGTTGATGTTGTTATTCTGGTTCTGGTGTAACTGGGGGCAGTTTCGCTTGAAGTGACCTTCTGCACCACAATGAAAACATCCCTTGTTACCCTGTTGTTGGTTCTGCTGCGTTTGCTGCTGCTGTTGATTCTGAGTTACAGGCCGTGGGCTCCTACAATCCTTAGCCTCATGACCCATCTTAAGACACCTCAGACAACGACCCTTGTTGCACTGGCCACTGTGGTGCCTGTTACATTTGTTGCACTTTGGGTGATTTCCTTGATATCTTTTCTGCCCCTGACTACCAGAGGATTGCTGACCCGCACTCTGGTAGTCATTAGTCTTGCGTTGCTGAGCTTGAGACTGAACGGTAGCTGAACCCCTGCTGGAATCTCCTTCCCATTTCCGCTTGTTGTCACTGGGAGTAGCAGGAGTAGCTGAAGTGGTAGCGGTAGTAGTAGCGCTGATACGTTTAGGCAGCTTGTTCTGTTCCACTGCCTGATCGGTGAGGCGATGAGCTAGCTTGACGATCTGTTGAATGGTGCCAAGATTCGCTGAGGTTACGTGACTTTGAATCTCCGGCACCAGACCATTGAGATACAGTTCGATACGCTTAATGGGAGGGTCTACCATAGTAGGACACAGAATAGCCAACTCATTCGATCTTCTGGTGTACGCTTCAATTTCTGACCCCGTCATTTTCAAGTGGTAAAACTCTACCTCCAGCTTATGAATGTCATCACGGCTACAGTATTCCTCTTTGATCAACTCCTTAAAATCATTCCAGGGTGTGGCGTTTGCAACAGCTAACCCTAACATCTGAACTTGCGCATTCCACCAAGTCAGCGCAATGCCTTCTAGAGTACCAGTGGCGTACTTCACCCTGCGAGCCTCAGGGCATTCACACATTTCAAATACGGACTCGAGCTTTTCAAACCAATGGAGGAGTCCAACCGCTCCTTCCGTGCCACTAAAAGTAGTAGGACGACAGTCCATAAAAGTTTTGAAGGTGCAAACAGGTGGCTGAGCTTGCTGACCTCCTTCTTGTGCGGCTGCAAGTGCCGCAGCAACTCGTTCGTTAATAAGAGTCGTCAACTGGGCTTGTGTCATGTTAATGCGTCCAGCCATGATCTTCATAGCAAATGTAACATAGGTGAGAGAGGTTCGCGAGTAGTGCGATGACAGAAGAGAGTAAGCACACAAGTGTTCTCATGCAATAGTGTTACGTTAATCTAAGCATACCCTGAGCAAAGTTCTATGCAATTCTAGCAAGTAGGCAATAAGACATGTACCATATTACCTAGAGTGATGAGTCTTGCACGTGGAGCGAGGCGTCGTTGTGGATCGTTGAGCACTGTTCTGGTTATAGTCTGGTTTTAACAAAAAGTTTTCCCTTATTAAAACCTAGTTCTCTATAACCAATGGCTCTGATACCAATCTGTCACACTCCCAAAATCCACACGCGGAGTACCACCGCTTGGAGGCGTGACTGACCAGGATCAAGCCACCAATCATATTGAACATATAAGTAAATAGTAAAAGTCATTCATCAATACGATAGGTGTTTTCAAAACCAAACATAAACAAGTGTATAGCGGAAACAATAATGTAAAAACAACCCAACATAAGTATTAAGTTGAAGTGTCACAAAAGAGTGTATCATAACATCCAAAAATCCGTGCCCACAACGGCCGCGCCTCCCGTGCAATCTCCAAGAGTACCTATGGTCCTGCAAGGCATGTAACAGAGGGTCAACAGCTAGTTGAGCGAGTTCACAGTAAGAAAGTTCGTAATAGTAAATTCTCTTCATAACATGTGGCTCTACTAGGCCGATAGTATGTTCTATTAGTGGGGGCTTCCCATATTGGTATATACACTAGACTATTTGTAACCATATGTGTTCTTCTTAGCCCGAGAACAGTAGTACGTACAAGGTTTACGTAGGTTTTACGTAAGTGCCCTTCTTTACCCGAGGACAGTGGTACGCGTGGGGTTTACGTAGGTTTTACGTAAGTGTCCTTCCTGACTCCGGAAGACAGTTGCATGTGTGAGTTTACGTAGGTTTTACGTAAGTGTCCCTCGAAACCTGAGGACAGTGGTAAGTACTTGTTTACGTAGGTTTTACGTAAGTGTCCTGCTTAACCCGAGGACGATGGTAGATAGTCTAGTAGCAGCGTAAGTACGAGTAATTGTTAAATTCCATCATTCAACCCATTCCCAACCCCGGGAACCCCATGCCTTGGTAAGAGTGTGAACTCACCTTGTTTTGCTCGGTATGCTAAGTTAAGTGCTCACAATAAATCAGTCAAGTCCGAGATGTAAAACTGATGGATTGACCGAAAACAAAGGCTCCGTAGGCTTGCAGTCGTCGTCACAGTTAGAGAGGTGCTCTAGGGTTTGCCGATTGAAAAACTTATCCGTGAAGGTTGTGATAAAAAGAAATATATATAATTCACTACTGGGCCTAAGGCCCATCTTTGTTTTCGCCAAACATTGGTGGACGAAAACACTAATGTGTTTTCATCACAGAAGGGTGTTTTCATGTTGGTTAGGTTATTGGACAATGTTTTATTATTTATGCAAGATATGTATAATATACACATAACAATAACACTTATATAGCACCTCAATTATATATAAAATACACTTACGATTAAGTACGATTTAACACATTACAACGTGTACGATTGTGAAACATGACAAGTTGTGTCAACAAACAAACTAAACAATTAATGTGCAATAGTGCGACACTGGAAATCTTGGAAACTCGAGTTGTCACAGTTGTGCCCTACGTCAATGTCTATCATCATTGACTAAGTGCCCAGATCCATTAGTACACGTCCGTCCTACCGGCACGGTGTGAGGCTTGTCAACCCTAATAGCGCTATTAACTAATGACCCGCTCGCCTTTGGCCCGGCGATTAAGTCGATACAAAAATGAGGGACTTCATGATAGAGTTTTGTCTAGTAAGTTTTATGTTGTCGTCCTTCCCAACCGAGGACGGAAGTACGTACTCTACCCAACCGAGAATACGCAGATTAAATGTAGTCATCCTTCCCAACTGAGGACGGAGGTACATATTCTGTTAGAGGTGAATATGTAGGTTTCGTTTTAGCTTCTTCACCCATTCCCAACCCACCGGGAATCCCATGCCATATAAAAGTGTGAACTCACCTTGGTTTTGCTCGGTAAGACTAGTTACGTGTTCAAGTTGCTCAAACCAAATCCTAACATAGTTACTATAGATAGTCAGTTTTCTTAAACGCTTAACGTAAGTCTTAACACACATCACGCAAGTACCGTTTTCATATTATTATTATTCACATTGTAATAACTCATCATACAATCTAACAATAGTAATCCCGCATATCACACATAACCAGTCCATTAATCCAAATTTCGTAATTTATAACCCAACGAAATCAAAACTAATTCTCAATCATCACTTATAAATATAACAACCTATTTCCTGTTTAGTTCGGCCCAACATTTCCCCAACCCATTTGTTACTCTTAATACTCCTCCCGGCCCATTTATATGTGTGGGTAACAGGCCGGACCCGAGGCCCAGACCTGACCGGCCCAGCTATGTTGCTGTGCAATTTCACAAAACAATTGACCCATGTGTACAGCCCAACTCGATTACCAAGCCTAGCCATGACATGATCAAGTGTTTCCCCATTAGTCTAGCTTACTGTTTAACATCAATTGTACCCTATATGAATTCTTCCACACATTCAGTTTAGTAACAACTTTTTTTTGGGTAAAGGGTTACCCCGGTGATTCTATATATTCACAAACAATCAAAATAAGTAGTGTAGAAGGTCTACACTAGTTCAATCATGAGACATGCCCCATGAAAGTAAAAACAAAAGACACCCATAAACATCCAAACGAAACAAGGAGACAACTAGACTAAAATCTAGACAAATGCGACAAGAAACAAACTAATCAGCCACCATCGTCATTCACGTGATCCCCACGAATCTCCCACTCTACAAGAAGTCTCCGCACACTTGTAATGTTCTTTAGTTTAGCTCCCATCAGCTTGTATCTGACCGTGTTTAAAATAATCTCACTAAGTTTCTCCGGAGGTCTCAGCTGATTTTTGAAAATTCTAGCATTTCTTTCTTGCCAAATAAAGTACACAGCAGCCGCAACCAGAATTTTAGCAACATAATTCATAGCCGATTTAGAACGAGCACGAACCAGCAACCAATCAACTATATCAGTCCATTTCGGACTAACAGCATCCATAGTCACCTTGTTTTGAATTAGATGCCATACTTGAGACGAATATTTGCATTCAAAAAATAAATGCGGATATGAGTCAAAGTTCGGATAACATAACAGGCACATCATATTCATGTTCTTCCTCCACGAGAGATCCCACTTTAGAATTTTGTCTTGAGTCAAAAGCTTACCTTTAAGAACCAGCCACATCATAAAGGCATGTCGAGGGATACACTGCGAAAACCAAACAATATTACACCAATTCACTTCCGGAGCCGTGTACCGAACCGAATGCCACACACACGAAGAGGAGAACTCCATTGTATCATTACCATCTCTCCATACCAATTTATCATGCTTTGTTGGATTTAACTGTACTTGGTCTAACTGAATGAGAACCGGAAAAAGATCACTCCATGCCATAGGCCACGACCAAGAACCATGCGAGTAGATGTTAGCCACATAATCATCCAGATTAAAATCTGCAACGGTAATGGTTCTAGGCGAAATAAACTCACCAAGCGGCCCTATATCACACCAGTAATCGAACCATGCAGATGTATCAGCGCCATTGCCTAATTCCAACCATATATGATTCCTGATAAGAGGCCGCAATTGCACTAACTTTCTCCAAGACCAACAGCAATTAGCGGGGGTTTTACACACCCAGAAGCTCTTGCCTTTTAACCGGTAACTGTGCACCCAATCCACCCATAAAGAATCCCGCTTAGAAACGATACTCCAAATATGATAAGACATAAGAGCCTTATTCATATCCCCAATTCATCTAATGCCCAACCCTCCTTCATACTTCGGAGTACAAACAGTCTTCCAAGAAACTTTTGATTTGCCTTTAGAATACGAACTCTCTTGGGACCATAGGAAATTTCGCATACAAGCTTCGAGCTCATGAACAATACGGATCGGCAACATAAAAACAGAAGACCAATAGATGTGCATAGCTGAGAGAACTGAAGTAATCAGCTGTAATCTACCAGCAAACGAAAGCAATTTGTTCCTCCAATGCGTTATATGTTTTGTAATCTTTCCACGAGCACTTAGAAAGAGACGTCATAATACACCTAGCCGAATTTACTTCTCCTCTAGCAAAAAGGAACAAATCATCCGCAAAACAAAGATTGATAATCTGCTGTTTTTCGCATTTATTATGAAATTTAAACGAAGAGTCAATACGAACCGCATGCTGAAGAATGGCCGTCAGAACCTCCATAACTAGAGTAAAAAGATAAGGGGAGATTGGATCCCCTTGCCTTAAACCTCGTTTGCCCTTAAAGAAACCATGAACAGAACCATTGACACAAATAGAAAAGGAAGCAGTCGAGACACACACCATGATCCACTCAATCATCTTGTCTTTAAACCCAAACCCAAGCAAAGCACTTTTTAGAAATCTCGAGTCAACCGTGTCATAAGCTTTCTGGATATCCACTTTAAAAGCACACCTTGGAGGACCCGCATGTCTATGATAATTATGCATTAATTCTTGAGTCAACATAATGTTGTCAGAAATTCTCCTACCTGGAACAAATGTCGATTGATTAATACTAACGATGTCATTCAGCGCACCTTTTATTCTATCCGCAACGATTTTACTGATACATTTGTATAAGACATTACAGCAAGCAATCGGCCGATAGTCACTGACTGCCGAAGGGGTAGGAATTTTCAGAATAAGCACAATAGTTATGTGATTCAATTCTCGAAGAAGGTTTCCTGTCTCAAAAAAAATCCATGATAGCACAAGTAACATCATTACCGACAATAGGCCATGCACTTTTGAAAAACGCCGCTGTATAACCATCAGGGCCCGGAGCTTTATCGATACCAATAGAAAACATCGCCTTTTTCACTTCTTCCGCCGAAACTTGGCGGATCATATGATCAGCAACCTGAGGAGAAAGGACTTTAGAGAATAAATCCGGAGCCGGAGTAAGAGAAATATCACCTTGAGTACCGAAAAATTTCTCATAATGCTTGACAAACGGTTGGAAAACCGTATCACCCTCATAGAGCTTCCCTTCCGAATCTTTAATCACCTCAATCCGGCTACAATGATTTCTAATTTTCAGAGATGAGTGAAAAAAAGCAGAGTTCATATCCCCCGCACTCAACCAATCTACTTTAGACTTTTGTTTCAGAAAACATTCTTCGTCTAACGAAGCCTCTTGGAGGTCACGACTTATCAAACACTCGGCTGATCGAAGATCAGCATTATAAGGATCACGATCAATCTTTTGCTGTATAATATCTAGATCCGAGCGCAGATTATCAACTTTTTTATGAAGATTACCTTGTTTAAATAATAAAGAACGCAACGGGTGTTTAAGTAATCGAAGCTTTTTAACCACTCTAAACTGATGAACACCATTGACGTTAGTAACCCAGTTGCTTTTAACAATCTCCAAGAACTCTGGTTTATACACCAGGAAATTAGCAAACTTGAAAGACCTCGGCTTCAGTCTACTAGCTTCCGGGAACGAGAGAATACAAGGACAGTGATCCGATAGTCTATACGGTTTGAAAATGGCCACGGAATTCGGAAATTCAGCTATAAAATTCGTATTTCCGATCACTCGGTCAAGTTTCTTCAGCAAACCTACCCTATTTTTTGGCTTTTGACTCCAAGTAAACTGTATCCCTATACAGTTAATATCAACGACTTCAATATTATCCACACACTCTTGAAAATCTCGCATACCAGTAGAAATCGATGAAGTTCCCATAGAGTTATCCTCAATGTTAAGAGCCGTGTTAAAATCGCCCATAATGCACCAAGGTTTATTATTAACAAGGGCTTTGTGCATAGAAAGATTATTCCATAACTCTTTACGGGCCATATAATAATTAGCAGCATAAACGACTGAACAAAACATCATTCTTTTATCCAATTTGAAAACAAGCTGAAAATGCATAACCTGATGAGATTGCGCCAAGATCATCACATCAAAAATGATCGGATTCCATCCAATAATAATTCTCGTGCCTTTATCACAACAACCTCCATTCGAAGTCCATTCCCAAGATCTGAAGACTGACTTGTAAACTTTGCCCAAATTACCAACGTCCACATGAGACTCTAAAATAGCACACAAACTCAAATTAAAATCTTTAACTGCTTGCCGAACCTCCTTCTGTTTAAGAGGGCAGTTCAACCCCCTTATATTCCAAGCCGCAATACTAACCATGGGTAACTATCGGAAAAGGAGTGCTTGCCCCTTTACTTTTAACGTTTAGAGTACCCCCCGTCATAAACCCATCCATTTCGTTTTCCACCTCTATAACCTCGTCTTCATCAGACTCGTCATTATTCAACCCCGATGTCTTGTTGCTAGTACCCGACTCGTCTTCCACTTCATTGAGAACATCAAAAGGGTTATTCGATCTTATATTCATAGAACCCGAATCTTTATTGGTGTCGCCTTTTGGTTTTGAACCAACAGGACGATATTCAAATTTAGACTTTTGCTTATTAACAGGAATACCAACTTTCTTAGCAGCTTTCTTACCATACACTCCTATGTATCCGTCTTGATCCACAATAGGCACCTTCTTTACAGGACGATTCTTTTGAACATTCCGATTGTGATTCTCATACACAGCGTTAATTGGTTTCTTCGGTTGTTTCGGGCAAATATCGGTCGAGTGACCGAACACACAGCAGTTAGCACACCGATGCGGACTCCATTCATACTCCACATACATAGTCTCTTTAATGAAACCCTCCCCTTCCGGTTCAGGAATTGCCATTGTAATCTCATCTCGAAACTCTTTCTCAGCCGAGACCTCAATCAACGCTCCAGCATAGCTACTGCGACCCCAAGAGTCGATGCACATAGATGTAGTAAACGAATCCAGCATTTTTGGTTCCCCAATAGTAGTTGCAATCAAGCTAAGACCATCCTCCGTATAAGCCGCTAAAGGAACTTCATGAATTTTGACCCATACCTGAACCTTCTTTACCTCTTTCTTCTCTAGCTTAGTTGTTGGAGTCCAGCCATCCAGAAATAATGGCTGGGATCTAATTATCCAAGGCCCATCCTTCAGAACATTCGACATACCAACTTCATCATTAAATTTAAAGAAGAAAAAACCATTCGCGTTCATCATAGTTTTTAACAAGCCATACTTCTTCTAATTTGTCCGAACAAAATAATCAACTACAGGGAAGGCAACCCGATCTCCTAAAAAATACCCATACAGAGTATTAGCCAGCTTATCTTGCACTGACCGAACAGATTCCCTCGGCAAGACAACATCACAGCCATCTTGTATTACGGAACTAGCAAGTGAGCGAAAGTTTACTTTCTTCAGACCATTAACTGCTACTGTATCTGCATATGACATAGATTTGGAAGTAGAGCCCTTACTCGGCTGATTTTCAAGTTTATCACTACCCTCATAATTAAAACCCGCAGCCTCATATTCCGATGACGGGACCGGAATAGTGATCTTGGATAATTCATCTATTATTCTAAATTCCTTAGCATCATGCTGCGGCAGTTGCACAGTACCCCGTCTAGGTAACACCGGATTACCATCAATATTGACCACACGACTAGCTAAACCCTTGAATTGTAACGGCGGCTTACCTCGCTCTGGTAGAACAGAATCATCGGGTTTGGGATGAGCATCCATTATAAGATTAACACATCTCTCTATTGACCAGCAAAACTCACTATCATGCACCAAAAAACACGTGAACCAGAAGCGCAACAAGCAGAAAACCGGACGTCAGGAAACCCTAATTCTAGCAAACCTTACTCCATGCACCTTTTGCACTATATAGTAAACCAGGTAAATCAAGATCCTAAACTGATCGATCAACCAAGAAAACTATACACCACGTGAGAATGACACAGAAATAAGGCGGCGACTGAAAACAAAAAAACAAAAAACCCTAGATGAAAAACGATTAAACCTGCTAACGAGTTCGTTATAGAGATTGAGGATTAATCCCTAATCACAGACTGTTATACAGATCATTACGAAAAACATCTGAGGATTCATGATGAACAAAATCGCCAAGCTAGAGAGAGAGCATTAGGGTCTCTGATTTATTTTAACCCACACTTGCAGTTTCTTCACCTCCTTCTTTTCCAACTTAGTTTAGTAACAACTTATGTTAGCTTGTTACATATTATTCATTTGATTTGCTTTACCATTTACTTTACATAATCCATTATTTCATCTCATCATTTATATGCCAATACCCCTTATTAACATATCCTTTATCCCTAGACATTGATCATACTGAATATAATCGCAAACATATGTAACCCTACTAGTCATCATCTTGCCAATCGGTTATTAATATATTCATCATATAATGGACCCTCAACATCACATAACATTGCTATACTCACTTTCATAACCTAGTGTACATGCAAGATCATGATTCACAATTATTCAGCAATATACAAGATCATGATTCAATATAATTAACATCAATACATAAACAGTTTACAAGCAAACCCTATAATCATGTTTGAGGTCTAACATAAGAACACACATTCTCGGATCATACATAAACAGTATCACCGCTCACATTAATCATGCCTTCAGATTTAACAGTTGACACCTATAATAGTTTCATCAAGATTCTACCATTATGCAACACAACCATACGAGATAACAAGATTGCATAATTAAGGATTACATAAAATAAATCTACTAACCAAGAGAGGCTCGACTAATCAAACTGATGTCTCAACTACCAGATCGCCTCGGTGGGGGGGGGGGGTGTCCACTGTCGTCACGAACTAAAGGGGATGTAGGGTTTGTTTTGGTTTAGAGTTGTTATGGGAACCATACACAACACGTCTAAAAATATTAAATCTTTGGGGCGGTTCCCTTTGGCCGATAATGGGCTCAAGCCCATTTACTCAATTGTTATCATAACCTATGAGTGTATCAGCCCAATGTATAACGAGAGTGTGTTTTATGTGTGTATTGGATCTAAAAACACTTGTGTTTTTATTAGTTAAAAGCCAACTGAAACTCAATATACTATTTAGAAACCCTAATTATAATTCATATTTATTAACTTTAAGTGGTAAATTAAAAACCTGTAAAAACATATTCGGCCCAAATACAAAGTGTACGAGTCTAATATTAACAAGTTTTATACTAGCACAAAACGTTCAGCACAAGAAGAGGAAATGAATAACGAGGGATTTGTCACACCCTGGCTTTTGCGGAAGCGTGGGTTAATTTGGTGTGACTTCTTAATACCATAGCTTAATCACAACAAAGCTATATGAAAATAAAACCATGCAGATCATCCATTGAGTTAAGTTTGAAAAGTAAAATACCACAACATTGTCTTAAGGCGTTGACACATGCAACGGAAATTACAACCTAATAACATAAAAAAAACATTGTTTGAAAGACACAACCACAAACTTAAGATAGACGTAGTTTAAGAACTGTGACTCGTCCAGGTAAAAGCCACAACCCCTAAACTCGGATGATCCCATAACTCTACGTAGCGTGAAAACGTAGCATACCGTGCCAGATCCTTAGTTCCCTGAAATACATGTAAGTTGGAAAAATCAACAATAATGTTGAGCGAGTTCATGTGTAAGTGATCAAGTAAAACCTTTGTAAGTATAAAATCCTGGTATGTAGCAAATAAGGAAAAAGAGATCGATTAATGTGTAGCTAATACATTAATAAGTGACATGGCCTAGGAAGCACTCAAACCTGTAACGCGGATTTCGTACCGGTCCTTCCGGCGGAACGACATAGTCACCACATGCAGCCACACGCTGGCCCATGTGTGGGGCTCGCAACACCCGATAGATCTATCACTCATGCCTCTCGGTCCTTATACAAGCATTAATGGTCTTACGATAATAGCCTATCCAGTCACGTGATCTAGCAGTAGGTTCCTTAGCTAATCATACCGTGTATAAAACGTTTGTAGTAAATGTAACATGTATTTCACCCCCGCAGTTTAAAAAACTGAAAACAGTTAAGAGAAAAGGGGGAGCATGAACTCACCGAAGTGCGTCTCTAAAAAGTAAACTCCTGGTCAACCTGCTGTGCGACGACCTACACGTACTAACTTCTATTAGACGGACGGCCGTGCCTTAGTTTAAGGTTTTATGTCTCTGGGAAATAGTTAGGCAATTATTTCGTAATTACACTTCGTAATTAATTTTGTAATTATATTCCTTCCCAAGGATGGGGGTTTTTAATACATGTGCGTTCGTATAACTTCGAAATATATTATTAAGTCTCACTTAATAAAATATATTTTATTTCATTTGTCCAAAATACTTTGCTTCCAAAATATAAATAAATTTCCCAAAAATATTATATTTTATTCCATATAATTTTCCAAAATAATATCCTAGTTAAAATACACACTTATGAGTATTTTCTGAAAATACGTAAGTTACATTGTAAGGTTCGGGTGGTATAAATAATACCGGTGTAACTCAAATATTTATTGTGAAGGCGTTCGTATTATTTTGGAGCCGTGAATACTCGGTGTGTACGAGTTATATTATTTTTACTCTAAAAATAATATTTGTATAGTTCACAAAATAATCATAAAAATTGCACAAGTGTTACTATGGAAAATATATATTCTAAATATATATTTTAGTAAGCTTTATTTTGTGAAAATCCCACCTCCGACACTTGGAAGTTTCGTAATAAAAATCATGGCGAAAGTTATTTGGGAAAACAAGTTAAAAATATATCCATAACACTTGTGATAAAAATATTTACAAGTGTTAGTTTTTTGGAAAAATTTCGCCAGAGTTTCCTCTGTAACTGGAGGTGGTCACGCTTACAAGCGTATCATTTTCTTTTAAAATTTCAATTCAACAATGTTCCCAACATCAATCAACAAAGTTTCATCATCAAAATAGTCAATATAAATATAAATCGCAAAACACATGAACTTGTGGTTTGTGTAAAATATGTAGTAACTTTCCCCATATTTTTTTAGTAGATCTTTTATAAATAAACTTGGTTTCTTTGAGAACCTTGTTTTTAAAGAAGACACGTCTTTACAACCTTTGTCAAAAATTACAACAATAATTCTTTGTTAAAACTCTTTGTTACACAAGTGTCTACACACTTGTGTGTTCACAAAAATCACCTTTGTTTAGGGAGGATCCGGCTTTAAAAGTATGATTTCATTTTACACTTGGTCCTTCGAAAATACCACTTGTAGATCCGTAGATCTACTAGTTTAGAACTCCATTTTATAAGAAAATTTGTTTTTACACAAGTTCATGTTTGTGTTGGAAAGGGTTCGTCATCTAGAAACTTTACAATTTAAACATAAGGCTAGTTCATGTTTTGTGAACATGATCTAGCGGGTTGATGACGATCCATTTCCATACTAGCAATCAACAACCATAAATAATCATAACAACACTAGTTTTATAAGTTTTAGACCATTACATTGCTTTTATCCAACAAGTTCATTATTTTAGTAAACTTTTATTTTATGATCTTACATTTTCATGATTTTCAACCGACAAAATTCTTATTAACCACTTTAGAATAGATCAAAAAGGCGTTTAGAGTCACTTACTACTAGCTCGAGGCTAGGGAAGAAACTAGTCGAAAAACGAGTGGTTAAAAGCGTTGAGGTGAGGTCCTTGACGATCCGCAAGCACCGGGCTTCCTCGTATGTGACCCCTTACACTTGTATACGAGTATAATGCCTTGTATGAAATTGTAAAATGGATGGATGGAAGTGAATGCTCTCGGCAGAAGACAAGGCAAGAAGAAAGAAAGAAAAGCAATGTTGAGTGGTGATTTGTGAAGTAAATGAGGGGAACCTTGAGTTATAATTATAGTCCAATTTACTCTAATTACCCAAGGGATCTTATGTAGTCAAGATTTTGAGCATAGATAAATATAATATCAAAAAAAAAAAAAAAAAAACTTGTGGTGTATGTGTTCCCCAAGGAACCGTTCGGTTCAAGGGTGGGGGTATCCAATTGGATTCTAACTTGATATTTAGTGATTAGTTAGATTTGTAGGTGATTTAAATTTAGTGTAATATTGTGTTATAATATATAGCGGGTGTTAGGGTATTCGGGGACCCTAACTGGCTCAGAAAAAGAAAATAGTGTCATTGACATTATTTTTAGGTTCCGGGTTAAGTCCGGTTGTTTGGGTGGATACTAGTCCGTTAAAGTGCTAAATAATTATTTAAAGTGTCGTTAATATTATTTTTAGTGACCCAATTTATTTTTTTTTCCAACTTTTTGCACTTTACTAGTTTAGATAAATGCTGAATTTTTATTTAAAGTGCTGAATTTTGTACTCGAAGTACGTTTTAGGCACATCCGGTCACTATAATTATCACCTAGTGACGCAGTTCTACAATCCTCACCTCCCTACACTCCCTACTAGTGTATTAATCTATTCCCGGCTCATACTGGCCTTAGAGACAATAACTGTCTGATGCTGGCTATGTCAGCATGTTTACTGGGTTATCCGTATAGTGTGCTCACTGTGCTTTTTGTGCATCAAGGTTGTCACTGATGTTTGTGTAAAAATAATAGAGTGACAGTATAAAATGTGATGCATGAGTATGTATGTATCAGAAATCAGTAAGCAGTTTAATCTCAGTTGTAAGCAAGCACAGTAATTAAGCAGTAATTAAATATTAATTAATTCGTACGGATACCTGGTTTGGTGAGGGTTGTCACATTCTCCCCCCGTTAAAGAAATTTCGTCCCGAAATTTAAGTTCTGCTTCTATTTGCAGGGGTCTTTGGAAATAAATGGGGGTACTTCTCTTTCATTCGATCCTCACTCTCCCACGTGAATTCAGGCCCATGTCTTGCATTCCAACGAACTTTGACGAGTTTGACACTGCTCCTGCGAGTTTTATTAACTTTCCAATCTGTGACCTCTACAGGTTCTTCAGTGAAGTGGAGCGTGTCGTCGTTATGAACTTCGTCAGCAGGAATGATCACTGTATCTTGTGTTGGACTTTTTCTCAACTTGGATACATGGAATGTATCGTGAACACCATGGAGTTCAGCAGGTAGGTCCAACTTGTAGGCTACAAGCCCAATCCTTTGCAGGATTCTGAAAGGGCCAATGTAACGCGGATTCAACTTCCCACGCTTTCTGAAGCGTGCCACAAATTTTCAATAAAACCATATCTCCAACTTGGAATTCCAAATGTTTCCGGTTTGGATCTGCATAGGCTTTCTGTCTGTCACGAGCCGCTTCGATGCGTTTTCGAATCTGCGCAATTTTGTCTGTCGTCTCTTGGACGATTTCGGGACCAACAAGCTGCCTATCACCTGCGTCAGCCCAGCATAGGGGTGATCGACACTTGCGTCCGTAAAGAGTTTCAAATGGCGCGGCTCCAATACTGGTGTGGTAGCTGTTGTTGTATGAGAATTCGGCCATTGGTAAATGTTTATCCCAGCTACCACCAAGATCCATTACACATGCTCTCAGCATATCCTCCAATGTCTGAATAGTTCTTTCACTTTGCCCATCGGTCTGTGGGTGAAATGCAGTGCTCAGATTTAGTTGTGAGCCAAAAGCTTCTTGGAAGGATTGCCATATCCTTGACACAAACCTTCCGTCTCTATCAGAGATGATCGAGAGAGGCACTCCATGACGTGCAACAATCTCTCGCATGTATATTTCTGCCAGTTTACTAGTATTGTCTTTCTCTTTGATTGGCAAGAAATGTGCGGACTTCGTTAATCGGTCCACTATTACCCAAATAGTGTCATGGCCTCTTGGCGTCTTGGGCAGTTTCATTATGAAGTCCATTGAAATCTGTTCCCATTTCCACTTGGGAATCTCAGGTTGTTGCAGAAGTCCTGAGGGCTTCTGGTACTCAGCTTTCACCTTGGCGCACGTTAAACACTTGCTAACATAAACAGCAACATCGCCTTTCATTCTAGGCCACCAATAATAATCTTTAAGGTCCTGGTACATCTTATCCGCTCCTGGATGGATAGAGTACCGTGATTTGTGTGCCTCATTAAAAATAACTTTTCTCAAACTACCAAACAGAGGAACCCAAATCCTTTTCATAAAACATAACGTTCCTTCCTCGTTTGGCACTAATTGCTTCTCCATCCCACGAAGATATTCTTCTTCAAGGTTTCTTTCCTTAAGAGCTTCTTTCTGCGCGACACGAATGCGCAGGGAAAGATCTGTCTGGATAATCATCTCCAAAGCCCTAACCCTTATGGGCTTGATCCTTTCCTTACGACTTAGGGCATCGGCGACCACATTAGCCTTCCCTGGATGATACTTTATCTCGCAATCGTAATCATTTAACAACTCAACCCATCGTCTTTGTTGTTGGACTCTGTATGCCCAAGACACATATTAAATTGATGTGGCTAGTACGTTATGATCCAAGTCGAGTCATACCCAATAACAAGCTAGACAAACACTTACAATATTTATTTATGATATGATCAAATAAATAAATATCAACACTTAGAATATTTAGAAATTGGTTTTCTAAATAATTGCACTTAACAAACTAATAAATTATATGGATAATTTATTTTGAGAGAATATTTTATTTTGTTATTTAATTGGTTAAATAACATAATAAAAATAGCATAAGTCTTATAACATATGATGTTATATTTTATAAAAGTTATAAAATATATATATATATATATATATATATGTGTAAGACTTATATTTTATAAAAGAAATTGTATTTTTTTTTATAAAAAGCTTGGCCGCCACCCCCCCCCCCATGGGGTCTTCCCAAAAAATCCTTGTCCAATAAAGTTCCATGCATGTTGTCATAGTTGCATGCCTTTTAATTGGATGTTCTTCCCAAGCAAGAAAGGTCCAATTAGGTTTCATGCAATTGTCATAACTAGATGGCACATGATTGGGCAAAGGGTGTGGCCATGTCTCTCACATGTTATATAAAACAATGGAAGACATATTTTGAATAGGATGAACTTGAAGAAGATAGTAAAATGGCTGAAAATTTTCGGCCAAAAGGTGATCATCCAAGAGTTGATTTTATTTGGAAAAATCAAGTGTTAGACTCTTAATAAATCGGGTCATGTATGGTTGATCTATTGGTGAGTTTCAAGTTCATATAACAAGTGCAAGAACTCCAAAACTCCTCTCATATTTTCGGCCATGAGATGGTTAACAAGAGGGTTTTTCTAGTGAGTTCATAAGTGTAGAAATCCTAGCTAAACATGAGGTGTTTGTTGGAAGCTTGGGGTATACAAGCTTGAGGTCTTCTACTCTTGAAGACAACCAATTCAAGAAGCATCACCTTCTTCATATCCATTACTCCTTGTACTTCAAGAAGGTAGTTTTCTAAACATCCTATGGTTGTGTTTGATAGTATACATCTCATATATGGATCCGGGTTTTGGGATTTTGCATATAAATGGTTTTATATCTTATAAAAGTAACATGTTTTAAACTTAATTTCCGCTGCGTTTTTATTTCATATGGATGAAATTGCTTTGATGAACATGTTAAAATCCCATCAATGGCATCTAGAGCCGCTTATATGAGTGCATACTTCAATAGATTAAAATTTTCGGGTTTCGGGTTTGAAGAAAACCCTATGGCCGAAAATTTTAATATGGTTAGGTGACCTTTATCCCACAAGCATGGTAAACCCACCTCGAATATACAAGTTCCTTCAAATGTGGTTAGGTGACCTTTATCCCACGAAAGAGTTCCCAAGTGTTTCGAGTGTTGTATAAAAGGATGGTGTTTGACTTGTTTTATAAAAGGGATTTTTGAGTTTTCAAAAAATTCTAGTTTAGAAAACTTTATGTACCATACATTTGCATGCATTCAAATCCTTGGTATTTTTGTGAAAATAAATTTTCAAGGTTCTTTCTAATAAAACCCATTTTATTATAAAATCATTAATTTTTAATAACCTTTTATTAACCAATTTTAATGATCTTTTAAAGAACCAATTTTAAGCTTGTTGTTGATTATTAGTTTGTTAAGCATGCATATCCAAATATCATCTAAACAACATAAATAAACAACCACACAAGCACAACATATATAACAATAGGTGCATAACCATAGCCAACTATTTTGACAACACTTGTTAGCCGAAACAAGTGTGCCAAAAGGTCCTTCCTAAAGGGTGAAAATTGACACAAGTATTGTGTCGTTGAACTCCCACTTGATCCCGCATCCAAATGCTTCAAGTCTTCCTTTTGTGTTGTGATTTCTCCACTTTCTTTGATCTTCCAAATGTCTTTTATATTCAGCTCCAAACTCCTTTGGACTTCAAAAATGTGTTTTGGTTATCGGGCTAAAAACCCGTTTAGAACTATGAAGTCCTTTATGCCCGAAATTGGCAAAAACCAAAACCGCATTTTTGTGTGCATCTTCTTTTACAAAATATATCCTAATACATTTTTTCTAGTAAAATAAAATGCACCTAATCTATTTATTTTACATACCAAATGAAAATAAATAAATTACATAACTTTACAAGTGGAAGAACAAAATAATAATTATTACAACCTTTGAAATAATTTAAATAAATAAATCACAACACAATCATTCAACACAAGGTCATGGCTAGGTTATATGCACCAAAATATATATCCAAATATATATTTATATTAATTTCAAGAAGCATAAAAAAATGGTTCCCTTTTAATAACCATTTTCGGCTATGACAAAAAAACCGAAAAGGTTAGTTTTGTCCAAACAAACAAATCATCCATATGAAATAATTTTTCAAGATTCATTTATGCATGTAAGAATATAATCTTGAAAAACAAAGGGATAACCATACTTAAAATTTCGGCCATAGGGTTTTCACCAAACCCGAAACCCGAAAATTTTAAGTCTATTGAAGCATGCACTCATATAAGCGGCTCTAGATGCCATTGATGGGATTTTAACATGTTTATCAAAGCAATTTCATCCATATGAAATAAAAACGCAGCGGAAATAATGTTTAAAACATGTTACTTTTATAAGATATAAAACCATTTATATGCAAAATCCCAAAACCCGGATCCATATATGAGATGTATACTATCAAATACAACCATAGGATGTTTAGAAAACTACCTTCTTGAAGTACAAGGATTATGAAACGGATGATGCTTCTTGAAATGGTTGTCTTCAAGAGTAGAAGACCTCAAGCTTGTATACCCCAAGCTTCCAACAAACACCTCATTTTTAGCTAGGATTTCTACACTTATGAACTCACTAGAAAACCCTCTTGACAACCATCTCATGGCCGAAAATATGAGAGGAGGTTGTGGAGTTCTTGCACTTGATTGATGAACTTGAAACTCTCCACTAGATCAACCATACATGACCCGATTTTTAGAGTCTTACACTTGATTTTTCCAAATAAAAATCAACTCTTGGATGATCATGTTGAGGCCGAAAATTTTCAGCCATTTCTACCTATCTTCTTCAAGTTCTATATTCAAATATTCATAAAAAATGAATATATAAGACATGAGAGATTTGCCACCCACTTGACCCAATCAAAAACCTTCTAGACATGCAAAATGCATGTCATATAATTGGACCATTCTTGCTTGGGAAGACCATCCAATCAAGAGGCTTCTAACTTATGACAACATGCATGGAACCTCATTGGACAAGAATATTTTGGGAAGACCCCATGGGGGGGGGGTGGCGGCCAAGCTTTTATATATAAAAAAAATACAATTTCTTTTATAAAATATAAGTCTTACACATATATATATATTTTATAACTTTTATAAAATATAACATCATATGTTATAAGACTTATGCTATTTTTATTATGTTATTTAACCAATTAAATAACAAAATAAAATATTCTCTCAAAATAAATTATACATATAATTTATTAGTTTGTCAAGTGCAATTATTTAGAAAACCAATTTCTAAATATTCTAAGTGTTGATATTTATTTATTTGATCATATCATAAATAAATATTGTGAGTGTTTGTCTAGCTTGTTATTGGGTATGACTCGACTTGGATCATAACGTACTAGCCATATCAATTTAATATGTGTCTTGGGCATACAGAGTCCAACAATCTCCCACTTGCACAAGATACATAGAAGATTGATGCAAGCAGTAAATAACGCCTAACTACGGTTTACTACCCCTAATATGTATGATTATATGTGCCATTCAATAACATCATCCTCTTCAAGTCCCTTACTTGAAAATGATTTAGGTGAATCTATCATTTATCCTTTTGTTACAGATGTCATGTCAAATCCAGAGACACAGAGTGATCACTCTCTGTTGATTTAACTTTAGCAGGCCTTAGACATCTCACTCTCAACGAATAAGAGGAACAAATCCCATCTTGACTACATACGTCTCTCACAATCACCTTGTACCACACCTGAGCTTAGCCTTATGTACTGTCATATTACTGACAGCGAAGAAAAAGTCAAGGTATAATATTTGGTGAATATCAAGACCCAATATGTATCTCAGGTCAGAGGATACTATGATATTCTCCTTTACTCAAATTTACTTATGATCAATCACAGATGATTCCATGCAGAAATATTTGAGAGCGAGTCAGTCCAATATTTGTATCCCACAAATATCTATGAACCTTGGTAGCAACACTTTGCTCTATATTCATATCTAATGAATATCCACCAATCCAAGTTCATAATAGTCTTACATTCATATTTGTTCCCACAATTATGATCAACTACGGACATTTAGAATAAGTAACTTATTCACGGATTAAAACATGCTAATATGGAACATAACTCAACATACCATAAAGAGTTATAATAACAATTGTTCCAATATCCAAATACAAAATAGATCAAATCCAATAACTAGAATATCGAAGTCCTAAGGCACAAGTATGACCCTTTCATGCTTTGCCCATTCAAGGAGCTTCGTGAGTGGATCCGCAATATTTTGATCAGTGTGAACTTTGCGAATACATATCTTTCTCTTTTTTCAACTTCATCCCTTATGTAGTTGAAACTCCGCTCAATGTGCCTAGTCTTTTGATGTACACGAGGTTCCGTGATTTAAGCAATCACACCATCGTTATCACAAAGATCACTAGGGGTTCTGAATGGTAAGGACTACCCTTAGATCGGCAATAATTCAAGTGGCAGATCCATTTGAATTATCTCAATCAATGAAGCGGCGATGTATTCTGATTCTGTAGTGGACAATGCTACCCTGTTTGTGATCGATGTGACAACTCGAATTTCCGACGTTCTTTATTCGCATTTAATGCACGTTGACTTTGACTATATGGTTGTGTTATGATAAAACCTAGTGTGTTTGCATGGTTATGTGTGATTGTATATCATGTGTACTGTTTGTAGAACTTAAACTGTTAAGAACCCGACGAAACACAAGGCTGTTTCGCCATAACCCATTCCGACGAAACAGGCTGTTTCGCCATGAACACTCCGACGAAACAGAAGTCTGTTTCGCCGGCCCAGTAATTCACGAAGCCCAGTTTGGGCCCAAAACGTAAACTCGCATACTACTACGTGAATCAACCTATTGTTTCACACTTTTGAACACTCTGAAACCCTAGAACACTCTCTCTTCTGTGCGACGGCAACAACCATTGTTCACCATCATCCCTAGCTCTCGAATCCTTGTTTCTTCATCTTGAATCGGTTAGTGTGTGTTTGTTAATCGATTCCATGTTTCTGTTATATCACGATTCTTGCTTGTGTATATGATTGATGTGTGTTACTGCTGTGATAAGAGTATGATCATGATGTTATAGATTTTGATATGTATGATGTAGTAGGATTTTTATAAAATGCTATGCGAAACTTAAATATGATCGGATACTCGGTTCTGGATGTTGTTATTATAATCTGATTCTGAATGCAAGTTAGATTATGATCGGATACTCGGTTCTGGATGTTGTTATTATAATCTGATTCTGAATGCAAGTTAGCATCTTGATAGGGTTTGATGATGTGATGTTGTAATCGATATGTTGTATACATAAGCTAGGGTTCATGCTAGATGTTAAAACACCGTGATGCTTGTGTTAGAATTATGTGATAATGAATCTTGTGAATGAATGATTCTGCATGATCGATGTTATTGATGTCGGCTGCTAACATGATTAGGGTTTCTGTGTATTTCGTAACTGCTGTAACTGTGTCTACGAATCAGACATTCGACGAAACAGGAATCTCGGCGAAACAGAAAGTGTTTCGCCAAGAGTCGTCGACGAATTAGAATCCTGTTTTGCCAAGCAAAGCCACGACGAAACAGAACATGTTTCGTCACTATATATGTTTCGTCACTATATATGATTCGCCACTATGTGTGTTTCGCCAACTCACTTGTTTCGCCAACTTATGTGTTTCGCCATATATGTGTTTCGCCGAGCTGTGCTGTAACTTGAGTTAATTCTGTTAAGTGTTAACTGAAATATTTAACGGCTGTTATATGTTAAATATGACTTGTATGATTGTGATTACGTGTTACATGCTTATACATGAACAACTGAAACACAAACTGATTATGTATACGTGCATACCTTAGGACGTGATTGATTATTTGCGAGCACTTACATACCTAGCATACCGAGCAAACCAAGGTGAGTTCACACAAGCCAAGGCATGGGGTTCCCAGGGGGAATGGGGATTTGATGATTACTGTACATACATAGATGACAGAACCTACTGCTAGACTAGTAACACTTATTGAACGATCTTCGCACACCTGCCAAGGACATTGGCCGCGATATTATGACTGACTTCGCACACCTGCCAAGGACATTGGCCGCGAACTAAATTTACAACATCTTCGCACACCTGCCAAGGACATTGGCCGCGATACAAACAAACCTAGTCTAGAATACTTGGGGAATAACATTCCCCAACATCTTCGCACACCTGCCTGGAGGGCCGCGATGGGAAATAATACAATACTTTGTAACGAACGAACATACTACTACTCACACTATACTATTACTGAACTGTTAACTGTGAACTCGCTCAACTAGTTGTTGACTCTCTCTTACATGCCTTGCAGGACCTTAGGTACATATGGAGCTTGCACAAGAAGGAGCAGGTCGTTGTGGGATACGGATCGTAGACGATATTTGAACTTATAACTTATTTTGGGTTTTCATTATTATGCTTCCGCTACTTAAACAATGTTTGGTTATGAACATCAGTCATGTCAAGATGAATTACCTTTTCCTACTTTTACACTTAAATACTATGTTTGATATGATTGATGGCTTGATCCTGGTCAGTCACGCCTCCAAGCGGTGATACTCCGCGGGTGGATTTTGGGGGTGTGACAGATTGGTATCAGAGCCATTGGTTATAGAGAACTCGGTTTTAATAAAGGGAAAACGATTTTGTTAAAACCAGACTATAACCAGAACAGTGCTCTCAACGATCCACAACGACGCTTCGCTCCACGTGCAAGGCTCAACACCATAGGTATTACTATTCATGTTACATTACCTACATGCTAGAACTACATAGAACTATGCTCGTGGTATGCCTAGAGTACAGAACCCACTATATGCTATTACTTGAGAACACTTGTGTGCTTACTCTCTTCTGTCATCGCACGATTCGCGAACCTATCTCACTTACGTTATCTTTACTATGAAGATCATGTCTGGACGTATCAACATGACTCAGGACCAGTTGACGGCCCTCATTAATGAACGAGTTACTGCGGCAGTTGCAGCCGCACAAGCAGGAGGTATACCCTGCAGTTAGAACTCACACTAGGATCCTTAGATCCTACATTCCTAAATCAACTCTCGTGTTTAAACTTGTCCTAATTCTTTTACACAACAGGTCAAGCACCTGTTTGCACTTTCAAGACTTTCATGGACTGTCGTCCATCCACTTTCAGCGGCACTGAAGGAGCCGTAGGTCTCCTGCACTAGTTTGAAAAGATAGAGTCTGTGTTTGAGATGTGTGAATGCCCTGAGGCACGCAGGGTGAAGTATGCTACCGGTACCCTCGAGGGTTTAGCCCTCACATGGTGGAAAGCTCAGGTCCAAGTACTGGGGTTGGTTGCTGCTAACGCCACCCCATGGAACAATTTCAAAGAGATGATCAAGGAAGAATACTGCAGTCGAGATGATATTCATAAGCTGGAAGTTGAGTTTTTCAACCTCAAGATGACGGGGTCTGAGATTGAAGCGTATACCAAAAGATCGAATGAGCTTGCGTTACTGTGTCCTACTCTGGTGGACAAACGTATCGAACTTTATCTTAAGGGTCTGGTGCCAGAGATCCAAAGTCATGTGACTTCAGCAAATCATGCCACTTACCAGTAGGTTGTTCAGTTGGCTCACCGTCTCACTGATCAGGCGGTGGAGCAAAACAGGTTGCCTAAACGCATCAGCGCTACTGCTACCGCTACCACTTCGGTTACTCCTGCTACTCCCAGCGACAATAAGAGGAAATGGGAGGGGGATTCTAGCAAGGGTTCAGCTACTGCTCAGTCTCAAGCTCAGCAACGCAAAACAAATGACCACCAGAGTCCGAATCAGCAATCATCAGGAAGTCAAGGGCAGAGTGGCTATCGGGGAAATCACCCATGGTGTAGAAGGTGCAACAAACACCACAGTGGAAGATGCCGCAGGGAACAGTGTCAAAGGTGCCTCAAGATGGGTCATGAGGCTAAGGATTGTAGAAGCGTACGGCCAGCAAATCAGAACCAGCAACAACAACCACCTGCTCCACGAAACCAGCCTCAGCAGCAGCAGCAGGGAAACAGGGGATGCTACCAATGTGGGGCTGAAGGTCATTACAAGCGGGATTGCCCTCAGTTAAACCAGAACCAGAACAATAACAGCAATAACAATCAGGGCAACGGGAACAACAACAATGGTGGGAACAATAACAACAATGGTGCTAGAGGCCGTATGTTTGTGATCGGTCAGGGTGATGCCAGGAATGATCCCAACGTGGTTATGGGTAAGTTTCTTCTTGACGACTTTTATGTTACTGTACTATTTGATTCTGGTGCGGATACAAGTTACATGTCTTTAAAAGCTAGTGAAATGTTAAAACGTGCACCAACTCTCCTAAATACCAAGCATGTCGTAGAGTTAGCTAACGGTAAGAGTTTAGAAGCCACACACATAGTTAAAGGGTGTAATCTTATTCTCGCTGGTCAGACTTTCTCCATCGACCTCATTCCTATAACATTGGGTAGCTTTGACGTCGTCATTGGTATGGATTGGTTATCGCAACAACAAGCGGAGATTTTATGCAAAGAAAAGGTTATTCGTATTCCTCGTTCGGGCAAGGAACCTCTCGAAGTTCAAGGCGACAAGAGTGGTGTCGTGAGTGGCATCATTTCCTTCTTGAAGGCTCAGAAGTGTCTGCGCAAGGGTCACACAGCTGTTCTAGCTCTCGTCACTGATACATCGAAGAAAGAGAAAAAGATTGAAGATATTCCTGTAGTACGTGACTTTCCTCAAGTGTTCCCTGAGGAATTACCTGGGTTACCGCCTCATCGCCAGGTCGAGTTTCAGATCGAGCTAGCTCCTGGAGCAGCACCCATAGCTCGAGCGCCTTATCGTTTGGCTCCAACTGAATTGGAAGAACTGTCAAAGCAGCTACAAGAACTCTTGGAAAAGGGTTTTATACGTCCTAGCTCTTCGCCCTGGGGAGCTCCAGTGTTATTCGTAAAGAAGAAAGACGGTACGTTCAGGATGTGTATAGACTACCGTGAACTCAACAAGGTGACGATCAAGAATCGTTATCCTCTTCCGCGCATAGATGATTTATTCGATCAGCTGCAAGGGTCGAGCTACTACTCCAAAATAGACTTAAGGTCAGGATATCATCAGCTGAGAGTCCGGGATGAGGACGTCTCTAAAACAGCATTTAGAACTCGCTACGGCCACTACGAGTTTATGGTCATGCCATTCGGGCTAACGAACGCGCCTGCCGTATTTATGGATCTTATGAACAGGGTGTGCAAACCCTATCTCGACAAGTTCGTCATTGTTTTCATCGACGACATCCTGATTTATTCAAAAAGTCAGGAGGAACACGAGCAGCACTTACGGCTTATTTTGGAACTTCTACGGACGGAACAGCTATACGCTAAGTTTTCTAAATGTGACTTCTGGCTTCGTGAAGTCCACTTCTTAGGCCACGTGGTAAACAGAGATGGGATCCATGTCGATCCATCCAAGGTAGATTCAATCAAGAATTGGCCTGCGCCTCGTACACCAACAGAAATACGCCAATTCTTAGGTTTGGCGGGTTATTACAGACGTTTCATCAAAGACTTCTCAAAAATTGCTCAGCCGCTTACACTACTGACACAGAAAGGTGTTGTTTACCGTTGGGGTAATGCACAGGAAACAGCGTTCCAACACTTAAAAGATAGACTCTGTAGCGCACCTATCCTCTCACTGCCTGAAGGCACGGACGATTTCGTAGTCTACTGCGACGCATCTATCCAAGGTCTTGGATGTGTATTGATGCAGAGGGATAAAGTTATTGCTTATGCTTCGCGCCAACTAAAGATTCACGAACGGAATTATACGACACACGACCTAGAGCTGGGAGCGGTTGTCTTTGCACTTAAGATATGGCGACACTATTTGTATGGTACCAAATGTGCTATCTACACTGACCACAGAAGCCTCGAACATATCTTCAAACAGAAGGAACTGAATATGCGACAGCGACGATGGGTTGAACTGTTAAATGACTACGAATGCTCAATCAGGTACCACCCAGGCAAAGCCAATGTTGTGGCTGACGCCCTCAGTCGAAAAGACATTGCACCTAAGCGCGTACGAGCTCTACAACTCACTATACAGTCTAGTCTTCCTTCCCAGATAAGAAATGCTCAGGTGGAAGCATTGAAACCAGAAAACGTCAGGGCAGAAGCCTTACGCGGCTCAAGGCAACGCTTAGAACAGAAGGAAGATGGTGCTTATTACGTAACAGGACGCATCTGGGTTCCACTCTATGGTAATTTACGCGAGCTGGTAATGGATGAAGCTCACAAGTCTCGCTACTCGGTACACCCTGGTTCGGATAAAATGTACCACGATATTAAGACTACATACTGGTGGCCTAGCATGAAGGCCCACATAGCCACATACGTTAGCAAATGCTTGACTTGTGCGAGAGTCAAGGCAGAATATCAGAAACCGTCAGGACCACTCCAACAACCTGAGATACCACAATGGAAATGGGAGCAAATTTCCATGGATTTTGTTACTGGCCTACCTAGATCTCAGCGCGGAAATGATACTATTTGGGTGATCGTGGATCGACTCACAAAGTCTGCTCACTTCTTAGCAATCAAAGAAACAGACAAGTTCTCTACCTTGGCAGACATTTACTTAAAAGAAGTGGTCTCGAGGCACGGAGTGCCCACCTCCATCATCTCTGATCGTGACGCACGTTTTACTTCAGAACTGTGGCAAGCAATGCATAAATCTTTTGGCTCTCGTTTAGACATGAGCACAGCTTATCACCCTCAGACAGATGGGCAGTCTGAGCGCACTATTCAAACTCTAGAAGACATGCTTCGGGCGTGCGTAATTGACTTTGGCAATGGTTGGGAGAAACATCTGCCACTCGTGGAATTTTCATACAATAACAGCTACCACACCAGCATTAAGGCTGCACCATTCGAGGCATTGTACGGGCGTAAATGCCGGTCACCTCTCTGTTGGGCAGAGGTGGGAGATAGTCAAATCACAGGTCCAGAAATGGTAGTCGATACTACAGAAAAGATTGCACAAATACGACAACGCATGGCGGCAGCACGCGACCGTCAGAAAGCATACGCTGATTTAGACAGGAAACTACTCGAATTCCAGGTTGGGGATCGAGCGCTGCTTAAAGTTTCACCCTGGAAGGGTGTGGTTCGTTTTGGCAAACGCGGCAAACTAAATCCACGATATGTTGGACCTTTCGAGGTTATTGAGAAAATAGGCAAAGTGGCCTACAGATTGAACTTACCACCTGAACTCAGTGCAGTTCACAACGTCTTTCACGTGTCGAATCTGAAGAAGTGTACGTCAGATGAGACCCACATAGTTCCCTTAAAGGAACTCACTATCGACGAGCGGTTGCACTTCGTCGAGGAACCTGTTGAAATCACGGACCGGGATGTTAAGGTCCTCAAGAACACGAGAATCCCTCTTGTACGAGTTCGTTGGAACTCCCGCCGCGGCCCAGAGTTTACCTGGGAGCGTGAAGATCAAATGGAACTTAAATATCCCCAGTTATTCGGAAACCAAGCAACTACTACTGAGGCTGAAGCTACCAATGCTGAATTTCGGGACGAAATTCCAAATCAACGGGGGGATAATGTGACACCCCAAGAAAACCAGTAATCTTCGCAAACCTGCTCGAGGAGCCGCGATACGACACAGGTAAACAACGTCACACTACTAGCTTCCTCAGTAACTGCATGCTAAATTTCGGGACGAAATTTCTTTCAAGTTGGGGATAATGTGACAACTCGAATTTCCGACGTTCTTTATTCGCATTTAATGCACGTTGACTTTGACTATATGGTTGTGTTATGATAAAACCTAGTGTGTTTGCATGGTTATGTGTGATTGTATATCATGTGTACTGTTTGTAGAACTTAAACTGTTAAGAACCCGACGAAACACAAGGCTGTTTCGCCATAACCCATTCCGACGAAACAGGCTGTTTCGCCATGAACACTCCGACGAAACAGAAGTCTGTTTCGCCGGCCCAGTAATTCACGAAGCCCAGTTTGGGCCCAGAACGTAAACTCGCATACTACTACGTGAATCAACCTATTGTTTCACACTTTTGAACACTCTGAAACCCTAGAACACTCTCTCTTCTGTGCGACGGCAACAACCATTGTTCACCATCATCCCTAGCTCTCGAATCCTTGTTTCTTCATCTTGAATCGGTTAGTGTGTGTTTGTTAATCGATTCCATGTTTCTGTTATATCACGATTCTTGCTTGTGTATATGATTGATGTGTGTTACTGCTGTGATAAGAGTATGATCATGATGTTATAGATTTTGATATGTATGATGTAGTAGGATTTTTATAAAATGCTATGCGAAACTTAAATATGATCGGATACTCGGTTCTGGATGTTGTTATTATAATCTGATTCTGAATGCAAGTTAGATTATGATCGGATACTCGGTTCTGGATGTTGTTATTATAATCTGATTCTGAATGCAAGTTAGCATCTTGATAGGGTTTGATGATGTGATGTTGTAATCGATATGTTGTATACATAAGCTAGGGTTCATGCTAGATGTTAAAACACCGTGATGCTTGTGTTAGAATTATGTGATAATGAATCTTGTGAATGAATGATTCTGCATGATCGATGTTATTGATGTCGGCTGCTAACATGATTAGGGTTTCTGTGTATTTCGTAACTGCTGTAACTGTGTCTACGAATCAGACATTCGACGAAACAGGAATCTCGGCGAAACAGAAAGTGTTTCGCTAAGAGTCGTCGACGAATTAGAATCCTGTTTCGCCAAGCAAAGCCACGACGAAACAGAACATGTTTCATCACTATATATGTTTCGTCACTATATATGATTCGCCACTATGTGTGTTTCGCCAACTCACTTGTTTCGCCAACTTATGTGTTTCGCCATATATGTGTTTCGCCGAGCTGTGCTGTAACTTGAGTTAATTCTGTTAAGTGTTAACTGAAATATTTAACGGCTGTTATATGTTAAATATGACTTGTATGATTGTGATTACGTGTTACATGCTTATACATGAACAACTGAAACACAAACTGATTATGTATACGTGCATACCTTAGGACGTGATTGATTATTTGCGAGCACTTACATACCTAGCATACCGAGCAAACCAAGGTGAGTTCACACAAGCCAAGGCATGGGGTTCCCAGGGGGGAATGGGGATTTGATGATTACTGTACATACATAGATGACAGAACCTACTGCTAGACTAGTAACACTTATTGAACGATCTTCGCACACCTGCCAAGGACATTGGCCGCGATATTATGACTGACTTCGCACACCTGCCAAGGACATTGGCCGCGAACTAAATTTACAACATCTTCGCACACCTGCCAAGGACATTGGCCGCGATACAAACAAACCTAGTCTAGAATACTTGGGGAATAACATTCCCCAACATCTTCGCACACCTGCCTGGAGGGCCGCGATGGGAAATAATACAATACTTTGTAACGAACGAACATACTACTACTCACACTATACTATTACTGAACTGTTAACTGTGAACTCGCTCAACTAGTTGTTGACTCTCTCTTACATGCCTTGCAGGACCTTAGGTACATATGGAGCTTGCACAGGAAGGAGCAGGTCGTTGTGGGATACGGATCGTAGACGATATTTGAACTTATAACTTATTTTGGGTTTTCATTATTATGCTTCCGCTACTTAAACAATGTTTGGTTATGAACATCAGTCATGTCAAGATGAATTACCTTTTCCTACTTTTACACTTAAATACTATGTTTGATATGATTGATGGCTTGATCCTGGTCAGTCACGCCTCCAAGCGGTGATACTCCGCGGGTGGATTTTGGGGGTGTGACAATCGAGAACCATCTTGATCAGTTTGGAAACTCGTATCCATGTAACCCTTTACAACGAATTCCGAAACTCGCATCCTTGTAACCCTTTTACAACGAGTTCTTTTTCACCAGATCCATATATTAGAAACATATCCTTAGTCCTTCTAAGGTATTTCAATATATATTTTTAATAGTCACCCAATGACTGTTACTCGCTGGTATCTTTTCGTCATGCCTAAAGCGCATGACATGTCCGTTCCAGTGCATATCATTACATACATAATGAATCCTATAGCTATCGCATATGGGATTCCTTTCAATCTTTCCCTGCTCATCCTTTGAGCTTGGACATTGAGACGCACTCAATATTGTCCCCTCTTTGAATAGGTACCAAACCTTTCATAGAGTTCTCAATCTTGAACCTTTTCAAGACTTTGTCAATGTATGCACCTTGGTTTAAACCTATCAAGCGCCTTGATCTATCCCTATAGATCTTTATTCCCAAAATATAGGCAGCTTCTCCAAGATCTTTAATGGAAAAACATCTTCCAAGCCATGCTTTTACACCTTCCATGGTTGGAATGTCATTTCCAAATAGTACAATGTCATCGACATACAATACTAAGAAAGTGACGGTGCTCCCACTAGCTTTCTTATACACACAAGCTTCATCCCCGTTTTTGATGAACCCAAAATTCCTAATTTCTTCATCAAAACGGTGATTCCAACTTCTCGATGCTTGTTTCAATCCATAGATTGATTTCTTTAACTTGCACACTTTGTTAGGATGTTTTGGATCGACAAAACCTTCAGGCTGAACCATATAGACATCTTCATCAAGATATCCATTGAGGAAAGCCGTTTTGACATCCATTTGCCAAATCTCATAGTCATAATATGCAGCTATGGCAAATAATATCCTAATCGACTTTAGCATTGCCACTGGCGAGAAGGTCTCATCATAATTAACCCCTTGAGTTTGAGTGAAACCTTTTGCTACAAGTCTCGCTTTATAAGTATCCAAGTTACCATGCATATCTGTTTTCTTCTTGAAAACCCACTTACTTCCAACTACTTTGGAGTTAAGAGGTGGCACAACCAATTCCCAAACTTGGTTGTCATACATGGATTGCATCTCTACGTTCATAGCCTCAAGCCATTTGTCGCAATCAGATTTTGACATTGCATCAGGGTATGTGGTTGGTTCATCTGAATCTACCACATAGCATCCATCCATGAAAAATCCATATCTTTCAGGTGGATTACTAATTCTACCTGATCTGCGAACGTTTTGTGTATGTTGATCAACCATTTGATCATTTTCAACAACCTCTTGTTGAGTGCTAGTATCAACCAAACGTGTATCGGCTTGTGGTTCTTGATCCTCATCAAGTTCCACTGTTCTACTAGTTCCTTCCATAAGGAACTTACCCTTTCGAGCAACAAATACCTTTTGCTCTGTTGGATCGTAGAAATAATATCCTATATCATCTTTAGGATATCCTACAAAGATACACTTAGTAGATCGGACTTCCAATTTATTTGGAGTGTATTGCTTAACATAAGCTTCACAACCCCAAACCCTTAAGAATGATAATGATGGAGGGTTTCCATGCCATATTTCAAAAGGTGTCCTTTCTACTTTCTTGGTTGGGGCCATATTTAGTATACGGACTGCGGAGAGCAAAGCGTAACCCCAAAATGATAGAGATTAATGCGCTCCTAGCCATCATAGATCGAACCATATCCAGATAGAGTTCGATTCCTTCTCTATCGGAATGAAGAACTTTAATTGAGTTGATTTTGTACTTCACTTTTTGAAGGCTTTGAACATTTCAAAACTTCAACTTTGTGTCTCAACAAGTACACACAACCATAACTATTATAGTTGTCGGTAAAAGTAATGAAGTATCTTTCACCATTCCTAGTCATTGGCTTAAAAGGATCACATACATCCAAATGTATGATACTTAATAAATCTTTTACCCTTTTCCACTAAAGGGTTCCTTAGTCATTTTACCTTGTAAATAAGATACACGTGTATCAAATGAACCAACTTCATTTGTTTCCAAAAGATCATTCTTTCAAAGTGTTTACATGCGACTTCTGTTCATATGACCAAGGCGATAATGACAAAGATAGGTCTTACTCAAATCCATTTTGAGTTTCTTGGTGATTTCTAGGTACATTTAACTATCAAATGATGTATTCTTATGAACCAATTCATAAATACCATTTGAAAGCATAGCTCTAAGGTAAAACATGTCATTTATCGAAATATAAATGTCATTATTTACAAACTTTAACTCAAAACCATATTTTCTTATAAGGGAAACTTGAATAATGTTCCTAGTCTAACTAGAAGCATTCAAGACATTTTAAAACAATTTCCAAACCATTTGGAAGTTTCAAAACATTGTCTCCTTTCTTGTAATGTTTATTTCTTTTGAACCTTTTGCAACGAATTGCAAACATGAGTTCCACATCCGGTATCTAATACCCATGTGTTAGAAGAAATAGCATTAAGGTCAATATGTATCATTAAGATTGTACCTGAGGTTTGCCTAGCATCCCTCTTGTTTTTTCAACTCTTTGAGATAGGTTGGACAATTCCTATTTAAATGCCCTATCTCACCTCACTCAAAGCATGGATCGTTCATGGCAACCTTTGCCTTCTTCTCTTTTGGTTTCGGTGGTTTCGCTTTAGTCTTTCTAATTATTTCCCTTTGAATTACCCGTTTCCATTTGCAACATTTGCTTTGGTGTCGGGGTGATGCCCTTTCTTGTTGCCACCCTCATTGATAGTTAGAATGGATAAAATCCTTTTATCCATATCGAGCCTTTCGAGGTGATCAATGTGGCTTTTCATCTTAAAACATAAGATGAGTCCGATTGGGTTTCCTCCATTCGACATGCATGAAGCGCTCGAACGGTTTCGAAGCGTTCTACCCTTAGGAACATTTCCTTTAATTGGGTAATCATGTCGTGTGCTCATGATGTTCAAAACCTTTTGAATCTCGGGAATCATAATTCCTAACATGAGGCAAGAGGCTTGCGTAGTATCCTCGATATACTTAATCCAATCGTTATAGGCATCCTTATCTTCCATAAGATGTTCATCGGGATTAGGATCGTTTTCAGTGATAGGTTACGGACGGTTTGGGTAATATTGTTAGCGGCCATCTACAAAATTTAACAAGGTTCAATTTTAGTATTTTCGATATTATTATATTTTAATCATTAATACCCTTTGTGTCTCATAGATAATTAATAATTAAAAACTAGAATCCAACGTTACATTTAAATATTGGTTAGGTGACCTTTATCCCTCTATTTAAATTAACAAGGTAGTCAACGTTTGACAATTGCAACTCTTTGCAACTTCTAGCCATATGGGATCGCTTAAACATCTTTATGTTTAGTTGGCATGTTTAATCCCATCAACACCGTTTGTTTGCCATGCTTCGGTGACCCTAAGTTCATGGTTTCCAAATCAAGTCGTCCAACTTACACACACGTGTGAGTTTATACACATAAGTGGTTAGGTGACCTTTATCCCACAAACATGGTAAACCCACCTCGAATATACAAGTTCCTTCAAATGTGGTTAGGTGACCTTTATCCCACGAAAGAGTTCCCAAGTGTTTCGAGTGTTGTATAAAAGGATGGTGTTTGACTTGTTTTATAAAAGGGATTTTTGAGTTTTCAAAAAATTCTAGTTTAGAAAACTTTATGTACCATACATTTGCATGCATTCAAATCCTTGGTATTTTTGTGAAAATAAATTTTCAAGGTTCTTTCTAATAAAACCCATTTTATTATAAAATCATTAATTTTTAATAACCTTTTATTAACCAATTTTAATGATCTTTTAAAGAACCAATTTTAAGCTTGTTGTTGATTATTAGTTTGTTAAGCATGCATATCCAAATATCATCTAAACAACATAAATAAACAACCACACAAGCACAACATATATAACAATAGGTGCATAACCATAGCCAACTATTTTGACAACACTTGTTAGCCGAAACAAGTGTGCCAAAAGGTCCTTCCTAAAGGGTGAAAATTGACACAAGTATTGTGTCGTTGAACTCCCACTTGATCCCGCATCCAAATGCTTCAAGTCTTCCTTTTGTGTTGTGATTTCTCCACTTTCTTTGATCTTCCAAATGTCTTTTATATTCAGCTCCAAACTCCTTTGGACTTCAAAAATGTGTTTTGGTTATCGGGCTAAAAACCCGTTTAGAACTATGAAGTCCTTTATGCCCGAAATTGGCAAAAACCAAAACCGCATTTTTGTGTGCATCTTCTTTTACAAAATATATCCTAATACATTTTTTCTAGTAAAATAAAATGCACCTAATCTATTTATTTTACATACCAAATGAAAATAAATAAATTACATAACTTTACAAGTGGAAGAACAAAATAATAATTATTACAACCTTTGAAATAATTTAAATAAATAAATCACAACACAATCATTCAACACAAGGTCATGGCTAGGTTATATGCACCAAAATATATATCCAAATATATATTTATATTAATTTCAAGAAGCATAAAAAAATGGTTCCCTTTTAATAACCATTTTCGGCTATGACAAAAAAACCGAAAAGGTTAGTTTTGTCCAAACAAACAAATCATCCATATGAAATAATTTTTCAAGATTCATTTATGCATGTAAGAATATAATCTTGAAAAACAAAGGGATAACCATACTTAAAATTTCGGCCATAGGGTTTTCACCAAACCCGAAACCCGAAAATTTTAAGTCTATTGAAGCATGCACTCATATAAGCGGCTCTAGATGCCATTGATGGGATTTTAACATGTTTATCAAAGCAATTTCATCCATATGAAATAAAAACGCAGCGGAAATAATGTTTAAAACATGTTACTTTTATAAGATATAAAACCATTTATATGCAAAATCCCAAAACCCGGATCCATATATGAGATGTATACTATCAAATACAACCATAGGATGTTTAGAAAACTACCTTCTTGAAGTACAAGGATTATGAAACGGATGATGCTTCTTGAAATGGTTGTCTTCAAGAGTAGAAGACCTCAAGCTTGTATACCCCAAGCTTCCAACAAACACCTCATTTTTAGCTAGGATTTCTACACTTATGAACTCACTAGAAAACCCTCTTGACAACCATCTCATGGCCGAAAATATGAGAGGAGGTTGTGGAGTTCTTGCACTTGATTGATGAACTTGAAACTCTCCACTAGATCAACCATACATGACCCGATTTTTAGAGTCTTACACTTGATTTTTCCAAATAAAAATCAACTCTTGGATGATCATGTTGAGGCCGAAAATTTTCAGCCATTTCTACCTATCTTCTTCAAGTTCTATATTCAAATATTCATAAAAAATGAATATATAAGACATGAGAGATTTGCCACCCACTTGACCCAATCAAAAACCTTCTAGACATGCAAAATGCATGTCATATAATTGGACCATTCTTGCTTGGGAAGACCATCCAATCAAGAGGCTTCTAACTTATGACAACATGCATGGAACCTCATTGGACAAGAATATTTTGGGAAGACCCCATGGGGGGGGGGGTGGCGGCCAAGCTTTTATATATAAAAAAAATACAATTTCTTTTATAAAATATAAGTCTTACACATATATATATATTTTATAACTTTTATAAAATATAACATCATATGTTATAAGACTTATGCTATTTTTATTATGTTATTTAACCAATTAAATAACAAAATAAAATATTCTCTCAAAATAAATTATACATATAATTTATTAGTTTGTCAAGTGCAATTATTTAGAAAACCAATTTCTAAATATTCTAAGTGTTGATATTTATTTATTTGATCATATCATAAATAAATATTGTGAGTGTTTGTCTAGCTTGTTATTGGGTATGACTCGACTTGGATCATAACGTACTAGCCATATCAATTTAATATGTGTCTTGGGCATACAGAGTCCAACAATCTCCCACTTGCACAAGATACATAGAAGATTGATGCAAGCAGTAAATAACGCCTAACTACGGTTTACTACCCCTAATATGTATGATTATATGTGCCATTCAATAACATCATCCTCTTCAAGTCCCTTACTTGAAAATGATTTAGGTGAATCTATCATTTATCCTTTTGTTACAGATGTCATGTCAAATCCAGAGACACAGAGTGATCACTCTCTGTTGATTTAACTTTAGCAGGCCTTAGACATCTCACTCTCAACGAATAAGAGGAACAAATCCCATCTTGACTACATACGTCTCTCACAATCACCTTGTACCACACCTGAGCTTAGCCTTATGTACTGTCATATTACTGACAGCGAAGAAAAAGTCAAGGTATAATATTTGGTGAATATCAAGACCCAATATGTATCTTAGGTCAGAGGATACTATGATATTCTCCTTTACTCAAATTTACTTATGATCAATCACAGATGATTCCATGCAGAAATATTTGAGAGCGAGTCAGTCCAATATTTGTATCCCACAAATATCTATGAACCTTGGTAGCAACACTTTGCTCTATATTCATATCTAATGAATATCCACCAATCCAAGTTCATAATAGTCTTACATTCATATTTGTTCCCACAATTATGATCAACTACGGACATTTAGAATAAGTAACTTATTCACGGATTAAAACATGCTAATATGGAACATAACTCAACATACCATAAAGAGTTATAATAACAATTGTTCCAATATCCAAATACAAAATAGATCAAATCCAATAACTAGAATATCGAAGTCCTAAGGCACAAGTATGACCCTTTCATGCTTTGCCCATTCAAGGAGCTTCGTGAGTGGATCCGCAATATTTTGATCAGTGTGAACTTTGCGAATACATATCTTTCTCTTTTTTCAACTTCATCCCTTATGTAGTTGAAACTCCGCTCAATGTGCCTAGTCTTTTGATGTACACGAGGTTCCGTGATTTAAGCAATCACACCATCGTTATCACAAAGATCACTAGGGGTTCTGAATGGTAAGGACTACCCTTAGATCGGCAATAATTCAAGTGGCAGATCCATATGAATTATCTCAATCAATGAAGCGGCGATGTATTCTGATTCTGTAGTGGACAATGCTACCCTGTTTGTGATCGATGTGACAACTCGAATTTCCGACGTTCTTTATTCGCATTTAATGCACGTTGACTTTGACTATATGGTTGTGTTATGATAAAACCTAGTGTGTTTGCATGGTTATGTGTGATTGTATATCATGTGTACTGTTTGTAGAACTTAAACTGTTAAGAACCCGACGAAACACAAGGCTGTTTCGCCATAACCCATTCCGACGAAACAGGCTGTTTCGCCATGAACACTCCGACGAAACAGAAGTCTGTTTCGCCGGCCCAGTAATTCACGAAGCCCAGTTTGGGCCCAGAACGTAAACTCGCATACTACTACGTGAATCAACCTATTGTTTCACACTTTTGAACACTCTGAAACCCTAGAACACTCTCTCTTCTGTGCGACGGCAACAACCATTGTTCACCATCATCCCTAGCTCTCGAATCCTTGTTTCTTCATCTTGAATCGGTTAGTGTGTGTTTGTTAATCGATTCCATGTTTCTGTTATATCACGATTCTTGCTTGTGTATATGATTGATGTGTGTTACTGCTGTGATAAGAGTATGATCATGATGTTATAGATTTTGATATGTATGATGTAGTAGGATTTTTATAAAATGCTATGCGAAACTTAAATATGATCGGATACTCGGTTCTGGATGTTGTTATTATAATCTGATTCTGAATGCAAGTTAGATTATGATCGGATACTCGGTTCTGGATGTTGTTATTATAATCTGATTCTGAATGCAAGTTAGCATCTTGATAGGGTTTGATGATGTGATGTTGTAATCGATATGTTGTATACATAAGCTAGGGTTCATGCTAGATGTTAAAACACCGTGATGCTTGTATTAGAATTATGTGATAATGAATCTTGTGAATGAATGATTCTGCATGATCGATGTTATTGATGTCGGCTGCTAACATGATTAGGGTTTCTGTGTATTTCGTAACTGCTGTAACTGTGTCTACGAATCAGACATTCGACGAAACAGGAATCTCGGCGAAACAGAAAGTGTTTCGCCAAGAGTCGTCGACGAATTAGAATCCTGTTTCGCCAAGCAAAGCCACGACGAAACAGAACATGTTTCGTCACTATATATGTTTCGTCACTATATATGATTCGCCACTATGTGTGTTTCGCCAACTCACTTGTTTCGCCAACTTATGTGTTTCGCCATATATGTGTTTCGCCGAGCTGTGCTGTAACTTGAGTTAATTCTGTTAAGTGTTAACTGAAATATTTAACGACTGTTATATGTTAAATATGACTTGTATGATTGTGATTACGTGTTACATGCTTATACATGAACAACTGAAACACAAACTGATTATGTATACGTGCATACCTTAGGACGTGATTGATTATTTGCGAGCACTTACATACCTAGCATACCGAGCAAACCAAGGTGAGTTCACACAAGCCAAGGCATGGGGTTCCCAGGGGGGAATGGGGATTTGATGATTACTGTACATACATAGATGACAGAACCTACTGCTAGACTAGTAACACTTATTGAACGATCTTCGCACACCTGCCAAGGACATTGGCCGCGATATTATGACTGACTTCGCACACCTGCCAAGGACATTGGCCGCGAACTAAATTTACAACATCTTCGCACACCTGCCAAGGACATTGGCCGCGATACAAACAAACCTAGTCTAGAATACTTGGGGAATAACATTCCCCAACATCTTCGCACACCTGCCTGGAGGGCCGCGATGGGAAATAATACAATACTTTGTAACGAACGAACATACTACTACTCACACTATACTATTACTGAACTGTTAACTGTGAACTCGCTCAACTAGTTGTTGACTCTCTCTTACATGCCTTGCAGGACCTTAGGTACATATGGAGCTTGCACAAGAAGGAGCAGGTCGTTGTGGGATACGGATCGTAGACGATATTTGAACTTATAACTTATTTTGGGTTTTCATTATTATGCTTCCGCTACTTAAACAATGTTTGGTTATGAACATCAGTCATGTCAAGATGAATTACCTTTTCCTACTTTTACACTTAAATACTATGTTTGATATGATTGATGGCTTGATCCTGGTCAGTCACGCCTCCAAGCGGTGATACTCCGCGGGTGGATTTTGGGGGTGTGACAGATTGGTATCAGAGCCATTGGTTATAGAGAACTCGGTTTTAATAAAGGGAAAACGATTTTGTTAAAACCAGACTATAACCAGAACAGTGCTCTCAACGATCCACAACGACGCTTCGCTCCACGTGCAAGGCTCAACACCATAGGTATTACTATTCATGTTACATTACCTACATGCTAGAACTACATAGAACTATGCTCGTGGTATGCCTAGAGTACAGAACCCACTATATGCTATTACTTGAGAACACTTGTGTGCTTACTCTCTTCTGTCATCGCACGATTCGCGAACCTATCTCACTTACGTTATCTTTACTATGAAGATCATGTCTGGACGTATCAACATGACTCAGGACCAGTTGACGGCCCTCATTAATGAACGAGTCACTGCGGCAGTTGCAGCCGCACAAGCAGGAGGTATACCCTGCAGTTAGAACTCACACTAGGATCCTTAGATCCTACATTCCTAAATCAACTCTCGTGTTTAAACTTGTCCTAATTCTTTTACACAACAGGTCAAGCACCTGTTTGCACTTTCAAGACTTTCATGGACTGTCGTCCATCCACTTTCAGCGGCACTGAAGGAGCCGTAGGTCTCCTGCACTAGTTTGAAAAGATAGAGTCTGTGTTTGAGATGTGTGAATGCCCTGAGGCACGCAGGGTGAAGTATGCTACCGGTACCCTCGAGGGTTTAGCCCTCACATGGTGGAAAGCTCAGGTCCAAGTACTGGGGTTGGTTGCTGCTAACGCCACCCCATGGAACAATTTCAAAGAGATGATCAAGGAAGAATACTGCAGTCGAGATGATATTCATAAGCTGGAAGTTGAGTTTTTCAACCTCAAGATGACGGGGTCTGAGATTGAAGCGTATACCAAAAGATCGAATGAGCTTGCGTTACTGTGTCCTACTCTGGTGGACAAACGTATCGAACTTTATCTTAAGGGTCTGGTGCCAGAGATCCAAAGTCATGTGACTTCAGCAAATCATGCCACTTACCAGTAGGTTGTTCAGTTGGCTCACCGTCTCACTGATCAGGCGGTGGAGCAAAACAGGTTGCCTAAACGCATCAGCGCTACTGCTACCGCTACCACTTCGGTTACTCCTGCTACTCCCAGCGACAATAAGAGGAAATGGGAGGGGGATTCTAGCAAGGGTTCAGCTACTGCTCAGTCTCAAGCTCAGCAACGCAAAACAAATGACCACCAGAGTCCGAATCAGCAATCATCAGGTAGTCAAGGGCAGAGTGGCTATCGGGGAAATCACCCATGGTGTAGAAGGTGCAACAAACACCACAGTGGAAGATGCCGCAGGGAACAGTGTCAAAGGTGCCTCAAGATGGGTCATGAGGCTAAGGATTGTAGAAGCGTACGGCCAGCAAATCAGAACCAGCAACAACAACCACCTGCTCCACGAAACCAGCCTCAGCAGCAGCAGCAGGGAAACAGGGGATGCTACCAATGTGGGGCTGAAGGTCATTACAAGCGGGATTGCCCTCAGTTAAACCAGAACCAGAACAATAACAGCAATAACAATCAGGGCAACGGGAACAACAACAATGGTGGGAACAATAACAACAATGGTGCTAGAGGCCGTATGTTTGTGATCGGTCAGGGTGATGCCAGGAATGATCCCAACGTGGTTATGGGTAAGTTTCTTCTTGACGACTTTTATGTTACTGTACTATTTGATTCTGGTGCGGATACAAGTTACATGTCTTTAAAAGCTAGTGAAATGTAAAACATGCACCAACTCTCCTAAATACCAAGCATGTCGTAGAGTTAGCTAACGGTAAGAGTTTAGAAGCCACACACATAGTTAAAGGGTGTAATCTTATTCTCACTGGTCAGACTTTCTCCATCGACCTCATTCCTATAACATTGGGTAGCTTTGACGTCGTCATTGGTATGGATTGGTTATCGCAACAACAAGCGGAGATTTTATGCAAAGAAAAGGTTATTCGTATTCCTTGTTCGGGCAAGGAACCTCTCGAAGTTCAAGGCGACAAGAGTGGTGTCGTGAGTGGCATCATTTCCTTCTTGAAGGCTCAGAAGTGTCTGCGCAAGGGTCACACAGCTGTTCTAGCTCTCGTCACTGATACATCGAAGAAAGAGAAAAAGATTGAAGATATTCCTGTAGTACGTGACTTTCCTCAAGTGTTCCCTGAGGAATTACCTGGGTTACCGCCTCATCGCCAGGTCGAGTTTCAGATCGAGCTAGCTCCTGGAGCAGCACCCATAGCTCGAGCGCCTTATCGTTTGGCTCCAACTGAATTGGAAGAACTGTCAAAGCAGCTACAAGAACTCTTGGAAAAGGGTTTTATACGTCCTAGCTCTTCGCCCTGGGGAGCTCCAGTGTTATTCGTAAAGAAGAAAGACGGTACGTTCAGGATGTGTATAGACTACCGTGAACTCAACAAGGTGACGATCAAGAATCGTTATCCTCTTCCGCGCATAGATGATTTATTCGATCAGCTGCAAGGGTCGAGCTACTACTCCAAAATAGACTTAAGGTCAGGATATCATCAGCTGAGAGTCCGGGATGAGGACGTCTCTAAAACAGCATTTAGAACTCGCTACGGCCACTACGAGTTTATGGTCATGCCATTCGGGCTAACGAACGCGCCTGCCGTATTTATGGATCTTATGAACAGGGTGTGCAAACCCTATCTCGACAAGTTCGTCATTGTTTTCATCGACGACATCCTGATTTATTCAAAAAGTCAGGAGGAACACGAGCAGCACTTACGGCTTATTTTGGAACTTCTACGGACGGAACAGCTATACGCTAAGTTTTCTAAATGTGACTTCTGGCTTCGTGAAGTCCACTTCTTAGGCCACGTGGTAAACAGAGATGGGATCCATGTCGATCCATCCAAGGTAGATTCAATCAAGAATTGGCCTGCGCCTCGTACACCAACAGAAATACGCCAATTCTTAGGTTTGGCGGGTTATTACAGACGTTTCATCAAAGACTTCTCAAAAATTGCTCAGCCGCTTACACTACTGACACAGAAAGGTGTTGTTTACCGTTGGGGTAATGCACAGGAAACAGCGTTCCAACACTTAAAAGATAGACTCTGTAGCGCACCTATCCTCTCACTGCCTGAAGGCACGGACGATTTCGTAGTCTACTGCGACGCATCTATCCAAGGTCTTGGATGTGTATTGATGCAGAGGGATAAAGTTATTGCTTATGCTTCGCGCCAACTAAAGATTCACGAACGGAATTATACGACACACGACCTAGAGCTGGGAGCGGTTGTCTTTGCACTTAAGATATGGCGACACTATTTGTATGGTACCAAATGTGCTATCTACACTGACCACAGAAGCCTCGAACATATCTTCAAACAGAAGGAACTGAATATGCGACAGCGACGATGGGTTGAACTGTTAAATGACTACGAATGCTCAATCAGGTACCACCCAGGCAAAGCCAATGTTGTGGCTGACGCCCTCAGTCGAAAAGACATTGCACCTAAGCGCGTACGAGCTCTACAACTCACTATACAGTCTAGTCTTCCTTCCCAGATAAGAAATGCTCAGGTGGAAGCATTGAAACCAGAAAACGTCAGGGCAGAAGCCTTACGCGGCTCAAGGCAACGCTTAGAACAGAAGGAAGATGGTGCTTATTACGTAACAGGACGCATCTGGGTTCCACTCTATGGTAATTTACGCGAGCTGGTAATGGATGAAGCTCACAAGTCTCGCTACTCGGTACACCCTGGTTCGGATAAAATGTACCACGATATTAAGACTACATACTGGTGGCCTAGCATGAAGGCCCACATAGCCACATACGTTAGCAAATGCTTGACTTGTGCGAGAGTCAAGGCAGAATATCAGAAACCGTCAGGACCACTCCAACAACCTGAGATACCACAATGGAAATGGGAGCAAATTTCCATGGATTTTGTTACTGGCCTACCTAGATCTCAGCGCGGAAATGATACTATTTGGGTGATCGTGGATCGACTCACAAAGTCTGCTCACTTCTTAGCAATCAAAGAAACAGACAAGTTCTCTACCTTGGCAGACATTTACTTAAAAGAAGTGGTCTCGAGGCACGGAGTGCCCACCTCCATCATCTCTGATCGTGACGCACGTTTTACTTCAGAACTGTGGCAAGCAATGCATAAATCTTTTGGCTCTCGTTTAGACATGAGCACAGCTTATCACCCTCAGACAGATGGGCAGTCTGAGCGCACTATTCAAACTCTAGAAGACATGCTTCGGGCGTGCGTAATTGACTTTGGCAATGGTTGGGAGAAACATCTGCCACTCGTGGAATTTTCATACAATAACAGCTACCACACCAGCATTAAGGCTGCACCATTCGAGGCATTGTACGGGCGTAAATGCCGGTCACCTCTCTGTTGGGCAGAGGTGGGAGATAGTCAAATCACAGGTCCAGAAATGGTAGTCGATACTACAGAAAAGATTGCACAAATACGACAACGCATGGCGGCAGCACGCGACCGTCAGAAAGCATACGCTGATTTAGACAGGAAACTACTCGAATTCCAGGTTGGGGATCGAGCGCTACTTAAAGTTTCACCCTGGAAGGGTGTGGTTCGTTTTGGCAAACACGGCAAACTAAATCCACGATATGTTGGACCTTTCGAGGTTATTGAGAAAATAGGCAAAGTGGCCTACAGATTGAACTTACCACCTGAACTCAGTGCAGTTCACAACGTCTTTCACGTGTCGAATCTGAAGAAGTGTACGTCAGATGAGACCCACATAGTTCCCTTAAAGGAACTCACTATCGACGAGCGGTTGCACTTCGTCGAGGAACCTGTTGAAATCACGGACCGGGATGTTAAGGTCCTCAAGAACACGAGAATCCCTCTTGTACGAGTTCGTTGGAACTCCCGCCGCGGCCCAGAGTTTACCTGGGAGCGTGAAGATCAAATGGAACTTAAATATCCCCAGTTATTCGGAAACCAAGCAACTACTACTGAGGCTGAAGCTACCAATGCTGAATTTCGGGACGAAATTCCAAATCAACGGGGGGATAATGTGACACCCCAAGAAAACCAGTAATCTTCGCAAACCTGCTCGAGGAGCCGCGATACGACACAGGTAAACAACGTCACACTACTAGCTTCCTCAGTAACTGCATGCTAAATTTCGGGACGAAATTTCTTTCAAGTTGGGGATAATGTGACAACTCGAATTTCCGACGTTCTTTATTCGCATTTAATGCACGTTGACTTTGACTATATGGTTGTGTTATGATAAAACCTAGTGTGTTTGCATGGTTATGTGTGATTGTATATCATGTGTACTGTTTGTAGAACTTAAACTGTTAAGAACCCGACGAAACACAAGGCTGTTTCGCCATAACCCATTCCGACGAAACAGGCTGTTTCGCCATGAACACTCCGACGAAACAGAAGTCTGTTTCGCCGGCCCAGTAATTCACGAAGCCCAGTTTGGGCCCAGAACGTAAACTCGCATACTACTACGTGAATCAACCTATTGTTTCACACTTTTGAACACTCTGAAACCCTAGAACACTCTCTCTTCTGTGCGACGGCAACAACCATTGTTCACCATCATCCCTAGCTCTCGAATCCTTGTTTCTTCATCTTGAATCGGTTAGTGTGTGTTTGTTAATCGATTCCATGTTTCTGTTATATCACGATTCTTGCTTGTGTATATGATTGATGTGTGTTACTGCTGTGATAAGAGTATGATCATGATGTTATAGATTTTGATATGTATGATGTAGTAGGATTTTTATAAAATGCTATGCGAAACTTAAATATGATCGGATACTCGGTTCTGGATGTTGTTATTATAATCTGATTCTGAATGCAAGTTAGATTATGATCGGATACTCGGTTCTGGATGTTGTTATTATAATCTGATTCTGAATGCAAGTTAGCATCTTGATAGGGTTTGATGATGTGATGTTGTAATCGATATGTTGTATACATAAGCTAGGGTTCATGCTAGATGTTAAAACACCGTGATGCTTGTGTTAGAATTATGTGATAATGAATCTTGTGAATGAATGATTCTGCATGATCGATGTTATTGATGTCGGCTGCTAACATGATTAGGGTTTCTGTGTATTTCGTAACTGCTGTAACTGTGTCTACGAATCAGACATTCGACGAAACAGGAATCTCGGCGAAACAGAAAGTGTTTCGCCAAGAGTCGTCGACGAATTAGAATCCTGTTTCGCCAAGCAAAGCCACGACGAAACAGAACATGTTTCGTCACTATATATGTTTCGTCACTATATATGATTCGCCACTATGTGTGTTTCGCCAACTCACTTGTTTCGCCAACTTATGTGTTTCGCCATATATGTGTTTCGCCGAGCTGTGCTGTAACTTGAGTTAATTCTGTTAAGTGTTAACTGAAATATTTAACGGCTGTTATATGTTAAATATGACTTGTATGATTGTGATTACGTGTTACATGCTTATACATGAACAACTGAAACACAAACTGATTATGTATACGTGCATACCTTAGGACGTGATTGATTATTTGCGAGCACTTACATACCTAGCATACCGAGCAAACCAAGGTGAGTTCACACAAGCCAAGGCATGGGGTTCCCAGGGGGGAATGGGGATTTGATGATTACTGTACATACATAGATGACAGAACCTACTGCTAGACTAGTAACACTTATTGAACGATCTTCGCACACCTGCCAAGGACATTGGCCGCGATATTATGACTGACTTCGCACACCTGCCAAGGACATTGGCCGCGAACTAAATTTACAACATCTTCGCACACCTGCCAAGGACATTGGCCGCGATACAAACTGTAACAACTGTGCTTGTAATCACTATGAACAGTTCTGTTATCAATAAAACAATGTTATTTGATCCCAATGTTTGTTTTGTTATGTTATACATTTTTCATGTTTTGACTTTTATGTAATTTCAAACTCTACATCGCTTTCTGGAGAGTTATACGCAAACTAGTGCGTAAACGTACTCAGTTTAATGCGAGAAATACTCCGGAACATCAACATATACTCAACATACCTTAAATAACCTTTACATAACTTAGAAATAAGTTTTGAAGTCTTTGGTATGGCAAAAACAAGTTAATTCGCTTACAGGGACGAAATATGACAAACTGCGAAAGTATGTCAATTTGAACTGTAACAAACATTCCGGAACATGACCATAAGTTAAACACACCTTAAATATCCTTTGCATAGCTTAGAAATAGGCTTTGAGGGGTTTGGTGTGCTAAAATAAACTTTTGGAACATTCAGGGACTAAAAGTGTCAAAAAGTGCACAAGTTTGCATTTTCGCGCATAACTTACGTTCTGAATACATCTGGACATCCAAAAATTTATGTAAGCATGACTACATTATATTTTAGTGTTCGCCTTAAGAAAAATCCATTCGTTTCGTCATTTGGATCGTTTTTCGCGCTTATGCGCATTCCGTCGTAATTAAGCGAACATCGCGTTCGTACGACCAAACGAACCATCATCCGGCATATTTTTGAGTATGTTTTAAGTTCCCTATACTTTAACTTCATTTTAGAGCTTTGAAATGGGGTTAACGGGCCTTAAACGTGTCAAAAATGGCCTAAATACAGTTCAGGGACCAAAACTGTAATTCTGCCAAAGTTAACCCATACGATGCGTATGGTATATATACCATACGATGCGTATGGGGTCTCCAGACCAGGTGCAATGTTTAAACAGCCTGTTTCCAGCAGATTTAACCACAACCACATGTTCTCAATTGCTTAGTCACTAAGATAAGGAGCATATGTAGCCACCATAAGGTTGTGACAAGTGTACGGACTAGATCTTTTCCCCTTTTCCAAGAAACGATCTCAACGGTTCACCGAAAACTATAAATACCCCAACACCCCTTTGTTCATAATCACTAGAAACTTGAATTGAGAAACTCTAAGTTGAAACATTTGTTTCATACCTGAGATTTTCGAATCAAGTTTAGCATTCGGGGACCCTTCGTAAGTATTCTTTCGTTCTTTTCCTTATTTTACTGCTTTTCGAGTCAGAAAGTCAAACTTTGTTTGACTTTCAGCGTTGACCAGTAATGGTCAATGCGAAGTTCGTTTGAACTTCGCAACGTGAGTGTAATCACGTTGGTCATAGTCCCTTGGGACTATGCCCACTGATTACCACGTTGTCTAGGGTCGTAGGGTAGGCGATCTAATAAATCGCCTATACCTTCGAACCCGACCCAGTTTGGTCGATCATTAGGATCCGACCAAACACTTTAGGTGACCATAGTAAGTAGGGAATAACCTTCCGAGGTTATACCCTATGGTCACATCGTTTAAATAGTTGTATGATAGGTAGTTTATATGCCTTAGGTAAATTACCAGAATACCCTTTTCATGTATAATTGGTAATTAAGCATATGTAACCTAAACCTTTGTCACATAACTGATTATGTAACATGTTTAGGCATATAACACTTGTCATAGGGCTAGTTAGGCGGTCCGAACGCGTTTCACGCACACGACACGTTAAAGTAGCATAAGCTTCCTAAACGGGTCGTAATGGGTCGTAAACAATTATGTTAGGTTTCATTTAGTATGTAGGCTTTGTTAAACCAAATGACACGAGTCTCTACACTCGTTTGGTTTACGAAACCTCATTCTATCCAATCATCCGATTAAGGTCCGGTTATTAACATAGTTACCTATATTAGGTGCCGTTTGATTCCGAGATCTCTAGCATTACTTGGTGATTATCTTTATACATCTGAGCAATCTCAAGTGAGTACATAGACCCCTCTTTTACTGTTTTCCAAACGGTTTTGGGGTGGAACACATGTGCCTACTTGTTACTTTCATGCTTTCCTGTTTTCACATCATATACCGACTATGTTTGTTAGTACATTATAGTACATTGATTTACATGACTTTTCTGCTATGTATGTTGACTGATAACATGCTAAGCACATTGATTTACATTACCTTTCTGCTACGTATGTTGACTGATAGCATGCTAGCACATTGATTTACATTACCTTTCTGCTACGTATGTTGACTGATAGCATGCTAGCACATTGATTTACAAGACTTTTCTACTTTGTATGTTAACTTAGCATACTTAGTACATTGTTTTCATATGACATGTATACAACTACTATGACATTTGGTTTGCACAAACGGGTCTTTATTACGTTCATTAACATTTGCTACGCCGCTCGGGAGTAAGTAGTGGTACCATAGGACTTGACAAATCCCATTCCTGACATCCCGGGTTTGTTTGGATGTAAGGAATGACTGAATCCGAATACAATTCTTTTGATAACCTTGACTGAAAGGGTTATCCGACTGTCTCAAGGCTTGAATGTATGCGTTAACTCACCACATAAATGTTCGTATCAATGTATCATGCATCACTTTACAAAACATAACTTTTTGATATAATCAAAATACTTTGTTTTGTACATTTTTACTTATGGTTTAAGTAGTCTTATTTTACTTACCATACATATCATTTTGGTTATACATTACTTGACTACTTTTGGACTATCAACATTTGACATGGTTTATACAAGGACTTTTGACTATTGGTTTAAACATAGACATTTGACTTGGATATTTGACATAGACATTTTTACATGATTTACATCTTGACATGAACATTTTACATTGTTTGGTTTGGTTTGATTAAGTGATTAAGTAACGATGCGTGTGTAATATGATACAAGCATGGTGGATACGCCGCTGGTACTTCCTATATATAAGTGTTTGTATGGTATTATATATCGTAGCGTTATTTGAATCATTTCAGTTTTATACATAGAACATTTCATACAAATAACATACTTTTCACAATACATTGTTTTACAAACAACTTATCTTATACAAACTCAGTTTACAATGGTTATCCATTTAACCATACACTATTCTCTTATTTATACATATCATCTGATCTTATCGTTTTTCAAGTGATTTACAAAACAAATCAAATTACAAGGTTCATGACGGAATATTTTCTCAAACACAAGTCATGAATCTTATTTTCACAAACCTATGTATCTCACAGGCATTTTTATGCTGACGTACCTATTTTCACATGTGTTTTCAGGAGCTTTTCCATAGGATGTTGATCATGATACTAGGGCGGACCTGTGCCTTAGAGACTTTAAAAGAAGATAGACTATGTTTAATTATGTTCTGAACTCTTAAATTTCCTGTTTGAAACAATGTAACACCTTTGTTTATAAATAAAATACAACTTTGTTTGCCATGGATTTGAAACAATTAATTCTGTCGCAACACGCCCCGATGTTTCCGCCGCGATTTGTTGTTTTACGCGGTCGGGGTGTGACAGAAGAGTTGGTATCAGAGCCAATGGTTATAGGGAATTAGGTTATTAGTAATGCTTTGACCTAGACTATAACTTTTCTAGGACCCTAACACAAATTAGTTGTGTTTAGATCTTAAAACATTTACATCACCTATCCTTAGGTGATTATCAAAACAAGGAACCAAAATTTTTCCGAAACGATTTTTGAAAAACAATCATCTGTTTTTGAATAAATTATTACAAGGTTTTGAACCCTCTATTGTAAGGTTTTGAACTCTCTTTTATATGGTTTTGAACCCTTTTCAGTTTGGTTTTGGCCTTGTGCCTTCAAATTTTCAAAATCCCGTCAAACGTTTTGGGTTTTAAATAATGTGAACATGTGCAAACTGGAAGGGTGAATGCCTGTATTCTGGGTTTTCTGTCTAGGCAAGCACTTCGTATACATCTCATCAGACGCGAGACCAGTTGTGCTTACCTGGGAATTCTTGGGATGAGTGTTCACTTATAGGCGAGCATGTCTTCATTATACATTATTTTTGACCCATTTACTTTGATTAGTCACTGTGTGTTGTTTGTTTGCTCTGTGATACGGACGAATGACCACCATCTTTGCTCTTGTTGATTTTGTTTCATCTCATTCTTTTCATCCAATCATCTCACTCGCTTTCTTTCATGTTTTCCTCTTTTAGAATGCCTCCTCGACGCGATCCTCGAACTTTTACTATTGAAGAGATCGCAGCCCTGGTTTCTCAACAAGTGGCTGCTGTACTTCCCGGTGTTGTAACTCAAGTCCACGATATATTTAACAACAACGGCAATAACAACAACAATAACGCACACTGTAATTTCAAGAATTTCAATTCTGCGAAGCCGCTTAAGTTTTCTGGGTCGCAAGGAGCAACTGCGCTCCTACGGTGGTTTGAAAGTATCGAGAGCACATTCTTACACGTGCAGTGTCAGAATGCGCGTAGGGTTGAATTTGCTTCAAGCGTGTTTGAGAAGCGAGCGCTTACCTGGTGGAATGGTATTAAGCGCGATAGGGGTGCCGAAGTGGCGTTGGCACAAACATGGGAAGAGCTTCGGGCTCTCATGATGAAGGAGTTTTGTCCCCGTCATGAAATTCGAGTTTTGGAACGAGAGTTTGATGACTTAAAGCAAGATGGGGCTGAACACCGTGCATACACGGATCGTTTTGAAGAACTCAGTCTATTGTGTCCCACCATGGTTACCCCTCCGGATAAAGCGATCGAGAGGTATATTGATGGGCTACCCGATTCTATTCTGGAGATTTTGACTGGTGTTAATCCTACTACCCTTCGCCAAGCTATCGAGTTGTCTGCTACCCTCACTGAGACTCTAGTCAGGAAGGGTAAACTCACCCGCAAGGGTGATAAAAAGAAGGAGACTAATTCTGAGAAAAACAAGAATAAGGGTAAGGGTAAGGAAGGTGAAGCATCAAAGAAATCAAGGAAGCGAAAGGGTGCCCAAAATTTTGCTGTTACCGCACAGGCTCAAGCTGCACCAAATCAGCCTGCGCAACCACCTGCCAAGAAGACTTATTTTGGCAATGCACCTTTGTGCAACAGGTGTAACGGCCATTACCAACCACACCTCCAGTGTCATCAGTGCACCAACTGCGGAAGATCTGGTCATCTTGCTGTCAACTGCCGTATTCCTGTCAATCAGAACCAGGCAGTTCGTAACCAAGCTCAACAGGTTGCTCAGCCTCCTGCCCCGCAACAGGGCCAAGCTGCACGACCTCATTTTCCTCCTGGTTCGTGCTACAATTGTGGGGATCTGACCCACTACAGGAACCGGTGCCCAAGGCTAGTCAACCAGAACCAAAATCTGAATCAGGCTCCGGCTCGAGGCCGAGTCTTTAACATGAATGCCCAAGAGGCACAGGCGGATGATAACGTGGTGAACGGTACGTTCTTTATTAATAATCAGCCTGCATCTGTTCTCTTTGATTCGGGTGCCGATAAGAGTTTCGTGTCATTATCTTTTGAGCCTATGCTTCGCGTGTCTAGAACGAAACTAAGTAAATCTTTGACAGTAGAGGTTGCTAGTGGTGAACCCATTATTCTTAATTCTGTTCTACGCAACTGCCAGTTGAACCTTAACGATCATCTTTTTCCTATCGATCTCACGCCTATGCAACTTGGAAGCTTCGACGTCATTGTGGGTATGGATTGGTTATCTAAGCATCACGCAGAGATAGTTTGTTCTGAGAAGATTGTTCGTGTGCCGCTTTCGACAGGCGAGATTCTGCAGGTTCAAGGTGAGAAGCCTACCGTTGGTCTCAAACTCATGTCTTGCTTTAAAGCTCGGAAGTATCTGCGGAAGAACTATGTGGCTTTCTTAGCACATGTTACAGAAGATAAAGGCAAGGGTAAGTCTATTTCAGATATTCCTGTCGTTCGGGATTATTCTGAAGTATTCCCTGAAGATTTACCTGGTCTACCTCCAGCACGCCAAGTCGAGTTCCGCATTGATCTCGTACCTGGTGCAAATCCCGTTGCCAGAGCTCCATATCGTCTTGCACCATCTGAGATGCAAGAGTTGTCTAAACAGCTTCAGGAGCTCTCTGATAAAGGTTTTATCCGTCCTAGCTTTTCACCTTGGGGTGCTCCCGTTCTTTTTGTTAAGAAGAAGGATGGATCCTTTAGGATGTGTATCGATTATCGTGAGCTTAACAAGCTTACCATCAAGAATAGATATCCCCTACCTCGCATCGATGATCTCTTTGATCAGTTACAAGGCGCTTCTTATTTTTCGAAGATAGATCTGCGTTCCGGATATCATCAACTTCGGGTGCATGAAGAAGATATTCCCAAGACAGCGTTCCGTACTCGGTATGGGCACTATGAGTTCACAGTCATGCCATTCGGTGTGACTAATGCTCCTGCTGTTTTCATGGACTTAATGAATAGGGTCTGCAAACCTTATTTGGATCAGTTCGTCATTGTTTTCATCGATGACATCTTGATTTACTCTAAGACGCGAGCTGATCACGAGCAGCATCTTCGTCTTACTCTGGAACTCCTGAAGAAAGAGCAACTTTTCGCCAAATTCTCCAAGTGCGAATTTTGGCTTAAAGAAGTTCAATTTTTGGGGCACATTATCAACGAACAAGGTATTCATGTAGATCCCTCCAAGATCAGTGCGATTAAGGATTGGGATACGCCTACTACTCCTACTGAAGTTCGTTCTTTTCTTGGTCTAGCGGGTTATTATCGCCGCTTCATTGAAAACTTCTCTAAAATTGCAGTTCCTCTAACTGCTCTAACTCAGAAGAAAATGCCCTTTTTCTGGGGATTCAAACAAGAGGAAGCTTTTCAACACCTGAAGCAGAAACTTTGCGATGCGCCTGTCCTATCATTGCCTGAGGGTGATGATGATTTTGTCGTGTATTGTGATGCATCTAAATTGGGTCTTGGCTGTGTTCTGATGCAAAGGAACAAAGTCATAGCCTATGCATCAAGACAATTGAAGATACATGAGAAGAACTACACCACTCATGATCTTGAGTTGGGTGCAGTTATCTTTGCTCTCAAGATCTGGAGACACTATTTGTACGGTACAAAATGTGTGGTTTTCACGGACCACAAAAGTCTTCAGCATATCTTCAATCAGAAAGAACTCAACATGAGGCAACGACGTTGGGTTGAGCTTTTAAACGACTATGACTGCGAAATTCGCTACCATCCTGGTAAGGCGAATGTCGTAGCTGATGCATTGAGTCGCAAGGAACGTACTAAGCTTCATTGTGTACGTGTTCAATCTGTTATTCAAGCTCGATCTGATATTCAAGCCCGCATTTCTCAGGCTCAACAATCTTGTGTTTCACAAGGTTTGATGGATAAGGAGTTTCCTTATCACATAACACCTGCTCTTGAACTGAAGGACAATGGATCATATTACTTCATGGACCGTTTGTGGGTCCCAAGCCAGGATGATCTTCGTACCTTGCTTATGGATGAAGCCCATAAGTCTCGTTATTCTATTCATCCGGGCTCAGATAAAATGTATAAGGATCTTCGTATTCACTATTGGTGGCCTGGTATGAAGAAAGACATTGCCTTATACGTATCAAAATGCCTTACTTGTCTTAAGGTTAAGGCTGAACATCAGCGTCCTTCGGGTTTATTGGAACAACCAGAGATCCCAGTTTGGAAATGGGAAAACATTACTATGGATCTTGTTACCAAACTCCCGCGCACAAAGAAAGGTCATGATGCCATCTGGGTAGTCGTTGATCGTCTTACAAAGTCAGCACATTTCTTGCCAATCCGCGAGGATTTTCCTACTGACAGACTTGCTCAAATCTATGTAGATGAAATTGTGGCTCGACATGGTGTTCCTTTGAACATCATTTCTGACAGAGATGCTCGTTTCACTTCTCATTTTTGGAGAACCATGCAATCTGCTATGGGAACCCAACTTAATCTGAGCACAGCTTATCATCCGCAAACGGATGGTCAATCTGAGAGAACAATCCAGACTCTGGAGGATATGCTAAGAGCTTGTGTGATCGATTTTGGTGGTAGCTGGGATTCACATCTTAAATTGATTGAATTCTCCTACAACAACAGTTATCACACTAGCATCGGAATGGCTCCTTTCGAAGCTCTCTATGGTCGAAAATGTCGTTCACCAGTCTGCTGGAATGAGATTGGCGAGGCTCAACTTACTGGACCTGCCCTCATTTTAGAGACAACTGACAAGGTCAAGAAAGTTCGTGATAACCTTCAGGCAGCTAGAAACCGTCAGAAGATTTACGCGGACCCAAAACGCAAAGCCTTTGAATTTCAAGTCGGTGATCGAGTATTACTTAAGGTCTCACCTTGGAAAGGTGTGATCAGATTTGGAAAGAAAGGAAAACTTGCACCTAGATACGTTGGACCATTCAAGATCGTCGAAAGAATCGGAAAGGTAGCCTACAGACTTGAGTTACCTCCTGAACTGGGAAATGTTCATCCAACTTTTCACGTGTCAAATCTCAAGAAGTGTACAGCTGATGAGAACTTCTCCATACCGCTTGACGAAATTCGTGTTGGCAAAACACTAAAATTTGTTGAGAAACCAGTGGAAATCATGGAACGTGAAGTCAAGTGGCTTAAACGCAAGCGCATTCCTTTGGTCAAAGTTCGCTGGGAAGCTAAACGTGGACCTGAGTTTACTTGGGAACGCGAAGATCAAATGAAGGCGAAATACCCACATCTTTTTCCAAGAGTTTCCTCTAAATAAATTTCGGGACGAAATTTCCACAAGTAGGGGAGACTGTAACAACTGTGCTTGTAATCACTATGAACAGTTCTGTTATCAATAAAACAATGTTATTTGATCCCAATGTTTGTTTTGTTATGTTATACATTTTTCATGTTTTGACTTTTATGTAATTTCAAACTCTACATCGCTTTCTGGAGAGTTATACGCAAACTAGTGCGTAAACGTACTCAGTTTAATGCGAGAAATACTCCGGAACATCAACATATACTCAACATACCTTAAATAACCTTTACATAACTTAGAAATAAGTTTTGAAGTCTTTGGTATGGCAAAAACAAATTAATTCGCTTACAGGGACTAAATATGACAAACTGCGAAAGTATGTCAATTTGAACTGTAACAAACATTCCGGAACATGACCATAAGTTAAACACACCTTAAATATCCTTTGCATAGCTTAGAAATAGGCTTTGAGGGGTTTGGTGTGCTAAAATAAACTTTTGGAACATTCAGGGACTAAAAGTGTCAAAAAGTGCACAAGTTTGCATTTTCGCGCATAACTTACGTTCTGAATACATCTGGACATCCAAAAATTTATGTAAGCATGACTACATTATATTTTAGTGTTCGCCTTAAGAAAAATCCATTCGTTTCGTCATTTGGATCGTTTTTCGCGCTTATGCGCATTCCGTCGTAATTAAGCGAACATCGCGTTCGTACGACCAAACGAACCATCATCCGGCATATTTTTGAGTATGTTTTAAGTTCCCTATACTTTAACTTCATTTTAGATCTTTGAAATGGGGTTAACGGGCCTTAAACGTGTCAAAAATGGCCTAAATACAGTTCAGGGACCAAAACTGTAATTCTGCCAAAGTTAACCCATACGATGCGTATGGTATATATACCATACGATGCGTATGGGGTCTCCAGACCAGGTGCAATGTTTAAACAGCCTGTTTCCAGCAGATTTAACCACAACCACATGTTCTCAATTGCTTAGTCACTAAGATAAGGAGCATATGTAGCCACCATAAGGTTGTGACAAGTGTACGGACTAGATCTTTTCCCCTTTTCCAAGAAACGATCTCAACGGTTCACCGAAAACTATAAATACCCCAACACCCCTTTGTTCATAATCACTAGAAACTTGAATTGAGAAACTCTAAGTTGAAACATTTGTTTCATACCTGAGATTTTCGAATCAAGTTTAGCATTCGGGGACCCTTCGTAAGTATTCTTTCGTTCTTTTCCTTATTTTACTGCTTTTCGAGTCAGAAAGTCAAACTTTGTTTGACTTTCAGCGTTGACCAGTAATGGTCAATGCGAAGTTCGTTTGAACTTCGCAACGTGAGTGTAATCACGTTGGTCATAGTCCCTTGGGACTATGCCCACTGATTACCACGTTGTCTAGGGTCGTAGGGTAGGCGATCTAATAAATCGCCTATACCTTCGAACCCGACCCAGTTTGGTCGATCATTAGGATCCGACCAAACACTTTAGGTGACCATAGTAAGTAGGGAATAACCTTCCGAGGTTATACCCTATGGTCACATCGTTTAAATAGTTGTATGATAGGTAGTTTATATGCCTTAGGTAAATTACCAGAATACCCTTTTCATGTATAATTGGTAATTAAGCATATGTAACCTAAACCTTTGTCACATAACTGATTATGTAACATGTTTAGGCATATAACACTTGTCATAGGGCTAGTTAGGCGGTCCGAACGCGTTTCACGCACACGACACGTTAAAGTAGCATAAGCTTCCTAAACGGGTCGTAATGGGTCGTAAACAATTATGTTAGGTTTCATTTAGTATGTAGGCTTTGTTAAACCAAATGACACGAGTCTCTACACTCGTTTGGTTTACGAAACCTCATTCTATCCAATCATCCGATTAAGGTCCGGTTATTAACATAGTTACCTATATTAGGTGCCGTTTGATTCCGAGATCTCTAGCATTACTTGGTGATTATCTTTATACATCTGAGCAATCTCAAGTGAGTACATAGACCCCTCTTTTACTGTTTTCCAAACGGTTTTGGGGTGGAACACATGTGCCTACTTGTTACTTTCATGCTTTCCTGTTTTCACATCATATACCGACTATGTTTGTTAGTACATTATAGTACATTGATTTACATGACTTTTCTGCTATGTATGTTGACTGATAACATGCTAAGCACATTGATTTACATTACCTTTCTGCTACGTATGTTGACTGATAGCATGCTAGCACATTGATTTACATTACCTTTCTGCTACGTATGTTGACTGATAGCATGCTAGCACATTGATTTACAAGACTTTTCTACTTTGTATGTTAACTTAGCATACTTAGTACATTGTTTTCATATGACATGTATACAACTACTATGACATTTGGTTTGCACAAACGGGTCTTTATTACGTTCATTAACATTTGCTACGCCGCTCGGGAGTAAGTAGTGGTACCATAGGACTTGACAAATCCCATTCCTGACATCCCGGGTTTGTTTGGATGTAAGGAATGACTGAATCCGAATACAATTCTTTTGATAACCTTGACTGAAAGGGTTATCCGACTGTCTCAAGGCTTGAATGTATGCGTTAACTCACCACATAAATGTTCGTATCAATGTATCATGCATCACTTTACAAAACATAACTTTTTGATATAATCAAAATACTTTGTTTTGTACATTTTTACTTATGGTTTAAGTAGTCTTATTTTACTTACCATACATATCATTTTGGTTATACATTACTTGACTACTTTTGGACTATCAACATTTGACATGGTTTATACAAGGACTTTTGACTATTGGTTTAAACATAGACATTTGACTTGGATATTTGACATAGACATTTTTACATGATTTACATCTTGACATGAACATTTTACATTGTTTGGTTTGGTTTGATTAAGTGATTAAGTAACGATGCGTGTGTAATATGATACAAGCATGGTGGATACGCCGCTGGTACTTCCTATATATAAGTGTTTGTATGGTATTATATATCGTAGCGTTATTTGAATCATTTCAGTTTTATACATAGAACATTTCATACAAATAACATACTTTTCACAATACATTGTTTTACAAACAACTTATCTTATACAAACTCAGTTTACAATGGTTATCCATTTAACCATACACTATTCTCTTATTTATACATATCATCTGATCTTATCGTTTTTCAAGTGATTTACAAAACAAATCAAATTACAAGGTTCATGACGGAATATTTTCTCAAACACAAGTCATGAATCTTATTTTCACAAACCTATGTATCTCACAGGCATTTTTATGCTGACGTACCTATTTTCACATGTGTTTTCAGGAGCTTTTCCATAGGATGTTGATCATGATACTAGGGCGGACCTGTGCCTTAGAGACTTTAAAAGAAGATAGACTATGTTTAATTATGTTCTGAACTCTTAAATTTCCTGTTTGAAACAATGTAACACCTTTGTTTATAAATAAAATACAACTTTGTTTGCCATGGATTTGAAACAATTAATTCTGTCGCAACACGCCCCGATGTTTCCGCCGCGATTTGTTGTTTTACGCGGTCGGGGTGTGACACAAACAAACCTAGTCTAGAATACTTGGGGAATAACATTCCCCAACATCTTCGCACACCTGCCTGGAGGGCCGCGATTTGAAATAATACAATACTTTGTAACGAACGAACATACTACTACTCACACTATACTATTACTGAACTGTTAACTGTGAACTCGCTCAACTAGTTGTTGACTCTCTCTTACATGCCTTGCAGGACCTTAGGTACATATGGAGCTTGCACAGGAAGGAGCAGGTCGTTGTGGGATACGGATCGTAGACGATATTTGAACTTATAACTTATTTTGGGTTTTCATTATTATGCTTCCGCTACTTAAACAATGTTTGGTTATGAACATCAGTCATGTCAAGATGAATTACCTTTTCCTACTTTTACACTTAAATACTATGTTTGATATGATTGATGGCTTGATCCTGGTCAGTCACGCCTCCAAGCGGTGATACTCCGCGGGTGGATTTTGGGGGTGTGACAATCGAGAACCATCTTGATCAGTTTGGAAACTCGTATCCATGTAACCCTTTACAACGAATTCCGAAACTCGCATCCTTGTAACCCTTTTACAACGAGTTCTTTTTCACCAGATCCATATATTAGAAACATATCCTTAGTCCTTCTAAGGTATTTCAATATATATTTTTAATAGTCACCCAATGACTGTTACTCGCTGGTATCTTTTCGTCATGCCTAAAGCGCATGACATGTCCGTTCCAGTGCATATCATTACATACATAATGAATCCTATAGCTATCGCATATGGGATTCCTTTCAATCTTTCCCTGCTCATCCTTTGAGCTTGGACATTGAGACGCACTCAATATTGTCCCCTCTTTGAATAGGTACCAAACCTTTCATAGAGTTCTCAATCTTGAACCTTTTCAAGACTTTGTCAATGTATGCACCTTGGTTTAAACCTATCAAGCGCCTTGATCTATCCCTATAGATCTTTATTCCCAAAATATAGGCAGCTTCTCCAAGATCTTTAATGGAAAAACATCTTCCAAGCCATGCTTTTACACCTTCCATGGTTGGAATGTCATTTCCAAATAGTACAATGTCATCGACATACAATACTAAGAAAGTGACGGTGCTCCCACTAGCTTTCTTATACACACAAGCTTCATCCCCGTTTTTGATGAACCCAAAATTCCTAATTTCTTCATCAAAACGGTGATTCCAACTTCTCGATGCTTGTTTCAATCCATAGATTGATTTCTTTAACTTGCACACTTTGTTAGGATGTTTTGGATCGACAAAACCTTCAGGCTGAACCATATAGACATCTTCATCAAGATATCCATTGAGGAAAGCCGTTTTGACATCCATTTGCCAAATCTCATAGTCATAATATGCAGCTATGGCAAATAATATCCTAATCGACTTTAGCATTGCCACTGGCGAGAAGGTCTCATCATAATTAACCCCTTGAGTTTGAGTGAAACCTTTTGCTACAAGTCTCGCTTTATAAGTATCCAAGTTACCATGCATATCTGTTTTCTTCTTGAAAACCCACTTACTTCCAACTACTTTGGAGTTAAGAGGTGGCACAACCAATTCCCAAACTTGGTTGTCATACATGGATTGCATCTCTACGTTCATAGCCTCAAGCCATTTGTCGCAATCAGATTTTGACATTGCATCAGGGTATGTGGTTGGTTCATCTGAATCTACCACATAGCATCCATCCATGAAAAATCCATATCTTTCAGGTGGATTACTAATTCTACCTGATCTGCGAACGTTTTGTGTATGTTGATCAACCATTTGATCATTTTCAACAACCTCTTGTTGAGTGCTAGTATCAACCAAACGTGTATCGGCTTGTGGTTCTTGATCCTCATCAAGTTCCACTGTTCTACTAGTTCCTTCCATAAGGAACTTACCCTTTCGAGCAACAAATACCTTTTGCTCTGTTGGATCGTAGAAATAATATCCTATATCATCTTTAGGATATCCTACAAAGATACACTTAGTAGATCGGACTTCCAATTTATTTGGAGTGTATTGCTTAACATAAGCTTCACAACCCCAAACCCTTAAGAATGATAATGATGGAGGGTTTCCATGCCATATTTCAAAAGGTGTCCTTTCTACTTTCTTGGTTGGGGCCATATTTAGTATACGGACTGCGGAGAGCAAAGCGTAACCCCAAAATGATAGAGATTAATGCGCTCCTAGCCATCATAGATCGAACCATATCCAGATAGAGTTCGATTCCTTCTCTATCGGAATGAAGAACTTTAATTGAGTTGATTTTGTACTTCACTTTTTGAAGGCTTTGAACATTTCAAAACTTCAACTTTGTGTCTCAACAAGTACACACAACCATAACTATTATAGTTGTCGGTAAAAGTAATGAAGTATCTTTCACCATTCCTAGTCATTGGCTTAAAAGGATCACATACATCCAAATGTATGATACTTAATAAATCTTTTACCCTTTTCCACTAAAGGGTTCCTTAGTCATTTTACCTTGTAAATAAGATACACGTGTATCAAATGAACCAACTTCATTTGTTTCCAAAAGATCATTCTTTCAAAGTGTTTACATGCGACTTCTGTTCATATGACCAAGGCGATAATGCCAAAGATAGGTCTTACTCAAATCCATTTTGAGTTTCTTGGTGATTTCTAGGTACATTTAACTATCAAATGATGTATTCTTATGAACCAATTCATAAATACCATTTGAAAGCATAGCTCTAAGGTAAAACATGTCATTTATCGAAATATAAATGTCATTATTTACAAACTTTAACTCAAAACCATATTTTCTTATAAGGGAAACTTGAATAATGTTCCTAGTCTAACTAGAAGCATTCAAGACATTTTAAAACAATTTCCAAACCATTTGGAAGTTTCAAAACATTGTCTCCTTTCTTGTAATGTTTATTTCTTTTGAACCTTTTGCAACGAATTGCAAACATGAGTTCCACATCCGGTATCTAATACCCATGTGTTAGAAGAAATAGCATTAAGGTCAATATGTATCATTAAGATTGTACCTGAGGTTTGCCTAGCATCCCTCTTGTTTTTTCAACTCTTTGAGATAGGTTGGACAATTCCTATTTAAATGCCCTATCTCACCTCACTCAAAGCATGGATCGTTCATGGCAACCTTTGCCTTCTTCTCTTTTGGTTTCGGTGGTTTCGCTTTAGTCTTTCTAATTATTTCCCTTTGAATTACCCGTTTCCATTTGCAACATTTGCTTTGGTGTCGGGGTGATGCCCTTTCTTGTTGCCACCCTCATTGATAGTTAGAATGGATAAAATCCTTTTATCCATATCGAGCCTTTCGAGGTGATCAATGTGGCTTTTCATCTTAAAACATAAGATGAGTCCGATTGGGTTTCCTCCATTCGACATGCATGAAGCGCTCGAACGGTTTCGAAGCGTTCTACCCTTAGGAACATTTCCTTTAATTGGGTAATCATGTCGTGTGCTCATGATGTTCAAAACCTTTTGAATCTCGGGAATCATAATTCCTAACATGAGGCAAGAGGCTTGCGTAGTATCCTCGATATACTTAATCCAATCGTTATAGGCATCCTTATCTTCCATAAGATGTTCATCGGGATTAGGATCGTTTTCAGTGATAGGTTACGGACGGTTTGGGTAATATTGTTAGCGGCCATCTACAAAATTTAACAAGGTTCAATTTTAGTATTTTCGATATTATTATATTTTAATCATTAATACCCTTTGTGTCTCATAGACAATTAATAATTAAAAACTAGAATCCAACGTTACATTTAAATATTGGTTAGGTGACCTTTATCCCTCTATTTAAATTAACAAGGTAGTCAACGTTTGACAATTGCAACTCTTTGCAACTTCTAGCCATATGGGATCGCTTAAACATCTTTATGTTTAGTTGGCATGTTTAATCCCATCAACACCGTTTGTTTGCCATGCTTCGGTGACCCTAAGTTCATGGTTTCCAAATCAAGTCGTCCAACTTACACACACGTGTGAGTTTATACACATAAGTGGTTAGGTGACCTTTATCCCACAAACATGGTAAACCCACCTCGAATATACAAGTTCCTTCAAATGTGGTTAGGTGACCTTTATCCCACGAAAGAGTTCCCAAGTGTTTCGAGTGTTGTATAAAAGGATGGTGTTTGACTTGTTTTATAAAAGGGATTTTTGAGTTTTCAAAAAATTCTAGTTTAGAAAACTTTATGTACCATACATTTGCATGCATTCAAATCCTTGGTATTTTTGTGAAAATAAATTTTCAAGGTTCTTTCTAATAAAACCCATTTTATTATAAAATCATTAATTTTTAATAACCTTTTATTAACCAATTTTAATGATCTTTTAAAGAACCAATTTTAAGCTTGTTGTTGATTATTAGTTTGTTAAGCATGCATATCCAAATATCATCTAAACAACATAAATAAACAACCACACAAGCACAACATATATAACAATAGGTGCATAACCATAGCCAACTATTTTGACAACACTTGTTAGCTGAAACAAGTGTGCCAAAAGGTCCTTCCTAAAGGGTGAAAATTGACACAAGTATTGTGTCGTTGAACTCCCACTTGATCCCGCATCCAAATGCTTCAAGTCTTCCTTTTGTGTTGTGATTTCTCCACTTTCTTTGATCTTCCAAATGTCTTTTATATTCAGCTCCAAACTCCTTTGGACTTCAAAAATGTGTTTTGGTTATCGGGCTAAAAACCCGTTTAGAACTATGAAGTCCTTTATGCCCGAAATTGGCAAAAACCAAAACCGCATTTTTGTGTGCATCTTCTTTTACAAAATATATCCTAATACATTTTTTCTAGTAAAATAAAATGCACCTAATCTATTTATTTTACATACCAAATGAAAATAAATAAATTACATAACTTTACAAGTGGAAGAACAAAATAATAATTATTACAACCTTTGAAATAATTTAAATAAATAAATCACAACACAATCATTCAACACAAGGTCATGGCTAGGTTATATGCACCAAAATATATATCCAAATATATATTTATATTAATTTCAAGAAGCATAAAAAAATGGTTCCCTTTTAATAACCATTTTCGGCTATGACAAAAAAACCGAAAAGGTTAGTTTTGTCCAAACAAACAAATCATCCATATGAAATAATTTTTCAAGATTCATTTATGCATGTAAGAATATAATCTTGAAAAACAAAGGGATAACCATACTTAAAATTTCGGCCATAGGGTTTTCACCAAACCCGAAACCCGAAAATTTTAAGTCTATTGAAGCATGCACTCATATAAGCGGCTCTAGATGCCATTGATGGGATTTTAACATGTTTATCAAAGCAATTTCATCCATATGAAATAAAAACGCAGCGGAAATAATGTTTAAAACATGTTACTTTTATAAGATATAAAACCATTTATATGCAAAATCCCAAAACCCGGATCCATATATGAGATGTATACTATCAAATACAACCATAGGATGTTTAGAAAACTACCTTCTTGAAGTACAAGGATTATGAAACGGATGATGCTTCTTGAAATGGTTGTCTTCAAGAGTAGAAGACCTCAAGCTTGTATACCCCAAGCTTCCAACAAACACCTCATTTTTAGCTAGGATTTCTACACTTATGAACTCACTAGAAAACCCTCTTGACAACCATCTCATGGCCGAAAATATGAGAGGAGGTTGTGGAGTTCTTGCACTTGATTGATGAACTTGAAACTCTCCACTAGATCAACCATACATGACCCGATTTTTAGAGTCTTACACTTGATTTTTCCAAATAAAAATCAACTCTTGGATGATCATGTTGAGGCCGAAAATTTTCAGCCATTTCTACCTATCTTCTTCAAGTTCTATATTCAAATATTCATAAAAAATGAATATATAAGACATGAGAGATTTGCCACCCACTTGACCCAATCAAAAACCTTCTAGACATGCAAAATGCATGTCATATAATTGGACCATTCTTGCTTGGGAAGACCATCCAATCAAGAGGCTTCTAACTTATGACAACATGCATGGAACCTCATTGGACAAGAATATTTTGGGAAGACCCCATGGGGGGGGGGGTGGCGGCCAAGCTTTTATATATAAAAAAAATACAATTTCTTTTATAAAATATAAGTCTTACACATATATATATATTTTATAACTTTTATAAAATATAACATCATATGTTATAAGACTTATGCTATTTTTATTATGTTATTTAACCAATTAAATAACAAAATAAAATATTCTCTCAAAATAAATTATACATATAATTTATTAGTTTGTCAAGTGCAATTATTTAGAAAACCAATTTCTAAATATTCTAAGTGTTGATATTTATTTATTTGATCATATCATAAATAAATATTGTGAGTGTTTGTCTAGCTTGTTATTGGGTATGACTCGACTTGGATCATAACGTACTAGCCATATCAATTTAATATGTGTCTTGGGCATACAGAGTCCAACAATCTCCCACTTGCACAAGATACATAGAAGATTGATGCAAGCAGTAAATAACGCCTAACTACGGTTTACTACCCCTAATATGTATGATTATATGTGCCATTCAATAACATCATCCTCTTCAAGTCCCTTACTTGAAAATGATTTAGGTGAATCTATCATTTATCCTTTTGTTACAGATGTCATGTCAAATCCAGAGACACAGAGTGATCACTCTCTGTTGATTTAACTTTAGCAGGCCTTAGACATCTCACTCTCAACGAATAAGAGGAACAAATCCCATCTTGACTACATACGTCTCTCACAATCACCTTGTACCACACCTGAGCTTAGCCTTATGTACTGTCATATTACTGACAGCGAAGAAAAAGTCAAGGTATAATATTTGGTGAATATCAAGACCCAATATGTATCTCAGGTCAGAGGATACTATGATATTCTCCTTTACTCAAATTTACTTATGATCAATCACAGATGATTCCATGCAGAAATATTTGAGAGCGAGTCAGTCCAATATTTGTATCCCACAAATATCTATGAACCTTGGTAGCAACACTTTGCTCTATATTCATATCTAATGAATATCCACCAATCCAAGTTCATAATAGTCTTACATTCATATTTGTTCCCACAATTATGATCAACTACGGACATTTAGAATAAGTAACTTATTCACGGATTAAAACATGCTAATATGGAACATAACTCAACATACCATAAAGAGTTATAATAACAATTGTTCCAATATCCAAATACAAAATAGATCAAATCCAATAACTAGAATATCGAAGTCCTAAGGCACAAGTATGACCCTTTCATGCTTTGCCCATTCAAGGAGCTTCGTGAGTGGATCCGCAATATTTTGATCAGTGTGAACTTTGCGAATACATATCTTTCTCTTTTTTCAACTTCATCCCTTATGTAGTTGAAACTCCGCTCAATGTGCCTAGTCTTTTGATGTACACGAGGTTCCGTGATTTAAGCAATCACACCATCGTTATCACAAAGATCACTAGGGGTTCTGAATGGTAAGGACTACCCTTAGATCGGCAATAATTCAAGTGGCAGATCCATATGAATTATCTCAATCAATGAAGCGGCGATGTATTCTGATTCTGTAGTGGACAATGCTACCCTGTTTGTGATCGATGTGACAACTCGAATTTCCGACGTTCTTTATTCGCATTTAATGCACGTTGACTTTGACTATATGGTTGTGTTATGATAAAACCTAGTGTGTTTGCATGGTTATGTGTGATTGTATATCATGTGTACTGTTTGTAGAACTTAAACTGTTAAGAACCCGACGAAACACAAGGCTGTTTCGCCATAACCCATTCCGACGAAACAGGCTGTTTCGCCATGAACACTCCGACGAAACAGAAGTCTGTTTCGCCGGCCCAGTAATTCACGAAGCCCAGTTTGGGCCCAGAACGTAAACTCGCATACTACTACGTGAATCAACCTATTGTTTCACACTTTTGGACACTCTGAAACCCTAGAACACTCTCTCTTCTGTGCGACGGCAACAACCATTGTTCACCATCATCCCTAGCTCTCGAATCCTTGTTTCTTCATCTTGAATCGGTTAGTGTGTGTTTGTTAATCGATTCCATGTTTCTGTTATATCACGATTCTTGCTTGTGTATATGATTGATGTGTGTTACTGCTGTGATAAGAGTATGATCATGATGTTATAGATTTTGATATGTATGATGTAGTAGGATTTTTATAAAATGCTATGCGAAACTTAAATATGATCGGATACTCGGTTCTGGATGTTGTTATTATAATCTGATTCTGAATGCAAGTTAGATTATGATCGGATACTCGGTTCTGGATGTTGTTATTATAATCTGATTCTGAATGCAAGTTAGCATCTTGATAGGGTTTGATGATGTGATGTTGTAATCGATATGTTGTATACATAAGCTAGGGTTCATGCTAGATGTTAAAACACCGTGATGCTTGTGTTAGAATTATGTGATAATGAATCTTGTGAATGAATGATTCTGCATGATCGATGTTATTGATGTCGGCTGCTAACATGATTAGGGTTTCTGTGTATTTCGTAACTGCTGTAACTGTGTCTACGAATCAGACATTCGACGAAACAGGAATCTCGGCGAAACAGAAAGTGTTTCGCCAAGAGTCGTCGACGAATTAGAATCCTGTTTCGCCAAGCAAAGCCACGACGAAACAGAACATGTTTCGTCACTATATATGTTTCGTCACTATATATGATTCGCCACTTGTATCATATTCCACACGCATTGTTACTTAATCACTTAATCAAACCAACCCACCAAAGTAATGTTCATGCCCAATGTAAATCATGTAATATGTAACCAAAACCCAATCGTATATCGCTTTGAAGCCAATCGTTTACCCAATCGTTAAAACATCATGTGAAAACCAATCGTTTACCCAATCGTTAAATTCGTTTTAGGTCGTGAAACTACTTAAATGGTCGTCTCGCTAATAACATTCAAACCTTCTTGACTCGCATTAATAAACCCTTACCAAAGGATAGATTAATAATTCGCATTAATAAACCCTTACCAAAGGATAGATTAACATCTCGCATTAATAAACCCTTACCAAAGAGTAAATTAACAATTACAGATTCAGTCGCTACCCACAACACCCACACATAACTACGGGTGTAGTAACTAACGGGATTTGTCAGATCCTATGGTACCATAACCTAATACTGGTCGGCTTGATCATTGCTAATGAATGTCATTTGTTATGTAACTACAACCAACAAGTTTGTTCACTTTATTGAAATCGTTATTAGTTTTGTATAAATCGTCTTAATTGTTTTTGAAACCATCGTTATAACATCGAAAACATTTAGCACATATGAGTCACCCCAAAACAATTGAAAGCAGTAAAATAGGGGAATAATGTACTCGCCTGAGAATGCTTGTAGGTCTTGAACAACAACCAAACAAAGCTAGAGGGAGCACGGAATCAGTCGGCAATCTAAAACTATTTAAATAAACCGGACTTAAATCGGGAGATCGGATAGGATGAGGCTTGGTAAACCAAATGAGTATTGGAACTCATATGATATGGTTTAACAAGGCCTACATACTACAATGAAACCAAACCTAAGTGCTTTCGACCCATCGCGACCCATTAAGGTAGCTTATGCTACTTTAACGCGTCGTGCGCGTGAAACGCGTTCGGACCGCCTAACTAGTCCTATGACAAGTAGAATATGCCTAAACATGTTACATAATCAGTTATGTGACAAAAGTTTAGGTTACATATGCTTAATTACCAATTATACATGAAAAGGGTATTCTGGTAATTTACCTAAGGCATATAAACTACCTATCATACAACTACTTAAACGATGTGCCCATAGGGTATAACCTCGGAAGGTTATTCCCTACCTACTATGGTCACCTAATGTATTTGGTCGGATCCTAATGATCGACCAAACTGGGTCGAGTTCGAAGGTATAGGCGATTTATTAGATCGCCTACCCTACGACCCTAGACAACGTGGTAATCAGTGGGCATAGTCCCAAGGGACTATGACCAACGTGATTACAATCACGTTGCGAAGTTCAAACGAACTTCGCATTGACCATAAGCTGGTCAACGCTGAAAGTCAAACAAAGTTTGACTTTCTGACTCTAAAAGCAATAAAATAAAGAAAAGAACGAAAGAATACTTACGAAGGGTCCCCGAATGCTAATCCCGATTCAAGAATCTCAGGTATGAAACAATGGTTTCAACTTAGAGGTTCTCAAATCAGAATTCTTGTAATTTTGAAGCATGGGGGGGTGGGGTATTTATAGTAAAAGGTCCACCGTTAAGATCGTTTCATGGAAAACGTGCCTTAATCCCACCCGTACAAGTGTCGGGACCTTATGGTGACTAAAATGTGATCCTTATCAGATGACTAGACAAATGAGAATGTGTGGTGGTGGATCAAACAGCTGAAATCTGCTGTAAGAAACATTTAACCTGGTCAGAAGGTCTGACGCGGGCCGCCTAAGGATGTTAAGATCCTGAGGCGGGCCGCCTAGGAGTCACAGATCAGAACAAAGTTTCAGAAATGTCAGTTTCAGTCCCTGCACGTGTTTAAGGCCATTTCCGACACTTCTAAGGCCCGTAAAGCCAACTTTAAGGCCCTAAAATGTTGCCTAAACATTTAGGACATGAAACATGCTCAAAAATATGCCGGGTGTTGGTTCGTTTGGTCGTACGAACGCGATGTTCGCTTAATTACGACGGAATGCGCATAAGCGCGAAAAACGATCCAAATGACGCGACGAATGGATTTTTGGCAAGCCAAACACTAAAGTATAATATAGTCATGCTTACATAATTTTTTGGATGTCCGGATGTATTCAGAACGTAAGTTATGCGCGAAAATGCAAACTTGTGCACTTTTTGACACTTTTAGTCCCTGAATGACACAAAAGTTTATTTTAGCATACCGAACACCTCAAAGCCTATTTCTAAGCTATGTGAAGGATATTTATGGTATGTTTAACTTATGGTCATGCTCCGGAATGTCTGTTACAGTTCAAATTGGCATACTTTCGCAGTTTGTCAAATTTAGTCCCTGTAAGCGATTTAACTTGATTTTGCCATACCAAAGCCTTTAAAACTTATTTCTAAGTTATGTAAAGGTTATTTAAGGTATGTTAAGCCTATGCCACTATTCCGGATTGTTTGTTGCATTAAACTGGTTATATTTACGCATCGGTACGCGTATAACCTTCCAGAAAGCGATTTAGAGTTTGAAATTGAACAAGAATTGATATGTGCAAATGATACACATATTTTTTACAAATCCCAAGTATGAAATATAATATTTCATTGGTTCAGTATTTTTTTGATGGCCGTGGAGGCACAGGTGTTACAGTCTCCCCTACTTTAGGAAATTTCGTCCCGAAATTTATTTAGAGGAAACTTGTGAGAGCTTGAAAACATGAAGTTGAAAAGATCAAACAACTTTGGTTAGGGTTCTGAACTTCTAGTAACTTTAATAACATCATGTTTGCAATGTAAGAGGGATACTTATATACAAGTATATGAAGCGTCATTGGTGCGTCCACCATACCTCCATTACATCGTCCTCATTTTGTTGTTGTTGTCACTATCGGTTCTTACACATAATAAACCTTACTGGGTTTCTGTGCACTAAATTTCATAATTATGTACGCGTCCATAATCAGATAATTCCTTGCACAGTTTACACAGTCTATTTTATAATATGTAGGGGAAAACCAAATGAATGAACCTGTGATGAGTGTGACTAGACCGCCATAGAGTCCTTTAAATTAAATCAATAAATGATCTAAATAGACTATCAAGGAGTCTGTTCAGCTACATCACTAGATGTCGTTCTCTAACCAAATTGTGAATCAATCTTTTTTTACTAGACTACTAAGAGGGTCTCTTATGAATCATGGAGTGGTACTATATAACCCAATGGTCTTAACTACCAGGTAGAAGCCCATAAGGATTTAAGGTAGTACCTTTTGAATATCCTACTATGAATCTCTCATATGAAAACATGAAAGATTCTATGAGGATTTGAAAATCGGATCACACAAAATCATAGAGGAGAACACATAAACACATATCACATAACCACAAAATTGTTCGTTAATTTGTCTTGTAAATTGCGTACATGCATTTAAAGCACACTTGGAATCCATTCCGTGGATTTCATTTGGTACTTTAAACGTTATCAAGAATCCAACTATAAAGATAGAAAGATTCAAAAAGAAAATTCGATTTCGATTACTAGGAACCGAAGTGTTCGAATTAAGGTACATAAGGAATCCAATTAAGGACTCTGATTTGAACGATAATCATCCACAAGGATCTAATTGTAAAGATAAAAAGATCCCATATGAATTTTAGAAGTTGAAGATGTTTTGAAACCTTGCACTGGATGTGCTTAGGTCAAAACATGATGTAAAATGCTTATGAAGTTGAGATGCTTGATATGTCAAGGCGACATATGAAGCAGAATTTTGAAGGTTAAGTCAATGTATGAGGAAAATATTTTTTTTTGAAAACTATGCATGGGGTTCTTTTAAGAAAAATGTGTTTAACGTTTTTGAAACCTTATATATAATACTTTTTGAAATCATAAAGTAGGTGTATTAGGTAGATATATTTACAAAAATATTTTAAAATCATGCGAGATGAAAGTTTGAAATTATGTATAAGGTTTTTGAAAGACATGAATGATGCTTTTCGAAATCATGCACTCGATAAGAAAATGTATTGTGTTAATATTGTCTTCAGACTATATGAAATATTTTGAAATTAGGAAGGTTGGTTTTGATAACATGGCCAATGTTTTTGAAATAACATAGACAATGCATCTAGAAAAATTGTTTTCAAACTATATGAAATGTTTTGAGATCATGAAGATTGTTTTGAAATACTTGTACTGTATATGTTGAAAAATCAAAACGGAATGGGTATGAGATTTGAAAATACCCTTAGTTATCTAACCAAGGATTTAAAGGCACAGATGTGCGAAAAGCACGATTACTCATAATGTCACTTAATTTTCTGTACTTTGTTTCTTAGAGTGAAACGAGTACTTAAAATTTTCGAGGGAATCATGAGCAATCATTTGAAAGAGAGAAATCACAAGAGTAGTTTGTAAGGTACATAGTTCCTTGATGTAGGTATCATAGGAAAAGCCATACACACCTAGCAGGGGGTTGAGCTGGTTGGTTGGGGAACTGCTTTACCATTGTGAGCGACCATGGCGAAGTTCTGAGAAGCCTTTCGCTTCTTTGACTTCTTAGGGGATCGTTCATCCATGGTCTTTGATTCCTCGATTGGTTTCTTGGCTGATGGTGTTGTCGCCTGACTAGGTCCTGCCTGTCTTGGTGACTCTTGAGTGGCTTCATCCTGGAGATGATACATGGCAGTAGCTAATTCAACAGTCTTCAGGACTACTTCGCCTATTCGCTGAGCGAATTTGGCTGCTTGCTCAGATATCTGGGCGTCATTGTGATGAAGAGACATTCTTGAAGAAAAAGAAAGGCATAGGGAGAAACAGGTGAAAGATTATTGGACAATCAAAACAGAAAGATAACGCATGAAAATTGCGATCATTTGTTTGTTACCTAAGGCAAACAAATGAGACGGTGACTAATCAAAGTAAATGGGTCAAAAATAATGTATCGCGAAGACATGCTCGCCTATAAGTGAACACTCATCCCAAGAATTCCCAGGTAAGCACAACTGGTCTCGCGTCTGATGAGATGTATACGAAGTGCTTGCCTAGACAGAAAACCCAGAATACAGGCATTCACCCTTCCAGTTTGCACGTGTTCACATTATTTAAAACCCAAAACCTTGACGAAGTTTTGAAAACTCAAAGGGGTTCAAAACCATATAATAGAGAGTTCAAAACCTTACAATAGAGGGTTCAAAACCTAGTAATCAATCATCCTAGAACAGATGATTAGTTTTCAAAGCGGTTTTGAAATTTATATTCTTGTTGTGGTCGTCGCCTAAGGATAGGTGACGGTATTGTTTTATGACTAAACGCAAGTAAACTCGCGTTAGGGTCCTAAAAAGGTTATAGACTAGGTCAAAGCATTACTAATAACCTAATTCCCTATAACCATTGGCTCTGATACCATCTTTTCTGTCACACCCCGACCGCGTAAAACAACAAATCGCGGCGGAAACATCGGGGCGTGTTGCAACAGAATTAATGTTTCATAACCATGGATACCAAAAAGTGTTTCGTTTTATTAAACATTGAATAATTACATCGTCTGGAAATCTAAATACACAAATTAAACGTAGTCTATTATTGTTATTGAGTCACTAAGGCCTTGTCCAGTCCTATGTGAGCATGCATCTTATCAATCGATATCATTCAACAATACCCGAAACATATGTGAAAACGAGGTCAGCAAAGAAATGCTGGCGAGTACATAGGTTTTTGTGAAAATAAGATTCATGACTTCTGTTTAAGAAAATGTTTAGTCATGAACCTTGTAATTTGCTTTGCCTTTGTAAATCATTTGAAAAATAATAAGTTCAGGTGATATGTATAATAAGAGAATAATGCATGATTAAATGAATAACCATGTAAAATGAGTTTGTATAAGATAAGTTGTTTGTAAATAAATGTCTTGTGAAAAGTATGTTACTTGTATAAAATGTTCTATGTCTCAAACTGAAATGATTCAAATAACGCTACAATATGTAATACCATACAAACACTTATATATAGGAAGTACCAGCGGCGTATCCACCATGCTTGTATCATATTCAACACGCATTGTTACTTAATCACTTAATCAAACCAACCCACCAAAGTAATGTTCATGCCCAATGTAAATCATGTAATACGTAACCAAAACCCAATCGTATATCGCTTTGAAGCCAATCGTTTACCCAGTCGTTAAAACATCGTGTGAAAACCAATCGTTTACCCAATCGTTAAATTCGTTTTAGGTCGTGAAACTACTTAAATGGTCGTCTCGCTAATAACATTCAAACCTTCTTGACTCGCATTAATAAACCCTTACCAAATGATAGATTAATAATTCGCATTAATAAACCCTTACCAAAGGATAGATTAACATCTCGCATTAATAAACCCTTACCAAAGAGTAAATTAACAATTACAGATTCAGTCGCTACCCACAACACCCACACATAACTACGGGTGTAGTAACTAACGGGATTTGTCAGATCCTATGGTACCATAACCTAATACTGGTCGGCTTGATCATTTCTAATGAATGTCATTTGTTATGTAACTACAACCAACAAGTTTGTTCACTTTATTGAAATCGTTATTAGTTTTGTATAAATCGTCTTAATTGTTTTTGAAACCATCGTTATAACATCGAAAACATTTAGCACATATGAGTCACCCCAAAACAATTGAAAGCAGTAAAATAGGGGAATAATGTACTCGCCTGAGAATGCTTGTAGGTCTTGAACAACAACCAAACAAAGCTAGAGGGAGCACGGAATCAGTCGGCAATCTAAAACTATTTAAATAAACCGGACTTAAATCGGGAGATCGGATAGGATGAGGCTTGGTAAACCAAATGAGTATTGGAACTCATATGATATGGTTTAACAAGGCCTACATACTACAATGAAACCAAACCTAAGTGCTTTTGACCCATCGCGACCCATTAAGGTAGCTTATGCTACTTTAACGCGTCGTGCGCGTGAAACGCGTTCGGACCGCCTAACTAGTCCTATGACAAGTAGAATATGCCTAAACATGTTACATAATCAGTTATGTGACAAAAGTTTAGGTTACATATGCTTAATTACCAATTATACATGAAAAGGGTATTCTGGTAATTTACCTAAGGCATATAAACTACCTATCATACAACTACTTAAACGATGTGACCATAGGGTATAACCTCGGAAGGTTATTCCCTACCTACTATGGTCACCTAATGTATTTGGTCGGATCCTAATGATCGACCAAACCGGGTCGAGTTCGAAGGTATAGGCGATTTATTAGATCGCCTACCCTACGACCCTAGACAACGTGGTAATCAGTGGGCATAGTCCCAAGGGACTATGACCAACGTGATTACAATCACGTTGCGAAGTTCAAACGAACTTCGCATTGACCATAAGCTGGTCAACGCTGAAAGTCAAACAAAGTTTGACTTTCTGACTCTAAAAGCAATAAAATAAAGAAAAGAACGAAAGAATACTTACGAAGGGTCCCCGAATGCTAATCCCGATTCAAGAATCTCAGGTATGAAACAATGGTTTCAACTTAGAGGTTCTCAAATCAGAATTCTTGTAATTTTGAAGCATGGGGGGTGGGGTATTTATAGTAAAAGGTCCACCGTTAAGATCGTTTCATGGAAAACGTGCCTTAATCCCACCCGTACAAGTGTCGGGACCTTATGGTGACTAAAATGTGATCCTTATCAGATGACTAGACAAATGAGAATGTGTGGTGGTGGATCAAACAGCTGAAATCTGCTGTTAGAAACATTTAACCTGGTCAGAAGGTCTGACGCGGGCCGCCTAAGGATGTTAAGATCCTGAGGCGGGCCGCCTAGGAGTCACAGATCAGAACAAAGTTTCAGAAATGTCAGTTTCAGTCCCTGCACGTGTTTAAGGCCATTTCCGACACTTCTAAGGCCCGTAAAGCCAACTTTAAGGCCCTAAAATGTTGCCTAAACATTTAGGACATGAAACATGCTCAAAAATATGCCGGGTGTTGGTTCGTTTGGTCGTACGAACGCGATGTTCGCTTAATTACGACGGAATGCGCATAAGCGCGAAAAACGATCCAAATGACGCGACGAATGGATTTTTGGCAAGCCAAACACTAAAGTATAATATAGTCATGATTACATAAATTTTTGGATGTCCGGATGTATTCAGAACGTAAGTTATGCGCGAAAATGCAAACTTGTGCACTTTTTGACACTTTTAGTCCCTGAATGACACAAAAGTTTATTTTAGCATACCGAACACCTCAAAGCCTATTTCTAAGCTATGTGAAGGATATTTATGGTATGTTTAACTTATGGTCATGCTCCGGAATGTCTGTTACAGTTCAAATTGGCATACTTTCGCAGTTTGTCAAATTTAGTCCCTGTAAGCGATTTAACTTGATTTTGCCATACCAAAGCCTTTAAAACTTATTTCTAAGTTATGTAAAGGTTATTTAAGGTATGTTAAGCCTATGCCACTATTCCGGAGTGTTTGTTGCATTAAACTGGTTATATTTACGCATCGGCGCGCGTATAACCTTTCAGAAAGCGATTTAGAGTTTGAAATTGAACAAGAATTGATATGTGCAAATGATACACATATTTTTTACAAATCCCAAGTATGAAATATAATATTTCATTGGTTCGGTATTTGTTTGATGGCCGTGGAGGCACAGGTGTTACATATAACATCATATGTTATAAGACTTATGCTATTTTTATTATGTTATTTAACCAATTAAATAACAAAATAAAATATTCTCTCAAAATAAATTATCCATATAATTTATTAGTTTGTCAAGTGCAATTATTTAGAAAACCAATTTCTAAATATTCTAAGTGTTGATATTTATTTATTTGATCATATCATAAATAAATATTGTGAGTGTTTGTCTAGCTTGTTATTGGGTATGACTCGACTTGGATCATAACGTACTAGCCACATCAATTTAATATGTGTCTTGGGCATACAGAGTCCAACATATGGTTCGATCTATGATGGCTAGGAGCGCATTATCTCTATCATTTTGGGGTTACGCTTTGCTCTCCGTGGCCCATATGGCCCCAACCAAGAAAGTGGATACGACGTCTTTTGAAATATGACATGGAAGGGCTCCATCATTATCATATTTAAAAAGTATGGGTTGTGAAGCTTATGTGAAGCAATACACCCCAAACAAGTTGGAAGTACGATCCACTAAGTGTATCTTCGTAGGATATCCTAAAGATGATATAGGATATTATTTCTACGATCCAACAGAGCAAAAGTATTTGTTGCTCGAAAGGCAAAGTTCTTGGAAACTAAGTTCCTTGTGGAAGGAACTAGTAGAACAGTGGAACTTGATGAGGATCAGGAACCAAAAGCCGATACACGTTTGGTTGATACTAGCACTCAACAAGAGGTTGTTGAAGATGATCAAATGGTTGATCAACATACACAAAACGTTCGCAGATCTGGTAGAATTAGTAATCCACCTGAAAGATATGGATTTTTTATGGATGGATGCTATGTGGTAGATTCACATGAACCAACCACATACCATGATGCAATGTCAAAATCTGATTGCGACAAATGGCTTGAGGCTATGAACGTAGAGATGCAATCCATGTTTGACAACCAAGTATGGGAATTGGTTGTGCCACCACTTAACTCTAAAGTAGTTGGAAGTAAGTGGGTTTTCAAGAAGAAAACTGTAATGCATGGTAACTTGGATACTTGTAAAGCGAGACTTGTAGCAAAAGGTTTCACTCAAACTCAAAGGGTTGATTATGATGAGACCTTCTCGCCCGTGGTGATGCTAAAGTCAACTAGGATATCATTTGCCATACTTGCACAATATGATTATGAGATTTGGCAAATGGATCTCAAAACGACTTTCCTTAATAGATATCTTGAGGAAGATGTCTATATAGTTAAGCCTGAAGGTTTTGTCGATCCAAAACATCCTAACAAAGTGTGCAAGTTAAAGAAATCAATCTATGGATTGAAACAAGCATCTAAAAGTTGGAATCACCGTTTTGATGAAGAGATTAGGGAATATGGATTCATCAAAAACGTTGATAAAGCTTATGTGAATAAGAAGGCTAGTGGGAGCATTATTACTTTCTCTGTATTATATGTCGATGACATTCTACTATTTGGAAATAACATTCCAACCTTGGAGGGTGTAAAAGCCTGGCTTGAAAGTTATTTTTCCATTAAGGATTTTGGTGAAGTCGCCTATATTTAGGAATAAAGATCTATAAGGATAGGTCAAGGCGCTAGATAGGTTTAAACAAAAGTGCATACATTGACAAAGTCTTGAAAAAGGTTCAAGATGAAGAACTCTATGAAAGGTTTGATACCTATTCAAAGAGAGGACAATATTGAAAGCGTTTCAATGTCCAAGCTCAAAGGATGAGCAAGAAAGATTGAAAGGAATCCCATATGCGATATCTATAGGATTCATTATGTATGTAATGATATGCACTGGAACGGACATGTCATGCGCTTTAGGCATGACGAAAAGATACCAGCGAGTAACAGTCATTGGGTGACTATTAAAAAATATATATTGAAATACCTTAGAAGGACTAAGGATATGTTTCTAATATATGGATCTGGTGAAAAGAACTCGTTGTAAAAGGGTTACAAGGATGCGAGTTTCGGAATTCGTTGTAAAGGGTTACATAGATACGAGTTTCCAAACTGATCGAAATGGTCCTCGATCACAATCAGGGTAGCATTGTCCACTACATAATCAGAATACATCGCCGCTTCATTGATTGTGATAATTCATATGGATCTGCCACTTGAATTATTGCCGATCTAGGGGTAGTCCCTACCATTCAGGACCCCTAGAGATCTTTGTGATAACGATGGTGCGATTGCTTAAATCAAGGAACCTCGTGTACATCGAAAGACTAGGCACATTGAGCGGACTTTCAACTGCATAAGGGATGAAGTTGAAAAGAGAAAGATATGTATTCGCAAAGTTCACACTGATCAAAATATTGCGGATCCACTCACGAAGCTCCTTGAATGGGCAAAGCATGAAAGGGTCATACTTGTGCCTTAGGACTTCGATATTCTAGTGATTGGATTTGATCTATTTTGTATTTGGATATTGGAACAACTGTTATTATAACTCATTATGGTATTTTGAGTTATGTTCCATTTTAGCATGTTTAAATATGTGAATAAGTTACTTATTCTAAATGTCCGTAGTCGATCATACTTGTGGGAACAAATATGAATGTAAGACTATTATGAACTTGGATTGGTGGATATTCATGAAGTATGAATATAGAGCAAGGCGTTGCTGCCAAGGTTCATAGATATTTGTGGGATACAAATATTGGACTGACTCGCTCTCAAATATTACTGCATGGAATCATTTGTGATTGATCATAAGTAAATTTTAGTAAAGGAGAATATCATAGTATCCTCAGACCTGAGATACATATTGGGTCTTGATATTCACCAAATATTATACCTTGACTTTTTCTTCGCTGTCAATAATATGACAGTACATAAGGCTAAGCTCAGGTGTGGTACAAGGTGATTGTGAGAGACGTATGTAGTCAAGATGGGATTTGTTCCTCTTATTCGTTGAGAGTAAGATGTCTAAGGCCTGCAAAAGTTAAATCAACAGAGAGTGATCACACTATGTCTCTGGATTTGACATGACATCTGTAACGAAAGGATAAATGATAGATTCACCTAAATCATGTTCAAGTAAGGGACTTGAAGGGGATGATGTTATTGAATGGCACATATAGTCATACGTATTAGGGGTAGTAAACCGTAGTTAGGCGTCATTTACTACTTGCATCAATCTTCTATGTATCTTGTGCAAGTGGGAGATTGTTGGACTCTGTATGCCCAAGACACATATTAAATTGATGTGGCTAGTACGTTATGATCCAAGTCGAGTCATACCCAATAACAAGCTAGACAAACACTTACAATATTCATTTATGATATGATCAAATAAATAAATATCAACACTTAGAATATTTAGAAATTGGTTTTCTAAATAATTGCACTTGACAAACTAATAAATTATATGGATAATTTATTTTGAGAGAATATTTTATTTTGTTATTTAATTGGTTAAATAACATAATAAAAATAGCATAAGTCTTATAACATATGATGTTATATTTTATAAAAGTTATAAAATATATATATATGTGTAAGACTTATATTTTATAAAAGAAATTGTATTTTTTTATAAAAAGCTTGGCCGCCACCCCCCCCCCCCCCATGGGGTCTTCCCAAAAAATCCTTGTCCAATAAAGTTCCATGCATGTTGTCATAGTTGCATGCCTTTTAATTGGATGTTCTTCCCAAGCAAGAAAGGTCCAATTAGGTTTCATGCAATTGTCATAACTAGATGGCACATGATTGGGCAAAGGGTGTGGCCATGTCTCTCACATGTTATATAAAACAATGGAAGACATATTTTGAATAGGATGAACTTGAAGAAGATAGTAAAATGGCTGAAAATTTTCGGCAAAAAGGTGATCATCCAAGAGTTGATTTTATTTGGAAAAATCAAGTGTTAGACTCTTAATAAATCGGGTCATGTATGGTTGATCTATTGGTGAGTTTCAAGTTCATATAACAAGTGCAAGAACTCCAAAACTCCTCTCATATTTTCGGCCATGAGATGGTTAACAAGAGGGTTTTTCTAGTGAGTTCATAAGTGTAGAAATCCTAGCTAAACATGAGGTGTTTGTTGGAAGCTTGGGGTATACAAGCTTGAGGTCTTCTACTCTTGAAGACAATATTTCAAGAAGCATCACCTTCTTCATATCCATTACTCCTTGTACTTCAAGAAGGTAGTTTTCTAAACATCCTATGGTTGTGTTTGATAGTATACATCTCATATATGGATCCGGGTTTTGGGATTTTGCATATAAATGGTTTTATTTCTTATAAAAGTAACATGTTTTAAACTTAATTTTCGCTGCGTTTTTATTTCATATGGATGAAATTGCTTTGATGAACATGTTAAAATCCCATCATTTGTCTCATATTCAACTCCTTCTGGTTGAATATGTGTTGTAGGCTCTTATGATCTGTAAAAATTGTACATTTCGTACCATATAGGTAGTGTCTCCAGATCTTTAAAGCAAATATCACTGCGCCTAGCTCCAAATCGTGCGTGGTATAGTTCTTCTCATGTACCTTCAACTGACATGATGCGTAAGCAATAACCTTCTGGCGTTGCATCAACACGCAACCCAATCCTAGACGCGAGGCGTCACAGTATACCACGAAATCGTCAGTACCTTCCGGTAGTGCTAGGATTGGCGCATTGCAGAGCTTATCCTTCAATAGCTGAAACGCTTCTTCCTGTTTGATTCCCCAATCAAACTTCTTATCTTTCTGGGTGAGGAGCGTCAATGGTTGAGCGATCTTCGAAAAATCCTCAATGAACCTTCGATAGTAGCCAGCCAAACCCAAGAATTGTCGAATCTCGGTTGGCGTCTTTGGCGTTTCCCAATTCTTGATCACCTCGATCTTGGCTGGATCCACATGGATTCCATCTCCATTCACCACATGTCTAAGAAATTGGACTTCACGTAGCCAAAATTCACACTTAGAGAATTTGGCATACAGCTGTTCTTTCTTTAGCAGCTCCAAAATAGCTCTTAGATGCGGTTCGTGCTCAGCCTTTGTCCTTAAATAAATCAAGATGTCGTCGATAAACACAATCACGAACTTGTCCAAGTACGGCTTGCAAACTCTATTCATCAAATCCATAAAGACTGCAGGTGCGTTTGTCAATCCAAACGGCATAACAAGGAACTCGTAGTGTCCGTAACGAGTCCTGAAGGCTGTCTTCGGGATACTCTCCTCTTGTATCCTTAACTGATGGTATCCAGATCGCAATTCGATCTTTGAGTAAAAGCTTGAACCTTGCAGTTGATCGAATAAATCATCGATTCTTGGCAGAGGGTATCTATTCTTGATAGTCAGCTTATTCAACTCCCGGTAGTCAATACACATACGAAAACTACCGTCTTTCTTTTTGACAAATAAAACTGGAGCTCCCCAAGGTGAGAAGCTTGGTCGGATGAATCCTTTGTCAAGTAACTCCTGGAGTTGTGTCGACAATTCCTGCATCTCTGACGGTGCAAGTCTATAAGGTGCCCTAGCTACAGGCGCGACGCCTGGAACTAAGTCAATGTGAAATACCACTTGCCTTTGGGGTGGCAATCCTGGCAAGTCCTCTGGAAAGACTTCAGGATATTCCCTCACGATAGGGATGTCTTCGATTTTTGGCTCAGCAGCTTTCTTATCCACGATGTGTGCTAGGAAGGCAGCACATCCCTTTTGTAAACACTTACGAGCTTTCAGGCAACTGATAATTCTTAAAGGCGTATCCCGCTTCTCCCCATGAACCACAATTGTTTCTCCATCTTCGGTTGGGATACGAACGACCTTTTCATGACAAACAATTTCTGCCTTGTTGCTCGATAACCAATCCATTCCTACTACCACGTCAAAGCTCCCCAGCTGGACTGGTAGTAGATCCAAAGCAAACTCACGCTCTCCCAACTCGATTACACAACCTCTGACCACTTCATTAGCTTCTACTAACTTTCCATTAGCCAATTCAATTGAGTAAGGAATATCTAACTTACTAGCGGCTAATCCAAGCGTATTCTTAAACTCTAACGATACGAAGCTATAATCGGCACCAGTATCAAATAAAACGGATGCAAAGCGTTGGTTTATAGGGAACGTACCAGTAACAACATTGGGATCCTGGCGCGCTTCCCTCGCTTCGATATTGAAAACCCTTCCCCGTGCTTGGTTCAATTCTGGGCAGTTCCTCTTAAAGTGCCCAATGTCACCACAGTTAAAACAACATGGTCTTTGCCCGTTTCCACCTCCATTCCTAGCTTGATTGTTGTTCTGATCTCGATTCACATTACCAGCTTGGTTCACATTGTTGCCTCGATTCCCATTTCCTCCATTGTTCCCCTGTGGGCGATTTCCATATCCACCCCGGTTATTGTTTCTATTACCATAACCTCCTTGGCCTCCCCGGCCAGCACTAGCCCAGCAAGAATCCTTCAAGTGGCCAAGTTTTCCACAAGCTTCACATACTTTTGGCCCGCATCGGCCAGAATGATGACGTTGGTAGGAGTTACACTTGGGATGAGTACCCATATATCCCTTTCCTCTCCTTCCAGTACCAGTCGCAGCTTGGGCCGGTGCACTTGGTTCTTTCTTGCCAACGTGGCTAGTTCCCTGCTTGAAGTTCGAGAATTTCCTTTTGTTACCCCCGGACGACTCTACGTGAGTCTCCTTCTTCTTTTGCTCAACATCAGAAAACTTGTTTAGGCGGATCGCCTCCTCAGTGAGAGCTACGCTTAGATCGATTGCCTCAGTGATAGTTACAGGCTTGGAAGTGGTGACCATACTCATGATCTGTGGAGCTAAACCCCAGATAAAGCGTTCGATTTGCTTGAATTCCGGTGTAACCATATAAGGTACCATATGAGACAGGTCGTGGAATCTCTGAACATATTCCGCGATTTTGGGACCCTCCATCCTCAAATGCCAGAATTCAGTCTCCAACCTTTGACTCTCAGCGCGAAAACAATACTTCCTTCGCTTGAGCTCCTTTAGCTCATTCCATGTCATTGCGTAAGCTGCGGCTTCACCAAGAGTTTGAACTTGTAAATTCCACCAGGATAGGGCTCCGTCCAGGAATAGCCCAGAAATGTAAGTAACTTGCTGGTCTGGAGCGCACTTGCTCATTCGGGGAACAGACTCCGTCTTTTCGGCCCATCTTACAAAAGCAACAGCACCTCCGGTGCCGTCGAAGTTCACGGGCTTGCAGTCTAGGAACTGCTTGTACGTGCACCCTGCACATACGTTAGAATATACAAATGGTATTAGCGGACGTGCTATAAATATCCAAATGTATGGTAATATGTCTCAAGTCACTTGACATTACCATGAGTCGGGTTGTTGTTGCCGTTGTTACTTGAATGGCTCCCGCTCGTTCCTCCGTTTGAGGCTGCATACTGCGCTATGGCGGCATCAATGATTCCTTGAAGTTCTGCCTCGTTGGTAGGCATACGCATCTCGCGTCTTGGTGGCATCTTCTAAAAGATGGTTCACGTTGGTCAGGTCATAGTAAGTAGAGTGTACGTAAGTATACAACAATATCAACACATAACATCTCATGTTATAAATAAATCACCCATATTGATAGCCTCTGCATTGGTTGAGGGCTTCGAGGTAGTAACTATACCCCTGATCTGGGGTGCAAGTCTCCAAATGAATCGTTCAATCCTTTTGAACTCTGGTTTGACTAAGTAGGGGACGACCCTAGACAAGTCGTGAGATTGCTGGACGTATTCAGGAATCTTTGGTCCGTCCATTTTCAATTCCAGAACTCCACCTCAAGCTTCTGGATTTCAGCCCTAGAACAGTATTTCTTCTCCATCATTTCTTTGAGCTCGTCCCAGCTCAGTGCATTAGCAGCATCTTGTACCAAGGGTGTGAACCGGGAGGTTCCATTATGAGAGTGTGCCATCTAGAAATAACCCCGAGATGTAGGTAACACTCTGTTGGGGCGAACAGTTACTCATTCTTAGGATGGAGTCAGTCTTTTTGGACCAACGAACAAATGCCACGGTGCCTCCTGTTTCGTCAAAGTTCAAAGGCTTGCAGTTCAGGAACTGCTTATAGGTGCAGCCAGTTGGGGGGGGGGGGGGGGTTGTTCCCAGTAGTGCCATCGTTGTGCTTAGAGCGGAGGGCTTCATGTCGTGCATTTGCCTGTGAGATGCGTTCTTGCAGCTCGGCTTCTGTCCTTGGCAGCGTGCTGGTGTCTGTGTCACGCCTGGGTGACATTCTCTTTTGTCGAAGTGGTGTGAAGCGGGTTAGACAACGTTTCAATTGTCTATGAGTTATATAGCACCATAAGCCATCATGTAATCACCCAATTTCATACGCAAACATACTCAATGTATGAGTGGGGAAATAAATTTCTGAGCCTTCATATAGGCTTGCCAATTTGGCTTGTTGCTTGTAATAGAATGAACTCGAGGCTACATCGCCTCGCCTTGGTCATTCGTGTTTTAGATATTTCCTGCTACATTGGTTTTCATTAGCTTGACCCGCAGAGTCCACCAGGATTTCTGTGCACTACAAGTCGTTATTACGTGGGCCCCCGTAATAATAAATTGTCTTGCACAGTTACCCCAAATTTTCTCTCGTCCAAGCAGATGATCAATCAAGGAGCAACAGCAGGTGCATCGGCATGAACAGGGTCATGCTCCAATGCGGGGACAGGAGCAACGCCTGGCTCAGGGGCCACAGTCGGCTCCGGATCAACAAACTCCATCTCAAAATCAGCTGGATCGACAAACATAGGGTCGACAGGGGCTACCGGATCCTCCAAGGGCTGGTCTAAGTGTATGAACTCAATGTCATGGATCTGGATCAAAACCAGGTGGAAAAACAGAATCGTCCTCAATATCGCGATCAAACTCAAAGCTGTGTGCGGGAACTGGTGCAGCTGATGACGCCATATCAGGGTCGGCGTCGTGTGAGTAGTGCTGCACTCCCTGTATATGCAAAGATGCGGACGCCACAGGCTCAAATGAGTCTGGGACAGGCGAATGGGCATGAGCCTCCTCTGCAGGAGCGTCAGCAAGCAGTAGGCTATCACCAGCATCAATAGGGCCTCGCCCTCAACATCGTCCTCCAGGGGCTCATCATCAAATAGATCGACGTCTTCGTCAACGTCGGCGTCGAGGAGCATATCGTAAGCAGGATAAACGGCCAAAGGTATGGGAGCAGGGATCTCTACGAGTGGTAGGTACCCAGCAAAAGGACCATCAGCGGGCTCATCGACAGCGTCGGGCAGCGCAAAGGGCTGAAAGTCGTCCTCGTCCGTGCTGGTAACATCTGATGTGTGGACCTCATGCTCCGAAGACTCTAAGTCGTCTGATACTATGGCCGTGGGATCTGTAGTGTCCGACTTTCCAGTATCTGAGAATTTGGGTAACCCTTTACCCAAAAAAAAAAACACACATACGTACAACAATCAATCATATAATCATATAAACATGTTAGTCACCAAGTAAGCAATCAAATAATTCTCCTAGTCCCACTAGCCTCCCAGACTGATCTTCCTAGTTCCACTAGCCTCCCAGCCTCTCAGACTGCTCTTCCTAGTCCAACTAGGCAAATTCTCCCAGCCTCTCAGACTGCTCTCCCTAGTCCAACTAGCCAAATTCTCCCAGCCTCTCAGACTGCTCTCCCTAGTCCCACTAGACAACTACCTCGGTCTTCCAGACCGAGCCTCAGCCTCTCAGACTGAGCCTATAAATAATAAATAAATGTGCTCAACATTTGTTTGTAAAAAGTTTTGGATCTGGACTTGAGTGGTATGCAGTGTAAAAATGTTTTCGTGAGAGCCCTAGTGATCATAGTCTAGACTCGAGAAGGAATCCTAGTTCGCTATGATCAGAGCTCTGATACCAAGCTGTCACACCCTGGCTTTTGCGGAAGCGTGGGTTAATTTGGTGTGACTTCTTAATACCATAGCTTAATCACAACAAAGCTATATGAAAATAAAACCATGCAGATCATCCATTGAGTTAAGTTTGAAAAGTAAAATACCACAACATTGTCTTAAGGCGTTGACACATGCAACGGAAATTACAACCTAATAACATAAAAAAAACATTGTTTGAAAGACACAACCACAAACTTAAGATAGACGTAGTTTAAGAACTGTGACTCGTCCAGGTAAAAGCCACAACCCCTAAACTCGGATGATCCCATAACTCTACGCAGCGTGAAAACGTAGCATACCGTGCCAGATCCTTAGTTCCCTGAAATACATGTAAGTTGGAAAAATCAACAATAATGTTGAGCGAGTTCATGTGTAAGTGAGCAAGTAAAACCTTTGTAAGTATAAAATCCTGGTATGTAGCAAATAAGGAAAAAGAGATCGATTAATGTGTAGCTAATACATTAATAAGTGACATGGCCTAGGAAGCACTCAAACCTGTAACGCGGATTTCGTACCGGTCCTTCCGGCGGAACGACATAGTCACCACATGCAGCCACACGCTGGCCCATGTGTGGGGCTCGCAACACCCGATAGATCTATCACTCATGCCTCTCGGTCCTTATACAAGGATTAATGGTCTTACGATAATAGCCTATCCAGTCACGTGATCTAGCAGTAGGTTCCTTAGCTAATCATACCGTGTATAAAACGTTTGTAGTAAATGTAACATGTATTTCACCCCCGCAGTTTAAAAAACTGAAAACAGTTAAGAGAAAAGGGGGAGCATGAACTCACCGAAGTGCGTCTCTAAAAAGTAAACTCCTGGTCAACCTGCTGTGCGACGACCTACACGTACTAACTTCTATTAGACGGACGGCCGTGCCTTAGTTTAAGGTTTTATGTCTCTGGGAAATAGTTAGGCAACTATTTCGTAATTACACTTCGTAATTAATTTTGTAATTATATTCCTTCCCAAGGATGGGGGTTTTTAATACATGTGCGTTCGTATAACTTCGAAATATATTATTAAGTCTCACTTAATAAAATATATTTTATTTCATTTGTCCAAAATACTTTGCTTCCAAAATATAAATAAATTTCCCAAAAATATTATATTTTATTCCATATAATTTTCCAAAATAATATCCTAGTTAAAATACACACTTATGAGTATTTTCTGAAAATACGTAAGTTACGTTGTAAGGTTCGGGTGGTATAAATAATACCGGTGTAACTCAAATATTTATTGTGAAGGCGTTCGTATTATTTTGGAGCCGTGAATACTCGGTGTGTACGAGTTATATTATTTTTACTCTAAAAATAATATTTGTATAGTTCACAAAATAATCATAAAAATTGCACAAGTGTTACTATGGAAAATATATATTCTAAATATATATTTTAGTAAGCTTTATTTTGTGAAAATCCCACCTCCGACACTTGGAAGTTTCGTAATAAAAATCGTGGCGAAAGTTATTTGGGAAAACAAGTTAAAAATATATCCATAACACTTGTGATAAAAATATTTACAAGTGTTAGTTTTTTGGAAAAATTTCGCCAGAGTTTCCTCTGTAACTGGAGGTGGCCACGCTTACAAGCGTATCATTTTCTTTTAAAATTTCAATTCAACAATGTTCCCAACATCAATCAACAAAGTTTCATCATCAAAATAGTCAATATAAATATAAATCGCAAAACACATGAACTTGTGGTTTGTGTAAAATATGTAGTAACTTTCCCCATATTTTTTTAGTAGATCTTTTATAAATAAACTTGGTTTCTTTGAGAACCTTGTTTTTAAAGAAGACACGTCTTTACAACCTTTGTCAAAAATTACAACAATAATTCTTTGTTAAAACTCTTTGTTACACAAGTGTCTACACACTTGTGTGTTCACAAAAATCACCTTTGTTTAGGGAGGATCCGGCTTTAAAAGTATGATTTCATTTTACACTTGGTCCTTCGAAAATACCACTTGTAGATCCGTAGATCTACTAGTTTAGAACTCCATTTTATAAGAAAAATTGTTTTTACACAAGTTCATGTTTATGTTGGAAAGGGTTCGTCATCTAGAAACTTTACAATTTAAACATAAGGCTAGTTCATGTTTTGTGAACATGATCTAGCGGGTTGATGACGATCCATTTCCATACTAGCAATCAACAACCATAAATAATCATAACAACACTAGTTTTATAAGTTTTACACCATTACATTGCTTTTATCCAACAAGTTCATTATTTTAGTAAACTTTTATTTTATGATCTTACATTTTCATGATTTTCAACCGACAAAATTCTTATTAACCACTTTAGAATAGATCAAAAGGGCGTTTAGAGTCACTTACTACTAGCTCGAGGCTTGGGAAGAAACTAGTCGAAAAACGAGTGGTTAAAAGCGTTGAGGTGAGGTCCTTGACGATTCGCAAGCACCGGGCTTCCTCGTATGTGACCCCTTACACTTGTATACGAGTATAATGCCTTGTAAGAAATTGTAAAATGGATGGATGGAAGTGAATGCTCTCGGCAGAAGACAAGGCAAGAAGAAAGAAAGAAAAGCAATGTTGAGTGGTGATTTGTGAAGTAAATGGGGGGAACCTTGAGTTATAATTATAGTCCAATTTACTCTAATTACCCAAGGGATCTTATGTAGTCAAGATTTTGAGCATAGATAAATATAATATCAAAAAAAAAAAAAAAAACTTGTGGTGTATGTGTTCCCCAAGGAACCGTTCGGTTCAAGGGTGGGGGTATCCAATTGGATTCTAACTTGATATTTAGTGATTAGTTAGATTTGTAGGTGATTTAAATTTAGTGTAATATTGTGTTATAATATATAGCGGGTGTTAGGGTATTCGGGGACCCTAACTGGCTCAGAAAAAGAAAATAGTGTCATTGACATTATTTTTAGGTTCCGGGTTAAGTCCGGTTGTTTGGGTGGATACTAGTCCGTTAAAGTGCTAAATAATTATTTAAAGTGTCGTTAATATTATTTTTAGTGACCCAATGAATTCCCGACACTTTGGAAAGTGTCTAGTTTTATTTTTTTTTCCAACTTTTTGCACTTTACTAGTTTAGATAAATGCTGAATTTTTATTTAAAGTGCTGAATTTTGTACTCGAAGTACGTTTTAGGCACATCCGGTCACTATAATTATCACCTAGTGACGCGGTTCTACAATCCTCACCTCCCTACACTCCCTACTAGTGTAGTAATCTATTCCCGGCTCATACTGGCCTTAGAGACAGTAACTGTCTGATGCTGGCTATGTCAGCATGTTTACTGGGTTATCCGTATAGTGTGCTCACTGTGCTTTTTGTGCATCAAGGTTGTCACTGATGTTTGTGTAAAAATAATAGAGTGACAGTATAAAATGTGATGCATGAGTATGTATGTATCAGAAATCAGTAAGCAGTTTAATCTCAGTTGTAAGCAAGCACAGTAATTAAGCAGTAATTAAATATTAATTCGTACGGATACCTGGTTTGGTGAGGGTTGTCACAGGATTTGGATCACAAGATTAACGTTACAAACCTTGAAAGTTCGGGTTGTCACATCATCCCCAACTTGCAAGAAATTTCGTCCCAAAATTTAGCACGTGGTTACTGAGGAAGCTAGTTAGGTTGCGTGGTTTTCCTGGGGTGTCACATCATCCCCCAGTTGGTTTGGAATTTCGTCCCGAAATTCCGCAGTAGCTTCAGCCTCAGTAGTGGTTGTACTATTCTCGAACAACTGGGGATACTTGTGTTTCATTTGGTCTTCTCGTTCCCAGGTGAACTCTGGGCCATGACGGGAGTTCCAACGAACTCAAACAAGAGGTATTCTGGTGCGCTTGAGAACCTTAACGTCTCGGTCTCTAATCTCTACAGGTTCCTCGACGAATCGCAGCTGATCGCCGATAGTGAGCTCCTTGAGAGGAAATATGAGGGTCTCATCTGACATACACTTCTTCAGATTTGACACGTGGAATACGTTGTGAACCCCGCTGAGTTCTTCTGGTAGGTTCAGTTTGTAGGCCACCTTGCCTATTTTCTCTATGAATTCGAAAGGTCCGACATATCGCGGGTTGAGTTTGCCTCGTGAGACTTTAAGTAGTACTCGATCCCCAACCTGGAACTCGAGTGGCTTCCTTCGCTTATCAGCGTAGCTTTTCTGACGGTCACGAGATGCCGCCATTCGTTGTCGTATCTGAGCGATCTTCTCTGTCGTGTCTACGACGAGTTCTGGGCTAGTGATTTGGCTGTCTCCAATCTCTGCCCAACAAAGAGGTGATCAGCACTTACGTCCGTACAATGCCTCAAACGGTGCAGCCTGGATACTGGTGTGGTAACTGTTGTTATACGAAAATTCCACTAATGGAAGATGTCTTTCCTAGCCGTTACCAAAGTCGATTACACATGCCCGAAGCATGTCTTCAAGGGTTTGGATGGTGCGTTCAGACTGCCCATCCGTCTGAGGATAATACGCCGTGCTCATGTCTAATCGAGAGCCAAAGGACTTGTGCATTCCTTGCCACAATTCAGATGTAAAACGTGAGTCACAATTAGAAATGATGGAGGTTGGCACCTCGTGCCTTGATACTACTTCCTTTAGGTAGATGTTTGCTAGAGCAGAAAACTTATCCGTTTCCTTGATAGCCAGAAAATGTGCAGACTTGGTCAGTCGATCCACGATCACCCAAATGGTATCATTTCCGCGTTGAGACCTAGGCAGGCCAGTAACGAATTCATGGAAATTTGCTCCCATTTCCATGTCGGTATCTCTGGTTGTTGAAGTAGGGCTGATGGTTTCTGGTATTCGATTTTGACTCTCGCACAAGTCAAGCATTTACTAACGTAGGTTGCTACGTTGGCTTTCATACTAGGCCACCAATACGTGGTCTTGAGATCGTGATACAACTTATCCGCACCAGGATGTACCGAGTAACAAGACTTGTGTGCTTCATCCATCACAAGCTCACGTAGATTTCCATAAAGTGGAACCCAGATGCGCCCTGTTACGTAATAAGCGCCGTTTTCCTTTTGTTCTAACCGTTTCTTCGATCCCCACAGGGACTCAGCCCTGATGTTCTCTGCTTTCAATGCTTCAACCTGAGCATCTTGTTTCTGAGCGGGAAGACTAGAGTGAATGGTAAGCGGTAACGCACGTACACACTTAGGTTTAGACTCCTTCCGGGTGAGGGCATCGGCCACAACATTGGCTTTGCCCGGATGATACTTGATCGCGCATTCGTAATCATTTAGGAGTTCGACCCATCGACGCTGTCGCATGTTCAACGCCTTCTGTTCAAGGATATGCTGGAGATTCCTGTGATCGGTGTAAATGGTGCACTTTGTACCGTACAGGTAATACCTCCATATCTTGAGTGCGAAAACAACGGCTCCCAGCTCCAGATCATGAGTAGCATAGTTCCTTTCGTGAACCTTAAGATGGCGTGATGCATAAGCAATGACTTTCTCACGTTGCATCAACACACAACCCAGTCCTTGGATTGACGCGTCACAATAAGCCAGAAAATCGTCGGTGCCTTCAGGTAACGAGAGAATAGGTGCGCTACAAAGTCTCTCCTTTAAGTGCTAAAATGCGGATTCCTGTGCATCACCCCAACGATAGGTGACACCCTAATGAGTCAGTGAAGTGAGAGGTTGCGCAATATTCGAGAAATCCTTGATGAATCTTCTGTAGTAACCCGCCAAACCCAAGAATTGACGGATTTCTGTTGGTGTACGGGGCGCAGGCCAGTTCTTGATCGAGTCAACCTTGGATGGATCAACATGAATCCCATCCTTGTTTATCACGTGGCCTAGGAAATAAACATCACGAAGCCAAAAGTCGCATTTCGAGAACTTAGCATAAAGCTGCTCTGTTCGAAGAAGTTCCAGAATAAGTCGCAGATGCTGCTCGTGTTCCTCCTGGCTCTTAGAATAGATCAGGATGTCGTCGATGAAAACAATCACGAACTTATCCAAGTAAGTGTAACACTCTACTCGCTTTTCATAATATTTTATTATAAACAAAGTCTAGTAAACCAAAACCTTGATTTTTATATTAAACATAAGGAAATCTTAACCAAGTTAACATCTAGGACAAGTACTACTAGTTTAAGAATCCCAAGACAAAAGAACAAGTATTCAGGTGTTAACTACATAGACATTGATTTGATCATATTAAAGTAATCGCGAAATCTTCAAAAGATTGTGTTCGGTTCTTGGAATCGTGCTTGATCGCCATCCGGATTTAGTTCATCATCACCTATAGCCAAAACCACACAAAAGATTAGTTTTGACACCTCAAATATAAGTCTGGTTAAGTTCCATGCTCAATACATGGCAAAAACAACAAAATCCTTACGTTTTGAATGGTCGCGCTACGCGACGGATACCACCAACGGTAGTCGCGTCGCGCGACGGGTTTTATGTTTGGCTGTGGCGTAGCGCCACGGCATGATTTTGACAGAATGTTGCTTGTTGGAGCTCTATATCAGCCCGGCACCTAATTTTTAACATTTAACACTTCAAATCGACATAACTTTTGACTCGTAAGTCCGTTTTAAGTGATTCTTTTTTCTATACGTCTGTAAATTCATTACCGACATGCCTATTATAATTACCGTACCAAAAATTTGACTTACGGGCCGAACGACTAAAAATTACTATGCATATATTCGACCCACTCTAACTTCACTCATTTTACTACCATTCCACTAGTAAGCCTATGGCGCCTTATACCCAACATCCGGGGCTTATCATCACCCGCATTTCCTTACCAATCTCGTGGTTTAAAGCTCTTGTGATTGTTATCGCCATCGCTAACTATTAAAACACTAATACTACAATTTACTCCATTGTTCGACCCGTTGGCTCATCTTATGGAATCCTCCAATATAATGACTACCAAATGATTTCTTGCCAATTCTTAACCTATTGATTCAAGTGACAAGCATGGTCACTAAAATCAATGCAACATCTATTCTACTATATAACTATACATAATTTAATAACAATTCACTTAATGTAACAAATCAAGTTACATACCTTCAAAGTACGCCCTTCAAATGCAAGTCGCCACCGGCTTGTCCACTCGATGCTCCGGTGTCCTTTCCTATAGAGTTCAGTCATGACATGTTTAGAACTCTTTTTAAATCATATGTCGCATAATTTGCCGAAACGTTGTAATTATACGTTTCAACTTTAAATTTCAGTTTCAAGCCTTCTTCGAGGCATTTATACAAACACTTTAAAGGCAGAATTTTACATGATTTATTAACAAATTCATAGCTTGTCATATAGCCCTATGTTTTCATCAATCAACTACCTTACATGAATATTAGCCTCTAGGATTCTGAAATTGCTTCATACATGTCAAATTTCACTAGAACCACCCCCAATTTCCTAGGGTTTATCAAGTTCTACTCCACCCACTAACCACCTACAATGGTGTTCATGAACTTTTCTAGAATTAAGTATGATTTCAACATGTATTTGTCTAGGGTTTACTCCTAGACACTTCAATGTTCCTATTTCACCTACATATCATTCAAGCATCCACAGATTTCGAATTCCCTAAATTCATGAGAATTTCAAGTAGAGAGTTTTTATCAGATTTTACATACCTTATGATCTCCTTGCAATGGGGATCACTAATCTATGCTCGATTTTCGTTTCGGACTTGATTTGAACCTTCAAATTTGAGGTTTTGACAAGAACTAGGGTTTTAGGGAGCTTCGGATCTCCCCCTGCTTCTGATCGATCTCAGCAACACACACACAAGTGTGTTTTGAGTTTAATTTTTTTGTTTTATTAATATTAGTTTTCATTTAAACACTTTTGGCCCCTCAACTTTCGTTCTTTGTTTGTTTTAACTCTTTAACTACTCACAACTCATCATCTAACTAGGTTAATATCATTCCTAGTTAGTTTATTTTTCTTATTTATTCACAACATTATTTTGGGTAAAGGGTTACCCCGGTGATTCTGTATATTCACAACCAAATAAAACAAGTAGTGTAGAGAGACTACACTAGTTCAATCATGAGACATGCCCCATGAAAGTAAAACCAACAAAATCTCAAAGAAAAAACAGCCAAGAAAAACACCTAGACAAACATCTAGACAAGGACGGAAATCAAAACACTACAGTCTAATCAGCCTCCATGATTATCACTTTCTTTTGTAATCTCCCATTCTCCAAGCAGCTTGCGCACCCTATCAGTGTTCTTTAACTTTGTTCCCATCAACTTGTATCTCACTGTTTTCAGAATGATGTCACTAACCATTTCAGGAGGTCTCAATTGATTTTTAAATAACCTGGCATTCCTCTCTTGCCAAATACTATATGCAGCAGCCGCAACCAGAATCTTAGCAACATAAACATCAACTTTCTTTGAACGAACTCGAACACGAAGCCAATCGACAATATCCACCCATCTCGGACACACAGAACTCATCCCCACTCTATTTCGAATCATAAGCCACACTTGAGAGGAGAACTTACACTCAAAAAACAAGTGAGAGTGAGAATCAAAATTCTCATAGCATAATAAACAGCACATCATATTCATGTTTTTGCGGCGCGAAAAATCCCATTGTCGAATTTTGTCTTGAGTAAGAAGCTTACCTTTCATTATCAACCACATCATAAACGCATGCCTAGGGATACATTGGGCAAACCAAACAATACTGCACCAGTCAACTTCTGGTTCTCTATGCCGAACCGAATGCCAAATAGCCGATGAAGAGAATTCATTAATGTCATCACCATCTTTCCATAGTAATCGGTCAGGTTTTGACGGTTCTAAATGAAGGTGATCGAGCTGAATGAGAATGGGGAATAGATCCCTCCACGCGACAGGCCAATTCCAAACACCGTTAGAGAAAATATTAGCCACCGTGTCATCCAAACGAAAATCAGCATCCGTAATGGTTCTTGGCGACAGAAAATCACCAAGAGGCCCCAAGTCGCTCCAATAGTCAAACCATGCTGACGTATTATGACCATTTCCTAACTCGGACCATATATGATTTCGAATAAAAGGCCGCAACTGAATTAACTTTATCCACGACCAACAAGTGTTCGACGGCGATTTGTAAACCCAGAAACTTTTGCCTTTTAGCCGATATGAATGAACCCACTCAACCCATAGGGAGTCTCGCTTAGAAACAATACTCCAAATGTGAGACGACATCAGGGCTTTGTTCATATCCCCAATACATCTAATACCCAAACCCCCTTCGTATTTAGGCGTACAGCCAGATTTCCAAGAAACTTTAGATTTACCTCTACTAAAGGAAGCATCTTGAGCCCATAAGAAGTTTCTCATTCTGGCTTCAAGCTCCTGAATCACCCGAGTCGGCAAGAAAAAAACCGAGGACCAATAAATATGCATAGAAGAGAGGACTGATATAATAAGTTGAAGTCTTCCCGCAAACGATAATAATTTGTTCCTCCAATGCATTATTCGTTTCTCTAATTGTTCCACAAGCACATGATGTCACACCCCGACCACGTGAGACAACGAAACGTGGCGGAAACGTCGGGGAGTGTTGTAACAGAATTAATTGTTTCACAACCATGGAAATTAAAGTTACATTTTATTAATCAAATAAGAGAGTTACATTGTTTTAAACAAGAAACAAAGCGTACATAACAAAAATTAACTAGTTCTTGTCTCGTTTTAAGTCACTAAGGCACAGGTCCGCCTAAGTATGTCTCGATAAGTCCTATGCATCAACTCCTGAAAACACATGTGAAAATAGGTACGTCAGCATAAAAATGCCTGTGAGATACATAGGTTTTGTGAAAATAGGATTCATGACTTGTAAGTTTAAGAATATGTTTAATAAAGTTTAGTCATGAACCTTGTAAATTGATTTGTTTTTTAAATCGTTTGAAAAACAATAAGTTCAGATGATATGTATACATAAGAGAATAATGTATGGTTAAATGAATAACCATGTAAAATGAGTTTGTATAAGATAAGTTGTTTGTAAAATAATGTCTTGTGAAAAGTATGTTATTTGTATAAAATGTTATATGTCTCGAATTGAAATGATTCAAATAACGCTACGATATGTAATACCATACAAACACTTATATATAGGAAGTACCAGCGGCGTATCCACCATGCTTGTATCATATTACACACGCCTCGTTACTTAAATCACTTACTCAAACCAAACCATCAAGATGTAATGTTTAATAATTGTAGAAATGTTTATGTATAGTCCAATGTCTATTGTCAAATGTAAATCATGTCAACAGATACAAAAGGTTCACACGGTTCAACAGTTACAAACAGTTCATATAATCAAACGGTTACGGCGGTTCACATAGTCAAATGGTTACAACGGTTCAAAATGTAATATAATGTGTTCATATGCTGGATGAGCGTATGCAACAGAAATGCAATGTAGAACAATGTGCTAAGTATGCACACAATGGACATACATAGCATGAAATGTAATGTAAAACGATGTACTAAGTATGCACACAATGGGCATACATAGCATGAAATGTAATGTAAAACATGTACTATAAATGTACTAATGAACATAACAAGTATATGATGTGAAAACATGGAAAGCATGAAAGTAACAAGTAGGCACATGTGTTCCACCCCAAAACGTTTGGAAAACAGTAAAAGAGGGGTCTATGTACTCACTTGAGATTGCTCAGAAGTCCTAAGGTAACCACCAAGCAATGCTAGAGATCACGGATATCAAACGGCACCTAATATAGGTAACTATGTTAATAAACCGGACCTAAATCGGAGGATTTAGATAGAATGAGGGTTCGTAAACCAAACGAGTATGGAGACTCGTGTCATATGGTTTAACAAAGCCTACATACTAAATGAAACCTAACCTAAGTGCTTACGACCCATTACGACCCGTTTAGGTAGCTTATGCTACTTTAACGCGTCGTTCGCGTGAAACGCGTTCGGAAAGCCTAACTAGTCCTATGATAAGTAAAATATGCCTTAACATGTCTAATATTGTTACCAAATCAGTTTAGATACCAAAAGTTATGTTACATATGCTTAAAATGAATTTTGGCGTAAAAAGGGCATTTTGGTAATTTACCTAAGGCATATAAACTACCTATCATACAACTACTTAAACGAAGCGACCATAAGGTATAACCTCGGAAGGTTATTCCCTATATACTATGGTCACCTAATGTATTTGGTCGGATCCTAATGATCGACCAAATGGGTCGGGTTCGAAAATATAAGCGATTGATTGGATCGCTTACCTTTACGACCCTAGACAAGCACAAAACTAACAGTGACGAGCTAAGCATGTTAAAACATGCTTAACTAAGTTAGAAAACAAGTTTGGTATCAAAACAAACGGTTTTGATACCCATAAGTAGTTTGGTTACAAAATACGCAAGAATACGTATTCTGGCCGAAACTACGGCTCGTCACTGAGCCTAGATAACGTGGTAGTCAGTAGGTATAGTCACTAGGGACTATAACCATCGTGATCATGCTCACGTTATGAAGTTCAAACGAACTTCGCATCGACCATAAATGTCATACCCTGGCTTTGCGGAAGCGTGGTTAATTTGGTGTGACTTCTTAATACCATAGCTTAACCATAACAAAGCTATATGAAATAAAACCATGCAAGATCATCCATTCGATTAAGTTTTAAAAACCAAATACAATAACATTGTGTTAACGGAAACACATCCTAACGACATAAACATTGTTCAACAATGTGACAACCCTCAATTTACATGTATTCCGTACAATTAATTAGTGATAATGAAAGTGCTTGATGACTGTGCTGAATCATTTAATTGCTCTCTGATTTCTGTGTTATACTTACATGTGCGTGTTAACATACTAGAAGTATACAGAAAAGTTACTGAATAGTCCGGTATATTTTCCTGAGTGTTAGGAATTAACCGTGTTACGAAAATATATATACAAGACGCCTTACGGAACAATTAAACAATTTAACGAAACAGTATCTGACCGTACAACCGGACATTACCCGGGACACCAAATATTTGTCAAACACATTACTTAATTATTTTTGGCTAGTCATGATCCCCGTATACCATAACACCCGCTAAAATACCTACTAACTAACATATGTAAATAATACTTGGGAACTAACTAATGTTTACCTATTAGTTGCAAAATGTTACATAAAGCCCCCCCCCCCCCCAACCGATTTTTAGTCCCAAGTAGGACCCACAAATCATCCACACCATACTTCACTACTTACATTCTTGATTTGTTTTATATTTTATTTGATGTTGCTTGATCTTGTAAACAATATATGTAAGATAATCTTTCACAAGTATGGCCAACATCTATACAAAATCATTCCAAAGATCACTCTCTCTCCTCAACTCTCTCTCTCTCATTTCGGTCATCACCACAACCGAAACCACCACCCTCACTTAAACATCTTCATCTTCTTCACATTATGTGCCATTCAAAGCTTCAAGGTTGAATCAATGGAGATTGCAACTTGAGGGGATTTCAAAGGAACTTGTTTCTAGCTTTTCACCATCTTTTTCGCCACATTTTGTAACACCTGTGCCTCCACGGCCATCAAACAAATACCAAACCAATGAAATATTGTATTTCATACTTTGGATTTGTATTAATATGTGTGTCATTTGCACATATCGATTCTTATTCGATTTCAAACTCTAAATCACTTTCTGGAAGGTTATACGCGCACCGATGCGTAAATATAACCAGTTTAATGCAACAAACACTCCGGAATAGTGACATAGGCTTAACATACCTTAAATAACCTTTACTTAACTTAGAAATAAGTTTTGAAGGCTTTGGTATGGCAAAATAAAGTTAAATCGCTTACAGGGACTAAAGTTGACAAACTGCGAAAGTATGCCAATTTGAACTGTAACAGACCTTCCGGAGCATGACCATAAGTTAAACATACCATAAATATCCTTCACATAGCTTAGAAATAGGCTTTGAGGGGTTCGGTGTGCTAAAATAAACTTTTGGGTCATTCAGGGACTAAAAGTGTCAAAAAGTGCACAAGTTTGCATTTTCGCGCATAACTTACGTTCTGAATACATCCGGACATCCAAAAATTTATGTAAGCATGACTATATTATATTTTAGTGTTCGCCTTAAGAAAAATCCATTCGTTGCGTCATTTGGATCGTTTTTCGCGCTTATGCGCATTCCGTCGTAATTAAGCGAACATCGCGTTCGTACGACCAAACGAACCATCATCCGACATATTTCTGAGCATGTTTCATGTCCACAATGTTTAGGCAACATTTTAGGGCCTTAAAGTTGGCTTTACGGGCCTTAGAAGTGTCGGAAATGGCCTTAAACACGTGCAGGGACCTAAACTGTCATTTCTGAAACATATGTGCAGATCAGAGGCCCCAAGCGGCCCGCATTGTGTTTGCCTAAATCTAAAGCGGGCCGCATTAGACCTTCTGACCAGATTAAATGAATCAGACAGCTGGTTGCAGCTGTTTTGCACTTCTAATCCCCCTTCCACATGTCAATTCCTTATGGTGGTGAGCATTTTGAGGCACCATAACTTCCCGACAAGTGTACGGCCTTGATCGTTTCCCCTTTTCCAAGAAACGATCTCAACGGTGGACCGAATACTATAAATACCCCACCCCCATTGCTTTAAAACTTACAAGAATTCTGATTTGAGAACTCTAAGTTGAAACCATTGTTTCATACCTGAGTTCTTGAGTCGGGATTAGCATTCGGGGACCCTGGGTAAGTATTCTTTCGTTCTTTTCCTTATTTTATTGCTTTTAGAGTCAGAAAGTCAAACTTTGTTTGACTTTCAGCGTTGACCAGTAATGGTCAATGCGAAGTTCGTTTGAACTTCGCAACGTGAGTGTAATCACGTTGGTCATAGTCCCTTGGGACTATGCCCACTGATTACCACGTTGTCTAGAGTCGTAGGGTAGGCGATCTAATAAATCGCCTATACCTTCGAACTCGACCCATTTGGTCGATCATTAGGATCCGACCAAATACATTAGGTGACCATAGTAGGTAGGGAATAACCTTCCGAGGTTATACCCTATGGTCACATCGTTTAAGTAGTTGTATGATAGGTAGTTTATATGCCTTAGGTAAATTACCAGAATACCCTTTTCATGTATAATTGGTAATTAAGCATATGTAACCTAAACTTTTGTCACATAACTGATTATGTAACATGTTTAGGCATATAACACTTGTCATAGGACTAGTTAGACGGTCTGAACGCGTTTCACGCGAACGACGCGTTAAAGTAGCATAAGCTACCTAAACGGGTCGTAATGGGCCGCGATGGGTCGATAGCACTTAGGTTTGGTTTCATTGTAGTATGTAGGTCTTGTTAAACCATATCATATGAGTTCCAAAACTCGTTTGGTTTACCAAGCCTCATCCTATCCGATCTCCCGATTTAGGTCCGGTTTATTTATATAGTTTTAGATTGCCGATTGATTCCGTGCTCCCTCAAGCTTTGTTTGGTTGTTGTTCAAGACCTCCAAGCATTCTCAGGCGAGTACATTCTTCCCCTATTTTACTGTTTTCAATTGTTTTGGGGTGACTCATATGTGCTAAATGTTTTCGATGTTATAACAAATGGTTCCAAAAACGATTAAAACGATTTATACAAAACTAATAACGATTTCATAAAGTGAACAAACTTGTTGGTTGTGTTTACATAACAAATGACATTCATTAGCAATGATCAAGCCGACCAGTATTAGGTTATGGTACCATAGGATCTGACAAATCCCGTTATTTACTACCCCCGTGGTTATGTGTGGGCAATGGTAGGTAGCGACTGAATCTGTAATTATTAACTTACCCTATGGAGGTTTGTTAATACGAAACCGAGAAGCGACGAAAACGAGAAGCGACGAAAGTCACGAAGGTTTGAATGTTATTAGCGAGACGACCATATAAGTAGTTTCACGACCTAAAACGAATTAAACAATTAACGATTTGGTTTCACACGATGTTTTAACGATTGGGTAACGATTGGGTAACGATTGGGTTTTCACACGATGTTTTAACGATTGGGTAACGATTGGGTTTTCACACAATGTTTTAACGATTGGGTAACGATTGGGTAACGATTGGGTTTTCACACGATGTTTTAACAATTACTTTGGTGGTTTGGTTTGGATTAAATGATTAAGTAACAATGCGTGTGGAATATGATACAAGCATGGTGGATACGCCGCTGGTACTTCCTATATATAAGTGTTTGTATGGTATTACATATTGTAGTGTTATTTGAATCATTTCAGCTCGAGACATAGAACATTTTATACAAGTAACATACTTTTCACAAGACATTTATTTACAAACAACTTATCTTATACAAACTCATATTACATGGTTATTCATTTAATCATGCTTTATTTTCTTATTTATACATATCACCTGAACTTATCATTGTTTTTCCAAATAATTTACTAAAACAAATGTTTTTGGGTTAAGAGTCATGGCTACGAGGTTTTACAAATTATAACCCGCTTGATTTGAGTTGGTTAATTGAGTTGCAATATTATACTCTTTTCAAAACAAGGTTTTTAAATAAAGTATTGCAACATCTAAACTAGCCATGATTTCGACACTCCTACAAAACCTATGTACTCGCCAGCATTTCTTTGCTGACCTCGTTTTCACATATGTTTCAGGTATTGTTGAATGTTATCGATTGATAAGATGCATGCTCACATAAGATTGGACGAGGCCTTAGTGACTCAATAACAATGATAGACTATGTTTAAAATTGTGTATTTAGATTTCCAGACAATGTAATTATTCAATGATTAATAAAACGAAACACTTTTTGGTATCCATGGTTATGAAACATTAATTCTGTTGCAACACGCCTCGATGTTTCCGCCGCGATCTGTTGTTTTACGCGGTCGGGGTGTGACAGAAAAGATGGTATCAGAGCCAATGGTTATAGGGAATTAGGTTATTAGTAATGCTTTGACCTAGTCTATAACCTTCTTAGGACCCTAACGCGAGTTTACTTGCGTTTAGTCATAAAACAATACCGTCACCTATCCTTAGGCGACGACCACAACAAGAACATAAATTTCAAAACCGCTTTGAAAACTAATCATCTGTTCTAGGATGATTGATTACTAGGTTTTGAAATCTCTATTGTAAGGTTTTGAACTCTCTATTATATGGTTTTGAACCTCTTTGAGTTTTCAAAACTTCGTCAAGGTTTTGGGTTTTAAATAATGTGAACACGTGCAAACTGGAAGGGTGAATGCCTGTATTCTGGGTTTTCTGTCTAGGCAAGCACTTCGTATACATCTCATCAGACGCGAGACCAGTTGTGCTTACCTGGGAATTCTTGGGATGAGTGTTCACTTATTAGGCGAGCATGTCTTCGCGATACATTATTTTTGACCCATTTACTTTGATCAGTCACCGTCTCATTTGTTTGCCTTAGGTAACAAACAAATGATCGCAATCTTCATGCGTTATCATTCTGTTTTGATTGTCCAATAATCTTTCACCTGTTTCTTCCTATGCCTTTCTTTTTCTTCAAAAAACGTCTCTTCATCACGATGACGCCCAGATATCTGAGCAAGCAGCCAAAATTCGCTCAACGAATAGGCGAAGTAGTCCTGAAGACTGTTGAATTAGCTACTGCCATGTATCATCTCCAGGATGAAGCCACTCAAGAGTCACCAAGACAGGCAGGACCTAGTCAGGTGATAACACCATCAGCCAATGAACCAATCGGGGAATCAAAGACCATGGATGAACGATTCCCTAAGAAGTCAAAGAAACGAAAGGCTTCTTAGAAGTTCGCTGTGGTCACTCACAATGGTCGAACCGTTCCCAACCAACCAACTCAACCCCCTGCTAGGTGTGTATGGTTTTTCCTATGATACCTACATCAAGGAACTATGTACCTTACAAACTACTCTTGTGATTTCTCTCTTTCAAATGATTGCTCATGATTCCCTCGAAAATTTTAAGTACTCGTTTCACTCTAAGAAACAAAGTACAGAAAATTAAGAGATATTATGAGTAATCGTGCCTTTCGCACATCTGTGCCTTTAAATCCTTGGTTAGATAACTAAGGGTATTTTCAAATCTCATACCCATTACGTTTTGATTTTTCAACATACACAGTACCAGTATTTCAAAACAATCTTCATGATCTCAAAACATTTCATATAGTTTGAAAACAATTTTTTTAGATGCATTGTCTGTGTTATTTCAAAAACATTGGCCATGTTATCAAAACCAACCTTTCTAATTTCAAAATATTTCATATAGTCTAAAGACAATATTAACACAATACATTTTCTTATCAAGAGCATGATTTCGAAAAGCATCATTCATATTTTCAAAAACCTTATACATAATTTCAAAATTCATCTCGCATGATTTTAAAATATTTTTGTAAAAAAATATCTATCTAATACGCCTACTTTATGATTTCAAAATATTATATATATAAGGTTTCAAAAACATTTTTTTAACCCATGCATAGTTTTCCAAATATATTTTCCTCACACATTTACATAACCTTCAATTCTGCTTCATATGTCGCCTTGACATATCTAGCATTTCAACTTCATGTTTTGGCTTAAGCACATCCCGTGCAAGATTTCAAAACATCTTCAACTTCTAAAATTCATATGGGATCTTTTTATCTTTACAATTAGATCCTTGTGGATGATCATCATTCAAATCAGAGTCCTTAATTGGATTCTTTATGTACCTTAATTCGAACACTTCGGTTCCTAATAATCGAAATCGAATTTTCTTTTTGAATCTTTCTATCTTTATAGTTGGATTCTTGATAACGTTTAAAGTACCAAATGAAATCCACGGATTGGATTCCTAGTATGCTTTAAATACCCATGTCCAAAGATAACAAATTAAACGATTATACGATTAAACGATTATACGAATAAGCGATTATGCGACTATGTGGTTATGTGTTATGTGTTCTCCTTTATGTTTTTGTGTGATCCGATTTTCAAATCCTCATAGAATCTTTCATATCTTCATATGAGGGATTCATAGTAGGATTTTCAAAAAGGTACTACCTTAAATCCTTATGGGCTTCTACCTAGTAGTTAAGACCCTTGGGTTATATAGTACCATTCCATGATTCGATGATAGACCCTTGAGTGGTCTAGTCAAAAGGATTGATTCACAATTTGGTTAAAGAATGACATCTAGTGATGTAGCTGGACAGACTCCTTGATAGTCTATTTAGATCATTTATTGATTTAGTCTACGGGACTCTATGGCGGTCTAGTCACACTCATCACAGGATTGTTCATTTGGTTTTCCCCTGCACACTATTGAATACACTGTATGAACTATGCAAGGAATTGTCTAATTATGGAAGCGCACATAATTATGAGATTCAGTGCACGGTAAACCCAGTAAGATTTATTATGTGTAAGAATCGATAGTGACAACAATAACAAAATGAGGACGATGTAATAGAGGTACGGTGGACGCACCAATGACGCTTCATATACTTGTATATAAGTATCCCTCTTACATTGCAATCATGATGTTATCAAAGGTTACTAGAAGTTCAGAACCCTAACCAATTTTGTTTGATCTTTTCAACTTCATATTTTCAAGCTCTCACAAGTTTCCTCTAAATAAATTTCGGGACGAAATTTCCTAAAGTAGGGGAGACTGTAACACCTGTGCCTCCACGGCCATCAAACAAATACCGAACCAATGAAATATTGTATTTCAAACTTTGGATTTGTATTAATATGTGTATCATTTGCACATATCGATTCTTATTCGATTTCAAACTCTAAATCACTTTCTGGAAGGTTATACGCGCACCGATGCGTAAATATAACCAGTTTAATGCAACAAACACTCCGGAATAGTGACATAGGCTTAACATACCTTAAATAACCTTTACTTAACTTAGAAATAAGTTTTGAAGGCTTTGGTATGGCAAAATAAAGTTAAATCGCTTACAGGGACTAAAGTTGACAAACTGCGAAAGTATGCCAATTTGAACTGTAACAGACCTTCCGGAGCATGACCATAAGTTAAACATACCATAAATATCCTTCACATAGCTTAGAAATAGGCTTTGAGGGGTTCGGTGTGCTAAAATAAACTTTTGGGTCATTCAGGGACTAAAAGTGTCAAAAAGTGCACAAGTTTGCATTTTCGCGCATAACTTACGTTCTGAATACATCCGGACATCCAAAAATTTATGTAAGCATGACTATATTATATTTTAGTGTTCGCCTTAAGAAAAATCCATTCGTTGCGTCATTTGGATCGTTTTTCGCACTTATGCGCATTCCGTCGTAATTAAGCGAACATCGCGTTCGTACGACCAAACGAACCATCATCCGACATATTTCTGAGCATGTTTCATGTCCACAATGTTTAGGCAACATTTTAGGGCCTTAAAGTTGGCTTTACGGGCCTTAGAAGTGTCGGAAATGGCCTTAAACACGTGCAGGGACCTAAACTGTCATTTCTGAAACATATGTGCAGATCAGAGGCCCCAAGCGGCCCGCATTGTGTTTGCCTAAATCTAAAGCGGGCCGCATTAGACCTTCTGACCAGATTAAATGAATCAGACAGCTGGTTGCAGCTGTTTTGCACTTCTAATCCCCCTTCCACATGTCAATTCCTTATGGTGGTGAGCATTTTGAGGCACCATAACTTCCCGACAAGTGTACGGCCTTGATCGTTTCCCCTTTTCCAAGAAACGATCTCAACGGTGGACCGAATACTATAAATACCCCACCCCCCATTGCTTTAAAACTTACAAGAATTCTGATTTGAGAACTCTAAGTTGAAACCATTGTTTCATACCTGAGTTCTTGAGTCGGGATTAGCATTCGGGGACCCTGGGTAAGTATTCTTTCGTTCTTTTCCTTATTTTATTGCTTTTAGAGTCAGAAAGTCAAACTTTGTTTGACTTTCAGCGTTGACCGGTAATGGTCAATGCGAAGTTCGTTTGAACTTCGCAACGTGAGTGTAATCACGTTGGTCATAGTCCCTTGGGACTATGCCCACTGATTACCACGTTGTCTAGAGTCGTAGGGTAGGCGATCTAATAAATCGCCTATACCTTCGAACTCGACCCATTTGGTCGATCATTAGGATCCGACCAAATACATTAGGTGACCATAGTAGGTAGGGAATAACCTTCCGAGGTTATACCCTATGGTCACATCGTTTAAGTAGTTGTATGATAGGTAGTTTATATGCCTTAGGTAAATTACCAGAATACCCTTTTCATGTATAATTGGTAATTAAGCATATGTAACCTAAACTTTTGTCACATAACTGATTATGTAACATGTTTAGGCATATAACACTTGTCATAGGACTAGTTAGACGGTCTGAACGCGTTTCACGCGAACGACGCGTTAAAGTAGCATAAGCTACCTAAACAGGTCGTAATGGGCCGCGATGGGTCGATAGCACTTAGGTTTGGTTTCATTGTAGTATGTAGGTCTTGTTAAACCATATCATATGAGTTCCAAAACTCGTTTGGTTTACCAAGCCTCATCCTATCCGATCTCCCGATTTAGGTCCGGTTTATTTATATAGTTTTAGATTGCCGATTGATTCCGTGCTCCCTCAAGCTTTGTTTGGTTGTTGTTCAAGACCTCCAAGCATTCTCAGGCGAGTACATTCTTCCCCTATTTTACTGTTTTCAATTGTTTTGGGGTGACTCATATGTGCTAAATGTTTTCGATGTTATAACAAATGGTTCCAAAAACGATTAAAACGATTTATACAAAACTAATAACGATTTCATAAAGTGAACAAACTTGTTGGTTGTGTTTACATAACAAATGACATTCATTAGCAATGATCAAGCCGACCAGTATTAGGTTATGGTACCATAGGATCTGACAAATCCCGTTATTTACTACCCCCATGGTTATGTGTGGGCAATGGTAGGTAGCGACTGAATCTGTAATTATTAACTTACCCTATGGAGGTTTGTTAATACGAAACCGAGAAGCGACGAAAACGAGAAGCGACGAAAGTCACGAAGGTTTGAATGTTATTAGCGAGACGACCATATAAGTAGTTTCACGACCTAAAACGAATTAAACAATTAACGATTTGGTTTCACACGATGTTTTAACGATTGGGTAACGATTGGGTAACGATTGGGTTTTCACACGATGTTTTAACGATTGGGTAACGATTGGGTTTTCACACAATGTTTTAACGATTGGGTAACGATTGGGTAACGATTGGGTTTTCACACGATGTTTTAACAATTACTTTGGTGGTTTGGTTTGGATTAAATGATTAAGTAACAATGCGTGTGGAATATGATACAAGCATGGTGGATACGCCGCTGGTACTTCCTATATATAAGTGTTTGTATGGTATTACATATTGTAGTGTTATTTGAATCATTTCAGCTCGAGACATAGAACATTTTATACAAGTAACATACTTTTCACAAGACATTTATTTACAAACAACTTATCTTATACAAACTCATATTACATGGTTATTCATTTAATCATGCTTTATTTTCTTATTTATACATATCACCTGAACTTATCATTGTTTTTCCAAATAATTTACTAAAACAAATGTTTTTGGGTTAAGAGTCATGGCTACGAGGTTTTACAAATTATAACCCGCTTGATTTGAGTTGGTTAATTGAGTTGCAATATTATACTCTTTTCAAAACAAGGTTTTTAAATAAAGTATTGCAACATCTAAACTAGCCATGATTTCGACACTCCTACAAAACCTATGTACTCGCCAGCATTTCTTTGCTGACCTCGTTTTCACATATGTTTCAGGTATTGTTGAATGTTATCGATTGATAAGATGCATGCTCACATAAGATTGGACGAGGCCTTAGTGACTCAATAACAATGATAGACTATGTTTAAAATTGTGTATTTAGATTTCCAGACAATGTAATTATTCAATGATTAATAAAACGAAACACTTTTTGGTATCCATGGTTATGAAACATTAATTCTGTTGCAACACGCCTCGATGTTTCCGCCGCGATCTGTTGTTTTACGCGGTCGGGGTGTGACACATTTCTTCACTAGATTCGTCCCTAGCTAGAGGCTAGTAGTAAGTCTCATTTTACCTTGGTTCATCTTGTTCAAAGTTATGATTTATAGTAAGATGTGTTGTTGTTTAAATCACTAAAGATCAAAAAGACTAGAAGATGTTAAACAATAGTAAAGAATATAAAAGTTTACTTGTGTCTGAAATATGAAGCGGAATCTTGTTGGTTTGAGGGTTGGTTAAATCATACTTGATAATTGATTTTTGGTTTCTTGTTAAATCCATTGTTCGGACACTCGTTGATGCGATTTAGTAATGTTTAAACAGCGAAATAACATGCTGATGTACTTTTTCAGCCGTCTTCAACAGGCTGTAAACAGACTTTAATAAATCGAAAAACGGAATTTCTGAAGCCTAAATTGTGTCTTTTCGAAAAACGAAGAAAATGGCGCTGGAATCACATTTTTTAAGGTCGTTTACTATTTTAAAAAGTCTGCTTTCATGACAGCAGCTAAGGCTGAGTTTTACTGCAGTAAAATGGGCTGTACGTTTTCGGTCGTAACTTAAAACCTGAATTGAACCAGCCCCAAAAATTCATACCATAGATGGTCACTGATGTACTTGTGACTCTCGAATTGGAATTTTGTCAAACGGACTTCCGAGGAATTTTAGACGAATTATTCCGTAAACTGCAATCAGAATGTAGTAAATCTGATTGCAGTCCGGTAAACAATTTTCTATAAATCACTGATAACGAACTGGACCCCGATATTTTTACACAATAACTTTTGGTTCGTTTAATACATCCTGTAAAAATTTGGGAATTTTTGAAATAATTTAACTATTTTATTAAAATATCCGAAAACAGCCGGTTTTGAATATAAATGTTGAAAAGACATAAGTTGTGACTCGCGTGTCTAAATGTCGAGTGTGCTATCTGTGAATGATCTAACATGTTATATATGTTATGTGCATTATCGTATGTTTGATTTTGAGTGGGGAATGGATGGGAAGTATATATGGGCATAAACCGTTAAAGTGATGCATGTTATGTGATAGATACGTGTAGGAACTTTGTGTTCTATTTGAAGTCACTAATAAACTAAGTGGTAATCGTACTAGGACGTGATTGACCGACCTTGACTGTTAGCTACTTTTGAGAGTCAAACCGAGCAACCGAGGTGAGTTCACACTCTTAAGGCATGGGATTCCCGGTGGGTTGGGAATGGGATTGAATAACTACTCGTACTATCATTACTATTAAACTACTTTTCACCGTCCTCGGATTGAAGGGCACGTACGTAAAACCTACGTACACTCACACTCGCTACGGTCCTTGGATCAAGAAGGGCACGTACAAACACGACTAGTCAACACATGGGAAGCCCCCACTAATCTTCGCACACATGTTTGGGAAACCGCGATACGGCCACTAATCATCGCACACATGTTTTGGGAACCGCGATCCGGCCACTAATCATCGCAAACATGTTTGGGAAACCGCGATACAGATAACTAAGATACTTGGTTTACGAAATGAACAAATGATTCACGAACACTATAACTAAACAACCAACTGTGAATTCACTCAACTTTGTTGTTGACTCGTTGTTACATGCCTTGCAGGTCGTTAGGTATCTATGGAGCTTGCATCGGAGTGGGAAGAGTCGTTGTGGGACATGGACAACTGTGTACCATGCTAAACATTTGAAACGTTTAAACTTATGATTTGGTTTTAAACTTTATGCTTCCGCTTGTAACTTAAACTATGTTTTGTTTAGACACCAATTGTATTGTGTTGGATTTTACAAACTACTTACATGCTTGTTCAATATGATTGGTGGCTTGATCCTGGTCACGTCACGCCTCCAAGCGGTGGTACTCCGCATGGTGGATTTTGGGGGTGTGACAGATTGGTATCAGAGCCATTGGTTATAGTGAATTTGGTTTTAATAATGGAAAAACTTTTTGTTAAAACCAGACTATAACCTGTACAGTGTTCAACAATCCACAACGACGCTTCGCTCCACGTGCAAGACTCAACATTGTAGGTAATACGGTTTATGTTTGTATTACCTACCTGCTAGTAGCACATTTGATCATAGTATGCATTAGCTAGTGTAATAAGTGCTATTTGAACCTTGTGTGCTTACTCTCTTCTGTCATCCCACACTTACGCACCTTGCGACACCTTCTTACGTGTGTTCCTTCTATATGAAGATCATGAGTGAACGTCTTGACAGGACCCAGGGTCAGCTGACGACCTTGATTAACGAACGGATTGCTGAAGCCTTAGCAAACCAAACAGGGAGTCAACCCATGCACCTTCAAACATGCATGGGCACCTTCAAGGCGTTCCTGGAATACAAACCGCCCACTTTTGACGGCACTGAAGGGACAATCGGCCTTCTACACTGGATCCGAAGAATCGAATTTACATTCGAAGAGAGTGAAAGCCCTGCCAGCAAACGAGTAGAGTACGCTACCGGCATGTTGCAAGGGAAGGCGTATTCTTGGTGGAGCACACAAGTTCAGATGCTCGGATTGGCAGACGCGAATGCCATCCTCTGGAGCGACTCTAAGGATTGGATTAAGGAAGAGTTCTGCCACCTAGACGACATACTGATCTTGAGATAGAGTATTATGGTTTGAAGATGGAAGGATCAGAGATCGAGGCATACACAAAGAGGTCCAACGACTTGGCTGCCTTATGTCCTAACATGTCACAACCCATATCTAGGCGAATCAAGCTATACCTCAGAGGCTTAGTCCCGGAAATCCAAGGGTCTGTAAGTGCGACCAACCTTCCCACAATCCAGCAAGCCATTCGTTTGGCACACCAGCTCACCGATCAGGCGGTGGAAGAGGGCAAGCTGCCCAAGCGTATTAACGCTACTACTACTGATACTCCCAGTAACAACAAGCGCAAGTGGGATGGAAATTCGGGCGAGGGTTCTACTCCAGTTCAGTCTCAATCCCAGCAACAAAAGACAGATGAACACAGGAACCCCAGTCAGCAGCCTTTTGGAAATCAAGGTCAGGGTAGATACAGGGGAAATCACCCAAAGTGCAATCAATGTAGTTTGCACCACAGCAGGCCGTGCAACAAGGGTCGTTGTCAGAGATGTAGCAAGTTGGGACATGAAGCCAAAGATTGCCGAAGCTTACGTCCTGCGAAGTAGAACCAACAACAGCGGCCACAAACTCCCCAAAACCAACAGCAACACCAGCAAGGTAATAAGGGATGCTTTCAGTGCGGTGCTGAGGGTCACTTCAAAAGGCACTGTCCTCAGCTGAAGCAGAATGAGAACAACAATGGAGGCAAAAACGGGGGTAACAATAACGGCAAAGGTCGCACCTTCGTGATTGGTCAGGCTGACACAAGGAACGATCCCAACGTTGTGATGGGTAAGTTTCTTCTAGATGATTTCTTTGTTACTGTTTTATTCGATTCGGGTGCCGATACTAGTTATGTGTCCTTAAAAGTTAGTCAAATGCTTAAGCGCACCCCAACACTTTTGACCGCCAAACACACGGTAGAGCTAGCAAACGGTAAAAGTCTCGAGGCCACACACATAGTTAAAGGTTGTAACCTCGTCTTAGCTGGTCAGACTTTCTCTATCGATCTCATCCCTATCACACTTGGTAGTATCGACGTCGTTATTGGGATGGATTGGCTATCTCATCATCAAGCGGAGATTGTTTGCAAGGAGAAAATCGTCCGCATTCCTCGTTCTGGTGAAGAACCTCTGGTGATTCAGGGCGATAAGAGTGGTGCTGTTGTAGGCATTATCTCTTTCCTTAAAGGCCCAGAAGTGTTTGCATAAGGGCCACACTGCCATTCTAGCGCTCGTTAGTGACACATCAACGGAAGAGAAGAAAATTTAAGACATTCCTATAGTGCGCGATTTTCCTGAGGTATTTCCTGAGGAATTACCTGGTCTTCCGCCTCATCGACGAGTCGAATTCCAAATCGAGCTAGCTCCTGGAGCAGCGCCCATAGCTCAAGCACCTCATCGCTTAGCCCTAACCGAACTGGAAGAACTGTCCAAGCAATTACAAGAACTTGGGAAAAAGGTTTTATTCATCCTAGCTCTTCGCCCTGGGGAGCTTCAGTGTTATTCGTAAGGAAGAAAGACGGTACCTTCAGAATGTGCATCGACTACCGTGAACTCAATAAGGTGACCGTAAAGAATCGTTATCCTCTCCCGCGCATTGATGACTTATTCGACCAGTTGCAAGGGTCGAGCTGTTACTCCAAGATTGATTTGAGATCGGGATACCATCAGCTGAGAGTCCGAGAGGAAGACGTCTCCAAAACAGCATTCAGAACTCGCTACGGCCATTACGAGTTTCTGGTCATGCCTTTCGGGTTGACGAATGCACCAACGGTTTTCATGGATCTCATGAACCGAGTATGCATACCTTACCTGGATAAGCTCGTTATTGTGTTCATCGACGATATCCTGATCTATTCTAAGAGTTAGGAGGAACACGAGCAGCATCTACGACTTATGTTGGAACTTCTTCGAAAAGAGCAGTTGTATGCCAAGTTTTCGAAATGTGACATCTGGGTTCGCGAAGTCCACTTTCTAGGCCATGTGGTAAACAAGGATGGAATTCATGTGGATCCATCTAAGGTTGAATCGATCAAGAATTGGCCTGCACCCCGCACACCAACAGAGATCCGCCAATTCTTGGGTTTGGTAGGATATTACAGAAGGTTTATCAAATATTTCTCCAAGATTGCGCAACCTGTAACACCTGTGCCTTCACGGCCATCAAACAAATACCAAAGCAATGAAATATTGTATTTCATACTTGGTATTTGTAAAAATATGTGTATCATTTGCACATATCAATTCTTGTTCAATTTCAAACTCTAAATCACTTTCTGGAAGGTTATACGCACACCGATGCGTAAATATAACCAGTTTAATGCAACAAACACTCCGGAATAGTGACATTGGCTTAACATACCTTAAATAACCTTTACATAACTTAGAAATAAGTTTTGAAGGCTTTGGTATGGCAAAATCAAGTTAAATCGCTTACAGGGACTAAAGTTGACAAACTGCGAAAGTATGCCAATTTGAACTGTAACAGACATTCCGGAACATGACCATAAGTTAAACACACCTTAAATATCCTTTATATAGCTTAGAAATAGGCTTTGAGGGGTTCGGTGTGCTAAAATAAACTTTTGGGTCATTCAGGGACTAAAAGTGTCAAAAAGTGCACAAGTTTGCATTTTCGCGCATAACTTACGTTCTGAATACATCCGGACACCCAAAAATTTATGTAAGCATGACTACATTATATTTTAGTGTTCGCCATAAGAAAAATCCATTCGTCACGTCATTTGGATCGTTTTTCGCGCTTATGCGCATTCCGTCGTAATTAAGCGAACATCGCGTTCGTACGACCAAACGAACCATCATCCGACATATTTTTGAACATGTTTCAAGTCCACAATGTTTAGGCATCATTTTAGGGCCTTAAAGTTGGCTTTACGGGCCTTAGAAGTGTCGGAAATGGCCTTAAACACGTGCAGGGACCTAAACTGTCATTTTTGAAACATATGTGCAGATCAGAGGGCCCAAGCGGCCCGCATTGTGTTTGCATGAATCTAAAGCGGGCCGCATGGCACCTTCAGACCAGATTCAATGTTTGTTTTTGCAACTTGCAGCTGATTAAACCCCATCCACATGTTTTAAACTTGCCTAATCAGCAAGATAAGATCAAGATTTAGCCACCATAACATTTGGACAAGTGTACGGCCTTGATCGTTTCCCCTTTTCCAAGAAACGATCCTAACGGTTACCCGAAAACTATATATACCCATCCACCCCCATTGCATTTCTCACTAGAATTCTGATTTTGAGAGCTCTAAGTTGAAACCATTGTTTCATACCTGAGTTCTTGAGTCGGGATTAGCATTCGGGGACCCTGGGTTAGTATTCTTTCGTTCTTTTCCTTATTTTTACTGCTTTTCGAGTCAGAAAGTCAAACTTTGTTTGACTTTCAGCGTTGACCAGTAATGGTCAATGCGAAGTTCGTTTGAACTTCGCAACGTGAGTGTAATCACGTTGGTCGTAGTCCCTTGGGACTATGCCCACTGATTACCACGTTGTCTAGGGTCGTAGGGTAGGCGATCTAATAAATCGCCTATACCTTCGAACTCGACCCATTTGGTCGATCATTAGGATCCGACCAAATACATTAGGTGACCATAGTAGGTAGGGAATAACCTTCCGAGGTTATACCCTATGGTCACATCGTTTAAGTAGTTGTATGATAGGTAGTTTATATGCCTTAGGTAAATTACCAGAATACCCTTTTCATGTATAATTGGTAATTAAGCATATGTAACCTAAACTTTTGCCACATAACTGATTATGTAACATGTTTAGGCATATAACACTTGTCATAGGACTAGTTAGGCGGTCCGAACGCGTTACACGCGAACGACGCGTTAAAGTAGCATAAGCTTCCTAAACGGGTCGTAATGGGTCGTAGACACTTAGGTTAAGTTTCATTTAGTAGGTAGGCTTTGTTAAACCATATCATATGAGTTCCTACACTCATTTGGTTTACAAACCCTAATGCTACCCAATCTTCCGATTTAGGTCCGGTTAATTAACATAGTTACCTATATTAGGTGCCGTTTGATTTCCGTGATCTCTAGCTTTGTTTGGTTGTTACTCAAGGACTACTGAGCAATCTCAAGTGAGTACATAGACCCCTCTTTTACTGTTTTCCAAACTGTTTTGGGGTGGAACACATGTGCCTACTTGTTACTTTCCTGCTTTCCTGTTTTCACATCATATACCGACTATGTTTGTTAGTACATTATAGTACATGATTTCACTACTTTTCTGCTATGAATGTTGACTGATAACATGCTAAGCACATTGATTTACATGACTTTTCTGCTTTGTATGTTAACTTAGCATACTTAGTACATCATTTTACATTGCATCTCTGTTGCATATGTTTACTCAGCATATGGACACATTGTTTTACATTGCATTTCTGTTGCATATGTTTACTCAGCATATGGACACATTGTTTTACATTGCATTTCTGTTGCATATGTTTACTCAGCATATGGACACATTGTTTTACATTGCATCTCTGTTGCATATGTTTACTCAGCATATGGACACATTGTTTTACATTGCATCTCTGTTGCATATGTTTACTCAGCATATGGACACATTGTTTTACATTGCATTTCTGTTGCATATGTTTACTCAGCATATGGGCACATTGTTTTACATTGCATCTCTGTTGCATATGTTTACTCAGCATATGGACACATTGTTTTACATTGCATTTCTGTTGCATATGTTTACTCAGCATATGGACACATTGTTTTACATTGCATCTCTGTTGCATATGTTCCAGTAACATATGGACACATTGTTTTACAGCTCTACCTTGTATGTTTACTCTAGCATACTAGGTACATTATCTTCATCACATGCTTACATTTTGGTATGACATTTGGTTTGTTTAACGGGTCTATATAACATTCATTAACATTTGCTACGCCGCTCGGGAGTAAGTAGTGGTACCATAGGACTTGACAAATCCCATTCCTGACATCCCGGGTTTGTTTGGATGTAAGGAATGACTGAATCCGAATACAATTCTTTTGATAACCTTGACTGAAAGGGTTATCCGACTGTCTCAAGGCTTGAATGTTTGCGTCTAACATACCGCATAAATGTTCATATTCAGTATAGCATGCATATATCTTACAAAACATAACTTTGATTTAAACCAAGTTTTACTTCAATACTTTGTTTTGTACATTTTTACTTATGGTTTAAGTAGTCTAAATTTTACTTACCATACATATCATTTTGGTTATACATTACTTGACTACTTTTGGACTATAGACATTTGACATGGATACTTGACATAGACTTTTGACATGATTTACATCTTGACATGAACATTTTACATTGTTTGGTTTGGTTTGATTAAGTGATTAAGTAACGATGCGTGTGTAATATGATACAAGCATGGTGGATACGCCGCTGGTACTTCCTATATATAAGTGTTTGTATGGTATTACATGTCGTAACGTTATTTGAATCATTTCAGTTTGAGACATAGAACATTTCATACAAATAACATACTTTTCACAAGACATTGATTTATAAACAACTTATCTTATGCAAACACATTTTACTTGGTTATTCATTTAACCTTACATTTATTTATACCTATCATCTGAACTCATTGTTTTTCAAATGATTTACAAAACAAAGCAAATAACAAGGTTCATGACTAAACATTTTCTCAAACATAAGTCATGACACCTATTTTCACAAAACCTATGTATCTCACCGGCATTTTTATGCTGACGTACCATATTTTCACATGTGTTTTTCAGGAGCTGTTGCATAAGTTGATCAAGATACACATAGGCAGACTTGGGCTTTAGTGACAATAAAAGATGCAAGACTAGTTAATTATGTTGTATTTCTTTGTTTGTTAAGACATTGTAACACTTTTAATCAATAAAACGAAACTTTAATTTCCATGGTTGTGAAACATTAATTCTGTTGCAACACGCCCCGATGTTTCCGCCACGTTTTGTATGTTCCACGTGGTCGGGGTGTGACAGAAAAGATGGTATTAGAGCTAATGGTTATAGGGAATTAGGTTATTAGTAATGCTTTGACCTAGTCTATAACCTTCTTAGGACCCTAACGCGAGTTTACTTGCGTTTAGTCATAAAACAATACCGTCACCTATCCTTAGGCGACGATCACAACAAGAACATAAATTTCAAAACCGCTTTGAAAACTAATCATCTGTTCTAGGGTGATTGATTACTAGGTTTTGAACCCTCTATTGTAAGGTTTTGAACTCTCTATTGTAAGGTTTTGAACTCTCTATTATATGGTTTTGAACCCTTTGAGTTTTCAAAATCTCGTCAAGGTTTTGGGTTTTTAATAATGTGAACACGTGCAAACTGGAAGGGTGAATGCCTGTATTCTGGGTTTTCTGGCTAGGCAAGCACTTCGTATACATCTCATCAGACGCGAGACCAGTTGTGCTTACCTGGGAATTCTTGGGATGAGTGTTCACTTATAGGCGAGCATGTCTTCGCGATACATTATTTTTGACCCATTTACTTTGATTAGTCACCGTCTCATTTGTTTGCCTTAGGTAACAAACAAATGATCGCAATCCTCATGCGTTATCATTCTGTTTTGATTGTCCAATAATCTTTCACCTGTTTCTCCCTATGCCTTTCTTTTTCTTCAAGAATGTCTCTTCATCACGATGACGCCCAGATATCTGAGCAAGCAGCCAAATTCGCTCAGCGAATAGGCGAAGTAGTCCTGAAGGCTGTTGAATTGGCTACTGCCATGTATCGTCTCCAGGATGAAGCCACACAAGGGTCACCAAGACAGGCAGGACCTAGTCAGGCGACAACACCATCAGCCAATAAACCAATCGAGGAATCAAAGACCATGGATGAACAACCCCCTAAGAAGTCAAAGAAGCGAAAGGCTTCTCAGAACTTCGCCATTGTCGCTCACAATGGTCAAGCCTTCCCCAACCAACCAGCTCAACCCCCTGCTAGGAAGTCATACAATGGAACTGCACTCTTGTGCAACCAATGTAACCTTCATCATCACCCTTGTGTGAAGTGCCGCAAATGTCAGATTTGTGGACTTATAGGTCATACAGCAAGGGTTTGCCCAACTACAGCTGTACCAAATCAAGCTGGCGACACTCCTGCTCAAGCTCGTTTCTCACGAGGGCTTTGCTATAACTGTGGCGAGATGGGCCATTTCCTAAGGGATTGCCCAAAGCTTGCTAAGGCAAATCTGACCCACGGATGAGCAGTTGGCCGAGTAGAAGATGTTGCTATCTTATGCTTTTGTTTCTTTCGTTTTCTTGATTGTGAAACAATCTGTCTCGTTCATAAATAAAAGTAGTTGTTCACAGATTCTGATGTACAATTGTAGTTACATATGTGTAGGATTTTCTTATGATACCTACATCAAGGAACTATGTTCCTTACAAACTACTCTTGTGATTCTCTCTTTCAAATGATCGCTCGTGATTCCCTCGAACATTTTAAGTACTCGTTTCATTCTAAGAAACAAAGTACAGAAGATAAAGTGACATTATGAGTGATCATGCTTCTGCACATCAGTGCCTTTGAATCCTTGGTTAGATAACTAAGGGTGTTTTCAAATCTCATACCCATTACGTTTTAAATTTTTCAACATACACAGTACCAGTATTTCAAAACAATCTTCATGATCTCAAAACACTTCATATAGTTTGAAAACAATTTTTCTAGATGCATTGTCCATGTTATTTCAAAAACATTGGCCATGTTATCAAAACCAACCTTTCTAATTTCAAAATATTTCATATAGTCTGAAGACAATATTAACACAATACATTTTCTGATCAAGTGCATGATTTCGAAAAGCATCATTCATGTCTTTCAAAAACCTTATACATAATTTCAAAATTCATCTCGCATGATTTTAAAACATTTTTGTAAATATATCTACCTAATACACCTACTTTATGATTTCAAAAAGTATTATATATAAGGTTTCAAAAACGTTAAACACATTTTTCTTAAAAGAACCCCATGCATAGTTTTCAAAAATATTTTCCTCATACATTGACTTAACCTTTCTGCTTCATATGTCGCCTTGACATATCAAGCATCTCAACTTCTTAAGCATTTTACATCATGTTTTGACCTAAGCACGTCCAGTGCAAGGTTTCAAAACATCTCCAACTTTTAAATCCATATGGGATCTTTTTATCCTCACAATTAGATCCTTGTGGATGATCATGATTCAAATCAGAGTCCTTAATTGGATTCTTTATATACCTTAATTCGAACATTTCGAGTTCTAGTAATCGAAATCGAATTTTCTTTTTTGAATCTTTCTATCTTTATAGTTGGATTCTCGAAAATGTTTAAAGTACCAAATGAAATCCACAAGATGGATTCCTAGTGTGCTTTAAATGCATGTACTCTGTTAGCAGAACAAACTTCTAGTTAGCAATTTTGTGGTTATGTGACTATGTGTTTATTCATCTTATGTTTTCTTTCATGCATTTTTGTGTTTTTAATACTCTGGATATTCGTTATCCAAATCCTCGCAGGATCTTTCATATCTTCATATGAGAGATTCGTAGCAGGATATTCAAAGGTACTACCTTAAATCCTTAATGGGCTTCTATGTAATAGTTAAGACCCTTGGATTTATATAGTACCACTCCAGACCCTTTTTAGTGGTCTAGTCTAAAGGATTGATTCACAATTTGGTTAAAGAATGACATCTAGTGATGTAGCTGGACAGACTCCTTGATAGTCTATTTAGATCATTTATTGATCTAGTCTACGGGACTCTATGGCGGTCTAGTCACACTCATCACAGGATTGTTCATTTGGTTTTACCCTACGCATTATAAAATAGACTGTGTGAACTGTGCAAGGAATTGTCTAATTATGGAGGCCTACATAATTATGAAATTTAGTGCATAGAAACCCAGTAAGGTTTATTATGTGTAAGAACCGATAGTGACAACAATAACAAAATGAGAACGATGTAATGGAGGTACGGTGGACGCACCAATGACGCTTCGTATACTTGTATATAAGTATCCCTCTTACATTGCAAGCATAATGTTATTAAAGTTACTAGAAGTTCAGAACCCTAACCAATGTTGTTCGATCTTTTCAACTTCATGCTTTCAAGCTCTCACAAGTTTCCTCTAAATAAATTTCGGGACGAAATTTCCTAAAGTAGGGGAGACTGTAACACCTGTGCCTTCACGGCCATCAAACAAATACCAAAGCAATGAAATATTGTATTTCATACTTGGTATTTGTAAAAATATGTGTATCATTTGCACATATCAATTCTTGTTCAATTTCAAACTCTAAATCACTTTCTGGAAGGTTATACGCACACCGATGCGTAAATATAACCAGTTTAATGCAACAAACACTCCGGAATAGTGACATTGGCTTAACATACCTTAAATAACCTTTACATAACTTAGAAATAAGTTTTGAAGGCTTTGGTATGGCAAAATCAAGTTAAATCGCTTACAGGGACTAAAGTTGACAAACTGCGAAAGTATGCCAATTTGAACTGTAACAGACATTCCGGAACATGACCATAAGTTAAACACACCTTAAATATCCTTTATATAGCTTAGAAATAGGCTTTGAGGGGTTCGGTGTGCTAAAATAAACTTTTGGGTCATTCAGGGACTAAAAGTGTCAAAAAGTGCACAAGTTTGCATTTTCGCGCATAACTTACGTTCTGAATACATCCGGACACCCAAAAATTTATGTAAGCATGACTACATTATATTTTAGTGTTCGCCATAAGAAAAATCCATTCGTCACGTCATTTGGATCGTTTTTCGCGCTTATGCGCATTCCGTCGTAATTAAGCGAACATCGCGTTCGTACGACCAAACGAACCATCATCCGACATATTTTTGAACATGTTTCAAGTCCACAATGTTTAGGCATCATTTTAGGGCCTTAAAGTTGGCTTTACGGGCCTTAGAAGTGTCGGAAATGGCCTTAAACACGTGCAGGGACCTAAACTGTCATTTTTGAAACATATGTGCAGATCAGAGGGCCCAAGCGGCCCGCATTGTGTTTGCATGAATCTAAAGCGGGCCGCATGGCACCTTCAGACCAGATTCAATGTTTGTTTTTGCAACTTGCAGCTGATTAAACCCCATCCACATGTTTTAAACTTGCCTAATCAGCAAGATAAGATCAAGATTTAGCCACCATAACATTTGGACAAGTGTACGGCCTTGATCGTTTCCCCTTTTCCAAGAAACGATCCTAACGGTTACCCGAAAACTATATATACCCATCCACCCCCATTGCATTTCTCACTAGAATTCTGATTTTGAGAGCTCTAAGTTGAAACCATTGTTTCATACCTGAGTTCTTGAGTCGGGATTAGCATTCGGGGACCCTGGGTTAGTATTCTTTCGTTCTTTTCCTTATTTTTACTGCTTTTCGAGTCAGAAAGTCAAACTTTGTTTGACTTTCAGCGTTGACCAGTAATGGTCAATGCGAAGTTCGTTTGAACTTCGCAACGTGAGTGTAATCACGTTGGTCGTAGTCCCTTGGGACTATGCCCACTGATTACCACGTTGTCTAGGGTCGTAGGGTAGGCGATCTAATAAATCGCCTATACCTTCGAACTCGACCCATTTGGTCGATCATTAGGATCCGACCAAATACATTAGGTGACCATAGTAGGTAGGGAATAACCTTCCGAGGTTATACCCTATGGTCACATCGTTTAAGTAGTTGTATGATAGGTAGTTTATATGCCTTAGGTAAATTACCAGAATACCCTTTTCATGTATAATTGGTAATTAAGCATATGTAACCTAAACTTTTGCCACATAACTGATTATGTAACATGTTTAGGCATATAACACTTGTCATAGGACTAGTTAGGCGGTCCGAACGCGTTACACGCGAACGACGCGTTAAAGTAGCATAAGCTTCCTAAACGGGTCGTAATGGGTCGTAGACACTTAGGTTAAGTTTCATTTAGTAGGTAGGCTTTGTTAAACCATATCATATGAGTTCCTACACTCATTTGGTTTACAAACCCTAATGCTACCCAATCTTCCGATTTAGGTCCGGTTAATTAACATAGTTACCTATATTAGGTGCCGTTTGATTTCCGTGATCTCTAGCTTTGTTTGGTTGTTACTCAAGGACTACTGAGCAATCTCAAGTGAGTACATAGACCCCTCTTTTACTGTTTTCCAAACTGTTTTGGGGTGGAACACATGTGCCTACTTGTTACTTTCCTGCTTTCCTGTTTTCACATCATATACCGACTATGTTTGTTAGTACATTATAGTACATGATTTCACTACTTTTCTGCTATGAATGTTGACTGATAACATGCTAAGCACATTGATTTACATGACTTTTCTGCTTTGTATGTTAACTTAGCATACTTAGTACATCATTTTACATTGCATCTCTGTTGCATATGTTTACTCAGCATATGGACACATTGTTTTACATTGCATTTCTGTTGCATATGTTTACTCAGCATATGGACACATTGTTTTACATTGCATTTCTGTTGCATATGTTTACTCAGCATATGGACACATTGTTTTACATTGCATCTCTGTTGCATATGTTTACTCAGCATATGGACACATTGTTTTACATTGCATTTCTGTTGCATATGTTTACTCAGCATATGGACACATTGTTTTACATTGCATCTCTGTTGCATATGTTTACTCAGCATATGGACACATTGTTTTACATTGCATTTCTGTTGCATATGTTTACTCAGCATATGGACACATTGTTTTACATTGCATCTCTGTTGCATATGTTCCAGTAACATATGGACACATTGTTTTACAGCTCTACCTTGTATGTTTACTCTAGCATACTAGGTACATTATCTTCATCACATGCTTACATTTTGGTATGACATTTGGTTTGTTTAACGGGTCTATATAACATTCATTAACATTTGCTACGCCGCTCGGGAGTAAGTAGTGGTACCATAGGACTTGACAAATCCCATTCCTGACATCCCGGGTTTGTTTGGATGTAAGGAATGACTGAATCCGAATACAATTCTTTTGATAACCTTGACTGAAAGGGTTATCCGACTGTCTCAAGGCTTGAATGTTTGCGTCTAACATACCGCATAAATGTTCATATTCAGTATAGCATGCATATATCTTACAAAACATAACTTTGATTTAAACCAAGTTTTACTTCAATACTTTGTTTTGTACATTTTTACTTATGGTTTAAGTAGTCTAAATTTTACTTACCATACATATCATTTTGGTTATACATTACTTGACTACTTTTGGACTATAGACATTTGACATGGATACTTGACATAGACTTTTGACATGATTTACATCTTGACATGAACATTTTACATTGTTTGGTTTGGTTTGATTAAGTGATTAAGTAACGATGCGTGTGTAATATGATACAAGCATGGTGGATACGCCGCTGGTACTTCCTATATATAAGTGTTTGTATGGTATTACATGTCGTAACGTTATTTGAATCATTTCAGTTTGAGACATAGAACATTTCATACAAATAACATACTTTTCACAAGACATTGATTTATAAACAACTTATCTTATGCAAACACATTTTACTTGGTTATTCATTTAACCTTACATTTATTTATACCTATCATCTGAACTCATTGTTTTTCAAATGATTTACAAAACAAAGCAAATAACAAGGTTCATGACTAAACATTTTCTCAAACATAAGTCATGACACCTATTTTCACAAAACCTATGTATCTCACCGGCATTTTTATGCTGACGTACCATATTTTCACATGTGTTTTTCAGGAGCTGTTGCATAAGTTGATCAAGATACACATAGGCAGACTTGGGCTTTAGTGACAATAAAAGATGCAAGACTAGTTAATTATGTTGTATTTCTTTGTTTGTTAAGACATTGTAACACTTTTAATCAATAAAACGAAACTTTAATTTCCATGGTTGTGAAACATTAATTCTGTTGCAACACGCCCCGATGTTTCCGCCACGTTTTGTATGTTCCACGTGGTCGGGGTGTGACACAACCCCTCACTTCACTGACTCAGAAGGGTGTCACCTATCGTTGGGGTGATGCACAGGAGTCCGCATTTCAGCACTTGAAGGATAGACTTTGTAGCACGCCTATCCTCTCATTGCCTGAGGGCACAGATGATTTTGTGGTTTACTGCGATGTTTCCATCCAAGGACTTGGTTGCGTATTGATGTAACGTGACATGGTCATTGCCTACGCATCACGCCAACTTAAAGTTCACGAAAGAAACTACACTACTCACGATCTGGAGCTGGGAGCAGTTGTTTTCGCGCTTAAGATATGGAGACATTACCTATACGGTACCAAGTGCACCATTTACACCGATCACAGGAGTCTCAAGCATATCTTCAAGCAAAAGGAGTTAAACATGCGACAACGCCGATGGGTCGAGCTCTTAAATGATTACGAATGCGCGATCAAGTACCATCCAGGCAAGGCCAATGTTGTGGCCGACGCCCTCAGTCGAAAGAATACTATACCTAAGCGTGTACGTGCGTTACAGCTTACCATCCAATCTAGTCTTCCTGCTCAGATTCGCGATGCTCAGGTTGAAGCATTGAAAGCAGAGAACATCAGAGCTGAATCCTTACGAGGATCGAGGCAGCGCCTGGAACAAAAGGAAGACGGTGCCTACTATGTTAATGGACGCATCTGGGTTCCACTGTATGGAGACCTACGCGAGCTTGTAATGGATGAAGCACATAAGTCTCGTTATTCGGTACATCCTGGTTCGGATAAAATGTACCACGACCTCAAGACTACGTATTGGTGGCCTGGTATGAAAGCCCACATAGCAACCTACGTCAGTAAGTGCTTGACTTGTGCGAGAGTCAAGACTGAATATCAGAAACCATCAGGCCTACTTCAACAACCAGAGATCCCTAAATGGAAATGGGGGCAAATTTCCATGGATTTCGTTACCGGCCTGCCTAGATCTCAACACGGAAACGACACCATTTGGGTGATCGTAGATCGACTGACCAAGTCTGCACATTTTCTGGCTATCAAAGAAACGGATAAGTTTTCTACTCTTGCAGACATTTACCTAAAGGAAGTGGTATCAAGGCATGGAGTGCCAACCTCCATCATTTCTGATCGTGACGCGCGTTTTACGTCTGAACTGTGGCAAGCAATGCACAAGTCCTTTGGCTCACGTTTAGATATGAGCACCGCTTATCACCCACAGACGGATGGGCAATCTGAACGCATCATCCAAACCCTTGAAGACATGCTTAGGGCATGTGTGATCGATTTTGGTAATGGCTGGGAAAAGCACCTCCCGTTAGTGGAGTTTTCATATAACAACAGCTACCACACCAACATTCAGACCGCTCCATTTGAGGCATTATACGGACGCAAATGCCGATCACCTCTCTGTTGGGCAGAAGTTGGTGACAGCCAAATCACTGGCCCAGAACTTATGGTAGATACCACCGAGAGAATTGCTCAGATACGACAGCGAATGGCGGCAGCTCGTGACCGTCAGAAAAGCTATGCTGATAAGGGAAGAAAGCCACTCGAGTTCCAGGTTGGGGACCGGGTGCTACTCAAAGTCTCACCTTGGAAAGGTGTAGTCCGTTTTGGCAAAAGGGGCAAACTCAATCCGCGTTATGTCGGATCGTTCGAAATCATAGAGAAAATAGGCAAAGTGGCCTACAAACTGGATCTACCAACAGAACTCAGTGCAGTTCACAACGTATTCCACGTGTTAAATCTGAAGAAGTGTCTGTCAGATGAGACCCTCATAGTTCCTCTCAAGGAACTCACAATCGACGACCAGCTGCGATTCGTCGAGGAACCAGTAGAGATTACGGATCGAGATGTTAAGATCCTCAAGCGTACCAGGATACATCTGGTCCGAGTTCGTTGGAATGCTTGTCGTGGCCCAGAGTATACCTGGGAACGAGAAGACCAAATGAAACTCAAGTTGTCACACCCCGACCACGTAGAACATACAAAACGTGGCGGAAACATCGGGGAGTGTTGTAACAGAATTAATTGTTTCAAATCCATGGCAATTGAAGTTTCGTTTTATTGATTAAAGGTGTTACAATGTCTTAACAAACAAAGAAATACAACATAATTAACTAGTCTTGCATCTTTTATTGTCACTAAAGCCCAAGTCTGCCTATGTGTATCTTGATCATCTTATGCAACAGCTCCTGAAAAACACATGTGAAAATAGGTACGTCAGCATAAAAATGCCTGTGAGATACATAGGTTTTGTGAAAATAGGTTTCATGACTTATGTTTGAGAAAATGTTTAGTCATAAACCTTGTAATTTGCTTTGTTTTGTAAATCATTTGAAAAACAATGAGTTCAGATGATATGTATAAATAAGTGAATAATGTATGGTTAAATAAATAACCATGTAAGATGAGTTTGTATAAGATAAGTTGTTTGTAAAACAATGTCTTGTGAAAAGTATGTTATTTGTATAAAATGTTCTATGTCTCAAAACTGAAATGATTCAAATAACGCTACAATATGTAATACCATACAAACACTTATATATAGGAAGTACCAGCGGCGTATCCACCATGCTTGTATCATATTACACACGCATCGTTACTTAATCATTTAATCAAACTAACCCACCAAAGTAATGTTTAACAATAGTAGAAATGTTTATGTATGGTCAAATACGGTTCACACGGTTCGCAGATACAAACGGTTCACAGATACAAACGGTTCACAGATACAAACGGTTCACAGATATAAACGGTTCACAGATACAAACGGTTCACAGATATAAACGGTTCACAGATACAAACGGTTCACAGATACAAACGGTTCACAGATACAAACGGTTCACAAATATAAACGGTTCAAAATGTACTATAATGTGTTCATATACTGGATGAGCATATGCAACAAAATGTAATGTAAAACAATGTACTAAGTATGCACACAATGGCCATACATAGCATAAAATGTAATGAAATCATGTACTATAATGTACTAACGAACATAGCAGGTATATGATGTGAAAACGGGAAAGCATGAATGTAACAAGTAGGCACATGTGTTTCACCCCAAAACAGTTTGGAAAACAGTAAAAGAAGGGTCTATGTACTCACTTGAGATTGCTCAGAAGTCCTAGGATAACCACCAAGCAAAGCTAGAGATCACGGAATCAAACGGCACCTACTATAGGTAACTACATTAATAAACCGGACCTAAATCGGAAGATCGGGTAGCATTAGGGTTTGTAAACCAAACGAGTGTAGAGACTCGTGTCATTTGGTTTAACAAAGCCTACATACTAAATGAAACTTAACCTAAGTGTTTACGACCCATTACGACCCGTTTAGGTAGCTTATGCTACTTTAACGCGTCGTTCGCGTGAAACGCGTTCGGACCGCCTAACTAGTCCTATGACAAGTGTTATATGCCTAAACATGTTACATAATCAGTTATGTGACAAAAGTTTAGGTTACATATGCTTAATTACCAATTATACATGAAAAGGGTATTCTGGTAATTTACCTAAGGCATATAAACTACCTATCATACAACTACTTAAATGATGTGACCATAGGGTATAACCTCGGAAGGTTATGCCCTATACTAGGGTCACCTAATGTATTTGGTCGGATCCTAATGATCGACCAAACTGGGTCGGGTTCGAAGGTATAGGCGATTTATTAGATCGCCTACCCTACGACCCTAGACAACGTGGTAATCAGTGGGCATAGCCCCAAGGGACTATAACCAACGTGATTACACTCACGTTGCGAAGTTCAAACGAACTTCGCATTGACCATTACTGGTCAACGCTGAAAGTCAAACAAAGTTTGACTTTCTGACTCGAAAAGCAGTAAAATAAGGAAAAGAACGAAAAAATACTTACGAAGGGTCCCCGAATGCTAATCCCGATTCAAGAATCTCAGGTATGAAACAATGGTTTCAACTTAGAGCTCCTCAAATCAGAATTCTAGTGGTTTTGGAGTAATGGGGGGTGGGGTATTTATAGTTTTCGGGTAACCGTTAAGATCGTTTGTCGAATATCGTGCCTTAATCCCATCCGTACACGTGTCGGAAAGTTGTGGTGGCTTAAATTGGTCCTTATCAGCTGAAATGTCAAGTGGTGAGTGTGTGGTTGTGTTTAAAACAGCTGGAAGTTGCTGACTGTTCGTTGTTATCTGATCAGACAGGCGGACGCGGCCCGCTTTAGGATCAGGGAAAACTCAGGCGGGCCGCCTGAGGCTTCTGATCAGCAAACATGTTTCCATTTTGACAGTTTCAGTCCCTGCACGTGTTTAAGGCCATTCCCGACACTTCTAAGGCCCGTAAAGCCAACTTTAAGGCGCTAAAATGATGCCTAAACATTGTGGACTTGAAACATGCTCAAAAATATGTCGGATGTTGGTTCGTTTGGCCGTACGAACGCGATGTTCGCTTAATTACGACGGAATGCGCACAAGCGCGAAAAACGATCCAAATGACGAAACGAATGGATTTTTCTTATGCCAAACACTAAAATAAAATATTTTAGTGCTTACATAAATTTTTGGATGTCCGGATGTATTCAGAACGTAAGTTATGCGCGAAAATGCAAACTTGTGCACTTTCTGATACTTTTAGTCCCTGAATGACACAAAAGTTTATTTTAGCATACCGAACACCTCAAAGCCTATTTCTAAGCTATGTGAAGGATATTTATGGTATGTTTAACTTATGGTCATGCTCCGGAATGTCTGTTACAGATCAAATTGGCATACTTTCGCAGTTTGTCGAATTTAGTCCCTGTAAGCGATTAAACTTTGATTTCACCACACCAAACCTTCCAAAACTTATATCTAAGTTATGTAAAGGTTATTTAAGGTATGTTAAGCCTATTTCACTATTCCGGAGTGTTCATTGCATTAAACTGGTTATATTTACGCATCAGTGCGCGTATAACCTTCCAGAAAGCGATATAGAGTTTGAAATCGAACAAGAGTTGATATGTGCAATCGATACACATATTTTTAACAAATCCCAAGTATGAAATACAATATTTCATTGGCTTGGTAGTTGTTTGATGGTTGAAGTGACCCAGGTGTTACACAAGTATCCCCAACTGTTTAAGAAAAACGCAACCACTACTGAGGCTGAAGCTACTGCAGAATTTCGGGACGAAATTCCAAATCAACGGGGGGATGATGTGACACCCCAGGAAAATCAGGAAAACAACGCAACTTAACTAGCTTCCTCAGTAACAACGCGCTAAATTTCAGGACGAAATTCTCTTAACAGGGGGAGAATGTGACAACCATCAATTTACATGTATTCCGTACAATTAATTAGTGATAATGAAAGTGCTTGATGACTGTGCTGAATCATTTAATTGCTCTCTGATTTCTGTGTTATACTTACATGTGCGTGTTAACATACTAGAAGTATACAGAAAAGTTACTGAATAGTCCGGTATATTTTCCTGAGTGTTAGGAATTAACCGTGTTACGAAAATATATATACAAGACGCCTTACGGAATAATTAAACAATTTAACGGAACAGTATCTGACCGTACAACCGGACATTACCCGGGACACCAAATATTTGTCAAACACATTACTTAATTATTTTTGGCTAGTCATGATCCCCGTATACCATAACACCCGCTAAAATACCTACTAACTAACATATGTAAATAATACTTGGGAACTAACTAATGTTTACCTATTAGTTGCAAAATGTTACATAAAGCCCCCCCCCCCCCAACCGATTTTTAGTCCCAAGTAGGACCCACAAATCATCCACACCATACTTCACTACTTACATTCTTGATTTGTTTTATATTTTATTTGATGTTGCTTGATCTTGTAAACAATATATGTAAGATAATCTTTCACAAGTATGGCCAACATCTATACAAAATCATTCCAAAGATCACTCTCTCTCCTCAACTCTCTCTCTCTCATTTCGGTCATCACCACAACCGAAACCACCACCCTCACTTAAACATCTTCATCTTCTTCACATTATGTGCCATTCAAAGCTTCAAGGTTGAATCAATGGAGATTGCAACTTGAGGGGATTTCAAAGGAACTTGTTTCTAGCTTTTCACCATCTTTTTCGCCACATTTCTTCACTAGATTCGTCCCTAGCTAGAGGCTAGTAGTAAGTCTCATTTTACCTTGGTTCATCTTGTTCAAAGTTATGATTTATAGTAAGATGTGTTGTTGTTTAAATCACTAAAGATCAAAAAGACTAAAAGATGTTAAACAATAGTAAAGAATATAAAAGTTTACTTGTGTCTGAAATATGAAGCGGAATCTTGTTGGTTTGAGGGTTGGTTAAATCATACTTGATAATTGATTTTTGGTTTCTTGTTAAATCCATTGTTCGGACACTCGTTGATGCGATTTAGTAATGTTTAAACAGCGAAATAACATGCTGATGTACTTTTTCAGCCGTCTTCAACAGGCTGTAAACAGACTTTAATAAATCGAAAAACGGAATTTCTGAAGCCTAAATTGTGTCTTTTCGAAAAACAAAGAAAATGGCGCTGGAATCACATTTTTTTAAGGTCGTTTACTATTTTAAAAGTCTGCTTTCATGAAAGCAGCTAAGGCTGAGTTTTACTGCAGTAAAATGGGCTGTACGTTTTCGGTCGTAACTTAAAACCTGAATTGAACCAGCCCCAAAAATTCATACCATAGATGGTCACTGATGTACTTGTGACTCTCGAATTGGAATTTTGTCAAACGGACTTCCGAGGAATTTTAGACGAATTATTCCGTAAACTGCAATCAGAATGTAGTAAATCTGATTGCAGTCCGGTAAACAATTTTCTATAAATCACTGATAAGGAACTGGACCCCGATATTTTTACACAATAACTTTTGGTTCGTTTAATACATCCTGTAAAAATTTGGGAATTTTTGGAATAATTTAACTATTTTATTAAAATATCCGAAAACAGCCGGTTTTGAATATAAATGCTGAAAAGACATAAGTTGTGACTCGCGTGTCTAAATGTCGAGTGTGCTATCTGTGAATGATCTAACATGTTATATATGTTATGTGCATTATCGTATGTTTGATTTTGAGTGGGGAATGGATGGGAAGTATATATGGGCATAAACCGTTAAAGTGATGCATGTTATGTGATAGATACGTGTAGGAACTTTGTGTTCTATTTGAAGTCACTAATAAACTAAGTGGTAATCGTACTAGGACGTGATTGACCGACCTTGACTGTTAGCTACTTTTGAGAGTCAAACCGAGCAACCGAGGTGAGTTCACACTCTTAAGGCATGGGATTCCCGGTGGGTTGGGAATGGGATTGAATAACTACTTGTACTATCATTACTATTAAACTACTTTTCACCGTCCTCGGATTGAAGGGCACGTACGTAAAACCTACGTACACTCACACTCGCTACGGTCCTTGGATCAAGAAGGGCACGTACAAACACGACTAGTCGACACATGGGAAGCCCCCACTAATCTTCGCACACATGTTTGGGAAACCGCGATACGGCCACTAATCATCGCACACATGTTTTGGGAACCGCGATCCGGCCACTAATCATCGCAAACATGTTTGGGAAACCGCGATACAGATAACTAAGATACTTGGTTTACGAAATGAACAAATGATTCACGAACACTATAACTAAACAACCAACTGTGAATTCACTCAACTTTGTTGTTGACTCGTTGTTACATGCCTTGCAGGTCGTTAGGTATCTATGAAGCTTGCATCGGAGTGGGAAGAGTCGTTGTGGGACATGGACAACTGTGTACCATGCTAAACATTTGAAACGTTTAAACTTATGATTTGGTTTTAAACTTTATACTTCCGCTTGTAACTTAAACTATGTTTTGTTTAGACACCAATTGTATTGTGTTGGATTTTACAAACTACTTACATGCTTGTTCAATATGATTGGTGGCTTGATCCTGGTCACGTCACGCCTCCAAGCGGTGGTACTCCGCATGGTGGATTTTGGGGGTGTGACAGATTGGTATCAGAGCCATTGGTTATAGTGAACTTGGTTTTAATAATGGAAAAACTTTTTGTTAAAACCAGACTATAACCTGTACAGTGTTCAACAATCCACAACGACGCTTCGCTCCACGTGCAAGACTCAACATTGTAGGTAATATGGTTTATGTTTGTATTACCTACCTGCTAGTAGCACATTTGATCATAGTATGCATTAGCTAGTGTAATAAGTGCTATTTGAACCTTGTGTGCTTACTCTCTTCTGTCATCCCACACTTACGCACCTTGCGACACCTTCTTACGTGTGTTCCTTCTATATGAAGATCATGAGTGAACGTCTTGACAGGACCCAGGGTCAGCTGACGACCTTGATTAACGAACGGATTGCTGAAGCCTTAGCAAACCAAACAGGGAGTCAACCCATGCACCTTCAAACACGCATGGGCACCTTCAAGGCGTTCCTGGAATACAACTATTTCGTGTTTACATTCTGTATACTTGGTAATCATTTTCCTTCCCAAGGATGGGGGATTTAATACATGTGTGTTCGTATAATTTCGAAATATATTATTAAGTCTCACTTAAAATATATTTTATTTCTAATCCCAAATATAAATATTCTTCTCAAAAATATTATATTTTCTATTACACATAATTTTCCCCAAAATAATACTTTAACAAAAATACGCGTTCATGAATATTTCCTTAAAATGTGTAAGTTACGTTTTAACGATCGAGTGGTAATAATAATTACCGGTGTAACTTATATATTTATCGTGAAAGCGCTCGTATTATTTTGGATTCGTTAACATTCGATAATATTATTTTTACCCTAAAAATAATATTTATGTATCTTCGCAAATAATGACAAGTAACGTTGTGAAAAAAAATATATTTACTAAATATATTTATCACGTTTAATTTTTGTGAAAATCCCACCTCCGATATTTTGTAAATAAAGTCGTGGCGAAACTTATATTTTGAAAACATGTCGAGAAGTATTTCTAACACTTATAGTGAAAATAATTCTAAGTGTTAGGTTTTTAGAAAAATTTCGCCAGAGTTTCCTCTGTAACTGGAGGTGGCCACGCTCTCAAGCGTATCATTTTCTTTTATAAATCAACCCAACAATTTCCTTATTTAACCAAAACAATGTTCAAGACAACAAACTAGTCAACAAATATATATAAGTCGCAAAAATCACATGAACTTGTGGTTTTCTAATATTATGAAGTAAATCCCATTACTTTTAGCGGATCTCTATATAAATCCATCCGATTTTGTAAAAACCTTGTTTTTAGAGAAATTCCGTTTTTACAACTTCTCGTCATCTTTTACAAAAATAGTTATTTTGTCGAAACTTTGTGCTACACAAGTGTTTACACACTTGTGTGTTCTAAAAATCATTTTTTGTTAGTGTAAGATCCGTCTTTAGAAAACATAATTTCTTTGATACTTGGTTCTTTGAAAATACCGCTTGTAGATCCGTAGATCTACTAGTTTTAAACACTATTTCACAAGCTAAATCGCTTTTACACAAGTTCATGATTCGTGTGTGGTAGAGTTTCATCCTTTGACCCTTGTTACTTCCAAAACAACCTTATGTCATGATCCAAGATCATGACCAATCCGGGTTAAACGATGATCCAAGCTACCACAACATAGATCGGGTCCAAATAACTACACAAATCAAATACTACAAGTTTTACACAACAAACAAGCTTTTAACCATCACTTTTAGTGTTTTTAGTAGACTTTCATGTTTCAACTTGCATGTTTACGAGTTTTAACCGTTACAAATCATTTTAACCACTTCAAAATAGTTCGAGAGGGTGATTATAGCAACTTACTACTAGCTCTAGGCTAGGGGAGAATCTAGACGCAAAATGAGAGGATAAAAGCAATAGAGTGAGGTCCTTCGCCTTCCGAATGCACCAAGCCTTCTTATCCGCGATCCTTAACGCTTGTATGGACTTGGAATGTGAAGATCAAAATCGAAATGTGGAGGAATGATATAGGGGGTGTTCGGCCGAAGCCTTTGAGAGAGAGAGAGGAAGTGTTTGGTGAATGCTAAGTGGTGAATGATCAAGTGTGTAATCTCTAGCTCTTATAGACAAACTTAAGTTCTTTAGCCATTGGATTTCATGTCACTTTGATATTAAACAAATGTAATTAAATAATCAAGAAGGACAAAAGGATGTCCCCCCTCTTGGGGACGGTTTGTAAAAGGAGGGGGGGTAGTTTGGTTCAAATCCAACTAAACATTAGTTAATAGTTAGGTTAATCTAGTTAAGTTTAGGGATTAACCCGGTTAGTAGTGTGTTGTGCTTTATTGCGGGTGTTAGGGTATTCAGGGACCCTAACTGGCTCAGAAAAAGATAAGTAATGTTATTAACAATATTTTCATGTTCCGGGTATAGTCCGGTTGTTCGGTTGGATAGTAATCCGTTAAAGCGTTAAACAAGCTTTAAAGTGTCGTTAATACCATTTTTAGTGACACAACTTATTCCCGACACTTTGGAAAGTGTCTAGTAACATTTTTCTCATGTTTTGGCACTTTATTAGTTAGCTAAAAGTTGGATTGTTTATTAAAGTGCTGAGGTTTTTTTTTTTTTTTTTTTTTTTTTTGTGCTTAGAGCACGTTTTAGGCACATCCAGTCATTGTAACTTATTCCTAGAGACGCTGTTCTACAACCCTTGTATCCCTACACTCACCACTAGTGTAGTAGAATATTTCTGGCTCATACAGGCCTTAGAGGCAGTGTCTGCCTGATGCTGGCTTTATCAGCATGTTCAATAGGTTATCCGTTTATAGTGCTACTGTGCTTTTTGTGCATCATGTTTGTCACTAAGGTTCAGCATGTAAATAATGTAGTGACGGTAAGTAAAGTATGATGCAGGTATATGCATGTATCAGAAATCAAGTAGCAGTTCATCAGTAATTTCAAACAAGCACAGTAATTAAGCAGTAATTAATTATTAATTAAGTCGTACGGATACCTGGTTTAGTGAGGGTTGTCACATTCTCCCCCCGTTAGAAAAATTTCGTCCCGAAATTTTAAGTTCTGCTTGTAGATGCAGGGTTCTTAGGAAATAGGTGGGGGTATTTCTCTTTCATCCGGTCCTCACGCTCCCAGGTGTATTCAGGACCATGTCTGGCATTCCAACGAACTTTGACGAGCTTGACACTGCTCCGGCGGGTCTTGTTTACTTTCCAATCCGTAACCTCAACCGGTTCTTCAACGAAATGGAGCGTGTCGTCAACATGAATCTCGTCGATGGGAATGGCAATGGTATCTTGAGTTGGACTTTTCTTCAGGTTGGATACATGAAATGTATCGTGAACTCCATTCAGCTCGGCAGGTAAGTCCAGCTTGTATGCTACTAGTCCTATTCTTTCCAAAACTCTGAAAGGACCAATGTAGCGCGGATTTAACTTTCCACGCTTTCTGAAGCGTGCCACACCCTTCCAGGGTGAAACTTTCAATAAAACCATATCTCCAACTTGGAATTCCAAGTGTTTCCGGTTTGGATCTGCATAGGCTTTCTGTCTTTCACGAGCTGCTTCGATGCATTTTCGGATCTGCGCAATCTTGTCTGTCGTCTCTTGGACGATTTCGGGACCAACAAGCTGTCTATCACCTGCGTCAGCCCAACATAGGGGTGATCGACACTTGCGTCCGTAAAGAGCTTCGAATGGCGCGGCACCAATACTGGTGTGGTAGCTGTTGTTGTATGAAAATTCGACCAAAGGCAAATGCTTATCCTAGCTACCGCCCAAATCCATAACACACGCTCTCAGCATGTCTTCCAAAGTCTGTATCGTCCGCTCGCTTTGCCCGTCGGTCTGCGGGTGAAATGCGGTGCTCGTATTCAATTGCGAGCCAAAAGCTTCTTGGAAGGATTGCCAAATCCTTGATATGAACCTTCCCTCTCTATCGGAAATGATTGAGAGAGGTACTCCATGGTGCGTAACGATCTCTCTCATGTAAATTTCGGCCAACTTGCTCGTATTATCCTTCTCTCTGATAGGTAAGAAGTGTGCTGACTTCGTTAATCGATCCACTATTACCCAAATAGTGTCATGGCCTCTTGGCGTTCTTGGCAACTTTGTAATAAAATCCATGGAGATTTGTTCCCATTTCCACTTGGGAATCTCGGGTTGTTGCAGAAGTCCTGAAGGCTTCTGATATTCGGCTTTAACCTTAGCGCATGTTAAACATTTGCTCACATAAACAGCAACATCGCCTTTCATCCTAGGCCACCAATAATAATCTTTGAGATCCTGGTACATCTTATCCGCTCCAGGGTGGATAGAGTACCGCGACTTTTGAGCTTCATCGAAAATAACCTTCCTTAAACCTCCAAACAAAGGAACCCAAATCCTTTTCTCAAAACATAACGTTCCTTCCTCGTTTGGTACCAGTAGCTTCTCCATCCTACGGAGATATTCTTCTTCAAGGTTTCCTTCCTTGAGAGCTTCTTTCTGCGCGGCACGAATGCGCAAGGAAAGATCGGTTCGGATAAGCATTTCTAAAGCCCTAACCCTTATGGGCTTGATCCTCTCTTTTCGACTTAGGGCGTCGGCAACCACATTAGCCTTCCCTGGATGATACTTTATCTCGTAATCGTAATCATTTAACAACTCAACCCATCGTCTTTGTCTCATATTCAACTCCTTCTGGTTGAATATGTGTTGTAGGCTCTTATGATCTGTAAAAATTGTACATTTCGTACCATATAGGTAGTGTCTCCAGATCTTTAAAGCAAATATCACTGCGCCTAGCTCCAAATCGTGCGTGGTATAGTTCTTCTCATGTACCTTCAACTGACGTGATGCGTAAGCAATAACCTTCTGGCGTTGCATCAACACGCAACCCAATCCTTGACGCGAGGCGTCACAGTATACCACGAAATCGTCAGTACCTTCCGGTTGTGCTAAGATTGGCGCATTGCAGAGCTTATCCTTCAATATCTGGAACGCTTCTTCCTGTTTGATTCCCCAATCAAACTTCTTATCTTTCTGCGTGAGGAGCGTCAATGGTTGAGCGATTTTTGAAAAATCCTCAATGAATCTTCGATAATAGCCAGCCAAACCCAAGAATTGTCGAATCTCGGTTGGCGTCTTTGGCGTTTCCCAATTCTTAATCGCTTCGATCTTGGTGGGATCCACGTGGGTTCCATCTCCATTTACCACGTGCCCAAGGAATTGTACTTCTCGTAGCCAAAACTCGCACTTAGAGAACTTAGCATACAACTGTTCTTTCTTTAGCAGCTCCAAAATAGCTCTTAGGTGTTGCTCATGCTCAGCCTTCGTCTTTGAATAAATCAAGATATCATCGATGAACACTATCACGAACTTATCCAAGTACGGCTTGCAAACTGTATTCATCAAATCCATGAACACTGCAGGTGCGTTTGTTAACCCAAACGGCATAACTAGGAACTCGTAGTGCCCATAACGAGTTCTGAAGGCTGTCTTTGGGATACTCTCCTCTTGTATCCTTAACTGATGGTATCCAGATCGAAGATCGATCTTTGAATAAAAGCTTGAGCCTTGCAGTTGGTCAAACAGATCATCAATCCTTGGCAGAGGGTATCTATTCTTGATCGTCAGCTTGTTCAACTCCCGGTAGTCAATACACATACGAAAACTACCGTCCTTCTTCTTGACAAACAAAACTGGAGCTCCCCAAGGCGAGAAGCTTGGTCGGATAAATCCCTTGTCTAACAACTCTTGAAGTTGTATCGACAGTTCCTGCATCTCAGACGGAGCAAGTCTATAAGGTGCCTTAGCCACAGGCGCGGCGCCTGGAACTAAGTCAATGCGGAACTCTACTTGTCTCTGAGGTGGCAGTCCAGGTAAGTCCTCTGGGAAGACTTCTGGATATTCCCTCACGACAGGGATGTCTTCTATTCTCGGCTCAGCAGCCTTCTTATCCACAATGTGTGCCGGGAAGGCAACACATCCCTTCTGCAAACACTTTCGCGCTTTCAGGCAGCTGATAATTCTTAACGGCGTATCACGCTTCTCCCCGTGAACCACAATTGTTTCGCCATCTTCGGTTGGGATACGAACGACCTTTTCGTGACAAACTATTTCAGCCTTGTTGCCTGATAACCAATCCATTCCTACCACCACGTCGAAGCTTCCCAACTGGACTGGTAGTAGATCCAAAGCAAACTCACGCTCTCCCAATTCGATCACACAACCTCTGATAACTTCATTGGCTTCTACTATCTTTCCATTAGCCAATTCGATTGAGTACGGAATATCTAATTTACTAGCGGCTAAACCAAGCATATTCTTAAACTCTAACGACACGAAGCTATAATCGGCGCCAGTATCAAATAAAACGGATGCATAGCGTTGGTTTACAGGGAACGTACCAGTGACAACATTGGGATCCTGGCGCGCCTCCCTCGCTTCAATATTAAACACTCTTCCACGGGCTTGGTTTAACTCTGGGCAGTTCCTCTTGTAATGCCCAAGATCACCACAGTTGAAGCATCCGGGTCTCTGCCTGTTTCCACCAGCTTGATTATTCCTCTGGTCATGATTCACGGCGCCCGCTTGATTAGCATTCTTGCCTCCATTCCCATTACCTCCATTGTTTCCTTGTGGGCGATTTCCATTCCCACCCCGGTTGTTATTTCTGTTTCCGAATCCTCCCTGGCCTCCCTGGCCAGCAGTGGCCCAACAAGTGTCCTTCAAGTGGCCCGGCTTTCCACATGCTTCGCATACTTTCACACTACAATGGCCAGAATGGTGGCGTTGGCAGGTATTACACTTGGGCTGGGTGCCCATATATCTTTTTCCTTTCTTTCCACTACCAGCTGTAACCTGAGCTGGCGTGCCTGATCCTCCTTTCTTAACCACCACACTGGCGCCCTGCTTGAAGTTCGAGAACTTCCGTTTGTTACCTCCTGATGACTCGACGTGAGTCTCTTTCTTCTTAGGCTTAGCATCATCGAACTTGTTCAGGCGAATAGCCTCCTCTGTGAGAGCCACGCTCAGATCAATTGCCTCAGTAATTGTCGCAGGCTTGGATGAGGTCACCATGCTTATGATTTGAGGAGCTAATCCCCAAATGAAACGTTCAATCCGCTTGAACTCCGGAGTGACCATGTAGGGTACCACATGCGATAAGTCATGGAACCTCTGAACGTATTCTGCGATCTTTGGACCTTCCATTTTCAAATGCCAGAACTCAGTTTCCAATCTTTGGATTTCCGCGCGAGAGCAGTACTTTTTGCGCATAAGTTCCTTCAGTTCGGTCCAGGTTAGCGCGTAGGCAGCAGCTTCACCAAGTGTCTGTACTTGCAAATTCCACCAAGAGAGGGCTCCATCCAAGAATAGCCCCGAGATATAGGTGACTTGCTGATCTAGTGCGCATTTGCTCATGCGAAGAACAGATTCAGTTTTCTCAGCCCAACGAACAAAAGCGACAGCACCTCCGGTGCCATCAAAGTTGTCAGGCTTGCAGTCTAGAAACTGCTTGTAGGTGCACCCATGAGGTGGATTGTTGTTGCCGTTATTGTTTGAATTACTTCCGCTAGTTCCTCCTTGTGAGGCTGCGTACTGTGCAATGGCGGCAGCGATGATTTGTTGAAGTCCTGCCTCGTTGGTAGGCATGCGCGGATCGCATTTTGGTGGCATCTTCTAAAAGATGGTTCACGTTGGTCAGGTGATAGTAAGTAAGGTGTACGCACATAACATCTCATGTTACCCATATCGATAGCCTCTGTAATGGTTGAGGGCTTCGAGGTAGTAACCATGTCCCTGATCTGGGGTGCAAGTCCCTAAATGAATCGTTCAATCCTTTTGAACTCCGGTTTGACTAAGTGGGGGACGACCCTAGACAAGTCGTGAGATTGCTGGATGCATTCAGGAATCTCTGGTCCGTCCATTCTCAATTCCAGAACTCCACCTCAAGCTTCTGGATTCCAGCCCTAGAATTGTATTTCTTCTCCATCATTCCTTTGAGCTCGTCCCAGCTCAGTGCATAAGCAGCATCTGTGCCAAGGGTCTGAACCTGAAGGTTCCATCATGAGAGTGTGTCATCTAGAAATAACCCTGAGGTATAGGTAACACTCTGTTGGGGCGAACCGTTACTCATTCTTGGAGTCCATCTTTTCGGACCAACGAACAAATGCAACGGCGCCTCCTATTCAGTCAAAGTTCAAAGGCTTGCAGTTCAGGAACTGCTTATAGGTGCAGCCAGTTGGAGGGTTATTTCCAGTAATGCCATCGCTGTGCTTAGAGCGGAGGGCTTCATGTCGTGCATTTGCCTGTGAGATGCGTTCTTGCAGCTCGGCTTCTGTCCTTGGCAGTGTACTGGTGTCTGTGACACGTTTGGGTGGCATTCCCTTCTGTCGAAGTGGTATGAAGCGGGCTAGACAACATTTCAATTGTCTATGAGATACACAGCACCATAAGCCATCATGTAATCACCCAATTTTACACGTAAATATACTCATGGTATGAGTGGGGAAATAAATTTCTGAGCCTTCACATAGGCTTGCCAATTTGGCTTATTGCCTGTAATAAAATGAACTCGAGGCTACATCGCCTTGGTCATTCGTGTTTTAGTTATTTCCTGCCACATTGGTTTTCATTAGCTTGACCCGCAGAGTCCACCAGGATTTCTGTGCACTACAAGTCGTTATTACGTGGGCCCCCGTAATAATAAATTTCTTGCACGGTTACCCCAATTTTCTCTCGTCCAAGCAGATGATCAATCAAGGAGCAACAGCAGGTGCATTGGCATGAACAGGGTCATGCTCCAATGCGGGGTCAGGAGCAACGTCTGGCTCAGGGGCCACAGCCGGCTCTGGATCAACAAAATCCATCTCAAATTCAGCTGGTTCAACAAACATAGGGTCGACAGGGACTACAGAATCCTCCAAGGGCTGGTCTAAGTGTATGAACTCAATGCCATGGTTTGGATCAAAACCAGGTGGAAAAAAAACAGAATCGTCCTCAATATCGCGATCAAACTCAAAGCTGTGTGCGGGAACTGGTGCAGCTGATGACGCCATATCAGGGTCGGCGTAGTGTGAGTGGTGCTGCACTCCCTGTATATGCAAAGGTGCGGATGCCACAGGCTCAAATGAGTCTGGGACACGTGAATGGGCATGAGCCTCCTCTGCAGGAGCGTCAGCAAGCAGTAGGCTATCACCAGCAACAATAGGGCCTCGCCCTCAAGTGGGTCCTCCTCTAATAGATCGACATCGTCGTCAGAGACAACGTCGGGGGGGGGGGGGCATATCAATGACGGGATAAGCGGCAAGGGGCACAGAGGCAGGGATCACCGCGAGTGGCAACTCCCCAACAAGATGGTCATCAGCAGGCTCTGCTACAACATTAGGCAGTGCAAAGGGCTGAAAGTCGTCATCATCTGTGCTGGTCGTATTGGAAGTGTACACCTCGTGCTCCGATGAAGCCATGTCGCCTGATACTATGGTCGTGGGATCTGTAGTGTCCGACTCTCCAGTATCTGATGAAGGCATGACTTTTTGTAACACATACGTACAACAATCAATCATATAATCATATAAGCATATTAGTCACCAAGTAAGCAATCAAATAATTCTCCTAGTCCCACTAGCCTCCCAGCCTCCCAGACTGATCTTCCTAGTCCCACTAGCCAAATTCTCCCAGCCTCTCAGACTGCTCTTCCTAGTCCCACTAGCCAAATTATCCCAGCCTCTCAGACTGCTCTTCCTAGTCCCACTAGCCAATTCCCCCAGCCTCTCAGACTGCTCTTCCTAGTCCCACTAGCCAATTCTCCCAGCCTCTCAGACTGCTCTTCCTAGTCCCACTAGCCAATTCTCCCAGCCTCTCAGACTGCTCTCTCTAGTCCCACTAGCCAACTACCTCGGTCTCCTAGACCGAGCCTCGGTCTTCCAGACCGAGCCTCAGCCTCCCAGACTGAGCCTATAAATAATAAATAAATGTGCTCAACATTTGTTTGTAAAAAGTTTTGGATCTGGACTTAAGTGGTATGCAGTGTAAAAATGTTTTCGTGAGAGCCCTGGTGATCATAGTCTAGACTAGAGAAGGAATCCTAGTCCGCTATGATCAGAGCTCTGATACCAAGCTGTCACACCCTGGCTTTGCGGAAGCGTGGTTAATTTGGTGTGACTTCTTAATACCATAGCTTAACCATAACATAGCTATATGAAATAAAACTATGCAAGATCATCCATTCGATTAAGTTTTAAAAACCAAATACAATAACATTGTCTTAACGGAAACACATCCTAACGACATAAACATTGTTCAACAAACACAACATAACATAAGCATAGTTTAAGGACTGTGACTTGTCCAGGAAAGAGTCACATTCCCTAAACCCGGATGACCTCGTAACTAGTGCAGCGGGAAAACGTGCCATACCGCGCCAGAACCTTTAATTCCCTGAAATACATGTAAGTTGAAAAATCAACAATAATGTTGAGCGAGTTCATGTGTAAATGAGTAAATAAACCTTTGTAAGTATAAAATCCTGGTATGTAGCACATAAGGGAATTGAGATCACCAATGGTTTGCAAGGCCACTGATATGTGTGAAGTGCAAGTAGGGAGACTCAAACCTAGCAGATTTATGCGTCGGGCACAAAGTCACCCCGAGGTCCGTTTCTAGTTTGGCTTGGGGCTGGGCTCGCTACACCCAGATAGATCTACCGCTCCTGTCCCTCGGTCCTACCATGAGGACTAATGGCCTCATGTTGCTCCTACCCACTCACATGATCTAAGTAGTAAACCTCCTTACGCTAATCATACCATGTATAAAGTACTTGTAATCAAAGTAACATGTATTTCACCCCCGTAGTTTAGAAAACTGAAAACAGTTAAGAGAAAAGGGGGACATGAACTCACAGTGGTGCGTCTCTACCAAGTATACCTCCAAATCAAGCAGCTGTGTGACGACCTACACGTACTAACGCTATTAGACGGATGGCCGTGCCTTAGCTTAAGGTTTAAGTTTTTGGGAAATAGTTAGACAACTATTTCGTGTTTACATTCTGTATACTTGGTAATCATTTTCCTTCCCAAGGATGGGGGATTTAATACATGTGTGTTCGTATAATTTCGAAATATATTATTAAATCTCACTTAAAATATATTTTATTTCTAATCCCAAATATAAATATTCTTCTCAAAAATATTATATTTTCTATTACACATAATTTTCCCCAAAATAATACTTTAACAAAAATACGTGTTCATGAATATTTCCTTAAAATGTGTAAGTTACGTTTTAACGATCGAGTGGTAATAATAATTACCGGTGTAACTTATATATTTATCGTGAAAGCGCTCGTATTATTTTGGATTCGTTAACATTCGATAATATTATTTTTACCCTAAAAATAATATTTATGTATCTTCGCAAATAATGACAAGTAACGTTGTGAAAAAAAATATATTTACTAAATATATTTATCACGTTTAATTTTTGTGAAAATCCCACCTCCGATATTTTGTAAATAAAGTCGTGGCGAAACTTATATTTTGAAAACATGTCGAGAAGTATTTCTAACACTTATAGTGAAAATAATTCTAAGTGTTAGGTTTTTAGAAAAATTTCGCCAGAGTTTCCTCTGTAACTGGAGGTGGCCACACTCTCAAGCGTATCATTTTCTTTTATAAATCAACCCAACAATTTCCTTATTTAACCAAAACAATGTTCAAGACAACAAACTAGTCAACAAATATATATAAGTCGCAAAAATCACATGAACTTGTGGTTTTCTAATATTATGAAGTAAATCCCATTACTTTTAGCGGATCTCTATATAAATCCATCCGATTTTGTAAAAACCTCGTTTTTAGAGAAATTCCGTTTTTACAACTTCTCGTCATCTTTTACAAAAATAGTTATTTTGTCGAAACTTTGTGCTACACAAGTGTGTACACTTGTGTGTTCTAAAAATCATTTTTTGTTAGTGTAAGATCCGTCTTTAGAAAACATAATTTCTTTGATACTTGGTTCTTTGAAAATACCGCTTGTAGATCCGTAGATCTACTAGTTTTAAACACTATTTCACAAGCTAAATCGCTTTTACACAAGTTCATGATTCGTGTGTGGTATGGTAATTGTGCATCAACTCTTGAGTTAACAAAATGTTGTCAGAAATCTTCCTGCCTGGGACAAAATGGTGAGGCAGTAACCTTGATTGATCGGGTCCTCTATATGATTTTGAGATGGTTTTTGGATTAGGGTTTAAGCTAGATTAGGGTTTTGTGTTATTCTGTTCTTGGTTTTCGTCTGGTCTTCGAGTTTTTCTTTGAATGGTGTGCTGTTGTTTTGGTTTTTGAGAGAGGTGCTGTTTTTATCATGGATGATCGTAACAAAGCTGATGGCAACGTACAAGATGGTAGATTCAAGCCGCGGTTACCATATCAGGGTTTAGCAAGCCGGGTGGTGAATATTGAAGGGAATACCTTTGCTCCACGTAGAGGTATTGTTCAACAACCTATTTCTGAGCCGGTCAAGTTTAATATCATTAACGAGTTAACAAAGATCACAATACCTGTCAATCTGGAAACAAATGATCCTAATACCTCAAACTTGGAGAAAGCAAACACCGTAATAGGGCAGTCTTATGCAGAGAAACTAGCCAAAACTATTCCATCGCAGAAGGTAAACTTCAGATTTATGGAAAATACAAAAGCTGCCGATGATGTTGATGCAGATGTTACTATCCCGATTGCTTCGGTTAAGCAGGTACAGGACAGATTTAATAATGTTTTATTTGGGTATTTTCTGGGGAAAAGATTAGCATTCCCAGTTGTTGATTACTTTGTAAGTCACAGATGGGAGAAATATGGGTTGCAGAAGTGTATGATGAATGGGAAAGGGTTTTTCTTTTTCAAGTTTAACTCAAAAGAAGGTATGGATCAAGTGTTGAAAGATGGTCCTTGGCTTATTAGAAACATACCTCTTTTCCTAAAACAATGGACGCCGAATACTGAACTTAAGAAGGAAGAATTGAAAAAGATTCCTGTTTGGGTAAAAATGCATGATGTTCCTCAAGCTGCCTATACGGAGGATGGGCTGAGTCTGATTGCTTCGAAGATTGGAGCCCCTAAGGTTCTTGATAATGAAACTACAAAAATGTGCATGGATTCGTGGGGAAGGAGCGGCTATGCTAGAGCTATAATAGAGATTGATGCTGAGAAGGAAATCAAAGAGAATGTGACTGTGGCGATACCGAATGTTGAAGATGGTGGATATCTAAAGAGCACTATAAAAGTGGAATATGAGTGGAAACCTCCTCGATGCAACACTTGTAATGTATTTGGGCATGGGAATGATGAATGTCCAGCAATTGTTCATGTGAAATCTGATCAGAAGGGTAATGATAAAGCGAACGTTGATGAACAGGGGTTTAAGAGCGGAAATAATCGGAAAAAGATTGCAAAGAATCAGTTTAATATTAGAGATAAACAGAGATTTATCTACAAGCCTAAGAAACAAACCGAAAAGTTGGACAAACAACCTGATAAGGTGGATCCGTCCAAACCGAACCCAGCTAAAGTACCGGGTATTCGTACCAGCAATGCTTTTGATGCACTTAATGATATGGGTGATGATGGGGGATCGGATGATGAAGAAGTTAGACTTAATGCTGAGATAGGTGGATATGATTTCATGGAAGGATCAAAATCTGGTATGTCTAATAATACAGGTGCAAGCACACCTGATCAGGAGGTTATTAATGGATAGTATTGCAGCTTGGAATATCAGGGGTTTGAACCATCCCCTCAAACAAAAGGAGGTTCGGAAGTTTGCTAAAGATAATGGGCTGCAGGTTTTGGCTATTCTTGAATCTCATGTAAAATTGGCAAATCTAGATAAAGTTTGTAAGAATGTTTTTAGGAGTTGGGATTGGACGTCCAATGGGAATTTGTGTCATAAAGGCACAAGAATCGTTCTAGGTTGGAATGTGGAAAATGTTGACGTAATGGTGGTGCATGCTACTGATCAAGTTATGCATATACAAGTTCTGTTTAAAAAAAAGAAGACTATGACTAATGTTTCGGTGGTGTATGCGAGTAATAGTGATCAAGAAAGGAAAAATCTTTGGGAATCTTTAAAAATGCATAAAGGTGTGGTGCAATCGAGGCCGTGGATAATCATGGGAGATTTTAACGTGGCGTTGAATTTAGAAGACAACTGTTTCGGCTCTTCTACTTACACGGCTGCTATGAGGGATTTTAATGATTGTGTGAACGGGATCGAGGTTTTTGATGTTAGAGCTCATGGAATGCAATTTACTTGGAATAAACGTCCAAAGAATGGTGTTGGGATCCGAAAGAAATTGGACAGAATTATGGCAAATGTCAGTTTCGTGGATACCTTTGTGGATGCTTATGCGGTTTTTCTTCCGAATGGTGTCTCTGATCACTGCCCAGGTCTATTAAAAATGCATAATCCAGCTAGGGATAGACCAAAACCGTTTAAATTTACAAATTTTTTGACGCATAAAAAAGAATTTATGGATGTTGTTAGTAGCGGTTGGAATGTGGAAGTGTTGGGGGTTCCGATGTTTCGTGTTGTAAAGAAACTTAGGGGATTAAAGCATCCCTTAAGAGTCTTATTGCGTAAACAAGGAAACATCCACAAAAAAGTGATTGATCTAAAAGTGGAGCTGGATAATTTGCAGAAATCGCTGGATTCTGATCCTTTCAATTCGGTAATCAAGGAAGCTGAAAGTGTGTGCATAAAGAAGTATACGGAAGCATCGTTGGACGAGGAAAGATTTTTGAAACAAAAAGCTAAACAAAAATGGTTAGAAGCTGGGGACTCGAATACAGCTTTCTTTCATAATGTGTTGAAGTGCCGAAATCATGTCAATAAAATTAATGTTATCAAAGACACGGATGGAAACATGTATGAAGGAGCTCAGGTTTCATCGGCTTTGGTAAACTACTTTCAAGGTTTTCTTGGTAATAATAGGAGTATGGCTGGTAGAGTAAACCGAGATATTTTTGTGAATACTCTAAACCCTCTCGTGGCGAACAATATGTGCCGATCAGTAACACAAGAGGAGGTTAAATCTGCTATATTCGCTATTAGTGAGAATAAGGCGCCGGGTCCAGATGGGTATACGTCGGGGTTCTTTAAAAAGGCTTGGCCTATTGTTGGTAGTCAGGTTACTGATGCTGTTATTGATTTTTTTTAGTCGGGTAGAATGCTTCAAGAGATTAATCATACATTCTTGGCTCTTATTCCTAAGGTGAATACTCCTGAAGTAGTTACGGATTACAGACCCATATCATGTTGCAATGTTGTCTATAAGGCGATAAGTAAGATTTTAACGAACCGGATTCTTGAAGGGTTAAAGGATTTGATTAGTGACAACCAATCGGCGTTTGTTCCTGGAAGAAGGATCTCTGATAATATAATGCTAACTCAGGAGCTTATGCATAATTATCATCGATCTACTGGTCCTCCTAGATGTGCTATGAAAGTGGACATTCAAAAAGCATACGATACGGTGGATTGGAGATTCCTTAGAGATGTTCTTCATGGTTTTGGATTTCGGCCTATTTTTATTTCTTGGGTTATGGAATGTGTCACTACTACCTCCTTTTCTTTAAGTATAAATGGAAATGTTCATGGCTACTTTAAAGGAAAGCGTGGGTTACGCCAAGGAGATCCAATGTCTCCGTACTTATTTACTATGGTGATGGAGGTGTTAACGTTGATTCTCTCAAAAGCAGCTGATTTGGATTCCTCGTTTAGATTCCATAACAAGTGTGAGAAGCAAATGATAATAAACTTATGTTTTGCTGATGACCTTTTATTATTTGCTAGGGGAGATGTTGGCTCAATTAAGGTGATCATGCAGTCCTTGAAGAATTTTGAGGAGGTTTCCGGTCTCGTTCCCAACAATTCTAAAAGCACCATATTTTTTTGTAATGTTTCCACCTCCGTCAAGACTAGGATTGCACAGTTGGTTCCGTTTGAAGAAGGGAAGCTTCCCATGAAATATTTGGGTGTTCCTTTATTGGCTTCGAGACTGTTAGTTAAAGATTGCAAGGTTTTAGTGGAACGTATGAATAAACGAATTGCAGACTGGAAGAACAGGTATCTTTCGTTTGCTGGTAGGCTTCAATTAGTCCTTTCGGTGCTCTCCTCTATTCATGTGTATTGGGCGTCGGTTTTTATTTTACCAGCAAGTATTATAAAGGATCTAGAGAGCAAAATGAAATGGTTTCTGTGGGGGTATGGCACGATTTCTAAGGGGCGAGCTAAAGTGGCATGGAAGGAGGTATGCCTTCCTAAATTGGAGGGCGGCTTGGGTATTAGACGTATATCGGAGGTAAACAAATCCCTTATGGCCTACCATATTCACAGTATTTTATCGGGTAGGAAGTCCTTATGGTCGACTTGGGTTGGGATTTATAGACTTCGAGGACGTAGTGTTTGGGATATTCCAGTGCAAGTTAACTCCCCATGGGGTTGGAAAAAATTACTGAGATGTCGGCATATATTTCGGGATTTCTTTTGGTTAAAAATCGGTAATGGTCAATCAACGTTTCTTTGATTTGATAAATGGAGTGATGATTGTCCCCTTGCTAATGTTATTACCCCAAGACAAATGGCTCGTTATGGCTTTTCCATCAAATCGAAAGTTGCTGATGTTATTCAAAATGGTGATTGGATTTGGCCGGATGATTGGAGGAGGGTGTACCCGAATCTGTTTCAACTTAGACCGCTGAATTTGACAAGTACAGAGGATAGGGTTTTGTGGCTGAATTCGGATGGTAAATTAGTCCCGTTCTCGTCCAAGGAAGTGTGGCAATCTATACGTATCCGAGATGCTCCAGCTGATTGGTCGAATGTTGTGTGGTCGTCCTTCAACATTCCTAAACATGCTTTCATATGTTGGCTTATTTTTAAGAGGAAACTGTGGACTCAAGATCGCATTCTGAAATGGAACCATATGGTTACGGGTTCAATGAATCAAATGTGTTGCTTGTTGTGCTTTGCGGATCAAGAGACACATGAGCATTTGTTTTTTCAATGTGCATATTCGAAATCTATTTGGCATAGTGTTCGGAACAAAGTGGGCATGAATTCGGTTCGAGAGACGTGGGATGATATCTCTAATTGGCTGATTCCGAGAGCTAAATCCAAAGGGGTTCATGCGGTTACTAGTAAACTGCTTGTTGCGGCTATGGCCTATGCTATTTGGAGTGAAAGAAACACAAGATTTTTTAGCAACAGATTGAGACCTCCTGAGCAGATTGTTGATCTTGTTATAAACAATGTGAGAACAAAGTTAATATCCTTCAAGTATAAGAGAACATCCAATGTCAAACGTTTTCAAGAGGAGTGGAAGCTGAATAATGAAGATCTCTTGGATGAAGATTGAAGACCTATGTTTATAGTTTTGTTATGAGCTAGGTTGGTTGTTTTGTTGGTTGTTTCCTTGTTTTGCTCTTTTGCGGTATGTCGCAAAGAGAACTAGGGGGTATGTTTGCCTTCCTACTTGTTTTGTTTTGGTTATGTTATAAAATCACCGAGGTAACCCTTTACCCAAAAAATGATTCGTGTGTGGTAGAGTTTCATCCTTTGACCCTTGTTACTTCCAAAACAACCTTATGTCATGATCCAAGATCATGACCAATCCGGGTTAAACGATGATCCGAGCTACCACAACATAGATCGGGTCCAAATAACTACACAAATCAAATACTACAAGTTTTACACAACAAACAAGCTTTTAACCATCACTTTTAGTGTTTTTAGTAGACTTTCATGTTTCAACTTGCATGTTTACGAGTTTTAACCGTTACAAATCATTTTAACCACTTCAAAATAGTTCGAGAGGGTGATTATAGCAACTTACTACTAGCTCGAGGCTAGGGGAGAATCTAGACGCAAAATGAGAGGATAAAAGCAATAGAGTGAGGTCCTTCGCCTTCCGAATGCACCAAGCCTTCTTATCCGCGATCCTTAACTCTTGTATGGACTTGGAATGTGAAGATCAAAATCGAAATGTGGAGGAATGATATAGGGGGTGTTCGGCCGAAGCCTTTGAGAGAGAGAGAGGAAGTGTTTGGTGAATGCTAAGTGGTGAATGATCCAGTGTGTAATCTCTAGCTCTTATAGACAAACTTAAGTTCTTTAGCCATTGGATTTCATGTCACTTTGATATTAAATAAATGTAATTAAATAATCAAGAAGGACAAAAGGATGTCCCCCCTCTTGGGGACGGTTTGTAAAAGGAGGGGGGGTAGTTTGGTTCAAATCCAACTAAACATTAGTTAATAGTTAGGTTAATCTAGTTAAGTTTAGGGATTAACCCGGTTAGTAGTGTGTTGTGCTTTATTGCGGGTGTTAGGGTATTCAGGGACCCTAACTGGCTTAGAAAAAGATAAGTAATGTTATTAACAATATTTTCATGTTCCGGGTATAGTCCGGTTGTTCGGTTGGATAGTAATCCGTTAAAGCGTTAAACAAGCTTTAAAGTGTCGTTAATACCCTTTTTAGTGACACAACTTATTCCCGACACTTTGGAAAGTGTCTAGTAACATTTTTCTCATGTTTTGGCACTTTATTAGTTAGCTAAAAGCGGGATTGTTTATTAAAGTGCTGAGTTTTTTTTTTTTTTTGTTGTGCTTAGAGCACGTTTTAGGCACATCCAGTCATTGTAACTTATTCCTAGAGACGCAGTTCTACAACCCTTGTATCCCTACACTCACCACTAGTGTAGTAGAATATTTCTGGCTCATACAGGCCTTAGAGGCAGTGTCTGCCTGATGCTGGCTTTATCAGCATGTTCAATAGGTTATCCGTTTATAGTGCTACTGTGCTTTTTGTGCATCATGTTTGTCACTAAGGTTCAGCATGTAAATAATGTAGTGACGGTAAGTAAAGTATGATGCAGGTATATGCATGTATCAGAAATCAAGTAGCAGTTCATCAGTAATTTCAAACAAGCACAGTAATTAAGCAGTAATTAATTATTAATTAAGTCGTACGGATACCTGGTTTAGTGAGGGTTGTCACAATAAATTGGTCAATGCAGAAAGTCAAACATAGTTCGACTTTCGGACTACAAAAGCGATAAAAGAACGAAGGAACACTTACAAAGGGTCCCCGTACACTTACTAGAAAAGCATCGACCATAAATTGGTCAATGAGTGAAGTTGAGGTGGGTATTTATAGTAAATGGACAACCGTTAGGATCGTTTATCGAATAACGTGCCTTGATCTCACCCGTACACTTGTCGGAATGTTATGGTAACTCATTTTGCCCCCACCACAAGAGTTTGACATGTGGCATTGGCCTTTGGGGTGTTTAAAAGCCATTAATCAGCAGCCAAAACAATTTTACTGCATCTGACCCCTGCTTACAGACCGTAAGGTCCTGAGTGTTGAGGTCCGTAAGGACCTTGCAGACCAGAAAGTTTGAAAAATGGCAGAACAGGCCCCTGAAGCTCCAAACTTGCTATTTGATGCACTTTTGACACGTTTAAGCCCCGTTAACCCCATTTCAAAGCTCTAAAATGAAGTTAAAGTATAGGGAACTTAAAATGTGCTCAAAAATATCTCGGGTGTCGGTTCGTTTGGCCGTACGATCGCGATGTTCGCTTAATTACGACGGAATGCGCATAAGCGCGAAAAACGATCCGAATTGCGTGACGAATGGATTTTTCTTATGCCAAACACTAAAATAAAATATTTTAGTGCTTACATAAATTTTTGGATGTCCGGATGTATCCAGAACGTAAGTTATGCGTGAAAGTGCAAACTTGTGCACTTTTTGACGCTTTTAGTCCCTGAATGACCCAAAAGTTTATTTTAGCACACAGAACCCCTCAAAGCCTATTTCTAAGCTGTATAAAGGATATTTATGGTGTGTTTAACTTATGGTCATGTTCCGGAATGTCTGTTACAGTTCAAATTGGCATACTTTCGCAGTTTGTCAAATTTAGTCCCTGTAAGCGAATAAACTTGATTTCACCACACCAAACCTTCCAAAACTTACATCTAAGTTATGCAAAGGTTATTTAAGGTATGTTAAGCCTATTTCACTATTCTGGAGTGTTCGTTGCATTAAACTGGTTATATCTACGCATCAGAGCGCATATGACCCTCCAGAAAGCGATTTAAAGCTTGAAATCGAACAAGAGTTGATATGTGCGAACGATACACATATTTTTACAAATCCCAAGTATGAAACACAATATTTCATTGGTTTGGCATTTGTTTGATGGTTGAAGTGACACAGGTGTCACAGTCTCCCCTACTGTAGGAAATTTCGCCCCGAAATTTACTCGTAGGAGTCTATCTGTGACTTTGTGTCAAATAACCACCAGAAACGAACATTCTTCAGAAACGAAAATGAACGGACGGAGTCATTTTCCTCAACGAGTATTCTTCAGAGGCGGAAATGAAGGAATAAACAAACGGGTATTCATTTCCTCAACGGAAAATCTTCAGAAAAGAAAATGAACAAACGGAGTCATTTTCAACGGTTGCTTCATCAGAAATGGAAATGAAAAAGGATAATCAAACGGATATTCATTTCCTCAACGGACAATCTTCAGAAACGAAAATGAACAAACGGAGTCAATTTCAACGGGTGCTTCCTTAGAAACGGAAAGGAAAAAGGATAATCAAACGGATATTCATTTCCTCAACGGACAATCTTCAGAAACGAAAATGAACAAACGGAGTCATTTTCAACGGGTGCTTCCTCAGAAACGGAAATGAAAAAGGATAATCAAACGGATATTCATTTCCTCAACGGACAATCTTCAGAAACGAAAATGAACAAACGGAGTCATTTTCAACGGGTGCTTCCTCAGAAACGGAAATGAAAAAGGATAATCAAACGGATATTCATTTCCTCAACGGACAATCTTCAGAAACGAAAATGAACAAACGGAGTCATTTTCAACGGGTGCTTCCTGAGAAACGGAAATGAATAGAGTTAACTCTAGGCACATGACAAAACTTGTTGTGGTTTCTGTGCACTAAATTCCATAATTATGTATGCATACATAATTACGTAATTCCTTGCACAGTCCGCACAGTCTGTCTTGTAATGTTTAGGGAAAAAAAATCAAACCTGTGATGAGGGTGACTAGACTACCATAGGGTCCTTTTAATTAGATCGACAAATGATCTTTTTAATTAGGCCACCAAGGAGTCCTTTCAGCTATATCATCACATGATGTTCCTAACCAGATTTTCGGATCAATCTGTTTAACTAGACCACTCAAGGGGTCTAATTATGGAGTAGTACTTTATAACCCAAGGGACTTAACTACAACGTAGAAGTCCATTAAGGATTTTAGATAACAAAATCTTGGATTACACCAAAAACATAAAAGGGAACACATAAGCACATAATCACATAGTTGCTTAACTCGGTTATTAATTTGTTATTAACTTGTTAGTGATTGAATATGGATATTCAAAGTACACCAGGAAACCAGTCGCTGGACATCAATGTCCTCTGGGATCTATCTGAAAAGATAGGATGATCTCCCAAAATTCGATTTTGTTTTCAAAGAAACGTAATATTCGAATTAAGGAACACAATAATTTTAGGATTTACGTAAATATCCTTAGGTACCCTTATTAAGGATTTATAGTGGTACTTTGGGTATTCGTCCAGTGTTGTAATTTGCGCCTTGTACTTCGTTTCCTTAGAATAAACGGGTACTTAGGAATTTCGTGGAAAACGCAAGAGATCATAAGATGGAAAAAAATGTTGGGGGTAGTTTATTTTTCAAGGAATATGATTCCTCGCTTGTCGGTATTGTAGGGGATACGTTCTTTATACATACAACCACATAAATACATTGCAATGTAAATAAAAGATTTATTTATAAACAATGATAACAATGTTTCATGGACCTTGACAACAAAAGAAAATAATACATAAGACGTGATTATTTCTAAACGATGTTGTCTTCTAGTCGGTCAGATGCTCATCCCTGTGCTGGATTTGCATTAGCAAGCTTTGGGCAATTTCTTTGGAAATGGCCCATCTCGCCACAGTTGAAGCAAGAACCTGGTAGAAAACGACCTTGAGCAGGATTGTTGCCAGTTTGGTTTGGTGCAGCTGCAGCTGGGCAGACTCTTGCTGTATGGCCTATAAGTCCACAAGTTTGGCATTTGCGGCACTTTACATTGGCATGATGATGGAGGCTACATTGGTTGCACAAGGGTGCAGTTCCATTGTATGGCTTCCTAGCAAGGGGTTGAGCTGGTTGGTTAGGGACGGCTTGACCATTATGAGCGACCACGGCGAAGTTCTGAGAAGCCTTTCGCTTCTTTGACTTCTTAGGGGATCCAGTATGCTCATCCATGGTCTTTGATTCCTCGACCGGTTTCTTGTCACCTTTCCTGAAAAGTTTACCTTTCCTGATCTTTGATTCGGTCAAGGTTGCAGATAGCTCAATGGCTTGTCTAACTGTAGTAGGGTTGCTACCAGTCACAATGTCTTGTATTGAGTCAGGGAGACCATCAATGTATTTTTCGATCGCCTTATCCAAAGGCGTAACCATGGTAGGACACAACAGGCTCAGCTCCTCATATCGATCAGTGTATGCTCGATGTTCACCGCTGTCTTGCTTAAGATCGTCGAATTCCCTTTCCAAGGCCCTGATCTCATGACGAGGACATAACTCCCTCATTATCAGTGTATGCTCGATGTAAGAGCCCTCTTCTGAAACACACTCGAAGAAAACTCGACCTTGCGATTATCAGGACACTGAACATGACGGAAAGTATTCTCAATGCTCTCGAACCATTGAAGAAGCCCAGTTGCTCCTTCAGAACCACTAAACTTGAGTGGCTTAGCCGAATTGAAACTCTTGAAGTTGCATGGAGCATGATTGTTGTTGTTAGCTTGGTCCCATTGAGCAATAAGGTTTGGGAACGCAGCAGCCATTTGTTGCACAATGATTTCTGCCAGTTCGGCAGTCGCTATCTGATTCTCGCGTCGAGGAGGCATTCTAAAAAGGGGAAACAAGAGAGAAAACAAATGAAATGGCATTGGGTAAGAATAGGATGTTGCAAATACCGACCAAAATCATGGGTGATGGTCATTTGTTTGTACCATGAAGCAAACAAACGACACACAAAGGCTGAATCAAAGCAATTAGATCCTCATAATGTATCGCGAAGACATGCTTGCCTATAAGTGAACACTCACCCCAAGAGTTCCAAGGTAAGAGTGACTGGTCCTATTATGTGGATTTGAACGAACACTCTATCCTTAGACAGAAAACTCAGGGTACAGGCATTCACTTTTCCAGTTTGCACGTGTTCACACTATTTTGGACCCAAAACTTTGACGAGATTTTGAAAACTCAAAGGGGTTCAAAACCTTATAATAAATCATCCTAGAACAGATGATTAGTTTTCAAAGCAGTTTTGAAATTTATGTTCTTGTTGTGGTCGTCGCCTAAGGATAGGTGACGGTATTGTTTTATGACTAAACGCAAGTAAACTCGCGTTAGGGTCCTAGGAAGGTTATAGACTAGGTCAAAGCATTACTAATAACCTAATTCCCTATAACCATTGGCTCTGATACCAACTTTTCTGTCACACCCCGACCACGTGAGACAACGAAACGTGGCGGAAACGTCGGGGAGTGTTGTAACAGAATTAATTGTTTCACAACCATGGAAATTAAAGTTACGTTTTATTAATCAAATAAGAGAGTTACATTGTTTTAAACAAGAAACAAAGCGTACATAACAAAAATTAACTAGTTCTTGTCTCGTTTTAAGTCACTAAGGTACAGGTCCGCCTAAGTATGTCTCGATAAGTCCTATGCATCAACTCCTGAAAACACACGTGAAAATAGGTACGTCAGTGTGACAACCCGCACTAAACCAGGTATCCATACGACTTAACTAATGATTAATTACTGCTTAATTACTGTGCTTGTTTGAACTAGCTGATGAACTGCTACTTGATATCTGATACATGTACTTACTTGCATCATACTTTACTTATCGTCACTACATTATTTACATGCTGAACCCTAGTGACAACCATGATGCACAAAAAGCACAGTAGCACAATAGCGGATAACCTATTGAACATGCTGATAAAGCCAGCATCAGGCAGACACTGCCTCTAAGGCCTGTAAGAGCCTGAAATATTTTGCTACACTAGTGGTGAGTGTAGGGATACAAGGGTTGTAGAACTGCGTCTCTAGGAATAAGTCACAATGACTGGATGTGCCTAAAACGTACTCTAAGTACAAAAATTCAGCACTTTACACAATAATTCAGCTTTTAGCTAACTAATAAAGTGCCAATACATGAGAAAAATATTGCTAGACACTTTCCAAAGTGTCAGGAATGAGTCGTGTCACTAAAAAGAGTATTAACGACACTTTAAGCTTTGTTAAGCACTTTAACGGATTACTATCCAACCAAACAACCGGACTATACCCGGAACATGAAAATATTGTCATTTACACTATTTATCTTTTTCTGAGCCAGTTAGGGTCCCCGTATACCCTAACACCCGTCATAACACACTACACATTAGTAACGGGGTTAAACACTTAACTAACTTGGTTTAACCTAACTAATACTTACCTATCTAGTTGGAATCGGACCAAGACCCCCCCTCCTAACCGTCCCCAACTAAGGGGGGACACACTTGTCCTTGCAAGATTATTAAAATCTTGTTTGCTTAATATCTTCTAGACACATTAACCATTGGGTAATTAACATCAGAATTGCCTATAAGTAACTAAGCTTAAACCATTTGTCACTTAACACTTCACAACACACCACTCTTCTCTCTTTCTCCCTAGAAGCTTACGGCCGAACACCCCCCTCCCCACCCATCCATTTTCGGCTCCCATCTTCACATCACAAGATCATACAAGCTTCAAGGATCACGTATTAGGAGGCTTGGTGCACTCGGAGTTTGAAGGACCTCTTTCTCTTGCTTTTATCCACGCCATTTTCGTCAAGATTCTTCCCTAGCCTCGAGCTAGTGGTATGATGTTTAAATCCCTATCTTGAACTATTCTAAAGTGGTTAAAAGGATTTTTATCGGTTAAAACTCGTTAACATGCAAGATGATGCTTTAAAGTTTACTAAAAACACTAAAAATAGTGGTTAAAAGCTTATATGTTGTGTAAATGATGTAGTATTCGAAATGTATGATTATTTAGGCCCGATCTATGATGTGGTAGCTCGGATCATCGTTTAACCCGGTTTGGTAAGATCATGGATCTTAACATAAGCTTGTTTTGAATAATACAAGGGTTAAAAGGTGAAACTCTACCACACGCGAATCATGAACTTGTGTAAAAGAGTTTTACTTGTGAAATTGTGTTTAAAACTAGCAGATCTACGCATCTGCAAGTGGTATTTTCAAAGAACCACGTATCAAAGAAATCATGTATTTAAAAGGATGGATTTTACACTAACACGCATGATTTTTATAAACCACAAGTGTGTAAACACTTGTGAAATGAAAAGATCCGACAAAATAACAGTTTTTGTAAAAGATGACGGGAAGTTGTAAAGATGGATTTTCTCTAAAAAACGAGGTTTTTACTGTCACACCCCGACCACGTATAACATACAAAGCGTGGCGGAAACATCAGGGAGTGTTGCAACAGAATTAATTGTTTCATAACCATGGCATACAAAGTTGTATTTTATTTATAAACAAAGGTGTTACATTGTTTCAAACAGGAAATTAAAGAGTTCAGAACATAATTAAACATAGTATATCTTCTTTTAAAGTCTCTAAGGCACAGGTCCGCCCTAGTATCAAGATCAACATCCTATGGAAAAGCACCTGAAAACACATGTGAAAGTAGGTACGTCAGCATAAAAATGCCTGTGAGATACATAGGTTTTGTGAAAATAGGATTCATGACTTATGTTTAAGAAAAATGTTTAGTCATGAACCTTGTAATTTGCTTTGTCATGTAAATCATTTGAAAACAATAAGATCAGATGATATGTATAAGTAAATGTCAGGTTAAATAAATAACCATGTAAAAATGTGTTTGTATAAGATAAGTTGTTTGTAAATCAATGTCTTGCGAAAAGTATGTTATTTGTATAAAATGTTCTATGTCTCAATATTGAAATGATTCAAATAACGTTACGACATGTAATACCATACAAACACTTATATATAGGAAGTACCAGCGGCGTATCCACCATGCTTGTATCATATTACACACGCATCGTTACTTAATCACTTAATCAAACCATACCAACCAATGTAAGAAGTCTATGTTTAAACCAATTGTCAAATGTATTGAATAATATGTCAAAGTGTTCATGTCAAGATGTAAATCATGTAGTGTGAAACAATTGTCAAACATGTTATGTGTCAAATGTAAACCATGTCAAATGTCAATGTCAAATATCCATGTCAAATGTCTATGTCAAATATCCATGTCAAATGTCTTTGTCAATTGTCTTTGTCAAAATGTCATGTATGGCAAGTGAAATGTCTCAACTAAACCATATGCACAAAAACAAAATGTTGAAGTAAAACATGGTTTAAATCAATCTTATGTCTTTGTGGAAAAATGCATGCAAATATTTAATATGAACATTTATGCGGTATTGTGAAAATGCATACATCCAAGCCTTGTGACTGTGGTGATAAACCCTTTAAACAAATTAAAGGTCTATCTGTCTTATATCATCGAATTCGGTCATTCCTTTCATCCCCTTTCCCTGGGATGTCCGGAACGGGAGTTGTCAATTCCTATGGTACCACTACCTACTAACGAACGGCGTAGCTAATGTTAATGAATGTATTGTCCCATGTAAACAAACCAAATGTCATACCAAAATGTAAGCGTGTGAAAACAATGCACTAAGTATGTAATCAAATGAACATACATAGCGTGAAATGTCATGTAAAACGATGTACTAAGTAATGCACATAATGGGCACACCTAGCAGGAAATGTCATGTAAAACAATGTACTAAGTAATGCACATAATGGGCACACCTAGCATGAAATGTCATGAAATCATGTACTATAATGTACTAACGAACATAGCAGGTATATGATGTGTAAACAGGAAAGCATGAAAGTAACAAGTAGGCACATGTGTTTCACCCCAAAACAGTTTGGAAAACAGTAAAAGGGGGGTCTATGTACTCACTTGAGATTGCTCAGTTGTATAAAGATAACCACCAAGTAATGCTATAGATCTCGGAATCAAACGGCACCTAATATAGGTAACTATGTTAATAAACCGGACCTAAATCGGAAGATCGGGTAGCATGAGGGTTTGTAAACCAAACGAGTATTGAGACTCGTGTAGTATGGTTCAACAAAGCCTACATACTAATTGAAACCTAACATAATTGTTTACGACCCATTACGACTCGTTTAGGTAGCTTATGCTACTTTAACGCATCGTGCGCGTGAAACGCGTTCGGACCGCCTAACTAGTCCTACGACAAGTGTTATATGCCTAAACATGTTACATAATCAGTTATGTGACAAAAGTTTAGGTTACATATGCTTAATTACCAATTATACATGAAAAGGGTATTCTGGTAATTTACCTAAGGCATATAAACTACCTATCATACAACTACTTAAACGATGTGACCATAGGGTATAACCTCGGAAGGTTATTCCCTACCTACTATGGTCACCTAATGTATTTGGTCGGATCCTAATGATCGACCAAACTGGGTCGGGTTCGAGGTATAAGCGATTTATTAGATCGCTTACCCTACGACCCTAGACAACGTGGTAATCAGTAGGCATAGTCCCAAGGGACTATAACCAACGTGATTACACTCACGTTGCGAAGTTCAAACGAACTTCGCATTGACCATTACTGGTCAACGCTGAAAGTCAAACAAAGTTTGACTTTCTGACTCGAAAAGCAGTAAAATAAGGAAAAGAACGAAAGAATACTTACGAAGGGTCCCCGAATGCTAATCTAGATCAATATAGTTCAGGTATGAAACAAAGGTTTCAACTTAGAACACAATTAATCAGATTCTAGTGCTTTAAAACAATGAAAGGCATGGGGTATATATAGTTTTCGGTGAACCGTTGAGATCGTTTCATGGAAAACGTGCCTTAATCGTAACCGTACATGTGTCGGCAAGTTGTGGTAGCTTAAAGTGGTCCTTATCAGCTGATTAAGCAAGTTGTAAGCTTGTGGTTGTGGTTAAAACAGCTGGATCGTGCTGACTGTTCGTTGTTATCTGATCAGACATGCGGACGCGGCCCGCGTCAGGATGTGAAGAAACTCAGGCGGGCCGCCTGAGAGTTGCAGATCAGAAATTACAGTTTTGGTCCCTGTTGTGTAATGAGCCCATTTCCGGCACTTCTAAGGCCCGTAAAGCCAACTTTAAGGCCCTAAAATGATGCCTAAACATTGTGGACTTGAAACATGTTCAAAAATATGTCTGATTTCAGTTCGTTTGGCCGTACGAACGCGATGTTCGCTTAATTACGACGGAATGCGCACAAGCGCGAAAAACGATCCAAATGACGCGACGAATGGATTTTTCTTATGGCGAACACTAAAATATAATATAGTCATGCTCACATAAATTTTTGGATGTCCGGATGTATTCAGAACGTAAGTTATGCGCGAAAATGCAAACTTGTGCACTTTTTGACACTTTTAGTCCCTGAATGACCCAAAAGTTTATTTTAGCACACCGAACCCCTCAAAGCCTATTTCTAAGCTATGTAAAGGATATTTAAGGTGTGTTTAACTTATGGTTATGTTCCGGAATGTTCGTTACAGTTCAAATTGGCATACTTTCGCAGTTTGTCAAGTTTAGTCCCTGTAAGCGAATTAACTTGTTTTTGCCATACCAAAGCCTTCAAAACTTATTTCTAAGTTATGTAAAGGTTATTTAAGGTAAGTTGGGTATATGTTGATGTTCCAGAGTATTTATCGCATTAAACTGAGTACGTTTACGCACTAGTTTGCGTATAACTCTCCAGAAAGTGATGTAGAGTTTGAAATTACATAAAAGTCAAAACATGAAAACTGTAAAACATAACAAAACAAACATTGGGATCAAATAACATTGTTTTATTGATAACAGAACTGTTCATAGTGATTACAAGCACAGTTGTTACAGTCTCCCCTACTTGTGGAAATTTCGTCCCGAAATTTATTTAGAGGAAACTCGTGGAAAAAGATGTGGATATTTCGCCTTCATTTGATCTTCGCGTTCCCAAGTAAACTCAGGTCCACGTTTAGCTTCCCAGCGAACTTTGACCAAAGGAATGCGCTTGCGTTTAAGCCACTTGACTTCACGTTCCATGATTTCCACTGGTTTCTCAACAAATTTCAGTGTTTTGCCAACACGAATTTCGTCAAGCGGTATGGAGAAGTTCTCATCAGCTGAACACTTCTTGAGATTGGACACGTGAAAAGTTGGATGAACATTTCCAAGTTTAGGAGGTAACTCAAGTCTGTAAGCTACCTTTCCGATTCTTTCGACGATCTTGAATGGTCCAACGTATCTAGGTGCAAGTTTTCCTTTCTTTCCAAATCTGATCACACCTTTCCAAGGTGAGACCTTAAGTAATACTCGATCACCGACTTGAAATTCCAAGGCTTTGCGTTTTGGGTCCGCGTAAATCTTCTGACGGCTTCTAGCTGCCTGAAGGTTATCACGAACTTTCTTGACCTTGTCAGTTGTCTCTAAAATGAGGGCAGGTCCAGTAAGTTGAGCCTCGCCAATCTCATTCCAGCAGACTGGTGAACGACATTTTCGACCATAGAGAGCCTCGAAAGGAGCCATTTTGATGCTAGTGTGATAACTGTTGTTGTAGGAGAATTCAATCAATTTAAGATGTGAATCCCAGCTACCACCAAAATCGATCACACAAGCTCTTAGCATATCCTCCAGAGTCTGGATTGTTCTCTCAGATTGACCATCCGTTTGCGGATGATAAGCTGTGCTCAGATTAAGTTGGGTCCCCATAGCAGATTGCATGGTTCTCCAAAAATGAGAAGTGAAACGAGCATCTCTGTCAGAAATGATGTTCAAAGGAACACCATGTCGAGCTACAATTTCATCCACATAGATTTGTGCAAGTCTGTCAGCAGGAAAATCCTCACGGATTGGCAAGAAATGTGCTGACTTTGTAAGACGATCAACGACTACCCAGATGGCATCATGACCTTTCTTTGTGCGCGGGAGTTTGGTAACAAGATCCATAGTAATGTTTTCCCATTTCCAAACTGGGATCTCTGGTTGCTCCAATAAACCAGAAGGACGCTGATGTTCAGCCTTTACCTTAAGACAAGTAAGGCATTTGGATACGTATAAGGCAATGTCTTTCTTCATACCAGGCCACCAATACTGAATACGAAGATCCTTATACATCTTATCTGAGCCCGGATGGATAGAATAACGAGACTTATGGGCTTCATCCATAAGCAAGGTACGAAGATCATCCTGGCTTGGGACCCACAAACGGTCCATGAAGTAATACGATCCATTGTCCTTTAGTTCCAGAGCAGGTGTTATGTGATAAGGAAATTCCTTATCCATCAATCCTTGTGAAACACAAGATTGTTGAGCTTGAGAAATGCGTGCTTGAATATCGGATCGAGCTTGAATAACAGATTGAACACGTACACAATGAAGCTTAGTACGTTCCTTACGACTCAATGCATCAGCTACGACATTCGCCTTACCAGGATGGTAGCGAATTTCGCAATCATAGTCGTTTAGAAGCTCAACCCAACGTCGCTGTCTCATGTTGAGTTCTTTCTGGTTGAAGATATGCTGAAGACTTTTGTGGTCATTGAAAACCACACATTTTGTACCGTACAAATAGTGTCTCCAGATCTTGAGAGCAAAGACAACTGCACCCAACTCAAGATCATGAGTGGTGTAGTTCTTCTCATGTATCTTCAACTGCCTCGATGCATAGGCTATGACTTTGTTCCTTTGCATAAGAACACAGCCAAGACCCAATTTCGATGCATCACAATACACAACAAAATCATCATCACCCTCAGGCAATGATAGAACAGGCGCATCGCAAAGCTTCTGCTTTAAGTGTTGAAAAGCTTCCTCTTGTTTGTATCCCCAATAAAAGGGCATTTTCTTCTGAGTTAGAGCAGTTAGAGGAACTGCAATCTTCGAGAAGTTTTCTATGAAGCGGCGATAATAACCCGCTAGACCAAGAAAAGAACGAACTTCAGTAGGAGTAGTAGGTGTATCCCAATCCTTAATCGCACTGATCTTGGAGGGATCTACATGAATACCTCGTTCGTTGATAACATGTCCTAAAAATTGAACCTCTTTAAGCCAGAATTCACACTTGGAGAATTTGGCGAAAAGTTGCTCTTTCTTTAGGAGTTCCAGAGTAAGACGAAGATGTTGCTCGTGCTCAGCTTGCGTCTTAGAGTATATCAAGATGTCATCAATAAAAACAATGACGAACTGATCCAAATAAGGTTTGCAGACCCTATTCATTAAGTCCATGAAAACAGCAGGAGCATTAGTTAAACCGAATGGCATGACTGTGAATTCATAATGCCCATAACGAGTACGGAACGCTGTCTTCGGAATGTCTTCTTCTTGCACCCGAAGTTGATGATACCCAGAACGTAGATCAATCTTCGAAAAATAAGAAGCACCTTGTAACTGATCAAAGAGGTCGTCTATGCGAGGTAGAGGATATCGATTCTTGATGGTAAGCTTGTTAAGCTCACGGTAATCGATACACATCCTAAAGGATCCATCCTTCTTTTTGACAAAAAGAACGGGAGCACCCCAAGGTGAAAAACTAGGACGTATAAAACCTTTGTCAGAGAGCTCCTGAAGCTGTTTAGACAACTCTTGCATCTCAGATGGTGCAAGACGATATGGAGCTCTGGCAATGGGATTTGCACCAGGTACGAGATCAATGCGGAACTCGACTTGGCGTGCTGGAGGTAGACCAGGTAAATCTTCAGGGAACACTTCAGAATAATCCCGAACGACAGGAATATCTGAAATAGACTTACCCTTGCCTTTATCTTCTGTAACATGTGCTAAGAAAGCCACATAGTTCTTCTGCAGATACTTCCGAGCTTTAAAACAAGACATGAGTTTGAGACCACCGGTAGGCTTCTCACCTTGAACCTGCAGGATCTCGCCTGTCGAAAGCGGCACACGAACAATCTTCTCAGAACAAACTATCTCTGCGTGATGCTTGGATAACCAATCCATTCCCACAATAACATCGAAGCTTCCAAGTTGCATAGGCGCGAGGTCAATAGGAAAAAGATGGTCGTTAAGATTCAACTGGCAGTTGCGAAGAACAGAATCAAGAACAATGGGTTCACCACTAGCAACTTCTACTGTCAAAGATTTGCCTAGTTTCGTTCTAGACACTCGAAGCATTGGTTCAAAGGACAAAGACACGAAACTCTTATCGGCACCAGAATCGAAAAGAACATATGCAGGCTGATTATTAATAAAGAACGTACCGTTCACCACATTATCATCCGCCTGCGCCTCTTGGGCATTCATGTTAAAGGCTCGGCCTCGAGCCGGAGCCTGATTCTGGTTCTGGTTGGCTAGCCTTGGGCACCGGTTTCTGTAGTGGGTCAGGTCCCCACAATTATAACAAGCACCCGGTGGGTAATATGGTCTTGCAGCTTGACCCTGTTGCTGAGCAACTTGTTGAGCCGGGTTGTGAACCGCGGGATTCTGAGCAGACCGACAAACATTGGCAAGATGGCCTGACTTCCCACAGTTAGTACAGAAACGGCATGGAAGTTGCGGCTGGTGGTGACTGTTGCATCTATTGCACAAAGGTGCATTCCCTGAATAGGGTTTCTTCGCTGGAGGCTGTGCGGGTTGGTTGGGAGCTGCCTGATTAGCTTGGGCAGTGATAGCAAAATTTTGGGAAGCCTTACGCTTCCTTGACTTATTCGAAGAACCAGAGTCCTTTCCATTCTTGTTTTGACCCTTCTTGCTATCCCCCTTGTCAGCCAACTGTTTCTTGCCCTTGTCACCCTTCCGGTGTAGCTTTCCCTTTCTTATCTGCGACTCAGTCAATGTCGCTGATAACTCAATCGCCTGACGGAGTGTGGCAGGTTCACTACCAGTAAGAATGTCTTGTACCGAGTCAGGTAGGCCGTCGATGTATCTCTCGATAGCCTTGTCAAGTGGGGTAACCATAGTTGGGCAAAGCAAACTCAACTCCTCAAACCGATCAGTATAAGCCATGTGCTCACCACTATCTTGCTTCAAAACATCAAACTCTTTCTCCAACGCTCGCTGTTCATGGCGAGGACATAATTCCCTCATCATAAGGGCTCTAAGTTCAGCCCATGTCTGTGCGAGAGCAACTTCTGCACCTCGGTCTCTCATAACCCCGTTCCACCATGTCAAAGCCCTCTTCTGAAATACGCTCGAGGAGAACTCGACCTTGCGATTATCCGGACACTGCACGTGGCGAAAAGTATTCTCAATGCTTTCGAACCACTGAAGAAGCCCAGTTGCCCCTTCAGAACCACTAAACTTGAGTGGTTTAGCCTAGTTAAAATCCTTGTATTTGCATGGAACATTGTTATTATTGTTGGCTTGGTTCCATTGAGCAAAGAGATTTGGAAATTGAGCAGCCATTTGCTCCGCAATAATTTCTGCCAGTTCGGCAGTCGCAATCAGATTGTCGCGTCGAGGAGGCATTCTAAAAGAGGAAAACATGAAAGGAAACGAGTGAGATGATGGGATGAAGAGAATGAGATGAAACAAAATCAACAAAAGCAAAGATGGTGGTCATTCGTCCGTATCACAAAGCAAACAAACGACACACAGTGACTAATCAAAGTAAATGGGTCAAAAATAATGTATAATGAAGACATGCTCGCCTATAAGTGAACACTCATCCCAAGAATTCCCAGGTAAGCACAACTGGTCTCGCGTCTGATGAGATATATACGAAGTGCTTGCCTAGACAGAAAACCCAGAATACAGGCATTCACCCTTCCAGTTTGCACATGTTCACATTATTTAAAACCCAAAACGTTTGACGGGATTTTGAAAATTTGAAGGCACAAGGCCAAAAACCAAAATGAAAAGGGTTCAAAACCATATAACAGAGGGTTCAAAACCTTACAATAGAGGGTTCAAAACCTTGTAATAAATCATTCAAAAACAGATGATTGTTTTTCAAAAATCGATTCGGAAAATTTGGTGCTTGTTTTGATAATCACCTAAGGATAGGTGATGTATATGTTTTAAGATCTAAACACAAGATAACTCGTGTTAGGGTCCTAGAAAAGTTATAGTCTAGGTCAAAGCATTACTAATAACCTAATTCCCTATAACCATTGGCTCTGATACCAACTCTTCTGTCACACCCCGACCACGTATAACATACAAAGCGTGGCGGAAACATCGGGGAGTGTTGCAACAGAATTAATTGTTTCATAACCATGGCATACAAAGTTGTATTTTATTTATAAACAAAGGTGTTACATTGTTTCAAACAGGAAATTAAAGAGTTCAGAACATAATTAAACATAGTCTATCTTCTTTTAAAGTCTCTAAGGCACAGGTCCGCCCTAGTATCAAGATCAACATCCTATGGAAAAGCACCTGAAAACACATGTGAAAGTAGGTACGTCAGCATAAAAATGCCTGTGAGATACATAGGTTTTGTGAAAATAGGATTCATGACTTATGTTTAAGAAAAATGTTTAGTCATGAACCTTGTAATTTGCTTTGTCATGTAAATCATTTGAAAACAATAAGATCAGATGATATGTATAAGTAAATGTCAGGTTAAATAAATAACCATGTAAAAATGTGTTTGTATAAGATAAGTTGTTTGTAAATCAATGTCTTGCGAAAAGTATGTTATTTGTATAAAATGTTCTATGTCTCAATATTGAAATGATTCAAATAACGTTACGACATGTAATACCATACAAACACTTATATATAGGAAGTACCAACGGCGTATCCACCATGCTTGTATCATATTACACACGCATCGTTACTTAATCACTTAATCAAACCATACCAACCAATGTAAGAAGTCTATGTTTAAACCAATTGTCAAATGTATTGAATAATATGTCAAAGTGTTCATGTCAAGATGTAAATCATGTAGTGTGAAACAATTGTCAAACATGTTATGTGTCAAATGTAAACCATGTCAAATGTCAATGTCAAATATCCATGTCAAATGTCTATGTCAAATATCCATGTCAAATGTCTTTGTCAATTGTCTTTGTCAAAATGTCATGTATGGCAAGTGAAATGTCTCAACTAAACCATATGCACAAAAACAAAATGTTGAAGTAAAACATGGTTTAAATCAATCTTATGTCTTTGTGGAAAAATGCATGCAAATATTTAATATGAACATTTATGCGGTATTGTGAAAATGCATACATCCAAGCCTTGTGACTGTGGTGATAAACCCTTTAAACAAATTAAAGGTCTATCTGTCTTATATCATCGAATTCGGTCATTCCTTTCATCCCCTTTCCCTGGGATGTCCGGAACGGGAGTTGTCAATTCCTATGGTACCACTACCTACTAACGAACGGCGTAGCTAATGTTAATGAATGTATTGTCCCATGTAAACAAACCAAATGTCATACCAAAATGTAAGCGTGTGAAAACAATGCACTAAGTATGTAATCAAATGAACATACATAGCGTGAAATGTCATGTAAAACGATGTACTAAGTAATGCACATAATGGGCACACCTAGCAGGAAATGTCATGTAAAACAATGTACTAAGTAATGCACATAATGGGCACACCTAGCATGAAATGTCATGAAATCATGTACTATAATGTACTAACGAACATAGCAGGTATATGATGTGTAAACAGGAAAGCATGAAAGTAACAAGTAGGCACATGTGTTTCACCCCAAAATAGTTTGGAAAACAGTAAAAGAGGGGTCTATGTACTCACTTGAGATTTCTCAGTTGTATAAAGATAACCACCAAGTAATGCTATAGATCTCGGAATCAAACGGCACCTAATATAGGTAACTATGTTAATAAACCGGACCTAAATCGGAAGATCGGGTAGCATGAGGGTTTGTAAACCAAACGAGTATTGAGACTCGTGTAGTATGGTTCAACAAAGCCTACATACTAATTGAAACCTAACATAATTGTTTACGACCCATTACGACTCGTTTAGGTAGCTTATGCTACTTTAACGCATCGTGCGCGTGAAACGCGTTCGGACCGCCTAACTAGTCCTACGACAAGTGTTATATGCCTAAACATGTTACATAATCAGTTATGTGACAAAAGTTTAGGTTACATATGCTTAATTACCAATTATACATGAAAAGGGTATTCTGGTAATTTACCTAAGGCATATAAACTACCTATCATACAACTACTTAAACGATGTGACCATAGGGTATAACCTCGGAAGGTTATTCCCTACCTACTATGGTCACCTAATGTATTTGGTCGGATCCTAATGATCGACCAAACTGGGTCGGGTTCGAGGTATAAGCGATTTATTAGATCGCTTACCCTACGACCCTAGACAACGTGGTAATCAGTAGGCATAGTCCCAAGGGACTATAACCAACGTGATTACACTCACGTTGCGAAGTTCAAACGAACTTCGCATTGACCATTACTGGTCAACGCTGAAGTCAAACAAAGTTTGACTTTCTGACTCGAAAAGCAGTAAAATAAGGAAAAGAACGAAAGAATACTTACGAAGGGTCCCCGAATGCTAATCTAGATCAATATAGTTCAGGTATGAAACAAAGGTTTCAACTTAGAACACAATTAATCAGATTCTAGTGCTTTAAAACAATGAAAGGCATGCGGTATATATAGTTTTCAGTGAACCGTTGAGATCGTTTCATGGAAAACGTGCCTTAATCGTAACCGTACATGTGTCGGCAAGTTGTGGTAGCTTAAAGTGGTCCTTATCAGTTGATTAAGCAAGTTGTAAGCTTGTGGTTGTGGTTAAAACAGCTGGATCGTGCTGACTGTTCGTTGTTATCTGATCAGGCATGCGGACGCGGCCCGCGTCAGGATGTGAAGAAACTCAGGCGGGCCGCCTGAGAGTTGCAGATCAGAAATTACAGTTTTGGTCCCTGTTGTGTAATGAGCCCATTTCCGGCACTTCTAAGGCCCGTAAAGCCAACTTTAAGGCCCTAAAATGATGCCTAAACATTGTGGACTTGAAACATGTTCAAAAATATGTCTGATGTCAGTTCGTTTGGCCGTACGAACGCGATGTTCGCTTAATTACGACGGAATGCGCACAAGCGCGAAAAACGATCCAAATGACGCGACGAATGGATTTTTCTTATGGCGAACACTAAAATATAATATAGTCATGCTCACATAAATTTTTGGATGTCCGGATGTATTCAGAACGTAAGTTATGCGCGAAAATGCAAACTTGTGCACTTTTTGACACTTTTAGTCCCTGAATGACCCAAAAGTTTATTTTAGCACACCGAACCCCTCAAAGCCTATTTCTAAGCTATGTAAAGGATATTTAAGGTGTGTTTAACTTATGGTTATGTTCCGGAATGTTCGTTACAGTTCAAATTGACATACTTTCGCAGTTTGTCAAGTTTAGTCCCTGTAAGCGAATTAACTTGTTTTTGCTATACCAAAGCCTTCAAAACTTATTTCTAAGTTATGTAAAGGTTATTTAAGGTATGTTGGGTATATGTTGATGTTCCAGAGTATTTCTCGTATTAAACTGAGTACGTTTACGCACTAGTTTGCGTATAACTCTCCAGAAAGTGATGTAGAGTTTGAAATTACATAAAAGTCAAAACATGAAAACTGTAAAACATAACAAAACAAACATTGGGATCAAATAACATTGTTTTATTGATAACAGAACTGTTCATAGTGATTACAAGCACAGTTGTTACATTTACAAGATCAAATTACCTTATATGAAGATCTACTAAATTTAAGGGGATTTATACCACAGTTTTGGGAAAACTGCAAGTTCATGTAATTTCTGGCAATTTACACATATGTTGATTTGTTGTTGTGATGAAAGTTGTTCTGATCAAATAAAGAAAATTGTTGAGTTGATTTGTTAAAGAAAATGATACGCTTGAAAGCGTGGCCACCTCCAGTTACAGAGGAAACTCTGGTGAAATTTTTCTAAAAACCTAACACTTAGAACTATTTACACTACAAGTGTTAGAATTATTTTTGACATGTTTTCGAAATATAAATTTCGCCATGACTTTATTTACTAAATATTCGGAGGTGGGATTTTCACAAAATTTAACGTGATAAATATATATTTTCACACACTGTTTATGATTATTTTGTGAAAATACATAGATATTATTTTTAGAGTAAAAATAATATTTACGAACGTTAACGAATCCAAAATAATACGAACGCTTTCACCATAAATATATAAGTTACACCGGTAAGTATATTACCACTCAATTGTTAAAACGTAACTTACGCACTTACGGAAATATTTATGAACTCGTATTTTAACAACGTATTATTAGAGAAAAATTATGTGAAATGAAAATATAATATTTTTGAGAAAAATACTTATATTTGGGAATTGGAAATATATATATATATATATATATATATATATATATATTAAGGGAGACTTAATGATATAATTTGAACGCACATGTATTGAATCCCCCATCCTTGGGAAGGAGATTAACTACCAAGTATATACAGAATGTAAACACGAAATAGTTGTCTAACTATTTCCCAAAGACTTAAACTATAAAGCTAAGGCACGGCCGTCCGTCTAATAGAAATTAGCACCTGTAGGTCGTCGCACAGCTGCGTGAGCAGGAGATACTTGGTAGAGACGCTTCACTGTGAGTTCATGTCCCCCTTTTCTCTAACTGTTTTCAGTTTTCTTAACTGCGGGGGTGAAATACATGTTACTTTGATTACAAGTACTTTATACATGGTATGGTTAGCGTAAGGAGGTTTACTACTTAGATCATGTGAGTGGGTAGACAGAAACTGGAGACCATTAATCCTTATTGTAGGACCGAGGGACGTAAGCGGTAGATCTATCTGGGTGTAGCGAGCCCAACTCTAGGCCCAACAGAACGGACCTCTGAGAGGCCCAACAGAACGGACCTTGGAGTGACTTTGTGCCCAACGCGAAATCTGCTAGGTTTGAGTCTTCCTACTTGCACTTCACACATACTAATGGCCTTGCAAACCATTGGTGATCTCTTGTTCCTTACACTGCTACATACCAGGGAACTTTTATACTTACAAGTGTTTTACATACTCACTTACACATGAACTCGCTCAACATTATTGTTGATTTTTCAACTTACATGTATTTCAGGAAATTAAAGATCTGGCGCGGTATGTTATGTTTTCCCACTGCATAAGGGTTCCAAGGTCATCCCAGTTTAGGAAATGTGACTCTTTCCTGGACAAGTCACAAATCTTAAACTGCGTTTACCTCATGTTGATATTTATGTTTTTCAAGACAATGTTTTATGTTATGATGTTGTAAGTCTCTAAGACAATGGTATGTTACACTGGTTTTAAAACTTAATCAAATGGATGATCTTGCATGATTTTATTTTATATAGCTTTGTTATGGTTAAGCTATGGTATTAAGAAGTCACACCAAATTAACCACGCTTCCGCAAAGCCAGGGTGTGACAGTCAGCATAAAATGCCTGTGAGATACATAGGTTTTTTGAAAATAGGATTCATGACTTGTAAGTTTAAGAATATGTTTAATAAAGTTTAGTCATGAACCTTGTAAATTGATTTGTTTTGTAAATCGTTTGAAAAACAATAAGTTCAGATGATATGTATAGATAAGAGAATAATGTATGGTTAAATGAATAACCATGTAAAATGAGTTTGTATAAGATAAGTTGTTTGTAAAATAATGTCTTGTGAAAAGTATGTTATTTGTATAAAATGTCATATGTCTCAAATTGAAATGATTCAAATAACGCTACGATATGTAATACCATACAAACACTTATATATAGGAAGTACCAGCGGCGTATCCACCATGCTTGTATCATATTACACACGCCTCGTTACTTAAATCACTTACTCAAACCTAACCATCAAGATGTAATGTTTAATAATTGTAGAAATGTTTATGTATAGTCCAATGTCTATTGTCAAATGTAAATCATGTCAACAGATACAAAAGGTTCACACGGTTCAACAGTTACAAACAGTTCATATAATCAAACGGTTACGACAGTTCACATAGTCAAATGGTTACAACGGTTCAAAATGTAATATAATGTGTTCATATGCTGGATGAGCGTATGCAACAGAAATGCAATGTAGAACAATGTACTAAGTATGCACACAATGGACATACATAGCATGAAATGTAATGTAAAACGATGTACTAAGTATGCACACAATGGGCATACATAGCATGAAATGTAATGTAAAACGATGTACTAAGTATCCACACAATGGGCATACATAGCATGAAATGTAATGTAAAACATGTACTATAAATGTACTAATGAACATAACAAGTATATGATGTGAAAACATGGAAAGCATGAAAGTAACAAGTAGGCACATGTGTTCCACCCCAAAACGTTTGGAAAACAGTAAAAGAGGGGTCTATGTACTCACTTGAGAATGCTCAGAAGTCCTAAGGTAACCACCAAGCAATGCTAGAGATCACGGATATCAAACGGCACCTAATATAGGTAACTATGTTAATAAACCGGACCTAAATCAGAGGATTTAGATAGAATGAGGGTTCGTAAACCAAATGAGTATGGAGACTCGTGTCATATGGTTTCACAAAGCCTACATACTAAATGAAACCTAACCTAAGTGCTTACGACCCATTACGACCCGTTTAGGTAGCTTATGCTACTTTAACGCGTCGTTCGCGTGAAACGCGTTCGGAAAGCCTAACTAGTCCTATGATACGTAAAATATGCCTTAACATGTCTAATATTGTTACCAAATCAGTTTAGATACCAAAAGTTATGTTACATATGCTTAAAATGAATTTGGCGTAAAAAGGGCATTTTGGTAATTTACCTAAGGCATATAAACTACCTATCATACAACTACTTAAACGAAGCGACCATAAGGTATAACCTCGGAAGGTTATTCCCTATATACTATGGTCACCTAATGTATTTGGTCGGATCCTAATGATCGACCAAATGGGTCGGGTTCGAAAGTATAAGCGATTGATCAGATCGCTTACCTTTACGACCCTAGATAAGCACAAAACTAAAAGTGACGAGCTAAGCATGTTAAAACATGCTTAACTAAGTTAGAAAACAAGTTTGGTATCAAAACAAATGGTTTTGATACCCATAAGTAGTTTGGTTACAAAATACGCAAGAATACATATTCTGGCCGAAACTACGGCTCGTCACTGAGCCTAGATAACGTGGTAGTTAGTAGGTATAGTCACTAGGGACTATAACCATCGTGATCACGCTCACGTTATGAAGTTCAAACGAACTTCGCATCGACCACAAATTGGTCAATGCAGAAAGTCAAACATAGTTCGACTTTCGGACTAGAAAAGCGATAAAAGAACGAAGGAACACTTACAAAGGGTCCCCGCTAGTAAATCTTGATCGAGTAGCTCAGGTATGAAGTGATTTGCTTCAACTTAGAGCACTTTTGATCAGATTTGTGAGGAATGAGTGAAGTTGAGGTGGGTATTTATTGTAAATGGACAACCGTTAGGATCGTTTATCGAATAACGTGCCTTGATCTCACCCGTACACTTGTCGGAATGTTATGGTAACTCATTTTGCCCCCACCACAAGAGTTTGACATGTGGCATTGGCCTTTGGGGTGTTTAAAAGCCATTAATCAGCAGCCAAAACAATTTTACTACATCTGACCCCTGCTTACGGACCGTAAGGTCCTGAGTGTTGAGGTCCGTAAGGACCTTGCAGACCAAAAAGTTTGAAAAATGGCAGAACAGGCCCCTGAAGCTCCAAACTTGCTATTTGATGCACTTTTGACACGTTTAAGCCCCGTTAACCCCATTTCAAAGCTCTAAAATGAAGTTAAAGTATAGGGAAATTAAAATGTGCTCAAAAATATCTCGGGTGTCGGTTCGTTTGGCCGTACGATCGCGATGTTCGCATAATTACGACAGAATGCGCATAAGCGCGAAAAACGATCCGAATTGCGTGACGAATGGATTTTTCTTATGCCAAACACTAAAATAAAATATTTTAGTGCTTACATAAATTTTTAGATGTCCGGATGTATCCAGAACGTAAGTTATGCGTGAAAGTGCAAACTTGTGCACTTTTTGACGCTTTTAGTCCCTGAATGACCCAAAAGTTTATTTTAGCACACCGAACCCCTCAAAGCCTATTTCTAAGCTGTATAAAGGATATTTAAGGTGTGTTTAACTTATGGTCATGTTCCGGAATGTCTGTTACAGTTCAAATTGGCATACTTTCGCAGTTTGTCAAATTTAGTCCATGTAAGCGAATAAACTTGATTTCACCACACCAAACCTTCCAAAACTTACATCTAAGTTAAGTAAAGGTTATTTAAGGTATGTTAAGCCTATTTCACTATTCCGGAGTGTTCGTTGCATTAAACTGGTTATATCTACGCATCAGAGCGCTTATAACCCTCCAGAAAGCGATTTAAAGCTTGAAATCGAACAAGAGTTGATATGTGTGAACGATACACATATTTTTACAAATCCCAAGTATGAAACACAATATTTCATTGGTTTGGCATTTGTTTGATGGTTGAAGTGACACAGGTGTCACACACGACAATCATTATACCTAAGTTTAGAAGAAATAAGAGGGACCCCCAAGTACTTCATAGGTAACTTTCCTTCCACAAAAGGCATAATGTCCAGAATCGCCTGTTTGACATGGTCATTAACATTACAAAAGAAAACCGTGCTTTTCTGGTTGCTAGGCACTAACCCCGACATCTTAGTGAACTTTGAAAGAGATGACATAATACACTTGGCCGAATTCACTTCCCCTCTAGCAAAAAGAAAAAGATCATCTGCAAAACAAAGATTAATAATCTGCTGCCTTTCACATCTGTTATGGAATTTAAACGAAGAATCTATCCGAACTGCATGCTGAAGAATATCCGTCAAAACCTCCATGACAAGAGTAAATAAATAGGGAGATATTGGATCCCCTTGTCTTAACCCTCGGTTACCTTTGAAAAAACCATGCACCATGCCATTAACACAAACCGAAAATGAAGTAGAAGACACACAAATCATGATCCACTCCACCATTTTACTGTTAAAACCAAAACCAAGCAGCACACTTTTGAGAAATCTCCAATCCACCGTATCATAAGCTTTCTGAATATCTACTTTTAACGCACATCTGGGAGGACCCACATTTCAATGATAATTATGCAATAACTCTTGCGTTAAAAGAATATTATCCGAAATCTTCCTTCCAGGAACAAAAGTCGATTGATTGATGCTGACAATCTCTTTCAGGGCTCCCTTTATTCTGTCTGCAATAATCTTGCTAATACATTTGTAGAGAACATTACAACAAGCGATCGGCCGGAAATCAGTAACAACCATAGGTGTCGAAACCTTTGGAATAAGAACTATAAGGGTATGATTCAATTCCCGAAGCAAGTTACCAGTCTCAAAAAAAAATTTAATCGCATTAAAAACATCATTACTGATTAGAGGCCAAGCACTTTTGAAAAACGCCGCCGTATATCCATCCAGTCCAAGAGCTTTATCATTACCAATAGAGAACATCGCCTTCTTGACCTCCTCCTCCGTTACATGTCGGACCATATGAGTAGCAACATTGTGAGATAATATTTTTGGAAATAAATCCGGAGCTGGCTCAAGCGAAATATCACCTTGACTACCAAAGAACTTCTCATAGTGTTGAACAAATGCTTTATAAACCCTATCACCTTCGTAAAGAGTCCCTCCCGAATCATTAATAACATCAATTCTGCTACAATGATTTCTGATTTTCAAAGAGGAATGAAAAAAAGCGGTATTCAAGTCACCCGCTCTCAACCAATCAACCTTAGCTTTTTGTTTCAGAAAACGCTCCTCGTCCAGCAACGCCTCCTGAAGATCACGGCTAGTAGACGATTCTTCAGCCCGGAGATCAACATTTAACGGATCCTGATCAATATTTTTCTGAATAACATCTAACCTCATCCGAAGTCTTTCAACTTTCTTGTGAAGGTTGCCCTGTTTGAAAAGCAACGAACGAAGAGGGTTTTTAAGTAACCGAAGCTTCTTGACAACTCGAAATTGGTGCACCCCATCAACGTTAGTTTCCCAATATTTTTTAACAATATCTAAAAATTCTGGTTTAAAAACCAAGAAATTAGCGAACTTAAAGGACCTCTGATTCAGCTTCATAGCTTCCGGGATAGATAGGATACAAGGACAATGATCCGAAAGTCTATAAGGTTTGAACAAGGCAACCGAGTTCGGGTATTCAGCAACAAAAGTAGTGTTTCCCATCACCCGATCAATTTTCTTTAGTAACCCAACACCTTTTTTAGGCTTTTGGTTCCACATAAACAAGCATTTTATGCATAATGCATAGAAAGATTTTAGTAACCCAACACCTTTTAGTAACCCAACACCTTTTTTAGGCTTTATGCATAGAAAGATGATGCCATAATTCCCTACGGGAGATGTAATAGTTGTCTGCATACACAATAGAACAGAAAACCATTCTTTAATCCAATTTAAACACTAGTTAGAGGTGTATAACCTGGGAGGATTGAGCCAAGATCATCACATCAAAGATAGCCGGATTCCACCCAATAATAATTCTTGTACCTTTCTCACAACAACCACCATTCGAAGTCCAATCCCAAGATCGAAAAACAACTTTACACACTTTACCCAGTTTATCAACATGGACTCTAAAATTGCACACAAGCTCAAATTGTAATCCTTCACTGCCTGACGAACCTCCATTTGTTTAAGCGGGAGATTCAACCCCCTTATATTCCAAGCCGCAATACTAACCATCAGTAACTATCTGAGAAGGAGAGCTTGCCCCTTGTTTACTATTTAAATTCAGCGAACCTTGCACCATAAATTCATCCATTTCATTGTAAACCTCGACAACCTCATCATCATCCGTATCCTCAAGGCCCGAACCCGTCGCCTTTTTGCTGGTACCCGATTCCGGTTCAACTTCATTTAGAATGTCAAAGGGGTTATTCGACTTGAAGGCCTTTGAAGTTGAGCCATTATTCTCATTCGGTTTAGTCTTTGTTCCCACTGGCCGATATTCAAATTTAGTTTTTTGTTTGTTCACCGGAATACCCATCTTTCTAGCTACTTTCTTACCATGAACTTCAGTATAACCATCCTGATCCACACTCGGTATCTTTTTCACTTGCCTGTTTTTTTTAACATTGCGATTATGATCCTCATGTCTAGCATTACCCGGTTTCATTGGTTTTTTCGGACACATCTCGTTTGAATGACCAAACACACAACATGTAGCACATCGATGCGGGCTCCATTCATAATCCACGTACATAGTCTCTTTGATATAACTCTCCCCGTCAGGTTCAGGTATTGCCATTGTAATCTCTTCACGTAATTCCTTATCAGCCGAAATTTCCACCAAAGCTCTAGCATAGCTACTACGGCCCCATGAATCCGTGCACATAGACGTTGTAAACGAATCCAGCATCTTTGGCTCCCCAATTGTTGTAGCTATCAGGCTAAGACCATCTTCCGTATAGGCCGCAATTGGAACCTCGTGAATTTTCACCCAAACTTGCACTTGCTTTACTTCTTTCTTTTCCAATTTGGTCGTAGGAGTCCATATATTCAGAAACAACGGTCGAGACCTGATAATCCACGGAACATCCTTGAGGACGTTCAACATCCCGACTTCATCATTAAACTTGAAGAAGAAAAAACCGTTGGCATTCATCATCGTTTTTTGCAATCCATATTTCTTCAAATTAACTCTCACATAATAGTCTACAACCGGGAATGCAACTCGGTCCCCCAAAAAATAACCATAAATGGTATTGGCCAGTTTATCCTGCACAGTTCGGACAGATTCCTTAGGAAGAACAACGTCACAACCTTCTTGCACAACCGAACTAGACAGAGATCGGAAATTAACTTTCTGTACGTTGCTGGCTACAACCGAATCTGCATAAGACCTAGGTTTAGAGCTGCCACCCTGAGCCGTATGTGATCCCTGAAATCCATATGCAGCCACGTTATCCTCTGAACCTAGAGTCACCGACGATTGAACAGGAACGGTGGTCTTGGTTAATTCGTCAATGACGTTAAACAACTTCGGATCAGACTGAGCAGTCTGCACCGTACCTCTCCTAGGAAGCGTCGGATTACCATCTATATTCACCACTCTACTAGCTAAACCCTTAAACGGTAACGGCGGCTTACCTCGATCACCCTTAGCAACATCATCAGATTTTGAACGATCATCCATTGAACAATAAGCGACTCTCTCCTTTAATCAATAATTGAGACAACCATGCACGCGGTTTAACGTAGAACCAAGAAAAACCAGCCGAACGAAAACACAAGAAAAACCCTAATTTAGCTTGACGAAAAAAACAGAAAGAAACCCTAGATTCAACTCAATCCTTTCGCTAACTAGTTCGAATCAGATATATTGATAAATCAATACTCCGATGATCAAACTGTTATACGAAAATCATGAAGAAAAATCTAAGGTAAGAAAAGAAACCAAAATCGCCATTGCTAGAGAGAGAAATTAGGGTTTTATTCACAACATTATTGTATTATAAGAATTTGTATTTTCGGGGTGTTACAAGTCCACCCCCTTAAAAAGGTTTCGTCCCCGAAACCAGAGTGCATACCGAATAGTGTAGGGTAGAGACGTTGCATGTGACAACCTGAACTTCCAAGGTTAGTGCCATTTGATCTCGTGATTCTAACTCCTCATAATTCTTTTTCTTCCACGCTCTTGTTATATTAAACTTTTTATTGAACTTCTTGTTTTGATAAACTTGTCGAATGTGAATCTATGTGGTTGTAACTAAGTGTATGGTTGGGTCCGTTTAAGTGTTTGGGTTTGTTTATAAGGGCCGCACATGAACCTGGGCCGCTATATATATATTTTTGGGCCGCGAGTGTATTGAGTGCAACCCCACACACACGATATGTATGTGGGCCGCGGGTAATCACCACCTCTCACTCTATTCAGCCCATGCATGCATATTGGGCCGAACCACTTGAGCCCAATCCCTACCTTTCCTTTATGTATACGTAAAATAAGTATGGGTTTCATATACAACTTGTTGCAAACCCTATATTCCCCAAAATCATCGACGGCAGTATCTAGAGCATCATCATCGAAGCCCTTCTCCTCGTTCGAAGTGTTCTACATCTCGTTCTAGCACCCCTCTACTGTCTCGCGGTTAGTATAAACATACTTGTTATAATTCTGTTGTATGATCTCGACTATGTGTGAACTTGTAAATGGAATTGTATGAATAATCATGGAGTTCGTGTAACCTAGGGTTATTGACGAATGATTTCTGTTAAGATGTTGATGTATGTTTTGATGGTTAGCCGATTAGGATTGATCGGAAGATAGGTATGGTGCTAACTAACGTGTTTGACAAACTAAGGGTGCATAATTACTCAAATATAGGACAAACGCTAACGGATGAATTGGTGTAGCTGAATAAAAAAATGGAAGTTCATGTTGATGTTCATGATCATCGCATAACTGGTAGTTGCTGTTGCTACTTGGTTCGATTTACATGAGCATGAAAGTGGAATGATTGTGTTATTATTTGAATTGAATAATTGTTTAACATTTTAGTAAACTACCAGTTATGAGTGACCGAAAATGTGGAATGCAAATTAAAGTTGTCCACTAAATTCACAAAATACAATGCAACCGATTATGATATATTAGTGGCTTTTAGGGGTCCAATACATTTGATGGTAAGTGGTCTGACATAGTAGATAACCTTGAATAAAAGTGGAGGCCCATGTGTGTAGTCTTGATCTAATCAAACCATATGAGTATTTTAATAATGTTGTAGTAAGAATATCATGTGCATGAAAGTGTTTGATGGGTTGATGAGATGATTAACCGATTAATCTATGTTGAGTAGTTAGAGGTATTTTGTTAATTGATTTGGATTGTTAGTTGCAAAATACAAAGTTATTGTTATTATTAAGGAGGATAATTAATTTGTGTGGAATGGGGATAAACACATTAAAGGTCATGGATAAATTGCTAGAAACATAATATGAGAAGTTGTAGTGGGGAATAGGGCTGCACATACATGTAAATTGATTGGGCTGTTGCTAGTCTAAATTGTAACCAAGTAGTAACAATTGAGTTAGGCTTATGGATTGGATTGGATTGGCAAACTAGTACACTTACAATGTGTGGACCGAATCCTTGGCAGGCTATTACATGTTATGTGATTATTCGATGGCACATGGTGAACGGATTAACTGTCATGACTTGAATTACATGTGTTTGCTACGGGTGTAATAAATGTGCATTATGTGAACACAGAATACGTGAATTAATTGTACATGAAAGATGTAGTTTATATGCACCTAAGACTGATTGTTATCGGTAATTATGTTAGGACGTGTTTGATCAACTGTTAAGCAAGTAACTAACTTTACCGAGCAAACCAAAGGTGAGTTCACTGCTCTTTTCCAAGCATGCGTCCCGGGAAGGGATATCGGGTAAAGTTCCAGGGAGGAATGCAGGTTAATGGGATGTTTGTTATTATACTCAGTTTCTATCATATAAGACCCCTTACATATACCGATAGTTGCCGGGGAGGCAACGAGGTTGTTAGTTGATAGCGCTATTAGGTTTGGCACCCTCACACCGTACCGGGGAGGACGAGCGTGAACTAATTTCCTTAAAGCATAACCAATGTTTTGATAGAGACATTGGGGTTGGGAAAATACATCTTGTAGCCATCTGCGGTAATCGAGTTAATAACAAAATCAAATCAAACTGTTGAACTGTTTTATACACACATCTGGTAACTAAACGCGTTAACAAAACTTTGAACTCACCAGCGTCGTCTGACACACTTGTCTGCATGCTTGCAGGTCTATAGGGTTATATCTTGTGGAACTTGCTGTCTGGAAGGCTGGAGTGGTCATGGGTCGTTATACTTGGAATCTCAATACGAGCTTAACGGTTTATGATACACTTAACAAATGAGATATGCTTCCGCTGTATATGATGAATGATATGTAACGTTTGTAACTCTTTATATTAATGAATGAAAGTTTTATTTAAACCTATCTAAGAGTTCAATGTGATTGGTGGCTTGGATCCTGGTACGTCACACGCCTCGCGGATGTTTCCGCGTGTGGTATTTTGGGGGTGTGACAGTTTGGTATCAGAGCCACTGGTTATAGTGAACTTGGTTTTAAAACGTTTTTTTTTATAAAACCAGACTATAACCGAACAGTTCTGAAAACGGGAATACGACCATGACACTCAGCTCTAGATTGCAAGGTTCGTCTTTTCATCTGTGGTATACATTACATGAGTAGTGTACATTTGTGTATGGAGTAGCGTACAAACACACACTCGTCACTATAGCATGATTGCACGAATTGCTTGCTTACATTATGATGTGTGGATAACATGTCATAGTCCTTACATTCTTATGATTGTATCGTCTTGATAACCTCTGTTTGACATCTGAGCTAGAGGAACCATTTGACATGAGTTAGGAGGAGCTGAGATGAGCATGCAAATCACAATATTATTGTGGGTGCACACATAATAATAATGTGAAGTGCATGCGAGTCCCAGTGAGGCTTAACAAGTGAAAAAGGGGTTCCGTTCCGTTATTTGATCGATGTGAAACACAACAGTCTATAGGAGTCGTAACAGTGATTGTCTCCTACTCGAACATGATCTTTTCACTTCTCACTGAATCCCTGCGAATCTCGATGCTATCGTGTATTACCTGAACACCCATCTGAACGCCTAGCGAACTGAGTAGAATGTTAGGTGCTTGTACGAACGTCCCTAAGTTGGATGTTGCAACATCGATGATTGGTCTAAACCTCTCACACTCCTCTTTGTTTGCTGGAACTCAATGCACTAACGTCTTAGATCCCGAAGTGCGATCACTTCTGCAACACTCTAGAAGCGTACTGTGTATTACTCAATCGACATGCAAGATCAAGGGACAAGAAGATGAGCGTAGTACTTTGCCAACCTCAGTATTTGGACGACCCTGATTACCAGCAACGAACATCAGCAATTTGACTCCAATCGAATCTTTAACCCTAGTCAGCGACTTATGGGAGTCAACTCTTACGAGTTAATCGGGACATAAACGATGACAATTGACTATGGTGTGGAATGTGTAACTGCCAGCACGTTGAGGACGTGACTCGGAATGTGAAAAGATGGATCCTGTTGGTGAAAGATCGTAGGGTTCCGTTTCAAGCAACAACATTAGAGGCAACAATCATGACAACATCAAGGTACTTGTAATCATAGCCTAAAGTATGGAAGATGGAGGTGCCTACGACATGGATCGACCGTTGTTAAATCAAAGACGACACACAACCAAGGGAACGATGACAGTACTGGAAATTCTCGTAACAAAAACAACAAACACTGGGAACGATGCCAGTGGAAGGGCATTTAGGATTGGCGTGGGCGACGCCAGGGTAATAGCTACATGGTGGCTTGTATGGGTAGCAAATCGCTTTGTCTCGGTCCTGTTTAACCCTGATACTTCTCGAAACCGAACCTGTTGTGGAACCGGCTGATGGCAAGTCAATTGAAGCCTCGCATGTTCGTTGGGATGCAAACTCGACCTTGTGGGGCAAGTGTTCCTCTCGGTGTGCTACCCGAGGAACTTTTTGGTTTACTTACACAACTGTTAGGCGGAATCTCATTTTGATCTCACGTCAGAGGCAACCCTGCTTACTCGTACTCTTACCGTCTTGCACCCGGAGGGTTGCAAGAGCTGTCCGATCAACTACAGGAACTGTTGACCAGGAGTTTTGTCGGACCTAGCTTTTCGCTTTGGGGAGCCCCAAATATATCCGTGAAGATAAGTCTTTTCGTATGTGTACTGATTATCGAGAACTCAACAAGGTGACAGTCAAGAACCGTTAGCCTCGACCATGCATTGACAACCTGTTGACCAACTGCGAGGGTTAAGTTCCTATTCTAGGGTGACTAACGAGCGAACTATCATCAGATGGAAGTCCAAGGGAAGAATGATTCCTACAACGGCATATCGAACGCAGTACGACCATTGCGACTATGTATTCTATGACTTTTGGATTAATCAACACACAAGCAGCTTTATGGATCACATGAATCGACCGTGTTTATTGAGGACGTTTTGAATCATTTCCAGGAGAAAAGAACACCCTGGGCGGCATTTGTATCTTAACTTAGAGCTCCCGAGTGAGGAGCCACTACACGCGAAGACTCGTTAAATGTAACATCTGGATTCGAGAGATACATTTTGATCATATAACCAACGAATTAGGAATACACGTGGATCTTGCTAAGAACCATTTTGTTAGAAACTGATCGACACCAAAGATTTCTTCGGGGATACAACAATCCCTTGGTTTCGCTAAGATGCTATTGTAGATTCATCGTGGGATTTTCATAGATCGCGCAGCTTTAATCTCTTTAACACAACAGGGTGTTGTGTCCATGGAAGACAAAGCAGGAGGACGTCTCTTCAGCTTTTGAAACCCAATTCTGCAAAGCACTGAGCATCGATTCTATCCAAGGGTATTGATGAATCAGTGGTATACCATGGTGGTTCGAATCAGAATCCCAGTAACGTGCCGATGCAACACGAGAAAGTGATGGCTTACGTAGTGGAATTACAAGAAGAGTTGCACGAATCACATCCTATGATTGAAACCATGGTCTTTGGATTTAAGTTGGAGGCATTACTTGGACGGTACCAATTGCACTATTTAGACCGATCACAAGGGCCTCCCGTGTATCCTTGTTTTGAGAGAGCTAATCATGTGATGGCATCACTGGATGGAACCTTTGATTAACTTCGACTGTGAAACCTAGACGTGTACGAGCCTCGCAGCACACCATCGACTCTAACCTACCTGATCAGACTCGTTCAGTTTAAATTGAAGAACTAAAGGAAGAGAGTTCTCAAGATTGACCCATGCGGGGCATGGGGAACCAACCTTTGGCAGGTCGGACGACATTTGCTACTTCATGGAACGAATATGGACCCCACTATACAGCAACCTTAGGGAACTGGTGCAGGCAAAGCACACCGACCTTGACATTCTATAAATCTTGTACTGGTGGTCGGGCATGAAGGCCCACTCGACAATGTATGTGAAGGAGGTTTGACTTGTGGAAGGTGGGATATTAGCAATCAGAAACACATGTATGGAAAATGAGAACAGACTGCCATGGATTTTGTCACTAGTCTACCTAAAACTCGAAACGGAAACATTATCGTTATCACCTGGGTGATCGTTGATTGTCTCACGTTACCAGCACACTTTCTTGCAATCAAGGAAACTGACGAGTCTTCACAGCTTGTGTGTCACACCCCCAAAATCCACACGCGGAGTACCACCGCTTGGAGGCGTGACATGACCAGGATCAAGCCACCAATCATATTGAACATAAGTATAGAGAAAGTCATTCATCAATACGATAGGTGTTTCCAAAACCAAATATAAACAAGTGTGTAGCGGAAGCATTTAAAGTAAAACCCAACATAAGTTTAAGTACAAAATGTCATAATGTTTAACAACACATTTCACGATCCATGTCCACAACGACCGTGCCTCCCGTGCAAGCTCCAAAAGTACCTAAGGTCCTGCAAGGCATGTAACAGAGAGTCAACAACTAGTTGAGCGAGTTCATAGTAGGTTATTTAGTTATAATGTTCGTATCGTAAATCGTATGTTCGTTTAGAAATCATGTATCGTATGTAATAGCATCGCGGCCCTCTAGGCATGTTTGCGAAGTTTAGTGGGGGTTTCCCATGTTTTCTCTAGACTAGGTATATTTGTATCGCGGCCCTCCAGGCATGTTTGCGAAGATTCAAGTATAGTTCGCGGCCATTCCAGGCATGTTTGCGAAGATTGTTCTAGTATCGCGGCCGATCCCGGCATGTGTGCGAAGAAAAGTATATGTATCACTAGTCTAGTAGTATCTACCATTGACCTTCTTCTCCCGAGGCCAATGGTATGTAATTCCGATAACTCTTAAGCATAAATAATCAATCAACCCATTCCCAACCCCGGGAATCCCATGCCTTGGTAGAAGTGTGAACTCACCTTGTTTGCTCGGTATGCTAAGATAAGTGCTCACAATAAATCAGTCAAGTCCTATAGTGCACGTATATTCAATCAGTTCACATTGTTTGTAAAGTTTCACATTGAACTAGTGTCACAATAATATCACAGAGTGTGTTTGGTAGTTTACATCTTGTATCATGTAAACAGTTAAACCAATTCATGCAAATTCATCTTACCCATATTAGCTTTCACAGTTAATTCTAACATGATTAACCAACAACACAGTTAATTGAGCTAGTTAACTGAACTAACATAATCAAACAGGGGTACACAGTTAACAAAATTAACATTTAATAACTAACTGTGTCGCATGCTTTTTCTTAACTAAATCAATAGTTATAACAGAGTTATCATATATAATGAGTTTGACATACTTAACCTAGTTAACGTAACCCAGTTAACTTATTAATATAACTAATATATTTAACAGAACTAAAATACTAATTAAGATGCTGTACAAATATATTTATCTTACTAACAGAATTTGTAAACTGAGTAAATAAGCTAACAGAGTTACTTACTTAACAGAATTACCAACTCAACAGGGTTAACTTAACTAACAAAGTTAACAAGTTAACAAGCTAACAAAATTTAAGATCAGATCATTCGATGAAAACTATATTGAGCCGAAAACACCTTAATGCCGAAAACACTAGGTGGGCCGAAAACTTATCTGGGCCGAAAACCCTTTGGTTTTTGTTGAAAAATGACGAAATCACCTATGGGCTAACATTTGGGCCGAAATCATATATGTGGGCCGAAATCACTTATGTGATTTCGTCCACTTTCACTTGTGGGGGTGTTTTCGTCTAGAACTTCATCTTCACCAACAAATACTTACAGTAACTAAAAAAAAACCCAGCAACTATAATTTCCATTACAGTTACATGATCTGATATACTTGAAATCATTTAATCAAATATGTAACAAATACATTACCAAAATCATTGTGAAATCCAGAACATATTTCAATCAGTTTATCATTCAATAACATATACCCACTGTTGATCCAAACATCCAAGATACAGACAGTTTAGAGATAATAATTATCTAGCAAGCACACAATGATAGATCACATGATCACATATATAAATAATGATTAAACCTCCAAAATCATACAGTAAGCATCTTAAACAACTGAACATGAAATCACTAACCAAGGATTTAAACAGAGGTTTTGCTTCAAATGAGGAATTCTGTTTGTGGGTTTCAGATGTAGCGAGAGAGAGAGAACAAAGTGATAAGGTTTGGTAAGTGGGTAACGTCTCGGAGAAGATTGTGATTAAATAAATATATATATAATATCTAATATCTCAAAACTGGGCCAAGGCCCATCTCTGATTTCGCCAAAATTGCTGGACGAAAACACTAAAGTGTTTTCATCACAGAAAGGTGTTTTCATAAGAGCAGGGGTGTTGGGCCAATGATCCATAAAAAACTATACAATCTCAATTAGCACAAATTACACTATCATCAAATACTCAAATATAATATGCACCCCAAATGTCAAATATCGATCGCAATACTATTTTACGTTTTTCAAATGTAAGCGTTGTGAAACAACGAGTCGTGTAAACAAACAACATAAACAATAAAAAAATTTTAACGTGCACTAAATGCGAAGATGGAAATCTTGGAAACTCGAGTTGTCACATTGTCCCCAACTTGAAAGAAATTTCGTCCCGAAATTTTGCATGCGGTTACTGAGGAAGCTAGGTAAGTTATCGTTTACTGGTTCTCCCGGGGTGTCACATCATCCCCCCGTTGATTTGGAATTTCTTCCCGAAATTCTGTAGTAGCTTCAGCCTCAGTAGTCGTTGCATTGTTTTCGAACAACTGGGGATATTTGAGTTCCATTTGGTCTTCGCGTTCCCAGGTGAACTCTGGGCCACGACGGGAGTTCCAACGAACTCGAACAAGAGGTATTCTGGTGTTCTTGAGGACCTTAACATCCCGGTCCATGATTTCAACTGGTTCTTCGACGAAATGCAACCGTTCGTCGATAGTGAGCTCCTTCAAAGGAACTATGTGGGTCTCATCTGACAGACACTTCTTCAGATTCGACACGTGAAAGACGTTGTGAACTGCACTGAGTTCAGCTGGTAAGTTCAGTCTGTAGGCCACCTTGCCTATCTTCTCTATGACTTCAAATGGTCCAACGTATCGTGGATTGAGTTTGCCCCTTTTGCCAAAACGAACAACACCCTTCCAGGGTGAAACTTTGAGTAGTGCTCGATCCCCAACCTGGAACTCGAGTAGTTTCCTGTCTTTATCGGCGTATGCTTTCTGACGGTCACGAGCTGCCGCCATGCGTTGTCGTATTTGAGCAATCTTTTCAGTAGTATCAACTACCATTTCTGGACCTGTGATCTGACTATCACCCACCTCTGCCCAACAAAGAGGTGATCGGCATTTACGCCCGTACAATGCCTCAAATGGAGCAGCTTTAATGCTGGTGTGGTAACTGTTGTTGTACGAAAATTCCACAAGTGGCAGATGTTTTTCCCAGCCCTTGCCAAAGTCAATTACGCACGCCCGAAGCATGTCTTCTAGAGTTTGAATAGTGCGCTCAGACTGCCCATCTGTCTGAGGATGATAAGCTGTGCTCATGTCTAAACGAGAGCCAAAAGATTTGTGCATTGCTTGCCACAGTTCTGATGTAAAACGTGCGTCACGATCAGAGATAATGGAGGTGGGCACCCCGTGCCTCGAGACAACTTCCTTAAGATATACGTCTGCTAGAGTGGAGAACTTATCCGTTTCCTTGATAGCCAAGAAGTGAGCAGACTTTGTGAGTCGATCCACGATCACCCAAATAGTATCGTTTCCGCGCTGAGATCTAGGTAGGCCAGTAACAAAATCCATGGAAATTTGTTCCCATTTCCATTGTGGTATCTCAGGTTGCTGGAGTGGGCCTGATGGTTTCTGATGTTCCGCTTTGACTCTCGCACAAGTCAAACACTTGCTAACGTAAGTTGCTATGTGGGCTCTCATGCTAGGCCACCAATATGTAGTTCTGAGGTCATGGTACATCTTATCCGAACCAGGATGTACTGAGTAGCGAGACTTATGAGCTTCATCCATTACAAGCTCGCGTAGGTTGCCATAGAGTGGGACCCAGATGCGTCCTGTTACATAGTAGGCGCCGTCTGCCCTTTGTTCTAACCGTTGCCTTGAGCCGCGTAGGGCTTCAGCCCTGACGTTTTCTGGTTTCAATGCTTCTACCTGAGCATCTCGTATCTGTGAAGGAAGACTAGACTGAATAGTGAGTTGCAACGCTCGTACACGCCTAGGTGTAGTATCCTTTCGACTGAGGGCGTCGGCCACCACATTGGCTTTGCCCGGATGGTACTTTATTGCACATTCGTAATCGTTCAGTAACTCGACCCATCGACGTTGTCGCATGTTCAATTCTTTCTGCTTGAAGATATGCTCAAGACTCCTGTGATCGGTGTAGATGGTGCACTTGGTGCCATACAGATAATGTCGCCATATCTTGAGCGCAAAAACAACAGCTCCAAGCTCTAAATCGTGCGTAGTGTAATTCCGTTCGTGAATCTTAAGTTGGCGTGAAGCATAAGCAATAACTTTATCCCGTTGCATCAACACACATCCAAGACCTTGGATAGATGCGTCGCAGTAGACTACAAAATCGTCCGTGCCTTCAGGCAATGAGAGGATAGGTGCGCTACAAAGTCTATCCTTTAAGTGTTGAAACGCTGTTTCCTGTGTATCACTCCAACGATAAGCAACACCTTTCTGTGTCAGTAATGTAAGCGGCTGTGCAATCTTTGAGAAGTCTTTGATGAACCGTCTGTAATAACCCGCCAAACCCAAGAATTGGCGTATTTCGGTTGGTGTGCGAGGTGCAGGCCAGTTCTTGATCGAATCTACCTTGGATGGATCAACATGAATCCCATCCTTGTTTACCACGTGGCCTAGGAATTGGACTTCACAAAGCCAGAAGTCGCATTTCGAGAACTTGGCGTACAGCTGTTCTATTCGAAGGAGTTCCAGAATAAGTCGTAAATGCTGTTCATGTTCCTCCCGATTCTTCGAATAAATTAGGATGTCGTCGATGAAAACAATAACAAACTTGTCAAGATAAGGTTTGCACACCCTGTTCATAAGATCCATGAAGACCGCAGGCGCGTTCGTTAGCCCGAATGGCATGACCAAAAACTCGTAATGGCCGTAGCGAGTTCTGAATGCTGTTTTGGAGACGTCCTCATCCCGGACTCTCAGTTGATGGTAACCTGACCTCAGATCAATCTTTGAGTAATAGCTCGACCCTTGCAACTGGTCGAATAAGTCGTCGATGCGTGGAAGAGGATAGCGATTTTTCACAGTCACCTTGTTCAGTTCGCGGTAATCTATGCACATGCGAAAAGTACTGTCTTTCTTTTTCACAAACAATACCGGAGCTCCCCAGGGCGAAGAACTAGGACGAATGAAACCCTTATCTAAAAGTTCTTGCAATTGCTTAGACAGTTCTTCCAGTTCGGTTGGAGCTAAGCGGTAAGGCGCTCGAGCTATGGGTGCTGCTCCTGGAGCTAGCTCGATCTGAAATTCGACCTGGCGATGGGGCGGTAACCCAGGTAACTCTTCAGGAAACACTTGAGGAAAGTCGCGTACAACCGGAATATCCTCTAACTTCTTCTCTTTCATCGATGTATCTGTAACGAGTGCTAAAACAGCTGTGTGGCCCTTTCGCAAACACTTCTGTGCCTTCAAGAAGGAGATGATGCCACTCACGACACCACTCTTATCGCCTTGAACTTCGAGAGGTTCTTTGCCAGTACGGGGAATACGAATGATCTTCTCCTTGCATAAGATCTCTGCTTGCTGTTGGGATAACCAATCCATACCAATGACGATATCAAAACTACTCAGAGTTATAGGAATGAGATCGATAGAGAAAGTCTGACCAGCGAGGATAAGATTACAACCTTGAACTATGTGTGTGGCCTCTAGACTTTTACCGTTAGCTAACTCTACGACATGTTTGGTGTTCAAAAGTGTTGGTGCGCGTTTAAGCATTTGACTAACTCTCAGAGACATATAACTGGTATCCGCACCCGAATCAAATAATACAGTAACATAAAAGTCGTCGAGAAGAAACTTACCCATAACCACATGAGGATCGTTCCTTGCGTCACTCTGACCAATCACAAATACACGACCCTTTGCACCATTGTTGTTGTTGTTTCCCCCATTGTTGTTCCCACTGCCCTGATTATTGTTGTTGTTGTTCTGATTCTGATTTAACTGGGGACAGTTCCGCTTGAAGTGACCTTCAGCCCCACACTGAAAGCATGCCTTAATTCCTTGTTGTTGTTGCTGTGACTGGTTTCGTGGAACTGGTGGCTGTTGTTGCTGGTTCTGATTCGCAGGCCTTGAACTCCTGCAATCTTTAGTCTCATGACCTACCCTTAGACATCTCTGACAGCGGCCTTTACGACACTGACCACTGTGGTGTTTGTTGCACCTGTTACACAGTGGATGAGTTCCCCGATATCCACTCTGCCCCTGACTACCAGACGATTGCTGACTCGGGCTCTGGAAATCACTAGTCTTGCGCTGCTGCTGTGCTTGAGACTGTACAGTAGCAGAACCCCTGCTGGAATCCCCTTCCCATTTCCGCTTGTTGTCACTGGGATTAGCAGGAGTAGCTGGAGTGGTAGCGGTAGTAGTAGCGCCGATACGTTTAGGTAGCCTGTTCTGTTCCACTGCCTGATCGGTGAGGCGATGAGCTAGCTTGACGATCTGTTGAATGGTGCCAAGATTCGCTGAGGTTACGTGACTTTGAATTTCCGGCACCAGACCATTGAGATACAATTCGATACGCTTAATGGGAGGGTCCACCATAGTAGGACACAGAATAGCCAACTCATTCGATCTTCTGGTGTACGCTTCAATTTCTGACCCCGTCATTTTCAAGTGGTAAAACTCTACCTCCAGCTTATGAATATCATCACGGCTACAGTATTCTTCTTTGATCAATTCCTTGAAATCATTCCAGGGTGTGGCGTTAGCAACAGCCAACCCTAACATCTGAACTTGCGCATTCCACCAAGTCAGCGCAATGCCTTCTAGAGTACCAGTGGCGTACTTCACCCTGCGAGCCTCAGGGCATTCACACATTTCAAATACCGACTCGAGCTTTTCAAACCAATGGAGGAGTCCAACCGCTCCTTCCGTGCCACTAAAAGTAGTAGGACGACAGTCCATGAAAGTTTTGAAGGTGCAAACAGGTGGCTGAGCGTGCTGACCTGTTGTGTATAAGAATCCAGTACAAGATTAAACACAAGAGTTGGTTTAGAAGTGTAGGATCTAAAGATCCTAGTGTGAGTTACCACTGCAGGATATACCTCCTGCTTGTGCGGCTGCAACTGCCGCAGCAACTTGTTCGTTAATGAGAGCCGTCAACTGGGCTTGTGTCATGTTGATACGTCCAGACATGATCTTCATAGCAAAGATAGCATAAGTGAGAAAGGTTCGCGTGTAGTGCGATGACAGAAGAGAGTAAGCACACAAGTGTTCTCATGCAATAGTGGTACGTTTATCTAAGCATACCCTGAGCAAAGTTCTATGCAATTCTAGCAAGTAGGTAATAAAACATGTACCATATTACCTATGATGTTGAGTCTTGCACGTGGAGCGAGGCGTCGTTGTGGATCGTTGAGCACTGTTTCGGTTATAGTCTGGTTTTAATAAAAATGTTTTCCCCTTATTAAAACCGAGTTCTCTATAACCAATGGCTCTGATACCAATCTGTCACACCCCCAAAATCCACACGCGGAGTACCACCGCTTGGAGGCGTGACATGACCAGGATCAAGCCACCAATCATATTGAACATAAGTATAGAGAAAGTCATTCATCAATACGATAGGTGTTTCCAAAACCAAATATAAACAAGTGTGTAGCGGAAGCATTTAAAGTAAAACCCAACATAAGTTTAAGTACAAAATGTCATAATGTTTAACAACACATTTCACGATCCATGTCCACAACGACCGTGCCTCCCGTGCAAGCTCCAAAAGTACCTAAGGTCCTGCAAGGCATGTAACAGAGAGTCAACAACTAGTTGAGCGAGTTCACAGTAGGTTATTTAGTTATAATGTTCGTATCGTAAATCTTATGTTCGTTTAGAAATCATGTATCGTATGTAATAGCATCGCGGCCCTCTAGGCATGTTTGCGAAGTTTAGTGGGGGTTTCCCATGTTTTCTCTAGACTATATGTGGGCCGAAATCACTTATGTGATTTCGTCCACTTTCACTTGTGGGGGTGTTTTCGTCTAGAACTTCATCTTCACCAACAAATACTTACAGTAACTAAAAAAAAACCCAGCAACTATAATTTCCATTACAGTTACATGATCTGATATACTTGAAATCATTTAATCAAATATGTAACAAATACATTACCAAAATCATTGTGAAATCCAGAACATATTTCAATCAGTTTATCATTCAATAACATATACCCACTGTTGATCCAAACATCCAAGATACAGACAGTTTAGAGATAATAATTATCTAGCAAGCACACAATGATAGATCACATGATCACATATATAAATAATGATTAAACCTCCAAAATCATACAGTAAGCATCTTAAACAACTGAACATGAAATCACTAACCAAGGATTTAAACAGAGGTTTTGCTTCAAATGAGGAATTCTGTTTGTGGGTTTCAGATGTAGCGAGAGAGAGAGAACAAAGTGATAAGGTTTGGTAAGTGGGTAACGTCTCGGAGAAGATTGTGATTAAATAAATATATATATAATATCTAATATCTCAAAACTGGGCCAAGGCCCATCTCTGATTTCGCCAAAATTGCTGGACGAAAACACTAAAGTGTTTTCATCACAGAAAGGTGTTTTCATAAGAGCAGGGGTGTTGGGCCAATGATCCATAAAAAACTATACAATCTCAATTAGCACAAATTACACTATCATCAAATACTCAAATATAATATGCACCCCAAATGTCAAATATCGATCGCAATACTATTTTACGTTTTTCAAATGTAAGCGTTGTGAAACAACGAGTCGTGTAAACAAACAACATAAACAATAAAAAAAATTTAACGTGCACTAAATGCGAAGATGGAAATCTTGGAAACTCGAGTTGTCACATTGTGAATATCCCTCTGAGAGGGGCGGTTTTAGGCACGAGGTGCCAACTTCTGTTACCTTTGATTTGGAGCTATACCTGATTTATGGCAGGCAATACACAACACCCTTGGCTCACATCTAGACATGAGCATTACTTATCACTGTAGGAAAACCGGATGGAGTAACGAACCATCCTGACACACGAAGACATGTTGCGAGCATGTGCGTGATTGACATTAGTAAACATTTGGGAAGGACACTTATCTTTGGGTGACCTCTACTACAGCCGTTACCGTATTAGTATGCATACAGCTCTGTTTAAGGCATTGCATGGATGATAATGCCAATCTCCTCGTGGACTGAGGTGGATGACAACCTAATCACGGGTCCAGGATTTGTACTCAAAACTCTTGGGAAGATTGCTTAGATCGGAAATCGTTTGGCGGCAACGAGGGACCGTCAGGAAAGTTGATAAGCTCAGGAAACACCGGGAGTTCGCTGTAGGCGATTGTATCATGTTGAAAATCTCACCCTGGGAGGGTGTGGTACGCTTGAAAAGCGTGGCAAGCTTAATTTGTGTTACGTTAAGAATTCTGGAAAGAATCGGTCGTGTGGTCTACAAACTCGAGTTACCCAACGAATTGGGTAACGTGCACAATGTCCTTTATGTCTCGAATCTAAGGCAGTGCTTGATGAAACATTTGTGATGTCTTTATTAGACAAGTTGCAGTTGTCGAGGAGCCAATCTAAGACATAGACGAGGAGGTAAGGTTTGTTAGCATAGTCTAATTTCCAATCATGAGAGTTCGTTGGAACTCAAGACGTGGACCGGAGTTCACGAGGGAGCGCAATAACTGGAGTAAGCTCTAGTATCTTCAGTTGTTCAAACGGTTGTATCAACTTCTGATATCATTGGTGAATTTCGGGACGAAATTCCCTTTCAAGTTGGGGATGATGTGACAACCTGAACTTCCAAGGTTAGTGCCATTTGATCTCGTGATTCTAACTCCTCATAATTCTTTTTCTTCCACGCTCTTGTTATATTAAACTTTTTATTGAACTTCTTGTTTTGATAAACTTGTCGAATGTGAATCTATGTGGTTGTAACTAAGTGTATGGTTGGGTCCGTTTAAGTGTTTGGGTTTGTTTATAAGGGCCGCACATGAACCTGGGCCGCTATATATATATATTTTTGGGCCGCGAGTGTATTGAGTGCAACCCCACACACACGATATGTATGTGGGCCGCGGGTAATCACCACCTCTCACTCTATTCAGCCCATGCATGCATATCGGGCCGAACCACTTGAGCCCAATCCCTACCTTTCCTTTATGTATACGTAAAATAAGTATGGGTTTCATATACAACTTGTTGCAAACCCTATATTCCCCAAAATCATCGACGGCAGTATCTAGAGCATCATCATCGAAGCCCTTCTCCTCGTTCGAAGTGTTCTACATCTCGTTCTAGCACCCCTCTACTGTCTCGCGGTTAGTATAAACATACTTGTTATAATTCTGTTGTATGATCTCGACTATGTGTGAACTTGTAAATGGAATTGTATGAATAATCATGGAGTTCGTGTAACCTAGGGTTATTGACGAATGATTTCTGTTAAGATGTTGATGTATGTTTTGATGGTTAGCCGATTAGGATTGATCGGAAGATAGGTATGGTGCTAACTAACGTGTTTGACAAACTAAGGGTGCATAATTACTCAAATATAGGACAAACGCTAACGGATGAATTGGTGTAGCTGAATAAAAAAAATGGAAGTTCATGTTGATGTTCATGATCATCGCATAACTGGTAGTTGCTGTTGCTACTTGGTTCGATTTACATGAGCATGAAAGTGGAATGATTGTGTTATTATTTGAATTGAATAATTGTTTAACATTTTAGTAAACTGCCAGTTATGAGTGACCGAAAATGTGGAATGCAAATTAAAGTTGTCCACTAAATTCACAAAATACAATGCAACCGATTATGATATATTAGTGGCTTTTAGGGGTCCAATACATTTGATGGTAAGTGGTCTGACATAGTAGATAACCTTGAATAAAAGTGGAGGCCCATGTGTGTAGTCTTGATCTAATCAAACCATATGAGTATTTTAATAATGTTGTAGTAAGAATATCATGTGCATGAAAGTGTTTGATGGGTTGATGAGATGATTAACCGATTAATCTATGTTGAGTAGTTAGAGGTATTTTGTTAATTGATTTGGATTGTTAGTTGCATAATACAAAGTTACTGTTATTATTAAGGAGGATAATTAATTTGTGTGGAATGGGGATAAACACATTAAAGGTCATGGATAAATTGCTAGAAACATAATATGAGAAGTTGTAGTGGGGAATAGGGCTGCACATACATGTAAATTGATTGGGCTGTTGCTAGTCTAAATTGTAACCAAGTAGTAACAATTGAGTTAGGCTTATGGATTGGATTGGATTGGCAAACTAGTACACTTACAATGTGTGGACCGAATCCTTGGCAGGCTGTTACATGTTATGTGATTATTCGATGGCACAGGGTGAACGGATTAACTGTCATGACTTGAATTACATGTGTTTGCTACGGGTGTAATAAATGTGCATTATGTGAACACAGAATACGTGAATTAATTGTACATGAAAGATGTAGTTTACATGCACCTGAGACTGATTGTTATCGGTAATTATGTTAGGACGTGTTTGATCAACTGTTAAGCAAGTAACTAACTTTACCGAGCAAACCAAAGGTGAGTTCACTGCTCTTTTCCAAGCATGCGTCCCGGGAAGGGATATCGGGTAAAGTTCCAGGGAGGAATGCAGGTTAATGGGATGTTTGTTATTATACTCAGTTTCTATCATATAAGACCCCTTACATATACCGATAGTTGCCGGGGAGGCAACGAGGTTATTAGTAGATAGCGCTATTAGGTTTGGCACCCTCACACCGTACCGGGGAGGACGAGCGTGAACTAATTTCCTTAAAGCATAACCAATGTTTTGATAGAGACATTGGGGTTGGGCAAATACATCTTGTAGCCATCTGCGGTAATCGAGTTAATAACAAAATCAAATCAAACTGTTGAACTGTTTTATACACACATCTGGTAACTAAACGCGTTAACAAAACTTTGAACTCACCAGCGTCGTCTGACACACTTGTCTGCATGCTTGCAGGTCTATAGGGTTATATCTTGTGGAACTTGCTGTCTGGAAGGCTGGAGTGGTCATGGGTCGTTATACTTGGAATCTCAATACGAGCTTAACGGTTTATGATACACTTAACAAATGAGATATGCTTCCGCTGTATATGATGAATGATATGTAACGTTTGTAACTCTTTATATTAATGAATGAAAGTTTTATTTAAACCTATCTAAGAGTTCAATGTGATTGGTGGCTTGGATCCTGGTACGTCACACGCCTCGCGGATGTTTCCGCGTGTGGTATTTTGGGGGTGTGACAGTTTGGTATCAGAGCCACTGGTTATAGTGAACTTGGTTTTAAAACGTTTTTTTTATAAAACCAGACTATAACCGAACAGTTCTGAAAACGGGAATACGACCATGACACTCAGCTCTAGATTGCAAGGTTCGTCTTTTCATCTGTGGTATACATTACATGAGTAGTGTACATTTGTGTATGGAGTAGCGTACAAACACACACTCGTCACTATAGCATGATTGCACGAATTGCTTGCTTACATTATGATGTGTGGATAACATGTCATAGTCCTTACATTCTTATGATTTTATCGTCTTGATAACCTCTGTTTGACATCTGAGCTAGAGGAACCATTTGACATGAGTTAGGAGGAGTTGAGATGAGCATGCAAATCACAATATTATTGTGGGTGCACACATACTAATAATGTGAGGTGCATGCGAGTCCCAGTGAGGCTTAACAAGTGAAAAAGGGGTTCCGTTCCGTTATTTGATCGATGTGAAACACAACAGTCTATTTGATCGATGCAAGGCACATGAGGGTAGCATTATCTTTTAACATCCTAATTTATAAGTGATTTTTAGAAAACAAATAAAACATAGCCAATCACCTGCCGCCACCACCTTCCACCCTCACCTGCTGCCGACCACCACCAGCTCCCACCCTCACCTGCCGCCGACCACCCACCATCTCCAACATCGCCTTACCCACCATCACCACTCACTCCACTGTCTCCAACATCACCAAAAACATCCACCCCTTCGATCCACCATCACCAAAAACCAAAAACATTCTTCAATTACTAAAAACCGGCATAAATTACACAATTGTTGAACCAGATTCAACATTAACATTCATCAATAACTAACCCTAATCTGCAACCACTACCCCATCCCCACCGGAACCCTAACCTTGCAATCAACCCAAATCAGCAACCACTACCCCATCCACCATCACAACCCTCTCTGTGTATCAAATCAGGTTGCCAATAGTCGTCGGAGAAGAGGGAAGAGCAGAGAGAAGAGAGAGAGTGGGGGCGGTGGCAGTTGGGGGCGGTGTAACATTAACATTCATCAATAACTAACCCTAATCTGCAACCACAGCCCATCCACCATCACAACCCTCTCTGCGTATCAACCACTTCCCCTATTTTGACTCCAACCACCGTTTACCCTCTTCGATCTTCACTCTTCGTTTACTCTCTCTCTCTTTATCTCCAGGCTGCAAAATCGAAGGAAGAAACTAAGAAATTAGAGCCACCACTTCGCCGGTCAAATAGCGTCGGAAGACGAAGAAGAAGGACGGCGAATCGTCGTTACTTATGTCACATCAATCGCCGATAGAGAGAAGAGAGAGTGGGGGCAGTGGCAGTTGGTGGTGTTGACAGTGGTGGTGGTAGGTGGGGTAGGGGCGGTGGTGGTAGGTGGGGTGGGGGCGGTGGTTACAGGGGTGGGGATGATGGTTGCAGGGGTGGGGATGGTGGTTGCGGTGGTGGATGGTGGTTGATGGTGGTAGAGAGAAAGGGAGGTGTAGAGAGAGAGAGAGAGAGAGTTGTAGATAGAGGGAGAGAGAGTGAAGAATCTGATCTGATATATACTTGTATATGTATATAAATAATAGTAATAATAATAGTATTTTTTTAAATATATTTTGTTTTAATTTTTTAAATAATAATACTAAATATATAGGTAAAAAGACAAAAATACACTTTGGTGAGCAGATTTAACCAAAAAATCTAACTGAGTTTGCCATAAAGGACGTAACGTGCAATATTTGCAAACACTAAGGACAAAACTCATCAATTTTAAAGGTAAATGACAGCGCCTGAAATTTGGGACAAACATAAAGGACAAAACTTGTAATTTACTCGAATTTCAATATTTGTTTAATTATTTGTGACATTAGTACGTTTTCAATCATTGTACAATTCTGAACTCTCAAACTTGTTCTGGAAGTGAAATCATAAACCGTTACGTAAACATAATCAGTTTAACGCGACGTACACTCCAGAACTGTGACATAAGCCAAACAAACCCTAAATACCCTTTACATAACTTAGAAATAAGTTTCGAAGGATTCGGTATGGCAAAAACATGTTTATTCGAACTTTAGAACTAATTGCGACAAAACTGCGAAACGAACGTTGGTGACCGCCTGGATAATATTTAAATTCTAAAAAAAATTGGTTATGATTAAAATTTTGTTTTAAATCATGTTCGTGTTGAAAAATAAATTAAAACTCTTAAAAACATTATTTTTCAAGCTTAAGCGCGTACCGCGTGTTTTTTTTGGGTAAAGGGTTTTACCCCGGTGAATTTTATAAATCAAACCAATAAACGCAAAAGTGTGGCTGAAGTACCACACTCACTCTAAACTTGGCATACCAAGACTAGGACCAAACAACCAAAAGAAACACAACCAGGCAAAAACAAAGCCACGGACACACACATTAGCCAAACACGGCCAAGTCACAACAAACCAAAAAAATAAACAACTATACTAGCCGGGATCAATCTCTAAATTGCTACTAGGAATCTTCCACTTCTCCACCAATCTACCATTCTCAAATCTCCGTTTAAACTTGAGAGTCATAAGTCGCATACGAACAGTGTTGATAATCTCCTGAGACACCACCTGAACCGTACGCATGTTCCGAGAAAACAACCTGTTGTTTCGTTCTTGCCATATAAAATAAGTTGCAGCCGCAATCACCAACCGACTTACCACATTGTCAGGCTTCTGTAAGCTCAAGTTTTGATTCATCCAAGCCATTATATCGGACCATCCTCCATTCACGTCTTCCATATTAGCGAAACTTCTTATATTGTGCCAAATCTGAGCCGCAAAAGAGCATTCAAAGAACATATGATCTCTCGAGTCCTTGTTATAACAGCATAAAGGGCAGCACATGAGATTTAGATTTGTTTCACTTCCCGCTTCCCAAACAGACAAACGATCCTGTGTCTTCAATTTGTTTCGGATAACTAGCCAAATGTGAAATGAGTGTCTAGGAATGCATTGCTTAAACCATACCATATTCGCCCAAGACACTTTGCTATCATGAAAACGAATATTATTCCAGACCTCCCAAGAAGAAAACGGCCGAGTATTTCCTTCCAAATCTTTCCAAACCAGCCGATCACGGACATTATCATATAAAATGTGACAACCGTCACTTTTCCGTACATTCCGTACACGAAATGAACAGTAATTTGTGCTTTAATGACTGTACATGATCTAGTTTACCAGACAAATAAATTCCTGAATTCCATGCAAGTGAATTCATGCATGATATATGCTACAAGAATTACGTTATGATAGCGTTGCGTCAAAAATTAGTAAACTCACCGGTAAGACACATCGTGTCAACAGAACTGCAGAAAGCAGTCAGACATTAGAATTAGGGCCTAGGTGTAGGTCCAACGTCAAAAATACATTAAAACCCAAGGATACATACAAGGGTTACATATATACCGTCCGGAAGCTAAAATACGCACTAAAAAGCACCCGAAACGCACTTTAAGTGCAGAAATTTACATAATTCAGCTATAATCAGCATTTTGGCAATGAAATATTGTGCAAAAATGTCGTTTTATCATCCAGAATATTTCCCTAAGTGACGGGAATCGAAAATATTACAAAAGGATACTTAAAAGGCACTAAAAAGTGTAGTTTAGCACTTTAACGAACCGGTGTCTAACCGAACAACCGGATAATATCCGGAACACCAAAATAATGCTAGAAGCATTGTTTTTATTTTTCTAAGCTAGTTAGGGTCCCCGAACACCCTAACACACTATATTTAATAACACTCTTAACACTAGATTTATGATACTTGAAAGCTAACTAGGATAGTAACTTGGAAGTTGAAATGGAACTAGGACCCCCTCCCCCCATAACCGATTGTGTGAGAGTGGGGGACACCCCATGATTTCTTCCATTTGTTTATTTGATATGCTATGTACAATTGGAGACATAAGACCTAGTGGGTAAGGAGATGTTGGAGGATTTCTTTAAAAACCACTAGACTTCACTTCATCTTCATCATTCAACAAAAAAAAAAAAAAAAAAAACTCTCTCATCTCTCCCTCTAACCTCACGGCACCAACACACACCCACACTTCCATCTTTTTCAATCCACTTCCTAGCAATCCAAGGTGTTTTGGTGGTGTAAGAAGGTCACTAACGAAGCTCGGTGCAAGCGGAAGTTGAAGAACCTCAACCATTTGCTTTTATCCACCTCATTTATACACTTGAACTTCCCTAGCCTTGTGCTAGTAGTAAGTGTTCTCAAACATCATCTTGTTCTTGTTTATAGTGGTTAATATGAATTTTGTCGGGTGAAAATCATGAACATACTAAATCACATACTAAAAGTTTACAAGAATGAGAAATAAGTTGGATAAAAACTATAATGTTGTGTAAAACTTGTAAGACTTGTTTTGTGGTGATTATTTAGTGCCGATCTATGTTGTGGTAGCTCGGATCATCATCTAACCCGGATTAGTCATGTTCATGAAACATGACATAGAATATGTTAAGAATGAAAAGGGTTAAATGGTGAAACTCTACTACACACTAAACATGAACTTGTGTAAAAACAATTTATCTTATGAAATGGAGTTCTAAACTAGTAGATCTAAAGATCTACAAGTGGTATTTTCGAAAGACCAACTGTAAGACAAAACCATGTTTTAAAACCGGATCTTTCATGAAGTAGAAGTGTTTTTATGAACAAACAAGTGTGTGGACACTTGTGTAACAAAAGTTTTAACAAAAAAATAATTTTCGTAAAAACCGACTAGAAGTTGTGAAACTTCATATTCTTTAAAAATAAAGTTTTTAAGAAATTAAACTTATTTTTAAAGATAACAAGGCTTACTAAATGTGCTAGTAAGTTACTACACATTTTTGTAAATATTCAAGTTCATGAAATGGAGAAATTAGTGATTGATGTTGATGATTATTGTTGATAATTGTGTTGTTGATATTGTTGATGCTTTAAAAGAAAATAAACACATGTTTTGAAAACATGGGAAACCTCCATTTTTAGGGGAAACTCTGTCAAAATTTTTATAAATTTTGACACTTAGAAAAATATAAGTTTTTGAGAAACTTATTCCCTAAAAATGTATTTAAAAGTATTACCAAGGTTTCCCTAATTTTTTGTGATAAGAAATGAGGATTTCTTCAAGAATAAAAATGGATATTAAGTATGTATATTTTTGAGAAAAATATATATATTATTTGATCACCAACTTTTGTGCTAAGTGTATATAGTATGTGTTATACGTGCTAGTGTATTAAGACTTAAAAATACACTAAATACTCATGAGAAGTATAAACACAAAATACACATACAACATACAAGATTCATAATTCGGTTGCAAAGTGCAAAACATGAAATACTTATATTAATTTTTGAGAAAATAATATAAGTAAAACACTTAGTTAAAAATATAGAATATTTTTAACACAAGAATATATACAAAAGAGAGTGACTGTACTTGTGCGACGCAAGTCTAGTGACTAACGTTAAGAAAACGCGTATAGGTTACGACGTTAATTAAGCAAATCCGGTGAAGTTTACGACGCAGGAACGCAAAGTTGTGAGTTCATGCTCCCCCTTTTCTTTAACTGTTTTCAGTTTTTATAACTCTCGGGGGTGAAATACATGTTACAAATATTATAATTTTTACAAAGGGTAAAAAATACAAGAAGCACTCTTGGTGAGAACGAGAACCGAGTGCAATATGATTTGAGAATACGAGAAGCACTCGTGGTGAGTGCAATATGATGAGCTTTAAGAAAAGCCTAGAAAATACTAGATCATGTGAGCATATACTTAATACTAAAAATGCCATAAAGTCTTGGTGAAAACTAGTACCAAGCCATTAAATACATTCATTAATTAGGGACGAGGGTTAGATCTAACGGGTACGGCCGAGCCCCACTCATGGTCCTTATGTGACCACTTGAGTGCTTCGGTGTCCCAGTCGAGGGAAATCGACGCAGTCGAGGTTAATCGACACAGTCGAGGGTAATCGACACAGTCAAGGGAAATTGACACAGTTAATCGACACAGTCGAGGGAAATCGACATAGTTAGAGGAAGAATATACTAATGCTTCCTATGGCCTCACATGCCTTGAGGGAGAAAATACTAATGCTCCCTATGTCCTCACATGCCTTGAAGGAGAATATACTAATGCTCCTTATGTCCTCACGTGCCTTAATGTCCTTGTATAAACAATCATTTAAAACGTGGGGTACACAAGAAAACTTGAATGATACTTGAGTACGTGGGGTACTCAAGAAAACGGGAATTACACTTGAGTACGTGGGGTACTCAAGAAAGACTTGAATTATACATGACACATACTATGTTTTCATACAAAGTATAAAAATGTGAAATACAAAAACGCATGAACTCGCTCAACTTTATGTTGATGTTTTCCAAAATTACATGTATTTCAGGTGACAGGATGGATCTTGGGCGCAAGTGTCGTAACTAGAAGTAGACTACAAGTTTAGATGTCATCCACTTTTGTTGAATTGTAACCTTGTCAAAGGTCGTGTTTTGAAAACTTAAATTACAAGTATTTGTAATACTTAAATTTTCATAAATGGATGAACATCGTTTTGATCATGTAGTTGTTTATTACGATTGAATGCAATGATAACAAGCTAGTCACACATCATACGCTTCCGCAAAAGACAGGGTGTGACAGTTTGGTATCAGAGCTTCGATTGTAGTGAACTAGGATTCTTTCTCGAGTCTAGACTACAATCACTAGAGTTCTCTCACGAAAACATTTTACAAAAAGGTTTTCATTGCATTCACGAAAGCGCCAAGATCCACGAGTCAGACACTTTTCAAAAAGTGACAAGGCAAGGACATTAGTGAGGAATACCTTTAAAATAAGGTGCCAAACAAAGCATAGTCTACACGAGTTAGACTTGCCAAAAACAAAATGACCCCCCAAAGACGAGAGTTATACGTGATATAATGCATTAAATTGCTTGATTTTGCTAAGTAGCATATATGTTATTGATATACATACATACAAATAAGTGTACGGAATGATTATTGACGTGAATAAGATACTTTCGACTCCGACTCCTATTACTATACGTGACTCGCACGATGAAGCTACCGACCTCGCATCCTTTGCAAAGCTCATGGCTGGGAGTGATTACCAAACAAGATGCTGAGCTTGCTTCCGTAGGAGATGGCTGCTCTTCCCTCTCGATCGTGAAGGTGCCTAACTACGGTGATGATGATGAGGCAGAGGCGGCAACCTTGATCGAATTCTCAATCAACGGGACGAGATCCCTGCGACTTATGTGACGCAAGATTGACGACATACTTGACCAGAAAAAGGAAGATGAAGTATTCATCTCGAAGGTGCCCCTCCAACTACTAGGAATTCTCTCTATTCCTATTCCATCTAATCATCGTGCCTATACGCGCGTAACGATAACGAATGTTAGCGCGTGGACCATCGCAAAGGTCCTTTCCATGACAGAGGTATAAGGACAGTAGTGTCCCCTCTTTGATTGATCATCTGCTGGACGAGAGAAAATTGGGGTAACTGTGCAAGACAATTTATTATTATGGGGGCCCACGTAATAACGACTTGTAGTGCACAGGAATCCTGGTGGACTCTGCGGGCCGAGCTAATGAAAACCATACAAAATTAATCTATAGGTGTCCTCACCTTCATCTGGTAGAACGATACATAGATCAGTGCTTTAGCACGATAGAAAGTAGGAAGCCTGTCTTAGCCTACTTCGTGACTGACACTTCTACCTGCATACGAGACGTTTGAGGAAACGATATTTAAGCAAGAGAGGTGGAATGACATTCAGGAAGAATCAGTGACGATACACTCCCTACCACCTCGACACGGACAACCCCATCAAAGTGGAAATATACGCACCAGTAAGGCTAAACCAATGTAGCAGGAAATAACTAAAACTTGAATGACCAAGGCGATGTAGCCTCGAGTTCATTTCAAACAATAAGCCAAGTTGGCAAGCCTATGTGAAGGCTCAATAACTATTTCCTCGCTTATACACTGATTATATATACGTGTGAAATTGGGTGGCTTATGGTGCTATGTATCTCATAGACAATTGGAATGTTGTCTAACCTACTTCATACCATTTTGGCAGAAGAGAATGCCGCCCAGGCGAGACACAAACACCAGTACGTTGCCAAGGACAGAAGCCGAGCTGCAAGAACGCATCTCGCAGGCAATTGCACGACATGAAGCCCTCCGCTCTGAGCACAGCAATGGCACTACTGTAAATAACCCTCCAACTGGCTGCACCTATAAACAATTCCTGGACTGCAAGCCATGGAATTTTGATGGCACAGGAGGTGCCATTGCATTTGTTCGTTGGGCAGAAAAGACTGACTCCATTCTAAGAATGAGTAACTGTTCGCCCCGACAGAGTGTTACTTATATCTCAGGGTTATTCGTAGATGGCGCACTCTCCTGGTGGAACCTTCAGGTTCAAACCCTTGGTGCAGATGCTGCTTATGCACTAAGCTGGGACGAGCTCAAGGAATTGATGGAAAAGAAATACTGTTCTAGGGCTGAAATCCAGAAGCTTGAGGTGGAGTTCTGGAACTTGAAAATGGACGGACCGAAGATTCCTGAATACATCCAATGATTTCACGACTTGTCTAGGGTCGTCCCCTACTTAGTCAAACCGGAATTCAAAAGGGTTGAACGATTCATTTGGGGACTTGCACCTCAGATCAGGAGCATGGTTACTACCTCAAAGCCCTCAACCATTGCAGAGGCTATCGATATGAGTGTCACCCTTACTGAAGAAGCTCTACGTGCGGGAAAATTTTCAGAATCTGAGGATAACAAGAAAGAGACTCATGTGGAGTCATCAGGCAATAAGAAGAGGAAGTCTTCGAATCTAAAGATGAGCACCCAAGTCAACTATGGGAGCTCTAAAACAGGCAAAAGAAAGAAAGTGAACCCGCCGCCTGGAAGGAAAACTGATGGAGCCACTAATAAGGCTGGTGGTAAAATATACTCGGGGACTAAGCCGAGATGCAGGGAATGCACTTTTCACCATGAAGGTCGATGTCTAAGGCCTACGTGCGGAAAGTGTGGAAAAGAAGGGAACAGCAAGGATGCCTGTTGGGCGAAGGACCCAGATGGAAGAAATAAGAGAATACCAGGTTGTTACAAATGTGGTGAAGCAGGGCACTTTAGGAAAGATTGCCCTAGGAAGAAACAAGCAAGGAAGGGTTTTCACGATTGAAACTCGTGAAGCACGCCAGGATCCAGATGCGGTTACGGGTACGTTCCCTATTAACCAACCTAATGCATCTACCTTTAATTAATACTGGCACCAACTTTAACCTTGCATGCTTAGAACATAAGAAACTGCTTGGCCTAGTTTCGAGTGAAATAGACGCCCCGTATCCTTTCAAAATAGTCATATAGAAGGCTAGTTGAAGCAGATGAAGCAAGTAAGGAATTATATTTTAGGGACTCAGAAGGCCTGAACTTTCTGTTACCCTTGACTCGCGAAGTCATAATATGATAATCAGCATGGATCGGAAATCCAAGTATACAGCTGACGTCGTTTGATATGGGAAAATCAGTCGCATCCTTCTTGCGAACGATGAAACCCGACTTCCTGCAAAAGGTGCAAGGATGCTAGACCCCACAAGGCGGCAGATCTACGACATCCCTCATTGGTCGAAAGGGCATAGAAACGCCTCCGAGTAGACTGCAGAGCCTGAGAACATCCCCGTGATGGAAGAAGTCCCAGTAGACTTTTCGGAAGACTTGCCAGGAACGCCTCTCCGTAGCGACGAGAGGAGTTCAGGATAAATCGCGTGCCAGGAGCAGCACCAGTGACGAATGACGCCATACCGACTAGCTTCACCAGCAAAGCATGAACCTCTGATATAACTGCAAGAGCTGCTAGACAGAGGAAATTAAGGACATAACATCCTTAGTTAAGGAGACAAGGAGAAAGTTGGTAGTCTCCACTTTACATAAACTTCAGAAAATTGAGAATCAGAATCCTTTGCCAAGGACTGACGACACAAATGAGCCAATCGTAAGGCTCCAGTTACCACTCAAAGATCAACTTAAGGACAGGATGTCCTCCACTGTGAATACAAGAGGAAATATCCCTAAAACGACCTTTAGGACTTGCTTCGAGCATTACGAGATCCTTGTCGTATCATTTGGCTTAACACATGCATCGACAATATTCATGGACCTCATGAATCGAACGTGTGAGCCATACCTGGATAAGTCATATACTTATTGACTACATTCTTATATGGCCAACGACCAAGGAAGGTCGTGAGCAACAGCCGCAATTTACCTTGCAACTCTTAGAGAAAGCACAGTTATGTGCAATGATGACGAAAAGCGGATTTTGAGTTCGCGAAGGGAGAACTTTAAGATACATGGTGGATAAGAATGAAATTCACGCCAACCCTGCAACCAATAGCTAAGGAGCTAGAGTTGCAATTATGTGACGTCTCTCGACAAGTCTCGATTGTACGTCGATGCAACGAGACCACGACATTGCACACGCGGCACATTGATTAAGGAATCACGAGAAGAGATCTTGAGATAGATACAGTGATTGCGCGCCGCAACTGGACGTCATTACTTGAAAGAAAACGTTGCACGATCTTTATTGATCACAAGGGTTGCAACGCACCGATGATCGTAAGAACTCGAATACGAACTGAGCTGCTGAACAATGCAGACTGTATGAACACAATACGTTCTTGTGTGATAAACTGTGATGAAAAGCCGGAACACTCACTTGCCCTTAGTAGAGTTTTCCTAAAACGGTATCTATCACACCGTCGTCTAAACCGCTTCGTGTAAAGCTTTAGACGGAACATATTGAGTAAATTCCCGTCATGTTGAACGGAGACGAGAAATAAACAATCAACTAGCCCGAGATGGCCCAGGAAAACTAGAGGCCAGATCCTTCAGATATGTAATCATATCAGGACAGCCCGTGGAATACAGAAAGATTATGCTGATGAGCGGCAGAAGTCGAAAGAATTTGAGACAAGAAGTATGGCTTTAATGAGAGCCTCGCCTAGAGAAGGCGTAGTGTGAGTTGAAAAACGAAAAGGTTGAATCCCCGGTGTAGGGATCAGAACCATTGTTTACAAGATGAAACTCCCAGAAAAAGATCAGTAGTGATCGCGACACATTCATGTGTCTAATCGTTAGAGGAGTCTGACTCAAGGAGCAGTCGTTGTTCCCACAAATAAAATTCACGTCAATGACAAACGACAAGAATTACTATAGAAACCTGTTGAGGTTTTGGACCAAGAGTCCGTGATACTATAGAAACCTGTTGAGGTTATGGACCAAGAGTCCACAGGATACAGAAAAGTCATGATCGACTTACTGGAATACGATAGAATTCATGACATGACCCAAAGATTTCATGGGAACATAAAGACAAATCATGAATCTAAGTGACCATATTGGTTTCACAACTCCCCTGCGACCGATGGCATCGCTTGAATTTCGGGACGAAATTCTTTTAACGGGGGGAGACTGTGACAACCGTCACTTTTCCGTACATTCCGTACACGAAATGAACAGTAATTTGTGCTTTAATGACTGTACATGATCTAGTTTACCAGACAAATAAATTCCTGAATTCCATGCAAGTGAATTCATGCATGATATATGCTACAAGAATTACGTTATGATAGCGTTGCGTCAAAAATTAGTAAACTCACCGGTAAGACACATCGTGTCAACAGAACTGCAGAAAGCAGTCAGACATTAGAATTAGGGCCTAGGTGTAGGTCCAACGTCAAAAATACATTAAAACCCAAGGATACGTACAAGGGTTACATATATACCGTCCGGAAGCTAAAATACGCACTAAAAAGCACCCGAAACGCACTTTAAGTGCAGAAATTTACATAATTCAGCTATAATCAGCATTTTGGCAATGAAATATTGTGCAAAAATGTCGTTTTATCATCCAGAATATTTCCCTAAGTGACGGGAATCGAAAATATTACAAAAGGATACTTAAAAGGCACTAAAAAGTGTAGTTTAGCACTTTAACGAACCGGTGTCTAACCGAACAACCGGATAATATCCGGAACACCAAAATAATGCTAGAAGCATTGTTTTTATTTTTCTAAGCTAGTTAGGGTCCCCGAACACCCTAACACACTATATTTAATAACACTCTTAACACTAGATTTATGATACTTGAAAGCTAACTAGGATAGTAACTTGGAAGTTGAAATGGAACTAGGACCCCCTCCCCCCATAACCGATTGTGTGAGAGTGGGGGACACCCCATGATTTCTTCCATTTGTTTATTTTATATGCTATGTACAATTGGAGACATAAGACCTAGTGGGTAAGGAGATGTTGGAGGATTTCTTTAAAAACCACTAGACTTCACTTCATCTTCATCATTCAACAAAAAAAAAAGAAGAAAACTCTCTCATCTCTCCCTCTAACCTCACGGCACCAACACACACCCACACTTCCATCTTTTTCAATCCACTTCCTAGCAATCCAAGGTGTTTTGGTGGTGTAAGAAGGTCACTAACGAAGCTCGGTGCAAGCGGAAGTTGAAGAACCTCAACCATTTGCTTTTATCCACCTCATTTATACACTTGAACTTCCTTAGCCTTGTGCTAGTAGTAAGTGTTCTCAAACATCATCTTGTTCTTGTTTATAGTGGTTAATATGAATTTTGTCGGGTGAAAATCATGAACATACTAAATCACATACTAAAAGTTTACAAGAATGAGAAATAAGTTGGATAAAAACTATAATGTTGTGTAAAACTTGTAAGACTTGTTTTGTGGTGATTATTTAGTGCCGATCTATGTTGTGGTAGCTCGGATCATCATCTAACCCGGATTAGTCATGTTCATGAAACATGACATAGAATATGTTAAGAATGAAAAGGGTTAAATGGTGAAACTCTACTACACACTAAACATGAACTTGTGTAAAAACAATTTATCTTATGAAATGGAGTTCTAAACTAGTAGATCTAAAGATCTACAAGTGGTATTTTCGAAAGACCAACTGTAAGACAAAACCATGTTTTAAAACCGGATCTTTCATGAAGTAGAAGTGTTTTTATGAACAAACAAGTGTGTGGACACTTGTGTAACAAAAGTTTTAACAAAAAAATAATTTTCGTAAAAACCGACTAGAAGTTGTGAAACTTCATATTCTTTAAAAATAAAGTTTTTAAGAAATTAAACTTATTTTTAAAGATAACAAGGCTTACTAAATGTGCTAGTAAGTTACTACACATTTTTGTAAATATTCAAGTTCATGAAATGGAGAAATTAGTGATTGATGTTGATGATTATTGTTGATAATTGTGTTGTTGATATTGTTGATGCTTTAAAAGAAAATAAACACATGTTTTGAAAACATGGGAAACCTCCATTTTTAGGGGAAACTCTGTCAAAATTTTTATAAATTTTGACACTTAGAAAAATATAAGTTTTTGAGAAACTTATTCCCTAAAAATGTATTTAAAAGTATTACCAAGGTTTCCCTAATTTTTTGTGATAAGAAATGAGGATTTCTTCAAGAATAAAAATGGATATTAAGTATGTATATTTTTGAGAAAAATATATATATTATTTGATCACCAACTTTTGTGCTAAGTGTATATAGTATGTGTTATACGTGCTAGTGTATTAAGACTTAAAAATACACTAAATACTCATGAGAAGTATAAACACAAAATACACATACAACATACAAGATTCATAATTCGGTTGCAAAGTGCAAAACATGAAATACTTATATTAATTTTTGAGAAAATAATATAAGTAAAACACTTAGTTAAAAATATAGAATATTTTTAACACAAGAATATATACAAAAGAGAGTGACTGTACTTGTGCGACGCAAGTCTAGTGACTAACGTTAAGAAAACGCGTATAGGTTACGACGTTAATTAAGCAAATCCGGTGAAGTTTACGACGCAGGAACGCAAAGTTGTGAGTTCATGCTCCCCCTTTTCTTTAACTGTTTTCAGTTTTTATAACTCTCGGGGGTGAAATACATGTTACAAATATTATAATTTTTACAAAGGGTAAAAAATACAAGAAGCACTCTTGGTGAGAACGAGAACCGAGTGCAATATGATTTGAGAATACGAGAAGCACTCGTGGTGAGTGCAATATAATGAGCTTTAAGAAAAGCCTAGAAAATACTAGATCATGTGAGCATATACTTAATACTAAAAATGCCATAAAGTCTTGGTGAAAACTAGTACCAAGCCATTAAATACATTCATTAATTAGGGACGAGGGTTAGATCTAACGGGTACGGCCGAGCCCCACTCATGGTCCTTATGTGACCACTTGAGTGCTTCGGTGTCCCAGTCGAGGGAAATCGACGCAGTCGAGGTTAATCGACACAGTCGAGGGTAATCGACACAGTCAAGGGAAATTGACACAGTTAATCGACACAGTCGAGGGAAATCGACATAGTTAGAGGAAGAATATACTAATGCTTCCTATGGCCTCACATGCCTTGAGGGAGAAAATACTAATGCTCCCTATGTCCTCACATGCCTTGAAGGAGAATATACTAATGCTCCTTATGTCCTCACGTGCCTTAATGTCCTTGTATAAACAATCATTTAAAACGTGGGGTACACAAGAAAACTTGAATGATACTTGAGTACGTGGGGTACTCAAGAAAACGGGAATTACACTTGAGTACGTGGGGTACTCAAGAAAGACTTGAATTATACATGACACATACTATGTTTTCATACAAAGTATAAAAATGTGAAATACAAAAACGCATGAACTCGCTCAACTTTATGTTGATGTTTTCCAAAATTACATGTATTTCAGGTGACAGGATGGATCTTGGGCGCAAGTGTCGTAACTAGAAGTAGACTACAAGTTTAGATGTCATCCACTTTTGTTGAATTGTAACCTTGTCAAAGGTCGTGTTTTGAAAACTTAAATTTCAAGTATTTGTAATACTTAAATTTTCATAAATGGATGAACATCGTTTTGATCATGTAGTTGTTTATTACGATTGAATGCAATGATAACAAGCTAGTCACACATCATACGCTTCCGCAAAAGACAGGGTGTGACATAAAATAGGAACCACTAAATTAATTAAGACTGGGAATAGATTTATACCAAGCAATCGGCCACCTCCATTGACCGTTTTGAGACACTAGGTCCGCTAAAGAAGATTGCAGGTTGAAACCAGCATTAGCAATAATTCTAGGGCTGATAAAAGCACGAAGAGGACCCGATTCACACCAAGTATCACTCCACGCATTAATCTCAGTTCCACTACCAATAGATTTCCACAAAAAAAGGACGAATAAGGCTGCGAATAGCAAGGAGCTTTCTCCATCCCCATGTCATGCGACCTCGACATGGGACCTCCCAGAAGCTTCTACCCTTAAGCTTGTGTATATGTATCCATTGCACCCACAACGATTTCCTATTGGTAAGAATGCTCCAAACATGAGAAGATAAGAGGGCCTTGTTGACATCTGAAATGCTACGAACACCCAACCCACCCTCATCCTTCGGAAGGCACACAAACTTCCATGCCACCTTAGGCTTGACGATCCTATGATAATTCCCAGACCATAAGAAGTCTCGCATACGTTTTTCCAACTCAGTAATAATTCTAGCAGGTAATAAAAACACCATAGCCCAGTAAATATGCATAGCCGAGAGGACCGAACTAACCAGTTGTAATCTACCAGCAAAAGAAAGAGACTTTGTCGTCCAGTTATCAATCTTCTTTTCCATTTTCTCAACCAGGACCTTACAATCCTTAAACGAGAGTTTAGAGGATATTAACGGAACTCCCAAATATCGAACAGGAAGAGAACCCTCTTGAAACGGCATAATGCTTAGAATTTCCTGCTTGATGGGATGAGGAATATTACCAAAGAAAACCGTGCTTTTGAACATATTAGGAATCAATCCCGAGGCCCTCGAAAACTGATGAAGAGAATCTCTCACCACCTTAACCGAAGCAGGATCACCATTCACAAAAATGAATAAATCATCAGCAAATGAGATATTAATGATTTTCTGTTTTTTACAATGGAGATGGTATCTAAACGCATTACTAGAAGAAGCTGCATTCTTTAGAAGTAACGAAAGTGCCTCCATAACCAAAGTAAACAAGTAAGGTGACATCGGGTCACCCTGTCTCAACCCACGCTTGCCCTTGAAATACCCGTGAAGATTACCATTTATACTCAAAGAGTATGAAACCGTGCTAACACAAGTCATTATCCAGCTAACCATTTTAGGAGGGAACCCAAATGCAGTCAGAATGTCCTCTAAAAAGGACCAGCTCACCGTGTCATAAGCCTTCTGAATATCGATCTTAAAAGCGCATCTAGGAGGGCCAACATTCAAGTGATAGTTATGCATTAACTCCTGAGTAAGAAGGATATTATCTGAAATCTTTCTACCAGGGACAAAAGCCGATTGACTTATATTCACCAACAAATCCAGACTACCTTTAATTCTGTCAGTGATAATTTTGCTAATACATTTATATAGCACATTGCAGCAAGAAATCGGCCGATAATCTCCAACCGAGTTGGGATTAGTGACTTTTGGAACCAACGCAATGATAGTATGATTAATTTGTTGCAACAGTTTCCCATTTTCAAAAAATCCAAAATAGCTTTTGTAACTTCATCCCCAACAAGACGTTATCCTTTGCAGGTAGAGTGCAATTGATTAAATCGGTCTTATCGTCTATGCACTTGTATTGGGCGTCGGTTTTTATATTGCCAAAACGTATCATTAAAGAGCTGGAGGAACGTATGAGGTCGTTTCTGTGGACGCAAGGTAATCATATTAGAGGAAAGGCTAAAGTAAAGTGGCGTATGGTGTGCTTGCCTAGAAGTGAAGGGGGGCTTGGAATTCGTAGAGTGGGGGATATGAATAATTCCCTTATGGTTGTTCATATATGGAGTCTGCTTACTGGCCGTGAATCGTTATGGGTCAAATGGATACATTCTTATCGTATTAGGGATCGATGTTTCTGGGATGTGCCTGTGCAAAATAACCTTACTTGGAGCTGGCGTAAGATGCTAAGTCTCAGGTCGCTAATTCGTAATCATATATGGATGAAGGTGGGTAATGGGATGAATACTTCTGCTTGGTTTGACGTATGGGATGATGTTTGTCCGCTTAGCAGCATTGTTAATCCTCGAAGTATTGCAAATGCGGGTTTTAATATGAACTCTAGGCTGGCCGATGTTAATTTAGATGGTGATTGGAGGTGGCCGATAGCTTGGATTAGTCGATTCCTAGGGTTGAATAGTCTGAGAGATATCATGTTGGATCCAAGTCAACAAGATAGGTTAATGTGGCGAACTAGGAGGGGTATGTTCTCGGAATTCTCTACTTTTGGGAGGATTTGCGTTAAGCTCAGGATGAGGTGGGCTGGTCGAGAGTGGTTTGGTTTCCACAAGCTATCCCGAGGCATTCGTTTCTTGTGTGGTTGATTATTCATCATAAGCTGAAAACTCAAGATGTCATGACCAAGTGGAACTCGGAAAATACGAATTTTAATCTCTTATGTTGCTCTTTATGTACGCGGGGACCAGATTCTCATCAGCATTTGTTTTTTGAATGTAAGTTTGCGGAAAATGTCTGGTATGGGGTTAGAGACAAAGCGGGTATGGAGTCTATTCAGAATAAATGGAGTGTCATCTTTGATTTCCTAGTTGGTATAGCGAATTCCAAGATGGTTACCCATGTGATTGCAAAAATTGTTGTTGGTGCTACGGCTTACTTTGTGTGGGAAGAAAGGAATAGAAGGCTTTTTTCAACAAAAAGGAGGAATGAAAACCAACTGATAGAGGTCATCCTTTCCACCGTCCGAATGAAGCTTCACACAATGAGATTTAAGAGTACTGTCCAAATGGCTCGTGTAATGCAAGACTGGAGTTTACCGCGAGGGCTTATTGTGGCGGATGATGATTGTGGTTAAGTAGATCTATGTTACAATTTGCTTTGTGTAGCGTATAGTGTTTTGTCTACGTTGTTTAGCGAGTTTGCTTGTTTTTTAGTCTACTCTTGTATGGCATGTCATACTTGAGAACTGGGAGTCTTTCTGTCGCTCACTTGGTTTTTTTTTTTTGGTTGGTATAATATTCACCGGGGTAACCCTTTACCCAAAAAAAAACTTCATCCCCAACAATCTCCCATGCATTTTAAAAAAAAAAGCTGAAGTGTAACTTGACGAGTCATAGAGGTTGCAGCATTTAAATCAAGAACATTAGTAAACAAGCCATTGACATCCAGCTTATCCACACTACGCATCGTACCCAAGAAATCAGAAAGTAATTTACAAAAACTGCATAGACTTCATCCCCCTTGTATTGGTTACCATTAATATCTTGGATGTTATGAATCTTATTGCAAGCGTTTCTAGTTTTCACACAGTTGTGGAAAAATTTTGTATTCGAGTCTCCCGCCGCCAACCAATCTTGTTTAGCTTTTTGCTTTAAAAAGCACTCTTCATCATAAGAGGCCGAATGGAACTCTTTAAGACAAGTAGATTCCTCCTCTCTAAGCACAGCATCTAACGGGTTAGCATCGATAGCCTTTTGAATATCATCTAACTTCAACCTCAAAGTCTTAACTCTTTCATGGAGATTACCTTGCTTGAATAAGAGACGTCTTAGGGGAGCTTTCAAAAAGGAAAGTTTTTTAACGACCGAGAACATGGTGACCCCTTGTATCTCCTTAGCCCATTCATTAGTAACACACTGGATGAAGCCCTCCTTGGTCGCTAAAAAATTAGCAAACTTAAAGGGTTTCGGCCGACTATGTTTATAACTTAATAAGTTGAGAATACATGGGGTGTGATCCGACACACGGAAAGGATGAAAAAGGGCGTATGCATTAGGATACATATCCAAGAATCGAATATTACCCATGATTCTATCTATCTTTTTTAACACACCCACTCCTTGTTTCGGTTTTTGATTCCATGTAAAGTGCATCCCATGGCTCTTGATATCAACCAGTTCATTATGTTGGACACAATCATAAAAGTCTCTCATACCAATAGAAATATTTGATGAACCAACCAAGCAATCCTCCAAAGGTAGCGCCGAGTTAAAATCACCCATCACCACCCACGGCCTATCTCTAACAAAACTCTTATGCTTGCAAAGGCTTTCCCATAGGACTCTCCTGTCTTGGTACTTATTCTCAGCATAAACAAATGAACAGAAAAGAATTTTGTCATCCGATTTAAAACGAGCTTGCACATGAATAACCTGGTCAGTATGATGGATCACCATAAGGTCCACCATCTCCTTATTCCAACCCACTATAATCCTTGTGCCCCTCGAACAACTACTACTATTAGAATACCAATCCCAACTACGGAACACCCCTTTGCACACCCTATCCAGATTTGTAACATTGACATGCAACTCTAACACAGCACAGATATTAATATGGTTTTCAGTAATTAATTGCCGAACCTATCTTTATTTCAGGGGCCGGTTCAAGCCCCTAACATTCCATTCCATTATGCTACCCATTAACACCCTTTATACCGGGAGTACTTGCCCCCTCCAAAGGTTTTTTATTCGTTTCAGCAGCCATAAATTCAGAAATTTCAGTTTGTAAATTATCTATCACCCCATCATCATCCTCCGGAATCCTGCTCGAACCAGGCTTATAGCTCAAATCCTCCCTCAGCTCCCCATCCGTTTCCTGATCATTCGAGAGAGCAGAAAAAGAGTTACGAAGATTCAGATTATTTTTATTGCTGCCATTCCCTCGAACATCCTTATGAGAATTCACCTCATCCTGTTTTGTTCCAGACGGCCCAGGCCCAGACAAGTTAGTCTTTTGTTTATAGATAAACTTATGTTTTTGTTTTTTCTGGGGAAACACATGTTTAGCAGTTTTCCTCTTGTCTGTTACGAACCCTTCTTGATCAATTGACACTTTCTTATGCTGCACCGGTTCTGACTTGGGGCAAGAAGAAACATCATGTCTAAATAAACAACAAGTAGCACATCTTTTCGGCCTCCATTCATATTCAACCTTCACTCTCTCCATAACGTAACCCTGTTCTTCAAGTTTAGGAACGGCTACAACAACATAATCTTTCAGTTCTTTATCAGCTGAGATTTCTATCATAGCACGCGCAAAACTTGTTCTACCCCAGTTATCGAGACACATATCAGCAGTATAACTGTCCAACCTCTTTGGGATCCCAATCTTCGATGCCAGAAGGCTCAATCCATCATCAGTATAGACAGTAATAGGCACATTGTGGAATTTAACCCAGACATGGACCGATTTAATCCCATCCTTCCTAAGTGTCACTGCCGGAGACCAGACATTTAGAAATAACGGGACTTTCCTGATAAGCCAAGGACCACCTTCTAGAACCTTATTCATACCATCTGCTGAATCGAACTTAAAGAAGAAAAAACCATTTGAATTCATCATAAGTTTGGAGAATCCAAACTTATTCCAAACATTTTTTGCATAATATTCTACCACTAGAAACGGAAGTCTACTACCCAAAAAATAACCATACAATACATTAGCAAACCTTTCCTGCACTTTACGGACCGCTTCTTTAGGGATAACAACATCAGCTTCCTCCAACACTTCTTGAGCCTCCATAAGCCTGAAATTAATCTCCCTTTTGTTCCTAACAGCAGATTGGAGCTTCTCAGCATAAGAGATTGGCGCTGTTATTTTCTCATTTTGATTGAGCGACCCCGCTTGTGGTATGCTCATATAATGTATATATGTGTGGGCGCTCGGGGGGCAAAAGTGAAAGGGCACTACTTTTAACGTTATTTTACTAATTTCGTGAAAATAACGTTAAAAGAGGGGGATGGTTAATCATGCATCATGTGGTGGCGTTGATAGCCAAAAGACAAGGGGGTACATGCACTAATCGGTGTTTGTCTCAATTGCCGAGTGTTATGTGCCTTATGTCCAAGGCTTGATGCAAAACTACAATCGAGCCGGGGGTCTCATTGGAAGCAACCTCTCTATTCCTATGGGGTAGAGGTAAGGCTGTCTACATCTCACCCTCCTCAGACCCTACCTTAGCTTTGCTATTGGTGGGATATACTGAGTATGATGATGATGATGATGATGATTTTCTCATTTTGATCCTCCTTGCAATCGTTTGTAGTGTTCAATGGCTGAACTGGAACAGTAACTTTCTCCAATTCATCAATCACATTAATAACCCTTTGCTCTTTCTGTACTAGGCCACGTCTAGGCAACAACGGATTGCCATCAATATTTAACGGCTTACTAAACGGGGATGATTTGTCACGTAAATCCTGGACACCCGACGGCTTAGGACCCTTCGACATAATGAAGACATCCCCATGCATCTTTTCAGAAAAAGAGTGAAACCCTAAATCCTCCAAACCCCTCTCTTTATCTCTATTTCTCTCCATGCAGACGATAGCAACGATCTCAGTCTGACGAAGAAAAACAAAAACATGCAGCCACCAATAAAACCTAAACCTTATAAACCCTAGTGATAATCTTCAACCCTTAATCGATTAATCCAGAGTTTTCGATCTAGCTAAATTAATCTCAGTTAACCGCAATAAAAAACAAATAGATTAATAAATCAGAGTATCAAACAAAACACAAAGGAGGCAATTGAATCGAAAAAAAACAAGAAACAAGAAAACCCTAAATTCGAAATCGGTCACAATTGCTAACTAGTTCGTTATAGAGTTTTGAAGGAATCAAATCTCCAATCACAGACTGTTATACAAGAGATCGCAAAGAAGAATCAAGGTTTACATGAGGAATCAAAATCGCCAAAGGTTAGAGAGAAAACAGCCACTGACGGTCGCGAGCTCCTTTAAAATGCTAAGTTTTTTCACAGCGCGTACCGCGTGTTTCTGCGCAACACAGTGCTTCTACTGCAAAACGTAGACAACGCAGCCAGTCTCGGCAACTGAAATTTATTTCAGTAATATTTTGGCGAGTTTATTTTTATAGAATAATAAAAATAATTTAAAACGCCATAAACCGGGAGTTAAACGCTAGATAAAATACCCGGTATCCAGTTAAATACCTATTTTTATCTATTTTTACCTTCAAACTTACACTTTACCCCCCCCCCCTCCCTTCCATATTCACGGTTACAAAGGGGTGGCCCCCACCAAAAATATTTCCTAGATCTTGCTTGATTTCTTTTGGCCAAGTGTTGTTGCATGCTACATCACCATATCCTTCATATCTTATATAATCTCTACACATCTTTCCAAGATCACAAACAATCAAACAAGATCACTCCATCTCCTTCTCTCCTCTATCCCAAAACCGTAACCCCCTCCCATCACCTCCATCTTCATCCTTCAACTTTGTTCTTGAAGATCAAGCTCCATTCCAAGCTAGATTCAAGTTGGTGTGAAGATCCAAAGGAGTTTCCAAGGTGCTTTCAAGTGATTTCAAGCTCCATATCATCAAAATCTCATCCAAAAACTTACTTGAATCTTGAAGGTATAAAATTTATGTTTAAATCATACTCTTGATTCTTGGTTGTTCTTGATGATTGGAAGTTTCTCTTGAATCTTGGAATTTTTCACAAACTTGAAATCTAAAAAGAAATGGGTCTTGATACAAAATAAAAATGGTGATATATATGTGTGTATAAAACCGTATATATATATGTGTATGTGTATGAGATTTGAGCTTGATCTTTGGTAAATCCTTGTTTAAGATGTTTGCTTGCATAAACAAGATTATGTACAAGTATGTTAGAGATATAAAGGAGTGATTGAATCATGAGTTATAATTTGAAATAATGTTAGTATTTTGACATGTAAATGGCTAAAAATTTATTAGACATATTTGAGAATTTTTAGGTTGTTGCTTGTTCTTGGATGATAGTTAAAATGCAAGTGTTTGATGATTTGTGTATGATATGATGAATGTTCAAATAAATAAGTAAATAAACATGAATAAATTACATATTTGATGCATTTAAGTTCATATGAAATGTTGATGGTATGATAGTGTGCTTTAGACACTTGTACATAAGAATACATGTTGATTTAAAGCTCAAGAAATGATAAAAAATGATTGTATGACAAAATTGTTTTCGAACAGATTATAAACACTAAAAATAACATTATTTGGTGTATTATAATGGCATGAAACTTTGTCATAGGTTTGATAGCTTTGCATGTTATACATATAGCTTAGAAAGTGGTAAAATATGTGAAATATGCATGATTTGTGTGCTTTATGTGAGACCTGCACTATCATGAGTATAACCACTATTTTATTCAGTAAATAACATGGGTTATGTTAAAATATCAAGTCGTTTTGATTTGGGATGGTTAGGGTAATGTTTGATGCAAAACTATGCAGTAAAACGGTTAAAAATCGGCTTTTCGGAGTATTTTTATAAAACTGTTTTAGATCAGTAAGTAAACTGATATTTTTGATATAAAAATAAGTATTTTAACTTATACTGAGTTTACTTGGTGTTTGGTTAGTCATACGTGACTTCCGGCGCCCAAAAACATTACCGAATCACTAAAATACGTGTTTTTCAATGTACACTAGAATGGGTTGTTCATGGGTAAATTTTATGTGTTGCAATGTGTTATATGTTTTATAATATGTGTGTATGATGACATGTTAATACTTTACAAGATTATGTGTATTACGCTATTATTTTATGTCACAATAAGTATATATATTACGACGCGCAAATCGTAGATATATTGCTTATAACATGATGAGGGTCACCAATAAAATCGTTCAAGTCGCAAAGTTTTTAAAATATATATGAACTCATATATATATATATAAATACACCAATATAATCAAAAATAATAACTTTTCGAGAAAATTTCAAAGTTATGTGAAAATTCTAAGTATCGGAGAAACTTATGTATTTTTGTAAGTTTTGATTATTAAATCATTCTTATTTAATTTAGGACGAATAAACAATTTGAGGGATTGTGTTAACACATAAAAACGCACCCAAAGGTGAGTACATAGTTCCCCTATTTTACGTTTTCAAATGTTTTGAGGTGAAGCATATGTGTATAACTTTATTTTTCGTTTTCATGACATTATAGGTGTTTTATTACATATTACATATAATACATTATTTCAAAGACATTTTTATGGTATATTGACTTAATATACCTAACATTTGGTTTCAAAGACATTTTACTTGGCATATTGACTTAGTATGCCTATTACATGGCATTTTTATAAGGTTCATGACTACTTTTCGTTAAACATTTCTTTTAACATCCAAAGTCATGAATCTTCAACACTAAACCTCTGTTACTCACAAGCATTTTTATGCTGACGTATTTACTTTCACATATGTTTCAGGAGCAATTGTTTGATGTGAGCAAGCTACACTTAGGGCAACTTGGGCCTTAGCAATCTAAAATCAAGAAAGTTATCGTCATTTATGTTGTGTGTTTCATTCGAACTAAGACAATGTAATAATTTAAGCTTGTAAAACTTAACTTTAATTATCATGTGTTTTGAAACAATAATTCTGCCACAGCACTCCCCGACGTTTCCGTCGTGGTTTGTTGTTTTACGCGGTCGGGGTGTGACAAAAGAGTTGGTATCAGAGTTCATGGTTATAGCGAATTAGGTTATTAGTAAAATTTTGACCTAGACTATAACCTTTCTAGGACCCTAACACAAGTTACCTTGTGTTTAGATCTTAAAAAAATACCATCACCTATCCTTAGGTGATTACCAAAACAAGTACACAAATCTCAATTCCATTTGAAAACCAATCATCTATCCTCAGATGATTTATTTTTAGGCTTTACGCCTTTAAAGTTTTCAAATCTCGTCAAAGTTTGGGTCTTAATAAGGTAAATACGTGCAATCTGGAAGGGTGGTTGCCTGTACCCTGATTTTTCTGTCTAAGGCTAGAGTGTTCGTACAAATCCACATAATCGAACCAGTCACTTGTAACACCTGTGCCTCCACGGCCATCAAACAAATACCTAACCAATGAAATATTATATTTCATACTTGGGATTTGTAAAAATATGTGTATCATTTGCACATATCAATTTTTGTTCAATTCCAAACTCTAAATCGCTTTCTGGAAGGTTATACGCGCACCGATGCGTAAATATAACCAGTTTAACGCAACAAACACTCCGTAATAGTGACATAGGCTTAACATACATTAAATAAACTTTACATAACTTAGAAATAAGTTTTGGAAGGTTTGGTATGCCGAAATCAAGTTAAATCGCTTACAGGGACTAAATTTGACAAACTGCGAAAGTATGCCAATTTGAACTGTAACAGACATTCCGGAACATGACCATAAGTTAAACATACCATAAATATCCTTCATATAGCTTAGAAATAGGCTTTGAGGGGTTCGGTGTGCTAAAATAAACTTTTGGGTCATTCAGGGACTAAAAGTGTCAAAAAGTGCACAAGTTTGCATTTTCGCGCATATCTTACGTTCTGAATACATCCGGACATCCAAAAATTTATGTAAGCACTAAAATATTTTATTTTAGTGTTTGGCATAAGAAAAATCCATTCGTCACGCAATTTAGATCGTTTTTCGCGCTTATGCGCATTCCGTCGTAATTAACCGAACAACGCAATCGTACGGCCAAACGAACCAACATCCGACATATTTTTGAGCATGTTTCATGCCCACAATGTTTAGGCATCCTTGTGGAGCCTTGAAAATGATTTAACGAGCCTTAAACATGTCGGAAATGGCCTTAATACGCAACGGGGACTGAAAGGTGAGCATTTGAAAGTGTTTGCTGATCAGGGGACCCCTAGCGTGACACCTAGCCCCCCCTAGCGTCACGCTAGGCCCCTTCTGATCAGCAAAGGTCATTTAAACACAAGATTAACATCCCCTAGCATCCCCCAAAGGTCAAGTGCCACATGTTAAACTCTTATGGTGGCCAAAATCAGTAACCACAACATTTCAACAAGTGTAGGGATGTGATCATTCCCTCTTCTCCAAGAAACGATCCTAACGGTGGACCGAAATCTATAAATACCCATCACATTTCACTTCATTTCCCACAAGAATCTGATCATTTGTGCTCTAAGTTGAAACCTTTGTTTCATACCTGAGCTATTTTGATCTAGATTAGCATTCGGGGACCCTTCGTAAGTGTTCCTTCATTCTTTTATTGCTTTTCGAGTCCGAAAGTCAAACTTTGTTTGACTTTCTGCATTGACCAGTTTATGGTCGATGCGAAGTTCGTTTGAACTTCATAACATGAGCGTGATCACGATGGTTATAGTCCCTAGTGACTATACCTACTGATTACCACGTTATCTAGGCTCAGTGACGAGCCGTAGTTTATGTCAGAATACGTATTCTTGCGTATTTTGTAACCAAACTACTTGTGGGTATCAAAACCGTTTGTTTTGATACCAAACCTGTTTTCTAAACTTAGTTAAGCATGTTTTAACATGCTTAGCTCGTCACTTTTAGTTTAGTGCTTATATAGGGTCGTAAGGTAAGCGATCTAAACAATCGCTTATACTTTCGAACCCGACCCGTTTGGTCGATCATTAGGATCCGACCAAGCACTTTAGGTGACCATAGTATATAGGGAATAACCTTACGAGGTTATACCTTATGGTCGCTTCGTTTAAGTAGTTGTATGATAGGTAGTTTATATGCCTTAGGTAAATTACCAAAATACTCCTTTAATGCCAAAATTCATTTTAAACATATGTAACATAACTTTTGACATCTAAACTGATTTGACAACAATATTAGACATGTTAAGGCATATGTTACTTGTCATAGGACTAGTTAGGCGGTCCGAACGCGTTTTACGCGAACAACGCGTTAAAGTAGCATAAGCTACCTAAACGGGTCGTAATGGGTCGTAAGCACTTAGGTTAGGTTTCATTTAGTATGTAGGCTTTGTTAAACCATACTACGTGAGTTCCCATACTCATTTGGTTTACGAACCCTCATTCTATCCGATCCTCCGATATTAGGTCCGGTTTATTAACATAGTTACCTATATTAGGTGCCGTTTGATATCCGCGATCTCTAGCATTGTTTGGTTGTTACTCAAGGACTACTGAGCAATCTCAAGTGAGTACATAGACCCCTCTTTTACTGTTTTCCAAACTGTTTTGGGGTGAAACACATGTGCCTACTTGTTACTTTCATGTTTTCCTGTTTTCACGTCATATACTTCCTATGTTCATTAGTACATTATAGTACATGATTTCATTACATTTTATGCTATGTATGTCCATTGTGTGCATACTTTGTACATGGTTCTACATTACATTTCTGCTATGTATGTTAACTGATAGCATGCTAGCACATTGATTTACATGACTTTTCTGCTTTGTATACTTAGTACATTTCTTATTCATCATATGCTTACATTTTGGTATGACATTTGGTTCGTTTAAACTATACTATACATTCATTAACACCGATCATGCCGCTCGGTAGTAGGTAGTGGTACCATAGGACTTGACAAATCCCATTCCTGAAATCTCGGGTTTGTTTGGACGTAAGGAATGACCGAATCCGAATACATATTCTTTTGATAACCCATTTTTACATGGTTATCCGACTGTCGCAAGGCTTGGATGTATGAATTTTCACAATACCGCATAAATGTCTAATATCAGTATAGCATGCATTTACTACACAAAACATAACTTTGATTTAAACCAAGTTTTACTTCAATACTTTGTTTGGTGCATTTTCACCTATGGTTTAGTTGATGCATTTCACTAGCCATACATATCATTTTGGTTACACATTACATGATTTACATTTGACAAATAAACATTTTCGACATTGGTTATACATAACATTTGTTGCACATTACTTGACTACTTTTGGACTATTAACATTTCATATGATTTATACAAGGACTTTTGACAATTGGTTTAAACATAAACTTATTACATTGGTGGTTTGTTTAAGTGACTTAAGTAACGAGGCGTGTGTAATATGATACAAGCATGGTGGATACGCCGTTGGTACTTCCTATATATAAGTGTTTGTATGGTATTACATATTGTAGCGTTATTTGAATCATTTCAATTTGAGACATATAACATTTTATACAAATAACATACTTTTCACAAGACATTGTTTTACAAAACAACTTATCTTATATATACTCATTTTTACTTGGTTATTCATTTAACTATACATTATTCTCTTACTTATACATATCATCTGATCTTATTGCTTTTCAAACGATTTACAAAACAAAGCAAACTACAAGGTTCATGACTAAACATTTTCCTAAACATAAGTCATGAATCCCATTTTCACAAAACCTATGTATCTCACAGGCATTTTTATGCTGACGTACCTATTTTCACATGTGTTTCAGGATATGATGCATAGGATTTATCAAGATACACTTAGGCGGACATGGGCCTTAGTGACAATAAAAGATGCAAGACTAGTTATTTATGTTATGTTTCTTTGATTGTCAAGGCATTGTAACTCTTTAATTAAATAAAACAATATTTCAATTTCCATGTGTTATGAAACAATGATTCTGTTACAACACTCCCCGACATTTTCGGCCACGTTTTGTTGTTCTACGTGGTCGAGGTGTGACAGAAGAGTTGGTATCAGAGCTCATGGTTATAGGGAATTAGGTTATTAGTAATACTTTGACCTAGTCTATAACCTTCTTAGGACCTTAACGCGAGTTTACTTGCGTTTAGTCATAAAACAATACTGTCACCTATCCTTAGGCGACGACCACAACAAGAACACAAATTTCAAAACCGCTTTGAAAACTAATCATCTGTTCTAGGATGATTGATTACTAGGTTTTGAACCCTCTATTGTAAGGTTTTGAACTCTCTATTATATGGTTTTGAACCCCTTTGAGTTTTCAAAACCTCGTCAAGGTTTTGGGTTTTAAATAATGTGGACACGTGCAAACTGGAAGGGTGAATGCCTGTATTCTGGGTTTTTTGTCTAGGCAAGCACTTCGTATACATCTCATCAGACGCGAGACCAGTTGTGCTTACCTGGGAATTCTTGGGATGAGTGTTCACTTATAGGCGAGCATATCTTCGCGATACATTATTTTTGACCCATTTACTTTGATTTATCACCATCTCCTTTGTTTGCCTTAGGTAACAAACAAATGATCACAATTTTCATTTGTTACCATTCTGTATTGATTATCCAATAACCTTTCACTCGTTTCTTCCTATGTCTTTCATTTTCTTCTAGAATGTCTATTCCTCTCAGCAACGGCCAAATGTCCGAGCAAACAGTCAAACTTGCCCAACAAATAGGCTAAGTGATTCTGAAGACTGTGGAATTGGGAATTGCTATGTCTCGTCTCAACAATGACGCCACTCAAGAGCCACAAAAGGAAGCAAAAGCCAAGCCTTCACCAAAACCAAAGAAACGTAAAGCTTCAAGGAAACTCGCAGCGGTGGCACCAAAACAGGCAAGACTTAGCCAAATGACAGCACCACCAGCCAAGAAAGCAATCAAGGAATCAAAGACCATGGATGAACGATCCCCTAAGAAGTCAAAGAAGCGAAAGGCTTCTCAGAACTTCGCCATGGTCGCTCACAATGGTCAAGCCATCCCCAACCAACCAGCTCAACCCCCTGCTAGGAAGCAATACAACGGAACTGCACCCTTGTGCAACCAATGTAGCCTTCATCATCAGACTAGTGTGAAGTGCCGCAAATGCCAAATTTGTGGACTTATAGGTCATACGGCAAGGGTTTGCCCAACTACAGCAGTACCAAATCAAACAGGACCCATCCGGGTGGCAACACCACCTGCTAAGAAGCAATACAAGGGAACGGCACCAATATGCGACAAATGTAATGGGCATCACCAAGCTCACTTACCGTGTCGTCTGTGTGTATCATGTGGGCGAGTTGGTTACCTTGTAAGTGCTTGTCGATGTAACCCGAACCAAGGTGATCCAGAACAACCACAAGCCAACTCTGCTCAAGCTCGTTTCTCACTAGGGTCTTGCTACAACTGTGGTGAGATGGGCCATTTCCTAAGGGATTGCCCAAAGCTTGCTAATGCAAATCCAACCCACGGATGAGCAGTTGGCTGATTAGAAGATGTTGTTGTCTTATGCTTTTGTTTCTTCTATTTCTTGTAATGTGAAACAATCTGTTTGATTATAAATAAATTGTTGTTCACAGTTCTGATATACGAGTGTAGTTACATGTGTGTATGACTTTTCCTATGATACCTACATCAAGGAATTATGTTCCTTACAAACTACTCTTGTGATTCTCCCTCTCAAATGATCACTCGTGATTCCCCCAAAAATTTTAAGAACTCGTTTCATTCTAAGAAACGAAGTACATGAAATAAAGTGAAATTATGAGTAATCGTGCTTTCTGCACATCTGTGCCTTTGAATCCTTGGTTAAATAACTAAGAGTATTTCCAAATCTCATACCCACTACGTTTTGATTTTTCAACATATACAGTACAAGTATTTCAAAAGCAATCTTCATGATCTCAAAACATTTCATATAGTTTGAAAACAATTTTTTTTTCTAAATGCATTGTCTATGTTATTTCAAAAACATTGGCCATGTTATCAAAACCAACCTTCCTAATTTCAAAATATTTCATATAGTCTGAAGGCAATATTAACACAGTACATTTTCTTATCAAGTGCATGATTTCGAAAAGCATCATTCATATTTTCAAAAACCTTATACATAATTTCAAAATTTATCTCGCATGATTTTAAAACATTTTGTAAAAATATCTACCTAATACACCTACTTTATGATTTCAAAAGTATTATATATAAGGTTTCAAAAACATTGAACACGTTTTTTTAAGAACCCCATGCATAGTTTTCAAAAATATTTTTTCATACATTGACTTAACCATCAAATTCTGCTTCATATGTCGCCTTGACATATCAAGCATCTCAACTTCATAAGCATTTTACTTCATATTTTGACCTAAGCACATCAAGTGCAAGGTTTCAAAACATCTCCAACTTCTAAAATCCATATGGGATCTTTTTATCTTCACATTTAGACCCTTGTGGATGATTATCATTCAAATAAGAGTCCTTGATTGGATTCCTTATGTACCTAAATTCGAACATTTCGGTTCCCTATAATCGAAATCGAATTTTTCTTTTAAAAATCTTTCTATCTTTATAGTTAGATTCTTGATAATGTTTAAAGTACCAAATGAAATCCACGAGATGGATTCCTAGTGTGCTTTAAATACATGCACTCTGTTAGCAAAACTAATTAACAAATTAAAGATCTAGATAAACAATCTTTGTGGTTATATGACTATGTGTTTATGCATCTTGTGTTTTCTCTTATGCATTTTGTGTTTTTGTATACTCTGGAATCCTCGTAGAATTTTTCATATCTTCATATGAGGGATTCGTAGTAGGATATTCAAAAAGGTACTACCTTAATTCCTTAATGGGCTTCTATAAAATAGTTAAGACCCTTGGATTATATAGTACCACTCCATGATTCATAAGAGGCCCTTTTAGTGGTCTAGTCAAAAAGATTGATTCAAAAATCTAGTTAAGAATGACATGTGATGATATAAGCTGAAAAGACTCCTTGGTTGTCTATTAAAATCATTTATTGATTTAATAAAAGGGACCCTATGGTGGTCTAGTCACACTCATCACATGTTTGTTCATTTGGTTTTCCCCTACACATTATATAATAGACTGTGTGAACTATGCAAGGAATTGTCTAATTATGGACGCGTACATAATTATGAGATTCAGTGCACGGTAACCACAGTAAGATTTATTATGTGTAAGAACCGATAGTGACAACAATAACAAAATGAGAACGATGTAATGGAGGTACGGTGGACGCACCAATGACGCTTCATATACTTGTATATAAGTATCCCTCTTACATTGCAAGCATGATGTTATTTAAGTTACTAGAAGTTCAGAACCCTAACCAATGTTGTTCGATCTTTTCAACTTCATGTTTTCAAACTCACACAAGTTTCCTCTAGATAAAATTTCGGGACGAAATTTCCTAAAGTAGGGGAGACTGTAACACTTGTGCCTCCACGGCCATCAAACAAATACCGAACCAATGAAATATTATATTTCATACTTGGGATTTGTAAAAATATGTGTATCATTTGCACATATCAATTTTTGTTCAATTCCAAACTCTAAATCGCTTTCTGGAAGGTTATATGCGCACCGATGCGTAAATATAACCAGTTTAATGCAACAAACACTCCGGAATAGTGACATAGGCTTAACATACATTAAATAAACTTTACATAACTTAGAAATAAGTTTTGGAAGGTTTGGTATGCCGAAATCAAGTTAAATAGCTTACAGGGACTAAATTTGACAAACTGCAAAAGTATGCCAATTTGAACTGTAACAGACATTCCGGAACATGACCATAAGTTAAACATACCATAAATATCCTTCATATAGCTTAGAAATAGGCTTTGAGGGGTTCGGTGTGCTAAAATAAACTTTTGGGTCATTCAGGGACTAAAATGTCAAAAAGTGCACAAGTTTGCATTTTCGCTTCATTTCCCACAAGAATCTGATCATTTGTGCTCTAAGTTGAAACCTTTGTTTCATACCTGAGCTATTTTGATCTAGATTAGCATTTGGGGACCCTTCGTAAGTGTTCCTTCATTCTTTTATTGCTTTTCGAGTCCGAAAGTCAAACAAAAACTTTGTTTGACTTTCTGCATTGACCAGTTTATGGTCGATGCGAAGTTCGTTTGAACTTCATAACGTGAGCATGATCACGATGGTTATAGTCCCTAGTGACTATACCTACTGATTACCACGTTATCTAGGCTCAGTGACGAGCCGTAGTTTCGGTCAGAATACGTATTCTTGCGTATTTTGTAACCAAACTACTTGTGCGTATCAAAACCGTTTGTTTTGATACCAAACCTGTTTTCTAAACTTAGTTAAGCATGTTTTAACATGCTTAGCTCGTCACTTTTAGTTTAGTGCTTATATAGGGTCGTAAGGTAAGCGATCTAAACAATCGCTTAAACTTTCGAACCCGACCCGTTTGGTCGATCATTAGGATCCGACCAAGCACTTTAGGTGACCATAGTATATAGGGAATAACCTTACGAGGTTATACCTTATGGTCGCTTCGTTTAAGTAGTTGTATGATAGGTAGTTTATATGCCTTAGGTAAATTACCAAACTACCCCTTTAATGCCAAAATTCATTTTAAACATATGTAACATAACTTTTGACATCTAAACTGATTTGACAACAATATTAGACATGTTAAGGCATATGTTACTTGTCATAGGACTAGTTAGGCGGTCCGAACGCGTTTTACGCGAACAACGCGTTAAAGTAGCATAAGCTACCTAAACGGGTCGTAATGGGTCGTAAGCACTTAGGTTAGGTTTCATTTAGTATGTAGGCTTTGTTAAACCATACTACGTGAGTTCCCATACTCATTTGGTTTACGAACCCTCATTCTATCCGATCCTCCGATATTAGGTCCGGTTTATTAACATAGTTACCTATATTAGGTGCCGTTTGATATCCGCGATCTCTAGCATTGTTTGGTTGTTACTCAAGGACTACTGAGCAATCTCAAGTGAGTACATAGACCCCTCTTTTACTGTTTTCCAAACTGTTTTGGGGTGAAACACATGTGCCTACTTGTTACTTTCATGTTTTCCTGTTTTCACATCATATACTTCCTATGTTCATTAGTACATTATAGTACATGATTTCATTACATTTTATGCTATGTATGTCCATTGTGTGCATACTTAGTACATGGTTCTACATTACATTTCTGCTATGTATGTTAACTGATAGCATGCTAGCACATTGATTTACATGACTTTTCTGCTTTGTATACTTAGTACATTTCTTATTCATCATATGCTTACATTTTGGTATGACATTTGGTTCGTTTAAACTATACTATACATTCATTAACACCGATCATGCCGCTCGGTAGTAGGTAGTGGTACCATAGGACTTGACAAATCCCATTCCTGAAATCTCGGGTTTGTTTGGACGTAAGGAATGACCGAATCCGAATACATATTCTTTTGATAACCCATTTTTACATGGTTATCCGACTGTCGCAAGGCTTGGATGTATGAATTTTCACAATACCGCATAAATGTCTAATATCAGTATAGCATGCATTTACTACACAAAACATAACTTTGATTTAAACCAAGTTTTACTTCAATACTTTGTTTGGTGCATTTTCACCTATGGTTTAGTTGATGCATTTCACTAGCCATACATATCATTTTGGTTACACATTACATGATTTACATTTGACAAATAAACATTTTCGACATTGGTTATACATAACATTTGTTGCACATTACTTGACTACTTTTGGACTATTAACATTTCATATGATTTATACAAGGACTTTTGACAATTGGTTTAAACATAAACTTATTAAATTGGTGGTTTGTTTAAGTGACTTAAGTAACGAGGCGTGTGTAATATGATACAAGCATGGTGGATACGCCGTTGGTACTTCCTATATATAAGTGTTTGTATGGTATTACATATTGTAGCGTTATTTGAATCATTTCAATTTGAGACATATAACATTTTATACAAATAACATACTTTTCACAAGACATTGTTTTACAAAACAACTTATCTTATATATACTCATTTTTACTTGGTTATTCCTTTAACCATACATTATTCTCTTACTTATACATATCATCTGATCTTATTGCTTTTCAAACGATTTACAAAACAAAGCAAACTACAAGGTTCATGACTAAACATTTTCCTAAACATAAGTCATGAATCCCATTTTCACAAAACCTATGTATCTCACAGGCATTTTTATGCTGACGTACCTATTTTCACATGTGTTTCAGGATATGATGCATAGGATTTATCAAGATACACTTAGGCGGACATGGGCCTTAGTGACAATAAAAGATGCAAGACTAGTTATTTATGTTATGTTTCTTTGATTGTCAAGGCATTGTAACTCTTTAATTAAATAAAACAATATTTCAATTTCCATGTGTTATGAAACAATGATTCTGTTACAACACTCCCCGACATTTTCCGCCACGTTTTGTTGTTCTACTTGGTCGGGGTGTGACATCAGTCTTATCTGGGAGCTCTTGGGGTGAGTGTCCACTTATAGGCTAAAGCATGTCTTCATTATGCATTATGTAGACCTATTTACTTTGATTAGTCACTGTGTTGTTTGTTTGTTTTAAGTAATGGACAAATGACCACCTTCCTTTGTTTTGTCGATATTTTCAATACTCTTTTTGATTGTCTTACGTCAATCCCACACATTTCCTTGTGTTCCTTTTCTTTTAGATGCCTCCTCGACGTGATCAAACTCAAGACGCCGCAATGGCAGCCTTGATCACTCAGCAAATCGATGCTGTACTCCCGAACCTAGTTACCTAGTTAAACCAAGCAAACAACAATAACAACGCACCTGTTCCGTGCAACTTTAAGACTTTCAATTCGGCTAAACCGCTTTAGTTTTCTGGGTCAGAAGGAGCAACTGGGCTCCTACAGTGGTTCGAGAGTCTCGAGAGTACGTTTCGTCACGTTCGATGCCCGAATGAGCGAAAGGTTGAGTTCGCGTCAAGTGTGTTTCAGAAAAGGGCGCTTACTTGGTGGAATGGTGTGATGAGGGACAGAGGTGCCAACGTGGCAATGGTTCAAACATGGGAAGAGCTTCGTGCACTTATGATGAGGGAGTTTTGTCCTCGTCATGAATAGAGGGCACTGGAAAACGAATTCCACGATCTTAAGCAAGATAGTGGAGAGCACCGTGCCTACACAGACTGATACGAAGAACTGAGCCTGTTGTGTCCCACCATGGTCACGCCTTTGGACAAGGCGATTGAGAAGTACATAGATGGTCTTCCTGATCCTGTTCAGGATATTGTCACCGGTAGCAACCCTACCACTGTTAGACAAGCCATTGAGCTAGCTGCAACCTTGACTGAGTCTCAAATCAAGAAGGGTAAACTCCACCGCAAGGGTGACAAGAAACCATCTGACAGGACATAGAAGAAGAAGGGAAAGAAAGCTGAAACCTCGAAGAAATCTAAGAATCGTAAGACTTCCTAAAACTTTGCGGTTACTGCACAACCCAACCAGAACACTCAGAACCAGCCAGCACAACCACCTGCCAAGAAACAGTATGTTGGTACTGCACCTCTTTGTAACAAGTGCAATTGTCATCATCAACCACATTTTCAGTGTCGTCTTTGCAACAACTGTGGGAAGTGTGGCCATTTGGCTAACACATGTCGCTCTCCTCCTGCTCCGAATCAAGTGGTTCAAAACCCTGCCCGACAGCCAGCAAATCCTGCACGACCTCCTTTTCAGCTTGGGTCTTGCTACAATTGTGGAGATCTGACCCACTATAGGAACAAGTGCCCAAAGTTGGCTAATGCGAACCCGGCTCGTGGACGAGTATACAACATCAATGCCAATGAAGTGCGTGCAGACAATGAGGTGGTCAACGGTACGTTCTATTTTAACAACCAACTTGCTTCTATTCTTTTTTATTCGGGTGCCGACAAGAGTTTTGTATCCCTAGCATTTGAACGTTTTGTAACAACTGTGCTTGTAATCACTATGAACATTTCTATTATCAATATAACAATGTTATTTGATCACAATGTTTGTTTAGTTATGTTTTACATTTTTCATGTTTTGAATTTTATCCAATTTCAAACTCTATATCACTTTCTGGAGAGTTATACGCAAACTGGTGCGTAAACGTACTCAGTTCAATGCGACAAATACTCCGGAACATCAACATATACTCAACATACCTTAAATAACCTTTACATAACTTAGAAATAAGTTTTAAAGGCTTTGGTATGGCAAAAACAAGTTAATTCGCTTACAGGGACTAAACTTGACAAACTGTGAAAGTATGCCAATTTGAACTGTAACGAACATTCCGGAACATGACCATAAGTTAAACATACCATAAATATCCTTTACATAGCTTAGAAATAGGCTTTGAGGGGTTCGGTATGCTAAAATAAACTTTTGGGTCATTCAGGGACTAAAAGTGTCAAAAAGTGCACAAGTTTGCACTTTCGCGCATAACTTACGTTCTGAATACATCCGGACATCCAAAAATTTATGTAAGCATGACTATATTATACTTTAGTGTTCGCCAAAAGAAAAATCCATTCGTCGCGTCATTTGGATCGTTTTTCGCGCTTGTGCGCATTCCGTCGTAATTAAGCAAACATCGCGTTCGTACGACCAAACGAACCATCATCCGGCATATTTTTGAGGATGTTTTGAGTTCCCTATACTTTAACTTCATTTTAGAGCCTTGAAATGAGGTTAACGGGGTTCAAACGCATCGAAAAAGGCCTTAAACACGTGCAGGGACCATTTCAGCCAATTTTGAAACTTTTCTGATTCAGGGGAGTGCTAGCGTAGCGCGAGCCCTATGGGCTTACCCGTCGCGCTACGCGACTGCCTATCAGACCAGATGCAGTGTTTTTAACATCAGAATGCAGCTGTTTTAACCTCACCCACACATTCTAAATTGTCTAGTCAGCTGATAAGAACCATTTTCTAGTCACCATAAGGTTCCAACACTTGTACGGTTATGATCAAGGCACGTTTTCCATGAAACGATCTCAACGGTGGACTAAAAACTATAAATACCCCAACACCCCCAGTGCTAAAATCACAAGAAATTTGATTTGAGAAACTCTAAGTTGAAACATTTGTTTCATACCTGAGATTTTTGAATCAAGTTTAGCATTCGGGGACCCTTCGTAAGTATTCTTTCGTTCTTTTCCTTATTTTACTGCTTTTCGAGTCAGAAAGTCAAACTTTGTTTGACTTTCAGCGTTGACCAGTAATGGTCAATGCGAAGTCCGTTTGAACTTCGCAACGTGATTGTAATCACGATGGTCATAGTCCCTTGGGACTATGCCTACTGATTACCACGTTGTCTAGGGTCGTAGGGTAAGCGATCTAATAAATCGCTTATACCTCGAACCCGACCCAGTTTGGTCGATCATTAGGATCCGACCAAATACATTAGGTGACCATAGTAGGTAGGGAATAACCTTCCGAGGTTATACCCTATGGTCACATCGTTTAAATAGTTGTATGATAGGTAGTTTATATGCCTTAGGTAAATTACCAGAATACCCTTTTCATGTATAATTGGTAATGAAGCATATGTAACCTAAACCTTTGTCACATAACTGATTATGTAACATGTTTAGGCATATAACACTTGTCATAGGACTAGTTAGGCGGTCCGAACGCGTTTCACGCGCACGACGCGTTAAAGTAGCATAAGCTTCCTAAACGGGTCGCAATGGGTCGTAAACAATTAGGTTAGGTTTCATTTAGTATGTAGGCTTTGTTAAACCAAATGACACGAGTCTCTACACTCGTTTGGTTTACGAACCCTCATGCTACCCTATCATCCAATTTAGGTCCGGTTTATTAACATAGTTACCTATATTAGGTGCCGTTTGATTCCGTGATCTATACCATTGTTTGGTTGTCACTCCAGGACTACTGAGTAATATCAAGTGAGTACATAGAACCCCTCTTTTACTGTTTTCCAAACTGTTTTGGGGTGGAACACATGTGCCTACTTGTTACTTTCATGCTTTCCTGTTTTCACATCATATACATGCTATGTTCATTAGTACATTATAGTACATGATTTCATTACATCTTATGCTAGGTGTGCCCATTGTGTGCATTACTTAGTACATTGTTTTACATTACATTTCATGCTAGGTGTGCCCATTGTGTGCATTACTTAGTACATTGTTTTACATTACATTTCATGCTAGGTGTGCCCATTGTGTGCATTACTTAGTACATCGTTTTACATGACATTTCACGCTATGTATGTTCATTTGATTACATACTTAGTGCATCGTTTTCACATGCTTACATTTTGTTATGACATTTGGTTTGTTTAACATGGAACAATACATTCATTAACATTGATCATGCCATTCGTTAGTAGGTAGTGGTACCATAGGAATTGACAACTCCCGTTCCGGACATCCCAGGGAAAGGGGATGAAAGGAATGACCGAATTCGATATACATAACTCAGATAAACCTTTAATCTGTTTAAGGGTTTATCGCCACAGTCTCAAGGCTTGGATGTATGCATATTAACAATACCGCATAAATGTTTGTATCAGTACAGCATGCATTTGTTACACAAAACATAACTTTGATTTAAACTGTGTTTTACTTCAATACCTTGTTTTTGTGCATTATACATATGGTTTAGTTGATATATTTCACTACCATACATGACATTTTGGTTACACATTACATGATCTACATTGAACATAAACATTTTGACATTGATATACACATTTGGTGGTTTACATTGGACATAGACATTTTGATATGGTTTACACAATAACACTTGACAATTGGTTTGTACATGAACAAGTTACATTGGTGGTTGTTTGGGTAAGTGATTTGAGTAACGATACATGTGTAATATGATACAAACATGGTGGATACGCCGCTGGTACTTCCTATATATAAGTGTTTGTAAAATATTACATAGCGTAACGTTATTTAAATCATTTCAGTTTGATACATATAACATTTTATACAAATAACATACTTTTCATAAGACATTGTTTTACAACCAACTTATCTTATACAAACTCATTTTACATGGTTATTCATTTAACCTTACATTTACTTATACATATCAACTGATCTTATCGTTTTTCAAATGATTTACAAGACAAAGCAAATTACAAGGTTCATGACTAAACATTTTCTCAAATACAAGTCATGAATCCTATTTTCACCAACCTATGTATCTCACAGGCATTTTTATGCTGACGTACCTACTTTCACATGTGTTTTCAGGTGCTTTTCCGTAGGATGATGATAATGACACTAGGGCGGACATGTGCCTTAGAAACTTAAAATGAAGCTAGACTATGTTTAATTATGTTATAAACTCTTTTGTTTACTGTTCAAGACAATGTAACACCCTTGTTTGATAAATAAAATACAACTTTGTATGCCATGGTTATGAAACAATTTATTCTGTTACGACACGCCCCGATGTTTCCGCCGCGATTTGTTGTTTTACGCGGTCGGGGTGTGACAGAAGAGTTGGTACCAGAGCCAATGGTTATAGAGAACTAGGTTATTAGTAATGCTTTGACCTAGACTATAACTTTTCTAGGACCCTAACACGAGTTATCTTGTGTTTAGATCTTAAAACATGTACATCACCTATCCTTAGGTGATTATCAAAACAAGAACCAAATTTTCCGAAACGATTTTTGAAAAACAATCTTCTGTTTTTGAATGATTTATTACAAGGTTTTGAACCCTCAATTGTAAGGTTTTGAACCCTCTGTTATATGGTTTTGAACCCTTTTCAGTATGGTTTTTGGCCTTGTGCCTTCAAATTTTCAAAATCCCGTCAAATGTTTTGGGTTTTAAATAATGTGAACATGTGCAAACTGGAAGGGTGAATGCCTGTATTCTGGGTTTTCTGTCTAGGCAAGCACTTCGTATACATCTCATCAGACGCGAGACCAGTTGTGCTTACCTGGGAATTCCTGGGATGAGTGTTCACTTATAGGCGAGCATGTCTTCATTATACATTATTTTTGACCCATTTACTTTGATTAGTCACTGTGATTCGTTTGTTTGCTTGGTAATGCGGACGAATGATCACCATCTTTGCTTTTGTTGATTTTGTTTCATCTCATTCTCTTCATCCCATCATCTCACTCGTTTCCTTTCATGTTTTCCTCTTTTAGAATGCCTCCTCGACGCGACAATCTGATTACGACTGCCGAACTGGCAGAAATTATTGCGGAGCAAATGGCTGCTCAATTTCCAAATCTCTTTGCTCAATGGAACCAGGCCAACAACAACAACAATGTTCCATGCAAATACAAGGATTTTAACCAGGCTAAACCACTCAAGTTTAGTGGTTCTGAAGGAGCAACTGGGCTTCTTCAGTGGTTCGAAAGCATTGAGAATACTTTTCGCCACGTGCAGTGCCCGGATAATCGCAAGGTCGAGTTCTCCTCGAGCGTGTTTCAGAAGAGGGCTCTTACATGGTGGAATGGGGTAATGAGAGACCGAGGTGCGGAAGTTGCTCTCGCACAGACATGGGCTGAACTTAGAGCCCTTATGATGAGGGAATTCTGTCCTCGCCATGAGCAGCGAGCGTTGGAGAAAGAGTTTGATGTTTTGAAGCAAGATAGTGGTGAGCACAGGGCTTATACTGATCGGTTTGAAGAGTTGAGTTTGCTTTGCCCGACCATGGTTACCCCACTTGACAAGGCTATCGAAAGATACATCGACGGCCTACCTGACTCGGTACAAGACATTCTTACTGGTAGTGAACCTGCCACACTCCGTCAGGCAATCGAGTTATCAGCGACACTGACTGAGTCGCAGATAAGAAAGGGAAAGCTACACAGGAAGGGTGACAAGGGCAAGAAGCTGTCGGCTGACAAGGAAGATAGCAAGAAAGGTCAAAACAGGAATGGAAAGGACTCTGGTTCTTCGAAGAGGTCAAGGAAGCGTAAGGCTTCCCAAAATTTTGCTATCACTGCCCAAGCTAACCAGGAAGCTCCCAACCAACCCGCACAGCTTCCAGCAAAGAAACCCTATACAGGGAATGCACCTTTGTGCAATAGATGCAACAGTCACCATCAGCCGCAACATCAGTGCCGTTTCTGTACTAGCTGTGGGAAGTCAGGTCATCTTGCCGATGTTTGTCGGTTTGCTCAGAATCGCGCAGTTCAAAACCCGGCTCAACAAGTTGCACAGCCTCCTGCTCAGCAACAGGGTCAAGCTGCACGACCACAATACCCACCTGGTGCTTGTTACAATTGTGGGGATCTGACCCACTACAGAAACCGGTGCCCAAGGCTAGCCAACCAGAACCAGAACCAGAACCAGAATCAGGCTCCGGCTCGAGGCCGAGCCTTTAACATGAATGCCCAAGAGGCGCAGGCGGATGATAATGTGGTGAACGGTACGTTCTTTATTAATAATCAGCCTGCATCTGTTCTTTTCGATTCTGGTGCCGATAGGAGTTTCGTGTCTTTGTCTTTTGAGCAAATGCTTCGCGTGTCTAGAACGAAACTAGGCAAATCTTTGACAGTAGAGGTTGCTAGTGGTGAACCCATTATTCTTGATTCTGTTCTTCGCAACTGCCAGTTGAATCTTAACGACCATCTTTTTCCTATTGACCTCGCGCCTATGCAACTTGGAAGCTTCGACGTTATTGTGGGAATGGATTGGTTATCCAAGCATCACGCAGAGATAGTTTGTTCTGAGAAGATAGTTCGTGTGCCGCTTTCGACAGGCGAGACTCTGCAGGTTCAAGGTGAGAAGCCTACCGGTGGTCTCAAACTCATGTCTTGTTTTAAAGCTCGGAAGTATCTGCAGAAGAACTATGTGGCTTTCTTAGCACATGTTACAGAAGATAAAGGCAAGGGTAAGTCTATTTCAGATATTCCTGTCGTTCGGGATTATTCTGAAGTGTTCCCTGAAGATTTACCTGGTCTACCTCCAGCACGCCAAGTCGAGTTCCGCATTGATCTCGTACCTGGTGCAAATCCCATTGCAAGAGCTCCATATCGTCTTGCACCTTCTGAGATGCAAGAGTTGTCTAAACAGCTTCAGGAGCTCTCTGACAAAGGTTTTATACGTCCTAGTTTTTCACCTTGGGGTGCTCCCGTTCTTTTTGTAAAGAAGAAGGATGGATCCTTTAGGATGTGTATCGATTATCGTGAGCTTAACAAGCTTACCATCAAGAATCGATATCCCTTACCTCGCATAGACGACCTCTTTGATCAGTTACAAGGCGCTTCTTATTTTTCGAAGATTGATCTACGTTCCGGGTATCATCAACTTCGGGTGCAGGAAGAAGACATTCCGAAGACAGCGTTCCGTACTCGTTATGGGCATTATGAGTTCACAGTCATGCCATTCGGTGTGACTAATGCTCCTGCTGTTTTCATGGACTTAATGAATAGGGTCTGCAAACCTTATTTGGATCAGTTCGTCATTGTTTTTATTGATGACATCTTGATATACTCTAAGACGCAAGCTGAGCACGAGCAACATCTTCGTCTTACCCTAGAACTCCTAAAGAAAGAGCAACTTTTCGCCAAATTCTCCAAGTGCAAATTTTGGCTTAAAGAAGTTCAATTTTTGGGGCATGTTATCAACGAACGGGGTATTCATGTAGATCCCTCCAAAATCAGTGCGATTAAGGATTGGGATACACCTTCTACTCCTACTGAAGTTCGTTCTTTTCTTGGTCTAGCGGGTTATTATCGCCGCTTCATAGAAAACTTCTCGAAGATTGCAGTTCCTCTAACTGCTCTAACTCAGAAGAAAATGCCCTTTTATTGGGGATACAAACAAGAGGAAGCTTTTCAACACTTGAAACAGAAGCTTTGCGATGCGCCTGTTCTATCATTGCCTGAGGGTGATGATGATTTTGTTGTGTATTGTGATGCATCGAAATTGGGTCTTGGCTGTGTTCTTATGCAAAGGAACAAAGTCATAGCTTATGCATCGAGGCAGTTGAAGATACATGAGAAGAACTACACCACTCATGATCTTGAGTTGGGTGCAGTTGTCTTTGCTCTCAAGATCTGGAGACACTATTTGTACGGTACAAAATGTGTGGTTTTCACTGACCACAAAAGTCTTCAGCATATCTTCAACCAGAAAGAACTCAACATGAGACAGCGACGTTGGGTTGAGCTTCTAAACGACTATGATTGCGAAATTCGCTACCATCCTGGTAAGGCGAATGTCGTAGCTGATGCATTGAGTCGTAAGGAACGTACTAAGCTTCATTGTGTACGTGTTCAATCTGTTATTCAAGCTCGATCCGATATTCAAGCACGCATTTCTCAAGCTCAACAATCTTGTGTTTCACAAGGATTGATGGATAAGGAATTTCCTTATCACATAACACCTGCTCTGGAACTGAAGGACAATGGATCGTATTACTTCATGGACCGTTTGTGGGTCCCAAGCCAGGATGATCTTCGTACCTTGCTTATGGATGAAGCCCATAAGTCTCGTTATTCTATTCATCCGGGCTCAGATAAGATGTATAAGGATCTTCGTATTCTCTATTGGTGGCCTGGTATGAAGAAAGACATTGCCTTATACGTATCAAAATGCCTTACTTGTCTTAAGGTTAAGGCTGAACATCAGCGTCCTTCGGGTTTATTGGAGCAACCAGAGATCCCAGTTTGGAAATGGGAAAACATTACTATGGATCTTGTTACCAAACTCCCGCGCACAAAGAAAGGTCATGATGCCATCTGGGTAGTCGTTGATCGTCTTACAAAGTCAGCACATTTCTTGCCAATCCGCGAGGATTTTCCTACTGACAGACTTGCTCAAATCTATGTAGATGAAATTGTGGCTCGACATGGTGTTCCTTTGAACATCATTTCTGACAGAGATGCTCGTTTCACTTCTCATTTTTGGAGAACCATGCAATCTGCTATGGGGACCCAACTTAACCTGAGCACAGCTTATCATCCGCAAACGGATGGTCAATCTGAGAGAACAATCCAGACTCTGGAGGATATGCTAAGAGCTTGTGTGATCGATTTTGGTGGTAGCTGGGATTCACATCTTAAATTGATTGAATTCTCCTACAACAACAGTTATCACACTAGCATCAAAATGGCTCCTTTCGAGGCTCTCTATGGTCGAAAATGTCGTTCACCAGTCTGCTGGAATGAGATTGGCGAGGCTCAACTTACTGGACCTGCCCTCATTTTAGAGACAACTGACAAGGTCAAGAAAGTTCGTGATAACCTTCAGGCAGCTAGAAGCCGTCAGAAGATTTACGCGGACCCAAAACGCAAAGCCTTGGAATTTCAAGTCGGTGATCGAGTATTACTTAAGGTCTCACCTTGGAAAGGTGTGATCAGATTTGGAAAGAAAGGAAAACTTGCACCTAGATACGTTGGACCATCCAAGATCGTCGAAAGAATCGAAAAGGTAGCCTACAGACTTGAGTTACCTCCTGAACTTGGAAATGTTCATCCAACTTTTCACGTGTCCAATCTCAAGAAGTGTTCAGCTGATGAGAACTTCTCCATACCGCTTGACGAAATTCGTGTTGGCAAAACACTGAAATTTGTTGAGAAACCAGTGGAAATCATGGAACGTGAAGTCAAGTGGCTTAAACGCAAGCGCATTCCTTTGGTCAAAGTTCGCTGGGAAGCTAAACGTGGACCTGAGTTTACTTGGGAACGCGAAGATCAAATGAAGGCGAAATATCCACATCTTTTTCCACGAGTTTCCTCTAAATAAATTTCGGGACGAAATTTCCACAAGTAGGGGAGACTGTAACAACTGTGCTTGTAATCACTATGAACAGTTCTATTATCAATATAACAATGTTATTTGATCACAATGTTTGTTTAGTTATGTTTTACATTTTTCATGTTTTGAATTTTATCCAATTTCAAACTCTATATCACTTTCTGGAGAGTTATACGCAAACTGGTGCGTAAACGTACTCAGTTCAATGCGACAAATACTCCGGAACATCAACATATACTCAACATACCTTAAATAACCTTTACATAACTTAGAAATAAGTTTTAAAGGCTTTGGTATGGCAAAAACAAGTTAATTCGCTTACAGGGACTAAACTTGACAAACTGCGAAAGTATGCCAATTTGAACTGTAACGAACATTCCGGAACATGACCATAAGTTAAACATACCATAAATATCCTTTACATAGCTTAGAAATAGGCTTTGAGGGGTTCGGTATGCTAAAATAAACTTTTGGGTCATTCAGGGACTAAAAGTGTCAAAAAGTGCACAAGTTTGCACTTTCGCGCATAACTTACGTTCTGAATACATCCGGACATCCAAAAATTTATGTAAGCATGACTATATTATACTTTAGTGTTCGCCAAAAGAAAAATCCATTCGTCGCGTCATTTGGATCGTTTTTCGTGCTTGTGCGCATTCCGTCGTAATTAAACGAACATCGCGTTCGTACGACCAAACGAACCATCATCCGGCATATTTTTGAGGATGTTTTGAGTTCCCTATACTTTAACTTCATTTTAGAGCCTTGAAATGAGGTTAACGGGGTTCAAACGCATCGAAAAAGGCCTTAAACACGTGCAGGGACCATTTCAGCCAATTTTGAAACTTTTCTGATTCAGGGGAGTGCTAGCGTAGCGCGAGCCCTATGGGCTTACCCGTCGCGCTACGCGACTGCCTATCAGACCAGATGCAGTGTTTTTAACATCAGAATGCAGCTGTTTTAACCTCACCCACACATTCTAAATTGTCTAGTCAGCTGATAAGAACCATTTTCTAGTCACCATAAGGTTCCAACACTTGTACGGTTATGATCAAGGCACGTTTTCCATGAAACAATCTCAACGGTGGACTAAAAACTATAAATACCCCAACACCCCCCATTGCTTAAATCACAAGAAATTTGATTTGAGAAACTCTAAGTTGAAACATTTGTTTCATACCTGAGATTTTTGAATCAAGTTTAGCATTCGGGGACCCTTCGTAAGTATTCTTTCGTTCTTTTCCTTATTTTACTGCTTTTCGAGTCAGAAAGTCAAACTTTGTTTGACTTTCAGCGTTGACCAGTACTGGTCAATGCGAAGTTCGTTTGAACTTCGCAACGTGATTGTAATCACGATGGTCATAGTCCCTTGGGACTATGCCTACTGATTACCACGTTGTCTAGGGTCGTAGGGTAAGCGATCTAATAAATCGCTTATACCTCGAACCCGACCCAGTTTGGTCGATCATTAGGATCCGACCAAATACATTAGGTGACCATAGTAGGTAGGGAATAACCTTCCGAGGTTATACCCTATGGTCACATCGTTTAAATAGTTGTATGATAGGTAGTTTATATGCCTTAGGTAAATTACCAGAATACCCTTTTCATGTATAATTGGTAATGAAGCATATGTAACCTAAACCTTTGTCACATAACTGATTATGTAACATGTTTAGGCATATAACACTTGTCATAGGACTAGTTAGGCGGTCCGAACGCGTTTCACGCGCACGACGCGTTAAAGTAGCATAAGCTTCCTAAACGGGTCGCAATGGGTCGTAAACAATTAGGTTAGGTTTCATTTAGTATGTAGGCTTTGTTAAACCAAATGACACGAGTCTCTACACTCGTTTGGTTTACGAACCCTCATGCTACCCTATCATCCGATTTAGGTCCGGTTTATTAACATAGTTACCTATATTAGGTGCCGTTTGATTCCGTGATCTATACCATTGTTTGGTTGTCACTCCAGGACTACTGAGTAATATCAAGTGAGTACATAGAACCCCTCTTTTACTGTTTTCCAAACTGTTTTGGGGTGGAACACATGTGCCTACTTGTTACTTTCATGCTTTCCTGTTTTCACATCATATACATGCTATGTTCATTAGTACATTATAGTACATGATTTCATTACATCTTATGCTAGGTGTGCCCATTGTGTGCATTACTTAGTACATTGTTTTACATTACATTTCATGCTAGGTGTGCCCATTGTGTGCATTACTTAGTACATTGTTTTACATTACATTTCATGCTAGGTGTGCCCATTGTGTGCATTACTTAGTACATCGTTTTACATGACATTTCACGCTATGTATGTTCATTTGATTACATACTTAGTGCATCGTTTTCACATGCTTACATTTTGTTATGACATTTGGTTTGTTTAACATGGAACAATACATTCATTAACATTGATCATGCCATTCGTTAGTAGGTAGTGGTACCATAGGAATTGACAACTCCCGTTCCGGACATCCCAGGGAAAGGGGATGAAAGGAATGACCGAATTCGATATACATAACTCAGATAAACCTTTAATCTGTTTAAGGGTTTATCGCCACAGTCTCAAGGCTTGGATGTATGCATATTAACAATACCGCATAAATGTTTGTATCAGTACAGCATGCATTTGTTACACAAAACATAACTTTGATTTAAACTGTGTTTTACTTCAATACCTTGTTTTTGTGCATTATACATATGGTTTAGTTGATATATTTCACTACCATACATGACATTTTGGTTACACATTACATGATCTACATTGAACATAAACATTTTGACATTGATATACACATTTGGTGGTTTACATTGGACATAGACATTTTGATATGGTTTACACAATAACACTTGACAATTGGTTTGTACATGAACAAGTTACATTGGTGGTTGTTTGGGTAAGTGATTTGAGTAACGATACGTGTGTAATATGATACAAACATGGTGGATACGCCGCTGGTACTTCCTATATATAAGTGTTTGTAAAATATTACATAGCGTAACGTTATTTAAATCATTTCAGTTTGATACATATAACATTTTATACAAATAACATACTTTTCATAAGACATTGTTTTACAACCAACTTATCTTATACAAACTCATTTTACATGGTTATTCATTTAACCTTACATTTACTTATACATATCAACTGATCTTATCGTTTTTCAAATGATTTACAAGACAAAGCAAATTACAAGGTTCATGACTAAACATTTTCTCAAATACAAGTCATGAATCCTATTTTCACCAACCTATGTATCTCACAGGCATTTTTATGCTGACGTACCTACTTTCACATGTGTTTTCAGGTGCTTTTCCGTAGGATGATGATAATGACACTAGGGCGGACCTGTGCCTTAGAAACTTAAAATGAAGCTAGACTATGTTTAATTATGTTATAAACTCTTTTGTTTACTGTTCAAGACAATGTAACACCCTTGTTTGATAAATAAAATACAACTTTGTATGCCATGGTTATGAAACAATTTATTCTGTTACGACACGCCCCGATGTTTCCGCCGCAATTTGTTGTTTTACGCGATCGGGGTGTGACAGAAGAGTTGGTACCAGAGCCAATGGTTATAGAGAATTAGGTTATTAGTAATGCTTTGACCTAGACTATAACTTTTCTAGGACCCTAACACGAGTTATCTTGTGTTTAGATCTTAAAACATGTACATCACCTATCCTTAGGTGATTATCAAAACAAGAACCAAATTTTCCGAAACGATTTTTGAAAAACAATCTTCTGTTTTTGAATGATTTATTACAAGGTTTTGAACCCTCAATTGTAAGGTTTTGAACCCTCTGTTATATGGTTTTGAACCCTTTTCAGTATGGTTTTTGGCCTTGTGCCTTCAAATTTTCAAAATCCCGTCAAATGTTTTGGGTTTTAAATAATGTGAACATGTGCAAACTGGAAGGGTGAATGCCTGTATTCTGGGTTTTCTGTCTAGGAAAGCACTTCGTATACATCTCATCAGACGCGAGACCAGTTGTGCTTACCTGGGAATTCCTGGGATGAGTGTTCACTTATAGGCGAGCATGTCTTCATTATACATTATTTTTGACCCATTTACTTTGATTAGTCACTGTGATTCGTTTGTTTGCTTGGTAATGCGGACGAATGATCACCATCTTTGCTTTTGTTGATTTTGTTTCATCTCATTCTCTTCATCCCATCATCTCACTCGTTTCCTTTCATGTTTTCCTCTTTTAGAATGCCTCCTCGACGCGATAATCTGATTGCGACTGCCGAACTGGCAGAAATTATTGCGGAGCAAATGGCTGCTCAATTTCCAAATCTCTTTGCTCAATGGAACCAGGCCAACAACAACAACAATGTTCCATGCAAATACAAGGATTTTAACCAGGCTAAACCACTCAAGTTTAGTGGTTCTGAAGGAGCAACTGGGCTTCTTCAGTGGTTCGAAAGCATTGAGAATACTTTTCGCCACGTGCAGTGCCCGGATAATCGCAAGGTCGAGTTCTCCTCGAGCGTGTTTCAGAAGAGGGCTCTTACATGGTGGAATGGGGTAATGAGAGACCGAGGTGCGGAAGTTGCTCTCGCACAGACATGGGCTGAACTTAGAGCCCTTATGATGAGGGAATTCTGTCCTCGCCATGAGCAGCGAGCGTTGGAGAAAGAGTTTGATGTTTTGAAGCAAGATAGTGGTGAGCACAGGGCTTATACTGATCGGTTTGAAGAGTTGAGTTTGCTTTGCCCGACCATGGTTACCCCACTTGACAAGGCTATCGAAAGATACATCGACGGCCTACCTGACTCGGTACAAGACATTCTTACTGGTAGTGAACCTGCCACACTCCGTCAGGCAATCGAGTTATCAGCGACACTGACTGAGTCGCAGATAAGAAAGGGAAAGCTACACAGGAAGGGTGACAAGGGCAAGAAGCTGTCGGCTGACAAGGAAGATAGCAAGAAAGGTCAAAACAGGAATGGAAAGCACTCTGGTTCTTCGAAGAGGTCAAGGAAGCGTAAGGCTTCCCAAAATTTTGCTATCACTGCCCAAGCTAACCAGGCAGCTCCCAACCAACCCGCACAGCTTCCAGCAAAGAAACCCTATACAGGGAATGCACCTTTGTGCAATAGATGCAACAGTCACCATCAGCCGCAACATCAGTGCCGTTTCTGTACTAGCTGTGGGAAGTCAGGTCATCTTGCCGATGTTTGTCGGTTTGCTCAGAATCGCGCAGTTCAAAACCCGGCTCAACAAGTTGCACAGCCTCCTGCTCAGCAACAGGGTCAAGCTGCACGACCACAATACCCACCTGGTGCTTGTTACAATTGTGGGGATCTGACCCACTACAGAAACCGGTGCCCAAGGCTAGCCAACCAGAACCAGAACCAGAATCAGGCTCCGGCTCGAGGCCGAGCCTTTAACATGAATGCCCAAGAGGCGCAGGCGGATGATAATGTGGTGAACGGTATGTTCTTTATTAATAATCAGCCTGCATCTGTTCTTTTCGATTCTGGTGCCGATAAGAGTTTCGTGTCTTTGTCTTTTGAGCAAATGCTTCGCGTGTCTAGAACGAAACTAGGCAAATCTTTGACAGTAGAGGTTGCTAGTGGTGAACCCATTATTCTTGATTCTGTTCTTCGCAACTGCCAGTTGAATCTTAACGACCATCTTTTTCCTATTGACCTCGCGCCTATGCAACTTGGAAGCTTCGACGTTATTGTGGGAATGGATTGGTTATCCAAGCATCACGCAGAGATAGTTTGTTCTGAGAAGATAGTTCGTGTGCCGCTTTCGACAGGCGAGACTCTGCAGGTTCAAGGTGAGAAGCCTACCGGTGGTCTCAAACTCATGTCTTGTTTTAAAGCTCGGAAGTATCTGCAGAAGAACTATGTGGCTTTCTTAGCACATGTTACAGAAGATAAAGGCAAGGGTAAGTCTATTTCAGATATTCCTGTCGTTCGGGATTATTCTGAAGTGTTCCCTGAAGATTTACCTGGTCTACCTCCAGCACGCCAAGTCGAGTTCCGCATTGATCTCGTACCTGGTGCAAATCCCATTGCAAGAGCTCCATATCGTCTTGCACCTTCTGAGATGCAAGAGTTGTCTAAACAGCTTCAGGAGCTCTCTGACAAAGGTTTTATACGTCCTAGTTTTTCACCTTGGGGTGCTCCCGTTCTTTTTGTAAAGAAGAAGGATGGATCCTTTAGGATGTGTATCGATTATCGTGAGCTTAACAAGCTTACCATCAAGAATCGATATCCCTTACCTCGCATAGACGACCTCTTTGATCAGTTACAAGGCGCTTCTTATTTTTCGAAGATTGATCTACGTTCCGGGTATCATCAACTTCGGGTGCAGGAAGAAGACATTCCGAAGACAGCGTTCCGTACTCGTTATGGGCATTATGAGTTCACAGTCATGCCATTCGGTGTGACTAATGCTCCTGCTGTTTTCATGGACTTAATGAATAGGGTCTGCAAACCTTATTTGGATCAGTTCGTCATTGTTTTTATTGATGACATCTTGATATACTCTAAGACGCAAGCTGAGCACGAGCAACATCTTCGTCTTACCCTAGAACTCCTAAAGAAAGAGCAACTTTTCGCCAAATTCTCCAAGTGCAAATTTTGGCTTAAAGAAGTTCAATTTTTGGGGCATGTTATCAACGAACGGGGTATTCATGTAGATCCCTCCAAAATCAGTGCGATTAAGGATTGGGATACACCTTCTACTCCTACTGAAGTTCGTTCTTTTCTTGGTCTAGCGGGTTATTATCGCCGCTTCATAGAAAACTTCTCGAAGATTGCAGTTCCTCTAACTGCTCTAACTCAGAAGAAAATGCCCTTTTATTGGGGATACAAACAAGAGGAAGCTTTTCAACACTTGAAACAGAAGCTTTGCGATGCGCCTGTTCTATCATTGCCTGAGGGTGATGATGATTTTGTTGTGTATTGTGATGCATCGAAATTGGGTCTTGGCTGTGTTCTTATGCAAAGGAACAAAGTCATAGCTTATGCATCGAGGCAGTTGAAGATACATGAGAAGAACTACACCACTCATGATCTTGAGTTGGGTGCAGTTGTCTTTGCTCTCAAGATCTGGAGACACTATTTGTACGGTACAAAATGTGTGGTTTTCACTGACCACAAAAGTCTTCAGCATATCTTCAACCAGAAAGAACTCAACATGAGACAGCGACGTTGGGTTGAGCTTCTAAACGACTATGATTGCGAAATTCGCTACCATCCTGGTAAGGCGAATGTCGTAGCTGATGCATTGAGTCGTAAGGAACGTACTAAGCTTCATTGTGTACGTGTTCAATCTGTTATTCAAGCTCGATCCGATATTCAAGCACGCATTTCTCAAGCTCAACAATCTTGTGTTTCACAAGGATTGATGGATAAGGAATTTCCTTATCACATAACACCTGCTCTGGAACTGAAGGACAATGGATCGTATTACTTCATGGACCGTTTGTGGGTCCCAAGCCAGGATGATCTTCGTACCTTGCTTATGGATGAAGCCCATAAGTCTCGTTATTCTATTCATCCGGGCTCAGATAAGATGTATAAGGATCTTCGTATTCTCTATTGGTGGCCTGGTATGAAGAAAGACATTGCCTTATACGTATCAAAATGCCTTACTTGTCTTAAGGTTAAGGCTGAACATCAGCGTCCTTCGGGTTTATTGGAGCAACCAGAGATCCCAGTTTGGAAATGGGAAAACATTACTATGGATCTTGTTACCAAACTCCCGCGCACAAAGAAAGGTCATGATGCCATCTGGGTAGTCGTTGATCGTCTTACAAAGTCAGCACATTTCTTGCCAATCCGCGAGGATTTTCCTACTGACAGACTTGCTCAAATCTATGTAGATGAAATTGTGGCTCGACATGGTGTTCCTTTGAACATCATTTCTGACAGAGATGCTCGTTTCACTTCTCATTTTTGGAGAACCATGCAATCTGCTATGGGGACCCAACTTAACCTGAGCACAGCTTATCATCCGCAAACGGATGGTCAATCTGAGAGAACAATCCAGACTCTGGAGGATATGCTAAGAGCTTGTGTGATCGATTTTGGTGGTAGCTGGGATTCACATCTTAAATTGATTGAATTCTCCTACAACAACAGTTATCACACTAGCATCAAAATGGCTCCTTTCGAGGCTCTCTATGGTCGAAAATGTCGTTCACCAGTCTGCTGGAATGAGATTGGCGAGGCTCAACTTACTGGACCTGCCCTCATTTTAGAGACAACTGACAAGGTCAAGAAAGTTCGTGATAACCTTCAGGCAGCTAGAAGCCGTCAGAAGATTTACGTGGACCCAAAACGCAAAGCCTTGGAATTTCAAGTCGGTGATCGAGTATTACTTAAGGTCTCACCTTGGAAAGGTGTGATCAGATTTGGAAAGAAAGGAAAACTTGCGCCTAGATACGTTGGACCATTCAAGATCGTCGAAAGAATCGGAAAGGTAGCCTACAGACTTGAGTTACCTCCTGAACTTGGAAATGTTCATCCAACTTTTCACGTGTCCAATCTCAAGAAGTGTTCAGCTGATGAGAACTTCTCCATACCGCTTGACGAAATTCGTGTTGGCAAAACACTGAAATTTGTTGAGAAACCAGTGGAAATCATGGAACGTGAAGTCAAGTGGCTTAAACGCAAGCGCATTCCTTTGGTCAAAGTTCACTGGGAAGCTAAACGTGGACCTGAGTTTACTTGGGAACGCGAAGATCAAATGAAGGCGAAATATCCACATCTTTTTCCACGAGTTTCCTCTAAATAAATTTCGGGACGAAATTTCCACAAGTAGGGGAGACTGTAACAACTGTGCTTGTAATCACTATGAACAGTTCTATTATCAATATAACAATGTTATTTGATCACAATGTTTGTTTAGTTATGTTTTACATTTTTCATGTTTTGAATTTTATCCAATTTCAAACTCTATATCACTTTCTGGAGAGTTATACGCAAACTGGTGCGTAAACGTACTCAGTTCAATGCGACAAATACTCCGGAACATCAACATATACTCAACATACCTTAAATAACCTTTACATAACTTAGAAATAAGTTTTAAAGGCTTTGGTATGGCAAAAACAAGTTAATTCGCTTACAGGGACTAAACTTGACAAACTGCGAAAGTATGCCAATTTGAACTGTAACGAACATTCCGGAACATGACCATAAGTTAAACATACCATAAATATCCTTTACATAGCTTAGAAATAGGCTTTGAGGGGTTCGGTATGCTAAAATAAACTTTTGGGTCATTCAGGGACTAAAAGTGTCAAAAAGTGCACAAGTTTGCACTTTCGCGCATAACTTACGTTCTGAATACATCCGGACATCCAAAAATTTATGTAAGCATGACTATATTATACTTTAGTGTTCGCCAAAAGAAAAATCCATTCGTCGCGTCATTTGGATCGTTTTTCGCGCTTGTGCGCATTCCGTCGTAATTAAGCGAACATCGCGTTCGTACGACCAAACGAACCATCATCCGGCATATTTTTGAGGATGTTTTGAGTTCCCTATACTTTAACTTCATTTTAGAGCCTTGAAATGAGGTTAACGGGGTTCAAACGCATCGAAAAAGGCCTTAAACACGTGCAGGGACCATTTCAGCCAATTTTGAAACTTTTCTGATTCAAGGGAGTGCTAGCGTAGCGCGAGCCCTATGGGCTTACCCGTCGCGCTACGCGACTGCCTATCAGACCAGATGCAGTGTTTTTAACATCAGAATGCAGCTGTTTTAACCTCACCCACACATTCTAAATTGTCTAGTCAGCTGATAAGAACCATTTTCTAGTCACCATAAGGTTCCAACACTTGTACGGTTATGATCAAGGCACGTTTTCCATGAAACGATCTCAACGGTGGACTAAAAACTATAAATACCCCAACACCCCCCATTGCTAAAATCACAAGAAATTTGATTTGAGAAACTCTAAGTTGAAACATTTGTTTCATACCTGAGATTTTTGAATCAAGTTTAGCATTCGGGGACCCTTCGTAAGTATTCTTTCGTTCTTTTCCTTATTTTACTGCTTTTCGAGTCAGAAAGTCAAACAAAAGCGTTGACCAGTAATGGTCAATGCGAAGTTCGTTTGAACTTCGCAACGTGATTGTAATCACGATGGTCATAGTCCCTTGGGACTATGCCTACTGATTACCACGTTGTCTAGGGTCGTAGGGTAAGCGATCTAATAAATCGCTTATACCTCGAACCCGACCCAGTTTGGTCGATCATTAGGATCCGACCAAATACATTAGGTGACCATAGTAGGTATGGAATAACCTTCCGAGGTTATACCCTATGGTCACATCGTTTAAATAGTTGTATGATAGGTAGTTTATATGCCTTAGGTAAATTACCAGAATACCCTTTTCATGTATAATTGGTAATGAAGCATATGTAACCTAAACCTTTGTCACATAACTGATTATGTAACATGTTTAGGCATATAACACTTGTCATAGGACTAGTTAGGCGGTCCGAACGCGTTTCACGCGCACGACGCGTTAAAGTAGCATAAGCTTCCTAAACGGGTCGCAATGGGTCGTAAACAATTAGGTTAGGTTTCATTTAGTATGTAGGCTTTGTTAAACCAAATGACACGAGAGATACCGGTTTGGAAATGGGAAAACATTGCCATGGATCTCATTACCAAACTACCGCGCACTAATAAAGGTCATGATGCCATTTGGGTAATAGTTGATCGTTTGACAAAATCAGCGCACTTCTTGCCAATCCGTGAGGATTTATCTGCTGAAAAGCTTGCCAAGATCTATGTAGATGAAATTGTATCCCGACATGGTGTTCCTTTGAACATCATATCAGACCGAGATGCTCGATTCTCATCTCACTTTTGGAGAACCATGCAATCTGCTATGGGAACCCAACTCAATGTGAGCACGGCTTATCATCCTCAAACGGATGGACAATCTAAGAGAACAATCCAGACATTGGAGGATATGCTTAGAGCTTGTGTGATCGATTTTGGTGGTAGTTGGGATTCACATCTTCCATTGATCGAATTCTCCTACAATAATAGTTATCACTCCAGCATCAACATGGCTCCTTTCGAAGCTTTATACGGTCAAAAATATCTTTCGCCAGTCTGCTGGAATGAGATTGGTGAAGCTCAGCTCACTGGACCTGAACTCATTCTAGAGACTACAGACAAAGTCAAGAAAATTCGCGACAACCTCTTAACAGCTAGAAGCCGTCAAAAGAATTACGCGGATAGACGACACAAGCCTTTGGAATTCCAAGTCGGTGATCTCGTCCTACTCAAGGTATCTCCTTGGAAAGGTGTAATCAGATTTGGGAAGAAAGGAAAACTTGCACCACGATATGTTGGACCATTCAAGATCGTTGAAAGAATCGAAAAAGTAGCCTACAGACTTGAGCTGCCTCCTGAACTTGGAAATGTTCATCCAACTTTCCACGTGTCCAATCTGAAAAAGTGTTTGGCTGATGAAAACCTCCACATCCCCCTTGATGAGATTCATGTCTATAACACGATGCACTTCATCGAGAAACCTATGGAAATTTTGGACCATCAAGTCAAGAAGCTTAAGCGCAAGCGCATACGGATAGTCAAAGTTCGTTGGGAATCCAAACGTGGCCCAGAGTTTACTTGGGAACGAGAGGGTCAAATGAAGGTGAAATATCCACACCTTTTCCCACAAGTTTCCTCTAATTAAATTTCGGGACGAAATTTCCAAAAGTAGGGGAGACTGTGACATCTGTGTGTTTTTAACCCTTGTACTGTTCCAAACAACTTGGTATTTAATAAAATATGGTATTTTTGTGACAACCCTTGTCACACCCCGACCGCGTAAAACAACAAATCGCGGCGGAAACATCGGGGCGTGTTGCGACAGAATTAATTGTTTCAAATCCATGGCAAACAAAGTTGTATTTTATTTATAAACAAAGGTGTTACATTGTTTCAAACAGGAAATTTAAGAGTTCAGAACATAATTAAACATAGTCTATCTTCTTTTAAAGTCTCTAAGGCACAGGTCCGCCCTAGTATCATGATCAACATCCTATGGAAAAGCTCCTGAAAACACATGTGAAAATAGGTACGTCAGCATAAAAATGCCTGTGAGATACATAGGTTTGTGAAAATAAGATTCATGACTTGTGTTTGAGAAAATATTCCGTCATGAACCTTGTAATTTGATTTGTTTTGTAAATCACTTGAAAAACGATAAGATCAGATGATATGTATAAATAAGAGAATAGTGTATGGTTAAATGGATAACCATTGTAAACTGAGTTTGTATAAGATAAGTTGTTTGTAAAACAATGTATTGTGAAAAGTATGTTATTTGTATGAAATGTTCTATGTATAAAACTGAAATGATTCAAATAACGCTACGATATATAATACCATACAAACACTTATATATAGGAAGTACCAGCGGCGTATCCACCATGCTTGTATCATATTACACACGCATCGTTACTTAATCACTTAATCAAACCAAACCAAACAATGTAAAATGTTCATGTCAAGATGTAAATCATGTAAAAATGTCTATGTCAAATATCCAAGTCAAATGTCTATGTTTAAACCAATAGTCAAAAGTCCTTGTATAAACCATGTCAAATGTTGATAGTCCAAAAGTAGTCAAGTAATGTATAACCAAAATGATATGTATGGTAAGTAAAATAAGACTACTTAAACCATAAGTAAAAATGTACAAAACAAAGTATTTTGATTATATCAAAAAGTTATGTTTTGTAAAGTGATGCATGATACATTGATACGAACATTTATGTGGTGAGTTAACGCATACATTCAAGCCTTGAGACAGTCGGATAACCCTTTCAGTCAAGGTTATCAAAAGAATTGTATTCGGATTCAGTCATTCCTTACATCCAAACAAACCCGGGATGTCAGGAATGGGATTTGTCAAGTCCTATGGTACCACTACTTACTCCCGAGCGGCGTAGCAAATGTTAATGAACGTAATAAAGACCCGTTTGTGCAAACCAAATGTCATAGTAGTTGTATACATGTCATATGAAAACAATGTACTAAGTATGCTAAGTTAACATACAAAGTAGAAAAGTCTTGTAAATCAATGTGCTAGCATGCTATCAGTCAACATACGTAGCAGAAAGGTAATGTAAATCAATGTGCTAGCATGCTATCAGTCAACATACGTAGCAGAAAGGTAATGTAAATCAATGTGCTTAGCATGTTATCAGTCAACATACATAGCAGAAAAGTCATGTAAATCAATGTACTATAATGTACTAACAAACATAGTCGGTATATGATGTGAAAACAGGAAAGCATGAAAGTAACAAGTAGGCACATGTGTTCCACCCCAAAACCGTTTGGAAAACAGTAAAAGAGGGGTCTATGTACTCACTTGAGATTGCTCAGATGTATAAAGATAATCACCAAGTAATGCTAGAGATCTCGGAATCAAACGGCACCTAATATAGGTAACTATGTTAATAACCGGACCTTAATCGGATGATTGGATAGAATGAGGTTTCGTAAACCAAACGAGTGTAGAGACTCGTGTCATTTGGTTTAACAAAGCCTACATACTAAATGAAACCTAACATAATTGTTTACGACCCATTACGACCCGTTTAGGAAGCTTATGCTACTTTAACGTGTCGTGCGCGTGAAACGCGTTCAGACCGCCTAACTAGTCCTATGACAAGTATTATATGCCTATACATGTTACATAATCAGTTATGTGACAAAGGTTTAGGTTACATATGCTTAATTACCATTTATACATGAAAAGGGTATTCTGGTAATTTACCTAAGGCATATAAACTACCTATCATACAACTACTTAAACGATGTGACCATAGGGTATAACCTCGGAAGGTTATTCCCTACTTACTATGGTCACCTAATGTATTTGGTCGGATCCTAATGATCGACCAACTGGGTCGAGTTCGAAGGTATAGGCGATTTATTAGATCGCCTACCCTACGACTCTAGACAACGTGGTAATCAGTGGGCATAGTCCCAAGGGACTATGACCAACGTGATTACACTCACGTTGCGAAGTTCAAACGAACTTCGCATTGACCATTACTGGTCAACGCTGAAAGTCAAACAAAGTTTGACTTTCTGACTCGAAAAGCAGTAAAAATAAGGAAAAGAACGAAAGAATACTAACCCAGGGTCCCCGAATGCTAAACTCAATTCGAAAATCTCAGGTATGAAACAAATGTTTCAACTTAGAGTTTCTCAAAGTGAATTTCTAGTGATTTTGAACAAAGGGGGTTGGGTTATTTATAGTTTTTGGTCCACCGCTAGGATCGTTTCTTGGAAAAGGGGAAAAGATCTAGTCCGTACACTTGTTGCAAGGTTATGGAAGCTTAATTCCATCCTTATCTAGTGACTAAGCAAGTGAAAACATGTGGTGGAGGATTAAACATGTGCAAACAGCCTGTTTTAAAAACTCTGCATCTGGTCAGAAGACCCCCTGCGCATCGTAGGGCAAAAGTCCCTGCGCATCGTAGGGGTGAAGTTTGGCAGATTTACAGTTTTGGTCCCTGAACTGTATTTAGGCCATTTTTGACACGTTTAAGGCCCGTTAACCCCATTTCAAACCTCTAAAATGAAGTTAAAGTATAGGGAACTTAAAATGTGTTCAAAAATATCTCAGATGTCGGTTCGTTTAGCCGTACGAACGCGATGTTCGCTTAATTACGACGGAATGCGCACAAGCGCGAAAAACGATCCAAATGACGCGACGAATGGATTTTTCTTAAGGCGAACACTAAAATATAATATAGTCATGCTTACATAAATTTTTGGATGTCCAGATGTATTCAGAACGTAAGTTATGCGCGAAAATGCAAACTTGTGCACTTTTTGACACTTTTAGTCCCTGAATGACCCAAAAGTTTATTTTAGCACACCGAACCCCTCAAAGCCTATTTCTAAGCTATGTAAAGGATATTTAAGGTGTGTTTAACTTATGGTTATGTTCCGGAATGTTCGTTACAGTTTAAATTGACATACCTTCGCAGTTTGTCATATTTAGTCCCTGTAAACGAATTAACTTGTTTTTGCCATACCAATGCCTTCAAAACTTATTTCTAAGTTATTTAAAGGTTATTTAAGGTATGTTGAGTATATGATGATGTTCCGGAGTATTTCTCGCATTAAACTGAGTACGTTTACGCACTAGTTTGCGTATAACTCTCCAGAAAGCGATGTAGAGTTTGAAATTACATAAAAGTCAAAACATGAAAAATGTAAAACATAACAAAACAAACATTGTGATCAAATAACATTGGTTTATTGATAACAGAACTGTTCATAGTGATTACAAGCACAGTTGTTACAGTCTCCCCTACTTGTGGAAATTTCGTCCCGAAATTTATTTAGAGGAAACTCGTGGAAAAAGATGTGGGTATTTCGCCTTCATTTGGTCTTCGCGTTCCCAAGTAAACTCAGGTCCACGTTTAGCTTCCCAGCGAACTTTGACCAAAGGAATGCGCTTGCGTTTAAGCCACTTGACTTCACGTTCCATGATTTCCACTGGTTTCTCAACAAATTTCAGTGTTTTGCCAACACGAATTTCGTCAAGCGGTATGGAGTAGTTCTCATCAGCTGTACACTTCTTGAGATTTGATACGTGAAAAGTTGGATGAACATTTCCAAGTTCGGGAGGTAACTCAAGTCTGTAGGCTACCTTTCCGATTCTTTCGACGATCTTGAATGGTCCAACGTATCTAGGTGCAAGTTTTCCTTTCTTTCCAAATCTGATCACACCTTTCCAAGGTGAGACCTTAAGTAATACTCGATCACCGACTTGAAATTCCAAGGCTTTGCGTTTTGGATCCGCGTAAATCTTCTGACGGCTTCTAGCTGCCTGAAGGTTATCACGAACTTTCTTGACCTTGTCAGTTGTCTCTAAAATGAGGGCAGGTCCAGTAATTTGAGCCTCGCCAATCTCATTCCAGCAGACTGGTGAACGACATTTTTGACCATAGAGAGCTTCGAAAGGAGCCATTTTGATGCTAGTGTGATAACTGTTGTTGTAGGAGAATTCAATCAATTTAAGATGTGAATCCCAGCTACCACCAAAATCGATCACGCAAGCTCTAAGCATATCCTCCAGAGTCTGGATTGTTCTCTCAGATTGACCATCCGTTTGCGGATGATAAGCTGTGCTCAGATTAAGTTGGGTCCCCATAGCAGATTGCATGGTTCTCCAAAAATGAGAAGTGAAACGAGCATCTCTGTCAGAAATGATGTTCAAAGGAACACCATGGCGAGCCACAATTTCATCTACATAGATTTGAGCAAGTCTGTCAGCAGGAAAATCCTCACGGATTGGCAAGAAATGCGCTGACTTAGTAAGACGATCAACAACTACCCAGATGGCATCATGACCTTTCTTTGTGCGCGGAAGTTTAGTAACAAGATCCATAGTAATGTTTTCCCATTTCCAAACTGGGATCTCTGGTTGCTCCAATAAACCAGATGGACGCTGATGTTCAGCCTTAACCTTAAGACAAGTAAGGCATTTGGATACGTATAAGGCAATGTCTTTCTTCATACCAGGCCACCAATAGTGAGTACGAAGATCCTTATACATTTTGTCTGAGCCCGGATGAATAGAATAGCGAGACTTATGGGCTTCATCCATGAGCAAGGTACGAAGATCATCCTGGCTTGGGACCCACAAACGGTCCATGAAGTAATACGATCCATTGTCCTTCAGTTCCAGAGCAGGCGTTATGTGATAGGGAAATTCCTTATCCATCAATCCTTGTGAAACACAAGATTGTTGAGCTTGAGAAATACGTGCTTGAATATCGGATCGAGCTTGAATAACAGATTGAACACGTACACAATGAAGCTTAGTACGTTCCTTACGACTCAATGCATCAGCTACGACATTCGCCTTACCAGGATGGTAGCGAATTTCGCAGTCATAGTCGTTTAAAAGCTCAACCCAACGTCGCTGCCTCATGTTGAGTTCTTTCTGATTGAAGATATGCTGGAGACTTTTGTGGTCAGTGAAAACCACACATTTTGTACCGTACAAATAGTGTCTCCAGATCTTTAGAGCGAAAACAACTGCACCCAACTCAAGATCATGAGTGGTGTAGTTCTTCTCATGTATCTTCAACTGCCTTGATGCATAGGCTATGACTTTGTTCCTTTGCATCAGAACACAACCAAGACCCAATTTCGATGCATCACAATACACGACAAAATCATCATCACCCTCAGGCAATGATAGAACAGGCGCATCGCAAAGCTTCTGCTTCAAGCGTTGAAAAGCTTCCTCTTGTTTGTTTCCCCAATAAAAGGGCATTTTCTTCTGAGTTAGAGCAGTTAGAGGAACTGCAATTTTCGAGAAGTTTTCTATGAAGCGGCGATAATAACCCGCTAGACCAAGAAAAGAACGAACTTCAGTAGGAGTAGAAGGTGTATCCCAATCCTTGATCGCACTGATCTTGGAGGGATCTACATGAATACCTTGTTCGTTGATAACATGCCCCAAAAATTGAACTTCTTTAAGCCAGAATTCGCACTTGGAGAATTTGGCGAAAAGTTGTTCTTTCTTTAGGAGTTCCAGAGTAAGACGAAGATGTTGCTTGTGATCAGCTCGCGTCTTAGAGTAAATCAAGATGTCGTCAATAAAAACAATGACGAACTGATCCAAATAAGGTTTGCAGACCCTATTCATTAAGTCCATGAAAACAGCAGGAGCATTAGTCACACCGAATGGCATGACTGTGAACTCATAGTGCCCATACCGAGTACGAAACGCTGTCTTAGGAATATCTTCTTCATGCACCCGAAGTTGATGATATCCGGAACGTAGATCAATCTTCGAGAAATAAGAAGCGCCCTGTAATTGATCAAAGAGGTCGTCTACGCGAGGTAGGGGATATCGATTCTTGATGGTAAGCTTGTTAAGCTCACGATAATCGATACACATCCTAAAGGATCCATCCTTCTTCTTGACAAAAAGAATGGGAGCACCCCAAGGTGAAAAACTGGGACGGATAAAGCCTTTGTCAGAGAGCTCCTGAAGCTGCTTAGACAACTCTTGCATCTCAGATGGTGCAAGACGATATGGAGCTCTGGCAATGGGATTTGCACCA